>JADMNL010000033.1:55245000-57645000 GCA_016271365.2 Neoceratodus forsteri
GGGTGATTTGTAATTGTTATGCTTCAATAGGCAGGCATACGCATGAACATACGAAATTGTCAGCAGATAAAGGCCTTGTGGTCTATCAAGTTTGCTCAGTGTGCAGTTAGCAGCCCTTGTGCACTGCAGCTGCCCCTCCCCAGTGACCTCCACCTTACCCCTGTCCCATCCCTTTTGAAGCAGACAACTGTTCTACAGGATACCACTTCTTTGGAATGTATTCCACCCGACACCACCCTCTGTCTTATTTCCTTCCTGAACCTTCCCTTCAATCTCGTATCGGTCCTGCGGCGTCCCTCCCTCAGTCTGAAAAGCCCTTTTGTGCCGGTCTTTATTTTCCCTTTATGTATTTGAAAGTTTCATGTCTCTTCTCCCCCAAAAAAAACCATCCTCCTTTCTACCAGGGAGTTGATCAACTTAGTGCCTACTCTAGGGCAAGTCCCTAGACTCGGATAATTTTGTTGCCCTGAGCTGCATAGTCTCCAGTAACCTAATGCCCTTCAAGTACAGTTGCCAGAAGTGCAATGTACTGTAGGTCTAACCAGTGCCTATATAGTGGCAGGATCACCCCCGGAGGATATACCTCTGGCAATACAACCCGGCATCCGTTGGCCTTTGCAGCTGCCTTTCTACACAGTTACTCATTGCTCCGAGTAGGATACTTCCCAGATCCTTCTCTTGTCTTGGTTAGTTGATGCCCCCTAGCTGGTAGTGGCTCCTGGTTTTTTGTTTTTTGCTTTGCAAATATAGCACCTCCCATTTCTTGGCATTTGTACATATGAAGTCTTGGGATGTGCCCTTCCCAGATTCCATTGTCACGCTTTTAATGTGACCAAGCTGATAGACTGAGCAGGAGCACTTCATACTCCGAGTAGATCTCCACCGCGCCCAAAAAAAAGCACCATTATCTCAAGTGTTGCATCAGGAAGGTTTGGGAATCTTTGGCTGTGGTGCCATGTAGGGCCTAAATTCCTTGTATTGCTTAGTAGAGCCATATTGTGTCCCTTACCTCTGAAGGTAAGGTAGAAACTTGAGATCACACTTTGAGTTCTTGCAGCAGGCAGTAACCATCAGGATTATGCTGCCAGGCACTAGAACCCCACGGAAAAAATTCTAGCTAGCAGTCTTATGGTGGGGGACAGCCCCTAACATCGACCCCGCCCTGACATCGCCTATCATATAAATGGGCGGTCCCCTCAGGCCCCCCGCCCACTGTCGACCCATGCATTTCTGCTCCACCGATGCATCCTGCTTTGTCTACTGCCATTCTTTTCAATTCATGCCTTGTAAGAATCTCGTTTTCTCAGTTACAGTTGGACCTTTCTCGTGCGTTCCTGAGAGAGATGATGCATATTAAGCCACCCATACGGGACCCTATTCCCCCATGGGATCTCTTACTTATGTTGGAGAAATTTAAGTTTCCTCCCTTTGAACCAGCTATGCTTCCTGTCCTGGAAAGCGTTATTTTTAGTTGCCATTACTTCAGCCCGGAGGACTTCTGAGCTTCAGGCCAGCGTCTCAGGACGCATCGGGAGACTAGCAGCTTGTTGCTCAGTGTGCTTTCCTGGTGAAACATTTCAATGAATGAGTAGAGCCCTATTTAGTTTTTCACAGGGACAGGGTGTCCTGTGTATTAATCCTAAGTTTCTTCCGAAGGTGGTGCCAGAGTTTATCCGTAACCAGAATATATCCACTCTACCGGTCTTACTCTGAGTACTTTAATCTGGGGAGGCCTTGTTGCATACTCTGGATGTACATTGAGTTCTTAGATTTTACTTAGACTATATCTGGTCTGTCAGGAAAACTGACCAGTTTGTGCCTTTAGTTCTGACTAAGCAGACATACAAATGGTTGGTCAGTTGCATAGTTTTCTGCTACCTAAAGGATGACAAAACTTTACCGATCTTGGTTAAAGGTCACTCCACTAGGGGTGTTGCCACTTCGTTTCCATCCCTATGTGCTGTGTCCACAGCATATTTCTGTGCTGCAGTCACCTGGAGTTCTGTCCACATGGTCAAACACTACAGTTTGGACATTTGCTTCCAGAAGGAGAGCAGACTTTGGTCTAGCCATTCTCCAGGGACTGCACTCTCGGATCTTCCCGTGTCAGTCTTCACCATCCATTACTGTTGGGTGTAAGCTGGAGGCGCGCACCCATCATGGGAGTGTTATTTTTTTGGGGGGGGGGGGAGTTTGCTCCGATGGCTCCTGCATTGGCTGGCCGACGCCACTGCGGTGCATGTGGGTTGACCATTAGGTGCTGTAGACAACTCCATCCCAGTCCTGTTTCTCCTGCCATCAGTCGCTCCTGCTATGTGAGTAAGCGGATTGTTTGTCATAGGCCTTCACCTCCCAGTTTTCTTTATCCTGGTTCTGAACTGCTAACGCTGTTGGTAATCTGAAAGCCCGTTCCTTTTATTTATTCTGATGGTACCGGGCTCTCTCGCTCAAGTTTGGTTGATCTTATCTGTGTCAGTCTTCACCATTATCACAGATGGGTATCTGGCTGGAGGTCAGGACCCCTGGGAGCCTTTTTTTTTTTTTTTTTAAAGGTAGGTGGAGCTGACACACCATCGAAGCGCCGCCCTCGGTACTGCGTGGCGTGCTCGCGGGTTGGCCGTTAGGCCAATGTCCGACTCCGCCTGCCTGCTAGTTCTTCGCTCTCCCGCGTGAGAGGTCGCCCCTGGAAGCTTTGAAGAAAATTTTAGGCCTGCTCAATCCTTGCTGCCAAGTCCGTCGGTACTCTGCCGGTTCTGTTTTTGCCTCTACTCAGCGATAAGCCTGGTAAGATCTTTCCTTATCTTTGTATTTCGCGACACCAGTCTGATTTAGTGTTTTTTTTTTTTTTTTTTCCGTGAAGTCGTGTTTGATCCGGAGGGCAAGAAATCTAAGACTGGTCGGCCCCCATGCGGCTGAAAATTCTCCGTCACCGACCAACTGCGACCGGTGTCTAGTGTCTTGGCCGCTTCCACGACATGGACTCGTCGGCGCCTGCTTCCCCATGGACCGCTGGGTCCTCACAACGTCGCGTGGAAAATGGGCGAAACTCCTGCTGACTTTTGAGGTCGGGTTCGCTCTGTCGGGCTAAGCCCACTCTCGACCTTTCTTCCTGGTCCCTCCTGGTTCTATACGGACTGAGGAGGAGGAGCCTCTGCTACTTGTAGCCTAGCCATTGCCGAGGCTGCTTCTGCGGTGCAGGAGGCCCGTCCTGCTCCTTCCCGGGAGTGGGCGGGAGGTGCCGCCATGGCAATCGCCCCTTCGGGGGTGAAGGCTCCCTGGGTGTCGCTCCCGCGGCTTGGAAGGCCCAGGTCGGCACTTGGAGCAGACTTGTCACGCGGCGCCAGCACTGTTTGCGCCACGTGAGATCCCTCGGACGTCCTTTGCCATCTCTCGCCCCGGTGCCGTCCTCAGCGCCGAGATTGACCTAGCGCCGTGCCCTCGAGGCTTGGCGCCGTGGGGTGCTGGTTCCATCGGTCGGTGCCATCCGCGAGGCGCCGGAGGGCTTCAGGCGGTGCCGTCCCTGTCCTGGTGCCGCTCCCAGTGCCGTGAGACCGGATGGTACGCGACTGGTCCTGGCTCTGGATCTCTGGCTCGGGCTGGGGCCGTGCCTCCCTCTGATCCCGCTCGTGGGGTTGCGGGAGGTGCTGGCACCGACTCGGGCACAGCTGTGGTGTCCGAGCCTGGTGGTAGGGATGGTTCTGCCCGCCCTCCTACGGTTTGGCTCAGGGCCTCGGACTCTACCTCCTAGGAGACGGAGTCGAGCTCTGAGTCGGACGTGCAGTCTCACCCCTCGGGGTTGGCTGCTGACGTCGGCAGCACGGTGGTGTCTTCGACCAGTCGGAGCCAGCCCCCTTCTGAGGTGTGGTCGGTGGCTACCGAGACTAGGGTCAGTGGTGCTGACCAGCAGGCAGTGGTGTGCGTCACCATAGCTCTGCAGCCTGGTCTTGGCGGATTCACCGATTCCCTCAGTTGTGGTACCCCCTTCGGTGGTGTGCCTTGATCGCCCAACTTTGGGGCCCATCAGAGCACTTGCAGGGGGGGAGGGTACTGCTCCCTGGGTATTCCCTTCGGGCGCTGCCGAGAGATGCCAGCTACCTAGGCTGGCCCTCTCGAGGAGGAGGACTTTCAGACTCAGAAGGGTCGAGGGGTGTGGGGTCGGCGCGCCGGCCTTTTTCTGGGGTCCACCCGGGCCCTGGGAGAAGCCATAGTGCAGATTTCTGCTCTTCCTCCACGGTCTCTTTGAGAGTGTCCTGTTCTTTTGAGGCAGGGGACCGTCGTCCTGGATCTATACGGCCCCGGTCGCCTCACTGGGGGGATTCTTCCGGGCGCAGCCAAGGCAGTACCGATGTGGTTGTTCAGCTGTCTGCTGTGGGGTCTTCCGGGGCACCTTCTTCCACGGGTGCCCATGGTCAGCTTCTTAGCCCAGACGGAGGTCAGCTGACCATCTCTTCTTGGCTCTGTCCCCATCCCTCTGCCACACTCTCCTGTGCCCCAGGCATCCTCAGTTCTAGTGGCCCTCTCACCTGGGAGCAGTTCAGGCGGTGGCTGCCGGTTCCCTGCTTACGTTAGGGCGATGGACAGCCAGGTTTTCAACCCCATACAGCCACCCACTTAACAGATGGTGATCTCCAGCTTCTCATCCCCCTCTTCAGGGGGAGAGGAACTCTGTCCACATCTCTCCGGCTGCTGATCTCTCTGAGTATCAGCGATTCTTCGTGAGGATGTTGGAGGATTTGCACCTTTCTCCTTCCACTGTCAGCAATCCTGAACACTCGGTGCACGCCTTTCTAGGCGATTTTGGCGAGGCCACCCTTGTGGTGCCGCCTTGGCCGGCTCCCTTTCGGAAGGCGTCGTTGCATTCTGGCAGAGGCCCTTCTCCGGAGTTCCTGCCCCAAGGGATCTCAGCCAGAGGTATTGCGCACCCACGGAGTCTCCAGGTTCCATGCCTCATCCACAGTCTGGTTTGACGCAGTTGGATACTCCTGATGGGCTTCGCACCCTTCACTGTGACTGGCCCCCAGATCAAGACTCCTCGGATTTTGATTTCTGTGGTAGGAGGACTTTCTACTCTGCACGGTTACTTCTCTCTCTCTATCTCTGCACATCGGGCCCACTACGCAGCCTACAACAGGTTCTTGTGGTCCAGTTCACGTCAGCTCTAGCCTCATTGCCTGGCCTTAGAGCAAACCAGACAAGCCATCGCACTCTCTGCCCACGTGGTCTGGGTAGCAAGACCTGCTTAGAGGGCATCTTACGATGCCAACGAGGTAGCTACCATGGTCGTAGGGATAGCGATCTGCTCCTAGGCGGTCGGCATGGCTACGTTTTTCCCGGTTGTCACCCCTTGGCCCGGCGTGGGGTGATTAACTCTGCCCACCAGGGAACCTACCTTTTTCTCCTGCAGAGTGAGACTGCGCTTGTCAGGAACCTTCCTTCCTCCGGGAACTCAGTCTTTCTCCCCCCACTCTGGCCTCTTCAGGCCCTGAAGGTCTCTTCTCTCTCCCCAAGTGTGTCACCCACTGAGGTTAGGGACTTTGTCCCTTAGGGTGTAAAGAAACAACCACCCTTGGAGGCTTCTCACCCATCTGTGATGAATGGTGAAGATTGACACAGATAAGATATGAGAAATTACGTACCTACCGTAATTATGATCTTTCTGTGTATCTTCACTATTCATCACAACCCTGCCCACCATCCCCCTGGGGCCTCACTCTGGGTCCCCCACCCTCACTGCGACTCCCCCCTCTCCTCCTTAAGAGTGGGGTAAAAGAGGGACACACAAGGGAGTACTTTTCCAGGAAGAGCGGATAGTTCCAAGTGGCACTCCTTCTCTAGTACCTTGTCTCCACCCCTGTGGGGTGGGAGTTAGTAGTTGCCCTCCTTCTCTCCTCCCTGTTTCCATCCAACCTATATCTCCTTAAAAAAAAAAAAAAAAAAACTTTTTCACCAAACATCTTTTCTTGAGAGAGTACTGAATTCCTGTATCCTGTCCTTGTTCCAGAATAGTCGACTCTGCTTTCTGGAGTATTTGCCAGTTATTCCATGCCTTGAATTCTGGCAGAAAGCTTGCTACTCCTTGCAGTTCCTATACAATCTGGAGATGGACCAGGGTCTGGGATATCTTATTCTTCTCTCTCTTTCCTAAATTCTTTACCCACCCTACCCTCCCTTCTTCCGCTTCCAGAGATTGGGGCCCCTCCCAATCTCCTTTAGTTTCTAATCTTTCTTTGCTGTCCTCTTGGTTGTTATTTCTCCTTTTAGTTCATACATCCTTTCCTTTTTCTGTCCCTTGGACTCTCTTGTCCCACCCTCCATCTCTTCCTCTTACCTCTCCGGCGATTCAGAACTGGCAGGCAGGCGGAGTTGACACAGCCTAACGGCCAACCCGCGAGCGCCATGCAGTGCGTTGGCCTTGAGGGCGGCGCCGATGGTGTGTCGGCTCTGCCTACCATAGACAGACAGACAGACAGAATCTCCCGCGGGGTCCTGACCTCCGGCCAGATAACCATCTCTGAATGGTGAAGATACACAGTAAGATCATAATTACGGTAGGTACGTAATTTACATTTTTAGCATCATGTTTGGTTTGGGGGCAACGAGAAATTCAAAAGCGGGCTGTGCCACCATGCGTTGGTGCCCCTGTGGCTGGCATTTTTCAGTTTGACTGGCATGATTGCTTGCGATTCCTAGGTACCCAATCAAGATATGGGTCATTGCGATGCCTGCTTCTCCATGGACCACAGTGTTCTGGAAGTGTGTGCGTTTAAAGTCGTCAGACTCTGATTTTCGGAGGACTGTCATCCATGGGTCGCCAAGGCCAGGACATTAGACCCTTCCTCCAGGTCCCCTCCTGGGTCTGTACGCCCGCTTAGGTGGCTGCCTCCAGTTCTAGCCTTGCCGAGGAGGAGCAACACTGTTCCCTGCTGAGTCGTGTTGGTGGCACTGCCCCGGCAGTCACTTCCACAAAGTTGCAGGCTCCCCCAATGTCTCAGCCCATCGCTGCTGGGCCTGGCACTGGTGGACCCTTGACACAGTTCGTGGCTTCTTTGATCAGGGTGGTGCTGTGTCCTGCTCACGGTGCCGCCGCCAGGGGCCGGGGTTGCTAGCCTGGAGGTCTACCTGGTCTTTCTCTTCGGAGGACAACTACTCTTAAGCTGATGTGGACTCTTGAGTCTGAGAGCCCCTTGGGACACTGTACCAGATGGCCCTATCCTGGAGTCCCCAGAGTCTAGTTGCGACAGATCCAGTGGCTGAGGCCAGCCAGTGTGGATCCATTGGTGACAGCGGCCTAGGGACTCTGGGTGGGGTGTCCTCTGCTAGGGAAGGCCTTGGTAGCTGCCACTCCTGGTGCTGCCCTGGCCCCCTAGAGGGAGTGGGACCCCGGTTTCCTCTGGGCGGACTCGCGGGCGAGAAGGGCAGCCTCTGAGTCTGAGGGGTTGAGAATCTGAAGCATGGGCACCTCCCTTCACTGCCCTGCAGAGGAGTAGAAGTGCTGAAACCCGCCTTTCCTTTAAGGTCTCAGAGGTGTCCTTAGTTGGCAGCATGGAGGGTTGTCCTCCTGGACCCATGCAACTCCAGTCGCATCACAGGAGATTCTCACTCAAGGCTCTTTGGAAGTTTGCCATCTCGGACACAGCATTCGCAGCCCACTTTGGCCCCAGGGATCCCACTGTCCGGCAGGACCGGTCTCGGAGGCCGGGCACTATCTGTTTGGTGCCCATCTCCCATCCCTCTGCAAACACCTTCTCCTCTCCCAGGCCATGTAGGTCCCATGGGGCCCTTAACCTGTGATGCTCAGAGCCACTGCAGCGGCCTTTCCCACTTGTCAGGACCATGGCGAACAGGTTTTACGCCAGTCTCCCCATGCCGAGGGAGAGGAACCCTCCATCCGCCTGTCCTCCATCGATTTCACTATCAGCAGTTCCTTTCGTGGCTGGGCCGGGAGCTTCACATCTCTTACATGCTGAGAAGTAATACAGAACAGGAGACATGCTCATTCCTGTGTGAATTTAGCACCCACCACCTGGTGGTGTCCTCCTGGCCCCATCCCTTTCCAGGAAGCTTCTATATGCATCTGGCAGTCTCCAGCAGCCCCTTCCCCAGCGGACTGCAGGGGATGGTGTGCAGTTCCCTATCTCACCAACCTTCAGGGCTGACTTCACTAGACACTCCTTCCAGGCTTCATTGTTTGGCGCAGACTTGATTCTCTCTCCTCCCAAAAATCTGGATTCCGCATAATTCATCTTGTGGGGGTGAAGAGTTTTCTCTTCGGCTTGTGCATTAATGTGAATAGGTTCTTTTCAGGCTCACCACGCTGCCTACAACGGGCATCAGTGGTCCATGCTGGCACAAGTCCTGGCATCTTTGCCTGATGGAGCAATCTAGACAGGCCATTGCCCTCTCTGATGGTCTGGAGCTTACAAGGCACCAAGCAGGCGTCGCCTGACGCCCAGTGAGTGGCTTCAGACTTAATGACGCGGTGATCTGCATTAGGTGGACGGCATGGCCGTCTATCAAGGTTGTCACCTGTTGCCCAGCATAGGGTGATCTCCTCTTTTCTGGGGACCTGACTCTCTTCCTGCCGGACAAGGAGGACTTTACAAGGGTGCCTCACATCCCCCCCGGCCACAGGGGACGCCTCATCGTCCTGAACATCCTTATTGTTGGCCTGATACAGCCTTAGGGTCTTTTCCTGCGCCTCACCCACAGGAGGCTGAGGGATCAATTGTTTCCTCAGTGCTGTGCCAGGTCCCCTTGGGGGGGGGGGGGGCTTGATCAATTGCCCAACAGGAATGAATGGTGAAGATTGACGAAGGAAGAAGATAATTACGTACCTACCGTAATTCTTGATCTTCTTTGCATCTTCACCATTTATTACTGAATCCCACCCTCCATACCCTCATGGGCCTCTGTGCTTGTGTCTCCTCCACCCTGCTCTCCTTCCCCCTGTTGGGGGCTGAGTCCGTCCCCCTGGTACCTCGGAGCACTCGTGTTTTTCTTCTCTAGCAAGTCACAGAACGTTCAACCTAGAGAATGGCGAGGTAGGGCCTTTGCCCTAACCTCTAAGGGAACTCCCTCAGATTTCCTCACAATGCACTAGGGTGTCCTTGTCTTGGGATTTTCATAATCCTCTGGTTTATGCCACCCTCCGGTTGTCCTTTACATCAGAACAGTCCTAGGAGAGTTGGTGGGATTTTCGTCCCTCTTTTACGGCATGGATGTCCGTGGTTCTCTTCTGAAGTGAGGACTATGCCAGTACTCCAGTGGGAGAACTTCTACCCAGATTTCTTCCCCTACAGGGCGAGGACTCTTTCCTCTTCTGAGCAGGACTGATCATGTGGGGAAAAGGTGGGAGGAGAGTTTTCCTTCGTCATGACTGGTAAGACCATTTATTCTCTTCAGACCTTGGTTCTATAATTTGACTAGCGGGATCCTTGCTCCCTTGTCTCCATTCCTGCACGGGGTTTGAAACTCTCAAGCCTGTGGTCTTGCATTTCAACACAGCGGAGAGCCCTCTTCCTTCCCCCCATTTATCCTTTACTTCCACCTCTATCTTTCCTTTGCCTTCTTCTCCCAAGACTGCCCAAGGATTGAGGCCCCATGGCCACTTTGGGTAGAGTGTTCTCTCTCTCTGTCCTAATCTGCTTATACCTTTTCAGTTTATATCCTTTCCTTTTTCTATCCCTCCGCTCTCTTGCCTCAGTCCCTTTCTCTGGAAACTTTCTTCTTTCCGATTCAACAGAACTGGGATGGAGGAGTCTGGCGCCTAACAACCAACCCGCATGCGCTGCACAGTGCGTCAGCCATGTGGGTGGCGCAGACTCCACCCTCTCAAAAAAACCTCCCCATGGTGGGTGTGCACCTCCAGCTTACACCCAACAGTAATGAGTGGTAAAGATGCAAATGATCAAGAATTACAGTAGGTACGTAATTGTTTTTTGTAGGTTTCTGTATCCACCACCCATCTGACCTGGATCCATATCCTTGTACTGCTTGGGACTCTGTTCTGATGGTTGCCTGCTGCAAAAGCTCCAACTCATGAAATACTACAGTTACTTAAGAACTTACTGTAACAATAGATCTTTGAGAAGAGCTCTTGCAACAGATATGATTTCCCTCCTTCCCCCTTGTGAAGGTATATTTTCTTCTCCCTTTTTGGGATGTTAGAACCGCCTCTGTTTCCCATCCTTTATGCAGCTGGGTCTCTGGCGGGTGAACCTGAGGTGGTGTTGGGGGGGACTGCCCCTTTATAGCATAGGTGACACGAGAGACAGATGTCTAGGGTGGTCTCCTACCATAGACTGCTAGCTAGAATTTTTTTCTGTGGGGTCTTGGCATAGTCACGATGGTTGCCTGCTGTTGGAGCTCTTCTTGAAGATCTAATGTTATGGTAAGTTCTTGTGCAACTGTACTGTTAAGGGCTAAGGAAGTGCTTTTTGGCCCAGCTGCACAGTGGAGGAGCTCTTGGCTTAATATCTTCCTCCTAGAGATTCCATGAAATTACTACTACTGCTGCAGCTTAAGTTTACAAGTTTACTGATTCACTTGTTAATGATCTGAAATCTTTTTGTAGTTTTCAGAGCTAGTGACTTTGCAACGTTTACATCCCTGCTCCACTGTACTGTGGTCTTCTGGTTCATTGGCTCTGCTTCCCTTCAATCAGGAGTAGTGTTGCTAGGACGTGCTTGTGTACTGGTGGTTTTAGTCATAGGGGTTGCAGATGTGCCACTACAACTTGTTTTTTCTTTGGGCAACTGCAGAAAATTAGTTTGATTGGCAACCATCTGCAAATTATCTTAAGTTGTTTTTCACTCTATTGTTTGTTTTTTTTTCAGCCCCTGGAACTAATTTGTGAGAAGGCTATTGGAACAGCCAACAGACCAATGGGAGCTGGAGAAGCTCTTAGACGGGTCTTCGAATGCATTGCTTCAGGAATTCTCATGCCAGGTATAGGACTAGTTTAGCATTTGTGCAGCATTTTTATTGTATTTGGTGCAGCTTGGCTATGAGCACCATCGTAATTTGCCTTACAGAAAATAGTATGAAAGCTGGACTTTTTTTTTTTTACACACCAGCTGTGAAGTGTTCAGAGCAGCCACAACATTGAGCTGTGGGAACCTTCTTGATGTGACCTTACATAGTATTTTAAAAACTGAAGAGACTTTGGACCTCTTGAGTGTTACAGAAATTTATTCAGTAGGCTATTTGTTCTGAGCTCCAATGAGTGTGTGAAGAGGCATCTGTAAATGGAAATGGTGGGAAAGCTGGAATTCAAACTAGAGGAAGGGGAAACCCTATTTGAGTGCAGTTCCCCTATGGGTAGGGTATTGTCTGGTTTCCAGTGTTGTCTCAACAAAACCAGAAATGTGGATAAGGAAATTAGTCTGTTCCTATAGAAACAACCTGAGAGAAGTCTTAAAACGTACCCCTCCCTCGGTCTCCTTTTTTGCAAATATGAAGTCTACAGCAGAATCTACTCTTATGGGGACATTAAACACTGGGGATAACTCTGGTCCCAAAAACTCATATGGCTAACAGAATAAAATGTGAAACCATATAGAAACAAATACAGCGGCAACAATCAACATCTGATTGAAGAGGAATGCATAATGAATTGCTTCATCACTAAATTCACTGCATATATGTGCTTTACTGATTTTGTCTTCCAGACGGCTCGGGTATCTGTGATCCCTGCGAAAAGGAATCCATGGATGCCATTGGCCATCTAGACCGACAACAAAGAGAGGATATCACTCAAAGTGCTCAGGTATAGTAAACTGAAATCAAAACTTTTTACTGTTTCAATGGGGAAGTAGCAGTACTACTTAAAATGTTTCCTGCTTATGCGTCAGCAGCCTATAGGAAAACCATGACGGATGGCACTCGCATGTGCAAGTTGTGGGGGGTGACTGCTTGGCTTCCTGAGGGGAGCTAGTATTTCTCATGACCACCTGTGCCTAAGAGCATTGGTGCAAAGATGGTGGTTGAAAGCATTGGGTAAACTCTGCTCCCTGGCCTGTCTAATAACTCTGAAAAACTGGGGAAGAAAGGCACAATTTTATGCCACTTAGGAAGACTTTGTACTAGATGAGGATTTTGGATTAATAAAATAAAAATCTGTACAGTCAATCAAAATCTTTATTTAACCAGGCGCATTACTAATTGGATTCTGGGGGTGGGTGGGGGCCCTTTTTTTTTGTTTGTTTGTTTTAAGGCCATTTGTGTCTACCCATTAATGGTTTGAGATGCATTCGCTGACCTTGTCTACCTTTTTTCTTTTAGCATGCTTTGCGTCTGGCCGCTTTTGGTTTAATTCACAAAGTGCTCGCTATGGACCCTTTGCCCAACAAAATGCTCAGGAGACCGAAAAATGAACATGAAATTGATTATAATGGCAAGTATTGAATCAATTTAGCGGAAATCTGTATTGGCGCATGTTTCTGCTGTTGCAGTTTACTAGATAATTTTCCTTTACAGGGTTTATAACTCAACTTGGCTGTTTGCTCCTATAATTGTGGTATAAAGGAAGTGGGTGTGTCCTCGTATCTGGGAGATCAGCTGAAAGAATCTCTGGGACAGCCCCTTTACCTAGACTCCCCAGACTTCAGCCTAGTCTACCCAAAGTCTGTAAAAAGCATTAGCATATACCCAACTGACCTTGTAGTGCCTTTGTTTCATGACTGCTCACCATGACAATGGATTGTCACAACCAGCAAATGTGAGGTTGGTTGGGATAGTTGGGTGCTTTTTAAGAGTACTGCATTATCTGAAATGGAGACCAAGAGGAAAAAGTAATGGAAAAATTGAAATGGCTTAAGCTATGAAATATTGAGTGGCTTGATGTTTGTGCATACTGTTTCATCTGTTTTGTTCTTTGGTTCTCTTTTCATAGTCCAAATTCCACCCAGCACAACTTACGCAGTCACACCCATGAAACGGCCTATAGAGGAAGACTCTGATGAGAAATCCCCAAACAAGAAGAAAAAGAGGGCGGCTTCCAAAAAAGGTAACTGATGCTGTGTAGATAAAATGATGTATAGTATAGCATTTGGTACCTGCTTGCATTTCCTTCATTTTTCTCTACTTTTTTGGTTTGGATCATAACTTTGAAGGTGTATTGATACTTCAGGTTTTATTTGCAATGCTCAAAGTTCTTTTCATGTAAACCATTGGGTACAGGGGAGTGTCCTCACAGCAGGGGTGTGCAAATCAGTTAATATTTGTCGCAGGGCAAGTGGTCTAAAACTACTTGTCCACGAAATGTTGTACTTTTCCTACCCCCACGAAAGGCCAAGATTCAAGAAACTGACTGGGTGCTTATGTATGTACTAAATTTTGTAAATAAAAGTCCTCCAACACTGCCACACTGAGAGGGCAAGGGGCAAAGCAACAGTCCAGATAAAGGCAAGGCTGCTTGATAGGGTCCAGGCTATACCTGGAACTAGTCTGCAGCCAAATCAAAGATGCTGCTGGGGCTGAAATGGTTTAAACTGTGGGGGCACATTGTGATGGAGGGAGCCAGGGCAGGTCCAAACTTGTTGCGTGCTCTGTCCTGTCTTTCATTGTGGTGGAATTGTCTAGATCATGAAGATTTAAAATCAAGCAGCAAGCACCCTCAACGACCCCCCTTCACTTTATTCTTCGTTCTGCACCTCCAGCCGGCTTACCAACTGAAAGAGGGAGAACAGAACTGCAGCAGGGACCAAACCAGTTCTAGAACGAAAACATTGACTGTACATCCACACTGCCTCTGCCAGTGTCTGGAATGCATGCCATGTGGGCAACCCAGTAGTGCTAGAGCCTCAACTTCTGCTTCTGACCTCATGCTCCGCACAGTCCCTACTTCTCCGACTAAACTAAGCCCCGTGAGTTCTCTGTATACTGGGGCAGCAGCAGCAGAAAAACTGACAGCAACACCGTGACCTGCTCCCAAATCAAATAGGGCGTTGCGGGGGTCAGTTCAGCAAGCCAAATGAATGGTCACTGGTGTAGTGGGCCTAACTGGTGCAGCAGAGTGATCTAAGCCTGAGGGTGGGCAGCTGAACAAACTACACAGCTGAGTAGCCTGACTGTCCAGTGTGCTGCAGTGCCTCACACCCAAAAGCAAACTGAAAATAGCACAGAGAAAGACAGGCTAGTATCAAAGCAACTAACGTGGTTTGCTTTGGCTCTGAATAAGAGTTTTAAACCTTGTGCCATTAGACTAGGCCCTGAGTTCCGTCTTTCCCCACAATTGGAACAGAATGTGAATGAAACCTGCTACAGTTTTTTCATGCCCATCTCCACTGTTGACCCAACAACTGTCTCCGTGCTCGCAACCTCCCGAGAAACTAGCACAATCTTGTCACCGGTATGGGCACATATTTAATTATGCCACAACAGCATAGGAGGATGATGGCTGTAAAGAATGGGTAGGACCTGGGAGAAAATGGAGGGATGGTAGAGGTTGGGCACAGACTGAGCTTCCACTTGTCCACTGTCTCTCACTTAAGCCAGCGCCCTAAAACTTTTTACCCACCTTTTGGATTTGCTTCTTTGGGCTTTGCAGTGAATAGTTGTCTCGTCTAGCCAGTGACTTCCAATTGGGTTCTAGCTGAAGAGGGCATATTGTGATGGAGAGAGCCAGGGGGCAGGCTCCAGCAGGGATGGCATGCATCTTCCCAGTCATGGCGAGGTCCTGCTCCATGCTGATTGTGGCTAGTGACACATCACCAACTTTGCCATCCTGACAGTGGTTTAGAGATGAATCTGAGCGGTGCAAAATGAATTGCATAAATTGTACAGCTTGGGGGATGGGAGAACAGGAATGACTAGGGAAAATGATGAGCAAAGACATGCATTTTTGGGGGGGGGGGTTACTTGTCCTTGGACTGAAGTGTATAGATCAAAGAATACACCAGTGAGTTTTGGTGAGCCTCTGATGTCGATAAGATATTGGTGCACCCCAGGTGTGGATTAAATGCCTGTAGCCCTATTACGCTTAAAACATGTGATCTTATTTGAAAACAGCTCTTGCAGCAGGTTACACCATGAGGACTGAAGCCAGCAGGCACCAGGACCCCACGGAAAAATTCTCGCTAGCAATACCCAGTGAGGGACCGCCCGGACGTCCAGTGTCATAAAAGGGGCAGTCCCACAGCATCCCCCAGTTATTTTCCTGCCATCGACTCGCCAACATCGGCTCCACGGACACCTCTAGCGGAAGAAAGACACCAGAACTTTTTCCTTTCTTGGCAAAATTAGATGGGTACAGAAGGACACTCCTCTAAGTGTGCTTGTGGCAAGCAAATCCCTTTCAAAGACTGGCATTCTGCCTGTGTTCGGTGTCTAGGCCCAGAACACGACACCAAGGTTTGCCGTATCTGCCAGTAGTTTTAACAGCAGGTCCAGGATCTGCCGCCAGAAAGCACTCAAGGGGTTTCTTCTGGAAGAAAAATTGAAGGCCATGGAAAAACCTTCCTCCAGAGGTGAATCCTCTCATAAGTTGGGGAAACATGGAAAGAAGCACCGGGCCAGGGATAGTTAGAGCCCAGAGTCTGCATCGGACTCCTGAGCCAGCTCCAGCTCTTGTCAGAGATCTCCTCCCAGGCTCAGTCTCTGTTCCCTCCAGTAAAGGTATGGGCTTCTTGGGGGGCTTCTAGTTCCATATCCCTCCAACCACCAAACATAAAATGGCCAGTCTGGTTCGAACACCAGAGGCCTCTGACTGGCAGATGCACAAGTCTGCACCAAAATCGGGCGCCGACATGTCAGACTGACCAACGTTCTGTCTCCTAACCTGCAAGGGGGTTAGAAGCCCCTCTGAGGAAAAACTACCTGACTTCTCTTAGGTGGACCTCAGATATCAAGTGGGCGTCTGACCCAACACCCGCCAAAAGGACGAAAGACCTGACGCCACCCGCCCACTGACACCAGTTGCTGAAGGACTCGCCTGGGCCCATGCTACGGATGACCAGACGTCTGGATATCTAGGACGACTGGTTGCGCCTGGAACAGACGCCCAACCAGACTATGCCCCAGACGCTTGAGCCAAAAGACTGACTGGCCTCAATATTCAGGAGGCAAAGAGCTTTACGCCTTCTGGTGGGACACCATTAAAAAGGATATGGTGCCCACAAGGCCTCCCAAGAAATTCCCCCAGGAACCTGAGAAGACTATGCCCCCTGAACCCAGAGAACCTACACCTAGGGGCAGATCAAAGGAGAGAAGATTGGGGTCAAAGTGAACGTGTCCCAGGACTACCTCAAGGTCTCCTTGTGATAAGTCCTAAACGTCCCAGACAGAGATCCCACACTCCAGGAGATGACTCGTGTCCAGATTCCTGTGACGCTTCGAGGTCACTTTCTCCGGTTAGTCTCCTATCTCCAGACCCACTGGACCTTCCTAGGTCTTCACCGGACAACCCTGCCTTTTCTTGGACATAATGAGGTACATGCAAGAGAACATGGGGTGGGAGACTGAGGACTTGGACCCAGAACGGCAGCACCTGGCAAAGTATCTCGGGGCAGAAAGACACCAAGCCTGTGGTGGTCCCACCATCAGTGGATACTTTCTTGGACGTTATTAAAGCCGCATGGAAACGTCCTTATTCTACCCCGGTGGTACCCAAGAAAGCAGACTGCCTCTATAGGGCACCCATGGAGGACCCATATCTGGCCCAGCAGCCCATGGCAGATGGTTTTTTTTTTTAGTAGTTATGGCTTCCCATGACTGTTCACAAAGGCCTCAGCACCTTAATACCCAGCCACTGGACCAGGAAACTAAACATCTGGATTCCTTGAGTAGGCGCATGTATGCAGCTACTACATGCTCCATCAGGTCCCTCAATTATCTTACGTACATGGTGCAGTTTTAGAATGCACTGTGGGACCAGGGCCAAGACCTGGTAAAGGACTTTCTGGAGGGTGAGAAGGAGGTATTACTGAACCGCCTTCGGATGGGGTCTGATGTTGGGACACATCTTTCGAGCAGCTTATGACTCAGCAGACTCAGCTGCCGGATGTGCTGCTGCAGGTGTTTGCCTCTGGAGATGCTACTGGCTGAGGGTTTCCGGTTTCACCCTGGACATCCAGAACAGGATGTCCCGTATATCGGCTCAGTGTTTTTCAGGTCCTCACCATATTATAAGATAGCGGGAAGGCAGTCAGTATAGGCCATGGTACAAACCTAAGTCTGGCCCCTTTTGTACGTGTTGTACAAGTGCTTACATAACTGTACTATCTTACTTCAAGTGGGAGCTCTTGTAGCAGGCTATAACACTCTGGACTGAATATCAAGCAGTCCTGCGCCAAAGTGGTAGACAACCCCGGGAGGTGGAATATGCTGACTCCAGAGGCCTTAGGACAAAAGTCCTTGCAAAACAGCCAGACCGAAACCGGCTCAGCGTCTGGAGACTATATCCAGTCTGTAATGAGGGACACCTTTCCAAGTGGGCCTGTGGAAAACTGATCCCTTTCAAGGATCCTCATTCTTCCTGCGTGCGGTGCTTAGTCCCGGACCACAACACCAAGGCCTGCACCTTTAGCCAAGGGTTCAACAGCCACACCAGGATCCGCCATCAGAAGGCACTTCAGGCTTACCTGTTAGAGTAAAAACTTAGGATGGACAAAGAACTTCCTCAAGGGTGATTCTTACTCCAAGGTCCACAAACACCAGGACAAGCACCAGGAGAAAACAAGGTCCAGATCCCCGAACCGGGCCTCGGATTCGCGGAGCTCGGACTCCACCCGATCTGACCACTCTCCCTCCAGGGCTAGATCTCGGCCCCCTCTGGTTAGTCTGGACTTTCATCAGTTCAACTCTCTTCAGCCCATCAAGACTTTCAGACCCTCTGCTTCCTCTACTCCCTCTCAGGCCTCTTCAAAGTTCTCCGAACGCCACAAGTTTTCCTCTTCCACCTGACGTTGGGACCCAGACTCCAGGTCGGTCTCCCAGCCCCCTAGGGGCCCGGATCCACCACCCAGAAGACGAGGGACCTGGCGTCCCTCAAGTGGACGATGGACCTGACTTCTGCCAAGCACCCAAAGTAGGCCAGGTGTTGGGAGCAGAGGACATCGGCCAAGCACCGGACCTGAAGTAGTCGGCCAAGCGACAGACATCTGCTTCACTGGAGCCGAAGACCACCCCCTAGTCACCGGTCACACGGATTCCACGAAGGACACAACATTGCCTGAAGACCAGGTGGGCGACAGAGGATGCCGGGCTTCCGAGGGAATCTTCACCCATTCCAGAGACACCCGAGGACCCGTCATCGGGCATGGATATACAAGAGGTAAAGGATCTCTTTACTTCCTGGTGGGGCACATACGTAGAGACGTGGTCCCAGGAAAGCCTCCTCCTTCCCCTTCGCCTACTCCTTCACCTCCTGCACCCCCTCCTCCACCACGGGGGCCATTAGGACGACCACCAACCCCTAAGGAGCAGACCCCACCTCCCTGGGGTAGATCCCAGGATTGGAGAAGGCCTATCTCAAGATCTCCAGGGTCTACCAGCCCCAAGCGACCCAAACATCAGCGATATACTCCCGTAAGGGGGATTCCAGATCGGATACCTCGGATTATTCCAGATCTCCTTCTCCACTCAGCATTCCATCACCTGACCCACATGACCTGCCCAGGTCTCTTCCGGATGATCCCTCCTTTTCTAAGATCATGAGGTACATCCAGGACAGCATGAGATGGGACGCTGAAGACCTCGACCCTGAAAGACAGCGCCTTGCCAGTTATCTTCGGCAGAAAGACCCAAAGCCTGTGGTAATGCCACCCTTGGTGGACATGGACACCTTTGTGGACGTCGCCAAGGCTGCGTAGAATCGTCCGTACTCCACTCGAAGAAAGCTGACCGCCTGTACAAGGCCCCGAGAGAGGTCCAGTACTTGGCTCAACAACCTCTGACAGACTCCCTGGTTATTACAGCCTCACATGAACAGTCCTAAAGACCGCAACACATAAGCACACAACCACCGGACCAGGAACTCTTAACAATTGGATGCCCTGGGGAGACGCATGTATGCGGCTGCTACATGCTCAGTCAGGTCCCTGAACTACCTAACCCACTTGGTACGGTTTTCTGAGCGCCCTATGGGAACAGGGCCAAGACCTGGTTGATAAGCTTCTGGATGGCGATTACGAGGCGGAGCTCATAAACCTTCTCCTCAAGGGTCTGATGTGGGTAGCAAAGTGCTACGAGCCACATAGAATTCTGCGGACTCTTCCGCCAGAGCTTCAGCTTCAGGCGTCTCTCTGGTGAGTCTCTTGGCTCCGTGTCTTCGGCTTCACTCTGGATGTACAGAAAAACATTCTTGACTTCCCTTACGATGGCAAAGTACTCTGTGGTGAATCCTCGGAGAAGGTTACCACCAAACTCCAGGATCCTGGGAAGTCAGGTCTGTACAGGCCATGTACAGATCCAGGCCCAGTTCCTTTCGTAGGAATCTGAGCCTTTTTCGCAGCCTGCAGCAGCCACATTCTGGCCAGCAACAAAGGGGCACCTTTCAAAGGAAAGTCCAGGCTAAGTTGTCCCCAGGCAGAGCCCAACGCTACACTAAACTACACAAAACTGGCCCAGCCTGCAGTGACCAGTGCTGCCACAGCATGACTCCTTCCCGGCCCCCGCCCCTTCTCTGGATCAACGAGCACAAAAGGTCGGGAGTCGTATCACTCGCCACTTTTTAGGGTGGCAGTCGATTTACCATCGACCAGTGGGTCCTCCAGTTGGTCAAGAAAGGTCACTTCATAGAATTTCTCGACTAGTCACCTGCAAGACCTCCCCTGCTTTCCTGTTGCTCGGGTCAACAGGGCCTGCTCATACAGCAGAAGGTGCTCGCGCTCCTGGAAAAAAGCGCTAGAGCACATACCACGGAACCAGAGAGGTGCAGGTTAGTATTCACTTCTTTCTGGTTCCCAAGAAAACGGGGGACCGCCGTCTGATACTGGACCTCAACTAGTCGGTCCTGTACAAACGCTTCCGCATGGTGACCCTCCAGGGCTGATTCCCATGCTCAAGCAGGGCACCTTTCTAGTGTCCTTGGATATGCAAGACGCTTACCTGCATATTCACATTCCTCAAGCGCACAGGAAGTTTCTGCGCTTCGGGTTCCAGGACCACCATTATCAGTTCCGAGCTCTCCCCTTCAGACTGTCATCGGCACCTCAGGTATTCACGAAGTGTGTGGCGGTCATAGTGGCGACTCTGAGGAGACGAGGCCACTAGGTGTTCCCTTACCTGGAGGATTGGCTTCTCATGGCACCCTCTCGGGAGGCCTTGATGTCCACCATCCATTATACTCTCTCTTAGACTCTGAGCATTATGATAAAATCACGAAGTCGCGCCTGGTTCCGTCACACTCTGAAGTTCATAGGTGCAGTTCTGGACACCAGCCAGGGGAAAGCTTTTCTTCCCCAGGACAGAGCGGAACATATCAGATCCCTCATCAGGGACATTTCAGCGAAGACTGTTCCTGCCAGATTGGTCCTTTGCCTGCTTGGACACATGGCTGCAGCCATTGCAAGAGTCCCGCTTGCTTGTCTCCACGTGC
Organism: Neoceratodus forsteri; assembly: GCA_016271365.2. Taxonomy (NCBI): domain Eukaryota; kingdom Metazoa; phylum Chordata; order Ceratodontiformes; family Ceratodontidae; genus Neoceratodus; species Neoceratodus forsteri. Next base: position 55,265,537 of record JADMNL010000033.1, read on the forward strand.
AGGTCACCCAGTGGATGTTGGGTCCAATGGGATCAAAAGCAAGACCATCTGCAGTTTCCAATCTGGATCACGAAGGCCATAATTCAGGATTGGCAATGGTGGCTAGATCCGAAGAATCTATCAGCAGGAATCCCCTTCATTGCGCTGTCTCCGATCGTGACACTCTCCACAGACACCTCAGGGCTCTGAAGGGGAGTACGCCTTGACAGTGTCCGGTCTCGGGGCCTGTGGACAGCCCAAGGTACTCATCTCCACATAAATATCCTGGAAATGAGCAGTTCTTTACGCCCTGCAGGCCTTCCAGTCGGAGATTACACCGGGTACCATTCTGTTACAGACAATTCAGCGGTGATGTATTAGCTCAACAAAGGAGGAGGCACCCAGCAGCCCTATAGGTAATTGCCTACTGCAAGAGCCTCTCTTTAAGTTCTACTGTTATGGTAAGTTAAGTAACCGTTCTTTCTAGGAGTGGTATATTCATCCACACATACCCACACAACCTCCTCAGCTATGGGCGCACAAACCTGGCTTCCGGCAGGCTAAGATGTGGTGTCGTGGGGCGAAGCTGATGGTTATACCACCCGGGTGGGTGGGAGGAGCCAGCTTGAAGACTTCCGGCCAATTTAAAGGGAAAGGGACTCTGCCAACACGTGTGGATGTACAACATATACCACTCCTAGAACTACTGTTACAGGTGAGTAACCTGTTTTTACTGGTCAACCCACAAGTGCTGCTCAGTGCATCGGCCTTGAGGGTGGCACTGTTCCAGACGTTGCTGCTCCTTTTAAGGAGGAGCTTTTTATAAGCGCTAAAGCTTCTTGCAGGTTCCTAGTGCCTCTGGCATGGTTACTCACCAGTGATGAATGGTGAAAATGTACTGTAAGATCAAGAATTATGGTAGATAAGTAATTTTCATTTATCACATTTTAAGCTGACTACTTGCAGTAGTCACTTGCTATACACAAACTGTGTTGGCGACTTGTGTCGAATTTTCTATGTGGCGGTCAGTTGAGATTTTCTTGTGTTCTCTTGGTTTTCAAAAAAGAGGAGAAAATGGATTCATCTCAGACAATGAATGCTTTGATGAGGCTTAATCAGCTACACCCTGGCCTGCAGTACAAACTGATAAGTCAGACTGGGCCAGTCCATGCTCCAGAGTTTACGATGGGGGTCGAGATTGAAGGGAAATCGTATGAGGCTTCAGGACCATCGAAAAAGACAGCAAAACTTCATGTAGCCATAAAGGTAGGACTCTCGTAGTGCCCATTTTTGGGTGGGGGATTGGGACAGTTGTCTGCTTCTTACAGTTGCATTTTTTTTTTTTTCATAGACCTTTTTTGCTCCCCCACTGTCATCTCCCACTTACTTCGGCAACTGGGAGACATATTATCTGTTTTTCTTCCTCCTATTCCTGGAGCCCCAGAACACAGTTGTGCATCCCATGGAGGTGGCAGTACCACACTGCCTCTACTTTGTGGTACCAAGAGACCGGGAGACTCCAGATCCCTCCCTGGGAGAGCTCAATCCGGCTCCACGCCCCCTCATCCGATCCACTGAAACCAGAGGTCGTTCCTGTACTCGGGTCACTGGCGTGGCACGAGGTGTGGCATCCAGCGCTTCAACCCTCTACTACTGGCCTGGCTCAGTTTCTAATTTTTGACCCACCCTTTCTTCTACCTTGGGAACAAGGTGCTCACTGCTGTCTTTGAATCTGTGCTCAGTTGAACAGTTTGACTGCGCCCCCAGTTTGACCCTTTATGCCCAGTGCGGTCAGTGTCTCACATAGGGAAATATCTGATATTAATCCTCTGACTGCTTCGGATGTATCTGCCTGGGTGTCGTGTCATTATCTGCACATAACCTGAACTGAATTCTGCAGGCTTTAACCCGCGTCCGTACTGGGGTGGGATGCAGGTTTTGATTCGTAATCTTACCAGTGGAGAGCTCAAATGTGATGGATCTTACTTTAAGAGGGTTCTTGTAGTATGTAATCAGCTTGAAGACTGTACCCCCCTGGCGTCAGGACCACACAAACTTTAGCAGTAACTGACGGGGGAACCACCCACCCGATGTCAAGTGACTGTCTGACACTAGTGGGTGGTCCCTGCGCCCACTTAAGTTCTTTGCCACTGTCTACCTGTGGACGTCTGAGTGCTGCAGTTTGACTGCCATTTCTCGAGTATCCATGTTTTTCTTTATTTTACAGTTAATTCTTTTTGCATCTATGCTAGTTGCATAAAAAAAGTGCGATTCTTGCGGCACACAGCTCCTGCACAAGGACTCCCATTCTCTGTCTCTTCTGCCTAGGCTCAGAGCATAATGTAGAGAACTGCGAGGCCTGCCTAGGATTCAACCAGACCACACTGAAGCGCCGCCAGCAGGCACTCCGTAAGCCTGTCTCCTAAAGATGGCAGCACATATGGAGAAAGCGCTGCAAAAGTTGAGCCCTTCTTCCTCTCCCACTAACTCCCACTAACATAAGAGGGACAAACAGAAGCAATGTGATTTGGACCAGGTACATTTCTGTCGTGGCTGCCTTCAGGTGTACTGCTGCCCTCTTCCTCTGGAAAACCTGCCGCTGCGTCCAAGTCTGCTCCCCCCTCCTTCTGAGGAGCAGGCCTTGGTCCTCCTGCTGCCACTGGTTATGATGGCCGTGGGTGCCTCTGAGCCAGATGTTTCAGCCAGTCTTGGGCCCATCTCCTCCACTGAGTCTCAGCAGGTTGGTGGGGCCAAGAAGCAGCCCATCTTTTCCTCTGAACGCCCGGCCCGGGCTGATGTGCTGGCCCAGCCAAGATTGATAAGCTTGGTTAATGAATCCTCCAACATGACAGTTCTGCTCATGTCAGGCTCCGGCGTGAGTGCAGACTGCATCCGGCCATGAGACAGCCAGCTGCTGTCTTGGGGCAGCATTCTCTGGTGGGTTCTGCCCACAGAGATACCACCTTCTCTCCTGTCATGGAGCATCCTCTGCCTTCCTGGACCAGTGGGAGCTAGAGGACAGGGGTTGTCCTGGTTTTGTTTCTGAAGCAGCCCCGGACATTATATCTGAGCTTCCAGGAACCCCAAAGTACCCTTCCCCTTCGCTTTTTCGGTCTGTGCAGTCTTGGCCGCTACTGGACTTGTCTCCCGTTTGCCCGTGCCTGATTATGTTCCTTTGGGTCCTTCTGGGCTGGTGTTTTTAGGCCTCCTTGGGGTCCCACGTCTGCCACCACAGTTCCTCAGTCTGGTCCTCCAGGTTGTCGTCCTGGCTGCTTATCCTCTTGTGTCCCTGGGTACCAGACTTATGAATTCACGACGTCTGGGATATTTGGCAGGTACCACACGTCTGGATACCAGACTACGGGGTAGGGGTTCTAGCTGGACTATCAACAGTCTCCGCCACCTCTGCCCCAGTTGGAATTTCGGGCCATCCTCCAGTCCTGGTCGTCAGACTGTTTGTTTGTCTCGGAGCTGGACAGCCAGCACACAGTGAGGTCCTTTTGCCTACCTGCACATCCCAGTATTTCAGGCCCATCACTGCTATCTCAGATTCTCTTTTCAGGGGGAATATTACCAGTTCAAGGCCCTTCACTTTGGCCTGTTCTTGGCACATCAGGTGTTTATCAAGCACTTTGCAGTAGTGGCGGCCCTAAGATGCCATGACCACTGTGTCCTAACTCAGCGACTAGCTTCTTTCAGCCCCATCGAGGGAGCAGCTAGGACTTTCCTGTTCAACTACCCTGGCCCTTTCTGCATAAGTGGGAATTTCTGTTGGTTATCCTAAGTCCCAAGTTGTCCCTTCATAACATTTGCAGTTTATTGGGGCGGTGTTGGGTATGGCCTGCCTCCCTTCAGACAGGGCAGAAAAAGGCTCATTCAGTAGCCTCCAGCAGGTGGGTTCTGACAAGATCGGTTCTTAAACTACTTGGCCTTATGGCAGTGGCCAACCCCCACTGTTCATCTAAGCAGGGCATTTCGCAGTGGACACTTGGCACAGTGGATTCAGTGGTCGGGTGACCTACACCCATGTGGTCATGGGTCTCCAGTTTGATGGCAGTGGTTATCTCCTATTGTGGCAGGATCTCAACCTCCTCACCAAGGGGATTCCCTTCTAGTCCTCAGACTGACTACAGATGCGTCTGATGGGTTGCGGCACTCTCCTAGGGAGCCACGGGGGGAGGGTCTGTGTTGGCACTGTCTCTGCACATAAATGTGCTGGCGCTGAGGTGGGTGCTGTATGCTCTTCAAGCTTTCCAGCAGTTGCTCCAGCAGGGCCCACTGTTAGTCCAGTCGGACAATGTGTACCTCAGCAAGCAAGGGGGGGCACTCGGGTATCCCCTCCGCAGGGAGGTGATGCGGTTGTGAAATTGGGTAGTTCTGCATTGGGTTCACCTTACAGCTGTTCACATTCTGGGCATGCAAAACGTCCTAACTGACATTCTCAGCTGCGCCAGAGTAAGAGTCTACGAATGGGGATGAAGCAAGGAGTAGTCTAACACATTTTCAACCTATGGGGTTGTCCAGACCTGGATCTGTTCACTTCCCCATAGAACGCAAACTACCAAGGTTTTGCTTGCTCCTGAACATACTGTAGTGTTTCTGGGAGCATGGCTATATTGTTCATCCACACTCTGTGGCATGTCCCTTTTGCCCTTTAAATCTGGCTGGATGTCTTCAAGCTGGCTCCTCCCACCCACCCCGGGTGGTAAATACCTTGGCTCCGCCCCATGATGCCAGATCTTCCTTCCTCTGGAAGATTCAGGTTCCCTCGTGCTACTTCTGCAGTGTCGTAGGCCCTGGATACTAATCTACTGTTTTCACCGCAATTGCTTTCTTTGAAAGTCGTACAAGTTTGATACCGAGCGCATCGGACATGGAGAACAAGTCATCCCCTGGGTTTTGCCGGTGTCCCTGCAGACAGAAAATGTCACGCCAATCCCATCTCTCGTATGCCCTCTTACGGTGCAACATGTGCTTCCGCCTCCCCAAGCGTTCTGGAGCGACCGCAAGGCACACTAAGCTGTGGAGACCGGAGCTTCGCATTCCACCGGTGAAATTGAAGGAGGCAAGGTGGACGGTTTCTGTGGCAGCAGGGTCCGCTGAGCAGCTCTACCAGATGGCGGTATTTGAAGAAGCTGCCCAAGCCTCGGCCAGCCAAGGTTTTTTCGTGCCACAACTTCACGGGATCCTTTCGGGAGGTGTGCCAGTCTCTCTCTCCACCAGGGGTGAGGCGCCCTTGGGCATGCACTCCTGTTACCCTAGAAAATGGGACAAGGACCCCAAGTCTTCTCAGAGAAGACGTTTCTGGGACCGAGAGGTGTCTGAATCCCAGGATCTTGCTTTCTCTGCCTCAGTTGAGATCGCTTCTCCGGCCGCCGGATTCTCTGACCTTCCGTCAGGTCAAGGTGCCGAGGAAACTGCCGAACCGGCCGAGATCTCTCGACCCAATCGAGCCGTTGTTGTCGACACCAGTCAATGACTCATTGGAGAGGACACCTAGCCTTTCCTTCCCTGACGAGGAGACCCAGCCCTTGGGTATCCTGATCGAGGGACAGGAGCTGGAACCTCAGATCTTCGAGTGGGAGTTTTTTCAGCAGGCTATTACAATAAGGACTATGCTGCAGGCACTAGGACCCTCCGGTGAAACTTCAGCCAGCAGTACACAGCAGGGACTGCCCCCCAAAGCTGGTCCCGCCCTGACGTCGGTCTGGGTACAGTAGGGGATGGACCCAGCTCCACCTCAGTTCTTTCCCGCTGCGTCCTGCACGTGAAGGGGGTGCCTTGCCTCCTTCCCCCGGGAGAACTGCTAGGAGTCTCCCTAAAAATACAGGTTATTCACCTGTAACAGGAGATCTTACTTTGAGAGTGCTCTTGCAGTAGGTAATTACATAATAGGACTGATGTCAGCAGGCGGCAGGACCCCACGGAAAAATTTCTAGCTAGCGGTCCCTGGCGAGGGACTGCCCCATGTCAGGTGACCGACGTCTGTATAAAGGGGCGCTCTTTGACACCCGGCTTAGTTCTTTCCCGCCAGTACATCCGTCGGTGTATGTCGTCCCCCTACACCCTCCGAGCACAAAAACAAGTGCGACTTGTGCGGCGTCCAAGGACTGCCATTCACTGCGCCTGTTTTGTCTAGGCCCCGATCACCTGAAGTGCCAGCGGCTACCGGAAAAAGCGGCAGCAGTGCCTGAAAGCCCACATTTTCAAAAAAGATGAGCTCACTGGGCGCCACACCTCGCTCGCGCGGTGACCGGGTTGAGCGGACTCTGGTGGCGGGGTCAGCGAGGAGAGAGGGAGGATCGACATCCCAACGGATGCTTTCCTCCTCAGGTGGGAGACCAAGAGCATCTGCGTTCTGCATCCCATCGTAGCCGGTGGAAGCACCCGACATTAGGAGGGATGGGCTCGTTAAATCAGCCGGGAGGGCGTCAGCGGCGGGGTCTGGCGTGCGATGCTGCGCCACCACTCTGGATGCATGTCCTAACGCTCGGCGTCCTAGGGGGTAGGGGAACCAGGGAGAAAACGGAAAACACCTCTCGGCAGCCCTGGATGAAAGCCACTCCAGTTCCATCCGGACCACCAAGAGGGACAGACCCCACTGTGCAGGAGGAGGCACTCTAGAGGCAGATCCCACGGATGTGAAATGGGGAAATGAGGGCTCCTAGAGCAGACAGGAGAGAAAGTGTGTGTGTGTGTGTGTGTGTGTGTGTGTGTGTGTGTGTGTGTATAAAAAACAAACGGCGAGGCATCTCCCGAAGGCCATCTGAAGAAGAAAGACATAGAAGCACCGGACAAGGGCTCCTCCACTGCGACTTCGGGAGTCAGTGTTACAGGTAACGTTCCCTCCGTGGGACTGCTCCTTGACGGCAGCCTCAAAGGCTTCTGAGGTGGCGTCGGCCGGCCTGTCTGGCTCGTGCTCTGGCCCTTCGGGTGCTTCAGGGCTATTGGAGGCCTCTGCCCCCGGTATGGCCGTAGCTTCGCGGCCTACTGGCGTGGGCAGCTCCGGCAAGCCAGACGTCTGCTCCTCTGCCTGCTTTGGGGCGGCGTGCGGACCCTCTTCCGTCGGACTTGGCCGCCCCTCCATCACGGTCTGCCTCCAGCGATGGGTCCCGTACGTCGGATCCCACTGAGAAACTGCATGTCGGTTTGTCTGTCTGTACAGCAAAAGAGCCAACGCCGGACCCTCCCGTCTGCTGTCTCCAGCTCCCGCGCCTTTACCCTCCGGGGACCCTGAGTCTCCCCAGCCCGGCCCCGGGTATTTTTCTCCTTCAGGTGATGCTGGGGTTCTGCCTCGGTCAGACCATCCACCGGCGGGTCCGCCGGCTCTGACACCAGTTCCTCCGCCGGTTTTACAGACTCCGATCGACATCCTGCTCCCGGATGTCTCCCCGACGCCGGGCCTTCCAACCTGGACCTGCCCGTGAGGCCTCCAGCCGGGCCGTCTGCTCAGGCAGCTCCTGGGTACCCTCTGTATCCGACGCCGTCATAACCGGGACCACAATACCAGATGCCTGGTTTTCTGCCGCCGGGTTTCGGATACTGTCCTTATGGATATAGTCCATACCCTCCTCCTCCGCCCCCTCAGCCGCCGGTGGATTTGCAGGAGACTCTGGTCTCTTGGTTAGCTGAGGCCAAGGCTCAGCTCACCAGAGGTGGAGAGTCGCCTACTGACTACTGTGCCAGTCCCGGTTCACGCAAGTCCACGGCGACACTCCTCACCTGCCTCTGGACACCAGGGCTAATCCTCTGGGTCCAGAAAGGGCGAGGACCACGCTTCCTCGAGGGTTTCCCAGGGGGTCCGTTCCTCCCGGGTCCGGGGAATGGGGTCTTTTTTCTTTCTCCTCTTCCCCCTGACTCTTCCGATGGCTGCTCCGAAAGGGACGACGAGCCACACTCAGTCAAAGCCCAGGCCAAGGACTCCTCCGAAGTCTCCTCCGGAAGATCCTTCCTTTACGGAGCTGCTGTGCAAAATCCAGGAGGTACATAAGTGGCAGTCTTTGGAACCTCAGCAGAGGAAACTTGCTGAGCATCTGGATCTGCCCGTGACAGCTTCTACCTTGGTGCCACCCAGGATCGAGCCTCATGCCGACCTTGTCACTGCCATTTGGAAACAGCCGTCTGCTCTAGCCCCACTTCCTCGAAAGTCGAAGCAGGCTATACCAGTCTCCTGAGGGTGTTGACTTTTTTAGATTCTCACCCTCGTGCTGACTCGGTAGTGATTTGTGCTGCTCACGGCTGGTCAGCTAACCCAAAACACCTTGGCTCGTCTCCACCTGACAAAGAATCCCGCCTACTGGATCAGTATGGTAAGATTTTTGCTTCTTTCACACTGGGGATCAGGGCCCTGAACTATGTAGGTCATATGGGGGATTACCAGAAGGCAGTTCTTACACTCTGCACATTCGGCCAGTCGACACATGCTTCGTGCGACCTACGATGCAGTGGACACTGCTGGACAGAGCTCAGCTTTCGCTGTAGGCTTACGTTGTTACACTTGGCTCCATGTGTCAGGGTTGGTCCCGTAAGTGCAGTCCGTTATCCAGGAAGCGCCCTTCCCGGGGTCTGTGCTTTGCGGTGGCGATGTCAAGGACATCACCGATTTGCATGAGAAGGGGATGGCACTGAAGTCCGTTGATTCTATGTACCATCCCTACCAGCCACAGCGCCGTCCTGTTTGCAGACTGAATCTGCCTAAGGTGAAACCTCAGGGAAAGCAGGCCACTAAACGTTGGGCCCTCACAGCTGCTAAGCCCCCCGCCCAAAAAAAGCAGCGAGTGCTTCAGCCATACCTCTCAACCTTTTGTCCCCCAAATGTGGAACATTGCCTGTCAAAATGTGGAACAAATTGGCAAAATGTGGAACACTTGATCAAATCTTTACCCAAGAAGCTCAAAACACTGTTAAAATGTTGCATTTATGTTCAGAAAGTCTATTAATTGAATAATACATCATTTACTATAGATGTTTGCTTTAAAATGTTGACTTTGAATGTGGAACAAGTCCTCACAATGTGGAACAGGGAGCTTTTGTGAAGTAAAATGAGAAACGTTCCTCGTAATGTGGTACAGTTGAGAGGTATGGCTTCAGCTGCGGCGCTGCCCCACACCACCTGACTTCTTTCCTCTCCCACAGCCTCCGGACTCCCCGGATGAACCAGTAGGAGGGAGGTTTTCCTTCCACCTTCCGGGCTGGGAGAGGATAACTTTAGATTCTTGGGTGCTTCGGCTGATTGCAGGAGGACACTCGATAGTTTCTACAGAAACCACCTTGCCACCCCCACCCCCCAAAATTGTCGTATTCTTAGGAACGTGTTCTCTTGGTCCAGGAAGAGATTTCAGCTTTGTTACTGAAAGAAGCGATAGAACTCATCCCTCTTCATCTTCAGGGGACTGGTTACCATTCCCACTTCTTCCTGGTCCCGAAGAAGACAGGAAATCTAAGACCCATTCTAGATCTTGGTTCCCTGAATCTTTTTGTGGCGTACAAAAGGTTCAGAATGCTCTTTGCAGAGCCTTTTGCCCCTCCTCCGTTCGGGCCAATGGCTGTGGGCTCTGGATATGCAGGATGCTTACCTGCACATTTCCATTCGCCTGTCTCGCCTCAAGCATCTTCATTTTGGCTCCCAGGGGGACCACTACCAGTTCAAGGCACTTCCTTTTGGCCTATCCTTGGCTCCCCGAGTATTTACCCTGCACTGCCTTGCCCTTACTCAGCAGGTTTTTGCCTGCCTGGGTATTACCATCAACCATTCCAAGTCTCACTTGATCCCATCTCAGAAACTACAGTGTTTAGGGGTGATTTTAGACTTTACCATTAGCAGGGCCTCAGGGCGTCCAGACTCCAGTAAGTCTTTCCGGCCGCACGCGGGTCAGAGAAAGATTGGTCCTTCGCCTCCTCGGGCTCATGGCAGCTGCTATCCAGACAGTCCCTCACACTCTGCTCCACATGAGGGTTTCTCAGTGGACACTCCGCTCCCAGTGGGATAAGTTGGTGGATGACTTGGATCACCCGGTTCTAGTCTCCTCACCGATGCTCTGAGACTTGCAATGGTGGATGGTTCGAGAGAACCTACTTCGGGAAGTTCCTTTTTTCTCCCCCCCAGACTCTAACCAGCCCAACTCTGTCCCCATCGGACCCAGGGCTCTTGGTCCAAGCTCGAACACACACCACATCAATGTGCTCAAGCTTCGGGCAGTTCTGTGTGCTTTCCAAGCCTTTCACCTGTACATTCTTCCCGGCCATCTAGCTGTCCAGACGGACAATACGTGCGTGGTTTGGTAGATCAACAAACGGGGGGACTCTGTCTTACCCTCTTTGCAGGGGAGCAGTGAGGGTTTGGTATTGGGCAACACAACACGACCGTCACCTCACGGCAGTTCATGTTCCAGGAATAGACAGCACCCTGGCAGACAAGCTGTCGCTCGACCGCTCTGGCTCACGAGTGGCAACTGGACCGGGGCTTCTAGAAGATATATTCAGACACTGGGGAACAACACAGGTCAACATGTTCGCTTCTCTAAACGCAAAGCTTCCAGACTTCCGTTCGTTCATTCCAGAGCAAGGCGTTTTCTGGAGAGGCGCTCTGTCTCTAGACTGAAAGGACAGATCTGTCTATGCCTTTCCCCAGTTCCTCTTACCCCAAGAGTCTTGCAGAAACTAGTTTCAGAAGGAGCATGAATAATTCTGATCCTTTCTTGCCCAGGCAAGTTTGGTTCTCTCCTACAATAATACTCAAAGGGTCATCTTCCTCTTCCTGTATTACAAGGTTTGCTGACCCAGGATCGGGGGACTCTGGTCCATCCAGGTCTCCAGTCACTTCAGCTTCATGCATGGCTCCTGCAGACACAGCTTAAAGTCGCTTTGGGGTTTCTTCCCCAGGTGGCGGAGATTTTGGTGGAGGCTAGAAAACTGTCCCACTAGATCTACATACGCCATAAAGTGGAAAAGGTTCACTATCTGGGCCGCTTCAAAAGATGTGGAACCCTTTTCCTGTTCAGCTCACGGCTACTGCTGGAGTACCTACGCCATCTTTTTGACCTGGGTCTTAGTCGCTCTTCTCTGAAAGTTCACATGGCGGCCATCTCGGCCTAGCATGTGCCCTTTGCAGACAAGACATTGGCTCAGCTGGACGTCTTAAGACTTTCCTCAGAGGGGGGTCTCCACCCGAGACCTCCTATACGTTCCCTGCCCCTCATTGGGATTTGAACTTTGTTCTTGAGAAACTTACTCTGCCTCCCTTTGAACCGCCAGCTTCCGCAGACTTGAAGTTCCTTTCATGGACGCCTCTCTTCCTGGTAGCCATTACCTCTGCTCAGAGAATTTCCGAGCTCCAGGCTCTGAATGTGTAAAATTCCATACTTGATTTTTCACAGGGAACGTGTGGCTCTGCGCACTAACCCTACATTTCTTCCCAAGGTGGTTGCGGAATCTACTCTGAACCAGTACATAGTTACCCACCTTTTTTACGCATTACTCCAGTCAGGGTGAGTATTTACTCCATACTATGGACGTTCACCGGATTCTGAGATACTACACTAACAGGACAGAGGATCTCAGGAAGACTCGTCAGCTGTCTCTCTTGCACCCGAAAGGTAAGCCCAAAAGAGATCGACTGCAGGTCAGCCAGTCAGCCAGAGACAGCCAAATGATGTGGATGGTGGAGTGTGAGAAGGCAGATGGAAGAACTGCTGGAGAGCAGCGGTTCAATGAGGAAGCATAGGGCCCAAAAAGCAAAGGAGTGGGGGAAAGTGAGGCCACAGCATGTGGGTGCCAGGACTATATAAATGGTTGGCTCATTGTATCACTTTCTGTTATGACAAGTACAACAAGACCCTGCCGGGTCAAGTAAGAGGCCACTCCACCAGGGGAATCGCTGCCTCAGCGGCTTGTTTCAAGAATGTGTCAGTGGCAGACATCTGTGCTGCCGCCACTTTGACCGCCGTCCATACCTTTACAAAACATTAGTGTTTGGATATTGCCTATCGCCGCAGAGCAGGCTTCAGGCTGGCTGTTCTGCAAGGCCTCCTCTCAAGGCTTGCACAGCTAGAGGTTGTACTTGGAGTAGATCTTCCCTTGTCAGTCTTCACCATTCATTACTGCTTGGGTTAAGCTGGAGTCGCGCACCCGTTACGGGAGTGTTTTTTTTTTTTATACCGTCTGCTCCAACGGCGCCGCCATCGAGGACGACGTACCGCGTCATGCGTGAGGGGTGGCCGTTGGGTGCCGCAGACTCCTCCTCCATCTCGGTTCTGTTTCTCCCGCTGTCGAGGCTGCACCTGCTGCACGGTAGCATATAGTGAATGGGTTTTTCCTCAGCTAGAAGACTCCTTGTGTTTTCTCAGACATCCACTCGACGCCGTATTCTGGTAAGACCGTTCTTTTTATTTCTATTCTGCGGCGCCGAGTGCTTATCTCTCTTTTTTTTTTTTTTTACTTGTTTAGTTTGCATCATGTCCGGTTCGGGAGCAAGTCGAAGGCGGGCCGCGCCCCTGTGCGTCGGTGCTCCTGTGGCCGACATTTCTCCGTCTCGGACCGGCATGATGTCTGTCTCCGTTGCCTGGGACCCAACCACGACATGGACGCTTGTTTCTCCATGGACCGTCGTGTCCTCTAAGTCCGCGTTCAAGCTCGGCAAGGCCCCTGGGCAAGAGGACAGCGTCGGCTCAGGGATTCTCAGGTAAGGTCTCTAGGCCCTTCCCGGGTCCCTCCTGGGCCTAACGGTCCACGGAGGAGGAAGCTTCCTTCTCTTCTCTTGTTGAAAGGAAGCTTCTCTCGCTGATGTCTGTGGCATCGTCGTGGTCCCTCCGGGGCAGCGTCGGGACACCGCCTCGGCAGTCGCCTCTGCCCAGGTGCAGGCTCCCCCAGTGTCGAGGCCACGATTTCTGGGCCTGGCACCGGTGGACCCAGCGCCGCCCCTCCGGCGCCCGTTTCCAGATCCTGGCGCTGGTGATCGGCGGCGCACTCTGGCTCGGTGCGCGGGCCCGGTCTGTCGCCGGCGGCGCGGGTGGGTTCCGGCGCGGGGGCGGCGCCGTGGGCCTAACAGTGCGGCAGGGGAGCCAGGACCGGGCCGGCTGTAGCGGTGGGCGGGGGTAGATCGGCGCCGATAGCTCCAGGGATCCCTGGGGTTGCCAGCATTGAGGTCCTGCTGGTCTCGTCCTCTTCGGAGGCCGATGACACAGATGTGGACCCATCCTGGCACCCTGACTGTTCGGGGTCAGGGTCCCCGGTGACACAGGGTGCTAGGCGGCGCAGTGGGCCCCTTCTACTGTCCCCACTCCTGTCCTCCCCTGAGGGTCCTCGGGCTAGGGATGGCCCTGGGTCCCAGGGGGGTGATGTGGTGGGGACTGAGGGGAGGCTCCCCTCCCTGGGGCCTGTGACAGCTGCCCTCCGGTGCTGTTGTCTCCTCTCGGGGTGGGGAGCACGGCAGTCGAGGAGGAGGAGGCTCTCGAGGTCAGAGGGGGCAGGTGCCCCGGTCTCTGCGACCAACCCTCGTGGGGTGGCTAGGAGTCAGAGCGCGAACCCCACCCTTCCCTCTTGGGCCCCAGGGTTCCCTCCGGTGGCGCTGCTGTGGACTGCCCTTCTGGACCCATGCAGTCCGGGTTTGTCGTCACGGGGAGGTCCCCAGGCTCTTCCAGGCATCACATCCTCAGGGTCTTGTCTTACGGCCTGGTTTGTTGTCCAGGATCCCGCCAGCTCAGGCTCCGTTCCCCGGATTTCAGAGCCCTGGCAGAGGTCAGTTGCCTCTTCGTAGGTGCCCTTCTCCAGTACCTCTGCATCCACCCCCGCTCTTCCAGGCCATGTCGGTCCCCAGGGCCGTTATCCTGGAAGCAGTTCAGAGGTTCTCGCGGTCTTCCCTCTCACGTTAGATACATGCATGAGCCGGGTATTTTGACTCTCCCCACGCCGCAGAATCTTCTGGACATTCGAGCTCTCCATCATCCTCGTCTTCCTCCTCTGAGGAGAGGACCCCTGCTCATCTTTCTTCCGGCTGATTTCACTGAATATCAGCGATTCCTCTCGAGGATGGTGAGGGATCTTGAATCTCTTCGTTAAGCGAGACAATATCGAGCAGGAGGCGAGAATTCAGTGCCCAGCACTTGGTGGTACCTTCCTGGCCTATCCCTTCGGGCGTCTGTCCGTTCCTGGCGGTCGCCAGCCGCCCTTTCTCCAGCCCGGCAGACTGTCGTCGAAGGTATTGTGCCCCTCGGAATCCCTGGGTACCCTTCCCAGCCCGTCACCGGTTTGGTGTACCTAGAGACTCCTTCAGCGCGCCCTTGAGCGCATGACCACCCACCAGATTTCATTCTCTACAATGAGTCGTGAGGAAGAGTGTTCTCTTCTCGCATGGTGGCTTGCATTGCATCACATCAGGCTCACCACGCTGCCTACAGTCTGCATCTGTGGTCGATGCTCTCCCAGCTCCTAGCATCAGTGCCTGATACGGAGCAAACCAGACAGGCTATTGCCCTCTCCGCTATAGGCCTGGAGCTGGCAAGACACCAAGCAAGGGCATCTTAGGACGCCAATGAGGTGGCTTCCAGGCTTGCGGGGACAGCGATCTGCATTAGGCGGACGGCATGGCTCCGTCTATCAAGGTTGTCACCCCTGGCCTGGCGTAGGGTGATCCGCTCCGCTTTCCGGGGGACCCGTCTTTTCTTCTCCAGAGCTAGGAGGCTTTTGCAGGGGCTTTCTCCATCTCCCCATCCTCGGGAGGCACCTCCTAGCTCTTCTCCCACTTAGGCTTCCCTTGTGTTAGCCAGGGTCTTCCCCTTCTGTTTCTCACCAAAGGAGGCTGGGGGTCTTGTTCCCTCAGGGTTCTACCCCCCTTTGTCAAGGGGAGGGCAGGTACTCACCCAAGCAGTAATGAATGGTGAAGATTGACAAGGAAGATATAAATTGCATCCCTACGTAATTCTTGATCTTCTCTTGTATCTTCACCATTCATTACTGATACCCACCCACCTTCCCTCAGTGGCCTCCTTCTGTGGCGTCTCCCCCTCCGTCTCGTTCCTCTCTCCTTCCTTGGCTTTTATGGCCCCAAAAAAAATCTGTCCCCATTCTTGTGAATGGATTAGCTTTTCCTCAAGGTAGAGAGGAGCAGCTACGGTTGCAGATTTCTTTAATCTGAGGAACTCTTTCTGACTGCCCTATGGTGCGATTCCTTACCTTTTTCAGGTCATGTAGTTTCACAGCCTGGTGGCCATGCCCTGTCTTGGCCTCCTCAAGGTTTGGAATCCCCCTGGCAGGCATTATTTTTCAAAGCTTTTCCAGCTGCTGACTGAACTTGTCAGCTTCAAGCCTCTGTCTACCTTGTCTTAGCAAGTCGGATTGAGTTCCTCTCTATTTTTCTTACCAACTGCCTCCGAGAAGGCATGTTTTTTCCATACTCTTCTGTGGTAGCACTTAACAGGGTGCTAAGGAACTTAGTCCTCTTCCTGGATGGGCGCTCTTCCGGAACAGGTTCTGCTCGAACAGTCTAGGAGCCCTCAACTAGGATGAAGGGACTTGGCATGTTGAGAGTTCAGAGAGTTTGCCCTCTCTTGGGTCTGTTCAGGAGGTTCGGTGGAACCTCTCCTCAGTCCTAACAACTGGGATTCTTGCTCCCTTATTAGTTTCGAGCCTATAAGCCTCTTAACCAACAATGCTCGATGGACACTGTTTTCCTTTTCAACATGCCTCTTTCTTTCTTTTTTTTTCTTCTACTTCCTCTCCCTCTCTCTGTTCCTCCCCTAGAGCCATCCCGGAAAGGAGGCCTTGCGGTCCCTTAGGGTAGGAGTTCTCTCTTCTCTGTCTATTCTCCATCGGCTTATTCCTTTTTTAGTTTATTTCCTTTCCTTTTTTCTATCCCTCTGCTCTTTGCCTCACTTTCTTTTTCTTACACTTTATTTTAGCCTCTCGCATAACAGAACTGAGATGGAGGAGGAGTTCATGCACCCAACAGCACCCACGCATGACGCGTACGCCGTCCTCGAGGGTGGCGCCTGCTGGAGCCACTCTAAGAGAAGATCAAGAATTACGGTAGGCACGCACTTTTCATTTCTCCTGTTCCAGACTGCTTGGGAGTCGGTCCTATATGTAATTATCTACTGCAAAAGTTTTTTCTAAGTAAGATGATACAGTTACGTAAGAACCTACTATAACAGTAGTAGATCTTTGAGAGAGGCTCTTGCAGTAGGTAATACATTCCTGCCCTCCATCCCCCTAAGCTTTTTCAGCTCCTTTTCCAGTGAGGGAAATATCTGCTCCTTTGTCTTCCGGCCTCTTTTGGCCTGTGGCGGGAAAGAACTGCAAGGCGGGCGTCGGGGAGACCGCCCCTTTATACCGACGTCTGTCGCCTGACGTGGGGGCGGTCCCTTGCCAGGGACTGCTAGCTAGAAATTTATCTGTGGAGTTGTACCGCATCGCCGGGCTGTCCTATGTAATTACCTACCATGCAGAGCCCTTTGTAAGATCTACTGTTACGGTAAGTTCTTGCGTAACTGTACTTTCTAGGAGTGGTGTATGTTGTCCATCCACACAACCCACCCGACCACCCAGGCTTCAATGCACAACCTGGCTTCCAGCGGGCTAGATCTGGCGTAATGGGGCAGAGCCGAGAGTTTTGCCACTCGGACGCTTCCACGCAGCCTTGGTGACGTCCTAGAATTCCTGTTACAGGTGAGTAACCTGTATTTCTAGGGACATGGATATGTTGTTCATCCACACTGTCTGGCAAGTTCCTTGCCGCTTTAAATCTTGCCGGAAAGTCTTCAGGCTGGCTCCTCCCACCACCCACCCGGGTGGTAAAACCTCCGCTCCGCCCCATGGCCCGGATCTTCCTTACGCTTGGAAGCTCAGGTTCCCTCCTTAGCGCTCTGCGTGATAGACTGGATCCTAATTCTTGGTTACTTGAAACTCATTTTAAAATTTTTCAAGACTTGGGTAATCTTTCTCCCTCACGGCTACGATGGACAAATCGATTCCTGGTTTTCGGCGGTGCCCTTGTGTGCATAAGATGTCCAGGACGGACCCGCACTCCACGTGCATCTACTGCCTCGGCCTAGAACACGACCCGCAGGCCTGAGAGTCATGCTGTTAGTTCTCGGCCAACATCCTGGAGGACCGTGCTGCCTGGTTAAAGCTAGGGCACCCTGAGAAGCGCTACCTGCCGGTAAAGTCAAAAGAGGCCCATTGGGCGGTTACCGCGGCGGCTGGCTCGGCTGAGCAGCTCGAGCAGGTGATCGCCCTCGAGGAGGAGGCGGCCCAGGCTGCATCTTCCTCCTCCTCGGTCGCAGCATTTATCCCGCTCTTTGGGTATGTCGTATTGAGCTTAGTTCGAGGGCTTTGCCAGTCCCTTTCCACGAGAGGGAGAGGCCATGGGGACATTCTCTCGGTCCAAAAGATTCTAAGGGTAAGTCCCATCGTCTGCGTTCGTGGGAGCGGGAGAGGTCCCCTTCCCCGGACAGCCGACTGTCTACTTCAGTCGAGGGTTGTGGCTAAGGCAGGTGGCTTCACGGTGTCCCCATCGGGCCAGCTGGCCGAGACTCCCGTCGATGCAGTCGAGATTTTTCTCGACCCGTCGGACGGGTTGTCGACTGGTGAAGTTGACAACCCTTCTTCGCCGGTTCCCCCGGGGGGAGGCTGAGAATCTGCACCCCTTGCTGCAGTCGAGATGCCCAAACCTGGGCCAGTTGTTCGGCCGAAACCTGCTGTCCCACTGATTGATTGTGGTGGAACCTCCGCCTCCACAACTGAAATCGGGGGCGCCGACCAAAGACTCTGCCTGGTAAAGGCCTGCCCCACAGGTTCTGTCACTCTCACTCCCGACCGTCGGCAGGTGGATGGTGGCTTAGGCCATAGGCAGCGCTTCGCGGACTCCTCGGAGGCCGACTCCGTTTTTTCCAGGCTGGTTGACTTGGAGGCCTCCGGGAGCCAGTCACTGGACGAAAGCCTATCATCCTTCATGGGTTTGCTCGCTCATCTGGAGTCCACGGGATGCAGCTCGAGCCCGTATCCAAACGGGTCAAGTATCCCCTGACGGAGATACTGGACCGAGGGGATTTACCCACGGAGGCCTTTTCGGTGGCTGAGGCCATTGTAGGCCCAGCTTTGGCAGCGGCCTGCTTCCTGTCCTGCGTCCTTGGCCAGGAAGTATGCGGTCCCTACCAGCTCTTTGCCCGGGTTTTCGGAACACCCTTCTGCCGAGGGGTTGGTCACCGACAGCGTTTTCAGGTGCTCTGGGAACGCTCGGGACGTGGACAAGCCCTCCGACAAGGAGTCCAAAAAGCTGGACTACGCCGGGCGAAGGGTGTACGCTGCGTCCTCCCTTGGCCTCCGCCAGGCCAGCTCGGCTGTGCTGAAGGCACACTTCTCCCATGCCCTCATGGGCTCCCTGGATGAGGTGATCCCTCATCTCTCGGCTGACCTGCAGATCACGGTCCAGCAGGTTCGGGACCAGGGTAGGGCGGTGGCGAAGCAGCAGCTCCAAACAGCTCTGGACATAGGAGACTCCTGTGCCAGATCGGTTGAGGCCGTGGTGGCCATGCGCTGCAGAGCATGGCTGAGGATATCCACCTTCACAGCGGATACCCAGCACAAATTGGCGGATGTCCCCTTCTTGGGGACTCCACTTTTCGACCCTGGAGTGGAAGGTCACCTCCAGTGGATCGAGAAGTCAAATGCCACTCTGGACTCGTGTGACCTCCGCCCAGAAGGACAAAGGCCGCCGACAGCAGCAGCACAAGTCCTTTTGTCCTTCTGTGCCTGTGGCGATCCACGACTAACAGCACCAGGGCCAGCAGGGCTCGCTCTTGGCATCCCAAAGCCAAGCCCGTGAAAGCTCCTCTAGTAGGAGCAGGGAGGCAAGGCCCAGGAGGTCCACTGCGGTCCCTCCTCCAAGCCTGCCCAGTGATGGGTTGAGGGGTGTCGCCCCCAGCCTCGTCACTCCCCCCTGGGTTCCCCTCGTGGGGGCGGCTTTGCCACTTCCTTTCCGCCTGGTCCGCTATCACCACGGACCGCTGGGTGTTGGAGGTGGTAGGAAAGTTCCTGCCTCTGGAGTTCGAGCAGGCACCACCCTTTTGAGCCGTCTCCCCTCGGGGGGGCCCCGTGGTCTGCAGCCTCGCTGTCTGCCCGCCGAGCCGATACTGCCCTGCTCCTCGAAAAAGAGGTGATCAGGAAGGTGGCAGATCATCCTCCTCCTCCAGACCCGGGGTTTGTGTTCCATTCTCGACCTGCACGATCTGAACAGGTTCCTAAGGTCTCGGACCTTCAGGATGGTCACTCTGGCTCAGATAATCCCATCCTTGGAACGAGGCTTGTGGTTCTGTTCCCTGGACCTTCAGGACGCATTCTTTCACGTCCCAATCCATCCGTCCCCTCAGATTCCTCCGCTTCAGAGTGGAGGGATCCTTTATGAGTTCCGGGTCATGCCCTTCGGCCTCTCCCTAGCTCCCAGGGTCTTCACCAAATGCATGGCAGTGGTGACAGCATTCCTGCGGCGCCGAAGGGTCCGGGTGTACCCCTACCTGGACGACTGGCTGATTGCAGCCCCCTCCAGAGCGGAGGTGGAGTGGTCCAGAGATCTGGCCCTCCAGGTTTGCTCTCGGATTAGCCTCCTCATCAACGAGGCCAAGTTGGAATTCGTGCCAAAGCAGGTGATACATTTCATCGGGGCACAGCTCGACTCTCTTCGAGCCAGAGCATGGCTCCCGGCAGACAGGGCCGAGGTTCTTTCCTCCTTTGCCCAGTCATTTCAGGTTGGGCAATGGCGCCTTGCCGGGACTTCTTGCGCCTCCCTGGGCCTCATGGCGGCCTGCACCAGCGTGGTCCGTGGTACATCCTCCTTCAATGGGGACTGGCCAGCCAATGGTCACAGCACTGATCCGCTGGATGAGCTGGTGACAGTGACCCAGGATGTGGAACACTCTCCAGTGGTGGACGTTCGGCACATCTGCAGGAGGGCATCCCGTTTGTCCCCGAGCGGCGGTCTCTATCGACTGATGCCTCTCTGATGGGTTGGGGTGCTCATCCGGGAACATAGGCGCCACGACCTCTGGTCCCTCTGGAGTCGATGCCACATCAACCTGCTGGAGCTTGGAACGGTTCGTCTAGCCCTCGCTGCCTTCGCTCCGTTTCTGCGGGGTCAAGTGATTCAGGTCCAGATGGACAACACCACGGCCATGTACTACCTAAACCGCCAGGGCCGGGCGCGCTCCATGCCTTTGTGCAGGGAGGGTCTCTGCATTTGGTCTCTCTGCGCAGCCTGGAGGTGGATCTCCTTGCCATTCACATGGCTGGAGCCTCCAACAACCTGGCCGATGCCCTAAGCCGGATAGGGGCTGCGTCCCAAGAGTGGTCTCTCCTGCCGGAGGTAGTACAAGATCTCTTCTCCCACTGGGGCACACCTCAGGTGGACCTGTTTGCCTTCAGGGAGAATGCGAAGCTGAGACTTTTATGACCGCCCCCCTCAGCAGGGCTCACTGCAGGGGGATGCCTTCTCGAGGCTGTGGACCCTGGGCCTCTTCTGCGCCTTTCCCCCATTTCCTTTGATCCAAAAAGTGCTTCTCAAGGCGAGGAGGGACAAGGCACAGGTGATTCTGGTAGCCCCAGACTGGCCCTGCCAGTTCTGGTATCCAGATCTCCTCAGTCTCGTCTTCAGGCTCCCGAGGCGGCTTCCAGCCCGCCCGGACCTGATCTGTCAATCGGGAAGGTATTCCATCCGGACCTTCAATGCCTGCACCTGACTGTCTGGTTTCTGAGTGGCTAGAGTTCAGGGCCTTGGGTCTTTTCCGACGAGATCCTCAACGACGTTGAGGTGTCCTGTAAGGAGTCGACCAGAAAATGCTACGCCTTCAAATGGAAGAGATTCTCCATTTGGTGTCAGGGCAAGGGTTTGGACCCTTCCTCCTGTTCCTTGGCAAGCATTCTGGACTACCTATGGTCCCTTTCTCAGCTAGGGCTTTGGTCGATGACCCTTAAGGTGCACCTGGCAGCCATCTCTGCTTACCAGGCGTGGGCCGGGAAGCAGTCGGTGGCGCAGGAGAAGGTGGTCGGGTGCTTTTTCAAAGGCCTTGATCACACATCCCCTCCGGTGCGAGAACCTCCACCTCCGTGGGATCTACTGCTGGTATTGGCTAAGCTCATGGGCAAGCCATTCGAACTGATGCACAGGTGTGACATCTCTCACCTGTCATGGAAGACTGCCTTCTTGGTGGCGGTCACGTCAGCCAGAAGGATGGAAAAGCTCCAGGCGCTTTCCATAGTCTCCTTATCTGGTCTTCCACATGGACAAGGTTGTCCTGCGCCCCCACCCGAAATTCTTTCCGAAGGTGGTGTCGGGAGTTTCACCTTAACCAGGTGTTGACTCTGCCGGTGTTCTACCCCAATCACACCTCGGAGGCAGAATATAGGCTCCATACTTTGGACCCTTGAAGAACGCTCACTTACTACAAGGAGCGGACAGCTGAAGTTCAGGGAGAGGTTTGCCAGCTGTTTGTCACCTATGCTGAAGCCGCACCTGGCAGACCTGCAGCCAAGCGGACGATAGGCAGGTGGGTCACCTTCTGCATAGATCTCTGCTATAGGTTGGCGGGCATGGAGCCTCCCAGAGGGATAAGAGCTCATTCTACCCGCCATGCCGCTGTATCGGCTGCTTCCAGGGACGTCTCTATCCAGGAAATCTGCAGGGCTGCTACCTGGAAGTCGGCACACACCTTCATCACCCACTACCACATCGACCTAGAGTCACGCTGGGATGCTGGTTTTGGGGCCTTGGTTCTCCAGTCTATTTCCCAAGTAGGGGGTGTGCGCCTTGCCTCCCTCCTCCCAGAGAACTGTTAGGAGTCTGCCAGACAGTGTGGATGAACAACACATCCGTCCCTAGAAATACCTGTTACTCACCTGTAACAGGAGTTCTAGGAATGGTGTATGTCGTTCATCCACACGACCCACCCGACCTCCCCGGCTTCGACTGACAACTTGGCTTCCAGCAGGCTAGATCTGACGTCATGGGGCGGAGGTGGGAGGAGCCAGCTTGAGGAGTCCGCTTGAAGACCTTTCAGCATGATCTAAAGCGGCAAGGAACCTGCCAGTGTGGATTAACAACATATACCATTCCTAGAACTCCTGTTATAGGTGAGTGACCTGTATTTACAGATTCTAACAGTCTAAGATGGTCGTCATACAAGCCAGATTTCTGCCAGCAATGTTATAACCTGCGTCCTAGTCGCCGCAACTTTCTCAAGGCTTCATCAAACCATGGAGCCAGAGTTTTAAGGGAGAGAGGACGCAGACGTACTGAAGCAATAGAATCCAGGACAGAGGTGATGGTATTATTATGAGTTAAAACAAATGCCTCTGGATCATTGCAGTGCACTGAAAATTGATAAGTCAAGAACCGCATCAAGGCCATCAGAAGTAATATTCCGTAAAGGGCGGTACTTGACCATCTCCACAGGGGAAGGCCTACAAGGTGGGGGTGCCAAAAATGAATCTGTGTAGTGATCGGACCAACAGACTGGTTCCACCCCCACGTCAGAAGCCTCGATCCCCAGAAGGAAGACCAGATCAAGAGAATGGCCACCTTTATGTGTAGTAGTGGTAACTATTTGTCTTGGGCCTAGTGAATCCATTAAATGGAAGAAGTGTTGTCCAAGTTGCGAAAGTTCGTCGTCTATCCTGGCATTAGTATCACCTAGGACCATCAGCCTGGAAGACTCTGATGCCATGTCTACGACGAAGTCCTCCACTTCCTTATGAAATTGCTTCCCATCTCTATGTGGATGGTAGATGAGGGCAATTCGATTGCCCACACCTAGTACAACAGCACATTCAAAATAGATGGTCTCCTCAACTGGAACACTAGTGAGTTCCAATTCAGTCTTGAAACAGACTGCAACCCCCCCCACCCCGGTCCATCCTCGTGCGATGTATCACCGTATACCTGGCTGGATTGCGGCCTCAAGTATTGGGCCGCATTATCATCCAGGCAGGTCTCAGTGATACAAGCCAGATCAGTCGAACCAACAAGATTGGAAATCACAGCAGTCTTGTTCCGGACAGGTCTAGCATTGCAGAACGCCCGGGTTGGACAAAACTCTTGGGCTGCCTTGGTTACCTGCCCATCACCAACGATGGTGCTCTTGGGTATGGGACCAAAGAAGATGGTCCACTCTCCAAGCTCCACGTCGCCCCAGGGCGTCTCCTGGGCTTAACCACTCAGAGCGTCCTGCTCCTCCAGCCTCCACTGTTCACTCCCCACCCTCCCCCCAGCCTACGGGCAATACCCAAGGCCTGACAGCATTGATAGATGGAGACAACCAGAGGGGGATGAAAAGGGCGGAGGTCGCAAAGAGCAGAGGCTGAATAGCACACGACCGGGGAGTACCGGGCAAGCACATATCCCAGGCCCACAACCTAGCTCTGCTCTCAAAAAAAAAAACAAAAAAACTGAGCAGTAATATAATACGCCTAAAAATCAACCACTCTTGAGTTTCACCTCCCGTTCCCCAACTAAATATCTATGACTACAACAAAATACCCAATTACTAACCTAAAAATAATCCGAAAGGTCGCTTCCCAGAGAAATCTCACAAATTAATGGAAAACAATCAATACAGATAATTAACAAATGGACATGATATAAGCAAAAAACTAACCAAAATGAACATGAGGAAAAGTTTCATAATTCACCCAGATTAGTCTCGCGCTTATCTAAAGGAAGGTGAAATTACTAACATTTTACTGAGCGCTCTCACTGCTCAAATTAATTTCCTAAAACAAAATGGAAGAACTTGACTACAGGGGAAACTCAGGCTGTTAATGCACAAAAATAAAAATACTTGCTGTCCAGGAAAATACAAAGGGCCAAAGCGTTGAACACACTGATTTCAGTCATTCATGGAAGTTCATAGTACCAAAACGAATATCGAACAGGATCAGGAATCTAATCCCAGATTGTCAATTTCAAAAATTTCCAGCTAAAATCCTTCCAGGACCCACAAATTTCTTCAGCTGGTAAGTAAGGGGAGATACCTTGGAAGATCAGTGGCACTCCAGTACAACTGCAGGCTCAGCCAGCCCTCTGGCTGACCACCCCACAAATCTAGGGAAGGGGAACAGGACACTAGTCCTCTGGTCGGCCCCACTCACCAACCCTGTGAGCCAGAAACCCCTGAAATCCCCAAAGGAGCCCACCAGTTCAGTAGCAGTCGGTCAGATCCCTCAACGGAAGTAGTAAAGCACCACAAATGCAGTACTAGGATCGATAAAGTGGAGAAAATGTAGAACAATCCTGTCCGAACACCTTCTTTACCAGCGGGTCGATTAAATCCCAAAGGCAAGCTAGTCTGGCTAACCTCGTCTTCAACACTCCACGGACAACCCTTCTCAGCACAGCTCCCAGCATCCGGGAAAAGTCGCTTTGTGAAGTGGCCAGATGGTGTCACTCGAGCAGCAGACTCCCTCTCCACTCTAAGCTGGCATTCCGGTCCTAAGGAGCCAGACAGATCACTTTTGTTGTGAGTGGTTCACAATTCTCAGTCCCTAAGCAGTCCTGAAATCAGCAGCCCGTTCTCTCTACCAGCTCCGAGGTTTAGCGGCGCGAAAACCACCTCAGAGCCACACATGAGCAGCACAGTCCACACCGCATCCAGACCAGTTGAAGATGGCGATGCAGGTAAGCCTTGACTGATGGAGATAACGAACAAAAACGTTTACCTGCCGGCAAAGGAATAGAATAAACTACACACTTGGTCCCGCTATGCTGTTTAACACACAGGCCCCGACTTCCAAGTGCAGCAAACGTCACAGACACACTAAATAAATAAAAACAGATAAAGAAATCGAAATAATAAACTGTAGAGCTAAAACTATGCCTAGCCCAGTGTGGCTGCCATCTTGACTCTGCTGTGGGGTCTGCTGAGCAGTTGGAGCAGATGAAGGTTCGAGGAGGAGGCTGCTGCCGTGCAGTCCTCTAGCATTTTTTTTTTTTTACCCCCACTTAAACTGGGCTCTACCTTTCTGGGTTTCTTCAAGGAGTTGTGCCAGTCTCTCCAAAGGGAAAGGGCCCTTAGGGCTTGCACAGCTCACATTCCCATGACTAGTCTCGACGAGAAGACTCACCATCACCGTTCTTGGGACAGAGTGGTCTCAAAATTTCAGTCAATTATCTCTGTGAGGCAGACAGGATGTTATTTAGGACTCTGGCCCTACCAGTTGAGTGGATCCAGCCTGTTGGGCCGGACCCAAAGGTTCCAGACAACCAGGAGGAGCTGCAGCACTCCCCATGCGTGTCTTCCGCCCCCCAACCCCAAGACTGTCATCTTTCTCTAGTGGATCACACTGGCACCATTCTCTGTCACAAGAAGCGGCCCCACCACTATTCTTCCTCCTCACCTGAGGGTAGGCCTGATGCCAGTTCAATCGGTGGTACAAGGACTTTGAACCTAAAACAAGTGCTGCCTTCTTATAAGGAGCACACTGCTTAAGTTCAGGAGAGGTTTACCAGTTATATCGCCTACGGTGAAGCCGCACCAAATGGATGATTGGCAGATGGATTACATTGATATCTGCTACAGGTTGTGCAGTAGGGGCCTCCCGGAAGGCTAAGGCTCATTCCACCACCACATTGCCAAGTTGGCTGCTCAAAGGATGTCCCTGTCCCGAAAATCTGCAGGGCTGCTACCTAAAAGTTGGGCGACACGTTCATTCCCACTACCACATCGACCTAGAGTGATGCCATGATGCTGGTTTTGGGGCCTCAGTTCTCCAAGCTATCTGTCCTAAGAAGGGAGTGTGCCTTGCCTCCCTCCTCCTGGAGAACTGCTAGGAGTCTAAGATGTGTGGCTAGAACATATCCACATCCCTAGAAACATAACAGTTCTAGGAGTGGTATGTTTATCCACATGCCCCCCCACCCCCAGTTTCGACTCACAACCACTGCATCCAGTGCCTAACATCTGGCCTCAAGGGCGTGGGGAGCTCGACATGAACACCTTGGAGGAGAGTAGGAATGTGAAGATATGATGCAGGTCTACATAAAAGGGATCAATAAGGGGTCCGGTCAGGGTGCTCAAGGAAAGGGGGGATGAGAGGAACTGGTGTAAGCTGGAAGGGGCATGCTCAGAGAGGAGGGCTTTTTCTGAAAGGGTGTTGAGCCATTGCTACGCCTAGGATCTGGTAGAGGCGGAGGCTGTGGCTGGGTTTAAGAAAGGATGGAACAGGCATCGGGGTAAATATGACCAGGTGCAATACAACTCTGGACAGTATAACCCAAGGGGGAGGACACCAAAATCAGCCCTCAGTGCAGTGCTGAAAATCGAGCAGAGCTGGAGGATATATCACTCTGGTGGGAGGAGTTTGCTTAGAGTTCGGCTGATCTTACACGTGTGGATGAACATATACTGCTGCTGCAGGTGAGTAACCTATACAGTAACAGTGCCTCTTTGGCAAGATTAGTCTTTCAAAAAATGTATATTTATGGTCTGGCCTTCCCCTCTCCTGAGAAAAGCTCAGCCTATACAGTCATGGCCAAAAATATTGGCGCCTTTGCAGTTTTTTCTAATGCACCATTCTTTCTAGAAAATTGGTGAAATTAAAAAAATATTTTGGTATCCACATATGCATGTATTTGGTTTGCAGTGGAATAAAACGCAAAAAGCAGAAAAATTTGCTAAGTCTTGGCTTATTCCACACAAATCCTTAAATAGCCCAGACAAAATTATTGGTAGTTAGAAATAACTAGATTTCAAGCAGGTGATTCTCCTTCACTTTGGAATTGAACTCACCTGTGGTGAGTTGCAGGTGCCTGCAATATAAAATCACTCATTCAACCAGTTTGAATAGAGAAAAGAACTCATTCTCTTGTTTTGTGTCACTGTGTGTACCGCAATGAGCATGGAGAAAAGAAAGCAAGCCAGAGAATTGTCTGAGGAGGTCAGACAGAAGATTGTAGCCAAGCATGGACAATCTCAAGGCTATAAATCAATCTCAAGAGACCTTGATGTTTCCTGTTTCCACCGTATGTGAGTATTTATCAGGAAGTTTAAGGCCCATGGCACTATAGCCAACCTCCTGGGCGTGGCACTGAGAAAACTTGATCAAAGATTGCAGCGCAGGATTGTTTGAATGTGGAGAAAGCACCTCTATCAACTGCCAAAGAGATTAAAGCTGACCTTCAGACACAAGGTGCAACAGTTTCAACTTGCACCATCCGTCACCAACTTAATGAAGGGGGTTATATGGTAGGAGGCTGCTGAGAGAGACATAAAAGCCCGACTGAGTTTGCCAAAACACACCTGAACAAGCCAAAATCCTTCTGGGAGAATGTCCTGTGGACAGATGAGACCAAATTAGAGCTTTTGGTAAAGCACATCATCTCTATGTTTACAGAAAACAAAATGAAGCCTTCAAAGAAAAGAACACCTTTGCTACAGTCAAACATGGAGGAGGTTCAATGATTTGGGGTTGCTGTGCTGCTTCTGGCACTGGGTGCCTTGAACGTGTGCATGGCATCATGAAATCGGGAGATTACCAGGCCATTTTGGAGTGCAATGTTGAACCCAGTGTCAGAAAACTGGGTCTCTGTCGAAGGTCATGGGTCTTCCAGCAGGACAGTGACCCCAAACACACTTCAAAAAGCACCCAGGAATGGTTCAAGACAAGACACTGGACTGTTCTGAAGTGGCCAGCAATGAGTCAGATCTAAATCCCATTGAAAACCTGTGGGAGATCTGAAAACAGCAGTTGGGGAGGCACCCTTCAAATCTGGGAGAACTGGAGCAGTTTGCACAAAGTGGGCCAAACTGCCAGTGGAGAAGGTGCAGGAAGCTCGTCCATGGCTATAGGAAGCTGTTGATTGCAGTTATTTTGACCAAAAGCTGTTACGAATATTAAGTCTAGGGTATGAATTATTTCGTCAATGCTATTTTTCATTTCTGATTTAAAGGATACTGATGGTGGTGGAGCAGGGCGTCATGCTGACTTTGCAGCAGAACCCTGAGGCGGGACCTCCAATGACTACTTGTGTCCGCACTGAGGCGTCATGATGGAACCCCAAGCCTCTGCAGGAGATCTGTGGTGTGTTGGACACTCTACTCTTCTCCTCCCAGAGAAGAGCCAGTCCCTAGGATTCTGTCCCGAGTACATGCCTGAACCTGGGTAGTCTGTCTCAGATGCCCTGCCTCCGCAGGCTGGCCTCAAAATTAAGATCTAAATGTTCCATCTGCCATGTCACTGTTCTGCTATTACTTGCAGTGGCAGTTTGTCATCTACCATTGTGCAAGCTGTAGGAACTCCTTTGTGTCCAATCTAAGGTGGAAAGAAATGCTGACACATCTGTGAAATAAATGATCCGTTTCCACTTTAGACCTATCGGACATAAAAAATAATTGCATTTATTTGATAAGTGTTTACAATTTGTACGGGTGACTAGCCTTTCAAGCTAGTTTCCTGGTGCATGGGGAGGTTGTGCTTGTTAGGATCACACAATATACAGGTAGAGGCTGTAGGGAATCAAACCCAGGTCTGCTGGATATACATGCTTTTGAACTGCTCATTGCTCTAACCCTTAAGCTGTACTGCCAGCCAGTAACACTGTGTAGTTTTCAAAATTCTCTGCTGTATTTCTAATTTAGGATCACTTTTTGTCTGTAGACTGAAATAAATTGGTATGCAATGAACACAGATGCTGAATTACAGTGAGAACTTAGTAGTCAAGGTGCATATATTGGGGGGCGCTGTTGAGCACTTCTATCGAAGACGTGATCTACATCAGCTCTGCATTTGTGACTAAGAAACCTCGATATTACTGCCTTCCACGGGGAAATACTGTTTTAAAATTGTAAATATTGAAATCCTGAAGCCGAGCGGAGCAGTTTGGTACCAAATTCGGACATGGGACGAACGAATAGAAGTGGTACGGGCAGAATGAAAACGCAGCCTTCAACGGAGCAACAGGCCACGCTGGTTCCAACTACCATCACCTCGAGTGAACCACCATGGAGGGCACTTCAGGCGGCGATGCAAGCCTTTGATGGCAAAATTGAATCGGTCTTGCAGCGTTTGGGTGAGCAGGACTGTAAGATTGAGGCTGCTACTAGAACTGCCTTGTCAGCTGAAAATCAGGCAGTTAAAGCACTGGCGACTCGAGCTTCGCCCAGGAAAAGCGGCAACTAAGATACCGCCTTGAGGCCCTGGAAAACGTGAGCAGAGCTTCAAATATGCGACTCATCGGACTACGGAGGGCTCAAAATTTCCGACTTATTAACTTTTCTGAAATCTTGGTTACCTAAGGCCCTACAGCTGGATCGATCTATTGGGGAGCAATTTGTAAGAGCCTACCGTATCTCGCCACGATCTGCTGGGGCACAGAAGGATCTACCTCGCACGGTGCTGCTGGTCACACTTAATGCCGCCATCAAAGAACAGATATTGCAGGCGGCCCGAAACACGGAAAATCTGAATTATGAGGGCTCTACCCTACACTGTTTTCCAGACCTCTCTTATGCAACTAGGGCTCATAGGAAGAAATTCGATGGGGTTCGGGCCTCGCTGAGAAGTCTTGGGGTCTCCCATATTCTAATGATGCCTGCCAGATTGCGGATTTATTATGGAGGACAGACTCTTCAATTCACGAATCCAGAAGAAGCAGGCAGGAGAGTCAGCAGATTCAAAAGGAGTTTGAGGTCTCGAAGAGTGGTGCCAGAATGGAGTCAGACCAGGAATCGAGGAGGGAAGATACCTGAAATGCTCGTAGTAAGCTGCTTGAACTTAGTAGATAAATGTTCTAATTAAAAATTTTGTCTGGCTATAGGAGGGCTTTTCTGTTGATTAAAGACTGAAATTAAAACTGATAGAATAAATCGAGGTGGAATCTGGACATTTATTCATTAGGCCATGGACACTACTTAGTTTTTTTTTCATATGGGGGGCTACATTAAGCCTCTAATTATGTTGTTGAACCTTATAGGCTTAAAATACCATTACTAGAAGTGTGTGTTCTTTGCTGAAGAGTTTAACTTTATTGAATGCAGAGCTGAAATGATGAGATCACTAAAGTTTTTTGTTTCACCATGTTCGGGATTGGGGCTTAATCAACCTGAGTAGTTGAATTATTTTTGAAAGCATTTTAATTTTAATGTTGGGATTGTACCCATCTCATGTGGAAGTGTAGCTATTGAGACACCTGCTTATCGATTTAATAAGTTATGTGGTAATACCCCCAAATCCGTAAACAAGCATTTAGACTGCGTTATACTAGCTTAGACTGATTTGAATTGTTGTATTAGATCTGAATTGTCTGATGTATGGAATGTATCACTACATGATTATGTAAAGCTACAATAAAAAGAAAAATAGAAGGAGCAGATATTGAGTAATGGGCGAAAGTGGAATACAAAGATTTTGCGCTTTGCTTGACTCAGCCCACGAGCCGAAGGATGCTGTATTTGGAGGGATAGTGCACTGACTTTATCCTACTGAAATGAATGTATTGTCTTGTCAGGGCAATGCAAATTTGAGTAGCGCTGCCCCGACTTGTATCTGGGTTTTATGCAGCCCACACTGAAGTGCACAGAACTGCACCCCAGGAGCATCTGGTGCATTGTTTTTTCTATATATTGTGCTTTTCAGTTTCTTTTCCCTGGTGGTCTGCCTCTGATGCGCATGCATGTGGAAGCATGTGCATGCTGTGTCTTGGCGCCGGACCCAAAGGTTCCAGACAACCAGGAGGAGCTGCGGCACTCCCCATGCTAATCTCTAGTGGATCCCTGCGTGCCCTCCGCTAGCCAACAGATCTGCACCCCGTTGCAGCAGGACTACAGGGTGGCGGCGACCACACGAGAGATCTTCCTTCAGACTGCTCAGTCGTGCTCCTATCCCCCTCAGGTGCTGGCACCCATTTGACCCGGGTCGCAGGCATAGCGCAAGGCAAGGTGTCCAGGCCCACCGGCCCATTTTTCAACTGCACCATGCAGATATGCTTGTTGGCTATAAGGTGCAGTTGGTTCATTTTCATGTGAAGTGGTGGCAGGCCTGTCCTGTAAATGTATAGCTTTACTTTGATTCGTTAGTGGCACCCTCCCCCACCACCCTCTGCCCATTTCCATAATTAATTTTTAGTTTTGCCTGGTGTCTTAGCAGATGCTTGCACCAAGAAAATCACCCTGCCATCCTATCTCTGCTGCTGGTGCTGCACAGATCGAGATACAGCAGCTGGCACAGGGCACAGCCTGCCCTCCTTGTTGGCCAGACTACTACAGACAGTATGCATGCTCCCTTTACAGGACACGTGCTGTCCAACCATATGATGGCAAGCTGAGTTGGTGAGAACTGCTGGTGGTATTGGATTTGCATGGCACTGGCAGCGATTTTGTGTGTGTGGGGGAGGGCTCCGCTGGATACCAGGGAATATAGGTACTACATTAAGGGATTGGAGGTTGTGTGGTACTGCTGGACACCAGGGAAATTGGTGTGTTAGCAGGGTGGGTGACAGCAGTCCCTGTGTGCCACCAGGGCTTTAAGTAGGGGTTTGCAAAAGTGGGAATTTATGCATGGCTTTTGCTGCCTGTGCAAACCTGTCCATATCCTGCTGTGCTTGTATGCTGGGGTGGATCCTTTATTTCCATGGTTGCAGTGGTAAGTTTGTGCTTTGGTGCGAACAGGTTTTTTCTGCGCTGTGGGGTGTCTGATCAGACCCCACCCAACCCTGGTTCGCACGACAAATGAACCTTGAATAAGTGCTTGACCCCAGATGTTTGCGAGGAAAGTCAATTGGCTGCAGTGGCCATTGAAAATTATCCTTATAGAAATTGGGAAGTATTTCATTTTAATTTTTTGTTGTTGTTGTGGGGGTGCCAGGATTCGCAGTTTCTGGATGGTGTTTTCAAACTAGTAGAATAATTCACTTTTCTCTTCTTTCAACCCCCAAAAAAAAAAACATACAGGTGCTGGAGGACATGGGTCTACCGACGGGCATGGAGAATAAAGATGAGGAGAGCGAACCAGAACAAAAACCTGCAGTTCAAAGACCTGTGTCGCCTCCTGTTGTGGAGCCTGCACAGACAGAGGTTAATATGTGTAACTTGTATCTTTCTGGTTACGTTTTCTCCACCCTTAAATGAGCCTGTTGCCACTTAACGGGACATGATCGTCTTCAGATAGTATATTAAACAGAAGACCAGAATTCATGCACACGTACGCAGTTTATATGCCTGGGTTGAGCTAGAATTAAGGTGCACCTGTTTAACTTGCTATATTAATAGAAAGATGGTTAACCTGATCTTCAAAAAGAGCGTTCTAGGGACGTGGATATGTTGTTCAATCCTTCAAGCTGGCTCCTCCCACCCACCTGGGTGGTAAAACCCTCTGCTCCGCCCCATGATGCCAAATCTTCCTTGCCACTTGGAAGCTCAGGTTCCCTCCTTAGCGCTCTGCGTTTTAGGCCTGGATCCAAACTAATCGGGTTTTCTGAAAATTTTAAAATTTACAAGACTGAGGTCTTCATCTTCCCTCGCGGCTGCGATGGACAAATTGACTCCTGGATTCCGTCTATGCCCTTGTGGGCAGATGATGTCCCGGACCGATCTGCACTCCATGTGTGTTTGCTGTCTGGGGCTTGGCCACAATTTGCAGGCCTGCGACTTGTGCAGGTCCTTATTGGCTTCAGTCTTAAAGGCCGCACTGCCAGATTACAACTCTGGCACCTCAGCAGTACCTGCCAGTGAAGTCTTAAGGAGGCTTGTTGGGCGGTGTCAGCAGAGCAGCTGGAGCAGTTGATCGCCCTCTGAGGATGTGGCCCAGGCCGCATCTTCCTTCTCTGCCGCGGCATTTATCCTGCTCTCCTTGGGCTCCTCCTACGTGGCTTCTTTTAAGGAGCTTTGTCACCCTCCACTAAGGGAGAAGGGCCATCGGGACATACCAGTTGGTCCAAGAAGAAAGATCTAAGAGGTAAGTCCCACCGTCGACATTCATGGGAGCAGGAGAGAACCCCTTCTCTGCTCCGCCTGCTCTAGACTTTGGTTGAGGTTGCAGCCGCTGGCCTCACGGTGTCCCAGTCGGGTCAGCCGGCAAAGAAACCTGTCGTCTGTTGATCGATTTTTCTCGACCAGTTGACGATCTGTCGACTGGAGATGTTGACAACCCTGCTTCACGGTTTCGGTGGTTACCAGAGACTTGCCTGTGCGAAGTCCCGGTTAAGATCCCTGAACCGAGGGAGGGTGGGTTACCCCATCCTCTCTCCGACCCACCCTTGGCGACCCCGAAGGTCTTGGTCCTCTTCTAGGTCCCGTCAACGTTGGCGGTTTCAGCACCATGGAAAGCGGTGTCTCCACTCGTCGTCTTCGTCCTCTTTGGAGTACAGGCTCCGATGTAAGTTACGCCAGTGCTGCGAGGAATTGATGTGGCAGCAACTTTTGTTGACTGCTAACAAGGTGCCTCTGTTGCCTCTTCGGCATTAACTGGCTGTCACCGGAGCAGCCGAAACAACCGCTCGTTGTAGTCGGAGCTGACCCCGGCACCGGTTGTTTGTCCGAACCTGGCTGCCTGCCATTATGGTGGAACTTCCGCCTCCACAACCGAAGACTGGGCGCCGACCAGGATTCTGGTTAAGGAGCTTGCCCACAGGTTGTCTATCACTCTCAGTCCAGATTGACCTGGCAGGTGGAAGGTGGCTCAGGCACTCAGCCGCTGTTCAGACTTCTGGTTTGTGCGACTCCCTGTTCTCCAGACCTGGGACCAGTCGATGGACGAGGCCCGTCCTCGTTTTTTTGGTATGCTTTGACTCATCTCGGTATACTGGGATGCAGCTTGAACCCGTTCAAAAAGCGAACAAGTATCCCTACGGAGATGTTGGACCACGGATTCCCTACAGAGGCCTTTTCGGTGGCTAAAGCCATTGTGGGCCGGCCCTGGAGTTATGGCAGTGACAAGCATCTTGTCCCCATCCTTGACCAGGGTGGCTTCGGTGTGCGGCCTCACCAGTTCACTATCCGGTTTCCGGGCACCTCCTCAGGGAGGGGTTGGTGACCGATCGCGTTTTCCGGTGTTCTGGGAACACTAAGGACGTGGACAAACCGCCCGATAAGGAATCCAAAAAGCTGGATAACTCTGGGTTGGAAGGTTTATGCTGCTTCCTCCCTAGGCCTTCGACGGGTTAGCTCGGCCGTGCTGATAGCACACTTCTCACGTGCCCTTATGGGTTTCCTGGATGAGGTGATTCCTCATCTCCCGGCTGACCTACAGACGACTGTCAAGCAGGATCAGGGAAGGGCGGTGGCAAAATGGCTCCAAACTTCAATGGACATTGACTCTTGTTCCCGGTCAGTAGAGGCCGCAGTGGCCATGCGCCACAGAGCTTGGCTGAGGATTTCCACCTTCAGGGTAGACACCCAGAACAAGCTGGCAGGAGTTCCCTTCCTGGGCACAGACTTGTTCGGGCCCGGAGTGTGGAAGGTCATCTCTGGAGGATCGAAGTCCAATGCCACCTTGAACTCTGTCATGTTTGCCCAGAAGGACAAAGGCTGCCAGCAGCAGCAATAAGCCCTTTAAGCCCTTCCTCACCTGCGACACGTCTGGCCCACCAACACCAGCAACAGGGCCAGCGAGGCTCACACTGGCGCCCTAAGGCCAAGTCGGCAGCTTCTTCCAGTAGGAAGCCTGGAGGTAACGGTCCAGTAGGTCCTCAGCAGGCCCTTCCTCCAAGCCTGCCCAGTGATGGGTTGATGGGTGTCACCCTAACCTCTTCACTCCTCCCAGGTTCCCCTTGGGGAGGCAGCTGCCTACTTTTCTGCCTGGTCTGCTATTATCGTGAGAGTGCTGGAAGTGGTTGGCAGGGGTCTGCCTCAGGAATTTGAGCAGTCTCCTCACGGGGTGGGGGTGGTATGGGTTCTGCAGCCTGTCGGCATTGCCTTGCTCCTCAAGAAGGAGGTGATCAGTGAGGTGGTGGACCCTGCTCCAGATCCACGGTTTGTGTCCAGGTACTCCTGGTCCCAAAACAGATTTGGGGGGCTAGTGCCCCATCGTGACCTGAATAAGTTCCTAAGGCCTCACACCTTCAGGATGGTCACTCTGGCTCAGATCATTCCATCCTTGGAACCAGGCGTGTGGTTCTGTTCTCTGGACCTTCAGGACGTGTTCTTTCACGTCCCAATCCGTCCGTCTCATCAGCAATTTCTCCACTTCAGGGCAGAGGGATCTCTTTACAAGTTCTGGGCCATGCCCTTTGGCTTCTCTCCAGCTCCTAGGGTCTTCACCAAATGCATGGCAGTGGTGACAGCATTCCTGTGGCGTCAAGGGGTCCAGGTGAACCCTTACCTGGACGACTGGCTGATTGCAGACCCCTCCAGGTTGGAGGTGGAGCATTCCAGGGATTTTTGTCCTCCAGGTCTCAGATTGGCCTCATCGAGGCCAAATCGGAACTGGTGCCATCGCCGGCGATTCAGTTCATCGGGGCAGAGCTTGACTCTCTCGAGCCAGAGCCCCGCTCCCAGCAGACAGGGCAGAGGTCCTTTTCTCCTTTGCCCAATCAATTCAGGTTGGGCAGTTGCGCCCTGCCCGATAACTTCCTGGGCCTCACGGTGGGCTACACCATCATGGTCCATTGGGCCCGCTGGCATGTGTGTCCCCTGCAATGGGGGCTGGCCCGTCAGTGGTCACAGCGCTCCGGTTCTTTGGACCAGCCGGTGACTGTGACCCAGGAGATGTGGTATAGCGTACAGTGGTGGCTCAACCCAGCTCGTCTGCAGGAGGGTATCCTGTTCGTCCGCCCCGAGCCGACTGTCATTCTGACTACTGCCTCTCTGGGCTGGGGTGCCCATCTGGGGGAGCTCAAGCCCATGGCCTCTGGTCCCTTCAGGAGTCTCGATGCCACATCAACCTGCTGGAGCTGCGAGCGGTGCGACTAGCCCTCACCACCTTCGCTCAATTTATGCGGGGTCAGGTGGTTCAGGTCCAGATGGACAACACCATGACCATGTACTATCTCAACTGTCAGGGGCGGGACACTCCTCGACTCTACAAGGAGGATCTCCGCATTTGGTGTCTCGTGATCCGCTTAGGCGGATCTCCTGGCCATCCATGTGGCAGGAGCCTCCAACAGTCTGGCCGATGCCCTCATTCGGATAGGCACTGCATCTTACGAGTGGTCTGTCCTGCCAGAGGTAGTACAAGATCTGTTCTCCCATTGGGGCACCCCTCAGGTGGACCTGTTTGCCTCCAGAGAGGATGCGAAGCTGAGGCTGTTTCATGCCCGCCCCCCTCAACAGGGTTCGCTGCAGGGGGATGCCTTCTCAAGGCCGTGGACCCTGGGCCTCTTCTACGCATTCCCTCCATTTCCCTTGCTGAAGGCGCAGGTGATTCTGGTAGCCCCAAACTGGCCTGCCAGTTCTAGTACCAGATCTCCTCCTCTGCCTCTGCTCCAGGCTCCTGAGGTGGCTTCCAGCCTGCCGGACCTGCTCTCAGTCGACAAGGGAAGGTTCTCAATCTGGACCTTCAGTCCCTGCGCCTTACTTCCTGGTTCCTGAACGGCTAGAGTTCCAGGCCTTGGGCCTTTCCGGCGAGGTCCTTAATGTCTACTAGAAAATGCTACGTCTTCAAACGGAAGAAATTCTCCATTTGGTGTCGGGACAAGGGTTTGGACCCTTCTTTCTGTTCCTTGGCTAGCATTCTGGACTACCTTTGGTCCCTTTCTCAGCCAAGACTTCGGTCGACTAACTTTAAGGTGTACGTGGCAGCCATCTCCGCCTATGGGGCGCGGGCCTGCAAGCAGTCAGTGGCGCAGGAGAAGGTGGTAGGGCACTTTTTCAAAGGCCTAGACCCCATGTCCCCTCTGGTGCGAGAACCTCCACCTCCGTGGGATCTACTGCTGGTATTGGCGAAGCTCATGGGCAAGCCATTTGAACCGATGCACAGGTGCACTATCTCCTAACTATCGTGGAATACGCCTCTTGGTGGCTGTCACGTCAGCCAGAAGGATGGGTGAGCCCCAGGCACTTTCCTTAGTCTGGTCTTCCACAGGGACAAGGTTGTCATTCGCCCACCTGAAATTCCTTCCAAAGGTGGTGTTGGAGTTTCACCTTCGGGTGTTCTGCGGTGTCGACCTCGGAAACCAAATATAGGCTTCATACTGTGGACCCTAGAAGAGCTCTCTTATGAGGAACGAATGGCTGAAGTTCAGTGAGAGGTTCCCCAGCTGTTTGTCACCTACATTGAAGCTGCAGCCAAGCGGACGATAGGCAGGTGAGTCACCTCCTGCATAGATCTTTGCTATAGATTGGTGGGCATGGAGCCTCCCAAAGGGATAAGAGCTCATTCTACCCGCCATACTGCTGCTTTGGTGGCTGCTTCTAGAGACGTCCCTATCCAGGAAATCTGCAGGGCTGCTGCCTGGAAGTCTCACGCACACCTTCATTTCCCAGTACCACATTGACCTTGAGTCACCCGGGATGCTGGTTTTGGGACCTCGGTTCTCCAGTTTTACTCCTTAAGTAGGTGGTGCGTGCCTTGCCTCTTTCCTCCCGGAGTACTGCTAGGAGTCTGCCAGACAATGTGGATTGTACATCGTATCCATGTCCCTAGAAATGCAGGTTAGACACCTGTTACAGGAGTGGTATATGTTCATCCTCAAGACCCACCTGACCTCCCTGGCTTCGCGCATCCTTGCTTCCAGCAGGCTAGATCTGGCATTATGAGGTGAAACCGAGGGTTTTATCACCTGGGTGGGTGGGAGGAGCCAGCTTGAAGACCTTCCGGCAAGACTTAAAGTGGCAAGGAACCTGCCAGACAGTGTGGATGAACAACATATACCACTCCTAGAACTCCTGTTACAGGTGAGTAACCTGTATTTATTGTCTAAAAGCTCCTCATTCCTTGTAATATTTTATAACAGTTCTGATATATTTGTCCACCTTTTTATTTGGCATTTTTGGTTTCCTTTCTGCAATCTGATTTGGTAACCTATTCGAGGTCACCACTCTTGGCTAAAATAGTACTTTCTATAGACTTGTGGTTGCGTGGTCTCCTAGTGCACATTGATGGTATTTGCTTTGTTCCTTCAGGCTCCGAAACCACAGGGTCCAATTCTCTGAAAAGCATGGCAAAAATCCTGTAATGGGCTGAGCGAAAGAGGCGAGGCTAAAATATGAACTGTTGGCTGAAACTGGTGGTAGTCACGACAAGCGTTTTGTCATGGAGGTAGCGTGCTTTGTGTGTGGAAATGTTTGTCTAATTATGTAAGTTGGTCTGCTACTTGGATGTTGGAAAATGCTGTAGGACTGAGTAGGTGTTGATCTGGTTCACTTTCCTCAAAATGCAAAACTAAGTGACCAATGGAACTTGTTCTACTTGATCTTGTTTTGAGAGGACCCTGCAATAGGTAACCTTGAGGACTGAGCCGCATGCACTAGGACCACATGGAAAACTTTAGCAACGTCTTGCTGGAGACTGCTCCATCACATGATCGGCATCAGCAAGACGCTGTATTAGGGGCGGTCTCCATGCCCGCATTAGTTTTCCTGCTGTCTACCTGGGCACGTCTGACCTCGCTGAGAATTGCTCGTCAGCTGCCCTTTTTGGACGAGTATGCCCCAAAATATTCATAAATTTCTGTTACAAGTGTTCTCCATTGTTCCTCTTCTCCGTCTGGAGTTTGTTCACTGGCTGCAGCTCCCTCGCATAGACTGCCTTTCTTATTTCTCATTCTGCTTTGGACCCGTGCTTTTCTCAGGGACTCTGCGGCCTGACAGTTTTTTCTAGGCCACAGGGACTCTTCCTTGTCCGTGGACACTCTCCATAGATGGGGAGTAGCAGCGGAGGCAGACCTTGTTGGGAGGTTCTTCAGGTGTCCAGGCTCCCAAACCAGCTCAGGCCACTTCTCCCCACCCTGCTACAGCCTGCCTTCTTCCTGGACACACCTTCTCCCGTAGCCTTGAAGGGGGAGGCAGTCTGAGACAGATTTTCTGTCTCTATGCGATGGTTTGGCAAAAGGTCACTTCCGACCAGTTGGTCCTGCAAATGATAGACCACGGGCACTCTACTGAATTCATCCAGATGCCACACCAGACAGGCCCCCCCCTCCCTCTAGCTGTTCCCTGTCTTGCACAGAACTCGTCTGGGGTGAAATTCAGGCTTTTCTCGAGGGCTATAGAGTCTGATCTTACTTCGAGATGGAGCTCTTGAGCAGATAACACAATTGGGACTGAAGCTGGCAGGTGGTAGGACCCAAAGGAAGCAGTATACAGCGGGGGACCATCCCCGACGTCCCATGTGGTGTAAAAGGGTGGTACCAGTTTTCCTATTGAATTGCATGCATGGGCTCCAGACGCCTTCAGCTTCGATTGACTGTCATCTTGTTTTCAGTGCTTTATTTAA
Organism: Neoceratodus forsteri; assembly: GCA_016271365.2. Taxonomy (NCBI): domain Eukaryota; kingdom Metazoa; phylum Chordata; order Ceratodontiformes; family Ceratodontidae; genus Neoceratodus; species Neoceratodus forsteri. Next base: position 55,304,858 of record JADMNL010000033.1, read on the forward strand.
CGAAAAGTATGTCTTCTGTATTTTTGTTTTCTGCATGTCTTAATTCCCCGACATCGGGCCCAGACCACAATACCAAGGCCTGCCCACACTGTCAAACATTCAACAGTAGGATGAGGAATACTGCCAGAAGGTCCTCCAGGCCTACTTAACTGCATTGGGGGGTGGGAGTGGGGGTGGAGACAGTTCCCAGTCAAGATCTAGGTTGTCCAACTCCCTATCTGCCTCCAGGCGGAGTTCAGCTTCTACGTTTGACAAACTTAACAGCTTGAGGTAGGTCGCTGGACACTAGAAGATGCTCGCTGTCACCCAGGGAGCCTGGCCAAGGCATCAAATACCACGACCAGCAGCGTCTGCCACACTTCTGACACTGACAACATAGTGACCCAGTCGGGTAGTCTGGCCACACCCCACAATAGGTCTGACTACCCCAAACCGCCACCTAAATCCCAGTCACCATCTGCAGGCCTGACTTGTGGGCACATAAAAGCCACCAGGTCAGTTGAACCTGGCAGATGCCAGACCAGGGGCAAAGACTCCAACTGTCTCATGTCAAGGACCTGTCCGCCTTCTGGTGGAACACCATCAAAGCTGGTGTCCTCCTAGCCAGACGTATGATAGCGGAGGAGGCTACCCCCCCGGGAACAAAGTCTTCTATCCAGGGAACCTACTCTGCCCAAGGAGCCCACCCCCACTGGCAGGGGTTGTTTGGGCCACAAAAGGCACTCCTGGAGCAGAGCTTTCATGCTCCACAGGAGGACACAAACTTAACGCCCGACTTACTAGATCTAGGTGCTCCTCAATGAGCTCTGACCATTCCTCATCTTGCTTATCTGGGTCATCCTTTTGGGGGACTACCTCCATCACTGCACCTGAGAGATGCACCAAGGTCCTGACCTGACTCCTTCAGTAGGGCCCTGATAGCTCAGTCTGTAGAGCATCAGAATTTTAATCTGTGTCCAGGGTTCAAGTCCTTGTCAGGGCGACAGTTGGCTTTCAGTCTTCGTATGTTTGTAGGCAGTATAGTGTAGTGGGTTAAGGCTCTGAGCTGCACATCTGGAGACCTGGGTTTGAATCCGCAGCCACCTAGGTGCGTACTGTGATCCTGAGCAAGTCACTTAACTTCCTTGTGTGCCCAGGTTGCATCTGGAAACTAGCTTTGGCTTGGTGTGCTGCTCCTGGTTTAAATAATAACTTTCGTCTCCGGGGCAGTTCAAAGGTTGGACATCACTGCAATTTGTAAGAATACAGCAAGACTTCATGTTGTTTGAAGCTCCTGTGCACCTGAGCAAGAGGAATATGCAAGTAAGCATCCTGCCCTGTCTAGGGACACTAGAAAAGCGCCCCGCTTCAGCATGGGAATCAGATCTGGGAGGGTCACCATGTGGAAGCTTTTGTACAGGACCGAGACGTTGAGGTTGCCGAGGTCCAGTATCAGACGGAGGTCCCCAGTCTTCTTTGGAACCAGAAAGAAGTGATATCCTAGTCCCTCTGGTTCCTTTTAATCGTGCTCTGTGGCTTTTCCCAGAAGTGTGAGCACCTCCTGTTGTATAAGCAGGGCATGCTAACCCAAGTAACGGAAAGCAGGTGAGGTCTCGTAGCTGGGTAGTCTAGAAATTCTATGAAATGGCCTTTGACCAACTGGAGAACCCACTTGTCTGTGGTGATAGATTGCTACCCTAAAAGTGGAGCGATGAGGACCCCGACTTTCCTTGCTTGTTGATCTAGAGGAGGCGGGGGCCAGGAAGGAGTCGTGCTTGGCAGCACTGGTCCCTGCAGGCTGGGCGGCTTAGTGTAACGTTGGCCTCTGCTTGGGGACAACTTGGTCTGGGCCTTGCAAAAAGTGCCCCTTTGTTGCCGGCCGCAAAACCAGCTGTGGTTCCTACTGAAAGGAACTAGGCCTGCATCTGTACATGACCTGTACAGATCAGACTGCCTTCCCTGCATCCTGGAGCTTGGTGATGACCTTCTCAGATGATTCACCTCGCTGTTGTATGGGACGACTAGAATATTCTTCTGTCGTCTGGGGTGAAGCCAGAGACATGGAGCCAGGAGTGTCACCGAGACAAACTCCTGAAGCTGCAGCTCTAGCAGAAGAGTCCATGAATCGTGAGCGCGGCTCCAAGTGCTTGGGTCCCACATCTGACCCAGTGCGGAGTAGGGTTAAGGAGCTCTGCCTGGGTCACCATCAGGAAGCTTTTTGACCAGGTCCTGGCCCTGTTCCCACAGGGCGTTCTGGAACTGTACCATATGGGTAAGGTAGTTCAGAGACCTGATGGCGCATGTAGCAGCCTCGTATGTGCGCCTCCCCAGGGCATCCAACTGCTTGGATTCCTGGTCTGGTGGCTGAGTGTTCATATGCTGGGGCCGTTGAGACCAGTCATGTGAGGCTGTGATGACTAGGGAGTCTGCCAGAGGTTGCTTTGCCAAGTACTGGTCTTCTCTCTGAGCCTTGTACAGGCGGTCAGCCTTCGGCACCGTGGGAGTGGAGTACGGGCGTTTCCACGCAGCCCTGGTGATGTCCGCGAAGGTGTCCACCAAGGGTGGGACTACCACAGGCTTTGTGTCTTTTTGCCGAAGATAGCGGCCAAGGCGTTGTCATTCGGGGTCAAGGTCTTCAACATCCCACCCATGTTGTCCTGGATGTGCCTCATGATCTCAGCGAAAGAGGATCATCTGGTAGAGACCTGGGAGGTCATGTGGCTCAGGAGAGGAGATGCTGGCGGAGAAGGAGATCTGGAGTAGTCCAAGGTGTCCCGATCTGGAATCCTCCACGGAGTATACCAGCGTCGTCTGGGTGCGTTATGAGCTGGGAGACCCTGATGGAGATCTGGAGGGGCCTTCTCCGTCTTTAGATCTACCTCAGGAGGTGGAGTCTGTTCCTTGGGGTTAGTGGTCTTCCTGCTGGCCCCTTAGGTAAAGAGGAGGAGGTTTGACAGGACCACATCTTTCTGATAGCCGGGTCTGTCACTGGTGACAGGTGTCTCGTCCCAGGAGGGTTCCGGTAGAGCCCGGCATCCTGTGTCACCCACCTGGTCTTGAGCTGGGGGAAGTGTGTCCTCCGTCGATTCCCTATGACTGGCGTCGGGGGTTGGGGGGTTCTGCTCGGAGTTGCTGACATCTGTCTCCTGACCCGATGCCTTGGATCCAGCGAATGCCTGACCCGGCGACTGGTGTTTGCTCCTGTGAGCGCCTGGCTGATTTGGAATGTTTAGCAGACATCGGGTCAGATGCCCTTTTCAGGACGTCATGTCCTTGGTCTTACATAGTTAGCAAGCACATGTGATTACAACAGTTAAACAGATAAGCCAGTTTGGTTACAATGGCACATTCTTGCACGATGGTAAGAGCAAGCAGCAGGATAATAGCAGTTCAGTCAGCAGTGGGTGAGGATTAAAAGAGGTGTGGTGGGGTCTGTGGTCTTTCTGGGTGCAGGATCAGGACTTCTGGGCAGTTGGGAGACCGAACTGGAGTCTGGTGGAAGAAGAGAACTTATGGCGCTCAGAAGACTTTGAAGAGGCCTTGGATTGGGTGGAGGAAGCAGAGGGCACGCAATGTCTTGAATGGCTGGGCGAGGAAGAGCCGCCTGAAGTCTGGACCTTAACGGGGGGGGGGGGCTGTGACAGAGCCCTGGAGGGAGAGGGGTCTGATTTGGAGCAGCAGGAGTCCGAGGCCTGAGTTGGGGAACCTAGACCTCGCCTTCTCCCGGTGCTTATGGACTTTAGAAGAAGATTCTCCCTTGGAGGAAGGTTCTTGGTCCATCCTTCTTAATTTCTCTTCGAGGATATATGCCTGTAGTGCCTTCTGATGGTGGATCCTGGTGCGGCTATTGAACCCTTGTCAAAAAGTGCAGGCCTTGGTATCGTGGTCCGGGCCGAGGCAATGCATGCAGGAAGTGAGGATCCTTGAAAGGGATCAGTTTTCCGCAGACACACTTAGAAAGGTGACCCTCAAGCAGTGGCGTTGGAGAGGACATCAGTTGTGCAAAGAAATTCACAGAAAGTTCTGTAGTCGTACGCTAGGCAGAGACAGAGTCCAATGCTGGCGAGTAGACGGCAGGAAAAGAACGGGGGATTATGGGGACCGCCTCCTTATGTACTACGCCTGATGTCGGGCGGGACAGACTTCTGAGACAGTCCCCGCTGAATACTGCTAGCTAGAAAATTTCCGTGGGGTCCTGGCGCCTGCTGGCTTCAGTCCTAATGGTATAACCTGCTGCAAGAGCAGTTTCTCCAAGATCTGGACCTTACTTCCTCCCGGTGTTTATGGGCCTTGGAAGATTCTCCCTTGAAGGAAGGTTCTTGGTCCATCCTGCCAAGTCCTTCTTCCAGCAGGTAAGCCTGAAGTGCCTTCTGACAGCGGTTCCTGCTGCGGCTGTTGAACCCTTGGCAGAAAGTGCAGGCCTTGGTGTGGTGGTCCAGGCCTAAGCACTGCACCACGGGGAATGAGGGATCCTTGAAGGGATCAGTTTTCCATAGGCGCACTTGGAAAGGTGTCCCTCGACTGGAGCTGGAGAGATATCAGTTTGGAGAACTCTTTAAGTTCTAAGTCGGTAAACGCTAGACAGAGCGATGCTGGTAGTAGTCGAGAAGACAGGATTTCTGTGTAACACCGCCCCATGTTACTATACTGACGTAGGGGCCAGGAACAAGCTCGGGCAGTCCCGCTAGTACTACTAGCTGAAAATTTCAGTGAGGTCACAACACCGCTAAGTCTAAGCGTGTAACCTGCTGATCTGGAGCAATCGAGATCACCTCGCAGGGTTGAGACCTGATTTTGACTAACACCTTGAACAGGAGGGGGAAGGAGCATACAGCAGACTTCCTTCCCAGTGAGAACTAGGGCATCCAGGGGACTGGGCCCAACACTGGGGCCTGCAGCAGAAGAGAGAAAGTTGGTGATTGTCTGGGGCTGCAAAAGATCTATCTGTGGGGTGCCCCATCTGGAGATCACCTTCAAAACCAGGGATCCAAGGACCATTCGTGATGACCCGGATATCCTGCTGAGGCATCTGCCAGGGCATTGTCTTTGCCTGGGAGGTGTATTGCTGTAAGAGAGGTGTTCAGGGAATAGGCCAGAGACCATACCTTTATTGCCTCTGTGCACAAGGCCGTGAGACAATAGTGCCCCCTTAGCATTGATATACCACATTGTGGTGGTATTGTCTGTCCTGATCTGAACTACTTTGTTCTGAACAGACTTGGAAAAAGCTTGAAGTGCTAGAAACACTGCTGAGTTCTTAAAGATTGATGTGAAGCAGATTCCTGAGGAGACCACAACCCTTGGGTGGTCAGGGGTCCCAAGTGTGCTCCCCACCCCAAGAGGGAGGCATCTGTAGTAAGGATTAGAGAATGAGACTGAGTGACAGAAGGAACTCCCTGTCTTAGATTGTCCTGATCCAGTCACCACTGTAACGCCTGGATCAGGGTTCGAGTCACTGGAATTAGTTTGGTCAGAGGGTCCCTTTACTGAGACCAAAAGGCTCTCAAGTGGAACTGAATATCCCTCATTTGAAATCTTGCTCCCTGCACCACTGCTGTAGAGGCAGCTGTGTCCTAGGAGTTACAGAAAATGCCTTACTGGTAGAGACACCTGTAGGGTGAATGAAGAGGCCAGTGAAATAAGTGTCCTTGCTGTGTCCAGGGAAGGAAGGATCTTGCTTTTACTGTATCCAGCTCTGCCCCTATGAAGGTGAGCTGCACAGGCTCTAGAACTGACTTTGAAAGATTCAGCAGGAAACCTAAAGAGTGAGCAGTTGCTGGGTTATCTGTAGGTGTAACTTGACTTGGTCTGGGGACTGGCCTACTATGAGCCAGTCGTCCAGGTATGGAAATATGGAGATTCTTTTTCTCCTTAGGAAGGCAACTACTACTGCTATGCATTTTGTGAACACCCTTGGAGCAGAAGTTAGGCCGAGGGGCATTGCTCTGAATTGGTAGTGGCCTGAGGGCAGCTCGAACCTGAGGTACTTTCAGTGGGAGCTTCTGATAATATGGAAATAGGCATCTTTGAGGTCCAGGGAGACCAGCCAATCCACTGGCCTTGGGGAGGGTAGAATTATTCACAGTCACCATTTTGAACTCGGCTTTAAAGGTTCTTGTTTAAATATCTGAGATCCAGGATGGGCATGCATTCTCCTTTCTTTTTGGGGGTTAGGAAGTACCTGAGTACAATCCTTTCCCTTTGTGTAAGGGTGGGACCCTCTCTATGGCTCTGAGAGCCAAGAGGAAGAGACCTCTGACTCTAGGGCAAGTGCCTCTGAAGGATTTGCAGGTGGAAAGGATCTGGTTCTCATCTTTGGAAATTTTTGAAGCTGATAATCAGTCCCTGACACTACTTCCAGGACCCATTTGTCTGATGTTGACATACAGTCCTGGACAAAGTAAGCCAGCCACCCTCTACAGGTGGTGGAGAATCAGCCCTGGCAAGCCCATCAGGGTGCCTGTTTGGCAGGGGCTTTAGGCTGAGGGGTGGAAGCAGGCCTGCTTGTACCCCATCTGCCTCTTCCTCTAAAGAACCCCTAAGAGCATAAGCAAAAGAAAGGCCTGGGCTTGATAGGCCTATGAAAGGCCTGCCCTGCCCTTGGGATGCTGCCTCTGAGGAGTGGCTTGCCTTTCCTTGGCCTGAGCACTCCTGTAGGTGGTCCTGTATTCATCAGTTTTCTTCATGTGGTTCTCTGTTTGCTCCCCAAACAGAGAATTACCCACAGCAGGAAAATCCATGGCCTTAGTCTGGGTATCCTGAGACAGGCTAGTACATCTGAGCCAAGCCATCCTACGAAGGGCCACAGATGTAGCCATGACTCTAGATGAATCATCGTTGGAGTCCACTGCAGCATGGAATTGCACCTTGGATGCCTCCATACCATCCGCAGCCACCTGCTCCAGCTCCTTGGCAAGCTGTCCAGGGACCTGTTTAGCTAAAGCCATTAGTGTCCCATCTAGATTTCTGATATCTAGCTGTATAGGCCATATAATTAGCCTGCCTGAGTCCCAAGGATGCTGCTATGTACTGTTTCTTTGCCATGGCATCAATCCTCCTGGAGTCCTTATCTGGGGGGTGTGAAGCTAAGGGTATATTTGGCTTATCACAGGCTGCAGCCTGCACTACCCCAACATGGCTGCGTTGCTGGGTAAGGAACTCCGTATCTGAGCCTGAGAGAGTATACCTCTTGTCCACAGGAGGTATAGAATTAGGAGTTTTAAAAATTTTCATTGTCTGTTTCCCAAAGGACTTAAGAAGGGGAATAGACAGCCTCCTGGACTCTGGGATATCTATCATTTCAGCAGTCAGGCTCCTCCTGGTCATCCACAACTTCTTCCATAGGAAGCTGAAGAGTTTCAACCACTTTTTTGTAAAACCTAAAATGGGAAGGGGACTCAGAAAGCCTAGGAGGAGACACTTCTGAAGGTCTGTCTGGGGAGATGTCTGGGTCAATGGGCACATCCAGACTTTCATAATCACACTCGCTTTCCTCATACTCTTCTTCCTCCGGTTCATAAAATTCCTCTAAATTATAATCTGGAACTGGGGGAACCGACCGAACTGAGCTCCTTCCTAATGGTGCCGGTTCGGTCGGAACCAGTGATAGCGACTAAACAATCCTTATCGCTTTGGCCATTTCATCAGCGGTCGGAGAAAGAACTTGTGGATTTGCACCGGCTGATTTATCCCTTCTTGTTCTTTTAACCGGAACGGACTCCTCTGAGTCTGTTCTCCTTTTGCCCGAAGTTTCGCCCTGGTCAGAGGGCACTCCTTCTGGTTCGGTTGGAACCGAACCAGGCTGGCCATCCGGGTCAGTGGACTTCTTGGCCTCCCTTTCCCTGAGCCTACCAACTCTCCCCCCCCCCCAGGGTAGCTGCTGGAAAATTTTTACAAATCTGGCAGTCTGAATCGAGGTGGTCAAACCCCAGACAATAAACACAGGTGGTGTGGGGATCAGCTTTAGCAAAGACCCCCAAACACACACACGTATTGAAACCCAGTGGGCCCGGTTTTGAGGTTTGCAAGTTTTTGCTACTTCTTGGAGTAGTTCCTCCTCCTGGTGCCTTTTCATTTGTTCCAGAGTGCTTGGGATTCTGTCCTATATGTAATTACCTACTGCAAGAGCTCTCTTCAACTAAGATAGTGCAGTTACGTAAGAACTTATCGTAACAGTAGATCTTCGAGAGAGGCTCTTGCAGTAGGTAATACCTTCCTGCCCTCCATCCCCCTAGGCTTTTTCAGCTCCTTTTCCATTGAGGGAAATGCCTGCTTCTCTCTCGTCTGGGCCTGTGGCGGGGAAAAAACTGGAAGGTGGTTGTCCGGGACCGCCCCTTTATACAGACGTCATCTGACGCCGGTCACCTGACGTGGGGGCGGTCCATCACCAGGGACTGCTAGCTAGAAATTTTTCCGTGGGGTCCTGCCGACGTCTGTCGTATATGTAGTTCCCTACTGCAAGAGCGCCTCTCGAAGATCTACTGTTACGGTAGATTCTTACATATCAGTACTATCTCGAGAACAGTTCTTGCACAGGTACTTTCACTCCCACCATCCTGCTGGAGTAAATTCTGGTTCCAACATTCTTCTAGGACAAGGCGTGTACATCCTCTTTCTGATCGCCATTTGATGGCGGATCCTCGGTCTCCTCTTCTGTCATCCAGCGTCCGGGAGTCTCCGGCAGAACTGGGGATTCTGGGGGCCTGCCTCCTTACGTACTACGCCGGACGTTGGGGGCGGGACCAACATCGGAGGCGGTCCCCGCTGAATACTGCTAGCTAGAACATTTCCGTGGGGTCCTGGTGCATGCCAGCTTCAGTCCTGGTGGTGTAACCTGCTGTAAGAGCTGTTCTCGAAGATCTATTGTTACGGTATGTTCTTGCGTCACTGTACTTTACCCGCTTTCTTTATGCAGTACTCCAGCGCCCTTCAAAATGGTTGGCTCATTGCATCACTTTCTGTTATGACAAGTGAAGACTCCTCTGGGTCAAGTGAGGGCACTCCACAAGAGGAGTCACTGCCTCAGCGAGCATCTTTCAGAGAGCGTGTCAGAGGCAGAGATCTGTGCTGCTGCCACTTAGGCGTCTGTCCACACACTTACAAAACACTACAGTTTGGATATTGCCTCTCGCCGTAGAGCAGGCTTCGGGCTTGCTGTTCTGCAAGACCTCCTTTCTAAGGCCTTCACAGCTAGAGGATCTACTTGAGTAGCTTTCCTCCTCCTGTGTGCTTGGGACTCGGTTGTATATGTAATTACCTACTGCAAGAGCTTCTGTTGAACTACTGTTACGATAAGTTCTTGCGTAACTGTACTTTCTATGAGTGGTATATGTTCATCCACACGACCACCTGACCTCCTTGGCCGTGCAACCTGGCTTCCAGCAGGCTAGAACTGGCGCCATGGCTGGCCGAGTGTTTTACCACCCAGGTGGGTGGGAGGAGCCATCTTGAAGACTTTCCAGCAACATTTAAAGCTGCTAGGAACCTGCCAATAAGTGTGGATGAACAAAACATACTACTCCTAAATTTCTGTCACTGCTTAATAACTTGAATTTTCTGGTAAGTTCTTGCATAGCAGTACTTTTAGGCATTATGGTCTTGGTTCATTTTGTGGCTGAGTGGCACTACTTGTTTGCAGTATATATATTTAGTGTTGCTATTGGGGAAACCCCACTATAGAGCTAGCTTTCAATATACTAGATCTCTTTTGCAAACATTTGGGATACAGCAGGTATACATCACGTGACATGTTCATGCTTAAGCAAAGCCACTTTGTTGCATTTTAAAGCTTTTAGACTATCACTAAGCACTGGTTTTGGTATTTAATAGGTTGAAATTGATGGGCAGAAGTTCACAGGTGCAGGCTCGAACAAGAAAATTGCAAAGGCATATGCTGCCTTGGCAGCACTGGAAAAGCTCTACCCTGATGATGATAAGCACCTGAAGAGCCCAAAAGAAGATGCCCCTATGATGGGAAGAGGCGCAAATTCATGCCCAAGGTGTGCTCTTTTTTCTCTCCATTTTATACCATTTTGATATAGAACAGAGACTTGTGATGACATTTGGTTTACTGTTCTCATTTGAAAGTTGAACAGGAAAGGTGCACTGAACATAAATGTGTTCATGATGCGATGGGGTGACATACCCAGCAATAGTGCAGTGACAATGGTATAAACATCAAGGTTGCACAGACAGCATAACAATTATGTAAAGGAATTAAAAGTCAGGAGTTACAGGTAATACAATTTTAGTTGCTAATGTTTAGAGTCCAGGTGAAAGAAAGCCATGGGATGAGAACAGTGCCAGTGGTGGGACACACTTGCCACAGTTTATGTGGCAAAAAGCAGATTCACAGCCAAAATGAAATTGGGTCAAATCAAATAGATATGTGGCTGAAAAGGAGCACTGGGGTCTGGTTCGAGGCTTGACTGGGTGGGAGGAGTTTCAGCTGGAAGAATGGGAGGAGGGAAGCCGAGCTATGGGTAGATCAAGAGGGAGGAGGTGATAGATGAAGAGATCTTACTTGGGAGAGGGTCCTTCAGTAGGTAATCACTTATAGGACTGGCGTCCAGGTCACACAGCAGACATTTCTAGCGATACCTGATGGGGAATGCCCACCCGATGTCACATGATCGGCTTGACAATATAGTGGGTGGTTCCATGGCGCCTCTTGTCAATCCTATTGCAGACTTCCATTAGCAATCGTCATGAAAGTTCTTGCACATTTTTTCTTGCCTTTTGACTTTATTTCTTTGTCTTTACCCAAGAAGTGCTGCCTTGTGGCACGAGATCCTGCACAAAGTTCACCTTACCTGCGTCCTCTGTTTAGGCCGGGGCCATCCTGTTTCCTCCTGCCCAGAGTGCCAGACCGTCAATCGGGCCACAAAGAAAAGGAGACTGCAGGCTTTGGAGGCCCATCTTTTAAAAGTCCGCCTGACTTCCTTTGAGAAAAAGATAGACCAGTTGAGAGTTCTCGGCTGAAGTCTTTTTCCAAGAAGCATAAGGAGAAATCCAGGGAGCGGGAGTGCTCCGTGGACGACGCGCGGCCCTCAGTGAGCAAGGCCCAGCCGCCGCCGAGAAAATCGGGACAATAATTCTGGTAAGACCATAGCGGGTCAGCTGGTCTTCGGCTTCTATGACAATCTTGCTGCCTGAGCCGATAAGTTGCTCCTGCTCCTCTGGGATTCACGCGGTGGCTGGTAAGTCGACTACCCAGGCTAAAGGTATTTGCCGGCACCTGTCGATTAAGCTGGTCGAGGCTCTCACACGCTAAGGCGGCCGTCTGTGATGGTCGCTACAGGTGCAGTTCTCCGGGGCCTCAACTGACGTCCGGCGGTACCTGAGGGAGAATGTCCCTCTCTCTTCGACCATACCTCCCCTTCTCCGGCGGGTACTTCTGGCAACGATAGCGGCAAACCCCTGGACACTATGGGGTCAGCTCCGCGTCTCCCTTTCGGGGTCAAGGAAAAGGCTCCTCTTCCGCAGCAGGCCTTACTGTGGAGGCCCCTCTGCCTTCGGTCGGGATTCCGGCTCACCCTACGACGCCGGACATCCTGAGGACAGTCCCACAGCCTGGACCATTTGACCAGCCTCAGCATTTGGCCCTGATGCTGGATTAGGTCTCTCCTCCAGGGCCCATCCGACCCAGATCGGGTTGTGCTGTTCCTGACGTGACGTCTGTTCCCCTAACGTGGACTGTCCTGATGCCAGACTCCCAAGCGATATATATACTACGGTGGGTCCGACATGGGTACCCCCTCCGCTGCATCTAGACCCTGAACTGTCCCGCTTTACCTGCGGGGGCTTTCTTGGGGACCACTACCCAGTGGGTCTCTCTCTGGACTGGAGTCATTTCAGACAGTTCTACCCTGGGTTTAATCCCTACTTTGCTTATCAGGGATTCCAGTGCTATTACCCTCCACCAGTCTCTCCCCGGCCTCCCCAGCTTCTGCCTGCTCAGCCCCAAAAATCCAGATTTCAAGGCTCTAATTCAGTCTTGATGGCAGGGACGCGTCTGAGTTGGTCTCGAACCTGTAGACTAGGCTCCCTCCCCACGGTCTCCCAGGTCTCCTTCCCTGAGCAGTTACTCAATTGCTAGTATCTGTCTCTGGGAAGACTGAGTCAATAGGCTTCCCTTCCCAATGCTGTCCTGTCGAGGCGGATGATGGCGATAGCTGACAGGGGGCTGACTATTCTTTGGAGATCCTGGAGGAGCCTGAGGTCCTGAAAGGCAGGGTTTCCCCGAAATCTCCACCGGAGGATCGTGCCTTTTTGGACCTTCTGAGGTCCATGAATGATTACTTAGACTGGGAGTCTGAGGATCAGGACCTTATGAGACGGAGGCTCGCGGAACATTTCTACCTTGAGCCTCTGTCCCTGGTCCCCATTCCTTCTTGGATGGCACTTCACCACTACCATCTGGCAGTTGCCTCATTCTCTCCGGCTGTCCCCAAACATCCAGGCCGGACTTTACCAGGCGCTGAAGGGTGCTGCATTCCTGAAGAGCACATCCAAGGCTGACTCTGGTCATTTCTGCAGCTCATGATGGCTCCTCGGCTCCAAAGCACATGAGCATCTCTTCTCCGGACGAAGAATCGAGGGAGATGGACCAGTTCGGGAGAAGAATTTATTCATTGGCCACATGTGCCCTTTAGTCCTTTAACTATGTGGTCCACATGGTGTTCCACCAAAAGGCTACCTTGGCCAGGTTAGTAGAGTCAAGTCCATGGACCCATCTCCTTTAAAGGAGGAACTTGCCAAGGATCTTCGCCTGAAGTCTCGTGTAGGCACGCTTTATGTGCCACTTACGACTCCCGACTCTGGACGTACTTTGGCAACTGCCATTGCCCTTACATGACACTCCTGACTTCACCTCCCTAGACTCGCCACAGAGGTCCAGTCAGCGATTCAGGGCTCCCCGTTTAGGGGCTTAGTGCTATTTGTTGGGGACACCAAAGACATTATCACAGACCTGCAGGACAGGTTGCACTTGGGTCTGTGCAGTCAATGTGTCGGGCTCCCAGCAGCAGTAGCCCTTCGGAAAAGGACCGGAGGCAGAGAAAGAACACTCGGTACAGGCGCCCCTCCTGCCTCTAAAAAACAGATGTTCAGGGGTCCTCCCTGCACGCCCTGCGTTTGACTCCTCATCCCACTGTCTCCTCAGTCTCGGCCAGGGAGCAGGTGAGGCGCTGCCTGCAGCGCGGGAGTGGAGGCGATCACCTCCGACAAATGGGTCCTGCAACTAGCGTCCGTCAGACACACACACACATAGTTTCTGGAAATTCCCGGAAACTCCACCAAAGTCCTCTTACTCGCAGGACCAAGCTGTCTTCGTTCTCGAAGAGGTAAACTTGCTCTTGCTCAAGGAAGCAATAGAGCATGCTCACCTCGGACAAAGGGGAAGGGGGTTTTGCTCCCATTTTTTGTTCCTGGTTCCAAAAAAGACCAGGGACTTCAGACCCATACTCCTATTTAAGCCAGCTAAATCAGTTTGTCGAGTACAAAAATTTGGATGGCAACTCTCCAGAACCTCCTTCCACTCCTTATGGAGAAGCCCTAGTAGCTCTGTGCTCTAGATATGCAGGATACCTACCTGCACATCCTCATCCTCCCCAGTCACTGCCAGTTCCTGCACTTTCACTTGCGAGGAGCACTTCAGTTTTAAGCGCTCCCTTTCATCTGTCTCCGGCACCATGGATCTTTACCAAGTGCCTGGCAGTGGCCGCGTCCTTTTGCGCCGCAGGGGTTTTGCAGTTTTCCCATAGTTTGTAAACTGTCTGATTTCAGCCCCGTCCAGGATTCTTTGCTAGAGGGTCTTGCCTTCACCCTGGTCCGTTTCAGCAGACTAAGGATCAAAGTCAATGTTCCCAAGTCCTCCCTGCCCAGAGACAACAGTTTATTGGGGCAGTTATGGATACGGTCCAGTGCAGAGCCTTTCTTCCTCCAGACAGGTTGGAGACCCTTTATCAGGCTCGGGAGGTTCTGGGCCTGATGGCGGACTCCATCATGACTGTTCCCTAGCAAGGCTTCACATGAGGTCACTCTGTCCTTGCGGGTGCAGTGGGATGGCTCCTGGACAACCTGGACCTTTCTTTATTGGTCTTCTCAGTGGTTCATAAAGAGTTGAATTGGTGGATGGATTCTTGCAATCATTTTTCCTTGGGCTTCCTTTGGCCAGCACCATGGTTTCCCTCACTACGGAATCCTCTAATATGGGGTGGATAGCACATCTAGGAGCACCAAGCCCAGGTACTATGCTCCAGCTTGGAAAGTCTTTGCATATCGATGTTCTGAGGATGAGGCGATCCTGTAGCTTTACAGGCCTTCCGTGTATCTCCGCCATGAGGATCACTGCTAATCCAAACTGACAACCGTCAGTGGTTTGTATCACCAAACCAGGGGTACCAATCGGCGAAGTCAAGTGCCATGTAAGTGGTGCAGGTGTGGAACTGGGTAGTCCTGCACCATATGGTCCCAGTGGCCGTGCACGTTCCTTGCGTTTTACATTTCCTGGCGGACAGTCTTGGACCCTGGCTCATGAGTGGTAACTGCATCAGGAAGTGACGTAATCCTTCTTCCTACGTTGGGGGCGTCTGGATATCTACCTCTTCGTCTCTGAATCCAACGCAAAACAAAACTTCCCAGCTTTTGCTCGCTCGGTCTAGGGCATGGTGCTTTTTGGAACAATGCATCGTGTCTTTTGGACAAGGACATTTTAGTACGCTTTCTCTGCATTTCCCATTCTACAGAGGGTCCTTAAGATTCAGGTGGAGAGCAAAGATGATCCCCATTGCTCCTCTCTGGCAGAGACCGATCTGGTTCCTGCTGCTGCAACAGCTCTCCAGGGAACCACCGGTTCCACTTCAGTGACTCATGACCTCCTGACCCAGGATCAAGATCTATTGTTACAGCCAGGGCTCAGGTCCCCGCATCTTCATGCATGGCTGCTGCAGACGTGGCGATCTGTCGCTTCGGGGTTTCTTCCCGGGTTGCTCAAGTCCTCTGAGGCCAGAAAACCACCTACTCGTTCCACTTGTGCCATGAAGTGGAAAGTTTTCCATCTGGGCGACCGCTATGGGTTGGACCCCCTTCTCTTGTTCTGCCCCACAAGTCATGGAATACCTCCTTCACTTGTCTGACTTGTCTATCTTACTATTCTTTTGAAGGTCTACATTTCAGCTACCTTTGCGTATCACAAGCTTGTGGATAATAAACCTGTGTCTCAGTTTGAGCTCTCAAATCCCTTTCTGAAAGGGATTCTCCATCTGAAACCCCCCATCCGCAGCCCTAACCCCTCCTTGGGACTTGAATGTCATCTTGGAAAACCTCACCCTTTCTCCTTTCAAGCCAGTTATGAGCTGTGATTTGCACTTTCTTGGAAGGCGATGTTTCTCATGGCTATCATGTCAGCCCGAAGGATTTCTGAGCTTCACGCTCTGTCTGCAAGGAGCCCTATCTGATTTTTCCGTAGGGACCGGGTGGTCCTCGGAACGCATCCTCAGATCTTACTTAGAGAGGGCTATTGTAGTAGGTAATTCAACATATAGGACCGACTTCGGCAGGGGCGGGACCCCACGGAAAATTTCTAGCTAGCGGTCCCTGGCGAGGGACCGCCCCACGTCAGGTGACCAGTGTCAGGAGACATCGGTATAAAGGGGCGGTCCCTGATGCCGGCCTTCCAGTTCTTTCCTGCCATTAGTTCGTGCAGCGCCGCGTGGAAAAGTTTGTTGCTTCGTCATTTTTTAGAGTTATTCTGTTTTTTTTTTTTCGACAGCATTGGGTCATTGTCTGTATGTCATCCCCTATACCCTCGGAGCACACAAAAAAAAAAAAGTGCGACTCATGCGGCGCCCAACTCTAGCACAAGGACGGCCATTCCCTGTACCTGTTTTGTCTAGGTCCCGATCACCCGTCGAGAAGTGCCAGCACAGCCTCAGCTTCAAGGCGGCTACTCGGAAAAGGCAGCAGCAATCCCTGGAAGCCCTCATTTTGAAGAAAAGATGAGTTCGATGGAAAGAGCTCAAAAACTGGGGCAGGCATCCACTTCCCCAAGGCCATCAGAAGAAAAGAGGCACCGGGACAAGGGCTCTCTACTGCGTCTCCCTCAGAGTCGCCGGGTCTCTGGTAATGTTCCTTCTGGGGGACCGCTCGCCTAGCAGCCGCCTCGGAGGTTTCTGAGGCGTAGACCTACCCGTCTGCTCGGGCCCTCCGGGCAACTGGAAGCCTCCGCCCCGGTTTGGCGGCTGCGGCCTACTGGTCGGCGACTTGGTAGCCGGGCATCGGCTGCTCCGATGTCCGCACAGAGAAAGTCAGTAAGGCGCACGACCCTTGGGGGCAGCACGCGGCCCCCCTCCCACCAGACCAGGCCGATTCTTCTCTGTCTGCCTCCGGTGAAGGCTCCCATAAGTCGGACACTGACTCCTCCGGCACCCGCTGGGAGCTCGCTGTAAAACCGCACACCTGTTCATCCGATGTCCAGTCGGTGATGGAACAGACGGACCTACCCACGTCCGTTGACCCCGGTTCTCCGCAGCCTTCGCTGCCATCCGAGGACAGAGCCCCCAGCCCGACCCGAGGTTTTCCCCTCCATCCCCAGGCGGCGCTGAGGATCTTCCTCCATCGGACCGTCCTATAGGTGTGCTGGATCTAGCGTCTGCTTCTCGGATGCGCCTCCGGCGCGGTACCTTGATGCCATGGCCGCCCGGCGCCTGCTCCAATGCAGGTTTTACCGACTCCGGCTGACGTCCTGCTTCTGGTTGTTGCCCCACTGCCAGGCCCTCCGGGCCGCCGGCCGGGCCATCTGATCAGTCAGCTCCTCCGGCTCCTGGGTACCCTCAGTCCTATCCACTGGCGTATCTGGTGCCGCTGTACCACATGCCAGTCTTTCCGACGCCTGGTTACCCCGCTGCCGGGTTTTGGATACTCTCCATATGGGTACAACCCATATCATTATTCCCCTCCTCCTCCCTCCACCGCCCCCACAGCCGCTGGTGGACTTGCAGGAGACTGTGGCCTCCTGGTGGGCTGAGGCCAAGGATCAGCTCACCAGGTAGGTCGAGAGCCGCTTACCGACGATGGTGCTGTTTTAGGTTCCCGTACGTCTGAAGCAGCACACTCCCTCACCACCTCTGGTTTCCAGGGCTCTGTTGTCTGGGTCCATAGAGGGGCAGGATACGCTTCCCCGGGTGCTTCCCAAGAGATCTGTTCCTCCCCGGGGTCGGGAAAGGGAGACTTTTTCCTCTTCACCCTCGGACTCCTCCGATGGTTGCTTCGAGAGAGATGACGAGCCACACTGTCCGTCGAAGCCCAGGCCAAGGACCCCTCTTAAGTCTCCTTGGGAAGATCCTTTTATGGGGTTGCTAAGGAAAATTTAGGAGGTTCATCAGTGGCACTCGTTGGAACCAGACCCTCAGCGTTTAAAACTCGCCGAGCATCTGGATCTGCCAGTGACAGCTCCTACTTTGGTGTCAACCTGGATAGAGCCTCATGCCGACCTTGTCACCACCATCTGGAAACAGCCGTCAGCTCTAGCCCCACTTCCGCGGAAGTCAAATAGTTTATACCAGGCTCCCGAGGGTGTCTTTTTTTTTTTTTTTTTAAGATTCTCACCCTCATGCCGACTCTGTCGTCGTTGGTGCCGCTCACGGCCGGCCAATCAGCCAACCCAAAACATCTTAGCTCATCGCCACCTGACAGATTCCCACCTACTGGACCAGTACAGAAAGATCCTTGCTTCCTGCACGCTGGGGATTAGGGCCCTGAACTGTCTGCCATATGGGGACTACCATTCTTACTCCGGTGGAAGCCAAACTGAACTCCCTGCCAGACTCCCAAGTCGAGCAGGGTTGGCTGACCTTGTCCGCTCGCCGCGTTCGGCCAGTCGACACACGCCCGTGCGACCCTACGATGCAGTGGACACTGCTGGGCCGAACTCAGCTTTGGCACGTGAAGCTTGCGTCGTCACGTTTGGCTCCGCATGTCAGGGTTGGTCCAGGAAGTGCAATCTGCTATCCAGGAAGCACCCTTCCAGGGGTTGGTGCATTTCGGCCATCACAGATTTGCAGGAGAAGGGATGGCACTGAAGTCTGACTCCGTGTACCGCCCCCACCAGCGCAGTGCTGTCGCTTCGCCAGACTGAATCGGCCCAAGGCAAAACCTCAAGGAAGGTGGGCCACAAAACGCCAGGCCCACGCAGCTGCCAAGCCCCCCCCCACCCAAAAAAGCAGCAGGTGCTTCAGCTGTGGCACTGCCCCACACCACCTGACTCCTTTCCTCTCCCTCTGCCTCCAGACTCCCCGGAGGAACCGGTAGGAGGGAGGTTCCCCTCCACCTTCCGGGATGGGGGAGGGTAACCACGGATTCTTGGGTGCTCCAGCTCATAGCAGAAGGACACTCCATAGTTTCTTCAGAAACCACCTTGCCACCCTTCCCCCCTCCGAAGTTGTCGTAGTCACGGGAACATCTTCCTTTGGTCCAGGAGGAAATCTCGGCTCTTCTGCTGAAGCAAGCGTCTCCCTTCATCTTCAGGGGATGGGTTACTATTCCCATTTCTTCCTAGTCCCAAAGAAGACAGGAGATCTCGGACCAATTTTAGATCTCAGTTCCCTGAATCTTTACGTAGAGTACAAAAGGTTAAGGATGCTCTTTGCAGAGCCTTCTGCCCGTCCTCGGAGGGTCAATGGCTTTGTGCTCTGGATATGCAGGTGCTTATCTGCACATTCCATTCACCCATCTCGCCAAAATATCTTCGTTTTGCGTTCCAGAGACTACTACCAGTTCAAGGCGCTCCCGTTTGGTCTATCTCGCGCCCCAGATGTTACCAAATGCCTGGCAGTGGTGGCGGCCCACCTGCATACCAGGGTTTACAGGTTTTTTACCTGGGCGACTGGCTCCTGGCAGCCTCGTCCAGGGAGGAACTCCTCGTTTCCTCTCCCTTACCCAGCAGGTTTTGCCTGCCTGGGTATTACCATCAGCCATTCCAAGAGGCTACAGTTTATGGGGTGATCCTAGATACGACCATGGGCAAGGCTTTCCTGCCTCGGACAGGCGGCCACCCTTCAGACCCAAATAAGTCTGTCCGACCGCAGGATGGTCTCTGCAAGGTCGGTCCTTCGCCTTCTCGGGCTCATGGCAGCTGCTATCCCAACGGTACCTTGCGCTCGACTCCACATGAGGATCTCTCCGTGGACTCTCTGCTCTCAGTGGGATCAGCTAGTGGATGACCTAGATCACTCAGTTCTGATCTCCTCGCCGATGATGCAAGACTTACAATGGTGGATGTTTCGAGAGAATCTGTTTCGGGGAGTTCCTTTCTTTCATCCTCCGACTCTAACCACAGATGCCTCAGGCGAATGGTGGGGAGCTCATCTTGGCCCTCATCGGACCCAGGGCTCCTGGTCCAAGCTAGAACAAGCTCTCCACATCAATGTGCTCGAGCTTCGGGCAGTGTTGTACGCTCTCCCAAGTCCTTCACCAATATATCCTTCCCGGCCACCTAGCCATCCAGACGGACAACATGTGCGTGGTGTGGTATATCAACAAGCAGGGAGGACTCTGTCCTATCCTCTGTGCAGGGAGGCAGTGAGGGTTTGGGATTGGGCAACACATCACGACCTTCACCTCACGGCGATTCACGTTCCGGGAGTCGACAACACCCTGGCAGACAAGCTAAGTCGCTCTTCTGCTCTGACTCACGAGTGAGAACTGGACCAAGGGTCCTAGACAATATCTTCCAACTTTGGGGAACACCACAGGTCGACCTGTTCGCATCCCCTTAAGCATAAAACTTCCAGTCTTTTTGCTCGCTCGTTCCAGAGCGGGCGCTTTGGGCGGCGCTCTGTTTCTAGAACTGGAAAGACAGATTTGTCTATGCCTTTCCCCAATTCCACTTATCCCACTAGTCATGCAGAAACTAGCTTCAGAAGGAGTGCGAATGATTCTGATCGCTCCTTTCTGGCCCAGGCAAGTCTGGTGTTCTCCTACAACAATTTTCAGAGGATCCTCCTCTTCCTGTATCTCTAGGTTTGTTGACCCAGGATCAGGGGACCCTGGTCCATCCAGGCCTCAGATCCCTTCAACTGCATGCATGGCTCCTGCAGACCTAGCCCAATCCCGTTTGGGAGTGTCTCCCAAAGTGGCGGAGATTGTAGTGGAGGCCAGAAAATCCTCCACCAGATCCACTTATGCCTGTTTGACTTGGGTCTCTGCCATTCCTCTCTGAAGGTACACATGGCGGCCATTTCGGCCTATCATGTTCCCTTCGCGGACAAGGCTTTTGCTCAACTGGAGGTTTCACAGACTTTTCTCAGAGGGGTCCTCCATCTGAGGGCCCCATCATACTCCTGCTCTCCTTGGGACTTGAACTTTTTCTGAAACTTAACTCTTCCTCCCTTGAACCTGCAGCTTCTGTGGATTTGAAGTTCCTTTCGTGGAAGACTCTCTTCTTGGTGGCCATTACTTCAGCTCGAAGAATCTCCGAGCTCCAGGCCCTGATGTGTAAAAGTTCCTACTTGATTTTTCACAAGGAACGAGTTGCTCTTCACATGAATCCTAAGTTTCTACCTAAAGTAGTAGCAGAGTCTACCTTAAATCAGTCCATAGTTACCTGCCTTTTTTACGCAGTACTCTAATCAAGGGGAGTATTTACTCTATACTATGGATGTTCACGGTTCTGAGATAATACACCAGCAGGAACGAAGGATGTCAGAAAGACTGATCGGTTGTTCCTCTCTTTTGCTCACAAAAGCTAAGGCAATGCTGTTTCCAAGCAATGTCTAAGTGGTTGGCTCATTGCATCACTTTCTGTTATGACAAATGCAATAAGACCCTCGGGTCAAGTCAGAGAACCACTCCACAAGAGGAGTAGCTGCCTCTGCGGTGGTGAATCTTCTCGCTGCCGCCACCTGGACTCACGTCCATACCTTCTGAAACACTACAGTTTGGATGTTGCCTCTGCCATAGAGCAGGCTGGGCTGGCTGTTTTGCAAGGTCTGCTATCTTGAGACTTGCATGGCTAGAAGTGCTTCTTGTGGCTAGAAGTGCTTCTTGGAGTAGTTTTCCTCCTTCTGGTGCCTTTCTTTGTTCCAGACTGCTTGGGATTCAGTCCTATATGTAAGTACTTACTGCAAGAGCCCTCTCAGTAAGATAGTGCAGTTAAGTAGAACTTACTGTAGAGTAGATCTTGAGAGAAGCTCTTGCAGTAGGTAATACCTTCCCCCTCCATCCCCTAGGCTTTTCAGCTCCTTTTCCATTGAAGGAAATATCCGCTCACTCTCATCCGGCCTCTTTCGCCTGAGGCGGGAAAGAACTGGAAGGCGGGCGTCCGGGATCGCCCCTTTATACTGACTTCTCCTGACGCCAGTCACCTGACGTGGGGGTGGTCCCTCGCTAGACTGCTAACTAAACATTTTTCTGTGGGGTCCTGCCGCCTGCTGGCGTCTGTCCCATATGTAATTACCTACTGCAAGAGCCTCTCTCAAAGATCTATTCTTACGGTAAGTTCTTGCGTAACTGTACTTTCCGAGTGCTTCCGCTCGGCCTCTTCCGCTCCGCGAGTCTTCACCAAGTGCCTAGCAGTGGTGGCTGCGGCTCTAAGGCGCATGGGGCACTATGTGTTCCCCTACCTCGACGACTGGCTGCTTATGGCCCCGTCAAGGGTAGGTCTTCTATATGCCCTCGATGACACTTTATACACTGTTCCGAGGGCTGGGGATCACCCTGAACCTCGAAAATCGTCCCAGAGCCCAGTCAAAAGCTCGCCTTCATCGGAGCGATCTTGGATTCTGTCAGGGCATGGCCTTCCTCCCCAGGACAGGGAGATTGCCTCGAGAGAGATGGCAGAACGGATCTCCATAACTCCTCAAATTCAGCTTGGAACTTCCTGAGTTTACTGGGGCACATGGCGTCTGCCATCCCTGTCACTCCTTGGCCAGCCTCCACATGAGGGTCCCACAGTGGATGCTCAGGGTGCAGTGGGACCAAAGCCATGACGATGTAGACTCCCAGGTCAAGATCTCTGAGCTAGTCAGGAGAACTTTGCTTTGGTGGATGGACCCCAGGAATTTGGAGAAGGGTCGGCTTTGTCTGGAGCCACCAGGTCAGACTCCGATGACGGATGCAGCGGACGGGGCGCACCCGAGTGCTCATCAAATGCAAGGGGTTTGGTCACCCGAGGAGCAGTCCCTTCACATCAATGCGCTGGAAATACAAGCGGTTCTCTGCCTTACAGGCTTTTCAGGAGGACCTGGTGCCATGCTCTCCTAGTTCAGACAGACAACTTGGCGGTCATCTTCTACATCAACAAATAAGGAGGCACTCATTCGTACCCCCCTTTGCAGGGAGGCGATGAATGTGGTGCTGGGCGATAGAGCGGGGCATTCTGCTATCCGCAGTGCACGGTCCAGAGCGCACGAGTGGGAGCTGCTACAGTCCATAGCAGACCAGCTCTTCGACAGATGGGGTCTTCCAGAGCTGGACTTCTTTGTGTCACCACGCAGTGCCAAACTGCCAATGTTCTGCTCGCGAGAGCACGTGCCTGGAGTTTTCTGGCCAGACGCGTTCTCCCTTTGCTGGGCAGGGAGGTTTCTCTATGCCTTACCGCCCTTCCTTCTCATTCAGAGTGCGCTGCTCAAGTTACAGGCAGAAGGGGCCCGAATGATCCTAGTAGCCCGCAAATGGCCTCTGCAGATTTGGTTCCCACTACTGCAGCAGTTATCAACGGAACCTCCAATTCCACTGCCCATATGCTTGTAGTTACTGTCCCAGGACCAAGGGTTGCTGGTCTACCTGGACCTTCGGTTCTTACACCTACATGCTTGGCTCCTTCAGGCGTAGCTCAGTGTAGATATGGGGTTTCCCTGGAAGTAGTGGCAGTCCTAGTTTCGGCAAGAAAGCCCTCTACCCGCTCTGCCTACGCTATGAAGTGGAAGCGTTTTTGTCTGAGCATCGCCACAGTGTTTGGATCCTGTCATCTGCCCTGTGAACTTAGCATTACAGTATCTCCTCGTACGAAAAGAACGCGAGTTACACGTCTGGGCCTGGAGCACGGAAATTCTCCAAGCGGAGTAATGGCCACCAGGAAGGAGTCTTCCCACGAAAGAGCTTCAATTCTGCAGAAGCTGCCGATTTAAAGGAGGTGCACATGTGGGCAATTTCCGCTCATCACGCTCTCATGGGAGACTGAGGATTGGTGCAATTGGATGTCGCCTGCGTGCGTCTTAAGGAATTCTGCATATGAGACTTCAGATTCGGGACCCTATCCCACCCTGGGACCTCCTTTTTGTGTTGGAGAAACCCACCCTTCCTTTTGAACCAGCAGCGGATTGTGAGCTGTTACCTTTTTTGGTTGCTGTTACTTCAGCTCGGAGGGTTTCCGAGCTTCAGGCTCTTATGCATAAAGAGCTGTATTTAGTTTTCCACAGGGAAAGGGTTTCCCTCAGAACGAATCCTAAGTTTCTTCCGAAAGTGGTCTGAGTTCACCCTCAACCAGTCGGTTGACCTTCTTGTTTATTTTCCTTCCCCTTCCAATAGAGGGGAGGCTCTCCTGCACACATTGGATGTCCACAAGACTTTTGAGGTACTACCTCAAGAGGCCGGCTACGCACAGTCAATCGGAGCAACTTTTTGTGGCCTTTGCACCACATTGCTTGGGTCGACCTGTGACTAAGCAGACTATCTCAAAATGGATAGTTGGCTGCATCTCGTTTTATGAGAAACACAATAAACCCCTACCGGGCCCAGTCAGGGGTCACTCCACCAGAGGAGTGTCTGCCTCTCACCGCCCTGAGAAATCTCTCTATAAAGGACATTTGTGCGGCCGCCATCTGGAACTCTGTGCATACTTTTCGTCAAGCATTACAGCTTGGATATTTTCTCCAGGCGCAAGCTGGCCGACCAGCTGTTTTACAAGGGCTTCTGTCCTGAGGCCTCTGGAGTCAGTATATTCCACCTCCGGGTAGTCTACCTCTTTGGTGTGGGACTGCTTGGTATTCAGTCTTTATTGTAATAGCCTGCTGCAAGAGTTCCTCTCGAAGATCTACTGTTACAGTAAGTTCTTGCATAACTGTACTTTCCTGTCTTGCGTCCAGTTGTTTCCTTTGCCCCAAGATCGACATGCAAACCGTTTTCTAAGCAGGTCCTGTCCATGTGGTTAGGCAACTCCATTAGATTCTATTACCAGAAGTACGGAAAGCCTCGACCAGCTCCTATCAGAGGTCATTCTACCAGGGGCATGGCTGCCTCTGCTGCCTTCCTACGGAACGTTTCTGCAGCTGGTATATTTGCTGCTGCTTGGAGTTCTCTCCTTACCTTTACTAAACATTACAGTCTGGGTATTGCTTCTAGGCGGAGGGCTGGCTTTGGCCTTGCCGTCCTACAGGCCCTTTTGTCCTAAGACTGGGTCAGTTTTGGATTTTTTTTCTATTGGAGTTGGTTTTCCTCCCTAGTTTCTCAGTCTTTTCTTAGAGGGGCTGCTTGGGACTCTGTCCTTCACATAATGATCTACTGAATGAACCCCGAATAAAGATAGTACAGTGAAGTAGAAACTTAAAATAGTAGATTTTCAAGAGGTTCTTTCAGTAGGTCGATTTTCCCGTCCTCCTTACCCTGATTTCTGCTTGTACAGGGACTCCAAATCCTGTTGGCTCCTGCTATCAGGCCTCTCTTGGCTCCGGTAAGAGAACTGGTGGGTTGGCGTGGGGACAGCCCACTATATATAGTCACATTAATGTTCGGTGGGTGGTCCCCCTATAGGTATTGCTAGAAAAGTCTGCCATGCGGCCAGACGCTAGTCTTATATGTGATGACCTACTGAAGGAACCTCTTTAAATACTGTTACGGTAAGTTTCTGTGTAACTGTACTTTAAGATGGTGGGTGAGGAAGTAAGGCAGGGGCAGAAATTAATGCAGCTTAGGGGCAGTAAGTCTGAGGCTGGATTTGGACAGGATTAGGAAGGGAAGAGCATAGAGCATGTCACAGATGTTCCTGTGAGGTGGGGCATTGGGGAGGAGGGTTTAGTAATGGAGTTAAAGAGGAAGGGCAAGATCACAGGTAGTGAAATGTGTCTAAAAGTGAGCAGCAACGGAAGGATTGGACGTAGGTGAACCATTTAACAGGATGGAGGAGGCAGACGGGGGGGGGGATGTCAAACTAGAATTTCCAAGGGCATCTCTTGCAGCAGGTAATACTCTGGGTATCCACCAGAGGGCACTCTCCGACTGTAGCTTTCACTAGCATTGTTGATTTGGGTCACCCACAATGATGTCATTACATTGGTCTATAAATACGTGGCAGGATGTTTGTGGACGTGGTTTTGAACTGCTTTAGTGCAGTAGTTTGTTTCTTGTAAGAAATGAAGGAGCAAGACAGTTTGAATTATGCCCAGACTTGATCATGGGAATGGAGCAGTTCTGTGATCGTGTAATTAGGTGCGGAGCCTTTTACCGTTATGTGAGGGTGGGCGTGCTTGTCCCAATCAAGTAAAAATTTAGAATGTAACCAGGAGAGGACCACATTATTGTTGGAGGCAGAGAGGATGGGGAACCCAGTGACCGCAAGGATGAAGTAGTGACTGGAGAGACCTGGACCATATATTTGGGAGGGGTAGGAGGGAGGCAAACTTTCTGCATGGGACAGACATAAGGCAATTCTAGTGGGGGTTAGGAGGAAGTAGGCTGTTGGCTAACTGGTATCTGTAGCTTATCCATTGGGTATGGAAATGGGCAGACTAAGTGGTCCTTACATGCTGTCAGATACAATGGTCCTGATACAGAAGTATACAATGGTCACTGAAGTTCAGCAAAATACTAACTGGGGTTATATAGTGAAGGTGAAAGAACCCAGTCCAAGAGGATTTTAGTGTGGGGCTTGAGTCATGTTGGTTTTGTAATACTGAGAAGGTTAAGTGATGGCAAGCCTGGAGGGTGGTGATTGCCAGTTGAAAAAGTCCCCTAAGGGACGAGTTTGCCAGAGGAGTAATTGTTGCTGAGGAGATCTTACAGTGAGGAAGGGGGCATAAATGACCCCAACGGAGAGGGTTAATGAAAAGCAAAATGTTTAGCTAAGAAGCTCTTGGACGGGAGGGTACAGTTTCAGTAATGGAGCAGTAATGGTTAAGACTGCTTAACGGCTTTATTTGCTAGATTAGTCTATTGCTATTCAGAGAAGTGCCAGAGTTGCACTGAGTTGGAGGTCTGATTTGTTTTCTATTATTTCCTTAAACAGCCAGGCTTCGAATGGGCCACCTATCCATTAACGAATGCTCGCAGGTAGGCCAGGCGGAAGAGGTCGTGGCAGGGGAAGAGGATTCAATGCAGGCAACAATGCCGGATACATGAACGCAGGTAGTAGTACCTTCTTCAGTTTGGTAATGCACTACATTCAGAACACATGCCAGTAACATGCATTGTGTGCACTTAGGGCAGGGAGAGAATTGGGTATATTTAGTCTGATACTAATTGAATGCATTACATGATCAGTTTTGACTTCATTTTAGTTTAACCAGGATTAGCAAAGTAAGCTGAAAGCTTTGTTTTACCGGAGCGACCCGGGTGCACAGGGAGGTTGTGACTTGCTCAGGTGCGCAGGTGCAGCTCAGGTCTGAACCTGTGCGAATTAAGGAGCTTAATATGTATAGCCTCGAGGAAAAGAGGGAGAGGGGCGTGACAGAAACTTTCAAGTACCTCAAGGGAATCAACAAAGTCCAAGAGGGTAGCATCTTTCAAAGAAAAGAGGTGTGCAAGAACAAGGGCACAATTTGAAGATTGAGCGGCTCAGAGGTAAATTAAGAGTATTTTTCACAGAGGGTTGTGGATGCATGGAACTGCCTTCGGAGGAAGGTTGTGGAGTCAGAAACAGTGGTGGAATTCAAGCATGCATGGGATAGGAAGAAGTAGGCTGCTGGTTAACTAGGATCTGCAGCTTATCCATTAGGTAGGAAATGGGCAGACTGGGTCGTGGCGGTCCTTATCTGCGTCAAATTCTATGTTTCACAGTATGCAAGTGAAAGCTGGGATTCAAACCCAGGTCTGGTTTGCTGGAGGTCACCAGATTTGCAGCTCGGAGCCTTAAACCACTACGCTTATACTGCCTTCCTCTTGACCAGGACCTCATCAAAGGCTACTGCAGTAACCTAGCATCCTGTTCAGGAGGCATGACCTAGAGAATGTATTGATATCTATGAACTCTGTGCTCATTTACAGTGGTTGACATGATAACTTGCATAAATCTCGAGCGCGGCTTGAGGTTTACCCAAGTTGTCATGGCAACCAGGAGAAACCCGTTTCTATGGAAGGGGTAGGATTCTCACTTCCAGGGATGTTGGAACCTGCTTTTTCCAGCAGAGAGGAAGATCTGGCATTATGGGGCAGAGTCTAAGGAGTTGCCACCCAGGTGGGAGGATCCAGCTTGAAGACATTCCGGCTAGAATAACACTTCTACTATCCAGAATGCTTTTTGAAGTCCCAGTTTTCCATAGCTTGACATTGATACAAAACGTCCACCCAGGCAGAATTGAGTTGGAGGGGAAGGGAACATTGTTTAATCAGGAGTAGCACACTGAGCCGAAGCTTGTTTCCAGATGCAATCTGGGAGCCCAAGTAAGAGTATGCACCTAGGCAGAGAAAAGGCAACTGCTAGAAAGTACAGATACGCAAGAACATATTAGTAACGGATCTTCGAGAGGAGCTCTTGCAGCAAGTAACACCATAGGGTTTCCCTAAGGACTAAAGCCGGTAGGTAGCAGTATACAGCGGGGGACCACCCTTGACGTCATGCATAGGTTAAAAAAAAAAAAAAGTGGTGGTCCCCTAGCACCACCTCTGTTCTGCCTCTGGAGAAGCGAGCACAAATGGAAGTCTGAGAACCGAGAAGGCTCTTGAGAGGAGAGAAGATGGTATGAAGCTGATGCAGAAGAAAAGGTACCAGGGTAAAGGTGGAAGGAAAGCAGCACCTGCTACAAAAGCTCTCTTAAGTTCTACTGATTTCACTTGGAGATCGAGCTCTTTCAGCAGATAACGATTAGTACTATGCTGCCAAGCACTAGGACCCCATGGAAAGATTCTAGCTAGTGGCCCAAGGCAGGGATGACCCGGATAGCTCAGCCCTGATGTCGTCACCAAAGGTAGAAAGAGGCAGTCCCCTGACACCACCTCAGTTCCCCGCCATTGACCCATGCATATAGACTCCACGGATGCCTCTTGCTTCCATCATCTGTCATTATCGTGCAGTTAGCGTTTTCAAACATTAAGTCTAGCTGTATGCTGACAATATGCAATTAGTCCCAGCCCTTGAACTGCCCGCAGAGGAAAGGGTTAACTATGCAGAAGAATAGAACGTTGAGCTCTAGCTCGTTTTCAAATCTCTCTGGTACTTAGCAGTGTAACTGTCAGATTCTTTACTCCGCCTAACAGTGGAGTCACTCCCAGATTTCTCCTCTGTTCGGTAGAGTGGATCAGTGTCTTTTTTTTGTAAGTTTTTTTTCGGGTTTCCAGCCTCTAAAAGTAGCATGTAGATGGGTAGCAACTTGTATTTTACTAAATTCTGTGGAAATTGTTCTTTCTAGGAGGCGTGGATATGTTAATCCGCACTCTTTGGCATGTTGCCTTCCACTTTAAAGTTGGACTGGAAGTTTTCAAGTTGGCTTCTCCTATCCACCTGAGTGGTATATACCTCTGCTTCGCCCCATAGCGTAGTTTTCCTTCCTGTTGGAAGATTCAGATCCTCCCTCGTTCTAACGCATCTTGTAGACCCTGGCTTTCAAATATTCGCTTATTCGAATCTTCGTGTTCATGGTAGCGATTGCAGGTATGCTTCAGTTATGGAACACACCTCGGATTTCTTCGGTGCCCTTGCAGCCAGAAAATATCATACACTGATCTCCACACCGTGCGAGTCTATTGCCTCGGTGTCTACCATGACACCTTGAAATGTGATGGGTCTCGCCTTTCATCCCAACATCCTCGACCGTCCTGCACGCCTGAAAGTGAGGAGGCCGGAGAAGAGGAATCCTCCAGTAAAAGCCAAGGAAGCTCGGTGGGCGTTTTCCACAGCTGCGGGATCCGCAGAGCAATTGGATTGCATGCAGGAATTTGAGGAGTCTGCTCGTGCTGCAGACACTTCTCAGAGCTGCTTCGTTCCGCTCAACCTGGGTTCCACCTTCTCTGGTTCCTTCAGAGTTGTTCCAGTCTCTCCCGACCAAGGGAGAAGCGCCTGCAGGCTCGCTCTCCTCTTGATCCTGTAAGTGGGAGAAGGACCCTGGATAGTCTTCGTCTCGACGGAGACGTTCTTGGGAGCAGGAGAGATCTTTCCCAGGAACATGCAGTCGCTACCTCGGTCGAGATCGCCTCTTTGGCCGCTGGCTTTTCGGCCTTGCCGTATGGTTAGTTTACCGAACTGTCCATCAGATTTCGCTGTCCCCGGTCGACTAATCCCATCAATCTAATCCCTAATCTGTCTTGCCAGATTACTAGACCCAGCCTGCTGGACTCCCATTGAAGTGGTCTCTGATCCCGGGAAATCACCAGTCCCGCCGGTGTCTCCCAGGTGACTGAGTCTGCCCATCTGATCTCGAACGAGGTCTCGGACCCCCTCTGCAAACAAGCCAAGGAAGAGCCATAAGCAGTCTAAAAAGAGGCGACTCTATCGGTCGTCCTTTTCCTCCGATAAGGAGAGGCTTCGGCGGAAACTCGGGCCATTAACTGACTTTCACCTCCTAGGCTGAAGCAGACTCCTTTGTAGCAGATTTTAAATCAGTTGCTCAGCCCATGGGGCCGTCAAAACCACCAGCTTGGCCTAAAACTGACTCCACCGATTCTAGTGGAACTACTGCCCAGACAGCCTGTGGGAGGGGCTCCTTCCAAAGAAGATAGACCAGACCACCGGACTTCCCCAGTGGTCTGTCACGGTCACTCCAGACTGCCCTCAGGTTGAAGGTGACCTGGGTGGTCGGCCGTTATACCTGGATTTCTCTGATTCGGATGTCACTGGCTTGCATTCTCATTTGGGAGATGATAATCGACCATTGGCTTAGAGATAGAGGAAGGTCTCTTGTCTTTCCAAGGGATTCTTTGCCTCCACTCTGTATCTACAGGAACCCACCTGGAGCCAATGCAGAAAAGGCAGAGTACCCTCCTACGGACATCTTTGAGAGGGGATACCCCGATGGAGACCTTTCCTGTGGCCAAGGCTGTTGTTGGCCTGGCCTTAGAACTCTGGCGGCGCCTGCTGCTTGTCCAGCTTCATCTGCCCACATAGACCACAAGTATGCAGTGCACATGGGGTCCTTGCTGGGTTCACAGAGCACCCTTTGGCAGAGAGCCTGTTGACCTCCGTGTTCAGGTGTACTGGCAGATCTCACTTGGAGTAGGAGCTCTTGCAGCAGGCTATAACCATTGGGACCAACGCTGCAGGTATTAGGACCCACCGAAAATTCTCAGCCAGCAGGGACAGTCCCGATGTCTGTCTGTCATGGTATAAAAAGGGCAGACCCAGCTTCACCCCAGTTCTTTTCACGCCACCTACCTGTTCACGCTTGGGGAAGATCTTTGACTTCCCAGCAAAACTTTTTGATGATTTTTCTATTTTTCCTACTAACGTTAACGCTTTCTCTAGGAGCGTGATATGCTCATACAGACTGGTTGGCATTGTCCTCTTCCACTTTAAATCTGCCAAAAGTCTTCAAGCTGGCTGCTCCACCCACTTGGGTGGTATATACCTGCTTAGCCCCATGATGCCAGATCTTCCTTTCCGCTGGAAGTTGCAGGTTGCCTCCCTCGTTCTATCGCATCTTGTAGGCCCTGGCTTTTAAATAGTCTGTTTTGCCGAAATTGAAACTCGTTCAAGTTAGTGATAGCACTTTTGCAGCATCGATCATGGAGGAAAAATCTTCCCCGGGATTTCGCCGGTGTCCCTGCGGCCAAAAGATGTCATGCACACATCACCACCTCACGTGCGTCTACTACTACCTAGGTGTTGGCCATGATACCTCGTTCTGCAGTTATTGCTTAGCTTTCCATCCCAACGTACTGGACAACTGCAAGGCACACCTGAAAAAGGAAACCTCTGTTCTAGGGACATGGATATGTTCTATCCACATTTGCTGGCATGTTCCTTGCCACTTTAAATCTTGCTGGAAGGTCTTCAAGCTGGCTCCTCCCACCCACCCAGGTGGTAAAACACTCTGCTTCGCCCCATGACGCGAGATCTTCCTTACCGCCGGAAGCTCAGGATCTTGCTTCAAGAAACAGCTCTTGCAGCAGGTTACACCATTAGGACTGAAGCTGGCAGGCGCCAGGACCCCATGGAAATTTTCTAGCTAGCAGTGATGCGGGGGCATCCTCTGGCGTCGGTCCCGCCTCCGTCAGAGCGTTATACATATGGAGACGGTCCACCATAATCCTCAAATTCTACTTAGAGAGGGCTCTTGCAGTAGGTAGTTACATATAGGACTGACGTTGGCAGGCGACAGGACCTCACAGAAAAATTTCTAGCTAGCTGTCCCTGGCGAGGGACCGCCCCCACGTTAGGTGTCCGGCGTCAGGAGACCTCAGTATAAAGGGGCGGTCCCTGATGCCCGCTTTCCAGTTCTTTCCCGCCGTTAAGCTCTTGCAGCGCCTCGTGGATAAGTTCGTTGCTCGTCAGCCTCCCTTTGTCAGTTTTACTGAGTATTTTCGCATTTTTTCCATCAATAGTCAGTACATCAATGTATGTCGTCCCCTACACCCTCAGAGCACAAAGACGAGTGCGACTCGTGCGGCGCCCAACTCCCGCACAAGGACTGCCATTCCCTGTGCCTGTTCTGTCTAGGCCCTGGTCACCCGGTTGAAGTGCCAGCACTGCTCTTAACACGGCTACCCAGAAAGGTAGCAGCAATCCCTGGAAGTCCACATTCTAAAAAAAAGATGAGCTCTATGGAGAAGGAGCTCAACAAACTGCGGCAGGCGTCCACTTCCCCTGAAGGCCATCGGAAGAAGAAAGCCGAGAGGCACCAGGACAAGGTCTCCACTGCGACTCCCTCAGGAGTTGCCATGCTTCATGTTACGTTCCCTCTGGGGGTTGGCCCGCCTGTCTTGCTCGGGCCCTTCGGGCACCTCCGGGCTGTTGGAGGCCTCCACCCCCAGTTCGGCCATAGCTTTGTGGCCTACTGGCGCGGGCGACTCTGGTAAGCCGGACGTCGGCTTCTCCGTCCAGCGCAGGAAGGCTGATGGTGCAGCGGCCTCTCCTACCGGACCAGGCGGCTCCTTCATGAGTCTGCCTCAGGCGATGGGTCCCGTAGTGACGCCCGGCTACTCTGGCGCCCGCCTGGATCTTGCTGAAAACGCCGCGCGTCGGTTCATCCACGTCCGGTCAGCAAAAGAGCCGATGACCAAACCCACCCCATGTCAGTCATCCCCGGCTCTCCGCAGACTTTGCTGCTCTCTGGGGAGCCAGAGTCCCCCCAGCCCGACCCTGGAGATTTTTCCCCTCCATCCGCGGGCGATGCTGGTACTGCTGCCGGTTTGACAGATTCCGGCCAACATCCCGCTCCCAGATGTCGCCCCGACGCTGGGCCTCCAATCTGGACCCGCCCGTGAGTTCGCTGGCCGGGCCGTCTGCTCCGGCAGCTCCTCCGGCTCCCGGACACCCTCTGTCGTATCTGGGACCACAGTATCCGGCGCCACAATATCAGACGCCTGGTTTTCTGCCGGGATTCGGATACTCTATGTATGGATATAATCCATACCCTTATCCCCCTCCTCCTCCACCACCGTCCCCATAGCCGCCGGTGGATTTGCAGGAGACTCTGGCCTCCTGGTGGGCTGAGGCCAAGGCTCAGCTCATCAGAAAGGTGGAAAGCCACCTACTGACAATCCCAGTTACCGTACATCCATGGCGGCACACTCCTCACCACCTCCAGACACCAGGGCTAATCCCTCTGGGTCCAGAGAGGGGCAGGATACGCTTCCCAAGGGGTCCATTTCTCCACCGGGTTGGGAATGGGAGTCTTTTTCCTCTTCTTCCCCCTCAGACTTCTCTGGTTGTTCAGAAAGGGACGACAAGCCACGCTCTCCATCAAAGCCCAGGCCAAGGACTCCTCCGAAGTCACCTCTGGAAGATTCTTCCTTTCTAGGAATGGTATGTGTTGTTACGCAAAATCCAGGAGGTTAATCAGTGGCAATCTTTGGAACCAGACCCTCAGCGGTTGAAACTTGCTGAGCATGTAATTCTTCGATTCGTCTGAAACTCATTCTTAAATTTTCAAGACTTCGGTCAAATTACTCCCTCGCGACTGGGAAGGACAAATCTACTCCTGGTTTTCGGCGGTGCCCATGTGGGCAGAAATGTCCAGGATGAATCCGTACTCAACGTGAGTCTATTGTCTCTGCCTAGACCATGACCCGCAGACCTGTGAGTTATGCTGTTCGTTTTCAGCCAACGTCCTTTAAGACCGCGCTGCCCGGTTACCAACAGGTGCCCGAGGCCGCTACCGCGGTGAAGTCAAGGAGGCCCATTGGGCGGTGTCCGCCGGCTGGCTCGGCTGAGCAGCAGAGCAGATGATCGCCCCTCGAGGGAGGCGGCCCAGGCCATAATCTTCCTCGGTTGCAGCATTTATGCCGCTCTCTTTGGGATCCTGCTACACAGCTTCCTTTAAGGAGCTTTGCTAATCCCTTGACACGAAGGAGAGGGGCCATCGGGACATTCTCTCGGTCCAAAGGACGACTCAAAAGGTAAGTCCCACCGTCGGCGTTCGTGGGAGCGGGAGAGATCCCCCTCCCCGGACAGTCGACACTCTACGTCGGTCAAGGTTGCGGCTAAGGCCGCTGGCTTCATGGTGTTCCCGTCGGGTCAGCCAGCCGAGACACCCATCGATGCGGTCGAGATTTTTCTCGGGCTGTCTACTGGTGAAGCAGACAACCCTTCACCAATTTCCCCCGGTGGAGACTGAGGACTTGCCTGCGCTTCCCGTGCCGGAGTCCCCGGTCAAGGCTTCCGAACCGAGGGAAGAACAGGTGTCCCCCGCTCCTTCCCAGACCCATCCTCAGAAATACCAAGGGTCTCGGTCCAGTCGATCCGCCCGACATCGGTGGTCTCAGCACTGAAGCAAAGCGGCACGCCGCCTGTCCTTATCTTCCTTCGGAGGAGGAAGGCTTCGAGCAATTGCATCGACGCTACAAGGACCTGATGTGGCAGGTTACTTCTGTCCGGAACAAGCCATCGCCTTCCCCGGCCATCAAGTGGCTGTCACCTGAACGAGCAGAAACAACCCTCGCTGTAGTCGAGGTATACAGCCTGGGCCGGTTGTTTGGCCGAAACCAGCTGCCCCACTGATTTGGAGGAGCCTCCTCAACCGAAATCGGGCGCTGACCAAGGACTCATGGTCGGGTCGGGTCTGTCCCACAGGTTGTCGGTCACCCCTCACTCCCAACCGTCCTCGGCAGGTGGAGGGTGGCTCAGGCCCCAGGCAGCTCTTCGCGGACTTTTCGAGTCAGATGGCGACTCCTCCCTGTTCTCAGGCCCATTGACCTGGAGTTCTCCGTAGTCAGTTGATGGGCGAGAGCCCATCATCCTTTATGGGTCTGCTTCAGCTCATCTGTCTACCGGGGTGCAGCTCGAACCCATATCCAAGCGGGCCAAGTATCCCCTAATAGAGATACAGGATCAAGGGGATTCGCCCACGGAGGCCTTTCTGGTGGCTGAAGCCATTGTTGGCCCAGTCTTGGAGCTTTGGCAGCAGCCGGCTTCCTGTTCTGTGCCTTCGGCCAGGATGGCCAGGAAGTATGCAGTCCCTACCGGCTCTTTGTCCGTTTTTTGGAACCCTCGTCTCCGAGGGGTTGGTCACCGATAGCGTTTTCCAGCGTTCCGGTGCAGGGATGTGGATAAGCCCCACAAGGAGTCCAAAAAGCCCGACTATGTCGGGCTCAAGGTGTACGCTGCGTCCTCCCCTGGCCACTGCCAGGCAAGCTCGGCCGTGCTGATGGCACACTTCTCCCACACCCTCATGGGCTCCCAGGATGAGGGATGGCACCCCATTCTAGACCTGAACAGGTTCCTACGGTCTCGGACCTTCAGGATGGTCACTGGCTCAGATAATCCCATCCTTGGAACGAGGCATGTGGATCTGTTCTCTGGACCTTCAGGGCCAGCGTTCTTTGGCCGTTTACAATTTCTGCCCTGAGCGGAGGGAGTCTCTGGTGGGACAGAGGATCCCTCTCAGTTCAGCCATGCCCTCGGCCTCTCCTAGCTCTCAGGGTCTTCACCAAATCGTGACAGCATTCCTGCGGTGCCGAAGGGTCCAGGTGTACTCCTACCTGGACGACTGGCTGATTGCAGCCTCCTCCAGAACAGAGGTGGAGCGGTCCAGAGATCCGTCCCTCCAGGTTTGCTCTCAGGTTGGCCTCATCAACGAGGCCAAGTTGGAACTTCGTGCCAAAGCAGGTGATACAATTCGAGGAGAAGCTCTACTCTCTTGAGCAGAGCACGGCTCAATGACAGAGCCGAGTTCTCTCCTCTTTGCCCCGTCATTTTTGGTTGGGCAATTGCGCCCTGCCTGAGACTTCCTGGGCCTCATGGCGGCCTGTACCAGCATGGTCCAGTGGGCCCACTGACACATACGTCCCCTTCAATGGGGGCTCGTCCGCCAATGGTCACAGCGCTCCGGTCCTCTGCACCAGCCAGTGGCGGTGACCCAGGAGATGTCCAGTGGTGGATCGTTCCAGCTCATCTGCAGGAGGGCATCCTGTTTGTCCGCCCCAAGCAGACAGTCATTCTAACGACTGCCTCTTTGGGTTGGGGTGCCCATCTGGGGGAGCACAGAGCACATGGCCTCTGGTCCCCTCAGGACCTGCTGGAGCTTCAAGCGGTCCGACTAGCCCTCACTGCCTTTGCTCCGTTTGTATGGGGTCAAGTGGTCCAGGTACAGATGGACAATGTACTACGTAAACCGCCATGGCGGGGACGCACTCCATGCGCCTCTCAAGGGAAGCTCTCCGCATTTGGTCACTCGTGCGCAGCCTGGAGGCGGATCTCCTAGCCATCCTGCTGGAGGTAGTACAAGATCTGTTCTCCCACTGGGGCACGCCTCAGGTGGACCTGTTTGCCTCCAGAGATAATGCGAAGCTGAGACTGTTTCATGCCCGCCCCCTCAGCCGGGCTCGCTGCAGGGGGATGTCTTCTTGAGGCCGTGGACCCCGAGCCTCTTCTACGCCCTTTTCCCCCATTTCCCTTGATCCACAAGGTGCTTCTCAAGGGGGAGGGACAAGGCGCAGGTGATTACGGTAGCACCAGACTGGCCTCGCCAGTTCTGGTATCCAGATCTCCTCAGTCTTGGCTGCAGGTTCCAGAGATGGCTTCCAGCCCGCCCAGACCTGATCTGTCAATCAGGGGAAGGTATTCCATCCGGACCTTCAATCCCTGCACCTGACGGCCTGGTTCCTGAGCGGCTAGAATTCCAGGCCTTGTCTTTCCGACGAGGTCCTCAACGTCATTGAGGCATCCCGTAAGGAGTCGACCAAAAAATGCTACGCCTTCAAGTTGAAGATTCTTCATTTGGTGTTGGAGCAAGGACCTGGATCCTTCCTCCTGTTCCTTGGCAAGCATTCTGGACTACCTGTGGTCCCTTTCTTGGCAAGGGCTTTGGTTGACTACCCTTAAGGTGCACTTGGCAGCCATCTCTGCTTACCGGGCGCGGGCTGAGAAGCAGTCTGTGGCGCAGGAGAAGGTGGTTGGGTGCTTTTTTCAAAGGCCTTGATCAGATATCTCCTCCGGTGCGAGAACCTCCACCTCTGTGGGATCCGCTTGCTGGTATTGGCTAAGCTCATGGGCAAGGCATTCGAACCGATGCACAGGTGTGACATCTCTCACCTGTCGTGGAAGACCGCCTTCTTGGTGGCTATCATGTCAGCCAGAAGGATGGGAGAGCTCCAGACGCTTTAGTCTTCTTATCTGGTCTTCCACAGGGACAAGGTTGTCTTGCGCCCCCACCCAAAGTTCCTTCCAAAGGTGGTGTCAGTTTCACCTTAACCAGGTGTCAACTCTGCTGGTGTTCTACCCCAGTCACCTTGGAGGCCGAATATAGGCTCCATACTTTGGACCCTAGAAGAGCTCTCGCTTACTACAAGGAGGCGGACAGCTGAAGTTCGGGAGAGGTTGCAGCTGTTTGTCACCTGTGCTGAAGCCGCACCTGGCAGACCTGCAGCCAAGCGGACGATAGGCAGATGGGTCACCTCCTGCATAGATCTCTGCTATAGGTTCAAGGGCATGGAGCCTCCCAGAGGAATGAGCTCATTCTACCAGCCATATCAGGCATCGGTGGCTGCTTCCAGGATGTCCCTATCCAGGAAATGTGCAGGGCTGCTACCTGGAAGTCGGCACACACCTTCATCACCCACTACCACATCGACCTTGAGTCACGCCGGGATGCTGGTTTTGGGGTCTCTGTTCTCCAGTCTTTATTTCCCAAGTAGGGGGTGTGCACCTTGCCTCCCTCCTCCCGGAGAACTGCTAGGAGTCTGCCAGTGTGGATGAACAACATATCCATGTCCCTAGAAATGCAGGTTACTCACCTGTAACAGAAATTCTAGGAATGGTGTGTGTCGTTCATCCACACGACCCACAACCTGGCTTCCAGCGGGCTAAATCTGGCGTCATGGGGCGGAACCGAGAGTTTTACCACCCGGGTGGGTGGGAGGAGCCAGCTTGAAGACCTTCCGGCAATATTTAAAGTGGCAAGAAACCTACCAGGCAATGTGGATGAACGACATGTACCATTCCTAGAACTCCTGTACAGGTGAGTAACCTGTATTCTAGGGACATGGATATGTTGTTCATCCACACTCGACAACAGATATCCTGCGGCTTTAAATCTTGCGGAAGGTCTTCAACTGCTCCTCCACCCACCGAGTAATGGCTACTGGCTCCCCACATGACATCAAATCTTCCTACCGCTTGGAAGCTCAGGTTCCTCACTTAACGCTCTGCGTTTGAGACTGTTCCTATTTCTCCGTTTGCAGATTTAAAAATAAATTTTGCAAAAGACTTCAGTCTTCTATCCCCGCGACTGCGATGGACAAATTGACTCGGTTCGGGAGATGTCCATGCGGGCAGAAGATGTCTCGGGCGGATCCACACTCCGAGATGTCTACTGCTTAGGCCTTGAGCCTGACCACGCAGGCTTGCGACCTGTGATCATCTTTCTCGGCCCTCGTCCTCGAAGACCGTGCTGCCCGATTGCAACTGGGCCGTCCGGCGTTTCCCTCGGTGAAGTCAAGGAGGCCGGTTGCCAGTGTCCGGCAGCGCGGCGGATCAGCTCCGGCGGATAGTGCCCTCGAAGAGGCGGCGCGAGCCGTATCTTCATGACATTATCCGCGCTCTCTGGGCTCTTCTTACACGGCTTCTTTTAAGGAAGCTTTGTCTGTCCCTCTCCACTAAAGGAGAAGGGCCTACGTTAAGCGGGACCTTATTCTCGGTCAAGAGGACAAAGGTACAATCCCTCCGTCGGCCGCTCTTGGGAGGCGGAAAGGTCCCTCTCCCGGACACGTCGATTGATCAGACCGTCGTCACCGGCTGGCCTCTGGCCTCACAGTGTCCCGTCAGGTCAGTTGACCCAGACTCCCCGATGAAGTCGAGATTTTCTCGACCCATTGGGCTGAGCTCTGTCGCCTTTAGCAGCCAATTCCCCTCTCGCGGTTCACGGGAGGTTGAGATCCCGTGGGCTCACCTGTGCCTCCGGTTCCGGAGCCCTCGGATGCACCATCCGAGCGAAGGAGTGCGGTTCGGCGACACCTCCCGCACCGACCTCGGAAATTCGGGACTCGGTCTCCGGACCTCTCATGAGTCCAGCCGATCCCACCGTCATAAGCGGTCGGTCTCGGCACCGCGGTGGCGCAGCGTCGCCTTCGTCCTCAAATCCTCCTCCTCGGATGAGGAAGCGGCGTAAGTCGTCGACATGCGAGACCTTATATTACAACAACTCCTCCTGGCGGGAATAAGCCGACCCGTCGCCTTCCCGGCCATTAAAATGTATCACGGGCAGCCGACACAACCCTCGCTTATCCGAGGCCTATACCCAGGCGGTTGTTCGGCCAAAACCAGCTGCTCCACGATTCGGTGGAACCTCCACCCACAGCCACTAATGGGGCTCCGACCAAGGATTCTCGGTCGGCTAAGGGTCTACCCCACGGTGTCAGTTACCCCTCACTCCCGATCGACCTCCGGCAGGTGAAGGGTGGCTCAGGCCAGAGGCAGCTCTTGAGGACTCTTCCGAGTCCGAAGATGATTCCTCCTTTTTCTCAGCGACTGGACTTGGAGTCTTCAGGAAGGTCAGTCAATGGATGATAGCCGTCGTCCTTCCTAGGACTACTTCGGCTCATCTCGGAGTCCACCGGGATGGAGCTCGAACCCGTTCCAAAGCGGGCAGGTATCCCTCACGGAGATTCTGGACGAGGATTCTCCGGCGGAGGCCTTTCCGGTGGCAGAGGCCATAGTGGGTCGGCACTGGAGCTTTGGCGCGCCTGCTTCCTGCCCTGCACCTTCAGCCAGGATGGCCAGGAAGTATCACGGTCCCTACTGGTTCCTTGTCGGTTTTGGAACACCCCTCTGCTGAGGGGTTGGTTACCGACAGCGTTTTCGGTGCGCGCTAGCGCCAGGGATGTGGACAACCTCCTGACAAGGAGTCAGAGAATTGGACTATGTCGGGCGAAAGTCTCGCTCGTCCTCTCTGGCCTTCGTCAGGCCAGTTCGGCCGTCCTCATGGCACATTTTCTCATGCCTATTGGGCTCCTGGATGAGATCATCCCTCATTTCCGCCGATCTGCAGACTACGGTTAAGCAGGTGCGGGACCAGGGCAGGGCGGTGGCCAAACAGCAGCTCAGACCCCTTTGGATATAGAGGGACTCGTGTGTGCCAGATCGGTGGCGTGACCCGCAGTGGCTGTCGTCCCGGGGCTTGGCTGAGGATATCCACCTTTACTCGGATACCCAGCACAAGTTGGCGGATGTCCCTTTTTGAGGACTGACCTCTTGACCCTGGGGTGGAAGGTCACCTGCAGAGGATCGAGAAGTCCAGTGCTACCTTGGACTCGGTCTCTTCCGGCTCAGAAGGACAAGGCCGCCAACCACAGCCTAAGCCCTTTCGTCTCTGCGCCTTTGGCGCCCGTCCAACAACGTCAGGGCCAGCAGGCTCGACCTTGGCATCCCAAACCCAAGCCGCGGCTTCCTCTAACAGGAGGCGGGAGGAAAGGCCAGGAGGGTCCTCGGCGGTCCCTCCTCCAAGCTGCCCAGTGGCCGGGCTGAGGGGGTGTCGCCCCATCCCCGTCACCATATCCTAGGTCCCCCGTGAGAGACGGCTCCAGCTAGCTTGTTCCGCCTGGTCCGCTGTTTCCACGGACAGGTGGGGTCTTGGAGTGGTGGGAAGAGGCCTGCCTCTGGAATTCGAGCAGGCACCACCCTTCAGAGCAGTCGCCCCTCGGGGGGCTTCGGGATCCCCAGCCTCACTGGCGGCTCGTCGAGCCGACATCGCTCTCCTCCTCCAGAAGGAGGTGATAAGAGAGGTGGTGGACCCTCCTTCAGACCCAGGGTTTGTGTCCAGGTACTTCCTGGTTCCAAGCGGACGGGGGCTGGCGCCCCATTCTCGACTCTACGACCTAAACAAGTTCCTAAGGTCTCGAACCTTCAGGATGGTCACTCTGGCTCAGATAATACCATCCTTGGAGCATGGCGTGTGGTTCTGCTCTCTGGATTGCAGGGCCAGCGTTTTTCCGTCCCTATCCGTCCGTCTCACCAGAGATTCCTTGCTTCCGGAGCGGAAGGATCCCTCTTGAGTTCAAGCCATGCCCTTCGGCTTGTCTCCAGCTCCCAGGGTCTTCACCAAATGCATGGCAGTGGTGACAGCATTCCCTCCGGTGCCGAGGGGTCAGGTGTACCCTTACCTGGACGACTGGCTGATAGCAGCTCCCTCCAGGAAGGAGGCAGAGTGGTCCAGAGATCTGGCCCTCCAGGTCTGCTCTCAACTAGGCCTCCTTATCAGCGAGGCCAAGTGAGACTCGAGCGAAGCAGGTGATTCTATTTATCGGGGCGCAGCTCGACTCTCTTGAGCCAAGGCGGCTCCCGCGGACAGGGCCGAGGTTCTTTTCTCCTTTGCCCGATCATTTGTGGTTGGGCAATGCGTCCTGCCCGGGACTTCCTCGCCTCCTGGGTCTCATGGCGGCCTGCCAGCGTGGTCCGTTGGGCCCGCTGGAACATGCGTCCTTCAGTGGGGACTGGCCAGCCAGTGGTCCTGGCAGCTGCGATCCTTTGGACCAACGTAGCCGGTGACACAGGGGATGTGGAGACGCTCTCCAGTGGTGGACCGTTCCAGATCATTTGCAGGAGGGCATCCCGTTCGTCCGCCCGACCGACGGTCTCTCTATCGACCGATGCCTCTCTGATGGGTTGGGGTGCCCATCTGGGGGAACACCGGGCTCATGGCCTCTGGTCCCCGCGGGAGTCCCGATGCCACATCAACCTGCTGGAGCTCAGGCGGTCCGCCTAGCTCTCACCGCCTTTGCTCCGTTCCTCCGGGGTCAAGTGGTCAGGTCAGGCGGACAATACCACGACCATGTACTCTCTAAACCGCCCAGGGCGGGGCCCGCGTCTCCCATGCTTCTATGCAAGGAAGCTCTCCGCATTTGGTCACTCGTGCGCAGCCTGGAGGGCGGATCTCCTAGCCATTCCACGTGGCAGGAGCCTCCAACACCTGGCGATGCCCTGAGCCGGATAGGGGCTGCATCCCACAGTGGTCTCTCCTGCGGAGGTAGTACAGCATCTGCTCTCCCATTGGGGCACACCTCAGGTGGACCTGTTTGCCTCCATGGAGAACGCGAAGCTGAGTCTGTTCCATGCCGCCCCCTCAGCAGGGCTCGCTGCAGGGGGATGCCTTCTCGAGGCAGTGGACCCCGGGCCTCTTTTACGCCTTTCCCCCATTCCCTTGATCCACAAGGTGCTTCTCAAGGCGAGGAGGGACAAGGTGCAGGTGATTCTGATAGCCCCAGACTGGCCTCGCCAGTTCTGGTACCAGATCTCCTCAGTCTCAGCTCAGGACTCATGGCAGCTTCCAGCTCACCGGACCTGCTCTCAGTCAATCAGGGAAGGTGTTCCATCGGACCTTCAATCCCTGCACCTGACGGCCTGGTTCCTGGCGGCTAGAGTTCCAGGCCTTGGGTCTTTCCGGCGAGGTCCTCAATGTAGTTGAGGCGTCCCGTAAGAGTCGACCAGAAAATGCTATGCCTTCAAATGGAAAAGGTTTTCCATTTGGTGTCGAGAACAAGGACTTGGACCCTTCCTCCTGTTCCTTGGCAAGCATCTTGGACTATTTATGGTCCCTTTCTAGTCAAGGGCTTAGGTCGGCGACCCTAAAGGTGCACCTGGCAGCCATCTCTGCTTACAGGCGCGGGCGGGGAAGCAGTTAGTGTAGCGCAGGAGAAGGTGGTCTGGCGCTTTTCAAGGCCTTGATCACATTTCCCCTCCAGTCGGGAACCCCCACCTCCGTGGGATCTACTGCTGGTACTGGCAAAGCTCATGGGCAAGTCATTCGAACCTATGCACAGGTGTGCTCTCTCTCACCTGTCGTGGAAGCACGCCTTCTTGGTGGCTATCACGTCAGCCAGAAGGATGGGAGAGCTCCAGGCGCTTTCCATCCAGTCTCCTTACTGGTCTTCCACAGGGACAAGGTTGTCCTAGCCCCCACCGAAATTCCTTCTGAAGGTGGTGTCTGAGTTTCACCTTAACCAGGTGTTGACTCTGCGGTGTTCTACCCCAATCACACCTCGGAGGCCGAATATAGCTCCATACTCTGGACCCTAGAGGCGCTCGCTTATTATAAGGGCGCGGCTGAAAGTCGGGAGAGGTTCGCCAGCTGTTTGTCACCTCGCTGAAGCATCTGGCAGACCTGCAGCCAAGCGGACGATAAGCAGGTGGGTAACCTCCTGCATAGATCTCTGCTATAAGTTAGCGGGCATGGAGCCTCCCAGAGGGATGAGCTCATTCTACCCGCCATACTGCTGCCAGCGGTGGCTGCTTCCAGGGGCGTCCCTATCCAGGAAATCTGCAGGGCTGCTACCTGGAAGTCAGCAAACACCTTTATTACCCATTACCACATCGACCTTGAGTCACGCCGGGATGCTGGTTTTGGGGCCTTGGTTCTCCAGTCTCTTTCCCAAGTAAGTATTGGGGGTGTGCGTCTTGCCTCCCTCCTCCCGGAGAACTGCTAGGAGTCTGCCAATGTGTGTGGATGAACAACATATCCATGTCCCTAGAAATACAGGTTACTCACCTGCCAACAGGAGTTCTAGGAATGGTATATATTGTTCATCCTGTTTCTGACCTCCCGGCCCGGCGCTGGCCTGAGCTTCCAGCGGCCAGATCTGGCGTCATGGGGCGGAGCCGAGAGTTATACCACCCGGGTGGGTGGGAGGAGCAAGCTTGAAGACCTTCCGGCAAGATTTAAAGCGGCAAGGATACCTGCCAATGAGTGTGGATGAACAACATATACCATTCCTAGAACTCCTGTTACAGGTGAGTAACCTGTATTTTTATACCATGGCAGATGTCTGGTGGAGCCGATGTCTGGTGGGGGGTTCCGTCCCTGCTGGGTACTGCTGGCTGAAAATTTTTCCAGAGGGTCGTAATGCCTGCTGCATTGGTCCTAATGGTTATAGCCTGCTGCAGGAGTTCCTCTGAAGATCTATTGTTACGATAAGTTCTTGCATAACTGTAGTTTTCTATGGCTTTCCTTCTTGGTATTGTACATATCAGATCCCCGAACCAGGGTTCTGTTCCTTCTTGGGATCTGCTATTTGTGTTGGAAAAGCTGACCAGCTCCTCCCATTCCGAACCAGCAGTGGAGACTGAGCTTTGTTTCTATTACTTAAGCAAGGCGTACTTCAGAACTTCATGCTCTTATATGTAAAGAACCCTATTTGATTTTTGTCAAGATAGGGTTGATGGCAGCAATCCGAAGTCTGAGCTCACTCTCAATTAGGCTGTTAAGCTTCTGGTCTGTTCTAATAGAGGAAGGATTGCTTCATTCTTTCAGTGTTCACTGGGCACTTTGTTGCTACCTGGCCAGAACCAAAAGGGAGAAGAAATCCTGTTGGCTGTTTGTTTCCTTCACAAAGGTCTGTACGTTGCCTGGTTACCAAGCAGACACTTTCACGCTTGCTGGTCAACTGCATTTCCTTTTTTTTTTTAATATGAAAAATGTAAGCCTGCTCATGGGCCAGTAAAGGCTCTTTCTACCAGGGCAGTCGCCACCTGCTTTGTGGCTTTAAAAAGGGTCTTGGTGGCTGGCATTTGTTCTGCCGCCACTTGGCACTCTGTTCGCACTTTCGTTAGGCATCATCGCCT
Source organism: Neoceratodus forsteri (assembly GCA_016271365.2). Lineage (NCBI taxonomy): Eukaryota > Metazoa > Chordata > Ceratodontiformes > Ceratodontidae > Neoceratodus > Neoceratodus forsteri. The sequence goes on from JADMNL010000033.1 coordinate 55,349,187, forward strand.
GGATATTGTTTCCAGACGCAGAGCAGGGTTTGGTCTTGCAGGGATTGGTTTTGTGAGGGATCCCTCCTGCTCCCTGTTTTCCTTCTCCCTTTCCCAAGGGTTGTCTTCAGTTTATACTGCTTGGGAAGTGCTTCCCCTCGAAGTAAGATAGTACACTTACGTAAGAACTTAAAGTAACAGATCTTAGAGAAGCTCTTGCAGCAGCAGCTGTACCTCCCCCGTATCAGACCTCAACTGTGACTGCCATTTCCTTCTTGTTGTGGGGAGAACTTGTGCACTCCTAATTGTGTCGCCTCACGCGATTCCACTTTTTGGTGGGTGTGCAAGAACTGGAGCACACTCTTTATGTAGGGTGATGTCTGGGGTGGAGCAGACATCTGGACTGGTAGAAAAATTGCTGAGAACAGCCGCCAGGTGGTGTCAGTCGTACTGCTAGAAGAGCTTCTCTCGAAGATCTACTGTTATGGTAAGTTCTTGTATAACTACTTTCTTGCATAAGTACACTCTTCCACAGCAGTAAGCAGAATGGATGAAATTAATAGCTCAAATGAAACAATGCAAAGTTGCATAATTATTGGAAATTACGAACTGAAGTAGTGGTTGGGGGGGGGCCTTGTGAGCTGGGATTAGAAATGTAACAAGCTGGTACAAGTTTGCATAGCAACATACATGTTTTTGGTTTTTGAACTATCATTTCTTTAACCTGGTGGTTGCACTGATCCCAGTGACAATTTTCAGGTATGACCCAAGCCATAAAGATGGCACAAACCAGGTAAAAACGAGTGCATAACTTATAGGATAGAGCAAGGTATTACAAAACATTCGATAGTAGAAAACGGAGAACCAAAATGAATGCTTGGGTAAAAGTGGTGGTGCAAGCAACTACTAAACCTGTACCTTATTCGCTCAGGTGGGTTGAAATGTGATTGCATGTTTCTTAGCAAATGTGTCTTGTTACAGGAGGAGGATATGGAAGTTACGGTTATGGAGCTTCAGCAACATCTGGATACAGTAAGTATTGCACATATAATTTACCTAAGCTTTAAATTACGGGTAGCTCACTGTAACATGTGGGTTCTGTGTTATCGTACAAATGAATTCCGCTCCACAATTTCAGTGAAATAACAGGCCATTGCAGTATGTGCAGTAGTATAAAATAGTGTGTGAAGTTTAAATATGTAGAGCTGTTGCTGCCTATGAATCTAATGGCATTTTCCATGCTCGCATCTAACTTTTGCTTTGAGCCCCTGATTGTGTAGGTCCTCATGGGCAGGGAAAACAGAACGCCTTAAAGCCTCTTATGTGCGTTGTCCTGGTCTACCACTTTGTGGGATTCTAGGGCTCCTCATTGAACCCCGCTCTCCTGGGTGGCAGCAATAGGTTAACGCAAATTGATCCATGACTTTATTTCAGGCCTAGTAATGTGCTTTCACATTTAGTAGCCTGTTCTGGTACTATCGAATGCCACACTTTTTTCACATTTAAGAAAGGTGTGGTAGTGTCTACCGCTATAAATCTTGTGGTAAACTGGGCCAAAATGTTAACCTTCCTGCGTGTGCTGTGAAGTTTTTCCTGTCGGGGATTTGCTGTGTAGATTCTCAACTTGTTACTTTGACCATTTTAAATTTCTCTGCTTTGTTAAGCCAAGTGAAGCAATACACATTTTGTTGACTATCTGAATTTCAATAGAAATTTAACAAGGCTGTATGTTGTTCTTTGAGGAGAAGCCATCTTTGGGGGTGACCGGAGCAGAGAAATATAAAACATGAGCTTGAATATGGCAACATTTGCCAAATTTGAAATATTCTAATTTGTTTCTCTGCTCTGTCTCCCCCTCTTTGTAGGTGACTCTCTCACAGACTGCTACGGCTATCACGATTTTGCATCTGCCTAGATCATCTAAGTGTTGTGCATACAAATCTGCTTTTTACTCGACTTTTTTCTTGAACTCCAAATCCCACAGTGTCCATGCCTCCGTGTACCTGTGCTTCACTGGGTTTCTCAACAGTCCCTTAACCAGCGCTGCTTTTCGAAGGCTGAAACTGCTTCCTGTTTTTAGTTGCTGTATTCATGCCTTTGAGCCAGAGTCAACACTGACTGTTGCGAGTTTTAAAATTGTACTGGAATAAAATACTGTGACAAGTGCGAACCAGTATTCTGTTGTACCAAAAGGAATGACTTCTTCATTTTACAGTTGTCCTTAAACTTTGCATAAAATTCTAGTCGTAAGGTTGTCAAATGTTTTTATTTAATGCTCAGTAAAATTATTTTCTAATGTCCAGTTATTACCCCTTTCTAACCATAAGTTGGCAATTAGTTCTGGTGCTTTTTGCTCAAAGCATTTTAAACTGAAGTGATCCCGGATGTCAGACAAACATAGACCAAATAAAACTGATCTTGCGTTGAGGTGCTTAGGGTCTTAAGGGGGACTGTTGGGAGACCACCATTTTAGTCTGATCTAGAGCTTCAGATGTGGTTAAGATTAGTGGACTGGTTGTGAAAGGGGATACTGTTCTATTTGGGGTTGAAGTGGCTGATACAGTTCATTGGGTGATCCAGAAGATTCATTGGCTCCTGTGAATGTGACTTGCAAAATCCTCATTTTTGGGAAGGGGGGAGGGTTGTTAGACTGTTTTTAATCCAGCGGTGTGCTAGCAGTTAAGTTTCATACGTAGGAAGTTGCAAGTCCTAATTGAGTTACATGGGTGGACAATGGGATTATGTTTTCTGTTAACACGTTTACTTTTCTTGCCATCTTCGTATCATTGCCGAATGTTGCATGATAGTTCTTTTTAAATTGTTACTGTATTGCAGTAAATTGTAATTTTTATACAAAATAAATGTGTTGTCGTTAGTGGGGATTGCTAAAATGTCACTGTTTTCAGTTGTGGGTATTGAGCTCTACAGTTGGCTATTAAAACAAGGTAAATGTGATCTGATGTTCTAGACTCCACTATCTGGGTTGCCTAACATAACTAAGAAAATTCCTTGTGTTCTAATAAATTGGTAGACCATGTTATATTTACATCGTAAATGGTAAAGGTGTGGAAAAAGATATACTAAATTAATCATTGCCTACTGCAAGAGCTCTATCACAGTAACCTTGAGGAGACAAAGTTTCCGTGGGGTTCTGGCAGCTATCTAGTCTTAACATCTGCGTGTGTGGCCCTCGGTCAGCTAATGGTGTAAGGGGGGGGGTCCCCAGCTCCACCTCAGTACTTTTCCCGAAGTTGACATGTTCGCATTGGCTCCTCGGATGCCTTCTTGCAGCAGTTTGACTGCATTCATGCCCTCTGTGTTTTTTTGCCTGGTTTTCTGACAGTCTTTTGAATTTATTTTCCTTTCTGCATGTCTTCATCTGCAGCATAGTCTTTCCTCCACGGATCAACAAAAATCTTAAGTGTGCCTGTGGCAGGCAGCTGCTATCGGACAGAAATGAGGCCTGCCTTTTTTGCCTAGGTCCAGTGAAGGCCACACCAGTAGGATCACCCTCCACTTTACGGGCTGGGGCCAGTCAGAAGCACGGTGGCAACACCTTGGCTCCTGCCTGTCTAGTCCTGGCGATGGTCTCCTCCCAGGCCTTGGAGAAGATGCCCTGTCGTCAGGCAGGCATCTGGCTCACGTGACCAGCAGACGCCCTTCCCCCGTACTCTGGTGCCTTCACCTAAGGCCTCAGCCAAGCCGACTGCACCCCAGACTCCCAAGCCTTTCATCCTTTCTCCCCATTTCTCTTCCTCTGCCCTGTTGTATGCCTTCGCCTACCTATATCCACTAGTTAGCAGATCTTACCTCGAAACAGCTGTTGCAGCAGGTTACACTACACTATTAGGACTGAAGCCAGCAGCCGCCAGGACCCCACGGAAAAATTCTAGCTAGCAGTATCGGTAGGGACTACTCCCAACATTGGCCCTTCCCCGATGTCTGCCATCACAAAGGGGCGGTCCCCCAGCATCCCCAGTTCTTTTCCCGTCTACTCGCCAGGATCGGCCTCAAGAACGCCTGCTCTGTAGATATGACACGTGAAATCTTTTTCTTTGAAAATAATCCATGTCTGCTTTTCCTATCTTCTCTCAAAGGCCATCCCTCCGTGTGTGCCTGCGGCAAACGGATCCCCTTTGCCAACCATCATTCAGTCTGTCAGGTGCCTGGGCCCAGAGCACGACACCCAGGCCTGCTCTATTTGCCAGCAGTATAACAGCAGGACCCGGATCCCACCACCAAAAGTCCCTTCAGGGATTCCTCCTTGAGGAGAAATTTTAAGACTGAGAAATATCCTCCCTCCAAAGGGGAATCTTCCCTCAAGTCTGGGAAACGCGAGGACAGGCATTGGGACTCTGATAAGGAGAGATCCCCCAGCAGGGCCAGCTCCAGCTCTACCAGGTCCGACCGATCTTACTTTGAGAGGGCTCTTGCAGTAGATTATTTTCGTAAAAAATTTTTTTTAACCATAGTCAGGTATTCGTTGGTGTATGTTGTCCCTTACACCCTCTGAGCACAAATACAAGTGTGACTCGTGCGGCCCTCAACTCCCGCAGAAGGACGGCCATTCCCTGTGCCTTTTTTGCCTAGGCCCTGACCATCCGGTGGAAAAGTGCTAGCACTGCCTCAGCTTTAACGCGGCCACCCGGAGAAGGCGGCAGCAGTCCCTGGAAGCCCTCATTTTGAGAAAGAAAATGAGCTCCATGGAGAAAGAACTGAAAAAGCTTCGGCAGGCGTCTAAGGCGGCCGTCGAGGAGCGGTCCGCGGGACATTACCCGTTTCACGGCAACTCCCGAAGACAACGCGGTGGGAGAGGAGCCCTTGTCCCAGTGCCTTTCCTTATCCTTACGATGGCCTTCAGGGAAAGTAGATCTTGCTTCGAGATACAGCTCTTGCAGCAGGTTACACCATTAGGACTGAAGCCGGCAGGCGCCAGGACCACACGGAAATTTTCTAGCTAGTGGTCTTCACCGGGGACCCCCTCCGGCATCGGTTCCGGCCTTGACGTCAGGCGTAGCACATAAGGAGGCGGTCCCCCATAATCCTTGTTTTCTTGCCGTCAACTCGCCAGTATCTGCCTTTCTGTCTCCTTTTCTAGCGCTAGACTACCGTAGAACTACGACTATTTTCGTCTTAATTTTGAATTTGAGCAACTGATGTTCTCCAACTATATCCTTAGAGGGTCACCACACGAAGATCCCCTTCAAGGATCCCCATTTGGCCTGTGTGCGTTGCCTAGGCCCGGACCACGACATCAAGGCCTGCTCCTTTTGCCAGGGCTTCAACAGCTGCACCAGGATCCGCTGCCAGAAGGCACTTCAAGCATTTCTCCTGGAAGAGAAACTCAAAAGCATGGACTAGGAACCTTCCTCCCTGCGAGAGCCTTTAAGCAAAACCCACAAACACCAGGAAAAGGTGAGGTCCAGGTCTCCTGCGAGGGCCTCTGGCTCCCGAAGCTCCGGCTCCAAATCGGACCACTCTCCCTCCAGGGCTCGGTCGCAACCTCCCCCGGTCCAGGTCAGGTCATCCATCAGTTCCTCCTCTCTCCAGCCTCTGAAGACTTCGAGGCCCTCTGCCGCCTCTACTTCCAAGGCCTCGTCGAAGTCGGGTGAGCGCCATAAATCTTCCTCCCGTCGCTAGGTCAATGTCCCAGCCACCTTGAGGTTCGGATCCGGCGCCCCGCAAAACTAAAGACCTGACGTCCCTCAAATGGACGTCTGACCTGACGTCGGCCAAACATCACTGGCGCTCACAGCAGACGACATCCAGACACCTGTCGCCGGCCAGGCGTTGGCCTTCGAAGACATCAGCCAGGGGACCAACGTCTGCTACCCCAGAGAAGAGGACCGCACTCCTGTCGCCGGTGGACGCCAGTCAGACTCCACCAAGGAGGATGCCACACAGCTCAAGGACCAGGCGGGCGACACCGGAGACGCCGGGCTCCCAAGGGAACCTTCCCCGGAGCTGGAGACCCCCGGGGACCCGATGCCCGACCCCGGCCCGTTGGGTATGAATCTTGCTGAGGTAAAGGACTTTTTTACCTTCTGGTGGAACACCATCAAGAAAGATGTGGTCCCCGAACGTCCTCCGCCTACTACACCTGCTACACCTTCACCGCCTACACGCCCCCAAGGAGCAGACGCCACTTCCTAGGAGTAGATCTTCGGAAAGAAGGCCTCCCCCCCAAAATCTCCCTCAGGGTCACCCAGCCCCAAGAGACCCAGACGACTGCACACTCCGGAGGATTCCGGGTCTGACACTTCAGAGTGCTCCAGATCACCTTCTCCTCTCAGCATTCCCTTTCCTGACCCACACGACCTACCCTGGTCTCCGGATGATCCCTCCTTCGCTGAGATCATGAGGCACATCCAGGAGAACATGGGGTGGGATGCTGAGGAGTTTGACCCCGAGCAACTATGCCTTGCCCGCTACCTTTGGCAGAAACACCCGAAGCGTGTGGTAGTGCCACCCTTGGTGGATACCTTCGCAGACGTCACACAGGCTGCATGGAAACGTCCGCATTCCACTCCTGCGGTGCCAAAGAAGGCTGACTGCCTATACAAGGCCCCTAGGGAGGACCAGTATTTGGTGAACCATCCTCTGGCTGATTTCCTGGTCATCACTGCTTCGCATGACCAGTTTCGGACCTCAGCATTTGAGCACCCAGCCACCAGACCAGGAATCCAAGCAATTGGACGTCCTGGGAAGGCGCACGTATGGGGTTGCTACTTGAGCCATCAGGTCACTGAACTGTCTGACCCATATGGTTCAGTTCCAGAACGCCCTGTGGGAACAGGGTCAGGACCTGGTTGAGAAGATGCCCAATGGCGCACACAAGGAGGAGCTCTTGAACCTCCTCTGCACGGGTTCAGATGTGGGGACCCAAGTGCTCGGAGCCACACATGATTCTGTGGACTCTTCAGCCAGAGCTGCAGCCTCAGGCGTTTGTCTCCGGAGACGCTCTTGGCTCCATGTCTCTGGATTTACCCCGGACACCCAGAAAAACATCTTGGACGTCCCCTTATAACTGCAAGGTCCTGTTTGGTGAAGCCTCTGAGAGATTATTCACTAAACTCCAGGATGCAGGGAAGGCAGTCCGATCTGTACAAGCTATGTACAGGTCTCCGCCTAGTTCTTTTTGTAGGAACTGGAGCCGTTTTCGTGGCTGGCTGCTAAGGCAACAGCAACGTTCCGGTCAGCAGCAGAGGGGCACTTTCACACACAAGGCCTAGGCCAAGTCATCCCCAGGCAGAGGCCAACGAGTCACAAAGTCTGCCCAGCCTGCAGGGTCAAACGCTGCCACAGCATGACTCCTTCCCGGCCCCCACCCCTCCCCAGGAGCAACGGGAAAAGAAAGTCGGGGGTTGCATCGCACGCCACTTTCCAGGATAGCAGTCGATCACCACCGACAGGTGGGTTCTGCAGCTGGTCAGAAAAGGCCATTGTATAGTCTGTAGGCAGCCCACCTTCAAGACCTCCCCTGCTTTCCCATTATTCGGGTCAGCATGCCCTGCTCATACAGCAGGAATGCTTGCGTTTCTGGAAAAGGAAGCCTTAAAGCACGTTCCAGAGAGGACTAGGGTACTATTCTTGCTACTTCCTGGTTCCAAAGAAAACAGGGGACCTCTGTCCAATACTGAACCTCAGCGACCTCAACCTTTCAGTCGCCTACAAACGCTTCCACATGGTGACCCTTCCAGGCCCAATTCCCATGCTGAAGCAGGATGCCTTTCTGGCGTCTTTTGGACATGCAGGATGCCTACCTGCACATTACCATTGCTCAGGTGCACCGAAGGTTCCTGCGCTTCAAGTTTCAGAGCTGCCATCATCCATTCCGAGCTCTTCCCTTCGGGCTCTCGACACCTCACGTGTTCACGACGTGCATGGCGGTCATAGCTGCGTCTCTGAGGAGATGGGGCCACTACATGTTCCCATACCTGGACGACTGGCTTCTCATGGCGCCCTCCAGGGAGGCCTTGATGATGGCTATTCATTGCACTCAGTCTCTGTTTCAATCCCTGGGTATTCTCATCAACTACGAGAAGTCACACATGGTTCCGTCCCAGAAGCTGCAGATTATTGGAGCAGTTCTGGACACGGTCAGAGGGAAAGCTTTCCTTCCCTCGGACAGAGCGGAACACATCAGATCCCTGATCAGGGAGCTGTCGGAAGACCGTCCCAGCCAGACTGGTCCTTTGCCTGCTCCGACACATGGCTGTGGCCATTGCAACAGTCCCGCTATCCCGTCTCCACATGCGGGTAACTCAGTGGATGCTACGGGTACAATGGAACCAAAGGCAAGACCATTTGCAGCATCCAATCTGAATAACGAAAACCATAATTCGAGATTGGCAATGGTGGCTACATCCAGGGAACCTCTCTGCGGGAGTTCCCTTCACAGCACCGTCCCCGACTGACTCTCTCCACAGCCGCCTCAGGGCTTGGGTGGAGTCCATGAATTGGAACTTCTGCAGGAGGTGGCAGAGGATCTGTTTCACAGATGGGGTACTCCAGAATTAGACCTTTTCGCGTCCCCATCCAACACAAAACTGCCCAATTTTTGCTCACTAGATCCAGGGCCTGGTGTTTTCTGGCAAGATGCGTTGTCCCTCTCCTGGGCGGGCAGATTCCTGTATGCCTTTCTTGTTGATCCAGAGTTTTCTCCTAAAACTTCGCAGGGAGCAAGCGACGCTCATTCTGATCGCACCCTTCTGGCCCAGACTGCTCTGGTTCCCTCTTACACCAGCTGTTCCGGGAACCTCCAGTGCTTTGCTAATCAGCTCCCCTGTATTGTCTCAGGAGGTGGGTTCCTTGGTCCATCCGGACCTGTGTTCATTGAACCAGCACACTTGGCTCAGAGACGGCCATGATGCGATACTAGGTCTTGCAAGAAGTGGCAGACTTGCTCTCTGCCACCAGAAAACCGGCTACCCGCAACTTACGCCATGAAATGGCGTAGATTCTGGTTGTGGGCTCAAGCACGCAGCTTTTTGCCGTTGGACTGTCCAGAAAAGCTGGTACTGGACTACCTGCTTTCCTTTTTCCAGTCCGGACTGGCTTACTCCTCAATTAGTGCACCTTTGTGCCATTTCAGCTTACCATGCCCCCATAGGCCATCGGACAGTGGCCCAGCTGGACACTGCTCGTGCCTTTTTAAGGGGCGGCGTCCACCTTATGCCTCCCTTTAAAGATGCAGTTCCTCCATGGGACTTACCTTTTTTGTCCTGGAGCACCCTTTGAACCAGCCGCGGATTGAGAGCTATGTTTTCTGTCTTGGAAAACGTTATTTTTAGTTGCAGTTACTTCTGCCAGAAGAATTTTGGAGGTGCATGCTCTTATGTGCAGAGAGCCTTGTTTGGTTTTCCACCAGGACTGGGAATCCCTAAGGACGTCTTGGTTCTCACCCTTAATCAGGTTATTGATCTACCAGTGTATTTTCCAAGGTATTCTAATCAAGGAGAAGCCCTTCTGCACACCCTGGACGTGCACAGGTGCCTCAGACACTACCTGACCAGAACCAAACAGTACCGAAAGTCGGACCAACTTTTCGTCTCCTTTGCCCACAGGATGAAGGGAGCTCCTGTCTCTAAACACTTTCTAGGTGGCTCATCCCGTGCATTACTTTCTGTTACAACAATCGCAATAAACCCGTACCGGGTGCGGTCAAGGGTCATTCCACTAGAGGGGTGTCTACTTCCTTTGCGGCGTTAAAGAACGTCTCCACCGTGGCTATTTGCGCCGCAGCTACTTGGAGCTCTGTGCGTACCTTTATCAGGCATTACAGTCTGGACATTGCATCGAGGCGAAGAGCAGGTTCTGTCTAGCTGTCCTTCAGGGACTTCTGTCCTAGGCTTGAGTTACCTCGAGATCTCTACCTTTTCTCTTCCCCATGGTGCATGATTGCCACTACTGCTTGGAAATCGGTCCTAATGGTGTAACCTGCTGCAAGAGCTGTATCTCGAAGTAAGAGTACAGTTACGTAAGAACTTACCGTAACAGTAGATCTTCGAGAACAGCTGTTGCAGCAAGTACTTTCCCCTCCCAACATCCCCGCTGGTGGCAGGTCTGAGTCAAGCACCCATCTCATTGGATGTGACATTCTTATTTACTTGTTTTTGCCACCTGGTGGCGGATCCTCTGTTTCCTCTTCTGATGTCGTCCAGCGGCCGGGAGTCTCTGGCGGGAGAACTGAGGTTTATGGGGGGACTGCCTCCTTATGTACTACGCCAGACGGGGGTGGGACCGACATCTGAGGCAGTCCCCGCTGAAGACTGCTAGCTAGACAATTTCCGTGGGGTCCTGGCCCCTGCCGGCTTTAGTCCTAATGGTGTAACCTGCTGCAAGAGCTGTTCTCGAAGATCCACTGTTACGGTAAGTTACGTAACTGAACTTTCTTTCTCCATGGAGCTCATTTTATTTTTCAGAATGAGGGCTTCCAGGGACTGCTGCTAGCTTCTCTGGGTGGCCGCGTTAAAGCTGAGGCAGTGCTAACACTTTTCCACCGGATGGTCAGGGCCTAGGCAAAAAAGGCACAGGGAATGGCCGTCCTTTTGCGGGAGTTGGACGCCGCACGAGTTGCACTTGTTTTTGTGCTCTGAGGATGTAGGGGACGACATACACCGAATACCTGACTAAGGGTAAGAAAAAAAAAAAAAAAATCAAATACTCTGTCAAAATACCGAAGGAGCTTGACGAGCAGGGAACTTTTCTGCAAGGCACTGGCATAAGCCAACGGCAGGAAAGAACAGGAAGGCGGGCGTGAGGGACCGCCCCTTTATACAGACGTCTCCCGACTCCGGTCACCTGACATGGGGCGGTCCCTCGCCAGAGACTGCTAGCTAGAAACTTTTTTCCATGGGGTTCTGCCGCCTGCCGACATCAGTGCTATATGTAATTACCTACTGCAAGAGCGCCTCTCGGAGATCTGCTGTTAGTTAAGTTCCTGCATAAATGTACTTTCCTCCCCAAGTTGGTCTGAGCTGTCACTCTCAACCAGAATATAGACTTGCTGGTATACTACCCAAATCACTAACGGGCCGGCCCTGTTGCACACTCTGGATGTGCATAGGTGTCTCAGATATTGCCTGACCAGAACCAAGGCACGTCTTAATTTGGACCAGCTTTGTTTTGTACGCACAAAGAATTCCTGTTGCTCCTGTTTCCAAACAGTTGCTGTCTCAATGGCTGGTAAAATGCATTGTGTTCTATTACCAGAAGTGCGACAAGACTTTAGAGACCGGTTAAAGATCATTCTACGAAGGGGGTGGTTACCTCCTTCGCTGCACTCAAATGTCTCCACTTCAGCCATCTGTGCAGCAGCAGTCTGGAGCACTGTACACACCTTTTATCAAGCACTGCAGTTTAGATATTGCCTCTAGATGCAGAGCTGGTTTCGGCTTGGCAGTGCTTCAGGGATTTTTGTCCTGAACTGACATTTCTCCTATCCTCCTTCCAATAAGTATTGTTCACTTACTGCTTGGTTATTGGTCCCGATAGTGTAACTTGCTGCTCTGAGCTATTTCTTGAAGTAAGAGTACAGTTCACGTAAGAACTTTTCGCAACAGTGGATCTTCGAGAACGGCTTTGCAGCAGGTAATTTCCCTCCTATCTTCCCCTCTGGAGGTTGTCTTCTGATCTAGTTTCTAGGCTACTGTGTCATTTGACGCCTGTTACAAACCTTCCTTTGGAAGCGGCTCCTCTCTCCCCTTCAGATGTCACCTTTGGGCGGGGAGTCTCCGGTGGGAGAACTGGGGATGCTGGGGGACCGCCCCTTATGTGATGGCTGACAGGGAGGGGCAGACGTCGGGGGCAGTCCCCCGCTGGATACTGCCAGCTGGAATTTTTCCATGTGGTCCTGGTGCCTGCCGGCTTCAGTCCTAATGGTGTAACCTGCTGCAAGAACTGTTCCTTAAGATCTACTGTTATGGTAAGTTCTTGCGTAACTGTACTTTACCAGCTATGAACCTTTTACACCAAAGGCTAATCTCTAACCGGTGCACTGTTGTCAGCCCTACTTCCACCTAACATTTTGAGAATCTTCATAATTCCAAACTTGTGTCAAAGGCTAGGAACCAACTGCCTGTTCCCGGTGTTGTCTTCTCTCCTCCCTCCCCTGGATGCATGTACTGCTCTTCCTTCTCTCCCTGCATCACTGAAGGATTACACTAACCTAGTCTACAAAATGTGCAAAATTCCCCCAATGCTGGCTTTACTCATGGTACTGGCTTTCCCACTCTGTGCCAATCCTACTCCTGAAATGCTTGGCAATGTTTCTGACGCGTAGTTGCATCTAAGCTAGGACACCATGGGCAACCTCGGCTCTGCAACTGCTGTGCCCCCCTGTTGAATTCAGCAGGATAAGGGGTGTTCTATATATACATGCACATGTGCGCGCACGCATGTGTAATATACATATTTCTAGGGACATGGATATGTTCATCCACACTGTCTGGCAGGTATCCTTGCCGCTTTAAATCTTGCCGGAAGGTCTTCAAGCTGGCTCCTCCCACCCACCCGGGTGGTAAAACTCTCGGCTCCGCCCCATGACGCCAGATCTTCCTTACCGCTTGGAAGCTCAGGTTCCCTCCTTAACGCTCTGCGTACAAGACTGTTCCTAATTCTTGGTTTTCTGAATTTAAAAGTTTTTGCTTAATAGACTTGGTCTTCTATCCCTCGTAGCTCGATGGACAAATTGACTCGGTTTTGGCGGTGCCCTTGCGAGTGAAAGATGTCTGGCGGATCCGCACTCCCGTGTGTGTACTGTTTAGGCCTTGAGCACGACCCGCGGAGCTTGCGACCTGTGCTCTTCCTTCTCAGCCTGCGTCCTCTAAGACCGTGCTGCCTGTTTACAACTGGGGCGTCCCGAGAAACGTTTTCCTCCGGTGAAGTCAAAAGAGGCCCGGTTGGCGGACTCTGCGGCTGGCTCGGCGGATCAGCTAGAGCAGATGATCGCCCTCGAAGAGGAGGCGGCGCGGGCCGCGTCTTCCTCGACCGTGGCATTTATCCCGCTCTCCCTGGGTTCCTCTTACACAGCTTCCTTTAAGGAGCTTTGTCTGTTCCTCTCCACTAGGGGAGAGGGACCAACGTCTGCTCGGACCTTCTTCTCGGTCCAAGAAGAAAGACAAGGGTAAGTCTCTTCGTCGACGCTCTTGGGAGCGGGAAAGGTCCCTCTCCCAGAGTTGTCGGCCATCGACTTTGGTCGATCGTTCGGCTTCGGCCACTGGTCTCACGGTGTCCCCGTCAGGTCAGTTGACCGAGACTCCCGTCGACGCAGTCGAGATCTTTCTCGACCCGTTAGATGGGTTGTCGACCGGCGAAGCCGAAAATCCCCTCTCCCCGGTTCCCCCGGTGGGAGTTGAGGATCCCGTGGGCTTGCCAGTGCCTCTGGTTCCGGAGCCCTTGGGTGTTCCCTCCGAGCCGAGGGAGGAGCCGGTTCCACCTGTCCCTTCCCTGCACCGTCCTTGGAAAAGCTGAGGGTCTTGGACTTCTTCGCAGTCCAGCCGATCCCGCCATCATAGGCGGTCTCGGTCTCGGCACCGCGGTAAGTGGTGCAGCCGCTCGTCCTCTTCCTCCTCCTCGGATGAGGGGAGACTTCGACTCAAGTTGCATCGACGATACGAGGACCTCGTGGCAACAGCTCCTTCTGACCGGGAACAAGCCGTCGCCTTCCCCGGCCATTAAGTGGCTGTCACGGGAGCGGCCGAAACAACCCCGCGTTTTACCCGAGGAGCCTGTTATCAGGCCGGTTCGGCCAAAACCAGCTGCCCCACCGATTCTGGTGGAACCTCCGCCTCCACAGCCGCGGTTTGGGGCTCCGACCAAGAACTCTCGGTCGGCTCAGGGTCTGCCCCATAAGCGGTCGGTCACCCTCGCTCCCGATCGCCCTCGGCAGGTGGAGGGTGGCTCAGGCCCGAGGCAGCTCTTTGCGGACTCTTCAGAGTCCGACAGTTTCTCCTTTTTCTCCAAGCGAGTGGACTTGGAGTCCTCTGGAGGTCAGTCGCTGGATGACAGCACTTCGTCCTTCCTGGGGTTGCTCAGACTCATCTCGAATCCACCGGGATGCAGCTCGAGCCCGTATCCAAGCGGGCCAAGTATTCCCTCACGGAGATATTGGACCGAGGGGATTCCACTACGGAGGCCTTCCCTGTGGCTGAGGCCATTGTGGGCCCGGCCTTGGAGCTCTGGCAGCGCCCTGCGCCTTCGGCCAGGATGGCCAGGAAGTATGCGGTCCCTACTGGTTCCCTGTTCGGTTTCTCAGAACATCCCTCGGCCGAGGGGTTAGTTACCGACAGCGTTTTCCGGCGTGCTGGAAACGCTAGGGACGTGGACTAACCTCCCGACAAGGAGTCCAAGAAATTGGACTATGCCGGGTGAAAAGTCTACGCTGCGTCCTCCCTTGGCCTTCGTCAGGCCAGCTCGGCCGTACTGATGGTACATTTTTCTCACGCCCTGTTGGGCTCCCTGGACGAGGTGGTCCCTCATCTCCTGGCTGACCTGCAGACCACGGTTAAGCAGGTGCGGGACCAGGGCAGTGGCCAAGCAGCAACTTCAGACTGCTTTGGACATCGATGATTCATGCGCCAGGTCAGTAGCGGCCGCAGTGGCTATGCACCGTCCGGCATGGCTGAGGATATCCACCTTCACAGCGGATACCCAGCACAAATTGGCGGATGTCCCCTTCCTGGCGACCGACCTCTTCGGCCCTGGAGTGGAAGGCCACCTCCAGAGGATCAAAGTCCAATGCCACCTTGGACTCTCTCATCCGCTCAGAGGGACAAGGGCCGCAGACCACAACCCAAGCCCTTTCGTCCGTCTGCGCCCCCGGCACGTCCGGCCCAGCAACACCAGGGCCAGCAGGCTCGTGCTTGGCGTCCCAAACCCAAGCCTGCAGCTTCCTCCTCCAGGAAGCAGGGAGGTAAAGGCCCAGCTGGTCCCTTGGCCGGTCCCTCCTCCAAGCCTGCCCAGTGACTGGTTGAGGGCTGTCTCCCCCAACCTCGTCACCTCACCCCAGGTTCGCCCCGCGGGGGGACGGCTCCGGTACTTCCTTTCCGCCTGGTCTGCTATTACCACAGACAGGTGGGTGTTGGAGGTGGTAGGAAAGGGCCTGCCTCTGGAGTTCGAGCAGGCCCCATCCTTCAGTGCCGTCGCGCCTCGGGGTCCGAAGCCTCGCTGTCAGCTTGCCGAGCCGACATCGCGCTCCTCCTCGAGGAGGTGGTGATAAGAGAGGTGGCGGACCCTCCCACAAACCCGGGTATTGTGTCCAGGTACTTCCTGGTTCCGAAACGGACGGGGGGCTGGCACCCCATTCTCTACCTACACGACCTAAACAAGTTCCTAAGGTCTCGAACCTTCAGGATGGTCACTCTGGCTCAGATAATCCCATCCTTGGAACACGGCGTGTGGTTCAGTTCTCTGGATCTACAGGACGCGTTCTTTCACGTCCCTAGCCGTCCGTCTCATCAAAAGTTCCTTCGCTTTCGAGCAGAGGGTTCCCTTTTCAAGTTTCAAGCCATGCCCTTCGGCTTATCTCCAGCTCCCAGGGTCTTCACCAAATGCATGGCAGTGGTGACAGCATTCCTGCGGCGCCGAGGGGTCCGGGTTTACCCTTATCTGGACGATTGGCTGATAGCCCCTTCCAGACAGGAGGTGGAGCGGTCCAGAGATCTGGCCCTCCAGGTTTGCTCTCGGGTCGGCCTGCTCATCGAGGCCAAGTCGGAACTCGAGCCAAAGCAGGTGATTCTTTTCATCGGGGCAGAGCTCGACTCTCTTCGAGCCAGAGCACGGCTCCCGGCGGAGAGGGCCGAGGTTCTTTCCTCCTTTGCCCAATCATTTCTGGTTGGGCAATCGCGCCCTGCCTGGGACTTCCTGCACCTCCTGGGTCTCATGGCAGCCTGTACCAGCGTGGTCCGTTTGGGCCCGCTGGAACATGCGCCCCCTTCAGTGGGGGCCAGCCAGTGGTCCCAACCCTGCGATCCATTGGACCAGCTAGTGACGGTGACCCAGGGGATGTGGAACGCTCTCCAGTGGTGGACCGTTCCAGTTCATCTGCAGGAGGGCATCCCGTTTGTCCGCCCCGAGCCGACAGTCTCTCGACCGATGCCTCTCTGATGGGTTGGGGTGCCTATCTGGGGGAACGCCGAGCGCACGGCCTCTGGTCCCCGCGGGAGTCCCGATGCCACATCAACCTGCTGGAGCTCCGAGCAGTCCGCCTAGCTCTCACCGCCTTTGCTCCGTTTCTTCGGGATGAAGTGGTCCGGGTCCAGACGGACAATACCACGACCATGTACTATCTAAACCACCAGGGCGGGACGCGCTCCATGCTTCTATGCAAGGAAGCGCTCCGCATCTGGTCACTCGTCGCAGCCTGGAGGCGGATCTCCTAGCCATTCATGTGGCAGGAGCCTCCAACACCCTGGCCGATGCTCTAAGCCGGATAGGGGCTGCGTCCTACGAGTGGTCTCTCCTGACGGAGGTAGTATAAGATCTATTCTCCCATTGGGGCACACCTCAGGTGGACCTGTTTGCCTCCAGGGAGAATGCGAAGTTGAGGCTGTTCCATGCCCGCCCCCCTCAGCAGGGCTCTCTGCAGGGGGATGCCTTCTCGAGGCCGTGGACCCCGGGCCTCTTCTATGCCTTTCCCCCGTTCCCCTTGATGCACAAGGTGCTGCTCAAAGCAAGGAGGGACAAGGCGCAGGTGATTCTGATAGCCCCAGACTGGCCCCGCCAGTACTGGTACCCAGATCTCCTCAGCCTCAGCTCCAGTCTTCCGAGGTAGCTTCCAGCTCGCCTGGACCTGCTCTGTCAGTCGGGGGAAGATATTCCATCCGGACCTTCAATCCCTGCACCTGACGGCGTGGTTCCTGAGCGGCTAGAGTTCCAGGCCTTGGGTCTTTCCTTACGGGACGCCTCAACTACGTTGAGGACCTCGTCGGAGTCGACCAGAAAATGCTACGCCTTCAAATGGAAAAGGTTTTCCATTTGGTGTCAGGGCAAGGGCCTGGACCCTTCCTCCTGTTCCTTGGCGAACATATTGGACTATCTGTGGTCCCTTTCTCAGCAAGGGCTTAGGTCGACGACCCTTAAGGTGCACCTGGCAGCCATCTCTGCTTACTGGGCGCGGGACGGGAAGCATTCGGTGGCGCAGGAGAAGGTGGTCTGGCGCTTTTTCAAAGGCCTTGATCACATTTCCCCTCCGGTGCGAGAACCTCCACCTCCGTGGGATCTACTGCTGGTACTGGCAAAGCTCATGGGCAAGCCATTCGAACCAATGCACAGGTGTGAACTCTCACCTGTCGTGGAAGACCGCCTTCTTGGTGGCTATCACGTCAGCCAGAAGGATGGGAGAGCTCCAGGCGCTCTGCACAGTCTCCTTACTTGGTCTTCCACAAGGACAAGGTTGTCCTGCGCTGCCACCCGAAATTCTTTCCGAAGGTGGTGTCGGAGTTTCACCTTAACCAGGTGTTGACTCTGCCGGTGTTCTACCCCGGTCACACCTCGGAGGCCGAATATAGGCTCCATACTTTGGACCCTAGAAGGGCGCTCGCTTATTATAAGGATGTGGATGAACAACATATCCATGTCCCTAGAAATACAGGTTACTCACCTGTAACAGGAGTTCTAGGAATGGTATATGTTCATCCACACGACCCACCTGACCTCCCCGGCTTCGCACAACCTGAGCTTCCAGCAGGCCAGATCTGGCGTCATGGGGCGGAGCCGAGAGTTTTACCACCCGAGTGGGTGGGAGGAGCCAGCTTGAAGACCTTCCGGCAAGATTTAAAGCGGCAAGGATACCTGCCAGACAGTGTGGATGAACAACATATACCATTCCTAGAACTCCTGTTATAGGTGAGTAACCTGAATATATGTATGTGTCTATATATAGATATACACACACACACACTAGCAATCACTTGGTCCCCCTGAACAAGACCTGTATATATTGACGAATATGCAAAATCCAGAAAGAAAATTGTTGCCAAAGTGCAGGCCCAAAAGCTCCTGAAATTGCAGTGCACAAGGCTAGCTTGGCTACTATCTGGCAACATCCATCCTAACCCTGGACACCTAAGAGGTCAAGCTGTCTAAATAGAGCCTTGATGAACATGTAGCCTGATGGTCAAGTTCGATTCCCTGCAAGTCTGGATAGCCCAGCATAAACCTGACTTTTTTTTTTAATAGTGGAAACCTGGGTTGCCACTAGAATCCTTGACCTGGCTGTTCAATTGGAAGGTTACATTTCTTTCCGGTATGATTGATTTTTGGGGGTGCCATCTATGTTGGACATGCCGCTCAGGCTTTACCTCGAACCACCACTAGTGTTTACTCGCAAATCCCTAGCAGTCCATGTTGAACTCTGGGGAAAATGCCTTACACTTGAATTGATATTCCATCAAAAGAAGTCACTGGGTTTTGCGGTAACCCTTGCCAGACTCTAGACTCTTGAGATACTAGTAGCTAAGGACTTCAGTGTGAATTGGTTGTCTCCCGAAAGCAGCACCCTACCAGGATGTCATGTCTTCTTTCAACATGTGGGTTCCCATTTCCCTGTACAAACTACTGTAATGGGACCAGCACACTTAATTTGTTAACTAATTGCCCAGATAGAATAACCAAGGCTAAAGTAATCTGTGGCATCCGCGACTACTCCCCCATCCTCTGTTGGTCTAAGTTCTAGAGGCATCTGGAGTCGCTCACAGCCCACCTTAGGAGCAGAACTGGTCGGCCATCTACAACACAAGTGATGCTGGGTCTGATCTAGAGTACTTTGTGAGCTGTTTCAGTGATTTTTTTGAAACATTGTTGCCCCCTCCAAAACACGGAAGTAAAGGGCTCTGGCAAGTCTTGGATCATTCCCTCCCTTTGTAAACAAATGAAGGAAAGGGATAATCTCTGGTACAAGGCAAGTGCTCCAGACCGCAGATGGATATCCAAAACCTATAAAACTGCTTTAACAAATGCACCTACGCCATTCGTTTAGCAAAAAGTTAACACTTCAGGCAAGAACAAAAAAAAAAATATCCTGGGGTGACAGTAGTTGTCCTTCAAGAGGGCTCTTGCAGTAGGTAATCGCCTTGAGGACTGAATGCCCCGTGGTGTCAGGACCACACGGAAACTTTAACCAACAGTGTCTAATGGGGGACCTCCCACCGGACGTGAGCGTGGCTCTGTATAGTGGGTGGTCCCCATGCCCATCTTCCAGATCTCATCTGTCTTCACCATCACTGGTGGGTTCTGGTCTGAGGATCAGGACCCTGTGGGAGCTTCTTTTTTTTTTTTTTGTAAGAGGAGGTGCAGATGTTGTGACAGTGCCACCCTCTAGTTCAACGCACTGCATGGCGTTCACGAGTTGCCCATTTCTTCTCCTGCCGTCGAGAGAACACTACCTCGTGTGAAGCAAATTTTTTCCTGCGTCTGCAGCGTAGTTCGTCAGATTGTCCTAGATCTTGCTTCGAGTGGGAGCTCTTGCAGCAGGCTGTTACTATTAGGAATAATACTGTAGGCTTTGAGACCCACCGGAAAAATTCTTAGCTAGCAGTACCCAACAGGGATTATCCCCTGACGTCTGCTCCAACACGTCATGTCGGGGTGCATAGGGGGCGGACCGCAGTTCCACCCCAGTTTTTCCACCGTGACCTGGTAGGGACTTGGATATGTTGTTCATCCACACTGTTTGGCAGGTTCCTTGCCGCTTTAAATCTTCTCGGAAGGTCTTCAAGCTGGGTCCTCCCACCCACCTGGGTGGTAAAACACTGCTCCATCCCATGACACCAAATCTTCCTTACCGCTTGGAAGCTACGGATCTTACTTCGAGATATAGCTCTTGCAGCAGGTTACACCATTAGGACTGAAGCCGTCAGGCGCCAGTACCCCACGGAAATGTTGTAGCTAGCTGTCCAGCGAAGACGGCCCCAAAAGTCAGGTGTAAGCGCCAGAGGGCACCCCCAAATCCTGAGTTTTTTTCCCCGCCGTCTACATTGCAAGCATTGGCCTCTCGGTCACTTTCTAGCGTGCGACGACTAGGAACTACGCCTTTCTTCTTTTTTTCTTGTATCGAAATTGGATTCATCTGATGTTCTCTCCAAACATCTCTCTGGAAGGTTACCCATCGAAGTGTGCCTGCGGCAAAAAGATCCCCTTCAAGGATCCTCACTCTGCCTGTGTTCGTTCTCTAGGCCTGGACCACGACACCAAGGCCTGCTCCTTCTGCTAGGGTTTCAGCAGTCTCACTATGATCCGCCGCCAGAAGGCCCTTCAAGCGTTTCTCTGGGAGGAGAAGCTCAAGGCCATGAATAGGGGACCTTCCTCGAGGGGGGAGTCGTCAGGGAAGACCCATAGGCACCGGGAGAAGGAAAGGTCCAGATCCCTGTCGAGGGCCTCGGACTCCCGCAGCTCCGGCTTCAGGGCAGACCGCTCTCCCTCCAGGGCCCAGGCCCAGTTTCAGCCTCCCCCCCGTTCAGGTCAGATCCTCTAGCAGTTCTTCCTCCCTGCAGCCTATCAAGACTTCCAGGCCTTTGGCTTCATCCACTCCTTCTAAGGCCTCATCCAAGTCTGGGGAGTGCCACAAGTCTTCCTTCTGCTGTCTGGACTCCGACAGGTCAGTGTCCCAGCCGCCGTGTGGGTAGGACTCAGTTCAGCGCAAGACTAAGGAGCTGACATCCCTGAAACCGACGTCTGATCTGACGTCGGCCCACCCATCGTCGGCCAAGCATCATAGGCACTCCCAGGAGCCGGCTACAGTGAGACAGCCGTCGCCGGCCAGGAATTTGCCCCAAGGGCGTCGGCCGATGTCAGAGGGGAGGACCGCACCACCGTTGCCTACCGACATCAGTCGGAAGGCATCATCGGAGGAGGAGGATACCACTCAGCCCGAGGACCAGGTGGGTGACTCTGGAACAGTCGCTCCCACGGGAACCCTCCCCGGAGCGGGAGGCCTCCGGCGACAGGCCACCGGTACCCTGCCCATAGTCTGGCTTGAATCTGGCAGAGGTGAAGGAGCTCTTCACCTTCTGGTGGGACACTATCAGAAAGGA
The DNA here is from genome assembly GCA_016271365.2 of Neoceratodus forsteri. Taxonomy (NCBI): domain Eukaryota; kingdom Metazoa; phylum Chordata; order Ceratodontiformes; family Ceratodontidae; genus Neoceratodus; species Neoceratodus forsteri. Next base: position 55,370,198 of record JADMNL010000033.1, read on the forward strand.
TGTGGTCGCCACACATCCTGCTCCCGCTCTGGCTACTCCTTCAACGCCTGCGCCCCATCCCCCATCTAGGGGGTCCGTACCCCCAAGGAGCCAACACCACCTCCTAGGGGCAGATCATCGGATAGAAGACCTCCCTCAAGATCCACTTCGGGATCCCCCAGCCCCAGGAGACCCAGGCAATGCTGATATACCTCGTCCGTAGAGGACTCCAGATCTGACACCTCAGGGCGCTCCAGATCTCCTTCTCCCATCAGCGTCCCCTCCCCAGATCCTCGCGATCTTCCCAGGTCCCCTCCAGATGATCCCTCATTTACTGAGATCATGAGGCATATCCAGGAGAACATGGGGTGGGATGCTGAAGAACTAGACCCCGAGAGACAACACCTTGCCTGCTATCTTCGGCAGAAAGACCCAAAGCCTGTGGTAGTCCAACCCTTGGTGGACACCTTCACGGACGTCCCCAAGGCTGCGTTGAAGCATCCGCATTCGACCCCGGCAGTGCCGAAGAAGGCTGACTACCTGTACAAGGCCCCGAGGGAGGACCAGTACCTGGCGAGCCATCCTCTGGCCGATTCCCTGGTCATCACGGCCTCACATGACCAGTTTCGGGGACCTCAACACTTAAGCACACAGCCACCGGACCAAGAATGTACTGGGTAGGCGCATGTACGCGACCTGCACCATCAGGTCTCTAAATTACCTCGCCCACATGGTTCAGTTCCAGAACGCATTGTGGGAACAGGGACAGGACCTGGTTGAAAAGATGCCTGACGGTGGTCAAAAGGAGGAGCTTTTAAATCTTCTCTGTACGGGTTCGGACATGGAGACCCAGGTGCTCAGAGCCGCATACAATTCTGCGGACTCTTCGGCCAGAGCTGCAGCCTCAGGCATGTCTCCAGAGACTCTCTTGACTCCGTGTCTCTGGTTTTACTCAGGACGTCCAGAAGAATATCATGGACGTTCCTTACTATGGTGAAGTCCAGTTTGGTGAAGCCTCGGAGAAGGTGATCACCAAACTTCAGGACGCAGGGAAGGCAGTTAGATCTGTTCAGGGAATGTACAGATCTCGACTTAGTTCCTTTCGTAGTAACCAGAGTCGCTTTCGTGGCCGAACACACAAGCAACAACCGCATTCTGGCCAACAGCAAAGGGGCTCCTTTACCTGGAAAGCCCAGGTTCTAGGGACATGGATATGTTGTTCATCCACACTCATTGGCAGTATCCTTGCCGCTTTAAATCTTGCCGGAAGGTCTTCAAGCTTGCTCCTCCCACCCACCCGGGTGGTATAACTCGGCTCCGCCCCATGCGTCAGATCTTCCTTACGCTTGGAAGCTCAGGTTTCCTCATAACGCTCTGCGTTTGTGACTGATTCCTATTTCTCCGTTTGCATGGATTAAAAATAATATTTTGCAAAAGACTTTGAGTCTTGATCCCTCGTGGCTGCGATGGATAATCGACTCCAGTTTTCGGAGATGCCCATGCGGGCAGAAGATGTCTCGGACGGATCCACACTCACGTGTGTCTACTGTTAGGCCTTGAGCACGACCCGCAGGCTTGCGACCTGTGCTCATCTTTCTCACGACCTCGTCCTCGAAGACCGTGCTGCCCGATTGCAACTGGGCCGTCCCGGCGTTTCCCTCGGTGAAGTCAGGGAGGCCCGGTTGGCGTGTCAGCGGAGCAGGGCTCGGCGGATCAGCTCGAAGCGGATGGTCGCCTCGAAGAGGAGGCGGCGGGCCGATCTTCCTCGGCGCGGCATTTATCCCGCTCTCTCTGGGTTCTTCCTACACGCTTCCTTTAAGGAGCTTTGTCTGTCCCTCTCCACTAAAGGAGAAGGCCTGCGTCTGCTGGACCTTTCTCGGTCCAAGAGGGACAAGGTAGAATCCTCCGTCGGCGCTCTTGGGAGCGGAAAGGTCCCTCTCCCCGGGCCGTCGACCGTCTGCTTCGGTCGACCGCTCGGCTTCGGCCACTGGCCTCACGGTGTCCCCGTCAGGTCAGTTGACCGAGACTCCCACCGATGAAGTCGAGATTTTTCTCGACCCATTGGACGGGCTGTCGCCTTTAGCAGCCGAGATTCCCCTCTCCCCGGTTCCCCCGGGAGGAGTTGAGGATCCCGTGGGCTCGCCTGTGCCTCCGGTTCCGGAGCCCTCGGATGGACCTTCCGAGCCGAAGGGAGTGTCGGTTCCGGCCGACACCTCCCTGCACCGACCCCGGAAATTCCGGGACTCTCGGTCTCGGTCTCGGACCTCTTCGCGGTCCAGCCGTTCCCACCGTCATAGGCGGTCTCGGTCTCGGCACCGCGGTAAGCGGCGTCGCCGCTCGTCTCGATCCTCCTCCTCGGATGAGGAGAGCCCGGCGTAAATTCGTCGGCTGATGCGAGGACCTTATGTTGCAGCAACTCCTCCTGGCGAGGAATAAGCCGACTCGGCGCTTCCCGGCCATTAAGTAACTGTCACGGGCAACCGACAACCTCGACTTGCCGAGGCCTATACCCAGGCGGTTGTTCGGCCAAAACCAGCTGCTCCACCGATTGCGGTGGAACCTCCGCCTCCACAGCCGCAATTGGGGCTCCGACCAAGATTCTCGATCGGCTGAGGTTTTACCCATCGGCTGTCAGTTACCCTCACCACGACCGACCTCGGCAGGTGAAGGTGGCTCAGGCCAAGTAGCTCTTGAGGACTCTTCCGAGTCCGAAGATGATTCTCTCCTTCTTCTCAAGCGACTGGACTTGGAGTCTTCAGGAGGTCAGCCAATGGGCGATAGCCCGTCGTCCTTCCTAGGACTGCTCGGCTCATCTCGGAGTCTACGGGATGGAGCTCGAACCCGTTCCAAGCAGGCCAGGTATCCTCACGGAGATTCTGGACCGAGGTTCTCCGGCGGAGGCCTTTCCGGTGGCCGAGGCCATAGTGGGTCCAGCACTGGAACTTTGGCAGCGCCCTGCTTCCTGCCCTGCGCCTTCGGCCAGGATGGCCAGGAAGTATGCGGTCCCGGTTCCTTGTCCGGTTTTGAACACCCTCTGCTGAGGGGTTGGTTACCGACAGCGTTTTCGCGCGCCCGCAACGCGCAGGGATGGACAAAACCTCCTGACAAGGTCCAGAATTGGACTATGTCGGTAAGAAAAAGTCTACGCTTCGTCCTCTCTCGGCCTTCGTCAGGCCAGTTCGGCCGTCCTCATGGCACATTTTCTCATGCCCTGTTGGGCTCCTGGATGAGGTCATCCTCATCTTCCGCCGATCTGCAGACTACGGTTAAGCAGGTGCGGGACCAGGGCAGGCAGTGGCCAAACAGCAGCTCAGACTGCTTTGGATGTGGGGACTCGTACAGATCGGTGGCGGCCGCAGTGGCTATCGTCGTGAGGCTTGGCTGAGGATATCCACCTTTACTCGGATACCCAGCACAAGTTGGCGGATGTTCCCTTTTGGGACTGACCTCTTGACCCTGGGGTGGAAGGTCCCTGCAGAGGATCGAGAGTCCAATGCCACCTTGGACTCGGTCTCTTCCGCTCAGAAGGACAAAGGCCGCAAACCACAGCCTAAGCCCTTTCGTCCTTCTGTGCCCCCCGCGCGCCCGGCCCAGCAACGTCAGGGCCAGCAGGCTCGGCCTTGGCATCCCAAACCCAAGCCGCCGGCTTCCTCTAACAGGAGGCAGGGAGGAAAGGGCCCAGGAGGTCCCTCGGCCGGTCCCTCCTCCAAGCCTGCCCAGTGACGGGCTGAGGGGTGTCGCCCCCATCCCGTCACCTTACCCCTAGGTCCCCATTAGAGGCAGCTCCCAGCACACTTCCGTTCCGCCTGGTCCGCTGTTACCACGGACAGGTGGGTCTTGGAGGTGGTGGGAAGAGGCCTGCCTCTGGAATTCGAGCAGGCACCACCCTTCAGAGCCGTCGCCCCTCGGGGGGCTTCGGGATCCCCAGCCTCACTGGCGGCTCGTCGAGCCGACATCACTCTCCTCCTCCAGAAGGAGGTGGTAAGAGAGGTGGTGGACCCTCCTTCAGACCCAGGGTTTGTGTCCAGGTACTTCCTGGTTCCGAAACGGACGGGGGGCTGGCGCCCCATTCTCGACCTACACGACCTAAACAAGTTCCTAAGGTCTCGAACCTTCAGGATGGTCACTCTGGCTCAGATAATACCATCCTTGGAGCGCGCGTGTGGTTCTGCTCTCTGGACTTGCAGGGCGCGTTTTCACGTCCCTATCCGTCCGTCTCACCAGAGATTCCTTGCTTCCGGCGGAAGGATCTCTCTTGAGTTCAAGCCATGCCCTTGGCTTGTCTCCAGCTCCCAGGGTCTTCACCAAATGCATGGCAGTGGTGACAGCATTCCTCATGCGCCGGGGGTCCGGTGTACCCTTACCTGGGCGACTGGCTGATAGCAGCTCCTCCAGGAAGGAGGCGGAGTGGTCAGAGATCTGGCCTCCAGGTCTGCTCTCAACTGGGCCTCCTTGTCAACAGGCCAAGTCAGACTCGAGCGAAGCAGGTGATTTTATTCATCGAGGCAGCTCGACTCTCTTCGAGCCAGGAGCTGCCCGGCGGACAGGGCCAGGTTCTTTCCTCCTTTGCCCGATCATTTCTGGTTGGGCAATTCGCCCTGCCGGGACTTCCTCGCCTCCTGGGTCTCATGGCGGCCTGTACCAGCGTGGTCCGTTGGGCCCGCTGGAACATGCGTCCCTTCAGTGGGACTGGCCAGCCAGTGGTCCTGGCGCTACGTCCTTGGACCAGCTTGTGTCGGTGACACAGGGGATGTGGAATGCTCTCCAGTGGTGGACCGTTCCAGATCATTTGCAGGAGGGCATCCCGTTCGTCCGCCCCGAGCCGACGGTCTCTCTATCGACCGATGCCTCTCTGATGGGTTGGGGTGCCCATCTGGGGGAACACCGGGCTCATAGCCTCTGGTCCCCGCGGGAGTCCCGATGCCACATCAACCTGCTGGAGCTCCGAGCGGTCCGCCTAGCTCTCACCGCCTTTGCTCCGTTCCTCCGGGGTCAAGTGGTCCGAGTCAGGACGGACAATACCACGACCATGTACTATCTAACCCGCCAGGGCGGGGCCAGCGCTCCATGCTTCTATGCAAGGCTCTCCGTATTTGGTCACTGTCGCAGCCTGGGGGGTCTCCTAGCCATTCACGTGGCAGGAGCCTCCAACACCTGGCCGATGCCTGAGCGGATAGGGGCTGCATCCCAGTGGTCTCTCCTGCCGGAGGTAGTACAGCATCTGTTCTCCCTTTGGGCACACCTCAGGTGGACCTGTTTGCCTCCACGGAGAGCGAAGCTGAGTCTGTTCCATGCCCGCCCCTCAGCAGGGCTCGCTGCAGGGATGCCTTCTCGAGGCAATGGACCCCGGGCCTCTTTACGCCTTTCCCCATTTCCCTTGATCCACAAGGTGCTTCTCAAGCGAGGAGGACAAGGCGCAGGTGATTCTGATAGCCCAGACTGGCCTCGCCAGTTCTGGTACCAGATCTCCTCAGTCTCAGCTCCAGGACTCGCGGCAGCTTCCAGCTCGCCGGACCTGCTCTCAGTCAATCAGGGAAGGTGTTCCATCCGGACCTTCAATCCCTGCACCTGGCGGCCTGGTTCCTGAGCGGCTAGAGTTCCAGGCTTTGGGTCTTTCCGACGAGGTCCTCAATGTAGGTTGAGGCGTCCGTAAGTCGACCAGAAAATGCTATGCCTTCAAATGGAAAGGTTTTCCATTTGGTGTCAGAGCAAGGCTGGACCCTTCCTCCTGTTCCCTGGCAAGCATCTTGGACTATTTATGGTCCCTTTCTAGTCAAGGGCTTAGGTCGGCGACCTAAGGGTGCACCTGGCAGCCATCTCTGCTTACAGGGCGGGCCGGGAAGCAGTGGTGGCTGCAGGAGAAGGTGGTCTGGCGCTTTTCCAAAGGCCTTGATCACATTCCCTCCAGTCGGGAACCCCACCTCCGTGGGATCTACTGCTGGTACTGGCAAAGCTCATGGGCAAGCCATTCGAACCTATGCACAGGTGTGTCTCTCACCTGTCGTGGAAGACCGCCTTCTTGGTGGCTATCACGTCAGCCAGAAGGATGGGAGAGCTCCAGGCGCTCCATCGAGTCTCCCTACCTGGTCTTCCACAGGGACAGGTTGTCCTCGCCCACCGAGAATTCCTTCCGAAGGTGGTGTCGAGTTTCACCTTAACCAGGTGTTGACTCTGCGGTGTTCTACCCAATCACACCTCGGAGGCGAATATGGCTCCATACTCTGGACCCTAGAGGCGCTCGCTATTATAAGGCGCGCGGCTGAAATTGAGGAGAGGTTGGCCAGCTGTTTGTCACCTACGCTGAAGCGCATCTGGCAGACCTGCAGCCAAGCGGACGATAAGCAGGTGGGTAACCTCCTGCATAGATCTCTGCTATAAGTTAGCGGGCATGGAGCCTCCCAGAGGATAAGAGCTCATTCTACCCGCCATACTGCTGCGGTGGCTGCTTCCAGGGCGTCCCTATCCCGAAATCTGCAGGGCTGCTACCTGAAGTCAACCAAACACCTTTATTACCCATTACCACATCGACCTTGAGTCACCCGGGATGCTGGTTTTGGGGCCTCGGTTCTCAGTCTCTCTTTCCCAAGTAAGTATTGGGTGTCGTCTTGCCTCCCTCCTCCCGGAGAACTGCTAGGAGTCTGCCAATGAGTGTGGATGAACAACATATCCATGTCCTAGAAATACAGGTTACTCACCTGTAACAGGAGTTCTAGGAATGGTATATGTTGTTCATCCTACATCCTGACCTCGGCCGGCCGCTAACCTGGAGCTTCCAGCGGGCCAGATCTGGCGTCATGGGGCGGAGCCGAGAGTTATACCACCCGGGTGGGTGGGAGGAGCAAGCTTGAAGACCTTCCGGCAAGATTTAAAGCGGCAAGGATACTGCCAATGAGTGTGGATGAACAACATATACCATTCCTAGAACTCCTGTTACAGGTGAGTAACCTGTATTTGTCATCCTCGGGCAGAGGCCACAGAGTTGCAAGGCTGGCCCAACCTGAGGGATCTAATACTGTCACAGCATGACTCCTTCCTGGCCCCCGCCCCTCAGGATCAACGGGAAATGAAGGTCAGGGTTCGCATCACACATCACATGCCAGGGTGGCGGTCGATCAGACAGGTGGGTGCTGCAATTGGTCGAAAAAGGCCACTAATATAGAATGCATAGGCAGCCCACCTAGAGGGCCCCCTCTGCTTTCCCGCTACTCTGGTCAGCATGCCCTGCTTATACAGCAGGAAGTGCTTGCGCTTCTGGAGAAGGAAGCCTTGGAGCACGTTCCAGAGAACCAGAGAGGATTAGGCTGTTGTTCGCACTTCTTCCTGGTTCCAAAGAAACAAGATTTCTAGGGACATGGATATGTTGTTCATCCACACCATCTGGCAGGTTCCTTGCCGCTTTAAATCTTGCGGAAGGTCTTCAAGCTAGCTCCTCCACCCACCGGGTGGTAAACTCTCGCTCCGCCCATGGCCAGATCTTCCTTACCGCTTGGAAGCTCAGGTTCCCTCCTTAACGCTCTGCGATTAAGTTTTGGGCCTAAAATCCTTCGGTTTAAAAAAAAAAAAAAAAAAAAACTTTTATACCTTTCTCGGTCTTCTTCCTTCGCGGCTGCCATGGACAAAACGACTCCCGGATTTCAGAGATGTCCCTGTGGGCAGAAGATGTCTCGGACGGACCCGCACTCCACGTGCGTTTATTGCCTTGGCCAGGAGCACGACCCGCAGGCTTGCGACCTGTGTTCCTCCTTCTCGGTCTACGTCCTCTAGGACCGCGCTGCCCGCTTACATCTGGGGCGTCCCGAAAGAAGATTTCCTCCGGTCAAATCCAAAGAGGCCCGACTGGCGGTTTCCGCAGCTGTGGGATCCGCCGAACAACTAGAGAGGTTGGTCGCCTTCGAAGAGCAGGCGGCTCAGGCCGCAGCTTCCTCTCCTGCGGCCTTTGTTCCTCTATCGCTCGGGACCTCATATTCAAGCTTCCTTTAAGGGCTTTGCTTGACCCTCTCAACTAAAGGCGGGTCCTACTTGATCCGTTCATCGGTCGAAGAAGTCTAAGGGTAAGTCTCATCGTCGACGCTCTTGGGAGCGGGAAAGATCCCCCTCCCCTTGTCGACAATCGACTTCGGTCGAATTTTCGGCTTCGGCCACTGGCTTCATGGTGCCTCCGTCAGGCCAGGTGACTGAGACTCCCGCCGACGTGGTCGAGATTTTTCTCGACCTGTTAGACGGGTTGTCGGCTGGAGAAGCCGAGAATCCCTCCTGCCCGGTTCCCCCGGTGAGGGCTGAGGATATCGTCTGCTCTTCGGTTCCTGTGACTCGGGAGCCGTCGGTTTTGCCGACCGAACCGAGGGGATCGCCGATCCTCGGCTCCCCGCCTCACCGGCCTCGGCCTAGCCGAGATTCTCGGTCTCGGACATCTTCGCGGTCCAGCCGCTCCCGTCGACAGACTGTCTCGGCACCACGGCAAGCGGCGTCGCCGCTCTTCCTCTTCTTCCTCCTCGGAAAAGGAGGAAAGGCTGTAAGCTCGCAGAACATCGAGAGACCTCATGTGGCAACAATTTTTTCTGACCAATAAGCCGGCTCGGGTCTCTTCTCCGGCCATTAAGTGGTTGTCACCGGACCAGGTAGTGGTCGAGGCCTGTTTCAGGCCAGTTGTCCGACCTATTCCAGCTGCCCCACCAATTGTGGTGGACCGCCTCCACCTCAGCCGACAGCTGGGGCACCGGCAGAAAAGTCGCGGTTGGCCCAGGGCCTTCCCGTGGGCTGTCGGTCACTCTCACGCCTGACAAGCCTCGGCAAGTGGAGGGTGGCTCAGGCTCCAGGCAGCTGACAACTCGTCGAATCAGATGACTCCTCCCTGTTCTCCAAGCGTTTTGACTTGGAGCCCTCTGGGGCAGTCAGTGGGCGATAGCCCTCCGTCCTTCCTAGGACTTCTTAGGCTCATCTCAGAATCCACTGGGATGAGCGTGAACCCGTATCAAGCGGGCCAGATATCCCTCACGAGATTCTGGACGAGGGATTCTCCACAGAGGCCTTTCAGTGGCGAAGCCATTGTCGAGCCCGGCCCTGGAACTTTGGCAGTGTCCAGCTTCCTGTCCTCGCCTTGACCAGGATGGCCAGAAGTATCACGGTCCCTACTGGCTCTGTCTGGGTTTCTGAACACCCCTCGGCTGAAGGGCTGGTCACGGACAGTGTTTTCCGGCATGCAGTAGCATGAGGGGCGTGGACAAACCGCCCCAACAGAGTCAGAAATTGGACACTCAGGGAGAAGTGATGCTGCCTCTTCTCTCAGCCTTCGTCAGGCCAGTTGGCCGTCCTCATAGCACATTTCTCCCATGCCTGTTGAGGTTCCCTGGCGAGGCTGTCCCTCATCTTCCGCTGACCTGCAGACTACGGTCAAACAGCAGCGGGATCAGAGCAGGGCAGTAGCCAAGCAGCAGCTCCAGACTGCTCTAGATATAGGAGACTCATGTGCCGGTCAGTGGCGGCGCTGTGGCCATGCGTCGTGAGCGTGGCTACGAATATCCACCTTACTCGGATACCCAGCACAAAGCTTGCGGACGTTCCTTTCCTGGGAACAGACCTGTTCGGCCCTGGGTGGAAGGGCACCTCCAGAGGATCGAAAATCCAATGCCACCTTGGATTCGGTCTCGTCAGCGCCAGAGGGACAAAGGGTCATAAGCCCCAGCCTAAGCCCTTTAGTCCTCTACTCCACGCCCTGCACTTGACCCAACAACAGCGTCAGGGCCAGCAGGCTAGACCCAGTATTCAAGCCAAGCCATCAGCTTCCTCAATAGAAGCAGGAGGGAAAAGGCCCTGGTGGTCCCAGGCGGTCCTTCCTCAAGCCTGCTAAGTGACAGGCTGAGGGTGTCACCCCATCTCCGTCACCTCGTCCCTGGTTCCTCCCACTGGGGGCGGCTCCGACACTTCCTTTCCGCCTGGTCCGCTGTTACCCACGGACAGGTGGGTTTGGAGGTGGTGGGAAGAGGCCTGCCTCTGGAATTGAGCAGGCTCAGCCCTTCAGAGCCGTCGCCCTTGGCGCTTTAGGTCCCCAGAATCTCTACAGGCTGCGTGGGCGACGCCGCCCTCCTCCTTCAGAAGGGGTGATAAAAGATAGAGGAACCTCCACCAGAACCAGGGTTCGTGTCCAGGTACTTCCTGGTCCCGAAGCGGACGGGGGCTGGCGCCCCATCTTAGACCTGCACAACTGAACAAGTTCTAAGGTCTCGAACCTTCAGAATGGTCACTCTGGCTCAGATAATACCATCTCTGGAACACGGCGTGTGGTTCTGTTCTCCTGGACTTCCAGGGCCAGCGTTCTTTCCGTCCCTATCCGTCCGTCTCATCAGAGATTCCTCCGCTTCAGAGCAGAGGGATCCCTCTTCGAGTTCCAGGCCATGCCCTTCGGCCTTTCTTCAGCTTCCAGGGTCTTCAAATGCATTGCAGCGGTGACAGCTTTCCTGCAGCGCCGAGGGTTCCGGGTGTACCCTTACCTGGACGATTGGCTGATAGCAGCCCCCTCCAGGTTGGAGGTGGAGCGGTCCAGGAATCTGGCCCTCGGGGTTTGCTCTCAATGGGCCTCCTGATCAAGGCCGTCGGATCGAGCGAAGCAGGTGATATCCTTCGTCGGGGCAGAGCTCGACTCTCTTCAAGCCAGAGCACGGCTTCCGGCGGACAGGGCCGAGGTTCTTACCTCCTTTGCCCAATCATTTCTGGTTGGGCAATCGCGCCCTGCCCAGGACTTCCTGCGACTCCTGGGTTTTATGGCGGCCTGTACCAGCGTAGTCCGTTGGGCACGCTGGCACATGCGCCCCCTCCAGTGGGGTCTGGCCGGCCAGTGGTCACAGCGTTGCGATCCTCTGGACCAGCGCGTGGGCGACCAGGAGATGTGGAGCGCTCTCCAGTGGTGGACCATTCCGTCCCATCTGCAGGAGGGTATCCGTTTGTCCGCCCGAGCCAGCGGTCTCCTATCGACCGCCTCTTTGATGGGTTGGGGTGCCCATCTGGGGAACACGAGCACCACGGCCTCTGGTCCCCGCGGAGTCCCGATGCCATATCAACCTGCTGGAGCTCCGTGCGGTCCGCTAGCCTGCACCGCCTTTGCTCCACGTTTCTCCGGGGTCAAGTGGTCAGAGTCAGCCGGACAATACCACGACCATGTACTATCTAAACCGCCAGGGGCGGGGCGTGCTCCTTGCCTCTATGCAAAGGAAGCTCTCCATCTGGTCACTAGTCTGCGCAGCCTGGAGGCGGATCTCCTGGCCATTCATGTGGCAGGAGCCTCCCAACACCCTGGCTGATGCCCTGAGCCGGATAGGGGCTGCATCGCCACGAGTGGTCTCTCCTGCCAGAGATAGTACAAGACCTGTTCTCTGGCTGGGCACAATTCTCTGGTGGATCTGTTTGCTTCCAGGAGGCAGTTAGCTGAGGCTGTTGCATGCCCGCCCCCTCAGCGGGGCTCGCTGCAGGGGATGCCTTCTCCGAGGCCTGGACCCCGGGCCTCTTTTACGCCTTTCCCCCGTTCCCCTGATTCACAGGGTCCTGCTGAAAGCGAGGAGGGACAAGGCGCAGGTGATTCTGACAGCCCCAGACTGGCCTCGCCAGTTCTGGTACCCAGATCTCCTCAGTCTCAGCTCCAGGACTCCGCGGCAGCTTCCAGCTCGCCCGGACCTGCTCTCAATCAGGGGAAGGTGTTCCATCCGGACCTTCAATCCCTGCACCTGGCGGCCTGGTTCCTGGCGGCTAGGTTCCAGGCCTTGGGTCTTTCCGGCGAGGTCCTCCAGCGTCGTTGAGGCGTCCCGTAGGGAGTCGACCAGAAAATGCTATGCCTTCAAATGGAAGAGGTTCTCCATTTGGTGTCGAGAAGGGTTGGACCCTTTCTTGTGTCCTGTGGCGAGCATTTTGGACTATCTATGGTCCCTATCTGAGTCAAGGGCTTAGAGTCGGCGACCCTTAAGGTGCACCTGGCAGCCATTTCCGCTTACCGAGTGCGGGCCAGTCAACAGTCAGTGGGCGCGGGAAAAGTGGTTGGGCTTTTCAAGGCCTTGATCACATTCCCCTCCAGTCGGAACCCCACCTCCGTGGGATTTACTGCTGGTACTGGCAAAGCTCATGGGCAAGCCATTCGAACCAATGCACAGGTGTGGTCTCCCCACCTGTCGTGGAAGACCGCCTTCTTGGTGGCTATCACGTCAGCCAGAAGGATGGGAGAACTCCAGGCGCTTTCCATCGAGTCTCCTTACCTGGTCTTCCACAGGGACAAGGTTGTCCTACGCCCCCACCCGAAATTCCTTCCTTAATCAGGTATTGACTCTGCCGGTGTTCTACCCCAATCACACCTCGGAGGCCGAATATAGGCTCCATACTCTGGACCCTAGAAGGCTTCGCTTATTATAAGGAAGCATACGGCTGAAGAGAGGTCGGGGAGAGGTTCGCCCAGCTGTTGTCACCTCGCTGAAGCCGCACCTGCAGACCTGCAGCCAAGCGGACGATAGGCAGATGGGTCACCTCCTGCATAAATCTCTGCTATGAGTTGGCGGGCATGGAGCCTCCCAGAGGGATAAGAGCTCATTCTACCCGCCATACTGCTGCATCGGTGGCTGCTTCAGGGATGTCCCTATCCAGGAGATCTGCAGGGCTGCTACCTGGAAGTCAGCACACACCTTTATTTCCACTACCACATCGACCTTGAGTCACGCGGGATGCTGGTTTGGGGCCTCGGTTCTCCAATCTTTGTTCCCCAAAGTAAGTATTAGGGTTGTGGCCTTGCCTCCCTCCTCCCGGAGAACTGCTAGGAGTCCTGCCAGATAGTGTGGATGAACAACATATCCATGTCCCTAGAAATACAGGTTACTCACCTGTAACAGGAGTTCTAGGAATGGTATATGTTGTTCATCCACACCAACCACCCGGCTCGGCCTGACGTGACAACCTGAGCTTCAGCGCCAGATCTGGCGCCATGGGCGGAGCCGAGAGTTTTACCACCCGGGTGGGTGGGAGGAGCTAGCTTGAAGACCTTCCGGCAAGATTTAAAGCGGCAAGGAACCTGCCAGATAGTGTGGATGAACAACATATACCATTCCTAGAACTCCTGTTACAGGTGAGTAACCTGTATTTCCGTCCAATTCGGGACCTTAGTGACCTCAATCTGTCTACAAACGCTTCTGCATGGTGACCCTTCCCGGTCTAATCCATGCTAAAGTGGGATGCCTTTTTGGCATCGTTGGACATGCAGGATGCCTACCTGCACATCCCAGTCGCTCAAGCGCACAGGAGGTTCCTGCACTTCGAGTTTCAGTGCCGTCATTATCAGTTCCGAGCGCTTCCTTTTGGACTGTCATCGGCACCTCGCATCTTCACAAAGTGTATGGCAGTTGTAGCAGCATCTCTAAGGAGACAAGGCTACTACGTGTTCCCGTACCTGGACGACTGGCTTCTCATGGCTCCCTCCAGGGAAGCACTGATGACTGCCATTCACAGCATCCAGGTTCTTTTTCAGTCACTGGGTATTCTCATCGACCACGAGAAGTCTCTCCTGGTACCGTCCCAGAAACTGCAGTTTATAGGAGCAGTTCTGATCACCGTCTAGGGAAAAGCTTTTTTCACCGCGGACAGAGCAGAACACATTCGATCCCTTATCAGGGACCTGTCGGTGACGAGGATCATTCCGGCCAGACTGTTCCTTCGCCTGCTTGGACACATGGATGCGGCCATTGCAACAGTCCAGATGGCAAGGCTCCACATGCGGGTAACCCAGTGGATGCTAAGAGTGCAGTGGGAAGTCCCTCGGCTGGCCCCTCCGTCAAGCCTGCCCAGTGTCGGGTTGAGTGGTGTCGCCCCCAGCCTCGTCACTCCCCCCTGGGTTCCCCCGTGGGAGGACAGCTCCGCCACTTCCTTTCCGCATGGACCGTTGGGTGTTGGAGAGGTAGGAAAGGGCCTGCCCCTGGAGTCGAGCAGGCCCTGCCCTTCCTAGCCGCTTGTCTGGGGCCACAGGGTTCACAGCTTCTGTCGGCTCGCTGAGCCGATATTGCCCTGCTCCCCGAAAAAGAGGTGATCAGGAAGATGGCGGATCCTCCTCCAGACCCAGGGTTTGAGTCCAGGTACTTCCTGGTCCAAAAACGGATGGGGACCTGATCAGGTTCTTAAGGTCTCGGACCTTCAGGATAGTCACTCTGGCTCAGATAATCCCATCCTTGGAACAGTGCGTGTGGTTCTGTTCTCTGGACCTGCAGGACTCATTCTTTCACGTCTCAAATCCGTTCCACCAGAGATTTTTCTGCTTCAGAGCAGAGGGATCCCTTTACGAGTTCCGGGCCATGCCCTTCTGCCTTTCCCTAGCTCCCAGGTTCTTCACCAAATGCATGGCAGTGGTGACAGCATTCCTGCGACGACGAAGGGTCGGGGTGTACCCCTACCTGGACGACTGGCTGATTGCAGCCCCCTCCAGAGTGGAGGTGGAGCAGTCCAGAGATCTGGCCCTCCAGGTTTGCTCTCAGGTTGGCCTCAACGAGGCCAAGTCAGAACTTGTGCCAAAGCAGGGAGATATAATTCATCGGGGGCAGAGCTAGACTCTACAAGCCAGAGCACGGCTCCCAGTGGACAGGGCCGAGGTTCTTTCCTTCTTTTGCCCAATCATTTCAGGTTGGGCAATCGGGCCCTGCCCAGGACTACTGGGCCTCATGACTGCTTGCACCAGCGTGGTCCGTTGGGCCCGCTGGTACATGCGTCCCCATCAATGGGTTCTGGCTGGCCAATGGTCACAGGACTTCAATCCGCTGGATCAGCTAGTGACAGTGACCCAGGGGATGTGGAACGCTCTCCAGTGGTGGACCGTTCCAGCACATCTGCAGGAGGGCATCCCGTTTGTCCGCCCCGAGCAGACAGTCTCGCTATCGACCGATGCCTCTCTGGGTTGGGGTGCCCATCTGGAGGAGCACAGAGCGCACTGCCTCTAGTCCAGACGCCATATCAACCTGCTGGAGCTTAGAGCGGTTCGTCTAGCCCTCAGCGCCTTTGCTCCGTTTTACGGGGTCAAGTGGTTCAGGTCCAGACTGACAATACCACGACCATGTACTACCTAAACCGCCAGGGCGGGACGTGCTCCATGCGCCTCTGCAGGGAAGCTCTCCGCATTTGGTTGCTCATGCGGAGCCTGGAGGCGGATCTCCTCCTCATTCATGTGACAGGAGCCTCCAACACCCTGGCCAATGCCTAAGCCGGATAGGGTCTGCATCTCACGAGTGGTCTCTCCTGCCGGAGGTAGGACAAGATCTCTTCTCCCACTGGGGCACGCCTCAGGCGGACCCGTTTGCCTCCAGGGAGAATGCGAAGCTGACTTTCATTCCCACCCTTCTCAGCAGGGCTCGCTGCAGGGGGATGCCTTCTCGAGGCCGTGGACCCCGGGCCTCTTCTACACCTTTCCCCCATTTCCCTTGATCCACAAGGTGCTTCTCAAGGCGAGGAGGGACAAGGTGCAGGTGATTCTGGTAGCCCCAGACTGGCCCCGCCAGTTCTGGTATCCAGATCTCCTCAGTCTCAGCTCCAGGCTTCCGAGGCGGCTTCCAGCCCGCCCAGAGCTGACCTCGGTCAGTCAGGGGAAGGTATTCCATCCGGACCTTCAATCCCTGCACCTGATGGCCTGGTTCCTGAGTGGCTAGAGTTCCAGGCCTTGGGTCTTTCCGACGAGGTCCTCAACATCGTTGAGGCGTCCCGTAAGGAGTCGACCAGAAAATGCTACGCCTTCAAATGGAAGAGATTCTCCATTTGGTGTCGGGGCAAGGGCCTGGACCCTTCCTCCTGTTCCTTGGCAAGCATTCTGGACTACCTGTGGTCCCTTTCTCAGCTAGGGCTTGGTTGTGACCCTAAAGGTGCACCCTGGCAGCCATTTGCTTGCAGGCGCGGGCCATGAAGCAGTCGGCGCAGGAGAAGGTGGTCGGGCGCTTTTTTCTAAGGCCTTGATCACATATCCCTTCGGGTGCGAGAACCTCCACTTCCATGGGATATACTGCTGGTATTGGCTAAGCTCATGGGCAAACCATTCGAACCGATGCACAGGTGACACATCTCTCACCTGTCTTGGAAGACCGCCTTCTTGGTGGCTATCACGTCAGCCAGAAGGATGGGAGAGCTCCAGGTGCTTTCCAGAGTGTCTCCTTATCTGGTCTTCCACAGGGACAAAGTTGTTCTACGCCCCTACCCAAAATTCCTTCTGAAGGTGGTGTCGGAGTTTTACCTTAACCAGGTGTTGACTCTGCCGGTGTTCTACACCAATCACACCTCTGAGACCGAATATAGGCTCCATACTTTGGACCCTAGAAGAGCACTTCCTTATTATAAGGAGTGGACGGCTGAAGTTCGGGGAGAGGTTCGCCAGGTGTTTGTCACCTACACTGAAGCCGCACCTGGCAGACCTGCAGCCAAGCGGACGATAGGCAGGTGGGTCAGATTTGTGTTAGATCTCTGGTATAGGTTGGCGGGCATGGAGCCTCCCAGAAGGATAAGAGCTTATTCTACCCGCCATACCGCTGCATCGGTGGCAGCTTCCAGGGACATCCCTATCCAGGAAATCTGCAGGGCTGCTACCTGAAAGTCAGCACACACCTTCATCACCCACTACCACATCGACCTTTAATCACGCCAGGATGCTGGTTTTGGGGCCTGGGTTCTCCAGTCTGTATTTCCCAAGTAGGGGGTGTGCACCTTGCCTCCCTCCTCCCGGAGAACTGCTAGGAGTGTGCCAGACAGTGTGGATGTACAACATATCCATGTCTCTAAAAATGTAGGTTACTCGCATGTAACACGAGTTCTAGGAATGGTATATGTTCATCCACACGACCCACTCGACCTCCTCGGCTTCGACGCACAACCTGGCTTCCAGCGGGCTAGATCTGGTGTCATGGGGTGGAGCAGAGTGTTTTACCACCCGGGTGGGTGGGAGGAGCCAGCTTGAAGACCTTCCGGCAAGATTTAAAGCGTCAAGGAACCTGCCACAGAGTGTGGATGAGCAACATATAGCATTTCTAGAACTCCTGTTACAGGTGAGAAACCTGTATTTCCTCCTTTGCCCAATCATTTCTGGTTGGGCACTTGCGCCCTGTCCGGGACTTCCTGTGCCTTCTGGGTTACATGGCGGTGTGCACCTCAGTGGTCCGTTGGGCCAGATTGCACATGCGCCCCCTCCAGTTGGAGCTGGCCGCTCAGTGGTCTCGGCGTCTGGGTCTTTTCGACCAGCTGGTCACTGTTACCCAGAGGATGTGGGACGCCCTCCAGTGTTGGGCCGTTCAGAGTCATCTGCGGGAAGGGATCCTGTTTGTCCGCCCCGAGCCGACGGTCGTCCTCACGACCAATGTCTCTCATGGGCTGGGGAGCCCATATGGGGGACCACAGAGCCCTCAGGTTCTGGACCCTCGGAGTCCCGTTGCCACATCAACGTGTTGGAGCTCAGAGCAGTCAGCTCTGGGGTCAAGTGGTTCAAGTCCAGAAGGACAATACCACTACCGTATACTACCTCAACAAACAGGGCGGCACGCACTCCCGTCTGCTATGCAAGGAGACGCTCCGGATCTGGACCTTCGTCAGCCGGTTGGAGGCGGATCTCCTTGCCATCCATGTGGCAGGGGTCTTGAACCAACTAGCGGATGCTCTCAACCACATAGGCCAGATATCCCACGAGTGGTCTCTCCATCCAGAGGTAGCTTAGTCTGTTCTCCCATTGGGGCAAACCGTTGGTGGACCTGTTTGCCTCCAGGAGAACACCAGCTGAGGTTGTATATGCCCGCCCCCAAGGAGGGCTCGCTGCAGGGGGATGCCTTCTCGTGGCTATGGACTCCAGGCCTCTTATGGCTTCCCTTCATTTGATCCACAAGGTGTTGTGCCCTGATCACAAATCCTCTCCGGTGCATGAACCTCCATCTCCATGGGATCTTTTGCTGGTTTTGGCAAAGCTCATGGGCAAGCCATTCAAACCCATGCACAAGTGTGCACTCGCACACTTGTTGTGGAAGACTGCCTTCCTGGTGGCTGTCACGTCAGCCAGGACGACAGGGAGCTCCAGGCACTCTCGGTGGACTCCCTTTATCTGGTCTTTCACAGGGTCAAAGTTGTCCTGCGCCCCCACCCGAAATTCCTTCCAAAGGTGGCATCAGTTTCACTTTAACCTGGTGTTGACTCTACGGCATATTACCCTAATTACACCTCGGACGCCGAGTACAGGCTGCATTCCCTGGACCTTGGATGTGCTTTTTCCTATTACAAGGAAAGGACGGCGGAAATTCGGGAGAGGTTCGCCAGCTTTTTGTCACCTACGCTGAAACCGCTTCTGGCAGACCTGCAGCCAAACGGACTATTGCAAGATGGTTCACATCATGCTTTGGTTTGTGTTATGAGTTGGCGGGCAAGGAGCCTCCCAGATGGATAAGAGCTCATTCTACCTGCCATACTGCTGCATTGGTGGCTGCTTCCAGGCTATCCAGGAAATCTGCTGGGCTGCTTCCTGGAAGTCAGCAAGCACCTTCATTACCCACTACCACATCGACCTTGTGTCATGCCATGATGCTGGATTTGGGGCCTCTGTTCTCCAATCTGTTCCCTAATTAGAGTATGTGCGCCTTGCCTCCCTCCTCCCGGAGAACTGCTAGGCGTCTGCCAAAGAGTGTGGATGAACAATATGTCCACGCTCCTAGAAAAACAGGTTACTCACCTGTAACAGTAGATCTTATTTTGAGAGGGCTCTTGCAGTAGGCAATTACATATAGGATTGACGCCGGCAGGACCCCACGGAAAAATTTCTAGCTAGCGGTCCCTGACATCCGCCTTCCTGTTCTTTCCTGCCGTTAGCTCGTGCAGCGCCTCGCGGAAAAGTTCATGCTTAGTCAGCCCTACTGTCGCCAGTTTTTTTACCGAAAATAGTTGCTTTTTCGACTAACGTCAGTACAATCGTCTGTGTATGTTGTCCCCTACACCCTCTGAGTACAAGAATAAGTGCGATTCGTGTGGCGCACAAAGACTGCCTCTGCCTAGGATGAGTTCATTGGAGAAGGAGCTCCAAAAACTGAGGCAGGCGTCCACTTCCCCCGAAGGCCATCGGAAGGAGGAGAGGCAGCGGGACAAGGGCTCCTCCACTGCGTCTCCCTTGGGAGTCGCTGGGATGCAGGTAACATCCCCTCTGGGGGATCGCTCCTCAATGGCCACCTTGGAGGTTTCGAGGCGTCGGCCCGCCCTTCAGGCTCGCTACTGGCGTGGCACCTCCGGCAGTTGGAGGCCTCGCCCCAGTTCGGCTGCAGGCTTGCGCCCATCACCAGGGGCGCATCTGCAAGCGGGCGTCGCCTCCGCCGCCTGCCCGGAGAGGGCTGGTAAGACATCTGACCTTTTGGGGCGTCGCGCGGCCTCCACTCCACCTGACTAGGCCGATCACTCTACTTTGCCTGCCTCCAGTGATGGCTCTCATAAGTCGGGCGCCGGACGGGAGTTTGCCCCTAAGCCTGTCAGCTCGTCCGGCTGGCGAAGGAACAGACGACTGACTCCGTCATGCTCTGTTCCCCGCTGCTGTCTGGGGAACCACAGTCTCCGCAACTTGACCCAGGGATTTTTTTCCCCTCCATCCCCGGGCAAAGCTGGGGATCTTCTGCCTCAGTCAGTCCTTCCGTCACCTGGTGCGCCGGACCTGACTTCTCCCCTGATGCTGGCCTTACTGACTCCGGGAGTCATCCTGCTGTCATTGGGCCCTCCACTATGGACCCGCCCATGATGCCACTGGCCGGGCCATCTGCTCCGGCAGCTCCCCCGGCTCCTGGGTACCCGGGACCGCAGTATCCAGCGCCACAGTACCCAACACCGGGCTACTCACAGCCGGATTTCGGATATGGTTACAACCCGTATCCTTATCCCCCGCCTCCTTCGCTGCCCTCGTGTCCTCCGGTGGACCTGTAGAGACTCTGGCCTCCTGGTGGGCTGAGGCCGTTTAAACATAGAGGCTCGAGAGCCCTTCCTCCACTGTGCCGCCCCAGGTTCCCATACGTCCAAGGTGGCACACTCCCTCACCACCTCCGGATTCTAGGGTTCTTCCGTCTTGATCCAGAGAAGGGCAGGACACGCTTTCCAAGGGAGTTCCCATGGGGTCCATTCCTCCCCCGGGTCGGGAAAGGTAGTCTTTCTCTTCCTCATCCTCCGTCACCCTTGGACTCCTGAGTTTTCCGACAGTTGCTCCGAGAGAGACTACGAGCCCCACTGTCCTCCGAAGCCCTGGCCAAGGACTCCTCGGAAGTCTTCTCCGGAGGATCCTTCTTTTACGGGAGTTGCTTAGGGAAATCCAGGAGATTCATCAGTGGCACTCTCTGGAACCAGATCCTCAGTGTCTGAAACTCTCTGAACATCTGGATCTGCCTGTGATGGCTCTTACCTTGGTGTCACCCTAGATAGAGCCTCACGCCGACCTTGTTACCACAATATGGAAACAGCAGTCTGCTTTAGCCCCACTTCCAAGGAAGTCAAACAGGCTATATCAGGCTCCAGAGGGTGTTGATTTCCTGGATTCTTACCCTCGTGCCGACTCGGTCATGATTTGCGCCCTAACGGCTGGTCGGCAAACCCCAAACATCTTAGCTCGTCACCACCTGATATGGAATCTTGCCTTCTGGATCAGTATGGGAGAAAGATTTACACTTCATCTACGCTGGGGATCAGGGCCCTGAACTGTCAGCCACATGGGGGACTACCAGAAGGCCATTCCGACTCTGGTGGAAGCCAAACTGGACTCTTTGCCTGACTCCCAAGTCAAGCAGGAGTTGGCTGATCTTGTCCGCTCTGCTCGTTCGGCCAGTTGCCACATGCTTTGTGCGACACGTGATGCAGTGGAAACTGATGGGCGTAGCTCAGCGTTCGCTGTAGGCCTACGGCGGCATGCTTGGCTACATGTGTCAGGGTTGGTCCCGGAGGTGCAATCTGTATCCAGGTGCTGCATCCTTCTGGGGTCGGTGCTTTTCAGGGGTGATGTCAAGGACATCATCAGATTTGTAAGAGAAGGGGAGCACTGATGTCACATCCCTTCGCATGTCTGAATCGGCCTGGTCCCAGGAAGGCGGCTACAAATGCTAGGCTGCTAAGCTTACCCGCCAAAAAAGCAGCTGGTGCTTTGCTGCAGTGTCTCACACCATCGACTCCTTTCTCCCCACTGCCTCCGGACTCCCTGGAGGAACCGATAGGAGGGAGGCTTTCCCTCCACCTTCCAGGGTTGGAGAGGATAACCACGGATTCTTGGGTGCTCCAGCTCATAGCAGAAGGACACTATAGAGTTTTTTCAGAAACCACCCCGCCACCCCCCTCTGAAGTAGTCATTCACGGGAACATCTTCTCTTGGTCCAGGAGGAAATCTGGGCTCTTCTGCTGAAGCAAGCAATAAATACAGGTTACTCACCTTCGACAGGAGTTCTAGGAATGGTATATGTTGTTCATCCACACTTATTGGCAGGTTCCTTGCCGCTTTAAATCTTGCCGGAAGGTCTTCAAGCTGGCTCCTCCCACCCACCTGGGTGGTAAACTCTGCTCCGCCTAGGACGCCAGATCTGTCTGGAAGCCAGGTTGTGCTGCCGAGGTCGGTGGGTCGTGTGGAACATGTACCATTCCTGAACTCTGCTACAGGTGAGTAACCTGTATTTCTAGGGATATGGATATGTTGTTCATCTACACTTATTGGCAGACTTCTAGCAGTTCTCTGGGAGGGAGGGAGGCAAGCACACCTCCTATTTGGATATAAAACTGGAGAACCGAGCCCTCCACTCAACATCCTTCCGGCGCACCCAAGGTCGATGTGAAGGGGAACAGTAAAGCTCATGAATATCCTGAACAGGAGTATCCCTGAAGCAGCCACCGATGCAGCGAAGGGCGGGTAAAATGAGCACTTAATCCTCTGGGAGGCTTCATGCCTGCCCACCTTTAGCGGAGACCTATGCAAGAGGTGACCCACCCACTGTCCGCTTTGGCTGCAGGTCTGCCAGGTGCGCTTCAGCCGTAGATGAAAACAGCTGGCGAACCTCTCCCGAACTTGCCTCTCACGCCTCCCTGGGTAGGCGAAGCTTAAATAGGTCCCAAAGGAACCCAGCACGGCCTCCGAGGCGGAATGGGGATGAACCTATGAGGGTACACACTGATAGGGAAAACTCCGCCACCCGCCAACGGAAGGAACTTCGGTGGGGGCTGTGGACAACCTTGTCCCTGTGGAAAACCAGATAGGAGATTCAAAGGAGCTCCTGAACTGTCTCCTCCTTCTGGATGGGCGGGAGTAGCCCCAAGAAGGTGTTCTTTCCACAACAGGTGGGAACCTCGCACTGTGAAGAAATCTCGAATCAAAATCTGTCCAGGAGTGCTCCATACCAGTACAGATCCCACAGAATTGGGGATACTCTCCTCGAAGGGAGGTGTGACTGAACTCTTTGTTGCAACCCCATGAATGCAGCAAATCTCAGGTCTTTGGACTGGGGACCCTGGACCCTCCCTTTTATTTATTTATTTATTTATTTTATTTAATAAACATGGTGCAGGGTTCCTGGTGCACCCCAAAACTGTCTCAGTCTTACATCGCCGCAACTTGCTGCAATCTAAGGGCTGTTTGAAATTGAGCCCATTATGTTAATATTATACTGGCTTTCCGTTTGCTGTACAATGACATGGATAAATTGTTGCCTGGAGTCCTTCTGGGGACAACCTCTTCAAGGGGCGGTAGCTGTTTGTCTCCACAGGGGTGGACCACGAGGGGTGCCATGAACAAGAACCTCGCTATACAATGATCTGATCAACTGAGCAGATCAGTGTCAGATTGTTTATCTCGAATCCCAGTGTAAAACTAGATCCAAGGCACGATCATGTTGATGGGTCCCATCACCTGTGCTAGGTCAGTGCTTCCATCAACTGGAGGAACTGTTAACCAGTCTGAGAATTCATTGTCAACACAGGTATGGAAGTTGCCCAAACTCAGCCTTTTTTTTTTTTTTTTTTTTTTTTAATTTATATTTATTGTTATTTATAACAAACATACAGTTTGAATACAAGCATAGATACTTCAATATACTCAAAGAGGAACTATTAGGACGCCACTCCTCTTAATACACACGGTTAAAATGTGTCTTATGTTTTGAGATGCATCATTCAGGGGGCAAAAGTATTAAGATTATAACAACGAATTCCCAGTATAAGCTGTAATGTGCGCCCATAAGCAGCGTAGTATACAACTCGTAGTTTAAACATAAAACTCCCCCAAATCCACCACCTCCACCAGGGAGGAGGATGGAATCCACCACGCTTCAGCCTTTGATTGACGCACTTATTTGTGCAAATTCCCCATAAAAATGGTGCTTATAGAGCATGCATGTCATGCATCAACATTTAAGTACTAAATAAACTCTTTAAATCTATGGCATAAACGAGAGGTATGTCTCTGGACTATATTCTATCCCTTCAATTTCCCTAGGGCATCTATCTGAAAAGAGAATCCCATTTACTGTTGTAACAGAAAAAAAAAACAGTCTTGTAGTGGCTATTTTAAACTATGAAATAATTACTCTCAAAGTATCCATTCCAACAGACAGGATCGTTGTAATATCCCTTTTGTTAAACGTCTTCATGTAGCTTCTTCATCTTCGGAGGATGATTCCCCCTCTTTCCCTTTCTCTGGATCTGGACAAGGAGTGTCTCTGCACCCATTTCAAAGCTTCCGCCGACTCGGAGAATAAAAAGACTTTGCCCTCATGAGTGATATGAAGACGAGCGGAAATACCATGCTGTGGGAGGTTTGGGACTCTCTTAAAATAGCTCTCACTCCGTTGCATTCTTTTCTTTTCTGGCGAGTTGCATACCCAATATCAGGAACAGTCTTACCTGTTCCACATCCTGAAAAGTAGGTGTTTTTTGTCTAGCCAGCGCCAAGATGTAATCGTAGGACCCAATCCCATCTGTTACTACCACCACTGCCCTCGGTGCTTCAGGATTATCTGGTCTGCCTCTGGATGTCACTCAGTACACCTTTTGGATGCGGTGAATTTGATCGGAGACAACTTCTCCGAGCTGTTGTACCAAGCCATTCCTGAACAAATAGGAGGGGTGATCCCCTCTCAACCTCTAGTAAATCCAGAACCTGAATATTTGTGGCCCTCACCTGGTTCTCCAGACTCTCCAGTCTGGATCTAAGGTGGTTGTTTTCTTTCATAGCATCATTCACCGCTCCCATTGCTGCGTCAGCTCGCTTGGATGTATCTACCGATACTGTCTGGACCGACTCTAGCTTTACTTCAATCCCGGCTACTCAAGTCGTTAAAGCATCAAATTTATCAGCCAAGTCGGATACTG
This sequence comes from Neoceratodus forsteri, assembly GCA_016271365.2. Classification (NCBI taxonomy): domain Eukaryota; kingdom Metazoa; phylum Chordata; order Ceratodontiformes; family Ceratodontidae; genus Neoceratodus; species Neoceratodus forsteri. The sequence continues at coordinate 55,394,504 of JADMNL010000033.1, forward strand.
AGGCAATTGGTCTGTTGATTTTAAGGCCCAAAGTCTGAAGGGTCGCTTCAGGTTGCAAGTTGTCTGTCTCGGGGGTTTGGCCTTGCTGCGAGCGTGTGGTTGGCGCATCAGTAGGGATTCTTGATTTCTAGGGACATGGATATGTTGTTCATCCACACTTATTGGCAGGTTCCTTGCCGCTTTAAATCTTGCCGGAAGGTCTTCAAGCTGGCTCCTCCCACCCACCCGGGTGGTAAAACTCTCGGCTCCGCCCCATGACGCCAGATCTTCCTTACCGCTTGGAAGCTCAGGTTCCCTCCTTAACACGTTGCGATTAAGACTGGTTCCTAATTCTTCGAAAAGTTCGAAATTAAAAGTTTTGCTAAAAGACTTCGGTCTTCTTCTCCTCGCGGCTGCGATGGACAAATCGACTCCTGGTTTTCATAGGTGCCCTTGCGGACAGAAGATGTCTAGGACGGATCCGCACTCCACGTGCGTCTACTGCCTGGGCCTTGAGCACGACCCGCAGGCCTGCGACTTGTGCTCTTCCTTTTCGGCCTCGTCCTTGAAGACCGTGCTGCCCGATTACAACTAGGCGCCCGAAAAGGAATTCCACGGTGAAATCTAAAGAGGCCCGATTGGCGGTGTCTGCGGCGGGCTTAGCGGATCAGCTAGAGCAGATGATCGCCCTCGAAGAGGCGGCGGCGGGCGCTTCTACCTCGGCTGCAGCATTGCTCCGCTCTCTGGTGCCTCGTTTCGGCTTCTTTTAAGGAGCTTTGTCTGACCCTCTCGACCAAGGTGAGGTCCAACTTCTTCGGGACCTTTCCAGGTCCAAAAGAGCAAAGTCTTTCCGTCGGCGCTCTTGGGAGCGGGAAGATCCCTCTCCCTTGTCGACAGTCGGCGTCGGTCGACCCCTCAGTTCGGCCACTGGCTTCACGGTGTCCCGTCAGGCCAGTTGACCGAACTCCTGTCGGCCAGTCGAGATTTTCTCGACCTGTTAGAGCGAGTTGTCGGTTGGAGAAGCTGAAATCCCCTCTCCCGGTTCCCCCAGTGGGAGTTGAGGATCCTGTCGGCTCGTCTGTGCCTCGGTTCCAGAGCCTTGATTGGGATCGTCCGGGCGAGGGAGTGCGATTCCGACACTTCTCCTCGCCTCCTTGGCCTAGTCGAGACTCTCGGACATCCTGTGATCCAACTGATCCATAGCCATAGGCGGTCTCGGCACTGCGAGCAGCGCCCGCCGCTCTTCCTCGGACGAGGAAGCTGGCGCAAGGTTGCGTCAGAGGTACGAGGAACTTATGTGGCAACAGCTCCTTTTGACCGGGAATAAGCCGACCCAGTCGTCTTCCCCGGCCATTAAGTGGCTGTCACTGGAGCAGCCGAAACAACCCCTCGTTGTAGTCGAGGAGCCTGTTCTCAGGCCGGTTGTTCGGCCAGTTCCAGCTGCCCCACCGATTCTGGTGGAACCTCCGCCTCCACAGCCATTAGTTGGGGCTCCGACCAAAAATTCTCGGTCGGCTTTGGGTTTGCCCCATAGGCTGTCTGTCACCCTCACTCCCGATAAACCTCGGCAGGTGGAGGTGGCTCAGAACAAAAGCAGCTCTTTGAGGACTCTTCTGAGTCCGATGATGATTCCTCCCTCTTCTCCAAGCGCATGGACTTGGAGTCCTCGGGAGGGCAGTCAATGGACGATAGCCCTTCGTCCTTCTTAGGGTTGCTTCGACTCATCTCGGAATCCACCGGGATGAAGCTTGAACCCGTTTCTAAACGGGCCAGGTATCTCCTCACGGAGATTCTGGACTGAGGGGATTCTCCTACGGAGGCCTTTCCAGTGGCCGAAGCCATAGTGGGCCCGGCCTTGGAACCTTGGCAGCGTCCTGCTTCCTGCCCTGCGCCTTCGGCCAGGTTGGCTAGGAAGTATCACGGTCCCCTACAGTTCCCTGTCCGGTTTGAACACCCCTCGGCCGAGGGTTGGTTACCGACAGCGTTTTCGGCGTGCGGAACGCCAGGATGTGGACAAACCTCCGACAAGGAATCAAGAAATTGGATTATGCGGGCGAAAAGTCTATCTTCGTCCTCTCTCGGCCTTCGTCAGGCCAGTTCGGCCGTCCTCATGGCACATTTTCTCACGCCCTGTTGGGCTCCTGGATGAGGTTGTCCCTCATCTTCCGCAGAATCTGCAGACTACGGTCAGGCAGGTGCGGGACCAGGCAGGGCAGTGGCTAAACAGCAGCTCAGACTCGTTAGACATCGAGGGACTCATGTGCCAGGTCTGTGGCGGCCGCAGTGGCCATGCGTCGTCGGGCTTGGCTGAGGATATCCACCTTTACCTCGGATACCAGCACAAGTTGGCGGATGTTCCCCTTTGGGACTGACCTCTTGACCCTGGGGTGGAAGGTCACCTGCAGAGGATCGAGAAGTCCAATGCTACCTTGGACTCGGTCTCTTCCGCTCAGAAGGACAAAGGCCGCAAGCCACAGCCTAAGCCCTTTCGTCCTTCTGCGCCCGCGGCGCGCCTGGCCCAGCAACGTCAGGGCCAGCAGGCACGACCTTGGTATCCCAAGCCCAAGCCGTCGGCTTCCTCCAACAGGAAGCAGGGAGGTAAAGGCCCAGGAGGTCCCTCGGCCGGTCCCTCCTCCAAGCCTGCCCAGTGACGGGCTGAGGGGTGTCGCCCCCATCCCTGTCACCTCACCCCTGGTTCCCCCCATGGGGGGACGGCTCAGACACTTCCTTTCCGCCTGGTCCGCTGTTACCACGGACAGGTGGGTACTGGAGGTGGTGGGAAAAGGCCTACCTCTAGAATTCGAGCAGGCCCCGCCCTTCAGAGCCGTCGCACCTCGGGGGGCCTCGGGGTCCGCAGCCTCACTGGCGGCTCGCCGAGCCGACATCGCTCTCCTCCTCCAAAAGGAGGTGATCACGGAGGTGGAGGACCCCCCTTCAGACCCGGGGTTCGTGTCCAGGTATTTCCTGGTTCCGAAACTGCGGGGGGGCTGGCGCCCCATTCTCGACCTACACGACCTGAACAAGTTCCTAAGGTCTCGAACCTTCAGGATGGTCACTCTGGCGCAGATAATACCATCTCTGGAACACGGCGTGTGGTTCTGCTCTCTGGACCTACAGGGCCGCGTTCTTTCATGTCCCTATCCGTCCGTCACATCGGAGATTCCTCCGCTTTCGGCGGAGGGATCCTCTTCGGTTCTGAGCCATGCCCTTGGCTTATCTCCAGCTCCCAGGGTCTTCACCAAATGCATGGCAGTGGTGACAGCATTCCTCTTGGCGCCAAGGGGTCGGGTGTACCCTTACCTGGACGATTGGCTGATAGCAGCCTCCTCAGGGAGGTGGAGTGGTCCAAGATTTGGCCCTCCAGGTTTGCTCTCGGGTTGGCCTTCTCATCAACGAGGCCAAGTCGGAACGGCGAAGCAGGTGATCCTGTTCATCGGGGCAGGCTCGACTCTCTTGAGCCAGAGCACGGCTCCTGGCGGACAGGGCGAGTTCTTACCTCCTTTGCCCAATCATTTCTGGTTGGAGCAATGCGCCCTACCGGGACTTCCCTGCGCCTTCTGGGTCTCATGGCGGCCTGTACCAGCGTGGTCCGTTGGGCCCGCTGGCACATCGCCCCCTTCAGTGGGGACTGGCCAGCCAGTGGTCTGGCGCTGCGATCCTTTGGACCAGCTAGTGATAGTGACCCAGGAGATGTGGGCAGCTCTCCAGTGGTGGACGTTCCATTTCATCTGCAGGAGGGCATCCGTTTGTCCGCCCGAGCCGACGGTCTCTCTATCGACCGGCGCCTCTCTGATGGGTTGGGGTGCCCATCTGGGGAACACAGTGCACGGCCTCTGGTCCCCGCGGGAGTCCCGATGCCACATCAACCTGCTGGAGCTCCGAGCGGTCCGCCTAGCTCTCACCGCCTTTGCTCCGTTTCTCCGGGGTCAAGTGGTCCAAGTCCAGACGGACAATACCACGACCATGTACTACCTGAACCGCCAGGGCGGGACGCGCTCCATGCTTCTATGCAAGGAAGCTCTCCGCATTTGGTCACTCGTGCGCAGCCTGGAGGCGGATCTCCTAGCCATTCATGTGGCAGGAGCCTCCAACACCCTGGCCGATGCCCTGAGCCGGATAGGGGCTGCATCTCACGAGTGGTCTCTCCTGCCGGAGGTAGTACAAGATCTGTTCTCCCACTGGGGCACATCTCAGGTAGACCTGTTTGCCTCCAGGGAGAACGCGAAGCTGAGGCTGTTTCATGCCTGCCCCCCTCAGCAGGGCTTGCTGCAGGGGGATGCCTTCTCGAGGCTGTGGACCCCGGGCCTCTTCTACGCCTTTCCCCATTCCCTTGATTCACAAGGTGCTTCTCAAAGCAAGGAGGGACAAGGCGCAGGTGATTCTGATAGCCCCAGACTGGCCCGCCATGCTGGTATCCAGATCTCCTCAGCCTCAGCTCCAGGCTCCCGAGGCAGCTTCCAGCTCGCCCGGACCTGCTTTCAGTCAATCAGGGGAAGGTGTTCCATCCGGACCTTCAATCTCTGCACCTGACGGCCTGGTTCCTGAGCGGCTAGAGTTCCAGGCCTTGGGTCTTTCCGGCGAGGTCCTCAGTGTGGTTGAGGCGTCCCGTAAGGAGTCGACCAGAAAATGCTACGCCTTCAAATGGAAGAGATTCTCCATTTGGTGTCAGGGCAAGGGCCTGGACCCTTCCTCCTGTTCTGTGGCAAGCATTTTGGACTATTTATGGTCCCTTTCTAGTCAATGGCTTAGGTCGACAACACTAAAGGTGCACCTGGCAGCCATCTCTGCTTACCGGGCGCGGGCCGGGAAGCAGTCGGTGGCGCAGGAAAAGGTGGTCGGGCGCTTTTTCAAAGGCCTTGATCACATTTCCCCTCCGGTGCGAGAACTTCCACCTCCGTGGGATCTACTGCTGGTACTGGCAAAGCTCATGGGCAAGCCATTCGAACCAATGCACAGGTGTGAACTCTCTCACCTGTCGTGGAAGACCGCCTTCTTGGTGGCTATCCGTCAGCCAGAAGGATGGGAGAGCTCAGGCGCTTGCATCGAGTCTCCTTACCTGGTCTTCCACAGGGACAAAGGTTGTCCTCGCCCCACCGAAATTCCTTCCGAAGGTGGTGTGGGGTTTCACCTTAACCAGGTGCTGACTCTGCGGTGTTCTACCCCAATCACACCTCGGAGGCCGAAATAGGCTCCATACTCTGGACCCTAGAGGCGCTCGCTTATTATAAGGGCGCAAGCTGAGAATCGGGAGAGGTTCGCCAGCTGTTTGTCACCTACGCTGAAGCCGCATCTGGCAGACCTGCAGCCAAGCGGACGATAGGCAGGTGGGTCACCTCCTGCATAGATCGCTGCTATAAGTTGGCGGGCATGGAGCCTCCCAGAGGGATAAGAGCTCATTCTACCTGTCATACTGCTGCATCGGTGGCTGCTTCCAGGGACGTCCCTATCCAGGAAATCTGCAGGGCTGCTACCTGGAAGTCAGCACACACCTTTATTACCGATTACCACATCGACCTTGAGTCACGCCGGGATGCTGGTTTTGGGGCCTCGGTTCTCCAGTCCTTATTTCCCAAGTAAGTATTGGGGGTGTGCGCCTTGCCTCCCTCCTCCCGGAGAACTGCTAGGAGTCTGCCAATAAGTGTGGATGAACAACATATCCATGTCCCTAGAAATACAGGTTACTCACCTGTAACAGGAGTTCTAAAGATGGTATATGTTGTTCATCCTGACCTCTGACCTCCCAGCTTGCGCACAACCTGAGCTTCCAGCGGCCAGATCTGGCGTCGTGGGGCGGAGCGAGTTTACCACCCGGTGGGTAGGAGGAGCCAGCTTGAAGACCTTCCGGCAAGATTTAAAGCGGCAAGGAACCTGCCAATAAGTGTGGATGAACAACATATACCATTCCTAGAACTCCTGTTACAGGTGAGTAACCTGTATTTACCTCCCAGTCCTGAGGCTTTCTCCCTCTTAGATTGCTTCATATTGCCCAGGAGTCAGTTATCATTGTGTGCCACCATTCAAAACTCGCTTTTTAGAAGAAAAACTAGTACCTATTGAGAAGTTTTCCTTATTAAAACTGCAGAGCTCTCCGTACCAAGCATCCAATTAGCTCTGGCTCAACAGTGCCCCCATTTATTTTTAATTAGTCTTTGGTAACCGGGTAAGGCACACTAGGCACAAGTGCCCGTTTTCAGGAGTGACCTGTGAGCACTGGGCGGCTAAGTGACTTACTCAGTCGCACAGTATGCAAGTGGAGGTTGTGAGAATCAAACTCTGGTCTGGTCTGCTGGATGTACTAAGCTTGTTCACATCTCGTTCCTCTAACCTCTAGGCTATACTGCCAGCTCAATTGGGGTAACTCCAGTACCTTCTCGGCAGTGAAGTCTGCTGTGTCCTGCAGGACTCCCTCTCACATCCCAGAGGAAGGTACATGAAAAGGATCCTGCAACCCGCACCTGGACCCCCATGCATGGCCATGCATTCAAATGACAATGTTTCCACAACTGGGAGTACAGTCAATTTCATCTTGGATCTAAAGAAGATAGCCACCACCACCGCCCCCTGCGATCCCTCCTAAGGCAAAGAACCACGGAGAACCCAGCTGGTACAAAGAGACCGTTTGCCAGGTCAGATAGTTCATGTCAGAAGTAGCTGCTGGTTCAAAGAGCTGATGGATGAGCACATCCAGTACCAGACGGAGATCACAGTTGATGGCTGGCTTCTTTATGGGGCTCTCAAATGCAAGATTTCTCTTAGCAACGTTTAAAATGGAAGAAGCTGGGCTATGAGCAGGAGTCTTGGCCAACTCGTGATGTGCCAAGTAGGAGTGTTGCAAATTTAAACTTTGCCGGTGAAGTCATAAACTTTGCACCATGGGTAATGCGGTGATGTTCCTGACACTGCTGCACCTTTGCGTGGCAAAATTCTTCCCAAAAGAAAAGGCTGCTTTATTACAAAAAGTGCAGCATCTGTACCTCCCACAAGAGTAAAACAAACAAACAAACAACAAAAAAAAATTCACCCAATCCTCACCCCAGTCAGTCTCTAACACCAGTGAAACACTTACATGGAATCTCACTCCACCACCCCTACACTGTAGAATAAATAATTAGTACCCCCACACACACACACACACCTACTGGCAGCCAGCCACCCTCCTTCCCCCTATTGCGTCAAAGATCTGTTTTGTATTCTTGCTCCTGTAAACAAAGAAAACCGCCCCCACAGCAGCAACCAGCCTCCTCCTCTCTACAGCTGTACAGCATGTAACAGTACTTGGAATGGTTGGAACAAGATCTAGGGAGCAGCAGTGCTGTGGTCAGAGGTGTGATGGCTACAACGTACACAAGGGGTACTGGCACCTGCTTAAAGCCATGCACTGTATAGTTCTAGTACAAATGGACAAGAAGTTGCTTTACTTCAGGGGGCTGCTGCTTTACTTCATGCAGATTGTGCAGAGTTCATAGTTACAGTTTACAGCAGATGCAGGCAGGCAAACCAGGATGCCACAGATGCCAGGGACCCCAAAGTGAAGCCTTGGGGACGACATTCTGGCTTTCCTATTTCTTCCTGCCTACTGCCTCAGTACTAAAAGGAACTTCACTCATGTGTCTATAAAATTTAGAACTTTGGAATTTGCTGCACTTTCTGACTGCCACTCCATGAACTTTGAATTTTTATTTTCTGTAAACTTTATTTTCAGCTTTTAAAGCAGTTGCAGTTACCGCAGTTCAGAAGTGTCAAGCCTGACACAACACTTAGTGTTGCATGCATTAGCTATACTAGAACTGTGTTTTTTTTTTTTGTTTTGTTTTGTTTTCTGTTTATGCTCGGTACAGGTGGGGATATACCTCTCAGCACCGGACCTCTCACCTGGCATCTCCCCAGGCTGCCCAGACTGATTAGGACAGCTTGCCCCTGCAGCAGCAGAGCTTCCGGGGGACCAAGATCCAGCAGAGGTGTGCGCCTGGGCGTCATTTGGGGAGATCTGGGGTGTCGCTGTGCTGCTGGACAAGGGTTTTCCGTGTAGGTTCCCAGGAGGCACGGACATGCAATGATGTCAGGGTGGGACCTGGCCTACACATGTCCACTGATGCCTTCCACTGAAGAGTGGCCCCTGTTGTTGCACACCAACCTTCACTGCATGTCCATGACTTGCCAGGAGCCACAACCTTCCCGGAGGAGGGCGCTGTCCATGGGATGCTAGTCCTGCTTACTTGTCCGACCCTCTGACGAACCGTGCTCGTTCCCAAACATGGGTCATCCATGCCGCAGTCAGTAGCACTACCACCACTGTGCCGGCGGGCCTGCTTAGAACTTGTAGTCTTAATAATACATCAGTACATCGATCTGTGTGTATGTACTTAAGAAACTGATTGCCCAAAGATTTAATGATTGACAATAGGCAAGTTAATTTAGAGCCATACTCTTATAATTTAAGTGCTCGTTAATTCACAGTAGGTGTTCTGGCCCTCTAAAATTATGATGAAATATGATAGGATCTGGTGTGCTGTCCTAACTCGTACCCACACTTGGGAGCCATCCCATGATAACACCCCGGCTTCTAGGTTGTTTTCTCACTCCTGTACTAAATGTTCTCTTCTCTCTATTGCTTCCATTAGGGTGTTTCATATTTCCTTGAATATTCCCCCTTCTCCACTGCCCCCCATTTTGTGCTCTTTCAAGTTTTGTGTATTCTGATAGCTTTGATCGCCAGTATGCCACGGGAGGGGTTCCCCTTTGGCCCTAGTGTTGTACTATAATGTTCCTAGCACTGACCAATGCCAGCTGCCAGAGTTGGTCTCCTATTTTACCCCATTACTGGGGTGAGCCCCCAATACACACTCCATGAGGCTGTCTGGCAGAGTCTGCTTCGGCACTTTCTGCAGATTTTATGGACCTTGGCCCAGTATGCTGGAATGTTGGGGCGCATGAGGATCATATGCCCCAAGGTGCCTACCCTTCCACTGCACTTGGCACATACGTGTGTGTGTTTCAATGTTAATTTTATGCATCTATCTGGAGGCAGGTATGCCCTATGTAGGATATTCATTTGTGGCGTGTGCCATACCTCTTGGGTGATGTCCCTAGTTGGCACCCACAACCCTCTATGGTCTTTTTAGGGGATGCCCCCTAATCATGTTGCACATGGCTGATAGAGGCTCAATTCTAGGTTGTGGGGCCCGTACGCTCTCCTCCAAGGGGGATAGCTGTAGAGTTGGTGGGGCAGGTTGCTGCCCTTGGAAAAGCCGCCTAAAAGAAAGGTAAACAAAAAATGTCTCCCTTGGAATATTAAACTTGCTGGTGAGTTCTGATGGCCCTTTCATGTGCTCTAGCCAAATTCATGGGGGGGAGGGGTTGATAATGGGGGGAGGCATGAACTGCGTGCTTGATGGAACCTTTGGGTAGGTCAGCTTTTGTGCCTTATAGGCCCACTAAAAGTGCAAGGGCACTGAAAGCCTTAATGAGTACTATCCAACCACCAAGGATTACGACACCTTTTAGTCCCGTCCATAAGTCCTATGTGTGCATGAGACTTGTACTGGCCAGTCAGGGTGTCTGCGAGGTCGAAGAGGTGAAGCAGATGAGCATACGCCAGCTCGGATCATGCCCCAGTGGCGAGGACAGGGCAGGACACCTTGTATGTATGAAGCAAAGTAAATCAAATAATGAAAGCTAGAAACTGCTGTGAATAAAAGGAGCAGACTTTTCAAAATAACCAAACAGTGTTACATGCTCCTGTTTTTATAGAGTTACAGTTGTGTTGATCTGGATCAGGATGTGCCCCTTATTAGAGTGCAGTTGAGTGCTCCACTTTTGGGATATGGTTGGTAGGACACAGGCGCACAGACCCAAGGTTGTGAGAAACAATGGGTTGGAGATGCAGTTTTGAAATAAAAGGAGGAACATGTATTGGATTATATTAGGGACATGCTGATCTCCACCCATTTAGCTTCAGACATGCTGGATGCTGTCTATCACTGTTCCTAATTAACTAGTCTTTATCGTCCTTCCCAGCCAGCAGCCCCTGTCTCCCAACCCTGACATCCACCTTGCCTGGAATTCGTGAGAGCTCCTCTAGCTTTTACCCCATGGGGGGGGTTACTGGGGGTGGGAAACACCCCCCACAGAGACTGAATATAGTGATGGAAGTGCAGGACCTGCAGAAAGCAAGGGTATTCATCCTGCCATGGCTGCATTTTCACCCCAGGTTTTTTTTGTGTCTCCTTGGGACACTCGAGCCATGAATGCATGGTGGAGTATGCAACGGGCATGTGCACCTCAAGGCCCCCCGTGCAGTTCACCTCCCACTGCTGTCCCTGACTGCCTCGTGCCTCCTGTCAGGGGCCCTTGGAAGGGCGAGTGAACCCTGCTTTACCTTTGGAACTTACCAGCTGGCTCCAGTGCCTCCATGTCACTCGCTAGGCAGGCGGGCGCATGCCAACATAAAGTCGTGCCAGGAATACCATTTATTCCTTCCGTGTGACACATCCCCGGCCACCAAAAGCAGTTTTGCAATGGAAGAAAGGGCCCTACCTTCCCAAGACAGGAGATGTTTTAGGCGGTTGCCAGAACCCTGCCTCCTTGGTACCAGGCATCCTGGGCTTAGGACATCTGAATGTCAAGCGGTAGCATCCAACTACTGTGCCAGCCGGCTGACATGGGCTACAGTTTTGAAATTTTGTGTGTGTGTGTGTGTGTGTGTGTGTGTGTGTGTGTGTGTGTGTGTGTGTACAGATGCTCCATCTGAGCTGAAATGCAACTGATAACCAAAGTAAATGATGTTTTAGTGTACTGTATACGACAGGCTGTATTTTAAAGTTAGAATGAGGAATATATTTTATTTAAATTTGGGGAAAGTCTGCGGGGAAAAATGGGATAACTATCCAGAAACTACAGAATACATAATTAAGAAGCGTAAACATCCCTTAGTAGCTGGCCCAGTGGTATCGTCCGTGCCGTCCCACTCCCAGGTGGGTGACCCCACCCACATCTGGTCAGTGGAACTCTGGCAGCACTGCACAGGAAGTGCTCTGCAGCTCGGGGAGGAGATTTAGCCCACCACGTGAGCTCCTGCTGTGATCAGAGGGGGCCCATTGATAATCTGGGTGATCACGTAACATCAGCTCCTTCCCCACAGGCAATCGCATGGCAGGGCACAGCACTAGAGCAACAGGATAGTGGTTGGGGGGAAAAATCCGGGTGAGGGGAGGACACCACTGGGCTGAAAGAATCCGCAGCTCCGAACCACAGACAAGAATCAACATCTCGCAAGAAAGTCTGTGCCCAAATGGCCTTATGTACTCGGACACATACAGTATTGAGTGTCAAAATTATTTTATTAACATAGTTCAAGTAAAAACAGAGTTAATACAGGCAGTAGCAGTGAAAAACACCCACCAGTGTTTCGTACCAAATGCACTTTTTCAAGACACTATTCCTTGAAAAAACGCTTTCTGGAACAGAACGTTGGGTTTTGTCCACTGCTACTACCTGTATTACCTTTTTTTTTTTGTAACCATGTTAATAAAATAATTTTGACACTTGTGTTCTCTTTTCACAATGCAGGGACCAATGGTCTTTTTCGGGCTGTCATTGTCTGTTTCTGTGTTCTGGGGTACTGAATGCATTTGAGCACAGACTCCTTGGTGAGAGGAAAACACCACCTGCAGCTTTGCATGATGAGGTTTATGTGATGTGGCGACCGTGGAAAGAGGCTGACCCTTGAAGCGGCAATCGGGCAAACTATTTCCCCACCCTGACAACCTCTGCAGGAAAAACTGCACCGGGACTAAACATACATGCTTTCTGTGGAGGGTCCTGCCTCCGGTGTACATCCCTCATGTCGCAGTACCAGTAGTAACTTCTGCCTCTGGTGAACGTCCCTCATGTCACAGTACCAGTAGTCACTCCTGCATCTGGTGTACATCCCTCATATCTCAGTACCAGTAGTCACTCCTGCATCTGGTGTACGTTCCTCATGTCGCAGTACCAGTAGTCACTCCTGCATCTGGTGTACGTTCCTCATGTCGCAGTACCAGTAGTCACTCCTGCATCTGGTGTACGTTCCTCATGTCGCAGTACCAGTAGTCACTCCTGCATCTGGTGTACGTTCCTCATGTCGCAGTACCAGTAGTCACTCCTGCATCTGGCATATGTCCCCCATGTCACAGTACCAGTAGTCACTCCTGCCTGTGGTGAGCTAGTGTGAAACTTCGAAGCTGTCCACCTCCGGTCTCACCAAGGGGCTTTCACCTAGTGTGTCAGCAGGAGACAGTGGTGTGACTAAGCAAGTTGGGAACGACCTGTGAGACCAGTGGGGCTAGCTGTGTTCTGAAGAAGAAGTAGGAAGTTGCTAGGTAGGGGAATTAATACAAGATTTAAAAAAAAAAAAAAAAAAAAAAAATCAGTACAAAATGTAACATAATTCAACAAGGATGCAGTAAGCGCACAAGTCAGGAGAGGAGCAGGAGGTGGGGAACATCAACGGGGGCATAACAAGCAGGGGCAGAAGTAACATGAAAAGACAGAGACTGTTTGGTGCTAGAGACTGGTACAAGACTGGTGACGTCGACTGAAAAAGAAGACTGAGAAGAGAGAAATTTTGGAGGTGGAATCTGCTCTAGAGGAAGGAGATGGATGGCAAAGGAAACTGACTAGCAAGGGCTTTGCAGGGGATAAAAAGAGCATGTGTCAGAGGGCAAAAGGAGTAGGAGGAGGAGGGATGGGGTCTGGTAGGTAGGCAAGAAGGCTGGAGAGTTAGTTTGGCTGGAAAGGAAGGCAGTGGAGGAGATGAGAGACTAATGTGGGGGTGCAGATGAGAGATTGACATACAGCAGCGGTGGGTAGAGGCGGAGTGGAAAAGAAATGTTTGATTAATGCTGTGTGCCATTCTGTACTCTCGCCAGAACATGGTTGATGACTCTGGGCCTACAAATTTGACCCCTATACTGGGTAAGGCCATGGAAAGTCTTATAAAGGATAGGTTTTTAGCTCACTTGGGGGTCTTTGATAAAGTCCAGCATGGATTCACAAAGGGGATATCTGTCACATCAAACTGGTTAATGCTTTACAAACAAATTAGCAAATGTCTGGACAACAAAACATCATTTGATGTGGTTTTCTTAGACTTTAGGAAGGCATTTGATTCTGTCCCACACTGGGCTGTTGGTGAAAAACTGACACTACGGACATGGACTCAAAAATAAAAACTGGATAAAAAATTGGCTTCAGGATCGATCTCCGAGAATGGAGACCCATGACTAGTGGGGTTCCCCAGGGATCTGTCTTAGCACCAGTAGTATTTCAAATCTTTACTGCAGTCTTTCTACCAGCCTTAAGAGTTGGGTTACCAAATACGCAGACTGCAAGCTAGGTGGTCCCTGTGATAGTGACTCAGAATATCAGGATTTACATAAACTAACCTCGTGGGTTGCTAAATGGGGCATGAGTTTTAATATTAGTAAGTGTGGTGTGTAATGCATTTTGGACATAATCAAAGACACAGTTACTATTTGGATGACGATATACAAAACAAATTTGATAATGAAAAAGATATTGAGGTTACTACTGATGGTAACCTCTGTTTCAGAAACCAGGTTTCACTACTAATCAGTAAATCTAACAAAACATGGTGGTCTGTCAGACCCAACATTATCTCAAGAGAGCCCTCAGTTTTATTGCCTCTGTATAGAGCTTATGTTCGCCCTTGTCTGGATTTCTGTTCTCAGTTGTGGAGCCTCTATCTTAAAAATGACAAGCTAAGGGGTGCTGTGGAGCAGCAAACTGGCAAAACGCACTTGAATGCAGCTCTGCATATCTATCTATTTTTATTTTGCTAAAAATCACGATTTGCTGTGGAGAAAAGCTAAATCTAATTGCAACAGTGAACAGTTCAGGTCATCCGGCATCTGGGGATATCAAATGGTCATGGGTCGCAACCAGAAAGCAACGAGCAGTGGACCTAAGCAGGTGGCGGCAACAACTGAGCAGGCCACAACTTCCCCAATGACTGTAGCCTCCGTGGAGAGCTTTGCAGACCTCCATGCAAGCGATTGACTTTAAAATAGAGTCAATCATTCAGCCTTTTGCTGAACAAGGTGTTAAACTGGAGGCAGCTACCCAGACAGCATCAACAGCAGAGAAAACTGCTATACAAGCTTTAACAGCCACAACTGAACTTGTGAAAGAAAACGCTCAACTCCGGTGTAGACTAGAAGCATTGGAGAACTCAAATAGGTCTTGGCATATACGTGTAATCGGTCTTCCAGAGGGTTGCGAAGAGGATGAGCTCCTTACCTTTCTGTACTCTTGGCTACCTACAGTACTCAAACTTCCCCAAGGAAATCTAATGGGTCAGCTTCTTAAAGCTTTTCAGATTACACCTCAAGCCGTCGGGCCACGTGGCGAGGCCCCAAGAATGATTCTGCTGGTGACTACAAGCTCCAACGGTAGGGATCAGCTTTTACAGGCAGCAAGGTCATCGGGAGGTTTAGCATTTTAATGGATCAACCGTCCAGCTGTTTCCAGATCTTTCATTTGCAACACGCATCAGATGGAAGAAATTTGATGCAGTGAGAGCTCGGCTCCGTAGGTTAGGTGTGGCACACTCTGCTCTTGATGCCGGCCCGACTACGTATCCACTATGGTGGTAAGACTTCAATATACTGATCCACTGGAAGCGGGTAAAAAGGTGGAATTAATAGCCCGGGACTTTGTTGTTGGAGGGCTGTGACGTTAGTGATCTGGACTCTAACCAAGAAACCTGACTGTTTACAGTTGCAGTAACTTGAATCTGCTCATAATTATACCGGCTCTTGAGCTTATTGTGTTCTATTTCTAATGTCTGCAAAGTGAATCATTTGGCTTTCCCAGTAGCTTAAGACAAAATGATATAATGATGTCTGGAAAATGCATGATTACTGCTACTTGTTTTAGGAGTACCTTTTACTACTAGGATTGGGGTTCATATCGGCACTGGATGTTGAGTAACAGTCTCTGGACTTTGAACATTTTGGACTTGACCCCCCAAAGCCTTAGTTAGCTGTGGCTTATTTAGGTATACTATTTGAACAAATAATTTATTTTGTCCCCCAAATCCTGAGTCCATACTGTCTAGGCTCTGAGTATCCTAATGTACATTTGATGTATCTGTTAAAACAATGCTTGATAGCTGACAGATGATTATACAATATTCAAATGTTCATTGTAAAAGCAATAAAAGAAAGTAAAAAAAAAAAAAAACGACATAGCTAAGGATTGAGAATGTACAGTGTAAAATCACCAGGTGCATAAAGGGCCTTGGTTCAATGAACTATACTGAGAGGTTGAATTCAGTAAATTTAATGACTTTGGAAACGAGGAGGACTGGGGGCTGCTATGTGTCTGGGGAACACTTTAAGGATCATCAACTAATGTTTAACACAGGCCTAGACTTTAAACAGGTTTTAGTAAACATCTGGGGACATCCACTTCAGCTCTCTAAACCAAAGTTTTGCACTCTTAGACATGGTAAGCTCTTTTCATTAAGAGCGGTAAGAGTATGGAACTCTCTCCCTACTCACAGTTATTGGTGAAACTAAGTCGGTGTTTAAGAACAGACTGGACAAATAGATACTCTCTGGCAATTTGAAACCCTAGTGCAATTGAGTCAACAGGAGCTATTATGGGCATTAGCCTTTTGCTCCTTCCTCACTGCCTTAGTAAACCTTAGGTTGTAAACCCATGACAATCTGACTTTGCTGGTAAAATATTGTAAATAAATAAGGTTTCACTTTCAAGTAGCATATCTAAACATAAAAGTCATGGAACTACATTATTTCTCTGTGGTGATCATTGCTTCTGTTATGGTGAGGCATGTGATGTGTGTGGGGTATGTATCGGCTGGGGCAGGGGTGGGAATAGGCTGCTTTAGTGAATACTGTAAGAACTCCGCCTAGCAGACCTGGAGCCAATTTTGCAGGTGATGCAACATTTGGGGGCTTGGCACGGCCTCTAGTGGTCATCAGTCCACATTGCACTACAACGCAACTCCACAACCCTGACCTGGGATAAATTTATTGATTTATTTTTGTCTTTCGTAACTGGGTAGGTGCACGGATACAGAGGACCGTTTTTCAGTCACGACCCGGGCCACAAGGTGGCAAAAGCAGCAACAGATACAGAATGGCATATACACGAGCATCCTATAAATCTTGTGATTATGTAATAGGTTAACAGTACTACTGTCCATTAGGGTTTGTTCATGGGTTACAAGATGCTGGGATGCATATCTAGGGGATCAGTAGTAGGAGAGAGGAGTTATACTGCCCTTGTACAGGTCACTGGTAGGGCCACATCTACAGTATGGAGTTAAGTACTGGTGCCTACACCTCAGAAGGACATTAACCTGCTGGAGAAGGTCCAGAGGAGGGCTCCAAAGATGATAGCGAGTCGGCAGGGTAAGGGCATATGAGGAGAGGTTGAGGGCACTGAACATATACTACCTGGAAGACAGGAGAGAGAGAGAGGAGGGAGGGGACATGATTGGGACCTTCAAGTACTTGAAAGGGATAAATAAGATTGATAAGGAGAGTCTTAAGATGAGTGACAACCATAACATGAGGGGGCACAATCTTAAGCTGGAGGGTGGGAGGTTTAGGAGGGAGGTCGGGAAGCACTTCTTCACTCACAGAGAGGGTGGTGGACACTTGGAATTTACTGCCAGAAGAGGTAATCTCGTTGAAGACAGTGGGCAGCTTTAAGAGAGGCTGGGACAGGCATAGGGGGAAGGTAATGGTCGTGGGTAGGGAGGATGGGAGGAGTGGGGTGAGGGGGCAGGGACATTATTTATTTATTTATTTATTTATTTATTTTTATTTAATTATTTTTTTTTATTTATTTTAGACAGCAGTTTGAAAAACCTTTGAGCCATAGGCTCATTTACAAAAGGTACCTTGTCACAGTAAGACAAACGAAAGTACACAGTATAACAGTAACTTAAGACATAGATACAAACAAGCTGGTACAGGTAGGATTGATGCAAACAATACCAGAGTTATGTTGTTCTTAGCAGCTTAGCAATAAGTTTTGTCATTAGTATTGAGTACGGCTTTGACTAGTGGCAATTACAGCTTTGGGTGTTAACAAGGTGGTTCCGTGAGGACGTTTTGAAACACGTTATAGTTGGAGCTTCGGAGATGGAGGGGGGCAGTGTGTTGAACCAGGAGGGGGCCCTAAAGCTGAAGGCTCTTTGGCCGTGAGAGGTCCTAGTTCTAGGGATAACAAGAGATGTTTTCCCAGAGGTCAGAGTATGAACTAGTGGGACAGAACGGCGGATGGTGGTGGTCAATCCAGGTGGGGATAGCCCAAGGAGGGTCTTTTTTTGTAAGGGTACAGGTCAGATATTTGAGCGCTCGTCAAGATCAAGTACCAGCTTTTAGCGCACAGGACAGGTGTGTGTTAGCCTTAGGTGCCCCAGTAATTAACCCAGTAACGTTCAGAGTAGTGCGAATTTTATGGAGTGCGGGTCTGATGAGCAGCACCATACACGGCAGTCCATAGTCCACTAGGGACAGGATAGAGGAGGTGACTGCAGTCGAAGAGCCTCGGGGAGGCAGTGTTTATACCGATGTAAGATGCCCAATCGGATATTAGTGGCAGTGGCTAGGGCAGCGATGTGTCCATGGAAGGAGGGAGGGAGGTCAAAATGGATCCCTAGGTATTTATAGAGCAAACTTGTTCGAGTGGGAAAGAGGACCCAGAGTGAATGAGGAGTTTGAAGTTGCAGGACTTGTTTTGAGGATGAGTGAAGAACATGGTTTTGTTTTTTAAGATTTATCACTAATCTATGTTCTTTGAACCAGCCTCGCTTCAGCGAAGGACTTCTGCAGTGAGTCCTGGAGGGCAATAGGTCTGACGTGAGGCAAAGATGACTGCATCATCAGCGTACAATAGAATGTTCCCTGAGCAAGAGCGTGAAGGGTGTTAAGGTAAAGGAGAATAGTAAGGGGCCCAGAATGGAGCCCTGGGGAACCCAGAAAAGATAGGACAGATGTCTGAGTAGGTCCCATTAATTTTACGCTGTGTGCAGTCAGACAGATAACTGGTGCACCAGGAGATAGGCCCAGCAGCAAAACCAGAGAGACTAAGGGCATCAAGAAGGAGGGTGGGAGACAGTGTCGAAAGCTTTAGAGAGGTTAATGAAGACCGCATCAGCCAGAGAACCAGTGTCTAAGGAGGAGGAGAAAGTTGGAGAACTCTAGGAGGGCTGTGTTGGTACTGTGGCCCTCTCGGAAGCCATGCTGCTCAGGACATAGGACATTGTAGGTGGAGAGGTAGTCAGAGATTTGAGAGGCTACCACTTTTTCCAAGGCCTTGGAGAGAGGAGAGAGAGAATGGAGATTGGACGATAGTTTCCAGCCACAGTCCTATCACCACCTTTAAAGATAGGGGTGACAGTGGCGACTTTCCAGGCAGTTGGAACCTTCCCCAGGCAAAGAGAGTGGTTGATGAGGCACGTGATCGGGGTAAGGACTGTGTCTAAGACCAGCCGTAGGATACACGGATCCAGGGTGTCACTGCCCATACTATTACTCTTGAGGGCAGTGACAAGGTGCGGCCTAAGTTCTTGGGCAGAAACACGGTGGAGGAGAAAATAAGGGCGAGAAAGATTTACGGCAGGCGCTGGGGGAGGAGGGTCAAAAACATTTGTAGGGAGGATAGGGCTAAGGTCAGTGAATGAGGTATTGAGGTGGTTGGCTATGAGGGCTGGGTCTGAAGAGATCATGCCATTAATGTTGATCTGGGTGGGTGGAGGGGGAGTGTGCACTCCCATTTAATTGTTTAATGTTATCCCAGAAGGTTCTCAAGTTGTGGACCCTGCAACATAAGCAGACTTGATAGACCAAATGGCCTTTTCTGCTGGCTTCTTCATATGGTCATATAAAGTGGGGCAGTTACTGTGCAAATTGTTACAGGGGACCATCCTGGTCACTTGGTGTCTGTGCTAGTAATCTTAATTATCCAGTGACAAAACAAGAGTCCATATATGGTCATGGATACAGAAGAGGGGTTACCTGTGACCCCCCCACCCCGGTCAATGGGGTCACCATGGCAGAATCCTTCTTCTGACACTGAGGGCAGAGAGGTGTCTGCCTTCGAAATCGAGGCTAGTGCTAGTCCTTAATTGGCGTGTGTGTGTGTGTGTGTGTGCGCGCGCGGGCGCAAAAGGCGTCATCCTCCCTCTGCAATGTGCCTGGCTGGCAGCCAGCCCAGTGTGGGATTACATGGCTCAAACATGAATTCCGGCCTCCCAGGTGGCAACACGGTGCTGTCCCACCTTGCCACTGGGTATATAATGGAGTTCCAATCTGATGGTACACAGTAGCTTTCATGTCTCGACTTGCAGATGTATTTATAGTCTTCACAACAACAAAAATTTAAATCTATATTTATGAAGTTTCTTATAAACTTGTTCTTTTCTTTGGCCTTTTAGGAGAACCACAGAAATATGACCCAACATTTAAAGCCCCATTCACAACAGGTAAGGGTTACCAACTAAAGGCTTTAGCTGATTACATGTTTATAATTTTGTTTTAATGTGGTTGGTTTTGAGTTGTATTTTTTTTTTTTTTTGCACTTGAGGTAATCAAACAAATATTTGTTTGTTACAAAAACTCATCTAAAACATTATATACACCATATACAGTACGTCACAGCCACAGTTGACAAGGGATTACCTAGAATAAAATCGATACAACTAACTTGAAGAGTATAATTTATTTCTAAATATAAAATCTGAAATTCTTTAACTCATACTGTGGTTATATAAATATGTTTCTATTTCCTTTATTAATAGAGTTCAGGAAATTTGCCTTATTCTTCATATTAGATGGCATCAATTTGATAATTTGCTATAAGACTGAAAAGAATTGTCAAGCATATCCTGAAGAAATATATTTCTTTGGAGACTACGACATAAACAAATTGAAATTAAATGCATTGGGTTGCTAATTTGCTTACATACACAACTACATAAAGGTGCAACTCTGTATGCTTATTGTACTGTATGTCAAAAAATGTATTTAATTTAACCCTTTGTAAAGACTATACACTTCTTTCTGGTGGGTTAATAACTATTAAGTCTGGCTTCATTTAGTGTGGTGTTTTTTTTTTTTTTTTGGTTTTGGTTTTTTTTTTTTGCTATCCATTTACAAGCATTTTGAGATTATATCAAAGTTTTGTCCATTTGGCAGACTTGATCCCTTATTCTTCCTTCAGTTTAACTACATTAGCTTAAAGAGTTCCAGTGCTGGGAAATAAAACGTGTCCCCAGACCAATCCTGTTTAATCTGTCAGTTATCAGTTCCTTTCAGGAAAGATGGAAGAGAAGGTGCTGTAGACCTAGAGGAGTCTGCAGCAAAAGCAATTCCAATGAAAAAGGGCAGACTGGACGGGCCTAGCAGCCCTCATCTGCTGTCTGTTTCTGTATTTCTTTGTATTTAGCCATTTCTTTTAAACATAATCTTCAGCCAGTAGGCAAGTATTCTCGTATCCACAGTTGCTTGTAGTCTTAGCTGCCCCAGTTCTGCCTGAATTACTGCTGATAGGGTAGAATTAAGTGTCAGTGAATTGTTTTGCACCTTTCATAGCTTTGTTTAATGTTTTTTTTAATTAACCAAACCCCATATTTCAAATCCGTAGAGCTTTTTTACTGTAATTTCACATTGGTTGTATTACTCTACTCGGTAGTTCCCTTTATATCTGTTAAATTTTAAACCTGTCAGCCTACTTTCCCCCTAGCAAGCTATCTTTTCCTACTGCTAGTGGCCACTACACTCTGATCACTTTATCAAAGTTGCTGCAAGATACAGACCAGCAGTCCCTAGCGCTGTGATAGATACAGTACTGCTGAACTCTAGCTCATGGGCTTGTATGGCTGAAACAAGCTGACACTGCAGAGCTGCAGAGTACATACGACCGCAATGCTTCTAACACAGGACCCAGCATAGACCAACCATGCATACTGTTGAGTCCAGGAGGCCCCAGCACCCCTCCGCGCTGGCCAGCAAACTCTACACGCTTGCCAATCAGGGGCGCCCTCATAGCGATTTTATTCTGCTCCACTCTGTGGGTAGACAAGCTCATGAGTGTCCACAGCACCAGCTACCCTACCAGGGACCACAGGTCCACCATACGCTGCACTTGCCCTTTGCCTTACCATTCCAATAGCCCACTCACTGCTAGTAACATGTGGGCTAGCAAAAATAGGGACCTACTACCTTCTGCTCCATGGTGCTAAGGCAGGGCTTGCATTAGCACTAGTAAAGTGGGAGTCAGTTTGACCCTTGTGCTTCAAATGTTTGGGGTCAGACCAGAAAATCCTGTGGTCAGAAATTTTTGGAGTGGCTTTGTACAACATTACCCAACACTTTTTCTGATGTGGATATCTATGCAAACCTTTCAATATGCAGGTTGGTGCTGAAGCACTGCTTTTATTTTTGTGCTTCAAAATCCTCAAAAATTCCATTAGGGGACTTCAGTAGGGGGTTAACGCAAGCACTGGTGCTAAGGGACAGGGAGCGAGGGATGCACTCTCCATAACACAGAAAGCTTTATGCTTAATCTCTGTACTTTGTCTCCTTGCAGGAGACATCGAAATCAACCCTGGTCCCCTTGTGCCCAACCACAATGTTGGCTTCCCGCATGACCAGAATTGGATCTCCTCCAGGGGTATAAAAATAGGCCATATGAATGTCTGTAGCTTGCGCCCAAAAATACATTAAGTACATAGTTGGGTGGACCTCTACAAACGAGACATTTTGGCTATCTCTGTAACGTGGTTAAAACCACATATCCAAACCTGTGAAATTGATTTTTGCAGGGTACAATGCATACAGCAAAGACAGGGATAGCAAAAGAGGGGCCGGGGTCCTTATCTATGTCAAGGACTTCCTAGACGCATCCCTAAACTTCCTCCCCAATCCTTCCCATGCCAGGTGTGAGGTCAGTATTTGTCAGGATCACCCTTGGCCTCACCAAACACCTAACGGGTGGGCTGCCTGTACAACCTACCCCAGGCCGCCACCCAGGCTCTAGAGACACTAGTCAAGGCAGTGGCTGAGAACGCTCTCTCCGAGCTGTTAATACTTGGCAACTTTAACCTGAACTGGGCCCTGACACCTAGCCAACCCTCAAGGCTACACTTCTGGACGCCAGTCTTTCCCAGGTCATCTCTCACACTGCTAGGCACAATGCCAAAACTGGGAACCACTCCAACCCATGACTGGGTACTTGCCTCTAATCCCTCAAACATTCAAGTTGCCAGAACCATGGTGGACACCATGAGTGACCACTCTCCAGTCTTCTGTGTATAGAACAGGGTGCCCAGGGGTCTGACACGATACTCACAGCCAGAAACTACTCTTAAGTTCTCTGCAGCATCCTTCCAGGAGCACCTGGCAACATGGACTGGACCCCTAGTCCAGTTTCTCCCAAGCCTAGATGAAGCCCTGGAGTACTTCCAAACTCTTCATTTCTGCAGCCAACCTCCATGCCCCAATAAAGAAACTGAGAACAAAAAGGTCGCTGCTACAACTGGATCACTGAGTTAAAATCCATAATGATAAAACAGGACAAACCCTAGGGGGAAAGTCTGCCCTCCCTGAGGATCTTGTAACCTACAGGACCCTCAGGAACCAGTGCAAACGCACTGTGAAGGGTGCAAAATGGCAGTATGTCAAGAACCTACAACAGGCTAACCTGTCTGACCCTAGGGCCTTCTGGTCACACATCAACACCTTGATAAAAGGCATTGATAAACCAACCCAAAGCCAAATAGACTGCAATGGTCAAACTCGGTGACACTCAAGAAGTTGCTGCCGCCTTTAACTGGTTCTTCACTGATCTTGAAGAATACAAAGCAAGCTTCCCCAGGACCCATGACCAACCGAGCTCCTGAGAACACGAGCTTACCGGCGCCAACTCTTTCACCTACGGATGGTACGACCAAAGAAGTACTTCCTCTAATGTCCATTAAAGCTAAAGGCTCAGCTGGGCCAGATGGTCTTGACCCAAGGATACTAAAGGCTGCCGCCCCAGCCATTGTACTGCCAATCGCATGGCTCAACAGGTCCCTGATGCATGGAACAGTGCCCAACATGTGGAAGCGGGCTTATGTTGTACCGGTCCACAAGGGAGGTCTGTAGGAAACTACAGGCCCATATCCCTCTTATGCATCCTCTCAAAAATACAGGAAAGGCTGATCTGTTGCCAACTCCGAGACTACCTGGAGGCAAATCAACTGCTAGTGGATACCCGGCATGGGTTTAGACAAATGCACAGGACTGACACAGCACTCATCAGGTTCTCTGCTGATGTCCTTAAGACCTTGGACAGCAGTACCCCTACTGGGACAATCTTCATAGACCTGATCAAGGCTGGTGATCTAGTAGACCACAGCCTCCTGCTTAACAAGCTGAGTTATCTCGGCCTTGATCACCACTCCTTAACCTGGTTCCGTAACTGCCTGACCAGTTGGTCACAGCAGGTTAAATGGAGAGGGACTACCTCAGAAGCACTCTTCAAGGAGGGAGTACCCCAGGGATCAATACTGGGCCCCTTCTGTTCTCCTTGTTGGTGAATGACATGAACCTGCACTGCTGAGGTAGCTCGGTGGTCCAGTATACCGACGATGTTGTCATTTACAGAACCTCGTCCAGTTATGCTGTCCTAGGTCCTCAACTACAGTTGGACTTCACGTCACTAGAATCATGGCTCAAAGACAACAGACTGGTCTTAAATGCCAAAACCAAAGCCATGCTAATCGGCAGGAACCTTAGGCTATGACAGGAGCCCTTCCCTTGGTCTCCTCATCAGGCACGCCGATAGAGGTAGTGAAGTCCTTTAAATACCTAGGCTTGATGACAGACCAAGGCCTCACACTGAAACCACATGTAGAACAAGTGACTAGAAATATACACCAAAAAACGGACTACCCTATCGCCTAAATGCCTAACTGATCCCTGAGACTAGGATCTCCATAGCAAAAGCATCCTTCTCCCAACCCTGACTTATGTTGCTCGGTGACTCAGGGCGTCTCAAAACAGGAGCATACCAGACTGCAAACGCTTTACAACAAAAATAGCTGCCATTATGTCCCACCCAAGGCGACATCATTGCAGGTTATCACCTCTGAACCGCCATCTTTCCGCTTCCTATGACAATACCGGCTATCATGCAACACATTCAAACTCCTTGCCGACCACCCCCAGCAGCCCTAGCTGGCCTACTAGCCCAAAGTGCTCTGGCAGGCAACTCTCACTCTCCGTTGTAGGTCTCCTGGGCGTTCTCAGGGTGGGACTACAGCTGGCAGCAAATCCTTCACTCATGCGGCTCCCTCACTGTGGAACAGGCTCCCGAACCAACTCCAGAGGGCTCCTTTCGCAAAGGACTCCATGAGCTTCAGTGAGGCAAGTGCACCTGCTCCTGATCTCAGTAAAACAATTTCATTAGCGGCGTCCCTAACCCAAATTTTTAGCCTTACCTATTCCCACAGTCATACAGTATACTCCTCTCACAACCCAAAGAAGTAACTCTGCCCCCACCTGCTCTTCCACCTACTAACCCCATCCCAGCCTAGAGATCCAGTCGATTTGGGCACTCGCACACCAACTCTACAACTCTATGGACTCTCTGACTTGGGAACTGTCTGTCACACAGTTGTGAAATGTCTTGACTGTAACCAACTTTGGCCTGCTTTTTATGTACTGTACTGCTAGAGCACTCCTATGAAATGTCTTGACTGTATCAATTGTGGCCTGCTCTTTCATGTACTGTATTAGCCATATGCTTCTTATTTTCTGTAACTAATTCTGGGTCACCCCTGAAAAAGGGACCCTCGGGGCTCAGTGGGCCTACCCGGTCACCAAAATTTGAATAAATAAATAAATAACTTTTCATAAATAGTTGCACAGTTCTGTTGGGTCCAGTTTGTTTCCTCCAGTCATAAGTACTTGCTTACCAAATCCCTAAGTAATCATAACATTCCACTTTTTCTAATTTTGCATTATTCAAGAACCATTTATTCTTACTATCCATTTCCCTATTAACCATTGCTTATTTTTAATTTATTTCATTTTAAGTTTCTTAATATTTACAAGAATGTATTGATTGTTTGTTTGTTTTAAGACCTGCTCCAGTGGTGGATATCAACACCAGATTGCCAGTGCATGCTAAAGAACCACAGGAGACATTTACTTTTCTGGATTATGGAACTCTGGAGTATTCAGCTCCAGGAATAACTGTGTAATATGTATAGTATAATGTTGAACAGGGCATGCAACTAACAACCTTGCTTAACTCCTGCATTTGTTAGAAATGTACTAGTCAAGTGTCCATTCAAAGAATAATGACCAGGTATCTGATTTTATAATTCTTTTGGTAACCTGGTAAGGCCCACTAGGCACAAGTGCCTGTTTTTTCAGGGGTAACCCGGGAGCACTGGGCAGGTTAAGTGACTTGCTCAGAGTCGCACACTGTGTAAGTGGGGGTTGTGGGAATCAAACGCTATACCGTTGTAACAGCGACACTTTCACAGCGATTCTTTTCCAGCGATACTACCCCGGCAACACCCGTAGTGTCGACCGAGTTGCCAGAGCAATGACAGTCATTGACTCCAGAGTTTGGCTGCTCTCTCCTGACATCCACACACACACACACACACACACACACAATCCCGGAGTTGGAATCCATAAGTCCAGGAGGTGGTGCAGGGAGCAGAGCCTGCCGGGGACTGCCCACATGTACACTGAACAGGTGTCTGAGTACTATCCAGTCGGGTCTGGATCGGTGGTATCTGGGATGTTGCCACCATGTGTCACTGTAGGGAGGTCGCCATATTCCTGTCGCTGCAGCATAGTGGAACTGAATCAAACCCAGGGCTGCCGGATGTACTAGGCTCATTCATAGCTCATTACTGTAACCCTTAAGCCACACTGCCAGCCTCAAAACAGAAACAGTTGTCAGAAGTGGGATACAAACCCACACCTCCGGGGAGGCTGCGTATCTTACATGAACTGTTAACTTTTATTTCTGTCTTGGAAAGTGGAAGAATTTTTTCAGTTATGATTTCTATTCAAATGCTCCATATCAGCAGAATGCCCTGAGTATGTAACTTAAAGCTGCAGTATTTGTTAGTTGACAAAAACTAATCGATAGGTTTGTTCGTGAAACTGTTTTTCTGACATCCTTAGATTTGTCCTTTGTGTATTTGTTAGTTTTATAAAACCCTTTTTAGTTTCTAATTTCTTTGTAATTAATGATTTACGCTCATTAAAGATGGCTACCACTCACAATTTATAACAGCCTGTCCTGTTGGAGGTTGCCACTTGTGTGTACATACTGGATTCAAACTGTGGATGTAGTAGGATGGTGTTGCCACATATTTCTGATTGTAAACAGCACAACACTGGACCAAGATATTTAATTTTTTGTGTGGACTTGACTTCCAGATCCCATATCTTGGTTCGGGAATGAAGGAAAACAAATACAAAGATTGGTATATTGATAATTTTGCCAGAAAAATATTATTGTTGTTTGGGGGCGACATGTACATGGTTACAAACACTGCTGCTTTAATTGCTTCTTTTAAAATATCTGTCCATTTAATTTGCCTCAAAGTATGAATTCCCTCTTTGCTTATTATCTATTTAACCCCTTGCTTTCCTAATTAAATTCCTAAAATATTTGTAGGAAGGTTACAAACATTTTTCATCAGTGGCCTATTTGTTGCTACTTGATTATACGGTAAATGTGCTCAACGTTTCGTAGCACAAGTCACTTCATCTGGAATGGTAATGTCTTAATCCGTTCAAATGCTGTAGCTTACTAGAAATAGTATTTTCTGGCTTGAGCTTAATATGCTATGCAGCTTACCAGCCCTTCAAGGCCAACCTCTGCACTCCCAGCGTAAATGTCACCAGTTGGTGTGCTTGAAATTGATGAAATGCGTTTCCCTGGGACCTGCTGACTTCACACTGCCAGAACCCACATGACTTTTGCCACAAAACTTTGAGCATAATTGATGGAAGGTAAAAAGGAAACCTGTTACTTGAAATCAGGAGTTGAGTCTTTATTGGAACATTGTGGATTTATTGTTCTGCCTTTGGAAGGACTCCTCTGCAGTAAAACTATTCTGTCCTTTCAAGGCAGTGGGTATCCTGGGACTATACTTGTCGGCTACACTGATGAAAATGCAGCAGCTCCTAAAGTGTGCTTATAGATTTTATTCCTGACCAGGCACCTGTCCTACAGGGATATACCCCTGATCAGGGATATAACCTGTATCAGGCTGAAGCGCCATCCCAATGGCCGGCTGTTCTTTCTCCCATTTTTCTCCCTGTTCCCCCCCTCTGCCCTGTGGCTTGAGCAATAGCCATTTTGACACAGTGCATTCACAGTGCACTGCAAGGAGAACAAGGATCTTGGCCCTCCACAGATGTCGCTGTTGCACTAGAACCCCCAGCCTATGACAGCTCCACAGCGTGGCTTCTGAGTCCATTTCAGAGCCCAGGTCACCTGTATGGTAGCCCAGTGTGCTGCCGTTGGGCCATCAGTGGGCGCATACTCCATGTAAGCAGTAATGCCTGACAGGGTGGGCGGGATTGGGCTATACCAGACCGCCCAGGGGTGTAATGAGGCCCGATGCCTTATAGCTCTTAGAAGGTCTGGTATAAACCATACCGCCCACCCTGGAGGGTATTATTGCACTTAGAAAATGGAAAGAAACTCGGACACAGTGTTTTAAAGTTTTAAAACGTTACAATAATTTATTTTACTTTTTGTAACATATTTCTTGAGTTTTGGGAAAGTAGTCCCTCTTTTTTTAAGGGGGGCTGGGTAAATGTTAAATAATTCCAGGAAGTCTGACATTTTCTAATTGCTTTGCTGATGTAGTGGTCTCTATGAGCTATTTTACACTGGCAGTTATGAGTTTCAAATCTGGGTGTGGAGACTGTGTGTGTGCGTGTATGTGTGTGTGACTTGCGCCCATGCTGAGCTCGGGACTGCCAGGTCAGATTTTACCTCAGATTTATTTTATTACACTGTACTTTGCTTTTAAAATCTTTCTTTTGCTTCATTATTTGTCTTTGTCATGGTTTCCATTTCCAAAGACTGCAACTGATAGTGGTATTACTGAGATGGCGCATTATCCCTGACACCGATACTGTGCATGAGAGGACCGGTGTTTTCTTGAGTTTCCATACCGCAGATAGCTGTCCATCTGCGGTATGGAAAATCGAGAAAATATGGCTGCTCTCATGCTTGGTCTCGGTGTCATAGAAAACGCAAGACAGCTCTCACTGACTCTGATTTTTGAATCGGTAAGTTTGTCTGGATGGGCTATGGCTCTATCTGCCCAAGTAAAGGCTGTTTGCTTTTATTTTGGGTCCAGGGAGCAGGATGGCATGCCCGCTGCTTTTCCGGGCTATCTTTGCGAGCAGAGAAAAAATGCTCTGTGAGTTTTCTTAACGTTCGGGGTGTTCAAGGATTTGCTCAGAAATGGGGCTCCCTGAGTAGGCTCTTGTTTTTCAGCGGGCTCTATTGGAAAATAAATGAATCTCTCATCTGAGGATTCAACCAATGAGATTCATTAATTTACTGATCCCATTTTCTAATCTTATTGAAATAATGTGTGCACCTGACGCCATACAGTCAACGACCTGAGGGAGGGCAACTACAAGAGGTAACGCCCCAACAAATTGCAGTGTGATGCTGGAGCACTCACAGGTCCCAAGTTTCTGACTGCTTCCCCCACCCCCCCATTCATGTGTCTGCGGGGGATGCTGACCTGAGGAACACTGCCACAGGAGAACGCTGTCTGGACATTGGCAAGTGGGAGGTCTGGCAAGACCCAGGCTGGGAGTTCACAAACTAAGGTTAAAAGGGGCAGTGCTAGGGTGACAGTTTACAAATATAAGTAGTTGGCAGAATCTCGATCAGCAGCCGCTGACTGACTGGAAATGGAAATTATGTACCTACCGTAATTGTCAATCTTCTCTTGTATCTTCACCATTCATTACTGCTTGGGTGTACGCCGGATGCGCGCACCTGCTACAGGAGTTTTCTTTTTCTTTTTTTTTTTTTTTTTGAAGGGAGGAGTCAGTGCCGATGGTGCCGCCCACAAGTATGACGTACTGTGTGGTGCATGAGGGGTGGCCGTTACGCACCGCAGACGACGACTCCATCCCAGTTCTGTAAGCCGGAGAGGCGAAATGAAGGAATTAGAAAGATAACAGCAAGGCAAGAGAGCCAAGGGAGAGAAAGGAAAGGAAACGAACTAAAAAAGGAATAAACTGAAATGAGGACAGGAAAGAAAGAACCCTTCCCTAAGGGACCGCAGGGCCTTACTCCTTGGGCAGCTCTGAGGGAGGAACAGAAAGTGAGGGGAAACATACATAGTAGGAAGAAGAAGGGTAGTGGGAGGAGGGGAAAATCTGCCATGAAATATATGGGTGAAATTGGCTTGAAACTTACCAGCTTGGAGCATAAAAGCAAGGGAGCAAGGATCCCATCAGACAAAACTGGTTTAGATGGTTTGACCGAACCTTCTGCACAGCTTGGTACGAGAGAGGCAGATTTCCCTACGCATCCCTCTATCCTATTACCCATCACTCAAGCTGAGAGCTCACAGATTGTCCAAGGGGTAAAAATCTGTTCTGAAGAGGAAAGAGCCCCCAACTAGGTGTATGGGGAAAAGACCCCACTAGTACACAACCATATGACTAAGTACGGGGGGAAGCCCCAAGAGGGGACAACCTATTTTTGGGAAAAACAAACGGAGATAGGGAAGGAAACTCCTTCTGACTCCCTGGCTGAAGGCAGGGAACAAATGGTACCAGACCACTAGTTCAGAGTTGGTAATTTTTGAATCTGGTTAAAATTTTCTTTGACTAGCCCCTGTTTTGCATTTGAAAAAGGCAAAGATTCAGGAACACCAGCTAGGTTCGAGAAGACTGAGGGTTAGAGGACTGTCACAGAAACTAGCCCTGCTGGCTGATGGTTGAACCATACTTGACTTGAAGGTAGAATCCCCAAAAAGGGGACACCTTCCAGAAGGAGAATCAGAAAGTTTTCTCAGATGGGAAGGACAAAGCTCCACTTACTCTCCTTCCTCTTCAAATCCTTCATTGCTTGTAAGAGAAGAACAGAAGGTCCCAAGGAACATGGGGAACTAGCCCCCAGTCTGCCTCGAGTGGGGGTAGGAGGTGAGCAGGGTGGGGAGGCAGCCCAAGAAATGAGGCCCATAAGGGATGGTGGGAGGATTCAGTAATGAATGGTGAAGATACAAGAGAAGATCAACAGATTACAGCAGGTACGTAATTTCCATATATTCCCTTGTCAGTCTTCACCATTCATTACTGCTTGGTGAGTACCAAGTCCCCAAAGGGGCCTAGCACAGCCGTGAGGAACAAGACCCTCAGCCTTCTGCTGGTGGAAAACAGGAGGAAGAGACCCTGACCATAGCAGACTGAGAAGTCTAAGGCTGAGGAGAGCTAGAGGTGTCCCCTGAAGACGAGGAGACGGAGGAAGCCTCTGAAGAAGCCTCCTAGCCCTGCTGGAAAAAAGGCGGGTTCCTCGAAGGCGGAGCGGATCACCCTACACGGGCCAGGGTGACAACCTCGATAGATGAAGCCATGCCATCCATCTAATGCAGATCACTGTCCCCACAAGCCTGGAAGCCACCTCACTGGTGTCATAAGATGTCCTGCTTGGTGCTTTGCCAGTTCCAGACCTATGGCGCAGAGGGCAATGGCTTGTCGAGATTGCTCGAGTCAGGCAGCAATGCCAGCACCTGAGCCAGCATTGGCTACAAGTGCCTATTGTAGGCAGCATGGTGTGCCTGATGTGATGCAATGCACAATATCACACGAGAAGAAGAGAAAACTCTTTGCCCCACCGTTGAATTGTAGGGAATCCGAGTCCGGTGGCCAGTCGTGTGCCAGGCGCTGGCAGCCGGAAGGAGTCTCTAGGAACACCAAGCCTGAAGGAGGGTGAGGGAGAGAACCTAGAGATGTCTGTGGAGCACAGTACCTCCTCCTCCTGCAGTCTGCTGGGGCTGGGGAAGGGGCGGCTAGATGCTTCCTGGAAGGGGATAGGCCAGGACAGCACCACCAGGTGTTGGGCACTGAATTCGCTGAGGAATTCGCGCGTCTGCCGCTCGGTATTGTCCCATCTGACAAAGGAGATGTGGAGATCCCGAACCATCCTTGACAGGAAGTGCTGATATTCAGTGAAATCTGCATTGAAAGAAAGGTGAATGTTGGGTTCCTCTACCTCCAAGGAGGAGTCAAGAGGATGTGGAACTCTACTGTCCAGAAAACTCCCTACAGTGGTGGGGACAGGCAAAGACCCGTTCATTCATGACCCTAGCATAAGACTGGAAGGCCACCGCAGTGGCTCTGAATGTCTCTCTGGATAAGGGCCCCATGGGACTCACTTGGCCTGGGAGAGAGGGGGATGCAGAGGAATGGGAGAAGGGCACCTGCAGGGAAGTGCCTGTCCTCTGCCAGGACTCTGGAACCAGGGAACGTGCCCAAACTAGAGGGATCCCTGAGATCAAACTGGGTCTAGAGCAGAATCCTGAGAATGAGAACTCCGAAGAGCCAGATAGATCTCCCTGTGACACAGCTGGGGTTGCACGAGGTCAGAAGGGCAACCCACAGCATTGCCACTGGAGAAACCCTGGAACCCGAGGAGGCTTGATGCTGCGGCTCCTCCCTGCACCCAGAGGGTGGCAGTGGAGTGGCCGCCTCGCCCTGACCCGCAACCCCACAGACTCTGAGGATGCCCTCCTCCTCGACCCCAGCGAAGGACTCTCCTGATCCAGAGGCTTGCCAAGGGAGGCCACCGAAACTAGTCTCCAGTCCCACCTGGGAGGATGTAGCAGCACCAAGACTGGCAGCTGCAGCTGCCGCAGCCCCTGCAGAGGATACGACCCCCCCAACCCCAGAGCTACCCCCGCAATGGACCCCAGGCCATCCCTGGCCGAGGGTCCCGGAGGCAGACTGCGCCCGGAGACTTAGGGATAGGGGCTCAGGGCCCTGACACCACGTATCACAGAGATGTCTAATTCCAAAAATTGGGCAGCCAGTCCGGGTCCAAATCTGAGTCGCCACCCTCCGAAGAGGAGTTGACCAGAAGGACCTCAATACTAGCCACCCAGTTTACATCTCTAGAGGCAGCGCCATAAATGGCACAGGCATCCCGCAGCACCAGACAGTCCCTGCCGCCCACAGCCCCAGAACCCAAGCCGACCCACCCACAGCCCGGCTGGGTCCTATGCCGCACACAGTGCCAGAACCCAAAACACCAGCGGAATCACGAGAGCACCAGCACCGAGGGCCAAACCGGCACCACATGTGCACCGCCTGATCACCGGTGCACGAACGGCACCAGGATCCGAAATGGTGCCGTGAGGCGGAGTCGAGGCCACCAGTGCTGGACCCAGCAACTGTGGTCAGTGACACTGGGGAAGCCTGCACCTTGGCTGAGGTGACTGCCAAGGCAGTGTTGACGACGGGACCCGGAGGAGCCCCGTCGCTCCTCCGACACTGCAAAAGAAGCCACCTCATCCTCAGCAAGGCTTGAAGATGAGGCCTCCTGCTCACCAGACTGTATAGGCCTGGGAGGGGACCCAGAGGAAAGGTCTAAGGATCAGGCCTGAGTGTGACACCGTTCTCTGAAAGTCGGCGGGCCTCCGACTTTAAACGCGTGGATTTCCAGAACATGGCGATCCATGGAAAAAGACGTTGCATCCATCCATGTCATGGCTGGGTCCCAGGCACCATAGACAAACATCATGCTGGTCCGAAACAGAAAAATGCCAGCCACAGGAGCACTGACTCGTGGGGACATGGCCCGCTTTCGATTTGCACTTGGCTCCCGAACCAGACATGATGTGAAAACAACCAAACACAGCAAAAGATCCCGATGCTGTCAGATAAGAAAAGGAACGAACTTACCGGCAACCAGCGGCGTCGGGATGGAGAACTGGGCTGAGGAGTCGTCGAAAAAACAGCGTCGACAAAGATGGGCCTAATGGTGTACTACGAAATTGTAACTCGAGCAGCAGGTGCAGCCACGACAGCAGGAGAAACAGAACTGGGATGGAGGAAGAGTCTGCAGTGCCTAACGGCTGCCACTTGCGCACCACGCAGTGCATCATACTTGTGGGCGCCGCTGTTGGTGCCAACTCCTCCCTCCCCAAAAAAAAAAATCCTGTAGCGGATGTGCGCATCCGGCATACACCCAAACAGTAATGAATGGTGAAGACTGACAAGGGAAGATCCGATGATGTTACTGGTTGACGCACAGATAATTGAGCAATGCAGGGGGGCTACATACAGAGCTGTTTATCTAGCTTTCTTGCTACCTTTGCCACCTGCTTCTTCTGGTCAGGCCATTGTTTCATCCTCCCAGTTCCATGTGCCCCTCCCTCCTACTGTCAAGGCCAGTGGGGATCCAAAGAATGTGGCCTGAGTGGTTGTCATTCTTGGCAGCAGGGAGAAATGTGGTTTTCAGGGTTTTCTCCCCAAAGACCCTCCTGTACCTCCTGATGCCTCAGTGAGTTGTGGATGTATGCAAAGATGTCCTGTAGAGGAGGTAAGCTCCCTGGCCCACCACAAAGGTCGCTACAGTGGCAGAACCACAACACCTACCCTTCCCTAGCTGGAAGGGCTGCCACACGGCAGCGACCCAGCTTCGCTCCCAGACCCAGGGCATTGGCACAGGGGCGTAACACTTTGCCCCCAGAGTTATTGGGCAACCCACAGAGCTGGTCTTAAACACCAGAGAGACTGAACAGCAGAGATGAGCAGAGAGACCACGTGGAACAATGAGGTGTGAATTGCGAGTGATGCCATACTTCCTGAGAGTAGAGATGTAGAAAGTTGGGAAACTTCACAGCGCAAATTAAGTGCCAACTTTATAAAGTTTTAGGCAGGCCACACTATTCAAGGGAAGTCATGCAAGTTCTCTGGTGAAGCTGCAACTTCACCATGATTTTGTCTGGAAAAAAATGCCACTTCCCAGGGAAAACTCACTACTAAGTGGGCAGTTTGCAAGGGAATTTGGCAACTCTGCCTGCGAAGTCAAATTTCTCAGCATCTGTACCTCTGAGTCAACAGCTATGGGAATTCAGACCTGCGATGTCTTGTTTCACAGTTTAGTGCTCCCACGACTGCGCCACCGTGCCCTCCCAGAAATGGTACTGACTTCCTTTCTCTTTCCTGTTCCTGTAGGGGCTGCACGGATATCCTTTGCTGCATACTCTTCATCATCGCCATCATTGGGTACTTCATTGTAGGGATTGTGGGTAAGTTATGCAGCATTTACCACACTGAGATTTGAACTAGCTACCCAGACCAGTAGCCAGTGCCTTTCACAGGTTACTGGCTTAACCAGACATCTGTTTTTAGGGTTGCCCAGTGATACAGCGGTTGTGACTTATGTTCCCTGCTTACCGGATTCTTTGAAATGTACTGAGTTACTGTTAATGTAGTCTTGAGCAACACCCTCTGGTACCCGGTGATTTGCAGGTTGTTGTAAAGTTAGACTTGGGTGACACTCGCTGATACATTCCCTGCAATTTACTAGTTAACTTTGTAACCCTGTTCTTTGACTATGTTCCCCCAGCAGTCCCTGTAAGGTGCTGGTTACTGTATATAGATGTGGATGTGCGTATATTCATGGTTGCATGTGCATTGTAGTATTTTTTTCATTTTACATGGTAGGTGTACGTGGCAGTGTGTGTGTGTGTGTGTGTGTGTGTGTGTGTGTGTGTGTGTGTGTGTGTGTATATACACTTGTGTACATGAGTGCTTTTGTGAATGAGCCTATATATTAGGGATGGTGCTTCACAGCAATAACAAAATTATAGTTTAGGCAACTTTTGAAAATGGTGAACAGATCCAAAGCCCCAGGTGTATGTTTTTTCCAAAGCTGCCTAAAATATCCTTTGAGATAAAAACAGTCAACTGTAGTTATTTATTATGTGATATTTAACTCTCTACTCTTTTGTTCTTAAATTCTGGATTTGTCTTATCTTTACATACTGTTGTACTTATTGTATATTAGCCACCCCAACAAAAAAACTTTATTTTCTGCAATGCTACCTCCTATTTATCTGTTTGTTTTGCTATTCAGCATGGACCCATGGAGACCCTCGGAAGGTGATCTACCCTACAGACAGCCGCGGGCAGTTCTGTGGTCAGCAGGGGACAGTTAATGAGTGAGTGTTATTCTGATCCCATTTTCATTTATTTGTCTGTAGAAATGTGTGCCCCCACCCCTGAAGGTCACTTTCATCAGACGTAGTACACCTTTTAAAGAAAGAGTTTGCCCCCCCCCCCCCGAAGCTGGTCTAGGGTGTCATTGCAGGTGAGGGCATGCCCTGCAAAGCTGTCACTGGTGTCCAGTGGCCCTCCTTTCCCTTCCTGTATCAAGTACACCCAGGTGTGCAGTGGCCCCTCCCTCCCCCCTTCTTGTACTAAGTACACCCTGGTGTGCAGTGGCCCCCCTCTCTCCCCGTACCAAGTACACCCTGGTGTGCAGTGGCCCCTCCTTCTCCCCTTCCTGTACCAAGTACACCCTGGTGTGTAGTGGCCCCTCCCTCTCCCCTTCCTGTACCAAGTACACCCTCTTGTGCAGTGGCCCCTTCCTGTGCCAAGCACTCTCTGGTGTGCAGTGGCTCCTTTCTCTCCCTTCCTGTGCCAAGTACACCCTGGTGTGCAGTGGCCCCTCTCTCTTCGTAGCAAGTACACCCTGGTGTACAGTGGCCCCTCCCTCTCCCCTTCCTGTACCAAGTACACCCTGGTGTGCAGTGGCCCCTCCTTCTCCCCTTCCTGTACCAAGTACACCCTGGTATGCAGTGGCCCCTCCCTCTCCCCTTCCTGTGCCAAGTACACCCTGGTGTGCAGTGGCCCCTCCCTCTCCCCTTCCTGTACCAAGTACACCCTCTTGTGCAGTGGCCCCTCCCTCTCCCCTTCCTGTACCAAGTACACCCTGGTGTGCAGTGGCCCCTCCCTCTCCCCTTCCTGTACCAAGTACACCCTAGTGTGCAGTGGCCCCTCTCTCTCTCCTTCTTGTACCAGGTACACCGTGGTGTGCAGTGGCCCCTCCCTCACCTCTTCCTGTGCCAAGCACTCTCTGGTGTTCAGTGGCCTCTCCCACTCCCCCTCTTGTGTCAAGTACTCCCTGCTGTCCAGTGCTCACTTGCATAGTGTGTGACTCTGAGCAAGTCAATTTGCTTTCTTGTGCAACTAGGTCGCACCTGGAAACAAGCTTCAGCTTAGTGTGCCTTTCCTGGTTAAAGAATCCCCCTCCCACAAGCTGTCCCATGCCAGTCAGTCCCTGGTATCCAGTGGCAACTCCCTCCTTCCCACTTTTCCTTGCTAAGCACTACCTTATGTCCAGTAGCACCCCACCCTCTCAATTTTCCAAGCAGTCCTTGCAGTATCCTCTACCCCCTGATGGTAATTGGCAGTACCCAACCACTTGCCTCCTTAGCTGGATGCCATCTAATTCCTCAAACTGCAAACTGAGATTATTAATGAATAGGATTGTTTTTATTCAGTACATTTATCTGGTCATCCCAGTGGTGTGGTGAGCTGAGGCACTGGTTGCCAGGCCTCCTGCCATGCCGGCAGCCGTGGTTCAGGAATGGAGCAGTGCCACTTGGGGCTGGCTGAGGAGGGAGGAGAATGAGTGTCCCTAGAACAGCTCTCCTCCTTTGGGGAGAGGGGGAGAAGTGTCCTGTTGCTCGTCTGCCACCTGAGGCATCTGAGTGGCAGCACAGCAGGACCATGCAGGGAAGGAATCCCCTACTAGCAGCAATGGGAGAGGCATATCCACGGAGGTGGAGTATGCACATTGTGTTTGTTGCATGCTAAGTGGGCCCAGGTGAACATAGGCAGAAACAGCCCTGACCACAGGATGGAATCTGATTTCCCGCAGGCCCCACTCTGGTGACCGGGCAGCTCCAAGATCCTGTGTCAGAGGCCAACAGAAGGAAAGGTAAGCCCTGGAGAAGCTATGATATGCTGGGGGTCAGGGCAGTCAAGGTGACAAAATTACTGATTTTATAAATAAAGTAAATTTACAATTTGTTCACCCAGGTTAGCCCAGCTTAAGATGCAAGATCTCATTTTCTTTTGGGTCCGGCTTCTATCCAGTTTAACAGCTGGGTGAGACTGAAGCTTAGAGAGGTTAAGTGACTTGCTCAGGGTCAAGTAAGTATGTTACCTTGGTGAGATTTGTACCTGGACCTTCTAGTAGGTTTCTAAGCTTGCTCTGCAAACCACTAGAACA
Source organism: Neoceratodus forsteri (assembly GCA_016271365.2). NCBI lineage: Eukaryota > Metazoa > Chordata > Ceratodontiformes > Ceratodontidae > Neoceratodus > Neoceratodus forsteri. The sequence continues at coordinate 55,431,830 of JADMNL010000033.1, forward strand.
TGCTACCCCAGCCAGTGGTGACTTCAGGAATTAAGAATTTTTAAAAACTTTATTTCCCAAGGATAGCCCAGCGGAGATGTCTCATCTCGTTAACGTGGGGGGTCCCGCTTCTCCCATTTTCTGCATTTGGATGGACTGAGCACTGAGAGGTTACATGACTTTATAAGGTCACACAATAAGTGTTTGTCTCTGGTGCGGTTTGAAATGAGGCAAATTGAGAGAGTTCAACTCCTATTCCTTTTACATATTAATTTTCTTTACTGCTTCCACCAAAATCCACCACGGCGTTTTGTGATTAAGTACTACTTTCTCAAGACAAACAACGCTGGTTTCTGTAGTAAACAAAAAATGTGACAGTATATTGGGATACTAACAGGAAGTCAGGACGTGTAAGGTTAAGGGAGAAATATAAATGGGCTATTTTTTATTTATTTATTTATTTCATTCTCGGATTACAACCTTAGAGTTTGGAGCTCATTTTACAGAGGTTCCACGTCAATTGTACAGTACAGTCAGGAACATCAGGCAAAATACATCAAATAAGAGTTAGGAAAACACAGGTGTACAAAATGTTTGTTGAACTGGACAGTATTTGGATACATCTGAAGTACAACAGTCTGCGTTAACAGGAAAAAACTGAGCTCAGCGAAGCAGGATTGGTGCCCATTGTCATTTGTTTGGGGGGGGGGAGTAGAGGAAGGAAGTTCAGATGAAGGAGGGCTAGATGTGTGGAGGGAGGGTAGGATAGGGTGAGAAGGGGGTAGATGGAAGTAGGAGTGTAAATGATGGAAGGAAAGGGGAAATAGTTTAACCAGGAAAGGCACACTAAGCCAAAGCTTGTTTCCAGGTGCGACCTGGGAGCACAAGGAAGTTAAGTGACTTGCTCAGGGTCAGCAACTGGAAGCTGTGGGATTCAAGCCCAGGTCTGGTCTGGAAGAGAAGAGGAGAGGAGGGCTGGGAGAGGAGGGATAGAAAAAGTTGTCGAGGGAAAAGAGGAAGGTGGAGTAAGTGCTGTTTGAGTAGACTTATTAAAGGTATTAGTATTAAAAGGTATTATTTAGGACATGAAATACATATGTTTTGACTTCCTCTTAATATCCTAATATACTGACAGCTATATATTTTTGTTTACAGTAGAAACCACCACCATTAGCCTTAAGAAAGTGGTACTTGCACAAAGCGTTGGCAGTGGATTTGACATAAGCAATAAAATAATACTACATAAAAGAAATAGGAGTTGAACTGTCTCTTGTCCTCATTTTGATATTGTTTTTTGAGGAGTGCCCCACTTCATCCATCGGGGGACTGGATGCCTGAACCCCAATTTCACTAGCAGGGTTTGAACCTGTGGTCCTGGTTCCCAAGTGAGTGGCTGTAACCACTAGAGCACACTAACTTCCTAATGACTTGGGCACAGGCAGAGCACAGAGGCCTTGAGACTGAGGGCATGGGTCAGCTTGGCGTCTAGAGTGTGGCGTGAGCCGGCCGAGGTGGCGCTGAGGTTGAGCACTGGGCGCCACGCCTCGCTACGCCCCGGCGACCGGGTTGAGGAAACGGGACTCGAGTCGCTGGAGGTCGGTAGGGGAGGGAGGATTGGCGTCCCAACGGATGCTCTCCTCCCTCAGGGGTGGAACCCTATGGAACAGGAAATACTTCCATGGTCTACATAAGCTCTCTCCACGGCCGGGTGGGCTTACCGACCAGAGAGGATGAAAGCGACTCCGGCTTGTCGGGTAGGGAGGAGAGACGTTGGCAAGTGTGAGGGCTAGCGTGGCGTCAGTACGCTGCCACTGGACGACGCCCCAAGCGCGGACGCCCTGGAAGCGGGGACGTAGGGAGAAAACCAGGAAATACCCTCCGGCAAGCCCTAGATGAAGGCCGCCTTAGCCCGCCCGGACCACCAATGGACAGACCCCAATGTGCAGGGAGAAGGAGGTAGGGCACTCTAGGGGCAGATCCCGAGGATGACCCGGGGCAGGACACGAGCGGACGGAAGGAGGGGGCACCGGAGGCAGTAAGGAGGGATAAAGACGAAAATAAAAAAAAATAAAAAAAGAGTGTGGCGTAAGCACAGTGTCATTGCCGGGTCACAGCCTGGCTACAGCAGGTGTGTTTTTTCTGTTGTTTTCTTTGATGACCCGGAAGGCCCACTAGGCAGAAGTCTGTTTTTCAGGGGCAACCTGAGAGAGCTAGGGAGGTTAATTGACGTGCTCAGAAGATTGTGGGTATCATACCCAGGTCTGCTGGGTGTACCAAGCTCTTTCACAACTCGCTACTGGACTATACTGCCAGTCCCATTGTTTTTACTGGGGTATTTTCTGTCACTCCCAGGCTGGAACCACCACCGCTTCCACCTTCAGCATGTAAAAATAACATGTGTACAGGAACTTCTGTACAGGGCCAGTCAGAAAAGTACTCCCCTCCCTCCCCCCGATCTGATGAGAGCCTTGGTCACTAGAGATAAAACATCCAGAACAGACTGTGATTAAGATTTCTGATTTGTAAAACACGATTTCTGCTTCATTTCATTTGCAGAAAGAAGCCATTTTTGTTTTACTTCAACATCATGAAGTGTGCCAGCCCCGTGGTGTTACTTGAGTTACAGTGTCCGACCACACAGGTACGTACAGTAATGGAGGGAGCAGCCTGGGATATCAGTGCAGTATTCTGCTGCTTAGAGCTAGAACACTGTGTCGCTGCTGTTGCATTTGAAATCGGCGCCCTTTCTGAGGAATCTGGTCTCCATCCTGGACGGCATCATTCAGCAACAGAAGGCATCAAGCAATGCTTTTTCAAAGGTGTGGGTGAGCCAGGGTGGGCTCAAGCCTCTCGAATGCTGACTGCGTGGCTCTGGCAAAACTCTACACCTTTATGAACCAAGCTAGCTCTGATTATTGCAAGTGTTGTTGTGTTTTCCTGCCTGAGCCCAGTTAGAGCAGTGGTGGGAGTTGGCATATTGTTGTCAGCTGACCCCAGTTAGTTTAATAACGGGAGCCTGTACCCTGGGAGGATGTTTGTGCATAGTGTCAACCTGAGACCAATTAGACATGGATACATAGACAGTGACAGCAATAAAGGGTCCATCGGCCTATCTAGTCTGCCCACCCGACCTAACTACTCTGCAGCCCTAGTGAACATCCATTCCCTTTGTGTCTGCCCCACACTTTTCTAACTAGCCCCAAATGCCTGTCCCATCCTTGCTTGAAGCTGCTTATGGATTTGGCCTGTACCACTTCCTCTGCCAGCTTGTTCCACTTGTCCGCCACCCTGTACATGAAAATGTGCGTGAGATGTTTGTTTTTTAATTGGCATTTTATGTTGTCTCTCTTCTCCCCCGTTCCTCCCGCTCGTCCCCAACATGATGTGCGCATGTGGAGAACGCGCATGCACATCTTACAGGATGTCCCATGCTACCGTTAACGCCCGACCTGCCTGCGCTCATCACCGCGCCTCCATTCAGTGATGGCGGGTGACTCCCCCACCCGAGAGGCGAGAGCAGTTGCTCAATCCTGCCCCTCGCCTCTCCCCATGTCAGCATCTCCGCCACCTGAGGTTGTTCCTGAACCCAGGTCGCCAGTGCAGTGTGAGGTAAGGCAGCCAGCACCTTAGCCCTCAGTGCCACCAGGCTGGTCTGAGGATGTTTCTTTTGAATCCTCCCTGCAACTTTAAGTGAGTTCTTACTCGTCCCTCTGTTTAAGCTCAAGGAAAAACGTTCCACGGTGTCCACCCTATTTATCTCATGCAGGTATTTGTGTGTTTTGATCATGTCGCCCCTTTCCCTTTACCTCCTTTGTTTGAGCGTGAACGTGTTCAGGTCCTGGTGTGGTGATGAGAATCTGTATATGGGGAGGGACATTCAAGTGTATTGTCAGCTACCTCGACTTGCCTAGTATTGTGGCTCAGAGAGCCATGCCAGACCCTTGGTTTTGATTTGGTTTGGTTCTAGTTAATGCAGTAGTTCATATTAACTGTAAACCAAAACAAAAAAACTACCACTGATTGTATTCTGACTTAATAAAGGGGCAACTGGGCTCCCTAACGGAATTAGGCTGCTGTAACATAAAAATAACTATGGTAAAAAAAAAAAAATGTTTTCAGATCTGAAGTAAAGGTGGCCTGGTTTGCCCTGCTTATATTAGTCCAGTTATGATAGTTACCCGTCTCCTGGGGTTGATCACATCCCTTTTCTGGACAGTAATAAGTCACAGTACCAGGTATTAAAGAGGCACTCGGTCCACCAGCACGAAAAGTTCCCATTAGCTTTAGCAGAACTCGATGAGCAAATGGATTTGAATTTGAAGCCAGTCTGTTCTTTATCATCAAGGACAGCTGCAAGAAAACTGGCACTTTGTCCCTTACGGTCACATGCAGCTCAGGAGGAGTTCAGAACTTACTTCACAATCTTGTTGCATCACAGTGTGTTGCTGTGGAGATGACTGTGACGTCACAGTAGGACATTCTGACTGCAGTGGTGGGTGAGTCACAGCTGTGGATGAGCTGTATATATCAGGCTTTCTCAAATGGTGAGGCCAGCCTCCCTGGAGCATCCCCAGTCTGTTGTCAGGGAGGCTCAAGCAAGTCTGAAAAAGCAGTGTATTGGAATATTGAGTTTTAGATATTTTGTGGGAAGAGATGAGGCAAACTGAAAGAGGCTAATAGCACGTGAATTTTTATAATTAACATGTCGTTGACCAGGAAAGATACACTGACTTGAGGCTCATTTCAGGTGTACCCGGGGAAGGGTAGGGAGTGCATACAATGCAGAAAGGTAGCTGCAAAACAGTCAAGCAATACAAAATGAACAATGGGGGTAACAACTGACCATTCCGACTGGTGACAGAACCCAAATACAAGGGGTAAGTGAAGAAAAGAGGTACTAGGAGCAAGAGCAAGAGGGAGTAAAATGATTCCTAAGCAAGGGTGTGGACAGGCATACTCACTGTACACATTTGTGTACAGTTTTGTTGAGTGCCTGTCACAAACCATAAGCCACTCTGTTAATATTATCATTCTAATCTGTAGTATTTGGGTTAGTGTAGGCCACTGAGGAGTGTCCAATACATGTATAACCTCTTTAGAGAGTAGAGGAGTCATCTGACAACAATCTGACTTGTTTGGAAGGGGGTGCCATTTGGAAAGGATGTATACATTTTTTAATTGGGGGGTGTAACTGTTGGAGATTGTGTACAAAATGGAAATCTGGCTACACGCCTGTTCCTAAGAAGTTGCTTAAGAGCAGGGCAAGGTGGGTAGGAAGGTTCATACTACGCTTCATACTACGCTAGAGAAAAAGAGCTAGTAGGCGGAGGCCCATCGTGCTCTTATAGTAGGCCAAAGAGTAGTACGATAAATGATATCCTGACATTATCAACATGTCAGGATGATGTTTTCGCAAATCTTTAGTTTTACTCATAACTACAAATGCTGGGAGTTTATTCCAAGGACAGATAGTTCTTAAAGTAAAGAAAAACTTGCGATTATTGTGTTTTTTTTTTTATTTTTGCCAGTCAATTGAAGTGGGTGTCCTCTGGTTATTGCAGAGACATGGGAAGCGGAGAAAGCAGTCTGACACATGAAGGTGTTGCAACAAGGGTAACAGTGGTTCAAGAGCCAAAATAGTGTAGCAAGTAGGCTGGCCTGCGGAGGGGACAATATAGTGATATGGCTTATGGAGGTACTCTCCTGTCCGAGTGGTCCCAAGCACATTAGTCTGAGAGTGAGAACCAGAAAGCAAAGCTGAGCAGTTCTAAATCTCCGAAGAATAACAGTGAGACCACTCGTATCAATAGGCAGGCCTTTAGAAGCTGTGTTTAATACATTACAGTATTTATCATGGTCATTTTTAAAATAAATACATAAAAAAAAAAAGGAAAAAGAAAGCTCTTTGGCATGACCAAAGCCAGCAAGATGTCTGTTACTAGGGCAAGACGTGGGAGTCACTAATATGGAAATGAGTGTCTCCCGCATTGCTCAAAAAGTGCTCTGATTGGTCGCTAGTGTCACATGATACTCCTGCGATCTGTAAGACGTCCTGTTTTCATGTAAACATCCTTGGTTATGAGGAATGGAATAGGTGGGAAATTAAGGGAAGGGGGAAGGGAACATTGTTTAACCAGGAGTAGCACACTAAGCCGAAGCTTGTTTCCAGATGCGACCTGGGAGCACAAGGAAGTTATGTGACTTACTCAGGATCACACAGTATGCATCTAGGCGGCTATGGGATTCAAACCCAGGTCTCCAGATCTGTAGCTCGGCGCCTTAACCCACTGCGCTATACTGTCTCCTGTGGGTGGAAATTAAAGTTTATTTACAGTTTACTGTTACGGAGTTTGGATACCAACTAATATTTTGGCTGGTAGCTGACTGCATCTTTCAAGACTGCAGTTTTTTATCTATTTGTTAAGCTGTGTGTGTGTGTGTGTGTGTGTGTGTGTGTGTGTGTGTGTGTGTGTTTTTTTTTTGTGTGTGTGTGTTTTTTTTTGGGGGCACCTTCCTCTGTAAGCGATACTTCCTGTGGTGTTAACAGGAAATTTCATATGTTTTTATTCTGTGTTAAATGTCAATCATCTAAACAGTCTCTCTCTCTTTTTCTTTGTGTCTGTGCTTTGTTTCCCCAGATATGTGTAGAAAAATGTCCTGACCGGTTTTGGACGCTCCTCAAGGCACATGCTACCCAGGCAGTTTCTCAAGACATGGAGTATTACAAGCAGTTCTGTAAACCAGATTTTAATAACACTAAGAAGGTAAAAAGTGCAAGCAAATCTTTCTTCCAAGTCAAATGGTATTGAATCGTTGATAAATTGCTGTCCGTGTCAGTGACTCAAAAGTTTGCTGCTCACCTCTGTGTCTGAAAGTTCAGGAGATTATGGGTTCTAGTCCCACAGCAGAGACTTGACCTAATACACAATACTAACACACAAGTAACACAAGAAGTAAAAATAAACACCACCCTATCCTCCAAACTCACAGTCCAGTCGGGTGTACCCCAAGGATCAATCCTAGGCCTGCTACTATTCACCCTCTTCCTTAACTCCATCCCAAGCGCATGCAGTGGTAAACTACTGCTGTACGCAGATGATGCAGTAGTCTATTGGAAAGACACCACACCAATTGCCCTCAATACAATCTCAAACTCACTTCCAGGAACTAGAACACTGGTTCATTTAAGCATCGTTAGTACTAAACTACGCAAAACAAAATCCATGATCTTTGCGCACTACAAAGCCCCTACAGTAGCTCCCACCTAAACATCTCCAACCACCAGGGCACCATAATTGACCAAGTATCACACTTCAAATATCTTGGCATCACGCTTGACACGTCATCACTCACCTACCACACACACATCAACCTACTCTCTGCCTCAGTAAACACCAGACTAGGGACACTCTTTAGGCATAGACAGTGCCTCCCACCCCACGCCCTACGCCTGGCAGTGAACAGCTCAGTTCTATCATTGGTAGACTACGGAATCATAATATATGGGCGGCTGACCCCACGGCCCTAACAAACCAACCGCCTGGTCACAGAAAGTGACAGACTTACTCACACCTCGACCTCTACAAAAAAGCCAACTAGCTGACTTTCACAGGTAGGCTAAAATACCATACCTGCCTCCAAGCCAAGAAAATCCTACTGAGGGTAGCACCCACTGGCCTTCACCCCGTAGTAAAACCTAACACCCACAGGAGCACCCCAAGACACCCAGCTAAAACGCATACCCTAGTCCCCGTTAGAAGGACCACATTAGGCCAAAGGTCTTTTGGTTATCAGGCACCCACCTGGCTCAATGAACTCCACCCACCCATCTCCCAGACTCCACGACTAAGCCTATTCACAGCCAGCATTAAGAGGCACCTCTTAGATTCAGAGACATGTAGGTGCACCTAAGCACACTACTCAGCCTAGACTCTGGGCTGATTATCCAACCTGAGATGATACCCAACTTCTGCAGAAGCTGAAACGTACTCACGTTTCACATTATGCTCGTGTTCTATTGACCAGGGCTGCAAAGTAACCCAAAGATACCATTCAATTTATGTATTTGTATTTGTCATTTTATCTCCTTTGTATACCACTGTGTAATAATACATGTTGTTATCTTGCTTAACCTGTTTGTATGCCCAGGCGTGGAGCCTTAGTAAAGGAGTCTCTGACTCAAAGGTTGTAATTCAGAACATTAAATAAATAAATAAATAACACTGTAGTGCAGCACTAGGGGTGCTGCAGTGTTTGAGTGCCATCCTTTGGATGAAATGTTAAACTGAGGTCCCTTCTCCTCATCTCTGGTAGCTGCCCAGCTAGAAGTTAACAGAGCCCATGGAACATATCAATACCGTGGGGGAGTTTCCTCAGTGTCTTGGCCCCAGATTCCTCCCTGTCAGTAAAATGGATCAATGTAACCTACCCCTAGGACTCGCCTGGAGACAAGCTGTCACAATTCTGTCCACCATCCTGATGGCCCGGCATCATTGAGTCGCTGTGTGCCATGCAGGCAGCCCACATTTGAGAGATGGCCCGAGTTGCCATGTCAGGAGGCAGGCTGAGGTCGCTGCCACATGGCATTGTGCCTCAGCAGAGGAGGGTCGACAGTGAGCTCTAGCACTGCAGCAACCCCTACAGCTGGGCCTGGGAGCTTGCTCCTATGACAGGAATTGAGCTGCCTGTGTGCCAGGCCACCTCAGGGCTGTGCTCACCTCGGGGAGGTGGGAGGCACAGACAGGGGGGGGGTACCCATAGCCATCTAAATGATGGCCTGAGCATCTTTAGTGCCTGGCAGCACTAAATCCTAGTCCCCATAGTAGACTGCCTCAGCGGCGAGGACAGCGCTTCCCCCAGAGCCCCTGCCACAGAGCGCAAGCTGTGGGGGTAACCTGCGGGTTGCCTGGAACCAGGGGAAGAGTGCCTGAACAGGGTATATCCCTGACAAGATGGACATGGCCGAGGAGAAAAAAACAAATTCTATAGAAAACAAATTACTGTCCATTTGAGTGACTTTAAATGGTGCTTACATGTTAAAGGGTGAAGTCCCCTTAACCTATTTTCTGTATAACTGTGTAGTCTGTAGGCATGAACAATGATTCCCACTCTTGCATCCCCCTAATTTAATCCTAATATAAATGAAGCCGTTGCATTCTGTTTTGCCTGGTGTGAAAACCTGTTTGTCTCAATTGCAAAGGTCATGACCCCACTCATGCAAGGCATCAAGGCATGGTCTTGAGCTGGGAGGGGGGGGTAGGTTTAGGAGGGAGGTCAGGAAGCACTTCATGGAGTGGGTGGTGGACACTTGGAATGTGCTGCAGGAAAAAGTGGTCTTGTTGAAGACAGTGGGCAGCTTCAAGAGAGGCTGAGATAAGCATAGGGGGAAAGTAAGTATCATGGGTAGGGAGGATGGAAAGGATAAGAAGAGTGGGGCGGGGGGCAGGGTCAATAGCTCAAGCTCTGGACCCTGCAATATGAGCAGACTAGATAGACCAAATGGCCTTCCTCCCTGCTGGCATTGTATTATGTGAGCTGATGATATGTACATGCAAAAGCCAGTGGAAGTCATAATCTCAGTCAGTTCTGTTACATGTCTAGTGAAGTCCATGTATTCTCCAAAAGTGTTTTATTTTATTTTGTAATCCAGATACACTTTGAAACTACAGAAATCAGCAGGGCACTTACTATGCCTTGAAAAGTTTCATGGCTAGCATAGGACAGCAACATGGGGACTGCAGAGGACAGCAACAGCACGGACTAATACAGTGTAACTACTTCAGGCTTTAGCACTAAAATATCATAAAATTCCAGGATGCCTTACCTGAGTTGGATCATGAACTTTGCAATGGAGTCGAAAGGTTTTCACACCAGACACAAGTACCTTCATTTGCATTTAAATCCTGATGTAATTAGGAGGGTACAATAGAGGCGATCATTGTTCATACCTACAAACTTCACAAGTAACAGAATAAAAGGTTGAGGGGACCTGCCCTGTAAATGGCGCGCACCTGTTAATTGGCATGCACCTGGTAAGTGGTGCGCACCTGTTTTTTTGACTGTAAAATGAAATATGTCAGTGCAGCAGTAACGCTACCGTTCACAACACTGTTGACCTTAGTTTGGGAACGATCCTGTGTTGTTGGGGACCAACCTGGAAAGGGGAGGGGACTCGGGCACCCCAGAAGACCCTTTTCTTCTGGGAAGGAGAGTCGCTGCCTCCACCTGAATACAGTCACCTGTGTGACCACAGGTGGTAGCGCAGTGGAGTGAGGAAGATGTCTGCCGGAATGTCAGGAAATAGAGACATGGGAAGAAAATGAAAAGTGCTTAGAGTAGAAGAAAAATGTAAGGGCTTAGAGAAAGAAACTGGGATAAAATTCAAAACCTAAAGAAAGGGACAGTGCATATCTTGCCTAGGTTTCTACAAATGCTCCCCATCCTTTCATTTTCCTGGGGAAATATTGAGAAGTGTAGCTGGGAGCTTGAAAACTGCGACTGAGGTAAACCTGAGTAGGGGCATGTTCCTTCTGTAACTAAGGTGCTCAGAAATAAGAAGATTCAAACGGTACTGTGTGTGTGTGTGTGTGTGTGTGTGTGTGTGTGTGTGTGTGTGTGTGTTTTGAATAAGCTTCACTGTCCCAGTAGGTTGGGTGGGGTGGATATGCCTTTGTACAGAGGTTTTGCTTCACCTCTTCCTCTTTTATGAGGTTTGATCCTAGTCCAGGTTTACCCAACCATGGGAAGTCTGGCAAAATTTGCAAAGTGTGTGTGTGTCTGGCTCTGTATGTATGTATAGAAGTTGCATGTCTAAGTGAACTCTGAGCTAGTCTGTGGCCTTGTGTTTGGGTCTTCAGTTCATCTGTGGCCATTTAATGTGTTACGCGGTGCTAATCTGTGTCAAGTATTTCGTGGGCCTGGTGCTCATCTGTGGCCTATGTGTTTTGTGTGTCTGGTGCTCCTCTGTGGCCTTGTTTTGTGGGGGCCTGGTGCTCATCTCTGGCCATGTGTTGTGGGGGTCTGGAGCTTATCTGTCTGCATATGTTGCAGGGGTCTGGAGTTCATCTGTGGACTTGTGTTGTAGAAACCAGAGCTTTTCTGTGGCCTTTTGATGTGGTGGCCTGGAGCTCGTGTGGATATGTGGTGTTTTTTATTTATTTTTAATTTATTTATTGTATGCCTGCCCGGTGGTGCTGAGGGCCGAGGTACTGGTCGCCTTGCCTTGCACTGTGTCAGCGACCAGTGTTCGGGAACGAGCATGGGCCACTGGGGGTTGGCAAGTGAGGAGAAGGATTGAGCGTCCGATGGACTGCTCTCCTTCTCTGGGGAGGGGGGAAACTAGCTGTTGGTGCATGATCAGCCCCCAGCGGAGGCCAGGGGCTGGCGCACCGACGCTTGATGAGGGAGAGACTAGGCGGGCGCTTGGAGCATAGCATGCAGACGCTTGTGCACTGTCTCCTATGGCACCACTGCATGCCTCATTTTGGAGAGAAACAGAGAAAAGGTGGCCAGGCGCAGCAGAATGAAGCTGCTCCCCGCAGGCGCAACCCCCTCGAATGGAAGCGGCCTGCAGCACCAGATTCATGCGTTTGGCGGGTCGAGGGATCCCCACCACGGGGTGGAGGGTATAGCCATGGGGAATGCTGGTAAGGTTGCTGCGAGTGGGGGGACGGGGCTGGTAAGATGAATCGCTGCTCGGGGGGTGTATAAAAGGGATTAATTGCAATAAAAAAAAAAAATTATTTATTGAGATCTCTGATACCTGTGAGTGGATGCTCATTGATTGGTTCCACATCAGATACATTAGACAACAAGGTACAATACCGTGGACAAATATACAAATACTGAGAAAAATAAACATGGAGGTCACTGAATTCAAACACAAAGCACTAGGTATGCTGAAGCATTGTACAATGTACGCCCGTGTCAAGAAGATAAGTAGACAGGATAGGGAAGGATACACTGTGTTGTAGAAACCTAGAGCTCTTCTGTGGACTTGTGTTGTGAGAGCCTGGAACTCATCTGTAGACATGGGTTATAGGGGTCTGGAGCTCATCTGTGGACATCTGTTGTGGTAGCCTGGAGCTCCTCTAAGACGGTGTGTTATTGGGGACCTGAAGCTCATTTGTGAACATGTTTTGTGGAGGTCTGGAGCTCATATGCGGACATGTGTTATGGGAGCCTGGTGCTCATCTATGGACACTTATTGTGCGGGTCACTCCTATCCCCAGACATGTCCTGTGCTTACCCCTTTTGCCTAATTCCCCGGTTTACTCCCTGGGGTGGAGCCTTCCAGGCCTGGCCATCACCTGAATGGGTGTTGACTCTCCATTGAGAGACTCCCTACTTGGTGGTGACTAGTCATTGGTGGAACACAAGACGGCAAGCATCATCTTGCCTCACTGCATGTTTCTACTGTTCATTCTCATCCCGTGAGGATGCTGACTCGCTGGGAACTCCAGTGCCTGCGCAAGTCATAGTGTGCTGATGGGGAGCTCGGCTAACATCTCCTCTACCATTGTTCCTCAGTGGCATTGCCTCCAGTTGTCACCCAGGTGGCAGTAGAGCAGCTGAGGCCTCAACTCTCCGTTCCTGAAGGAGGTGCGTGTCCAGTGAGGATGCTCAGTCTTCCTTCCCATGACCAGCCCCCAGTGCCCTCAGCTCATTCCTGAACTCTGGTCAGCAGTTACATGCAGTAATACTGAAGCTTCTCTTTGACCACATGGTGTGGGCCTGGAGCTTTTTTAGGGTCACTTCTTCTAATGTAGAATAGATTCCATTAGGCCAGCTGCACGTCTGGAGTGTTGGATTGTGTAGGCTTGAGCCTACGAAGAGCCAGGTGTCAAGTAGGCGTTTCTGCCATGAGGGGCCATGTGCAGTGTTGTCCATTCCAGAAATGAAATTCTATGAGTCGGTTGACTCCCTGATTTTCAGAAAGGTGGGATCATTTCAAGAAAAATGTGGGCCATTCAAGTGATTTTAATCAAGTGTGGCTGTAGTTAACTGCTGCTGCAATTAATATTAATTTCTAACAAGAATGATTCAGTAAGTGCAGTACAACAGCCTTGCTAGAAGAAAAAAAAAAATGCCGGAAATTATTAGAGGAAATTTCTGACATAAGGTATTGGGCTTCATAGCTCAATACCTTATGGTAGTGTGAGCTTATTGATCCCAAAATGTTAATTTATAAGTGCCTCTGTTTTAGTATGGGAAGGGATCGTAAGTGGTGCCGAACCCACGGCCAGCGGATCCCTTCAACTCGAGCCTGCTCCACCCTCGTGCCGAGAGATTTTTGTGATGTGCTCCCTGCTCTCACATGGGGCAGAAGCCCCATGCAAGTCAGTGGGGACTTTCTTTAAATACCAGTTTTTAGTAACTTTAAGCTCTCGTAGGAGAATTAAAGCCATCGCTTCAACTAATAGGGCCCTCCTGAGCTTGCCTAATTCCAACAAATTTTCCCCTCTGATGTAAAATCACACACGTGAGTCGGCACCAATTTTAAAAATTCTGCAACACATACTCAAAACACTGCCACCTCTGACACCAGCTCCACTGAACTAGGCAACTTTTAGGGTGATTGTGTGGTCTCTGAGAACTCTCCACACCATATGGCTCACCTTACTACTTGCCATGTGGTACCTGGAACTCACACAGTCTTGTATGCTGGAGCCTGAGGAGAGTAGCAGCCTTGGCTGCTCTGCATAACACCACCTCGCATCAGTTCGCAAGGTCAGTCATGTACACCCCTTAGGGTGTTCCTTCATTGAGCGAGATGCTGGGATGCATACCACATCCTTGAGGGCATTCACGAAAGATGTCCGTGGCTTTGACGAGACTGGAACACTACCACCGCTCATGGCAGGCCGCAGTAGCATGCTCCAGCATGCCGCTTTGCTGGTGCAGCTTTTGGCCAACTGGGAGAGTTGGAATGGGGTTCGGCATCTTGTGGAGCATGCCATTGGCATGACCCTGCATCCTAGAATGAACACTGCATGTGTCAGGTAGGGACTGGCTCTGATGAGGCACAGTATGTCAAGTAGGCCTGGTTCTTGTGAGGAGTCATGTGTCAGTGGAGGCCTGACATTCATGAGCCACAATGTGTCTGGTAGGCCTGGCTTTCAGGAGTCCTGTGTCCAGGTAGGCCTGGCTCTCAGGAGTCCTGTGTCAGGTAGGCCTGGCTCTCGGGAGTCATGTGCTAAGTAGGCCTGGCTCTCATGAAGAGCCATGTGGATTTGTGTGCAAGCTAGGCAGTACGTAAGGTGAGGCAAGGCAAGTTTATTTTATAATGCCCAATGCCAAGGGCTCAGGACACTGCACAAAACTCAAAACATTAAAGGGAGAGTCCCCTCAGCCATACCTCTCAACCTTTTGTCCCCCAAATGTGGAACATTGCCTCTCAAAATGTGGAACAAATGAGCAAAATGTGGAACACTTACTCAAATCTTTACATAAGAAGCTCAGAACACTGTTAAAATGTTTGCATTTATGTTCAGAAATTCTGTTATTAATTGAATAATATATTTTTGGCATCATTTACTGTAGATTTTTGCTTTCAAATGTTAACACTGAATGTGGGACAAGTCCTCACAATGTAGAACAGGGAGTTTTGTGAAGTAAAATGAGGAACGTTCCTCGTAATGTGGTACAGTTGAGAGGTATGCCCTCCGCCTTTTATTCTGTTTCCTTGTGTAGCTTGTAGGCATGCACAATGATTGCCTGAGTTGCACCCTCCTAATTTCATCAGGATTTAAATGTAAATGAAAGCATTTAAAGAGCAACGATCGCAACTGTTTATCAAACTTCCTCCCAAGAAACATAAATGAGCCTTACCTGCCCCCAAATCAAATGCTGCTAATTTTTCCTTTTGAAACCGCCCCTATTTAGGAAGGGAAGGGACCATATTCCGCACTGATTCCTTCCTCTTCCTGGTACCTCTGCAGACAGTGATCTGCCCCCGATCAGCCCCATGGTACCACGTTTTGTGAAGTCACTATATGGAGAGTGCTGGGATGTGCTCCATAGTCATGAAAGGGGCAGTTTTTGAAAGTTACATTTTTGTACTTCAGATAGCCATTCGGAACAAATCATGGCCACTTCTTACTGTTCGTTAATTAGTTATAATGTAGCTACTTTATTGTTGCTTGTACCTGACCAGACTTCCTGAGCTGGAGAATATATGTTGCATTTCTCAGTGCTTGTACTTGTCAGATGTGGAACCTTTGCAAAAGGGAACTTGTGCTCAAAGGTGTTTTCCAAATTATAAATAAATATAAAAACAATACGAATCATTAGTTAGGTGGGACAGGTTTCTGTCATTCAAACTTGAGATGACACTCGAGCACAGAGAAATGTGAGTGTGCTGAACATGCAGTTTACACAACGGCGCGTCCTTTCCATCCAGTGACCAATGTCCTGTGACTCCGTGGGGTGATCTTCTGACTGTTCTGATCTTTACCCTACAAAACAAGAGACTCTTTTCATGCTACAGAGAGGAACAGTTGATTAAAAACACCCATAAATGTCAGACTGTTTCACTCAGTGAAAAGGAATAAGTTTTTCCCTTCCATTTCTCCCCTGTACATTTTCCAGAGCATTTCTGCTGACTACGGCATTCCTTCAGTAGTCTAGAGAACCTTTATCTAATTAGTCCATAGTCATGAAGCAGAAACAGTATTTCAGGGCTTTAAAGAGTAGTTTTAGCCCGCTATTCAGCAATCCTATATTCAATAATATTTTGTCTTTCTGCACCATTCCCGTGGTTCTGCCTACTCCATTTGCTGATTCGTCACTGCCCTTCAGGAATGGAGAGAAACAACTATAAAACAGACCCAAGTAAAGCAGAGAAAGAGTAAAAGTCTTTCCAAAACAGCGGGGTAAGCAAAAGTAACACTGTAACAGTTTGGGGGATTAAGACTTGGCTCTCCAAATTGACAGCTTCACAGCTCTGTGCTGTAACTTTGGAGTACTAGGTCAAACTGCCTCCTAGAAAAAGTCAGCTGTATCCAGCCCCGTGGTGCAGAGGGTTGAGGTGCTGAACACCACAGCTCCTGTTGCACGGTCACCTGGGTTCAGATGTGGACTTGAGCCTCTAGGGGTTGACCAGGAGGAGGGATTGGCGTCTACTGACGTTTAGCCTCTCCCGGGGGTGCTGCTGTGCTGCTCATGTACAGCCACAACTTAGAGGCAAGCAGTCACATGCAGATTAGGGATGGCTGGTGGTCAACGCATTGTGCTTGCGTGCCTCTACATGCACGTGTGTCCGTCACGTGCTGCTGGCTGTGGGGGGTGGAGGATGAAAGCTCATTGCAGTATAATGACGCTCAGCTCACCCGGACCTGCAACGCCACTCGACAAGGCTACTAGCAAATTGGGACGCTAGGGTGGGAAGAAGACAGCCCTTCCTTCTCCTGGATCTGTCACGGGGGTAACCTGTGAGGTGCAGAAGGCCAGTAAGTACTGGGGAGGTGAGTGGTGCGGGGGCAAAATTCAATAAAGGAAAAGACAGCAGTAAACACTTCAGGAGGGACATTACAAGATATACTCAAATAAACCTTAGATAGGAGATTTTTATTTAATTTTTTTTTTTTTTTTTTTTAAGGTAACATTATTGTATCAGCTTTATTGGTGTCCTATTATCTCAAGCATAAGAACAAAGAAAGAGAACCATGGGCTCACACAAGCCTGTCACCCCTCCCATAGAAGGCACTTGCAGCCACTTGGGATGAGGCAGCCTAAAAAGGGTAAAATGTCTCTGGTTGTGAAAGCGTGAAGGTCCCTTCGCCACCATGTCTCAATTGTGCTTCAAAACAATGGCCCATTGCTCGACACCATCACGTCAGAACAGACTTTCGGCTGGCGGTGGCGCTGAGGTTGAGCGCGGATGCGCACCTCGCTCCCTCCGGCGACCCAGGTTGGAAACGTGCTCAGGTCATTGGTGGAGTCGGCTGGGGGAGAAGGATCGGCGTCAACGGCTTGCTCTCCTTCTCGTGTGGGGGTTCAGTAGCTTTCTCTGCAGAATACCACCACCTCCCGGTGAACTGGGGGACGCCTGCACAGGGTAAACACAGCATCGTAGTGGGTCGACACTGGCAGGGGACTGGGGCGGATGCACCACTTGCTTAAGGCCTGACCCTTGCTCCTCATTGCGCTGGCATCCGGGACGGAGGAAAAATCTTCTACCTCTCCTAGGTGACTATCTCTCCCCAGCAGCAGGCGTGCCACCACCGGCGAAGATTCAGGCAGACTCACTGAGCAAGGCCCTGTCCCTGTGGAACTTTCAGGGATAAGGTAAGGGAGAACTTGTCCTCACCGCCCGGGGTAATCCGGACTCTTCAGGTAGTAGCGGAGTCGAGCTGAGGTGCTCTAGGGGCAAACCCTGAAAGCAGGTAGGTGGTAATGCTTGCAGCATTGGGAGTTCTGATTGAGTGGAGAAGTTGAGGGGGAAAAAGAGGTGTTGGGTGATTAAAAATAGAGTAAAAAAAAAAAAAAGACTTTCCCTTCTGCTGACTAGACGTGACCATGCTGAAAGGAGGAGCCCAAACATGGGGAGAAATTACTGTTGCCTGATGTGGCAAGGTCAGCCAGGGTTAGAGGAGTCCACTCTGATTAAGGGGAGTCCAGGGGCAGGAAACTGGTGAACAACCAAGACCAGAGAGAGCAAAGAGTGGTAGTGAGCACAGCTAGAAGGAAATAAATAATTAATGTATTTGTTTTAGGATCCAGGTAGATGTGCTGGACCTAGAAATGCCTATTTTCAGGCATGACCCAGGAGGTTACAGTATGGTAATACAAGACAAAATAGTGGGATACAATGCAACACTTAAGTGGTGGAGATACAAAGCGATAATGTCTTGCAGTCATTACAAGTTTAGTTCAGTACAGCACAGGGAAGATAATACACTGTGTTTAAGGAAAGGTATAGACCGTATTAAGTGCTATTACATAGAAAAAGGTCTGGGAGGTTTGAGCCAAGACAGCAGTGAAAAGAGAATTGTGCCTTTAAGAAAAGGAAACCTTACGTTTTTATCTTTCTGTGTCCTAGAGTATTCCAGAGGTGCTGAGAGACGAAGACTGCCCTTCTATGATTACTCCCAGCAAACCATGTACGTCATAACTGTGTGTGTGTGTTCGAACGATTCCAAAACTTCAAAAACAGTTCTCCTTATGGACTGCAGGTGGTGCTATTTACAAAGCAGAATAACTAAGTTCTTCTGGCTTGTTGAAGCATGTTTGTAGCTATATTGCTCTTGGTACAGATGAATACACAAAGTAGGTGATTGAATACCTTTTTGTCTGACCAACCTCCCCAAGATACTCCCCCTCCCCCATGCAGCTCTGCAGTGTCTTTTTTTGGGGTATCAACTCGAGTGTCTGGTGGGGAAACGCTTGGCCCCTAATGTGCTGAAAGAAGGGTTGTGCCCAGTTTTGAAGCTCTAAGAATTAGTCCCTTGGAAGGACTCATGCCAAGAAAATGTCTGGGGTTGGGGGGAGACAAATTGATCTATGGGGAACACTAGATTACACTCTCACTGCCTTCCTCAACCCAAAAAGTACTACAATACTGAGAAATACCGAGGGAATAACAGGATAATGTGGGTAGTTGCATAGGTTGGGTATCCGTGTACATTAGTACATGTTTGCACTGCATGTTTATAAAGCTTACTTATGAAGCAGGGGATCTGATGGACCTAGAATCCTTTCTGTTCTTAAATTAATGCATTACTGTGTTACAAGTATTAGAAGTGGTGGTGGTGGTGGTGGCGGCATATGTATCCCCCAGCCAGTCCTACTGGCACAATGGCCCTGGTTCCTCAGGCCACTCTCTGTTGTAATTGGTTTGGTAAGGTTTCTTCTGCCTATAGCCTTTCTGTTTTAGTGCTAGGTAGACAGTTCTCTTTGTAATTCCTGCAGCTTGCATGTCTTTTGTCCCTGATGTTGCTGGCACCTGCTTAGGTGGGTGCGAGTTTTGTGGTATGAAGCTCCTTGGTGCCCCTCCAGCTCTCTAACGATGTTAACCTTTCATTCCTCAGTTGTTCGGAGATGCTTCCCGGCGCTCAAGACTTCGAAAGGAGTAGTAATGGTCGGCAACGAGACAACGTTTGATGATGGAAGCAACAAGAACCGCAATGTGACTGACCTGCTGGATGGCGCCAAGTGAGAACTCCTGCCTCACTTCTTCAAGGCAGCTTTGTTTTAGCATGAGCCTCTGCTGCAATACAAGCCCACATTTCCCACTATGCTGAACTCTTAGTATTGTGGTTTGCATTTTTATAGGATGCATGAGGTGGGGGTGGAGGAAGGGGGAGTTGATTGTACAAAAATGGGGTCCTTAATAAGTAGTGCTGCATGCCCCCTCCGCATGTGTCATCCGATCACCCTCCCCCTGTTTTACATTGCTGCACTTCAGAGCTAGTGAGTTGGTGAGTGCAGTTAAAACAATAAAATCTGTGCACTAATTCCTATTTGTAGCCCCCCCTTCGCCCTTTTACTCTGCTGCACTGCACAGTGCTAGTGAGCTGGAGAGTGTTGTTAAAGTGTAGCAGGGCCTTGGTAGTTGAGTGGTGGCTTTGACATATATTGAGACATTAAATGAAATGTATTACTAACCTACTACAAACAGTATGTTAAACTGCCACGCTGGCAACCCGTGTTCGCGGTGTGAGCGGGTCGTTGGGGGTTAGCTGGGGTGGGAGAGGATTGAGCGTCGGAGGACAGCTCTCCTCTCCCAGGGAGGGGTGGGATGGTGTCTGCTGCTGGACTGACCCCTAGTGGTAGCTGGGCTGCGCAGCAAAACCATACATTGAGAGGTGGAGCTCAGCTTGATGCCTTGGCTCTACACTCGGTGGGGGGTGACAAAATTGGGGAGGAAAAAAGCACTGGCCCGGCAGGATGAAGCAGTCTCCCCGCCACACCGGGTCAACTGGCACCTCAATTGGCAGAGGCTATGGCTAGTACAGGAGCCCGGTGGTGGTGATTTTTGGGGGGGGGGGTGGAAGGTGGCTAGTCGGCGGGAGGAAATAGTATAAACTTAAAAAAACAGCATGTTAAAAGATGCACCTATTACTTTCTATAGTGCATGCTCGCATGCTCTGCATACTCGTGACATCTCAGAATCTCACGAGCACAGGGGTGGAGTGCTCATACTAGAAAGAGGGTGGGATCATGCAGCAGGCTCCTTGGAACCAATTTATAATCACTTCTCCCTAGTAAAAGGCCAAAAAGAAAAAAAATTAATTTGTGCCAGTTCAGCTGCTGCACGGTAAGGCTACCACTGGGGCTAGATGGAGGAGACTGAAGAAGGTGACCTTTAAATAATTTTGGAAGTTTTAGCCCTGGCACAGTGATAGCACTACCACTTGTGATACTGACAGCCTGGAATTGGAAGTGATCTCGGGAGTCAGATGGCCGGCCGGGGTGGAGGAGGGTCAAGCATCCCAAGGACTGCTCTCCTATTCTGCCCTGGGAGGGGAGGATGGGTAAGTTGGCAGCATGGTACAGACCCCTTACGGAGGCCGGGGGGGGGGGGCTGACCGCCGGGACTGTATCTGGCTGGGAGGTGCGCTGGATGTTGGGCATGCCTGCCGATTACATCATTACATACCGTGTCTTCCCATGGAGAAAAGGGGAAAACTTCCAACCTGCAGGATGATGTCTCTCTCCCATGAGCCCACACCTGCCTACTGGGCTGCCGGTTGCATCTGAGCTAAACCCCTCCCGGGCAAGTGTGGCTCCCTGGGTGGCTCCATCATGGGGGTAAACTGTGGAACACTGTGGACCAGTTGGGTAAGTCCCAGGGATGGCAGGGTGATGGGGCTGGATGAGAGGCAAAAGGGGACAGGCTGGGCACGGGAGTGGAAGGGTTGTGGAATAACAGATGGACCAGACAATCGAACTTCAGGTTCAACACACAATCCCTGTTTGATGTTTATTCAAAATACAGGAAATAAGCTTCTACAATGCCATATTCATTCTTCAGTACATCAGTTTGTAGCAACAGACTATATATGCCCTTTCTCTGCACTTAGCCAGCACCTACTGACACTGATTGCTGATCTAACCATTTTTCAGTGAAAACCCTTCATCCCTGTGCTGGCCCCGTTTGCTTGGGTAGTGGGAGCTCAAAAAGAAAAAAAACAAAAAAAAACAAGCCATAGACAAAGAACCTCAATGCAGAATCACTGAAAGAAGGGTTACCCCAAAGGGCATTGGCAACAAATCAAGTTTCAAAGAAATACAACATTATACATACTTCCATAATGTAAAGCATCATGGGATATATACAGATCACCATGGAATTTCAGACTTGTTCAGTTTACAGCAATTTACATGCGTTATTTAACAGCACAGCTAATTTAATTTCTATAATAGTCATCTAGTACTTTTTACCATCATCAAAAACACCTAATGTTATGGTATTTTCAACATTTACAGGTTTCATAAACATCAGGTATATACGTTAAGGTATTTTATGACATAATGCTAATGCATACTAAATCCAACAACAATAAACACAACCTGTTTTACATACAATCGGAGGTCACCACAATAACCTCCCTGTACGAGGACCTGAGAGGGAAAAGGAAAATTAGAGGACACTAGAACATAGTCAAGAAGGGGTGGCCAACTTTATGGACTAGAAATTGTAAAGGATAGATAGGCTAAGAAATGGAAGAACTGTTGTAACAGATGTAAGGAAAGGTTGGTCCTCAAGAGTGGCAGGAGCTCCCTGTCACAGGGAGAACAAAGCGTACTAAATAAAAATAAATAAATGATTTTGGAACCACTGTAGGGTGAAGTCTTCCATAATGAGTCTTGTCCATTTATGTAGCAAGAATCTGGGATCCACCAAGTCAAAGGTCTTTGTCAGGTCTATAAAATCGGATAATGAGCATGCCATCAAAAGAGCTGTGTAGAGCAGGAGCTTCAGCCAAGGCCAGCAGTATGTTGGATTCTGCTGTTTGGCCCTGTGGCAGATCAGAGCATAGGTGCTGCAGCAATCAGTGAACAGAACAAAAGGAAAATAAAGGATATTGAGTTTAATTCATCGCTGCATGCCGTGATCTGCCAGGTGCCGCACACAGTAGAATCCAACATGCAGCTGACCTAAATTTGGCTGGACCAAGGACACTGCTGCCAATTTGTTAAATCAATTTGGAACCACCATAGTGTGAAGTCTGCCATACCAAATTTCATCTCTTACGAGCAAGCAAGAGTTTGTGATCCCACTAAATTGAAGACCTTGGTCAGGTCTGTAAAACTGGCTTGGTAATGAGCACTTAGAATCCTGTATCTCTCTAGTTAGCCGGACTAAGGCCATCACAGCACTATATTGTGTATGGCTTTTATGGAAACTGTGCTGATTTTGCATTGAGGATCTTGTTGATATAAATAGTAAGTTGTTTCAAGACGCATGACTGTTAAACAAAAAAAAATTTGTGCAATCCAGGATGACTGATATCGATCTGTAATTCAAGAATTTGACCTTATCAACGTTTTTCTAAACTGGGGAAGTTGCTGCAGCTTTCCAGATTTGAGGAATGTTTTTTGTCTGACAGGTGAACAGTATTGAGTAATTGTTTTGTTAGGTGTGCAGCAGGGATTTTTATTAGTTTGGGGGTAAAATTAATTTAGAAATTACAGAGAAGTTGGAAGAAACTTTTAGCCTTGACAGACTGTGAGTAGGCATCTGATTGTTGCCATTGTCCAGTTTTAATGTAGTATTGGATCATTAGAGCTGGCCCGTTGGTGCAGCGGTAGCACTACAATTCGTTACACCGGTGAACTGGGTTCGGGAGCACGCTAGGGTCATCGGGGCTGGCCGAGGGAGGAGTATTGAGCGTCCCATAGGACACTGTCCTTCTCAGGTGAGAGAGCTCCGTGCTCCACTGCAGTACTGCCACCTGAGTGCACACAGGTGGTAGTGTGCCTGGAGCCAGATGGAAGGGAGGGAAGGGCATTGCAATGTCGGTGGTGTGCAGATGCCCACATAGTGCGCAAGTGCACACCTTGCCATCCTGCACATAACATCTTTGGGGATTGTAGTGGGACAAAACTACCACGACCCCAGCACCTCTTCGAGGACAGTCCCCAGCACGATCTGGGTCCCCGCCTCGCCACCACAAGGCCCATCTCACACAACAAGATGTACAGGGGGTTTATCCCCAACCCCACCTGGGTGTGAAACCAAGGCTCCATGGAGGTGAGCGGCTGTGGTTAGAGGGGCCAGAGGGATCCAGGAGGTGCCTGGAGGTCCCTAGTTGAGGAGGGCTAGTGTGAGGGGGCATAAAAAGCTTACCTGTTTTTTAAAAAAAAAAAAAAACATTGATCATTAGACAAGATCTTGTACAGAGAGGTATCCATGAATTTTTTTTTTTTCCCCGTAGAGTTTTTTCTTACTGGCCATGTCTGTGTGATATATATACCCTGTTCTGACCCATTGACCACATCTCCTCTGGACCTGCCCTCACCAGCACCTCC
This sequence comes from Neoceratodus forsteri, assembly GCA_016271365.2. Lineage (NCBI taxonomy): Eukaryota > Metazoa > Chordata > Ceratodontiformes > Ceratodontidae > Neoceratodus > Neoceratodus forsteri. Next base: position 55,455,284 of record JADMNL010000033.1, read on the forward strand.
CAGAGGTCTTCTGTCTGTGGCCAGGGCAATAGAGGAAGGGCCATCCTCCCTCCTGTTGCAGTCCACAGTGAGGACTAGGATCCAGCATTAGTGGACACCAGGACCCAGTGTAAGCCCAGGTGGCCATATAGACAAAGATGGCCCCCACCCACACATTATTCTCCCTTGGTTCCTACCTCACCCCTCAGCGTAGGAATAGCCCATCAAGTGACCTTGGCCACACACAGTGATGACCAGCAGTCAGAGGAAGCTCCCTTGGCTCACTGTGGGGGTCACTGCAGCACCAAAGCCTAACTCCATCTCTACCCGACCATACTGCACTGCCAAGTGGCAGCTGCTGCAGCCTGACCTACTACCAACATGGTGTCCCACATTTGCTCCCAGACGTGGCTCGCCTGCAGGTCAGGACAATGTGGTGTGGTGTGGTGTGGCTGGGCCACTGGGGCAGTGGTGTCCCTGAATGTTAGTGATTGTCCAGAGAAACGTTCTAAGATAAAACATATAACACAATTCAGTTTATAGTTGTCATTTTCTTCATTTATTGCCTCATTCTTTATTACTGAGGACATTTGCATTAAAACAGGATCCGAGTCCCTTAGACTTGAGCTCATCCTGCTGCTTTTCCATCCACTGAAGGCCTAATGCTCTGTTTATGACTATCACAAATGGAGGATTACAGCTGCAGAGCAGGAAAAAGCAGGAAGGTGAGTGGGGTTGAGAACCTGGCGATCCGTTTTTTATATAGTGCGTCTGTAACAAAAATGAAAAGAGCTAAGGGAACAGTCAGCACAAAGGCCCCAACACTCTCACGTAGGGCTGGTCCCATTGTGCACTCTTGTGCAAACAACATTTTGTTTACTTGCTGTAGGTTCACTGCAGTATAGTGGATTATATTAATTAGACTAATTTGGCTTAGTGCCAGGCTTAAACGTTCTGTAACTACAAATCCCAGAGTCTCCTGCAGCTGACATCAGAGCAGTAGGCAGCCGCAGGAGATTCCATTTCAATTTTCAGTTTGTTTATTTTACCATGAAAAGGCTCCATTGAGCAAGCTCATTCACAAGGAGGTCATTCAGTAGCCTCCAGTGCATGTTACAGCTTTTATAATCTCCGATCGGATGTTTTCCGGGTCTGCTTTTCTCCAGGGGCTAAGTACAGTCCTCCATGATTTTTCTTCGCTCAGGGAGAACAGCAGAGCCAGCAAACAAAAGATCAGAGCTTGTATGAACTCTTAACATGCACTGCAGGCTACTGAATCTTATCACTGCTACCTGCTGCTCGGGATTCTGGGATTTGTGGTAACAGAAGATGTCAACCTACAAGTAAGCAAAATGTGTTTGAGACAAACTACCATAGTACAGTATTTATTTATTTATTTTTTTGTAAGTTTTTGTTGACCAGGAAAGGAGGACTAGACAATTTTGCCTATTTTCAGCCTTGTCCCAGGGGGGGGATACAGATGGATGCCGACTGACATTGAACCAGATTTAGCTGATAGTCATATTTTTAGTGAATGAGGGAAATTTGGCCAGAACACCGGGGAACTTCCCCTACTCGGTCGGGGGGCCTTTGTCCCTCTGTCCAACATGGCCAACAGTCCTACTGTGGATGGTGCTGGTGGAGGTCCTGCTCTGCCTCACGTTGCTGTTTTTCCTTTGGGTCCTCTGCTGACGATTTTGGGCCTTGTTTATTGAATGTTGACTGCCTGCCTGCTACTGAGACCTCTCCTGTCCTATGGATGGGATGGCGTTGAAGTCTTCCAGTGTGTGTTTCTGGTCCTGTTTTTACAGACTCTCTTACCGTGAAATGAAACTGAAAAACTATGAGTAGGGAGACCTGAAACGGGGATGCGAGGGGTGCTTTTGCTCTGCAGAGGGAGTAATCTGTTCTGTCTCTTTCCATCCAGGAGCGCGAACGCAGTTCTGGAAGCCCGACAGGTGGCAATGAGGATTTTTGAGGACTACACTGTCTCCTGGTACTGGATCATCATGTAAGCATGCAGGAAGGTGACGAGGAAGACTCTCATAGTATCAAACATAGTAATTTATGGTCAGAGGGGGCTGGCTCTAGGTCTATTGTGTTCACCCCACTCCTCTGAAGATTTCTTTCTAAGGTAGCTCAGGCAGCCAAGCTCTCCTTTCATTCCCTGCTACTGGTGAAGCCCACTATTTAGTTATTTGTAATGTTAACCAGGAAAGGCACCCTGAGTTGTGACAACTCGTTTCCAGGTGTGTCCCTGGGGGGTGGGTTACATGGGACCTGTTTATTCATTCATCCATTCATAATTACTGGTTAGGTTATTTAACAACTGGGTTGGTAGCACTTTAAAATGCCATAATAATTAGCTTTTATTATTTATCTACTTAGTTATCCGCTTTTGGTAAGCGGGTGGGTGCACTAGGCATAGGGATGCCTATGTTCAGGCACCACCCTGGAGAATACAAGTCAAATGCATGAGCAACAACAGTGTGACGCAGCACGAAAAGGTCAGACAGTGCACAGGTGGGCAGGAATTCAGAAAATCAGCAAACAGTGAGAATACAGAGTTCTACAAAGTTAATATAATCAAAATACAGTTGGAGCTATTCAACAAAATAGACAAGTGCAAAACAAGTACAAAACTGGCACGATCAGGTTATATACAGTATACAGTAAGTGCAGTCAACAAGGCCATATAAGCATAGCAAGAATAGAGGGAAGGGGGGCACAGAGAAGTAAGCAAAATGAGAGATAGAGGGAAAAATGGATGTGCTTAAGGTGGATGGAAGCACATGCAGGGAATAGATGCAAGTAGATGTTCACGGTGAAGTCTCTTGAAACCAACATGTGTAGGGGCAAGGCAGATAGTTAGAGGGATAGAATTCCAATACTTATGGGCAGCATAAAAGAAAGCCCCTGCACCCATAGTGGCTTTGCGTCTGGGGATGCAGAGAGGGATTTGGTTGCTTGTCCGGAGCACATAAGAGGGGGTTTGGGAGTATAACAATGAAGAAGGCCTGATTTTGTTATACAGTCAAGAAGGGCGCTGTAGGACAGTAGTCGGTGAGCAGCAGGACTGGGCCATCTTTGGTCCGTATAGAGCTGAGAGAAGTGCTTGTACCATGGGGAAGCGGTGGTAAAGCGGAAAATGTTGTTATAGGTGGTGTCCCATTTTGGTGGCACCTAGGTAGGTGACTGAGCCATAGGCGAATGCCAGGAGAAGAAAGCCTTGTGCCACAGCAAGCCTGGCCGAAGGAGTGAGGGCATAGCTAGTACGGTAGTCTCCCCCACTTTTTGCATTAACAGATCTGCAGGTAGTGGTGATGTGGAGATCGAACTCCAGGGATTCGTAGAGAAGAACACCCAGGTATTTGAAGGAACTAGTGCTGGCTAATGGGGAACCATCAGCATGGGATATTTTGAGGGAGTTACGATTTAGCTTTGAGTCTGGCTGGGGAGTCCAGGAGCATGGAATGGGTTTTACTTACATTAAGAACAAGGTTATTTTCAGTTAACCAGGTTTGTATGCTTAGAAAGTCCAAAGCTCGGGAGTTATTGATATCCAAGACATTTCTAGCACTGTGGTAGATGACAAGGTCATTCGCATAGAGCAAGGAAGAGCAGGTAGGTGCCAACGTTGGAAGGTCGTTTATGAAAATAGTGAAGAGCAGGGGGCCAAGTATGGACCCTTGAGGGGCGCCAATATGTACGGATGAAAAATCGGACATGGCTGCATTAAAAGCAACAGCCTGCTTCCAATTGGATAGATAGCTGTTGAACCAGGTTACTGTGTCAACTGAAAAACCCAAGGAACGGAGCTTATTAAGGAGAAGGGTATGGTTAACCAGGTTGAATGCCTTGGTTAAGTCCAATGAAGATAGCACCTGTCAAGAGATTGGATTCCATAGCAGCATAAATGTAATTTGTAAATTTTAGGAGGGCAGTGGAAGTACTGTGGCCTTTGCAGAAGCCATGCTGGGACCCAGAGAGGAGGTTGTATTTCTGAAGATACACTATGGTTTGGGTCGCCACTAACTTTTCCAGGATTTTACTGAGCACGGAAAGGATAGCTATGGGTCGATAGTTAGACATGTCTTTGGGATCACCTTTTTTGAGGATAGGAGTTATTTTAGCCATCTTCCATATGTCAGGAACTACGCCATGGCATAGTGAGAGGTTAAAGATTTTGATTAGAGGGGAGGCTATGAGAGGGACAGCAGCTTTCAGGAGCCTAGGTTCTAAACCATCAGTGCCAGCATTAGTGGTGTCAGACAAGGATAATTGACGCTTTAGAACTTCAGTTCTAGTGATGGTCTGGAACCTGAATGACGGACAAGAGAGCAGGGGTTCAGTATCCATGGGAGGGAACATGGGGTGACCAGAGGGGAAAGAGACCAAGTAGCTTGATAGGTCCGAAAGTGGTGGTTGAAAAAGTTTGCGATGGTCACCGGATTATTACAATGCACACCATTTAGTATCATGTCATTTGTTGGCTCCAAGGAGAGTTTTGATAATGGACCAACATTTTTTGTAGTCCCCTGCAGCTTTTATTAATAGGTCTTTACAAAAAGAGCTTTTTGCCAGGCAAGTATTCCTTTTGCAGGAGTTTCTCAGGGCCCTATAGTGATTGTAGTTGGCCTGAAGCCCTGAGGCTTTGAAACATCGCCAGCTTTTGTCCCTGGCCCGAAGTTGGGTAAGAAGATTTTTTGAGAGCCACTTAGTTTGTGTACCTCATATATGGCGAGTGACACAGGGAGCATGGAGATCCTGGAGACAACCAAACTGTGTAAGGAAGTAGTCTAGAGCTGACTGGGCATTAGAGGAGGCAAAGATGGGTGACCAGTCAATCCTAGCAAGATCCTGATTAAAGTTAGCCAGATTTTGGAAGATGAGTTTCAGAGGTGAAGAAGGTTGTCTGGCAGCACGCCAGATGCAGAAGATTGGGGAGTGGTCAGTAATAGCATCTGCAAGGGTACCAGCTGAGACTGTACTGTCAAGATGATTTGTGAGGACCCAGTCAATTAGAGAGCTAGATGGGGGGCATGACCCTAGTTGGGTCAACAATTAGTTGATGGAAGTCATGGCCTTGAACCATAGTATGGAGGGACTGACTGGATTTACCAGTCCAGTTTAGGTTTAGGTTGCCTGAGGACCTCTTTCGTCCAAAACAGCTGAGTCCACCTATGAAAGGAGTTCTTCAAGACCCATAATACCACCAATGGGAGGGTTATAGGCACATACTGTGTGTAACCTCTTAGAACCCAGTGGAGGGTAGCATGAACTGATTCACAATGTGAGAGGGTGAAAAAGACATTGCGGTGTAATAAGAGGTGAGACTTACAGAAGATTGCAACACCACACACACACACACACACACACTTTGAAGAGGACCTGTCTTGCCTAATTATTTTGTAGTTTGGTAACTAGACAGGGTGATTGGGGTAGAGGGTTTTAGTCAGGTTTCCAACAAGCATAAAATGTCAGGGTTATATTGAGCCGCTCACACTTCAAGTTCCATAAAATTATGGAGTAGGCTTCGGATAATCAGGTGAACAATACGCAGACTCTTAACATCACTCCAAGTAGCGTCAGTGTGGGACATGCTACCTCCAAGTCCTGGACTGAGTTCAGTATGCCCCACTAATATTAGTGCTAGGAGGAGCAAGTACCACAGTTTACGATGGATAAAACTGGTATTTAGGGTGGGGATGCGAAGAGAAGATTTGAGTACTATAAAGGCGGCATGGTAAATTATCCTGTTTGGGATAAAAAGTGTTGAGGTGGCTAGGGACAGATCAGGTAGTATAAGCATGTTGGAAAATGTGAAGTCAATAGGGTGTATATGTTGGCCATTCATGGATAGTGGACAACTGACCACTGGGATCCATAAGATAGGAACTAGGATAGAAACTACTGGAGTATTACACCAGGATTTGGGGCCATGTGATTAGACAGAGAGAGAGCCATAGTTGTAAAGGGTATGTAGCATGATGGTAGTAGTTAAAATAGTAGATTATGGCAAAAATTGAGGTTTTATGCACAGATGCCTAGCGACGAAACTGGTATGCAGACTGGAAAGTGGAGGACAAGCAGATTAAGATAAAATAGAGGTGCCCTCTAGTGGCAGTGAGATATAAGCTGGAAGTGGGAAAGTGAATAGATTGGGATAAACATCTCTCCCTCTGGGTGTGGCTAAATATCACTACCACAATAAAACCACTGCCAGCCAAGGGTGGGTGGGGAGCAGCCGCAAAGTGGCTGCGGGAAGGAGCGACGAGTCGGCCACTGCAGGACATCTGTCCCCAGCTATGCAGCCTAGAGGGAAGGTGAGTCCTGAAACTACTGTAGCAGCAAAAGATTTCAAGCAGCATTTGCTTAAATTTAAATTTGGAAAAGCCTAGCGTCGGGCAGTGGTGCCTTTAGTTAAAATGCCTGCCGAGAGAGATTGCAAAATGCTGAAAATAGCACAGCAAGCAGGAATCAAGTGGCTCAAGGCACGGAGCACCTAATCTCCGAGAGCTGCTGGGGGAACTCCTTTGAAAGTAGCCCCTGAACTTAAATTACTTGCAGCTGCACTACCTTAATCTTGGGCAAATCAGTAAATTAGGATTTAGCTAACAGCACTGCCTTGCTTAAAGCAATTGTTAAGGAAGTATTTACTCCTGAGTGCAGCTCGGGGAAACAAGGTTTCAAAAATGGCACCAGAAATAACAAGCAGCAGCACAACCTTAAGCTTAAGGCAAGTCAGAAATGGAATTTAGCTAGCTGCACTACCAGTTGTTTAAACAATTTGTTTAAAATAGCAATACTGTCTGTCCACGCAGGGATTAAATTCTGATTTCATTAGCACAGATGGGGAACTCCGGTGGAGTGATAGTGGTAGCTGGAGCCCAAATGATTCAGTCCAGGCAAAATGGCACCAAGATTTAAACAGAGGAGGGCGCAGCAAAAGCGTTCATGAGCGAGGTTCTGGGAAATATGCAAGTTTACCTTTAGGTCCGTAGGAAGACGACGGCTCTGCAAATGGCCAGTTATTATGGAATAGCTGTCAAACCCATTTAATTTAAAAAACAAAAACTTTTCCTCACATGCTTTTAAACCATGTAAATAAACCGCCATATCTAATAGTTGTGCTCTACATATTTTCTGTGCAAGAAGCCTTTAAGCAAACAATTGTCACAAAGTGTATACTCCCACATTTTCAGTCATCTTTTATTTATTTATGTATGTATGTATGTCTGTCTGTATGTCTTTGATAACTGGGTGAGCAAACTGATCCAGAGGACCGTTTTCAGTCACGACCCAGGCCACCAGGGTGGCAAACACAACAAATATCAATACAATACAGAGATACAATTAGAACAAAACAGGACTGCCAAACACTTGGTATGAGGTCACATTACATAGTACAAATATTTCTGCGAAATCAGTACATACTGGTGTGGTGGCATACATTAAGTGGCTATACAATATAAAAGGCTTAACATGGTGATTATGGTAAAGTATTACATGCAATGTACATAGTCACCGGGGAGCCAAGGAACTAAATACAGTTAAACTGAAGGTTCAGTCTGTCATCAGGAGTGGTATAGGCACAAGTAATAGGCAGAAATGCAACTTAAAGGAAAACTCCTGACCTGCGTGGGGCTCCCTTTTGAAAAGCTAACCCTCTGGTTTAGCTTTTAACAACAAATGACATTTTCTGCTGCCGCAACTTGCTGTAATTTTAATTTTAAAAGTACAAAATCCATAAGTACAGAGGATGCATGGGCGATCCATTTGCGAAAAGCTGTGCGGTGTGCACCACTCGCCTAGAACAAAAATATTGAAGCGAGTGGTGCGTCGCTGCACCTTTTCAGCATCTTAACTTTAATACCTAGCTGGTTCAGGGAGGTGGCAGCTAGAGTGAGGGAAAAGAAAGCAGCATATTACAAGCGTAAAAGCGCCCTGAAGGATGCTGACAGGGAGGCATACTCATACCTCTCAACTGTACCACATTACAAGGAACGTTCCTCATTTTACTTCACTAAAGCTCCCTGTTCCGCATTGTGAGGACTTGTTCCACATTCAAAGTCAACATTTCATAGCAAATGATGCAAAAAATATATTATTCAATTAATAACAGACTTTCTGAACATAAATGCAACATGTTAATAGTGTTTTGAGCTTCTTAGGTAAATATTTGATTCAAGTGTTCCACATTTTGCCCATTTGTTCCACATTTTGACAAGCAATGTTCCACATTTGGGGGAAAAAAGGTTGAGAGGTATGGGCTTACTTGAAGTCAAGAGAAGCAGGCAGAGTTGTCAGGGTGGCAAAAGCGAGGAAAGTATTTCAACTGGCCGAGGGGATAAAGGTAAATGTAGAAACATAGAAATCTGTCGGCAGAAAAAGACCTCATAGTCCATCTAGTCTGCCAGAGATCCTTCCGTTAGGAAGACCTCCACCCTCCATTTTCTGTCTGCCCCCTGTTGGTTAGGCCCATGTATGTATCCCAGGCTTTTTTTAAATTTGCCCATTGAATCAGCCTCCACCACCCACTCCAACAGTCTGTGCCATGACCCCACCTCCTTTTCAGTAAAGAACTTCCCCTGATGTCACCTTTAAATCTGCTCCCCCTTAGTTGAAATGCATGCCCCTAGTGGATTTGTTCTCACTTGATCTGAAGATATTGTCAACCCTCAATTATGCCGTCCCTTTCTGAATTTTAAAGCTTACTGTCCTGTGGTCACTGTCCCTCAAATTTTCCCCAACCTCTACCTCCTCAACCCCTTCCCCATTTGTCATTACCAGATCTAGTATGGTCCTCCCCTAGTAGGTTCTGTGACCAGGTTGGTGCATGAACAATTCCTGCATGGCTACCGGCAGCTCCCTACTCTTTTCTGTGGATGCTGCGGGAATTTCCCAGTTCATCGGTAGATTCAGATCGTCCAACACCACTAATTCCTCTTTCCTGGCCATCTCCTGTATTTCACTAATGAACTCTTTAGCCACTTCCTCTGGATAGAGAGTTTGTTAGCACGAAATACAGGACTCTTCAAATATTGTATGTAAGGGAAAAAAGAGATAGGAAGGATGGGTATAGATTAGGTTGAAGCAGTGGGGGGAATGGACAAAGAGTAGTGTGGAGCAAGCAGAAGTGCTAAATGAATACTTCAGCTTGGTCTTCACAAGAGAAAAGGATGGACTAGTGCCGCAGGGGAAAATTGGTGTGTGGAAAGGGGGGGCAGGGAAACTGATGGGGCTATCCCAGAGGATAGGGTTCTAAAGGGCCTCTGAGCCCTTTGGGTGGATAAGACGCCAGGGCCAGATGGCATGTACCCGAGAATCTTGAGGGAGCTAGCAGAATAACTGGCTAGCCCCTTGGCATACCTGTTTAATGCCTCACTTAAGACAGGGTGCATGCCAAGGGACTGGAGAAAGGCACACGTGGTGCCTCTCCACAAGAGTGGACCCAGAGATGAACCAGGTAACTACAGACCAGTTAGCCTCACCTACGTTATAGGTAAGCTGATGGAGACCATACTAAAGGAGAGGCTGGTGGACTTTTTGGAGGTAAATGGTCTTCAGGATGTTAGACAAAATGGGTTTGTCTCAGGAAGACCCCGTCAGACAAACCAGCTAGACTTACTTGACTGGATCACCAAAACTGTGGACAGAAGCTAGGTGGTTGATATCCTGTACCTGGATTTCGGCAAGGCATTCAACTCGTGCCACATAAAAGGCTGCTCAGGAAGCTGGAGGGTATAGGAGCGTGAATGAAACTGGTAGGGTGGGTCAGGGGCTGGCTTCATGGTAGAAGTCAGAAAGTGGTAGTTGGGGGCAAACTCTCGAAGCCTAGACCGGTAACTGGTGGGGTCCCGCAGGGCTCAGTGCTTGGCCCAGTGTTGTTTCATGTCTTTATTGGTGACATAGCAGATGGGATAAAAGGTAAAATCTGCCTTTTCACGGGTGACACCAAGCTCTGTGGGAGAGTGGACACGGTGAAAGGAACTCGGGAAGGACCTGGCTAGGCTCGAAAAGTGGTTGGGTATCTGGCAGCTCGCCTTTAACATCAAGAAGTATAAGATTATGCACCTGGGAGCAAAGAACCCAGGGACAGAATGCTGGCTGGGGGGTGGGGGGAGGGTTCAGGTGACTAGGACGGAGGAGTAGAGGGACCTAGGGGTGGTCATCACTAAGGACCTGAAGCACGCTGCCTAGTCCAGAAAAGCAGCAGCTAAAGCCTCCAAAGTGCTAGGGTGCATAGTCAGAGGAGTTGCCTCCATGAGAAGGGAGGTCCTACTGCCACTGTACAGATTGCTGGTGAGACTACAGCTGGAGTATGGTGTGCAGTTCTGGTGCCCTCGCCTGAAAAGGGACATCACGTTACTGGAAAGGGTGCAACGAAGAGCAACAAAAATGATACAAGGCCTGCAGAACAAACCCTATCTGGAGAGGTTGAAAAGAGCTCAACATGTATTCCTGGATGAGAGGAGAAAGCGAGGGGACATGATTAAAACCTTTAAGTACCTCAAAGGTATAAATAAGAATAACATAGAAAGCATCTTCAACATCAGGGGAAGTGGGAAAATGAGGACACTTTCTTTCAGATTGGAGAAAGGAAAAATTTAGAAGGAGATGACGAACCTTTTCACTGAAAGAGTGGTATCTGGCTAGAATGAGCTCCTGGAGGAGGTAGTATCATCCAGGACAGTGGGCAGCTTTGAGGGGGTGGGGTGGGATAGGGTGTAAGGAAGATCGTAATGGGGAAGGGCTAGTGAAGGGGATGGGGGAGTAGAATCTAGGTAAAATCAGTTCAGGCGTGATAAAATGCAGCCTTATGGACCCTGAGAGCCATCTCCAAAAACTGTCCCAATACATTACAGACTGTCTTCCTATAAAACCAGTAACCAATTACGCCCTGAGAAGGCAAATCTCTCCAACTGATGGTTCCCAAAGTTAACTCTCGCTTTGGCAGGGCTGCTATAAGCTTTACACTGTCCTCCTTGTGGAATAAATTGCAAAAAACTGAAACTGAGGTCACCTATCTGCATCTCATCTTTCAAGCTCTTATATTCACGTCTCAGAAATTATCAGTGCAATTGTTTCCCATGACCATGAATTGTCATCATGCTAACCTGTACCATTTAACCATGAATAAATTACTTCTAGTGCTTGTCTACTCCTTGGCCCTGGTCTGTCATCATGCTTTCATGTAACACCTTGATGCCTCTGTCCTCCCTTTGATACTGGTCTATCTTCTCGCTTTCTCCAGCCTTCTTTTCACAACTCTGTACTGCACTCATCCACAATCTACACGCAATCATACTATAAAAGTCCTAACTCCCCTTTCCCTCTCCCCGTAGGCCCCCACCGCCGCATCAGTTCTACCGACCTATCCTTGGAACTTCACTTCTCACAATGTTTATCCTTCGCACATATTACATACCTCCTGGTACCCCATCTGCCATTAGTTGTTGGTTCTCCAAGCCATTTCATGGCTAGTACTAGTGACTGCCCCTGGTAAATTAATTAACTGGTACTTATACAGAGAACATGGTTTATATATAGTTGCATGGTTCAGTGGTGGACCTGCCCCTTGTATTTGAATCCTCCTCTGTTATAACTTGCCTTGTCTTCCTTTTATCATTTGACTCCCCTATTACTGCACCATTGTGTTTGTGTTTATATACTTATTTACGTGTTTTATAATAGATGTTACCCAACCCTGTTCTAACCAGGTCCATCTTGTAAAGAGCTCTGCTCAATGATGTTCACCTGGATAAATAAAGATTTTGATTGATTGATTGGGGGCAACTTTAGTATACACAATGCAGAGCTGCGTACTCGATCAGACTTGATAGACCGAAGTGGCCTTTATCTGCTGGCATTGTAATATGTTCGTATTAAAGACGTGAAATGGTAAAGCGGATTAATTCTTCAAACCTTTACAGTGCTTTTCCAACTACTTTTTAACCCCCCCCCCCCAGCAGTTACATGAAATAAACTGTGGTGTGTTGATATTATTTATTTTACACACCCTTGGTGTGTGATACCATCACAAACCACTCGTGCTTCACATTCATGGTTTGTGTATTACATACCTTGGATGTGTTAACAAAAAAAAATGTACAACACCCATACATTATTCTGTATGTAATGTTAGATACGGAAGTCCTGTTGAGATGTGGCAGACGTCTTTTGTATGTGCCCTGGGGTGGGTTACATGAATCCATCCATCCTTCCTTCCTTCCTTCCTTCCTGTTTTGCACTTATTTGTAATTTTTGACTAGGAAAGGCACACTGAGCTGTGACAGCTGGTTTTAAGGGAATATCCTTGGGGGTGGGTTACATGGGCCTGCTTTTTATTGACAGGGAGAATGCTTTTCCAGAACCCAAGAGGCATGGGATCTTTAACTTATGCCTGGACAGACATCAGAGATGGAAGAAGGGATCTCAGTTTAATGTCTTACCCAAAGCATGGCACCTCAATGCTGCACTTTCCAAATACCAACACTGGATATGGGGGGGGGGGTGCAGCGTGGCAACAAATAGGGCTATGTATGTACACATTTGGGATGGGGAGGGGGCAAAGAGGAGCCAAAGAGGGTTCTGGTGTACCTTATTAATTTTTCTTGCCACACCATGGGTCAGTAATAATATTTACAAAAAAGGCTTTGTTATTAGCAGTCACGGTCGAGGGACATGTGTATTTTTGAGTAGTTTGTACCAAGGATTGCAAGGGTTGCCCCTCCCACCCTCGTGGTCTAGCTGTTCAATGTGCCTTGTGTTCACTTGGCTTTTTGTACATCACTATCCAACAATCATGAAAAATTAAATGAATCTGCCTGCCTGAAAATGCAGTGTTTTGAGGTTGCTTGGTGCATTGACAACCCGACTTCATGTTCTAAGCCCCAGTCATCGCTGCTGTGGTCCAGCTGGAGGCTAGTGTCTCTTTGGATGCTGCCAGCCTCCAGGCATAGGTGATGAGCTATCTTACTACTTGCCTGCCCCCTAGTGATCCAGGGAGCGGACTAAATGATGTTCCCTGATTTTGGGGTACCAACATATTCTGCCCTGGCCTGCCATTGCATGTGTATGCTTGGATTCCTCTGTCAGTTTCAGAGAATGGGTGCGGGGAAGGCAACTAACAGTGCCCCAGAAGGCCCTACTGGGGGGGTAAGCTGTGGAGCTTGCCATTGAGTGAAAGTTCTTGTCAGCTGCATTTCAACATCATCATAGTTTCTGTTGACGCACAGGGGCCTCCTGCTGTGTAAATAATTAGGTTTATGGGCTGCGACTTTTATTTGTGACACTGCCCACACACACACACACACACACACACACACACACACACACACACACTGCTGCTTTAGTATTCTCACCTACTGTCTTGGTTCTTGAATCATCAGGGTAGAGCAGCTTCAGTGGGACTAAGGCGGGGGATCCTCCAGACCAGTCAAGATATACAGTACAGATCCACAACAGTAAGGATCTGCACAGAGTAATATAAGAACAGTAGGAGAATTTCCTGATGCCCTAACTAATATTCCCCATCAAAAAAAAAAAAGGCCAATGGTATTTAAAAAAAAAAAAAAAAAAAAGTACCTCCCTCCTTAGACATACCTGAAATGAGCTGTCAGAGCCCAGTGTGCCTTGCCTGTCCAAAAACTACAAATCAAAATAAAATACATGGATGGTTAGGGCAAAAAATGTATAGGGGGTCAGGCAGTGTGAACAACTAAAATTGATGGCCAGGGCTTTGAACGCCAGACACCACCCAACCCCCCCATCAGCATGGCGCCAGTGACATGAGCGCTTCTACCCCCATGTTGTCAACTTGAACAACTGTGGGCTGGCCCGCCAGTGCAGCGATAATGCTACCCCTTGTGGTGCCAGCGACCCATGTTCAGGAATGGGCTGGGTGGCTGGAGGGTTGGCAGGGTTGGCTGTATCGGGCGGCGGTCACACGTTCCCCATCTCCGGGGAGGGAGGGGAGATTTTGCCTCTTTGCGCCTGCTGGTACAGCACCCCTGTATAACCATGGGGAACGCTTACTGGGACTGGCGGCTGAAGCTGGGAGGCACATGGACGCTTGGTGTGTATACGCTGTGGCATCATTGCATATCGCGCCTCCCAATCCTGGAATCAGTACAAGGAAAATCTTGGCCCTAGCACTGATCCTTGAGCCACCGCTGTGCAGCTGCCCGACAACTGGCGCATAGAGGGGCATAGCTGTCCGCCCCTTTCCACTGCTCAGAGGGTAAACCGAGGCTTCATGGGGGCAGGCTGTGTTGGGAATGGCTGGTGGATTTGGGCCAGTGACACGAGGACATAAAGCATCAATAAAAATTAAAAAAAAAAAACTTTGAACTGTGATGGCGAAGATTGCATACTCACATCTTGTGTTCTTCTTTCCAGCGGTTTACTGATTGCCATGGTGCTGAGTTTGATTTTCGTCGTCTTGCTCCGGTTTCTGGCTGGCATTATGGTCTGGGTGATGATAATCCTGCTGATTGGAGTGCTGGGATATGGTATGTCAAATGAAAACAAAACCTTTAGAGTGACATGCAGCATGCTTTAGACTGATACAAGATACAGTAGTGCCTGACCTGCCAAAACCACCAGTCTCCCAAAAAAGGCTACAGGTAGAAAAAAAAACAATACAGTACAGTAGAATGGTTCACCCATGTCGGTGCACCAACAACCTGTGTTCCGTTTATATAAAAAAAAAAAAAAAAAAAGGCACAGGCAAAAGGGTGACAGGAAGGTGGCGGCATAATTGGTCGCCCCAGCCAGACCGCACACGGTGCCTGCATGATTTTCTGTGGGGGAACTCGTTCTCGCACCCCTTTACTATACGCATGTCTTGGTGTGTGTTATGCGCCTCGCAAGGCCCAACCACCAAGGCGATGTGTATATCAGAGTGCGACAGCACATCAGAGTGGGTCATCTATTTTATAAAATGGCAAAATTGTTTTGATGGGGATAAAAGTGCAGGTGTGCGGTCAAGCTCTGATATACGCATGGTCATGTGATGTGTGTTATACAATCAGAACAGCTGATTTGGAGATAGATTTGTCCCCATTTATAAAATATGTGTATGTATACTCTTTCCCCCGTATCGGAGGCGATGTGCATAGTATACGCACCGAGTCCCAAATGGTCACATTGGTCGTGTATTGTCGCGGGTGCCATTACGGGCCCTCTTTACTGCACCCCGGTAACAGTATATGCAATAGAATGTGACACAGTAGGCATTTTAATAAGGATAATTACAATTTTGTATGTTCTAATGCTTTCATGCAGTGTTTCACAAAATACTTTACAAGTCAGTAACTGAAATAAACAGAATTAATAAAAAAAAAAAAAAAATTGTACAAGTGCAGCAGTTTTAAAAACCATAAACGAGAGGTAGGACTTGCAGTTAACAAGCTTGTGCTCTGACCTGGCTGTAACTGAAAGGGCAGGGGTTGAAGTCTGTGTAACAGAGGTGAGTTTTGAGATGGGATTTGAAGATGATGGTGGGGGGTGGTCCATGGGATGCAGTGAGGCAGGTTCCGGACTGAAGGAGCAGCTGAGCTAAAAGTATCTCCCCCACCCCCGGTGTGGGGAGCAGATTTGGAGTTGGAGGAGGGGAAGGGCAGGAGTATAATGTTCAGATGAGATACTTTGGGGTTGGGGGGCTGTTTAAGGGAAGTGTCTCCATAGCTGAAAGGGAAGAGTTCTCCAGTATATGTACAAACATACAAAGCTGCCAGCAGATATAGGCCACACGGACACAGTCCATCAAGTCTGCTCGAGTGTGCAGCTGGCCATCCACTTACACTGCAGCTGCCACTCCCTGCATAACAGTGACCCTCCCCCCTCACTTTGTCCCACCCCCTCTTAAAACTGCCCACTGACTTACAGGAAACATAGACGATGATGGCAGGTAAGGACCGCAAGGCCCATCCAGTCTGCCCATTTCTTTTTCTACCTTATGAATGTGCCATAGGCCTTTGCTCTGTCAGTGGCTTATCTATTCATACTCCTCTGTATTGCTCCCTTATGCCTATCCCATGCCGGTTTGAAGCCCTGCGCTATATTCGTATCCACCGCTTTCTAAGGTAGGCCGTTCCATGCACCCACCACCCTTTCTGTGAGAGAACTTCCTCACATTACCCCTTAATCGGCCTCCCGCTAATCTCATGCTGTGTCCTCTTGTCCTGCTATTTTTCTTATATTAAACGTTAAGACTCTTTCACATTGTTAATGCCCTTAAGATGTTTGAATGTTTTGATCATATCATATTGCTTCGTATGTTCTTTTGTTGTATTTCACCTGTAATGTTCTCCATTGTTGTACTCCACCACCAATTGTTGTCTACCCTCCCTGCGACGAGGTGCCTTTGTAAATGAGTCTTTGACTCAAAGGTTGTAAATCAAATTATGAAATAAAATAAATAAAATAAAATGTAACCGCTCTCCCTCATTTGCTCTAGGGTATACATATTGAGCTCGTTAATATGTTAAACCACCTCAATGGCAGTGTGTTCCACATGGACACCACCCTTTCTGTGAAACGGCTTCCTCATTTCTCTCCTGAATCTACCACCCTCCGGCCTTGGCCCATGACCCGTTGTGTCTCTCCCTTCCTTTAACTTCAAAACCCCCTCTGTACCAGTCTTGTTTATACCTTTCATATATTTAAAGCTCTCTATCTTATCCTCCCATCCCTCCTCTCTTCAAGGAATACGTGTTCAGTTCCTTCAGCCTCTCCTATGTTTTTATTCATGGACTCCAGGGCCAGTTTGCAAAGGCCCATCCACAGGAAGGGATTTGTACAGTGGACTAATATAAAACAGGAACAGATGGTTGTCCATGGTCAGGTTGCAACAGCCACTGCTTGAACTTGATTTGGACTCTGGTGGTGGTTCTGTCACCACCAATGCTTTAACGATAAAAGATGGACTATGCATGAGATGCTGTGTACTCATCTTGTACCTTGAATCAAGCTCCTTTATCTGACCATTCATGTTTCTAAATCAGGGGGAGGGGGAAAAAAACGGTCAGAGAAATGGGTACATGGGGGAGACTCTGGAGTTTTGTTTTATTTTTTTTCCCCTCAAAGGAGCTTTGTACTGCTATACTGCCACCTTTACTTTTTTTTGTGGCTGTTGTGCTGCCGCTCCCCAGAGGTGGACTGGGGGGCATGTTTTTTTTCTTTTGGTGTTCTCCATTTCTTAGACCCTCCAACCTCCCTGACATTGGGCAGTGCCCCATCAGGCCTCTCATGCAGTCATGCAACCATGCCTCTGCGCGGGAAGCCGGCCCACTGCTTGGGGTTGCTGTGGTGGCAGAACCACAGTGCTATCACTCCCTGACTGTGAATGTCTCCTCAGCCCTTGGCTGCCCAGCTCACTCCCAAACCTGGGTTGCCAGTGTGTGAGCGTGATGCATAACCCACAGGGCCATTGTGCATGGACTATGGAGAATTTTTAAAGCCCATGTAAGCCAAATTATTTACATGAAAACCAAAACTATGGACTGGCCCAGTGGTGCAGCTGCAGTGCAGTGCATTGCTGTCCAGCAGGTGGGGTCTCGCAGGTGAGCCTTCAAAAAACACTCTGGTATTGGGCATGTTTTAGGGGTGAGACACTTAGCAGTGGGGTGGTAGGGTGCCAGTGCATCAGTGTCATGCACCCCTCACTGCTACCACCGGCCGATGAAGGAGCAGCAGTGGCTATGGAGGCAGTGCTCGTTGGCCTCCTCCTCCTCCCTAGCCAGAGGAGGGGTGCAGCCAAGGGGACCCCAACATAGTGGTGGGGATGTGAGGACCTGGAGAAAAACGTAGGGAAAGAATAACAAAAGCTGAATCTCTGTCTCTTAGAATTTGACTCCTGCAGCATTCACACACCCGTGCCTCACTTAAGTAACACAGATGCATGTCCAGGTGTCCAGCTTTGACTAACGTCCTTGGCAATGTCAGTGGCTCAGTAGGTAGCACACTCGCCTCTGAGGCCGGGAGATCAGAGGACTGTGGGTTCAGTTCCCACATCTGGCACTTGGGTTAATATCCCAGTACTGACACTGTAGTGCAGCATGAGAGGGGTGCTTCACTTCTGAGGTGCCGTCTTTCGGATGAGATGTTAAACCGAGGTCCCATCTGCCTGGATTGGTGGTAGTTCAGGTGGATGTTAAAGATCCCATGGCACTTGTCGAAAAGAGTAGGGGAATTTCCCCAGTGTCCTGGCCAAATTTCCCTCATTCACTAAAAATTCCACCAACAGCTTAATCTGGTTCAAGGTCAGTTGGCATTCATCTGTATCCCCCTACCCTAGGTCATGCCTGAAAATAGGCAGGATTTGTCTAGTGCACTTACCCGGTCAACAAAAAATAAATAAAAAATAAAATTGTCAGGTTTTAACATTGCAGTACTGAAGCCAGGCCCTTAGCGCCTTACCTGTGCTATGCTGGCAGCCTGGGTTGAAAATTAGTTGAGGCTGCAGGGTTCGATTAAGGGAGAAGGATCAGTGTCCCAATAGATGCTCTCCTTTTCTTTGGGGGGCACCAGCTCCACTGTTCTGCTGCCGTGTAGGTGACCACAGGTGGCAGTTCCACTAGAGTGGCTAGTGGGAAGGACATTGGCAGGTGACCCATGCCATACACTTGCATGGGGATGTGCTTGGCGCTCTTGATGCCAACATCCCAGGAGTCCAGGGATGCAACAGGGAACGCCCCTGATGGCAGGATAAGTGACTCAGTCTGCATACCCCACACCTGGTGACTTAGGCACAGTCTCTCCCTAACCAAATCTGGTCCACGACGACAAGTAAGGGGGCCCTCCGTTGCCCCCGCCAGAAGTGGAAAGCTCTGGGGGAACAAGAGAGGGACCCACGAAAGCCCTAAGAATGCCACGGTGATGGGGCTGGGACCGGGGACAGGCAGAAGGGGGCCATCATGGAAAACAGGAGAAAAATAAATTGCTTCACTGGTCCAAGACCTACTGCAGATTGACCTGGACTAGTGCAGCTAACCCTTGTCTTGACTAGTACAGGTCCTCTGTGGCTGTCACTGAAGTTGCTGCTGGATATGCAAGGCTGATTGCTGCTTTCTCACATAAGTTATTTTCGGAGGTCATAGGATATTGCTCGCCTCTCTCCAGTGAATGACGCCTGGAAACCAGCACTCTCCCCACCCTCCCAAACTAGGAAAGAAATCAGTTGCAGCGGGTGATGAACTGCAGTAAAATGAATTCCTTACTTTGGCAGGCTGTTGTCCTTATGCTAATCCTAAGTGTTCCAGATGGCCTGGTGTGATTAACAGATCTTTAAGAGCTGCAGTTATCCGGCACTGCAAGATGGGGGACCCCAGAAAAGACTAAATCTGAGTCATTATCACTCCATTGTTGGGGCTTTCAGCTAGGGTCTAGGCTGTGATCATGGGTGGAGTGCGAATCGCTGGATTCCAGGCTTTTGAAATTTATTTATTTATTGGAAAGTTCCACCAGGAGGGCACACCTAACAATAAAGTTGCTCGTCTCCCAGTGCGTCCTGGGGTACAGGGGTGGGAATAACAACATACAGTGCAGTACAGTCACCAGTGACGGTCCTACATCAGTACATCAAAATACTACATACATACAGTTTGATTTGTGTTACATTTGTGTCTGTAGGTTTGATTTGTCCCACATTATGAGGGCCAGTGTCCCTGATTTTCTACATTTTGAGTGTCCATGTCCAACATTTTGGTGACAAAGTGAAAAGTGGTATACAGAGCTACAGAGCCTGCTTTGCTGGTGGTGGCAGTCTCCCCATAGCTGTGCCTTCCTGCTTCCCAGTCTCCCAGCTCTATACATACCACCACGACTGCACTGCAGGCTGACGGTAGAGGAGGCCCCTGGAATGATTATCCATTGGCCTGTAGCTGCCCTTATTGGCAGGTATAGGGGTCCGAACTCCTCCCAGTGGACCGCGCTGGTCAGTGTCACCTATGCACCACCACCATTTTTCCACCCTGCACGTCCTCTTATTCTAAAAACGTCGCTTTGATGCATGGATAGTATGAAAATAAACCCTAATAAAATACATTTGAAAGGCTTACACATGAGTTCCTGGGGTGCATGGATCTTTCTACATAGAAACAGAGGAGTCAAGTCAAAGCTTCATACCTTGGCAGGCCCCATGAGAGAATTCCAGGCCCTGGCAAAGTTTAGACTCCGGGGCCCCTGCTGCATCAGTAGTAGTATGCCGAGTGGCCTGGGCCCCTCTTTGGTGCTAGGCCCTGGGAATTAGTCTCAGCTTCCTCACCTTCTTATGGGCCCTGTGCCTTGGGACTGGTTACTCGGGGCTGATGAAAGGGGAAGAGTTTAAAAATGCTGTTTACTCTATGAACCCTGGCCAGTACTTCTGTGCCTGGTATATATTAATAAAAATGTTCTAAATGTTTCTTTGTCCCAAGCCACCTAGGATTGCCTAACTCTCCCACCCCAAGAAATCCTAGCTCTGTTTTCACCTCACTTGATGCAGCTTGATCACTTGGAAGTTTAGGATTCTGGGTGGTCACGGTGTGGGGCTGTGTGTACATCCTCTGTGACTCTATTCTTGCCCTGTGGGTAAGGGTGAGTATGTGGTTAGAGGCATGATAATGCTAGCTGTTGTGTGTGTGTAGGGATGATTGATGGAATATTCACTTCCATGGGATAAGCCTTTTTGTTTTTTGAGGGGGTCATAGAAGAAGGAAGGAAGAGAGGTGCTGCAACCCAAAACTGTGTGTGTGTGTGTGTGTGTGTGTGTGTGTGTGTGGTGCAGACAGTGTGTACCTGCATGGCATTTTTTTTTTTTTTTTTTTTTGGGGGGTGGAAGCAATGTAAGACGAGGACAGATGTGCAATATGCTTGCATTTTTTTTTTTTATTCAGGTGTTTATGCTCCTTTCATCTGCCTCCCCAATCTAGTCAGCCCCCTCCATGTCCATTACCCACCCACCTTCTCCAGGTACTTATCCCACCCTCCATCCCCATTAGCAAGGCCTTAAGGGCTCCCCTCAGAACCCCTCCACGAGTCCTTGCAGGGACCAGGATAATCCAGAGGCAGGTGGTTGGTGCGAGTCCCTCAGGGACCAAGATTGGGTGGAGGCAGGTGCGAGTTGGTGCAAACCCGGTGCCGTGATCAGTTGGAGTCCCTCGGGCACTAGTTTAGGGTGGAGGCACATGCTGTGGTCAGCATGGGTCCCTCTGGGATCAGCATCAGGTGAGGCAGGTGCTGTGGCCAGCTCAAGTCCCACCAGGGACCAGGATCGGATGCAGGCAGGTGCCGTGGTCAGTGGTGTGTGGGACCTGCAGTGGGCAGACCTTCATACAGTGGAGCCCACTAGGATGAAGCGCATCATTGTAGAATTCTGTAGTAGAGTTACTGCAGCAAACAATGCAGTTTCAATGGGAGGTAATCCCTTTTGTCATGCAGTACACCTGTGACACTGCGCTTCATCCTGGTGGGCTTCACTGTATGACCGTGGTTGAGTTTTCCACAATATTTATCCCTGTCCCCAGCCGGCAGAATCAGCGTTTCTAAGGGATGTGTGTCTCACATGCACATGCCGGGAGAACCATCTCCTCTGCCCCCACAAAGGTGCCACTGCGGCACCAAGATGCACTGCCTCTCATCCCTTGACTGGGATACATTGCCATTTGCAGCATGTTCTCCCAGCCTGGCTGCCCAAGTGCCAGCTTCTGAGCTTCTCCCAAACTCCAGTCACTGGCACGGAAGGGGACATGCTTATGCTAGCCATTGCGTGCCCCTGGTTTGTATTGCTTTGTTTTCCCCTGTAAGTTTTATGTCACCAGAGACATCCACACCCCTGAGAGAAGAGGATTGGGGACAGATTTGGCATGGTGTTCCTAGGATAACTGCACCAGAGAGCTGGAGAGAGTTCAGATGGAAGTTGAATGGTGCACTTTTTTATAACACCAGATAAATCGAAACACATGGGGACGTCCATTATGGATGATTGTTGGAGGGGCTGCAGAGACAGGGGAACCCCTTTACGTATCTTTTGGACGTACAAGGACATTCAGGGGTTTTGGTCAGAGATCAAAATGAAGATACAAGAGTCTTTTTAGAACTATCCCAAGACATCACAGACATCAATATTCTATGTGGGTTGTAACCAAATATAATAAAAACGGGGGCAAAGAGGTGCATCTTCATAGCTGCCACATTCAAGGCAATTACACAAAGGTGGATGACCCCCCCCCCCGACATAGGCCACTGGATACAGCTTTGTAAACAAATCAAAACTATGGAAGAGATGTCAGCCAGACTAAACCGGAGTACTGATTGTTTCAGCATGAGATGGCTACCATTTGCACACCTGGTAGAGGTGACAGAGGGGACACGCACTACAACAGTTAATATAATGAAGTAGTTGGTGAAAGAAAAGCCAGAACGAGGGGATCAGAAGAATATATGGCAAGGGATCTGTCACAAAAGTTTACTTGTAGTGAATCTGTAAGTTACAGATGGTAGTAAAAGAAATAAGTATGATAACTCAAAAGAACAAACAAGGGGAAAAAGAAGATCGAAAGTTATGACGGACAAAGAATCAAGAAAATGTAAGTAATCTCCACATCTGGAGAGAGTTCGTGTGGAAATGCTTAATTTGATACTTCAGAACCCCAGCAATCACGAGTCATTACGGGCTAGAACTACGGGCCACGTGCTGGCACCTTTGTGGTAACGTGAGGGCAGACCACACCCACATAATGTGGGACTGTCCATCCCTGAAACCTTATTTTATGCTCCTGCAATCCCACCTCCAGGAGATATTTGACCCTCATCTCCAGCTGACAGTGGAGATGATTCTGTTTTCAATTTTTCCCCAAAACCTGCGCAGGCCAATAACTAGATATCTGCTACTCATTCTCCTCACGGCAGCAAAAAAGTCCATCACGAAGCAGTGGTTGACGCCTAAAATGCCCACGATACAAGACTGGTGGAACATTACCAGACAGATCTACACTATGGAGAAAGTAACACGAGCTTAAATAATCAAGAAGGAAATTTGCAACCGGATGGGCTAGGTGGCAAATATACTACATGTTAAAAGACCCTACATTTGTGCCCTGGGGGTGGGAAGATGTTGGCGGGGGACTGCTTCGTTCACAGGGGGCCTGTGGTCTGCTGCTAGGGAGAGCACCCCCAGTGGATCCCCGTCACACAGATAATGAACATTGCTGTTTTGGATATGTACCCGAGTCAGACAGAACTGGGCGCCTAGAGCCTTCTCCAGGAGATGGATCTGGCCTCTTTGTAGCTGGAGAAGCCTGAAGACATTCAAGATCCTGGTGACCTAAAATCTCACCTTTAAATGAATAGGCCAAGACTATCTGGCTGGGAATTACCCTCACCTAGGATCTGTGCTCAATCTGGACTTTTAATCTTTCTGTTGTATTTGCCTAGGATTATTATACCCACTGAAATTGCAAATGTACATATGCATGAAATTACTCGTTGATCTGAATGACTTGTCTGTAAATATGTTACAAAACTTAAATAAAGATGAAATTAAAAAAAAAATGTAAGTAATTTCAGACATAAGGCAGACTTTTATTGACAGCAAAGTAAAGCAGAATGCGGTGGTTGTTACTGTAGATTTAAGATGAATCTGATTGGATAGCTGCATATAAGACATGTATCGCCTTGTACACTTTTTTCTGTGTTCAATAAGGAAGTTAAAAAAAAAAAAAAATTCAAAAGAATTCTAACCTGCTGGCTGGGAAGTTCCTTTACCTGATTGGTCACAGCTGTCTGTTTTGTATACAGGGTACCAAGTTTGATTACTAATGGTGGGGGAGAGGGTCTCTCAAGTAGAGAAGTCAGACTAGGGCAGTGGGGAGAGCTAATAGGACAATGGAATGCATGGGAGGGATAGCAATCTGAAGGAGAGGCTATACCCCAAGGACAGAGTCATTATTCACCCCACCTTATATACTGTGTGCAGTTCTGGAGCCATCACCTTGGAAAGGACATTGACAAGGGTGGAGGCTGGGGGTGAAATTAGAGGCGGAAACCAAGATGATACAAGGCAGCGGGAAGCCTACAAGAAAGGCTGAAGGGCCTCAGTATATACTCCTTAGAGGACAGAAGAGCCAAGGGAGGACATGATTCAGAGTGTTAAATACCTCCAAGGGATAAACAAGATGGAGTGTGGGGACCTTGCTTTTAGGTTTGTCACAAATATGGTTACAAGAGGGAATACTATTAAGTTGGTGGGTGGGGGGGGGATGCAACAGGGATGTCGGGGAAACATTTCTTCACAGAGAGGGTGGTGAACAGATGTAACCGGTTGCCTAGGGAGGTGATGGGATTCAGTAATGCTTGGGACATGCACATGAGTATCATTAAAAGAGAGAATCACCTGGACAGGGTGGGGGAAAGCACAGGACCCCTTCCCACCGTGTGGGGGAAAGCACAGGACCCCTTCCCACCGTGTGGGGTAGGTAGGGTAAGGGCAGACAGGATGGGCCGTGCCATGCTTTTCTGTTGACAAAATCTATGTTACTAGACATAACACTCAGTAATACTTCTTCTGTTCCCAAAACAGGAATCTTTCACTGCTACATGGAGTACGCTGCCTTGAAATCTGAGCCGGGGTCGGACGTGTCCATTAGAGACCTGGGGCTCCAGACAGACCTTCGAGTTTACCTACATCTAAGACAGACCTGGCTGGCTTTCAGTAAGGAGAACATTCTGTAACTCTTGGGGTGTGGAGCCAGAAGACCTGGGGTGTGGGGGCAGTGGAACCAGAAGATCATGGGGGAGGAATGATTGATGGCCGATTTTTGTTTGTTTAGTTAGTTTTTGGTGACCAGGCAACCGCACAAGATGCAACATTGTCTATTTTCAGCCACAACCTGGGAGGTTGCAGTTTGGTAAAAGGAGTGGCTTATTCACTGGTACTGATGTTGAAAGTTTTTTTTTTTTTTTGAGATCCACTATGCTAAGCCCCTGCACCATACCTATTGGTGCCTTGTCGCCAGAAGATCCGTATAAAGTTAAGATGTCTGTGAATTTTTCAAGTAATTAAAAAGCTGCATCACTTGTAAAATTGCATAAACCAGGTCCCAAGGACTTCTGCTTTTTTGCTGCCACCCACGCTCCACCCCTGTGCTCACTATCATGATGACGAAATGCCAGTGAGCGCATTCCATTATATGCAGCAGGCAGCAGCTTTTCTATCTGCTTTAAATGCTGTAATGGCCACTTGCAATGAAACATGGGGATCGGTCGACTAGCAAGGGCCTAGTTAGTTGACTGGTGCCCTCATTTCATTGCCAAGTGGCCATTATATAATTTAAAACAGATGGAAACGCTGATGCCCACTGTATATAATGGAGCACGCCCCGTGCTCCCACTGGCATCTTATCGTCACGCAAGTGAGAGTGGGGGCAGAAAAAAATGGAAGTCCTTGGGACCCAGTTTATGCAATTTTACGAGGAATGTAGCTTTTCAATTACTTAAAACTTCATGGACATCTTAACTTTATATGGATCCTTTGACGGCAAGGCACCGATCGGTATGGTGCAGGGGCTAATTGTATTATCTTGATGAATCTCTTTAATGAAATGGCTAAGACAGACTGGAGAATTTGATTGGCCAGTGAATACTCTCACCCATATAGTTATCTCACCATAATTACATGGGTTGAGATTTCCTACCCAATCAAAATATCTCTTATTTTACTCCAACCCTCCCTTTATTTTATTTTTTACTACACTTGTGATTAAAAGCCATTTTTAATTGCAGTGAGGCACTTTAGGCACTTGCAGTTATGGCCAATAATTGGTGTGTGTGTGTGTGTGTGTGTGTGTGTGTGTGTGTGTGTGTGTGTGTGTGTCTGTCTGTGGTTTGTTTACAAGCACAATGCGATACTTTGTACCTAACATACTTGAGGCGTGTGTGATTATTTTATCATAATTGCATTCCTTGTGTTGTAGCAGTCATGTTAGGCTTAGGGTGTCCTGCGCAGTGTTTATTGCTTACTTTAATAATATATAGTACTGTACATCAGCTTAACAATGTACATTCCTTGGGAAGGTTGCAAACTGCTGCCCAAAAATAATTTATCTTGGTTAATTCTCCTGATGATAGTGTGAGGGTGTGGGAGGGTTACTTTATTTAGTTCTATTGTAGTCCCTGGGCCCTGCTTGGTAAGCAAATGATTACAGGTGGTAGTCGGCTGTTATGGAAAGTAGTCCATCTGCCATAAGAACAGCAGGCAGATTTTCTGCAAAGATCTGAGCCTCAGAGAGGGGCCCGATTTGGCCTGGGGTAACTGCTCACTGAATCACTGTTCATTGGGTATACACCATATCCCAGCACTCGGCAGGGACTCCAGATACAGAGTGTCAACTCGGCTAGGAGTCACTGCACACAAACAAGATTGAGGACAGTTTAGTTTTGGATTTTCTACTCTTCTTGGGCAACCAATATTTGTATCTGGCTAATAAATATGCAGCCTAGGTTAAGAGAAGAGGGTGACTCCCTCCCTTCCACTTGTATTACTGATCCAAAATCTAAAACTAACAAAGGTCTGAAAACTGGAGAAGCAGTCATTCAGAAGATTTGTCTCTGCACAGCCTGCTGGACTTTCTTAACGCCTTTTGTTCTTGTGAAGCCGACTGAATGTGTCTTTGTTTCCCAGTGATCATCCTGATTATTCTGGAAATCATCATCATTCTGTTGCTCATATTTCTAGGAAACGGATTCTGATCGCTATTGCACTTATTAAGGAGGCCAGCAGGTTAGGGTTTTAACATTTTATTTTACAAACAATGTAGCGTCTGAAGTGGACCACGAAAGCCTAAAATGCGTGTGTGTGTGTGTATATATATGTGTGTGTGTGTGTGTGTATGTATATATGTATGTGTATATATATATATATATATATATATATATATGAGACAAAGAACCTCTGTGCGTAAACACTGAGGCAAGGGTTACCCCAAAGGGCATTTGGCTGGGAAGCCAAGTTTCAAGAAAATACAAAATCACACATGCCCCCACAATGCAAAGCATCATGGGCTACATATGCAAATCACCACAGGATGTTATGCTGGTCCAACTTTAAGCAGAACTGCATGGTGCCAAAGGCCTCTCACACAGTTTGCAAAGGGTGCTAACAAAAGACATAGACACGTGTTCTGTCCTACCAGGACTAATCAGTATGCCTCGTCTGTTTGACACCCCAGTGAAATGGACCAGCTACCCCTAAGGCACTGTGCCTGGGATATATATGTGAACCCATTAAAATAAAAAACATTTAAAGACAAAGAAACCTCTGTGCGTAAACACTGAGGCAAGGTTACCCAAAGGGCATTTGGCTGGGAAGATCAATTACTACACACACACACACACACACACACACACACACTCTGTGGGTTAGGGGCAGGGCTAACCGAGTACCATTCAGCCACAGGGAGGGTGCAGAATTACATTTATAAAGTGCACCAAAATAATAAAAAAAAAAAACACAAATTAAATAAATCTTTAAATTAAGAATAGACAGATCTACATTAGTGGTAAATCAGTTCTCACATCAAGTGGCAAGATTTGCCCCATCAAAGAGGTCAAACTGGCTGATGGGTAAGTCACTCAATGTTGTTAGTTGAACTTTTTCATATCCCCCAAATTAGCACAGTTGCAGAGAATTCTAAAGCTGTGTATTCCCAAGACTTGCAAGGCACCTTCCAGACTTGTATGTGGTTACTGGTCAAATAACGCTCAGGTCTGGATAGCTAGTACTGACCAATCAGATCACTGGCTTTTTCTTGCCCATTTTATAATGCAGCATTACTGCACACCCTGTGGTATTGTTTCTTACACATCTGATAGGCTACTTGGATGTGTTATAAACCCTGGAAAGGAATACTTAAAATTACAGAAATAGCATCCGTTCATAAAATGTAATCATTAAAACATTATGCTTATGAAAGTACACACAAAAGTAGATAAGTGAGTTTAACAGTGCGATTCAAGCATATCATTCAAAGTAAGTGCCAGTCAGCAGGCAGCTGTACTCAGATCTCCTGACAGCTGATTCCATGGCTCTGGCAGTACCTTTCCTTGCATGCAGGTGGCAGTATAAGGCCATCATACTATGCCTGCCAGTACCCCCCACCCCTCCACTCTCCGCGGAAAAGAACCCATTGCTTTTCTTCCCCAAGAGGCTAAACACATTTCAAATGATTAAAAATCTATAAACAGTTTAAAGCCCTTCTGTCTGTGAAACTTTCGGTGACAGCAAATAAAAAATTCCACCTCTCCAGCCAGTGTCCCTGACACATACTAACAGAGCTTATTGATTGGGAAAGAGGAGAGAGAGAGAGAGTGAGAGAAAGGGACTCTGAGTGCCTGGTGTATTGTACCTCCTGTTGATCTTTTATTTCAGGTGACAACACACTGGATTGGCAGGCGATGGTCAGACAATAATTAACATGGAACGGGGGGGGGGCAAAGATGAAAGTGTGTGGTGGTCAGATGGCAGAACTAGGGATGCAGGTTGGTTCCATGTCAGATCAGGACTCCCCCGCTCCAGCCTGCCTTGTCTCAACTCTGAATTGGCACAGCCATTCCATTGTCCCAGTCTGAATCTGCAGCTGACCTGTTTCTGACCCAGTTCAGATAATAACAATTCTAGTTTGGACACAAAAGATCCACTCACTGAATCTTGCTTATTGGGAGAACATAAACAATGTTGTTTACAGTTTTTAATATAATTGTTAATTTGGGCATGTGTGAAGCCTGTTTTATCACACTGGTGTATTGTTTTGTGTTTTTGTTTTAAAATATTCCCATTTTTCTCAAATTTAAGCTTCCACATTAATGCAGCATGTTTTTCTGCCCAATATTCATTTCTTTATTTACTGAGCCATTCTGGGACCCAGCGCTATCAGTTGACATAAATATGACAATGAAGCGGAACACAGTGACATCAGGGGAGATGAGTGGACCCAGCATGTGGGAGTCGGGCAGCCAGAGAAGCACTGCCAGTGTCAGCTTGTCCCACCCTGGTAGGGAGGATGTCATGTCAAGTCATTACCAATAATTCACTTGGTGACAATTCATTCCTTCTCTCTTCTTCTCTCCTATGCATATGAAATACCACAGCAAGATTTTATTTATATTTTGGGACACCCCTCCATTACTAAGTCTCTTTACGATGGGAAACATGAACTATCCTGGAAGAGGAAACCATTACATAATATAGGATGGAGCAAGCTTGGAATTTGAGATATTCAGGACATTACAGACCGCAAAACAGGCTTTCATCTTTCCTTGGAAGAACTCAGAGATAAATATCACAAACATGTCATTTTTATTATTTGCAGCCTAAAAGGATCCTTGCTGAAGCTTACTGGGCCCTAATCTTAAAATACAGCAGAACAAAAACCTGGACAAATTTAATGAGGAAATGGGCGACTCTTGTTTATAAATGTCTTGCTAATTGTGTGACTCAGTATCCGCACAAGAGGTCAGAGAAAAATGGGAGAAAGAGCTGGGGAAGAGAATGCCCAACTATGAATGGGATTCAGTGTGGAAGAATGCTTATAGATGCAGCAGAGAAGCACGGGTAAACGGATTCACTTCAAAATGTTTCACAGATTTTATTACTCCCCAAAGAGGTCAGGGCATATGAATTTCCATCCCTGTGGCAGTGTTGGAGAGGCACTCAACAACAGGGTGACCTGTTGCATGTTTCATGGGAATGCCCAGTGGTTAGGGACGGGGTGGAAAGAAATTAATGACTTCTGCAGTAAGGTTTTAGATCATGATATACAGTTCATACCACAAATATACATTCTTGGCTGTAGTCAAAGTATCCCTGGAGTTACCAAATATAACTATACTTGTCTGCTATTAGCAGCTCTTGGCTTTAAAGGAATCCTACTGGTAAGGGTGCTCAACCCACTGGTGCAAAGATTGTGGCTTCAGCACCTCGTTCCCTCTGGAGTCCCACTATATATTTATTTATTAAATTATCTCACCCCTCATAAAATTTGGTCTCCCAGGGAGTGCAGCCGGCATATTGAGCACCAGAGTGGAGCCCCCTGGGAGACTGCACTAGCAAATACCGCGATATGATGACGCGGTTTTGCCTCTTCCTCTGCATTGCCCATATGTACAGAGATATTAAAATTTCTGTATGTACTATGATTGGTGTTATTTTTACAAAAAGTGCCTATATGCCATGTGGGTGCTGGCTACGTCCCCTGGGAGATCACATTTTATGAGGGGTGAGATAATTTAATAAATAAATATATAGTGGAACTCCAGGAGGGATCGAGGTGCTCGAGCCACAATCTATAGACCAGTGGTTTGAGTACCCTTGCCAGTAGGACTCCTTTAAGAGGTTGAGAACTGTTAACTGGAAATCTAGGGAGATGCCCACTCTGGAAATGTGTTTTAAGAATCTAAGGAAAACTGCAAATAATGAAAGAATGAATTATGTTGCAATGAATGGGATGGGTGCCTTTGAACTTAATCTGATCTGATTTTCTAGCCTGCTTTAAAGACGTGTCATTTAATTGTTTCTGCTGTTTCCCATTTTGTAATGGTAACCTGGGCCTCCAGGGAAGGGTTCCATAAATAAATGAAACTCCTGCTACCACAGAAAGTATACAGCAGGGGTGCTGGAGACCCATCTGCCAGGTTGGTTGTGCTTTACCACGGCTCTCCACCCCCGACATACAGAGATTGGAATTCAAACTTTTATTTTTCTTAAAAACCTGAGATTACTCGGCAGATTCTGTTTCCTGAGCCAATTCACAACAGAATTATCTACAAATTATAATGGGCCATCCTAAATCTGCGCAATAGGGCCCTTTCAAACCCGAGCAATGACCACAAGAGAAAGAAGTGGAATCCACGAGAAGCACCAGGACCAGCAGCTCGAAGGAGTCCACTCAACCTCTTTGGTAGGCATTACTAGAATCCATGCGATCGATGGACTCAAAGTTGGAGTGGTCACTACAAAAACTTGATATGCATGACACCCAGATCAAAGGCCTTTCATCTTAAATGGCTGGTATTGAGTCCCGCTCAGTCTCCACACTCTCACTGGTAGCCACGCTGACTCAAGAAAACTCCCAGGTCTGGGGATGCCTGCAGGCCCTGAGAATGAGGTGCATGCAGGCAATTTGTGGCTAGTGGGAGTACCTGACGGGTAGAAGGGCCAAACTTACTTTTATTAAAAACTGAATTCTCGAACATCTCGACCTACTGGAGGATTTTGACTTGGCAACTTTCTGAAGAGCATAAAGAGTTAATCATCGGGTAGGTACACAGATCCCTAACCAGCACCAGACTGTTACATTAAGCGCTACTGGGGTTGAAATACGGGACACTGTCCATGTGGCTTACCCACTGTCTATTGAGGGTGTGGATGTTAAAATCTATTCCTAATTATCCTTTTAGATCAGGGCCTGGAGGAAGCAGTTTGACTCAATCTGGCACCACCTCAGGGCCCTTTGAGTAATCCACTTCTTTTTGAGGTCTGCTCACCTTTGAATCATTGACAAAGGGAAAAATGTGGCAATACACGGATCTGAAAAATGCTGGCAGATGGTTAGAATGCTACGAAAAATAATTTACAGCCAGACAGGATGACAGTGCAAACCCTTGGGAAGAGGAGTCTGGCGAAGACTGAACTTCAAGAAGATCTGTTAATGTAGGCGTAGTGATGACATGGCATGTGCAATTCTCCGTTTGTGATCCATTCCTAAATATCATATGTGTGAGCCTCTCCTAATACAATATTTGTTTTTCTGTATATATCACTTTGGATTATGAGGGCTTATAATTCTGTGGTGAAAATACTGTACTTACGAGGTCTTAGCGGCATTGTAGGGGAGCCCTTCAGTATATTGTGCAGGCACCGATCTCATGGTGGGTGCTGGTTGAAAGCGTGTTTTACTTCTTTCCCCACACATGCCGCAGACCTAGCTTTTCCATTTTTACAGCAGAGAACAGACATGTGGAAAGACTTACTGCAAATACCTCTTTTCTTCCGATTTAACAGAACAGTTCCTAATTTTTGTTCTAGGTATTAGGAAACAGTTCCTATTAATAAATTCCATTAGTTTCTGGAGTTGTTGGGGAGGGGGAGAATAAGGAGTAGACTCTAACTTAAATTTGTTAACAATTACCGAATGTATTGGTTTACACAGCAGCTACTAGACAGCTGCATACTTCTCCCTTTTTGTTCTACCTATCATTTTACAGCAAAGCTGCTGAACAGGCTAGCATTTACTGTAAACTGGCTTATAAATTTGATTGGATTTCCCCCACCTCCTATTGTGCAAAACTACAAAGCTAAGTATATGATTTTTCAAAAGTTTGTTTATTGTAGTATTATTACTAGTGACCACCTTGAATGCACGGAGCCACTGTGGTTTTCAGACGCTATAATAACCAGTAGAATGGGTTGTTATGGAATATTGTGTCAGTCTTTGTGACTTGTATTGTGCGTGTGGGTGGGCTAAACAGAGCAACAAAAATGGCGGCTCCCTTCCTCAGTTACTTACTGAAGAGCCACTACTGTTCCCTCCTGACCCATTCTTCATTATTAACTTTTTTTTTTATTCTTTATCTGGTTTATCCTGCTTTTTCAGTGTAAAACAAATATCTGGTTGATCCAGCTGTATGTCTGGATCAGGAGATAGTGAGTGCAATCCAGGACGGTATCATGGCTGACAGCCTGTAGAGCTGGGTGTGCAAGGTTCAAGTATCTAAGTTTAAAGGTCTGTACTGGACAGTGTGAGGGAGAGAGTGAGAGAGAGAGAGTGTGTGTGTGTGTGTGTGTGTGTGTGTGTGTGTGTGTGTGTGTGTGCGCGTGTGTGTGCGCATGTTGCTATTCACTCCCTTGCACCAGTAATTATAAAAAATAATGTTGGTGCAAGGTGTGTGTTTCAGAACGTTTTATGACTTATAAGAACCTTTTAGAACCTCAGAAACTTCTGTAGTTCTTTTGTCCTTATTTCTTAGCTGAAAAACACTAGAAAGAGTTAAGCAACAAGGACAAGCAGACTTGCCGGTTTATATCAAAAGTGCAAAACAGAGCGTGGCACAACACCGCCCTCCAGATCCAAATGTGACCCTTCATCGGGGTGTGACTACAAAGCAAAAGATAGCTATTTAAATACATACATGTTGAAGAGACATATACCATTATTTATGGGTAAATACATTTGTGGTAAATACATTTGTGCAAATGTAGCATGTCGAATGCCATGTGCAACAAGTGCACAGTCTTGATAAAGAAGTGTTTTTCTCAGTTACCTGCTACTGAAGCACTGTATATAGTTCCACTATTTCACATTTTGCTGCGTTTCACATGTTTTGTGCTTGTGCCTCAGTGACTGGTTACTGCCCTGTCTTTCTTCCATTTTATTGCATTTGTATCACTAGTACTAGTTTTGTTCAGTGTGTCTATTTTCCCACCAGCCTGGGTTATACCTGGAAATGAACTTTCACTTAGTGTACTTTTCCTGGTTACCCAATTAAAAACAAATACATGCAGAGGTTCCTGTCATGCAAAGGATAACCCATGATGGGTGGTGTGCCACCACACAGGAATAATGAACCCTTTGCTGTTTGTTAGTCATAAGACATCGCCAAGTTAAGCAACTATTGGAGAAATGCTTTATTCCCTTGTGTGCGTACACCCTAGAGTCTGTAATCCTACTTATAAAATGGCCTCCTGTTTGTCAACAATATATATATATATAACTACAAATATATTAGGAGGCAGTCTAGCGCAGTGGTTTAAGGATCTGTGCTGCAAACCTGAGACCTGGGTTTGAACTTACAGCCCCACTTGCATACTGTGTGACCCTGAGCAAGTCACTTAACTTCCCTGTGCTCCCAGGTCACACTGTAAACAAGTTTTCAGCTTAGTGTGTCTCCTGGTTGTAATAATAAGTGTGTGTATATATATATATATACACACACACACACACTTCAAGTAAGGCCTGTGGTTGTCATGTAATGGGTTGTAGCCAATGGGATTGTGGGACTTTCAGGGCCCACTATATAAATTCTTACAAAATACATTGCTGTGCTAAATTATGATCTTTGTAGCTCACAAATTTCCAACAACTTGAAGCACCAGCTCACGTAACAGTGAACATTTTATACCTGTACCTTTTTAGTTCCTCCTTTTTTCCCAGCCTGTAAGAAGACAACACCCCCATTCTGAGTGTTTAGTATTTGTTTAGAACTAAAACAATGAATGGTGAGCAGATATTAAATATGGCTCTAAAAGACAAAGAACTTCAGAATGCACTATGGCAAGGATTACACAGAACAGGCATTGGCAAAAGTGCCAGGATTCAAGGAAATGTAAAATTATGCACATCCCCAAAATGCAAAGCATCATGGGAAGTATATGCAAATCGCCACAAAAGAATTCCACTTATAGAAGAACAAGTCTACACTTTTTCCTGGTGATTCACATATACGTTCTACACTTTGCACTATGGGGATATGTGCAATTTTACATTTCCATAAACGTGGCTGCTGCCCCCAAGTTTTCAGCAACAGCCTTGACTGTATTTGAACAGTCATAGTTCAGCATCACTTTTTTTGTGACAAGCACAGAGCATGGGCAAAATGCCAGTTTTCTGATGTCCTCTGACTTTGATGACATCTGAAAATGGATTTGAAAAACTCAGATCCCATCCACAGATCCAATGGAGTGGACTAGACTACTTGGATCTGTTGAATCTGATGGCCAGATCCAAAGATTCAAAAGTGATCTCAGATCCAAGGATCCAACTTCAGATTTAAAAAATCCAAGGATCTGAAATCTAGATTTGATCAGATAAAAATCCAGAGATCTGAAATCTAGATTTGGTCAGGTAAATATCAGATAACACCACTATTCCTTGGAGGACTGTCTGATCTTGAAATGCAGAATCTGAGCACCATTTCTTGTGATGAAGATGAACTAGCATGCAGTAGACATTGCTCTTGGTCTTATGGGACACTAGGCCATCAGGGCTAACTCTTGGCCAGGCCAAACTCGAGGACAAAACCTATAAACTGCAACATGTTGAACAGAAAATTAAATGTGAAAACTGTATAAACAGATTTGAATGCAAAAATAAACAGCAGAAGTCAACATTGGGGGCTACAAAGGGGTGCAGAAAAAGCTCTTGCTCATTATTAACCATCATTCGCCACAGATGTGGCAGTTCTAACAAAGTGTTACAACTGTACTGACAACTGACTACTTGAGTCGCCTTCTAGTAGGGTGAGTGCAGCCGTGCTAACTTACTGTATAAAGAGATTTGAAAGCAAAGATAAACAGCAGAAGTCAGCACTGGGCGCTACAAAGCAGTGCAGAATAAATTATAAAAACCTTTTTTTAGTTAATTTTCTTTCTAAACCCTCTTCCATCTCTAGCCTCTGATTCCCATGCCCTACTGGACCCCCTGCACCTCTTACCTGACTACCAATCCTCCATTGAGTCATGGTTATACCCCCCCCCAGGCAGGGACAAAGTAAAGAGGGTTTATCTACGAGCTTCCTGTAGCATCAGGTGACACGCCGAGGCAGGGGAAGGGGCCCAGATATGCTGGGTTCCTTTGACTCGGTGATTGGGGTTCTTTACTGTTTTTCTCCCCCCCATCGCAGACATCACATGGCATGCTTTCATGGCTCCTGCATGGAAGGCACCAATGACAGTGATGTTCCCACCCTCCCTCAAACTCCCAGACGCACTACCACCTGTGATCACCAAGGTGGCAGATGGTGCCCTTCCTCCCTAGAGAAGAACATCCTCTGGGTTACTTAGTCGTCCCCCCGGCTGGCCCCCCGACTATCCAGGCTGATGACCGAACCTGCATTGCTGGCATCACAAGTAAAGCTGCAGTGAAGTTTTACTCCATTGACAAAGTTGCAGCAAAGTGCCTGAAATTCGTAATACTTCACTGAGAAATTCTGCACCTCACAGATTGATCTGCACTTCGCGAATTGTGCTGACTTCACAGAAAAATTTACGGAGAGAATTTCAGAAACTTCACCCATCTCTAATCACGAGTGGCAGCCCTACCATTATGCCGGCATAAACTCTAGCTTTAACAAAAACTAAACACAAACTATAAACTCCAACATGGAAAAAAACGATAACACAGCCATGGCAAATCACACAATAAAATGCTTTACTTAAATGTCAGAAATGTATTCTGTGAAGACAGGCAATGCATGTGTCTAATTGATTGTTAAGATGCATGATAGGCTAAAAGAAGCAATTTTAGTCTGTCTGACCTTAAGCCAACCACAAATAGGGAAGGCGAATTTTTCTTAAGTGAGACAGCAGCTATCCTGTATAAACTAAAAGAGAGTATGTATTAAAAGGAACGTCCTCAAAGACTTACAATTGCTCATTACAGAATATATGATTTTTATTTTTCTTTATTACCCCATCAGGGTGGAACAGATAAGTTTGTGGTGTTGGCCACTAGCTTATCAGCTCTCCAGTGACAGTCCAGCCATGTTAGCCAACCCTGCCCCCAGAGGGTCACTTGCTTACCCGTGGATTTCCTCAGTAGGACCTTCAGGGATTGGCGGATCCCCCCAGGGCACTCTGAAGTTGGTGGCAGGGACCCTTCATGCTGCATGGACAGGCAGTGCAGGGCTAATGCTTCACCCTGCTGAGCCAGGGTAATTCTGTCTTTTCTCCCACCCCCGAGACATTGTTAACATACACATCACAATGACACAACTGGTATGCGTGGCATGCTGAAGCCAAGCATCTCACTGCCCCATGCCATCCAGACTGACTGGCTCTGTTTATGGGCCCATGGTTGCAGTGGCCACAGGCAGCCCGCCCCCTTAGTGGAGGCAAGCATCCTATGGGATGCTCAGATCTCTTATGCCCCCCCCCCCACAACTGGCAATCCAACATCCTAGGCTCATTCCAGAATCTGTGTCACCGGTGTTGCAAGCGGAAACACAGCAACTCTGGCAATGTGTCAACGCCTCTAAAGGGAATAATTAGATTGACAGGTAATGCTCCCCAGTACAACTTCCTAAGGTGGAAAAAAGTTTTTGGGCTTCACTAGTAGCCATCAGCAAGATCGGCACTCACTAAATCTCTAACGAAAGCCACTTCAAGCCAGGATACTGGCCCTTCAACAAGCTGGGTATTGTCTATATGCAGTCCCTGGCAGCTCATGGCTAGGGCTGCAAGCAGGGGTTCATTAAACTTCTTTTTGGCGGAAGTCAAAACCTCCATTAGTTCAAATATGAAAGCCATTCCAGTTTTTTGTAAAGTCAAAATACTTCCTAGGTCTCAAACTGTGGAAGTCTGTAATATGCTAAGAGTGAATATCCTTAGCAGGGGCTCATCTCTGGGGCCCGAAAAACAGTAGAGCATATTTTCTAGTCCCACGCCAGAATCATGGGCTGATTACCCAGTTCTGATTCTGTAGTGTGGTACTATGAGGGAGTTGTACTGTTTAGATGCTTTCTTTGAGATGAGACTTTAAATCAAGGTCCCTTCTGTTTATCCCTGGTGGCTGTCCATGTGCAAGTCAAAAATTGCAGCCAGAACCAGTGCAGTAATGGTGCACCTAAAGCAGAAACAAAGGGCAGTTCAATTCAGTGTTAAATCACCATTTATCAGCTACCCAAACAGATCTGAAAGTGAGAATAAAACAGCGCTAACAGTTTGCCTCACATTAATGCTTGCCAAGAATGCATTTGAAGGTGGATTTATCAGGCTCCCACTATAATGTATTCTGTGGCTGCTGTATCAGCTGAGCGCCCAGTGTAACATTTTCTAGCTTATATTAGCAGAGTCCCTACCTCTCAACCTCTCAGCATTGAACTTCCTAGCACTGGCCTTCAAAATCCAAAGCAAACGGCCAGAATGTGCAGCCCCTCTTATTTTAAAGAATAAAATGTCTACGTATAATGAGCCCCATATAACAGAATAGTATAATGATTTAATAGCTTGTGTGTCCAGAAATAGCTCTAAAATTATTGAGAACATCAGTAAACCTTTGTAGAAGGAGGATAAATGAGTGTAAAATCATAGCGCTATGCGAAATTCATAGCAGTTGGGAGGTATGTGAGTCCCTGCTGTAATGCGTTTGAAGGCTGCTTGATCAGTAGAGTCCCCAGTTTAATGTATTCAAATGTTGCTTTCTTAGCCGACTTCCTACTGTGATGCATTCAAAGGTTGCATGATCAGTTGAGCTTCTGTTGACCAAACGCAGCTTCAAACATTAAATATATGTTAGTGAATTTCTTATTATACTTTGGCAAGGACTGCCACCCAGGACCGTGAGGGTAAAAGGGCGAATGAGCAGAGCGTTAGCTGCAATGGTGCTGCTCCACTAGCCTAGGCAGCAGGGGGGTGGGGTATATGAACAATAATAAGCAGGTTCATCAGAGTGCTATCCAGCAGCTCTCTGCACGCAAATGATCCCTTACAGAAATACAACTGTGCTGCACACACGCGGCACACTTGTATTTCTGTATGAGATGGGCTACTTTCCTTAGGGATATGTAATTAAAGGTGAAAAACTGCTGGATGGGACTCGGGCATCATTATTTCTGTGCTGGTGGGGCAGCAGCCCATTTGATTGCCTCCTGGAGTTATAGATTGAGGGAGTGCACCTGTGCAGTCAGAGCGCTCTTTTACTCTGCAGGTGAGACACTCCTGCTCTGTAAAGAGTGTGCCATGCGCAGCTGCCCTGAAATGGGCATGTTTCGGGAGTTTTTTTTTTCAATTTTAATATATTATTGATCAATCTCGATCAATAATATATTAATACTGCTGCCAAGACCACTCTTACATACTTAGGGTATCAGAACTGCTTACCTACTGTTCACGGTTCTCACAAACTAAGAATATTGGATATTCCCGGTGCTAGGTGTGTCGCATAAGTGAGGCATTTGACTACCATTGAGAGAGAGAGAGAGAAAGCGAGAGAGATGATGCAGACCAAATGGCATTCACACATTGCACTCTGTCAGCTGACTTCAGCGCAGCCTTGACACTGGCCGAGGGTGGCTTCTTAGCCACATCCCTGACTACAGGATGGGTGCAGCGTGCTGACAATAAACAGCAGGGTGGTGAGGGGATGGCTGGTGGCAAAGGTGGTGAAATAATTTGTAAAACAAGAAACACATCCTAAATTCTGACTTCAGCTGAACAGTACCTTCAGTATACCTCCTGCTGGGCTATTAACTCCTTCCAGATGTTGTGCTGTTAAGGCTATGATGCTTGCGGATGACTTTACTGCATAAAACATTCAGGGCTCGGTTCATTACGTTTTTACGCCGCAAGAACCACACAGCAGCTGACACTTTTTTTTGGTACAGACATTGCTCTTTGGGCAGACGCTGTTTTTTTAATGATTCAGTCGAAAGGGTTTTGTCCAGCCTGCTTAACTGAGTCATGGCCAGATGCTTGCTTGATATGAGGGGCTGAGGAACTGTTGGTGGTTCTAATTTGGAGCCCAATAATCTACGGGCATTAGCATTTTTTTAATTTAACATCATTTTTCTGAGGTTTTATTTACTCAGGATAGTTCAACTGAGACAGTATAGCTTGTTTCCAGTGGGGTTCCACATCTTCTGTCCATTTTGCATCTGAGTATACTGGAATTGGGAGGTTAAGTGACACACTCAGGGGTCCCACAGTGAGTAAATGACTCTCTGGGGTTTGAATTTGGGTCTCTGGTCCCATAGCATGGGCCTTAAAGCGCAACTGACATGATCCTGACAGGCAAACCATGCACAGGAGTTGCCTGCCTTAGGAGGTAATTTTAGCTATATTTCAACTTTTTTGTTACTTATAAAACAAAGTTATCACCTTCAGAAGCCCAGCCTGTAACTTCCGTGTACGAGCCGAGCACACTAGTGCTGCAGCCCCGCCCCTGAAATAACACAGTTATTACATGAGGTAGGGAACAGGGCTGCAGGCGCTCTATGGAGAATGCAACAGATGATGGAGGGGGGCTGCCAGAATGTACCTAGATTATCTTTGCTGGCTGGTATACACTTACGGGGCAATATACGGCATTATCCAGGTGCGACACAGGGGACGGGGAACAGGAGAGAACAGTAGCACAGCAGTTGACATGAAAGCAACATGATACTACAGTCAGTCAGCTTACTACTGATAGTAGTAAGGCTACCTAAATAACACAATAGGTTACAACAATACCTGACCCCTCAAAGGAGTGGGCATCAAAAAAATAAATCAATAAAGCAAAATCTAAAACAGTATGCATGCAATAAATATGACACTTACAAAGTGCATCAAGGAATCTTGAAGAAGAACTGGGGGTGACGACAGCAGAGAAGGGGCTGGATTAGGTGCTTGAGGGTGAGGACAGGTAGCATACAAAAAAAAAAGAGACCTCAGAAGGGGCTTAAGGCAAGGTAAGAGGGAGCAAGCCTAAGGAAGGAAGGAGGGGGTTAATTTCAGAGAGAAGGCAGCCATACTGAGAAAGTGGAGGGACTCAGCAAAGATAGAGCGAGGGACATTGAAGGAATAAGGGTTAGAAGAGCAGAGGGAGGAAAAGAAGGGAGCAGAGGGGGGAAAGCAGATCTGACGGGTAAGAGGGAAGGGATGTAAACCAGTATTTACAGGGAAAAGCAGTGGACTAGGTGCTGGGAAGATACATGACGAGTTCGTACAGGGAACAGCGGCAGGTAAGAAGGGAGCAATAAGGGAAGAGCCAGAGCCAAACTGTCTCAAGCAGTAAAAGGTAGGATCCAGTCTGGCTAAGGTAGGGATGGTGGAGCCCCACCAGACCACATCCGCATAGTCAAACAGTGGGAGAATCATTTTAAGAACAAGTTCATGCTAAACAAGGAATTTTTCTGTTTATTTAACTCGTTACCTCCTGGGTGGCCATTTTGTGTCAGGTAAACAATGCATAGTTCGGACTTCATATGGAGGTATTGGAGGTAATGAGCTTTAAACGATCTGGCAAGACCATGAGCAAAATGTCCATTGTCATGGCCGACCAGAGTAGAGAAACAGCAAAGGAATGACGAATGCACAAATAAATCAAAAACACAAAAGGATTACAGTAGAACATACATTTTCAATTAATTTCATGCTAAACACTAATTTGCATTAAGAACCACTCACACTTTTTTAAAGAGAGATTCTTTTCGGGTCAAAATTTTAGAACCAACCCTGTTCTACTGTCTTTTAACTGGTTCTGTGTATTCCTACTTTGTATGTTAGTATGACTTCGGAAGCTACTTTTGTGAGTGAATAGCAAAGCAGTGGTGAGTTCTCAACCAAAGACTGCAACTAAGCAATACTGCTCTTTATTAATAAGGAGCAGCTCCCAAGGTGGTATTAAAGGGAGGTCCCCCTCGCCTATTTTCTGTATACCCGAGTAGTTTGTAGGTATGAAAAATGATTCCCTCCCTTTCATCCCCCTAAATTCATCCTACTTTAAATATAAATGAGGTTGCCTCACTCTGTTTTGCCCTGGTGTGAAAACCTGTATGTCTCCATTCCAAAGGTCATGACCCCACTCATGCAAGGCATCATGGGAGTTGATGATGCATACATGCACAAGCCAGCAAAAGTTATGCTCTCATTCATTTGTTACATGTCTTGTGAAGTCCCTGTATTTTCTAAAAAAACATACATTTTTTTTTAACTCAGATACTCTTTAAACTACAGAAAACAGCATGGTACTTAATATGCCTTCAAAAGTTTCATGGCCAACATAAGACAAGAACCTAGGGGTTGCAGAAGACAGCAACAGAACGTACGTATACAGTGTAACTACTGCAGGTTTTAGCACCAAAACATTATAAAATTTCAGGATATCTTACATGAGTCAGATCATAACCTTTGCAGTAGAGTCAAGCAGCTTTTAAACACCATACTTAAGTACCTTCACTTGACATTTAAAACCTAACATTATTAGGAGAGTACAAACAGAGGCAATCATTATGTATGCCTACAAACTACACAGGGAAACAGAATAAAAGACGAAGGGGGCTTTCCCTTTAAAATGTTATAGCTCAGGATTTTTTTAAATTTATACCCTTTATTTAAGAAAAACATGGACCATCGGTCAATCATCTGTTGCCGTAACATTAGGCATCAGCCACTCTTATCACACAAGGTTGTCTCATGGGCAAACAAAAGGAGCAATGTGATTGGTTGAGAATTGGTTTTGTTAATTTTTTTCCCCAGCTTTCCTGTCCTCGGCCCTCCCACCCCGCCCCACCCCATTGATGGGATCATCGAGGCGGGGCAAGCAGCTGCTTTCACAGCTAACTTCAGGACCACTCCATAATCATCATGAAGAGGGGGTTGCAAACCCCCTCCTCTCCGGGAGCTGCATGCCTCATGTGACTGATGGGCCCATCCCCCTACTGACTCCAGTGTGGGATTACAAAGCATTAATGCTGAACCCACTTTTAATACAAAAATAAGTTAAAGCGATATTCCAGGATTTAGGAAAATGTTTTCAGAGCTATTATTCAGACACAATTCAGCGTATATTTAATTAATTTTCTGTATGTTTAGCTGCCCTAGTTCTTTGTTACCGAGGACATTTCAGGACAACAGATATTTGTGTTTCAGATGTCATCTCATCATCTCGTTCTTTGCTTTTCCAGTCACTGAAGGCCTACTGCTCCATTTGGGATGCCACAGTCATTGTCATAGCAACACATTTTGATGTGACAAACAGAATTATAATTTATTACTTCAGCAGGTGGGCAGAAGGATAAGATGAAGTCTGAGATGCA
This sequence comes from Neoceratodus forsteri, assembly GCA_016271365.2. NCBI lineage: Eukaryota > Metazoa > Chordata > Ceratodontiformes > Ceratodontidae > Neoceratodus > Neoceratodus forsteri. Next base: position 55,498,034 of record JADMNL010000033.1, read on the forward strand.
AAGATTCTGTTTTCATGCAAATGTCCCCAGTAATAAGGAATGAAAAGAGATAAATACATAGGAAATTCAGTGAAATATATTGAGAATAATGTATAAGTCACAGTGCATAACTAGCTATTTTCTGTGCCTCCTTTATGTCCAAATTCTGGTTTTGTTCCTTCCCTACTATGTTGCCTCCTACCTTATATCCCCACCTCTCCTCTCCCTTCCTTCCTTCTACCCTCCGCAGCAATGTCTCCCATTCCCTTTCTATTCTATCTAGGAAATCTACAGCTGGTTGAGCTGCCTTCTCATATCACTTTCCTAAACTCTGGTCCCACCCTTCCCTGTCAAACCGCTCTGCCACTTCTGCTTTCTCCTTAAGTCTCTTCTTTGTGATGTTTCTACTCCTACCTGCAACTGTCCATGACCCCTACCTCTTGATTTCCTTCCTCCCACTTCTATTGCCCAGGCCATTTGCTCCTCCACCCCCCACCCACCCCCACTATACCTGTATGAGAAATTTCCCTAAGTATCAAAGATCAATTTTATCTACCGCAGGTACCTGCTGTACTGTACTGTTCTGCCTTGCCGTTGCCACTGCTATGCTCTTTGGATGTAATGTGCTGCTGTAGATGACTATTTTGTAATGCTGTTAATACTTGTTATGTTGCTTGCATGCATGCGCAAGAAACATGTTGCAGCAGCTTGCTACAGAAGCAGGTTGTGGAGGTGCAGCACTGTTGTGGCCAATGCCCCCACTGCCTTTGGAGGCTTGTCCCAAGATTCTCAATGGGTGGCACACTGCTGCTGACACTAGTTCAGCCAGAATGCCACCACCTTGAAACATTTTAGCTGCTGCACTGGGCCACCTCACATTGCAGTGTCATCCGCTGCAATGACGGAGTGACCCTCATTGTAGGCTTGCCGACAGCGTGCCCAATCCCTGACAGCTTCAGTCCCCCTTCCTTTGCTGATGAGGGAGCCCACCCTGTCTGGCATAAGTTCCTCCCTGCTTTCATTCTGTGCTGAGGGGGTGCCTAATCCTCCTCGTTCTTGTGCACCCCTTTGGTATGAGCCGACGGAGGCCCAATCCCTGTTGGCTACAGATCCCCCAAACACTCAGGTGGCATGCTGGGAGCCCACCCAGTGTGCCAAATGCCCTGAAAAGAAAAACCATCCCACAATGTTTTTTTTTCTTTTTAAAACCTGTTAAAAATAAACGGTCCTCATGGGTCTCCTGCCCCTCCCCAACCGGCGCCCACCCTCTGCGTGCCCTGCCTCCCCACACCTCTCTCACCCCATACTTACCTCCAGAGTGCAGTGCGACAATCTTCGGTGGACCAGGAACACGTCTGCACTCTTCAAAGCCGACAGTGAACTGAGGAAATGCCGGTAAGCTGTATAATGGCATAAATAGGGTTTTTTCAATATTGGTGCATATCTCAGGCATTTTTGGGAATTTTGGCACCAAATTTTCAACATGGGGTTATTGGGACCCCCTCCTCATGAATTCAGCCACTGTCATGGCATTATTCAGTCCTGAAAGATGATTTCGCAGTCACTGCACGGAATCACCTTTTGGGACCGATTAACAAAATGACAGTGCCAGTGTTCATGGGGTGGACTTTTAAGAAGCCTATGTTGCAAATTTGGTGGGAAAAATCAAAAAAAGTACTGCTTTACGAGCGTGCATTGCACAGTTGCTATGCAAGCTCGTAGCTTCGCAAATTTGCAATATTTTCAATCCTGATTTTCAACAGTGGCATTTTTCCACACCTCCTTATGAACAGTACAGCTGTCATTTTTCACATCCTGGCCGAAATGTGTTTTCGCACTTGCAGCGCAGAATAGCGCAGTCGCTGTGGGAAATCAGTGTTCAGGACACATTAAGAAAATCACAGTGACACTGTTCATAAGCAGAGTTCCTAAAATGCCTATGTTGAAAATTTTGTGATGAAAGTCCATGAAATGACTGTGTTACGAGCGTGTGTTGCGCTGTTTCCACGCACCCTTGCAACTTCGCAAATTAGTAATATTTTCATGCCAGATTTTCAACACTGGCATTTTTTCACACCTCCTTATGAACTGTGCAGCTGTCATTTTTCACATCCTGGCCAAAATAAGTTTTCGTGCTTCCAGCACAGAATAGCGCAGTCGCTTTGGGAAATCAGTGTTTGGGACAGATTAAGATTGAGTGAAAGAGGGGGAGTGAGCGAGCTCAACGGAGCTCTATCAGGACTGCTGCAGATTTCTTTGTGGGCAGAAAAGGTCGCCAATGCAGGCAGGAGCCCAGTACAAAAGGGCAGCCTGCAGCACTGGGAAAAACGGAACGAGCGACTGAGAGAGGGGGAGTGAGTGAGCTGAATGGAGCTCTGTTGGGACTGCTGCAGATTTCTTTGTGGGCAGAAAAAGGCACCAACAGAGGCAGGAGCCCGACAGAAGGGAAACCTGCAGCGCCAGGAGAAACAGAATGAGTGAGTGAGAGAGGGGGAGTGAGCAACCTCAACGGAGCTCTGTTAGGACAACTGTGAACATCTTAGTGGGCAGCAAAAGGCGCCAACACATGCAGGAGCCCAGTACAAAAGGGCAGCCTGCAGGTCCGGGAGAAACAGAATGAGTGAGTGAGAGACGGGGAGTGAGCAAGCTTAACGGAGCTCTGTCAGGACTGCTGCAGATTTCTTTGTGGGCAGAAAAGGCGCCAACGCAAGCAGGAGTCCAGTACAAAAGGGCAGCCTGCAGCGTCAGGAGAAATAGAATGAGTGAGTGAGAAAGGGGGAGTGAGGGAGCTCAGTGGAGCTCTGCCGGGACTTGAGTTGCACACCCTCCCACCCAGGGACCTCTGTGGTCCTATATTACAGCAGGGTCTCTGGAGTGGACACATAAAATGATTGGATACTTTGAGGATTGTTGTAATAATACAGATTTAGTTGTTCTGTTTATTTCTCTAACTGAGCTATACTGTTATGCTTGCTGTAATAATACACATTTAGTTGTTCTGTTTATTTCTCTAACTGAGCTAAGTACTGAGCTGTGCTGTTATGCTTGCTGTAATAATACAATGGATGTCTTTGGGGGGGTTTCTTAGTTCTCACACATGGTACTTTCACTTCCAAATACCTAAATAGCACATATAAGCAAGCAACATTCGGCATTGACAAATGCTTGTTTTTCTCCTTCTGAACTACCTCCTTACCCCTCACCCCAGATGCATCTTGAAAGGAGTGGTTATCAGCTGAGCATGTAACTTTTGAAATAAAATAAGAATCACACAGTGAGGTTGCATAACAAAATCAAGTTACCACACTGTAACCCATACTCCATATTGTTTTGTATAATTACTGGTCTTATTCAAAGTGTTTAATCTCGAGAAATGCAGAAAGAACCAGGATGTTTGTCATATGCCACTCGCAGCTTGTGCACGTGGATTCAGTGTGTTTAGATATCTCAAATTTTAGCAGCTACCTGGCTAAGCACCCCCTTGCCCCCTCCTCCACCTTCCCCTCCTACTAACCCACTTTTATATTTTAAGAATATTTCTTCTTCTGGGACAGTTAAACTCTTTTTCAGCTTATCATCTTTTTTTTTTTTTAATATACATTTATTCTGCTTTTTTCCTGGCAGGACCCTGCTGTCGAAATCAGCCCTGGTCACTGCCCCCGGGACTCCCACCTACTGTCGATTTTGCCATTGCTTCTCCTGGTCACCCGAGCTTACCCCAGGCGGGGCTGCAACATCGGTCCCCTGCACACGGTGCTGCTGGGACTGGTATCTGGTTGGGAGAGCCTACGGCAGAGAGGCCAATTGAAGTCCCGGAGGGTTTCAAGAAGACATGGGTCCCGCCATGTTTTTTTTTTTCTCCTGAGGCTGGGGTGGAGACATGCAATGACGTTCAGCCTGTCCCACCCCAGAGAGCTTCGATTACGTGTCACTCCCAGGATGACAACCTGGCCTCCGCCAGGTGTCGCCTCCCAGTAATCATTGCCTTCTTTCCCCTGGAGAAGGAGAGCAGTCCTATGGACGAAATCCTTCTCCTCCCGCCAGCCCTCCCCAACCTGGGTCCATTCCCAAACCCGTGTCACTGGCAACACAAGCGAAATCCTACTGCTGTGCCGGTGGGCCAGCTCAGCTTATCTTGAAAGAGTGCTGGTAGTGATGGTCTGTGCCCCTGCTTCTTAAAACTAATGGGCCAGGACAGTACCTATCCACTCACCTTCATCTTTAAACTTTCCCTTACTACAGCCTCTGTCCCATCTGTCTGCAAACAGGCCAAAATTGTCCTCATTCATACTGAGGTGACCCTAGTCTTATGGACAATGCCGTCCCATCTCCATTCTGCCCCATCTTGGTGAGCTCCTAGAGAAGGCAGTAAACTACCAATTATAGAGCATATCTCCAAATAGAATCTCCTTTGTCCTCAGCAACAAAGTTTCCAGAAGGGACACAGCACTGCCACGGCCCTTGCCCTCTTCATCGACCATGTGCTGAGGAATATGGATGACGGGAAGCTAACTGGTGCAGTGATTGTAGATCTGTCCAAGGCATTTGACTTTGTAAACCACAACACCCTGACAGCAAAACTCGACGCCCCTGGTTTCTCCCTTGCCTCCACTGCCTGGCTCACTAACTACCTCTCTAGCAGAACACAGATGGTCTACCTTGGTGGTGCCACCTCCCCCCCCTTGCCTGTCTCTGTGGGTGTCCCCTGGGGATCTGTCCTTGGCTCCCTCTTCTTTTCCCTCTTCATTTACTCTCTTCAGTCAGAGGGCCTATCCTGTAAATCACTCCTCTATGCTGACAACTTAATACTATACCCAAGTGACCCCTCACCCTCCTCACTATCTGTCACTCTTACCGATGATTTCTACAAGGCACATTGTTGGTTCTCCACCAACAAACTGTTGGTCAATGCTGCCAAAACAAAAGCCATGCTTTTTTGTTTCAAACAAAAACTCTCTGCCCTTGCCCACAATGGCGGCCTTCTCACTGTCAAATGCCCAGATGGATTTCTCCTTGACACTGTTCCTATTTTCAGGTATCTGGGGGTAATCCTGGACCCATCCCTAACCTACACTGACCATTGCCTCACTAATCAGGTGCATCAACCAGAGGATAGGGCTTTGCTATTGCCTGATCGACCACCTCTTGTTGGAAGCTTGCCTTGCTACTGCCCATGGCAACCCTCTCCCTCCTTGAGTATGGCTGCCCGGTGTACTCCTCACCTCCCTTACCAGCCTGAACCACCTGGATGCTACCTACAATTGTACATGCTGCATTGCCCTCTGCGCCTCTTCTCACTCATCACTGCTCTCTTTGCTAGTCCTTAACTGGCTCCCTCCACAAGTGCGACACTCCTACCTGCTGGCCCAGATCATTCTGATACCTTGCACAATCCCTCATACTCTCCACTATCCCTTCTTATCCAGCCCAGAACCAACTGCCGCAATCTCGTCAGTCTTCCCACCTCCAACTAGAACATCCTAACATAACTATAAGGATGGACCTAAGAGCCTTCTCTGCAGCCGAACCCTCACTATGGAACGACCTCACCTCCTCCCTATGTTCCCCCCTTACCCCCCTCTAAATCTGAATTCCCTATTGAGAATGCACTTTCTGTCCTCCTTGACCTGTGTCTAACTGCAGGTCACTAACACAGGTGCACCTCCCTTGCAGCCCAGCCTTACTCCCTCCCCCTCTAGTGCTTCACTCCCCTCTCCCACCCTGAATACTGGTTCACAGATCATTCTTTCTATCCTGTAATATGGCTTTGTTTTTATGCCTAAGTGTTTCCTGTTGAACTCTATGTACCTCCAGGTATTTTCCTGGCTCTGCTGATGGTTAACATTCTATTGTTGAATGATGGAGCAACCTTACCCTGTCTACCTAAATGTTATATACCTTGGTATGCTCAACTGTTGATGTATCTGGTACTGTTTACCTTATATTGTCTCTGTTTAGCTTGACCTACACTGGATTCCTGTTATGTTCCTGTATGATCCATGCCATTCTCTCACTGTATTTTATGTTGTTTGTGCCAGCTTCTGGCCCGTGCCATGCCTAAAAAAGGTCTTCAAATCAGTGCACCAACCTGGTTACTAAATGAATAAATGAATAAGTAAATAGATTTGTGGGGAGGGTGAGCTACGTGGATGTAGTGCGCAAGGTCATTCACATTATTTCTACTAAGGTATAAAAGGGTGGGGGTGTCACGTAAAAAGTACTCACTAGTTTGAGATTGTAATTGAACCTAACTAGTAATTATAAACTGAATTTAACATGAATAGTATATCTTAAAAAAGCTCCTATATACTGGAATTGGAAAATGACTTGAAGTGAGAAGAAATCACAAAACCTTTGGATTGCTAGCCCAGTTGTATCATGCATTTTCCAGTCTGTGCCCATTTACCTGAAGCTATTGAAACAGCTGCCACAACCTGAGAGAGCTGTTCCTGTACACATTACCAGCTGTCAGAGAGTAGGGCAGGAACAACAGGCTCAAGGAAAGAAAACCCTTGCAATTATGACCTGACATGGGTAAAACTAGTTCAAAGTAACAGACACACTTCCCACAACCTGGCCAGTACCTAAATCAAGAACCCAATCTAACTTTTCCTTGAAAGAACCCAAACAATCTTTCTCCTTGAAAAAAATCAGTTTAAAGCAGCAGTGCAACAAAAATGCTAGATTCTCAAAGGGCTGTGAATGCTGCACGTCCTGGGTGTGCAGAACACGTGGCAACATAGGGCCTTGTGGCATGCTCCCAGCCAGCGACTGGTATTTTTGATCTCATGCACCAATCACCGCAAGTTAGACCAACCTTTTCTGGTCCAGCTTGTGGCAATCTTGGGTACCTTTTTTATGGGCCTTGGGCCAAATATCTGGCACAAGCTGTCATAAATGTGCCCAATCTACTAAGATCGGACGCAGTGTGCGCAAAGGTGTTGGCGCAGCTGTGTCAACAAAAGGGTTTGACGTAGGGCTTAATGTAAGCCCTGTGTTGCCCTTTGAGAATCCCGCCCCATGAGTTTAGTTTTTTGCTCCAGCCCTTACCAGGTCTACAATACTATCGCTAAGCCAAATGCGGCAGTCATCTTTTTTTCTTGAGAAAATAATTAAATTAAAACATTTATAAAATACTCAGTTTGGGCCAAACCAGAACATTCTGCCACCAAATAAAACTGGAAGATGGCTGTTATTTTTTGTAGTGGAAAAAAAAAAGGTAGGGTTAAAATTATTTGCTCAATTTTGATTGGTCCAAAAGCAAAGAACCCTTTGGAATGGGGGTTCTAATTACAGTCAGGATATGATTATCAGTCCCTAATTATAGTCTATGATCAGGTGGCAATTCAGGGATGATCATCGGGTCATTCTGTTGGCAAAATGGGGGGATGGTACTGGCGACCACCAAACAAGAAAGACATTTGGGGGTGATCATATCTGATAACCTCAAGGCAGTGGGAGAGACAGTGGGATGCTAAGGTGCATAGGGAGGGATATCGCCAGCAGAAAGAGAGAGGTGGTGATACCTCTGTATAAATCACTGGTGAGACCTCACCTAGAGTACAATGTCAGTTCTGGAAACCTCATCTCCGGAATGAAATAGAGTAGAGGCAGTCCAGAAGAGGGCAACTCAAATGGTGCAGGATCTGCATGAAAAGCCCTATGAGGAGAGATGGAAGGACCTCAGTATGCACACTCTGAAGGAAAGGAGGTCGATGGGGATATGATAGAAACATTCAAATTTTCATGGGTATAAATAAGCTTCAAGAGGGAAGCCTTTTTCAGAGAAAAAGATGCTCAAAAACAAGAGGTCATGCTATGCAGCTGGAGGAGGGGTAGACTCAGGGGAGAAGTAAGGAAGCACTTCTTCACAGAAAGAGTGGTGGATGCCTGGAACAGCCTCTCAGAGGCAGTGGCGGGGTCAAAAACTGTAACAGGATTCAAGATGGCATGGGATAGGCATAAAGGAACTTTGTTGGTAAGGAAGGGGAGGGAGTGAAGCTGGAGTTTAAGTAGGCTCTGCGTTGTTACAATAAGTAGGGAAAATGGGCAGACTGGGTGAGCCAAGAGATCCTTATCTGCCATCAAACTCTATGTATCTATGTATAAATGAGTGACACCCAACAGTGACAGTGTCTGTCTGTCTGTTGTTGTAGCGAGCGTCATGTATTTATTCATTTATTTATTTATTTATTTCAAATTCTGATTAATACCTTTGAGCCGGGGGCTCATTTACAAAGGCTCCAAGTCAACAAGGAATACAAGACATTTACAGGTGATGAAACATTGCAGAACAGAAAGACATCAACTAACAAGTGGTATTAGTGTGCAGTTACAACATTAAGCAGGGTACAAGAAGTAAGGAGAAACAGGATCACACTTCCAGAGAAACATATTAATGCAGCACTAATTAAGTGCAGTACAATGTTTAACAATCATGTTACAGTTCAGACGGGGTGCTCCCAGTCTGCAGAAATGCATGTTTTAGCAAACAAGGTGAGGCTTTGTCAAGGGGAGGTAGTAGGTGGTGGGAGGTGGGAGGGGGAAGTGGGCAGTTGTGGAACGGGAGGGTGGGAGTGAAAGAGGGTAGCATTTGACGGGTGTGAGAACCACCTTCAGAGGCCATGGGTTAACAGAAACACTGGCAGTCAGATTTGCTGGCAAGAAGAGATCGAAACCCATTTTTAAAGTAGCCAAGTCTAGGGAGTTTGCAAGGTCTGCAGGCAGATCATTGAATCATTTAGGCCCACAGTAGGGAGAGGATCTTTGGCCAAGGGTGTTTCATTTGAAGGGACAGTTAGAACAGTCCTGGAGGCACTCCTTGTGCATTTAGATGGTTGTGCAGGCTCAAAGAGGGCTGAAGTAGCACTAGGCATGGACCCCATCAGGGACTTTTTGCAGGGAGGCAGGCCTGGTATTGGAGTCTGTGGTGGAGTGGGAGCCAGCCAGTTTCCTTGTATAGGTCACAAGAGTGAGTCATTTTGTGTACTTTGGACCAGGCAGCAGGCCTTGTTGAAGATGGTTTTGACCCTTTTAAGCGCTGTGTCTGTGCCTGCCCCATATATGACAAGGCCATAATCCACAGATGAGAGAACTGAACTGCACGTAACAAGTTTCAGGGCAGCCGGTGTCATTGAGGTGCAGTGTCTGTACAGGATGCCAAGCTTCATGTTGGTGGACTTTACCAGTTGCTCAGCATGGGCAGTGACGGTGAGGGTGTCATCAAGGTAAATCCCTAAGTACTTGAACGTGTTGACTTGGTCTAGTACTTCTTCACTACTAAGTATATGCAGTGAGGACCCTCGAATCTTGCTCTGTGGGGTGCTGAAGAGCATGCTCTTTGTCTTTCTGTAGTTGAGTAGCAGTTTATTTCGGGTGAACCAGGATTCCAATGCACGAAAATTGTGCTGAAGTTCAGAGCTAATTAATCCCAGGTCTTTCCCTGGAACGGAGATAATGGCATCGTCTGCATAGAGTATGGAGTGTGCAGGACAGGTAGAAGGCATGTCATTTATGAAGAGGCTGAATAAGAGAGGACCGAGGATGGAACCTTGCGGGATCCCTAGGTTTACTTCCCTGGGCTCAGAGATTATACTGCCAATCCTGACCCGTTGAGATCTATGGGTTAGGTAGCTATGGAACCAGGCCACAGATTCCATTGACAATCCTGTAGAGAGGAGGCATTTTAGTAGCAGTTGGTGATTGACTGTGTCAAAGGCCTTGGTGAGGTCTATGAAGATAGACCCCACCACCACCCCTTTATCCAGGGGCCCCATAAAGCTGAGTGGTGTACTCTACTAGAGCGGTGACAGTGAAGCAGTTTTGTCGGAATCCATGTTGTTGCAAGCAGAGAAGGCTATGCTTTTCTAGGTACTCAATTAGTTGTTCTGAGACCACCCTTTCAAGTGCTTTGGAGAAGGGGGGTAAAATCGAGATGGGTCGGAAGTTTGCTAAATTAGCTCTGTCTCCTGATTTAAAAACAGATGTGACTAGAGCCTCTTTCCACCTGTCAGGGAAGATGCCAGATCTTAGAGAGGCATTGAATACCTTGGTGAGTGGTGCCACAAGTTCGTTTAATGTGAGTTCTACCATCTTCATATCAATTGTGTCACTTCCCATCCTGGTCTTACCAAGGACCCGTTTGATATATTTGACGGTCTCACCTGTGGAGATTTGCCTGAAGTAGAATGGTGGGGTAACATTATCCTGTGGTGATGGAGTGTTGAGGTTGTGCTGCTGGCCTGCAAGGGTGTGATTCAGGTATTCAGAGGGCAACACGTTGCTGAGGTCCATGAATGCAACATTGAAAGCATCAGTGATTTCCTTTGTGTCTTGCAATGTACCAGAAGTGGTAACTATAAGGTCCGGTGGGGCCCTTGAGGCTCTATCCATGAGAGATTTTACAGAGTCCCAGAACTCACTCCCTCTACCCCAGGTCTTTCCTAGGAGGTCATTGTAGTAAGCTGCTTTCAATAAAGTTATAGCAGCGGTATATCCTTACTTTTACATTTTTGTCCTTGTGAGTGTGTACTGTTCTTTGTTTTTCAGTTGCAAGTGGTGGGTTGGCCTCACTTACTATATGTACTGGGCCACCTGAGCACGCTACTTGTTTGCTTCTCTTGCCTCTACCTGTGAGGCAGGTGGCACTGCTAAGCCTGGCTTGATAGGATATGTGAGGTTTGACCTGGTCTGAGAATGGATTCAGGTTGTTCAGGGCTGCCCAGGGAGAGAAGATTGAGCTCCCAAGGATAGCTCTTCTCTCTGGGGATGGGGGTGGCAGTGTATCCCACTGCTTGCCTGCCACCTGGTGGAAGTCAGGGGGCAGCACAATTGGACCAGATGCTTGGGGGATGGGCTTGCCTTCAGACAGTGATACACTTATATGTGTCTTAATGTGCGCACACACACACACACACACACACACACACACACACACACACACACACACACATGCTGTCTCATTGCATGATTGATGGCCCCTGGGAAGAAAACACAGGAGGAACTGAAGACACCTTATCCTACACAGGTCCTGCACTGCTGACTAGGCACCTCCTCCAAGAAATCTGGATTGTTCAGCAGGGGGGTTAAGGCAGCCCTGTTAGCCTCACCATAAGTGTAATCCCTGGGGGACTCACTGAAGGGGTTAGTCTTAAAGAGCTTGGGTGATGGGACTAGGAGGACTGAGACAAAAGGGGGCTGGTTGATGGGAGGAGGATAAACATAGTATGAAAAAAAGGGACAGAGGAACCTATTGTCAGAAGTGGTGAATGCAGACGCAACAGCTGCAGTGCTTGCACCTGCATCCTAAATTGCATCTAAAATTGCACCAGATTTTCAAAGGACGCCCATTTACAAAAAAAGTCACAATCTGTTGTAATTTGCATCAAACAAATACAAATCTAGTCTGCATCTTCTTACTAGTGTAAGTGGCTCAGTATGTCGCATTACCTGTGTGAGGCTAGAGAATTGGAAAATTGTGGGTTCTAGTCCCACACCAGGTACTAAGGTAATACCCATATCACTGCAGAGCAGCACTGGGGTGTGTTGCACTGGTGAGGTGCCCCTCTGGTCCCTGTCCAGGTGGAAGTTCCAGATCGTATGTCACTTATTGAAGAAGAGTAAGGGAGTTTCTTGGAGTCACGGCCAACATTCCTCTTGTCAGTAAAACAGGCCCATGTTATCCACCCCTCAAGATACACTTGGATAAGAGCTGTCACAGCTCAGTGTGCCTTTTCTGGTCAAAATATTACAAAATAAATTAATACAAGTTGGACATAAATTTGGTTGGCTGGACAAAAAATTTTACTTGTCTGGCATTTCTAGGTGACATAGATGTAAGTCTGCAGTTGAAAATATGATAGAAGACGGGGGGGGGGGGAATTGAGCATCCCAAAGGAGTCCCTTCTCCTCTTGGGAGGGAGGGTAGATTGCACCTCTACAGTACTGCCACATGCATGACAAGTTACTGTGCAGTCAGAGCAGCTGGAGGAGGGTGGGATGCCAACTGATATAGTGTGTAGCCATGCAATGTATGTGCACATTGCCCCTAGCCATTGGCATCCTTAGAGTGAGGAGGAAGAAGTCAGAGAAACTCTAGATGTGGGCAGGACGATGCCGAGTGCTTTTGGTCCCCAACCTTCTGACTTGTTGCTTACCTCTGCACACTACATGACCTGGGGGTGGCTGAGCAGAGAACCCTCCTGAAACCACCGCGAGGGCAGAAGCTGCACCTGTGTTCACTGAGGAGGTGAGATAAGTGCCAGCAATGGGACAGAATGGGGCTGTAGGCCTGAGATGAACGGGGCAGCACTGCTGACAAGGGGGCATAAAGAGTATAACAAGAAAAAAAAAATGAGGCAGACAGATACAAGGCAAATCCCTTTGATAATCCTTCCATGAGAGTTCATTCTGTTTGTCTCCTCTCTCCCATGCAGCAGCAGCAGCATCATTCAATATTATTAGAAATCTCTATGAACCCTCTTTTTGTATCCAGTAATGTTATTCCCCATAACGAACTGATCCAATCTGAGTTTAAAAGATTCAACACTCCCCACTTGCACTGCTTCTGGAAGCACGTACCGTAGGTATACCACTGTCTGGGTGAAAACTGCTTCCTTCCATTACCCCTATATGTATGCAGTTCTAAGTTATGTCCTCTAGTTTGACTGCCCTGGAGAAGCGGAAAACATTTCCCCCCCAGCCACAAATTCCATTACTCTTAAACAGTTTATGGAAATGAAGTCCTATCTCATTTTGCCTCATTTTCCTAAGACTTGTATTGGCTCAAGTCATCTGAATTATTTTACCTGACAATCCCGGCAGCTCAGATTAAGAACATCAGGGAACTGTGCAAACAAGTTGCGGTGGCCCCTCTGGGCTCTGACTATAACAATAGGTCCGGGGTCTGAGGCTCCCTAGACACCCAGAAACACTTTGGGTTTTGATGGCTTAAAATTATTCTTGGGCTTCTGCTGGCATGAAAGGGAGTCTCATTTCAACATTTTGAGTTTTAAACAGTTTAATTAACAAGAAACAAGGTGGGCGGTCCAGTGGTAGCACTACCGCTTGCTGCGCTGAAGGCCCGGGTTCAGGAGTGAAGATAGGGTGTCGAAGGGTCACTGAGGGAGGAGGATCAAGCATTTGAAGGAATGTGCCCCTCTGAGGGAAGGTGTGGGAACCTGATGTACACCTGGCCCCAACAACAGCTGGGGAAAAGTCAGTTTGGGCCACCAGAATTGTGTGTGTTGGTGGGGTGGCAGTCATCGATGCAAGTCGTGTGGTAGCATGCATGTGTGCCATGACAACACTGCATGCCATGCTACCAGGGGAGTAAACCAGGAAATTCCAGTCTGGGAGGATGGGAGGAAAGAAGGGAGAGGGGGACATGATAGAAACTTTCAAGTACCTCAAGGAATCAACAAAGTCCAAGAGGGTAGCATCTTTCAGAAAGAGACTTGCAAGAACAAGGGGACACAATTTAAAAGATAGAAGGAGGGCGTTCAGGGCAATGTGAGGAAGTATTATTTCACAGAGAGGGTAGTGGATGCATGGAACAGCCTTCCTGAGGAAGTTGTGGGGTCTAAAACTGTGGGAGAATTCAAGAATGCATGGGACAGACATAAGGCAATTCTTGTGGGGGGCAGGAAGATAAAGGCTGTTGGTTAACTAGGATCTGCGGCCTATCCTGTAGGTAGGGAAATGGGCAGACTAGATGGGCCTAGCGGTCCTTATCTGCCGTCAAAGTCTATGTTTCTATGTTTCTATGTTTCTATGATTCTGGACACCCACAGGCCCCGCCCCGAAGTAGCCAGGCAGTCAGCCAAAACTGGATCCGTTCAATGGTGGTGGTGGTTGGAGAACTCAGTCGATCACATGGGGAGGGGGGGGGCAAACCCTGGGGGAAGAGGTGTGAGGAAGCCCTGGTGAAGGTCAGGGTGACGCAGCTGGAGTGTCAGGGGGATGGGGGCCACCAAGGAAGGAGGAGGTAAAAACAAAATGTAACAGGAAAGAAAAATGTGCAGACTGCAAGAATGAATGAATATGCTGGGAATTGAAGAGAGGACTGTTAATAGAATATGAATGAGGTTTATCAGGGATCGGGCTGTCTAAAGATTAGATTTTGTAACTGTGCAGGTCATTCTCATATGCGGGTTATTATGCAAATGTAATACATGAGGGCTGGCCCAGTGGCATGGAGGGCAGAGGCACTCACGCTCATCTGCTGCCATGCCAGCAACCCAGGTTTGGGGATGGGCCTGGGTCATTGGAGGCTGGCCAGGGAGAGGGGATTGAGCATCTGGTGGACTGCTCACCTCCTCTGTGGAGGGAGGGCTGTTCCCAGCACTTGTCTGCCCCTCTAGTTGAGGCTTGGAGCCAGGCTGGCAACTTGTGGCAGGGAGGGTCGAGGCGCATTGACATCCCACACATGGTAGCATTTGTGGGTATGTCTGATAGCACTGTACATCCATCTTCCTTGGGCAGAACAAAGGAAAATGTCCTGGTGCAGTACAGGTTAACACCGACACCCCCACAGGCTCCACATCAGCTACAGGGCCCTCTCCTGAACCAGATCCATCTGTTGATGGTAAGATGCCAGCCATCAACCCCCATCACGGGGGGGGGGAGCGTGGAGGAAGCACCGGAAGAGGTAAGTCCCTGGGATGTCAGATGACCAGGATGGGGAGGGGCGGAGGATGGCTAAGCCTGGACCACGGTGAGGAACAACAGCATTAATGGCAAATTGTAATACTTGCCACACACATAGACTGACCTGGAAAGTTACAAAATCTAATCTTTAGAAAGCCTGTGCCTCAATCCTGACTCCCACTCCATTTGCAGTCCTGTAACCCCACTTCTAATTGCATAATCTACTCCATATAATCACATACAAGTCTAGTTTTTGATGTTGAAAACAGGCTCCAAGAAGGGGACTTGACTTATCTGTGAGGTCGACCTATTTGCTGGGTTAGAATGGTAAATCATTTTTGCCACTGTGTAACCAGATGTTGTGACCAGCTGTGGGCATTGATTCCGTGCCTACTGTTGGTCTCAATATGGATTTTCCCATCAATCGGGCAGCAAAATAATGTCTGTAATTTTGCTAAAACTGTCAAAGTAAAGGGGTTAACTCATATGTGATGTCGATTTATGAGTAGTATATATGGTAATTTATTTAAATTTTTAGGTATGAGGCAAGCAATCTGCTGCTTGGCACGATATGGCAGTTATGAGTGTGACTCAGTAAAACAAATATTGTATTATATACAGATTTAAAAATTCAATGGTTAATTTAGCTCTGCAGTCAGGCAGCTCATGGGTAGGAGCTACCTACCCAGAGGGTGTTAGTAGCTTGTTCACATTTGCCAAGCATTCCTTTCCTAACCAAATATTGTTTATTTTAAAAATTGCTGTCTTTGTCCCGAGTGACAACTTTCTTTGCACTCCAATGCACGTGCTGATGAAACTTGATCTGGAAATGCCTCGGGAAAGGTGAACAACATCTCACACAATGACATGCCAATCCCAAACCCACAGGTTTATTAGTTATTCCAGGAATAATGTCAAACCACTCCAGGAAAATGCTCTGTGATCAGTCAAGTGAAGAGCTCTCTTTATCCATATCACCCGGCTACTTCAGTCACAAAACATAAAGTCCTGAAAGCACAGTGTAACTTTAGCTCTGAAATATAGTTGTAAATTCTTAATCGTCACAGCAGTGACCCCACCCCGGGGCCAGCCACCCTGACCACCAACTTTTGATTTCTTTTGTACTGGAGTTTGTAGATAATCAAGAGACCGTTTTACTTTGGGTAGTAATATGCAAATAGCTCCTGCTCTGACCAGACAGCATAAGGCTGAAAGGGATCATAACAAAGTCCTTATAGTGAGATGATTTTCACATATGTGAGAAACTTGCTTGTGTGTGTTTGTCTGTGTGGGAAGCTGTGTGTGTATGAGGAGTGTGTGTGTTTGTGTGTGTGTGTGTGTAGAGTGTGAGTGCATGTGTGTGTGTGAGGGTGAGTGTATGAGGTACAAGATGTTTGTTATTGTTTTGTCTGGTTTAATGTATTTGTTGTACTCGTATGAAAATACAATAAAATCAATTAAAATAAAAAAAAATTGCCACAAATGTTCTACCTGAATTAAAAGGGGAAATGGCCTAATGAGGACTATACACATCACTGCACTCATGAGATGGCAGGACATTGTATATATAGAATAATGCATAGGAACTAGTGTATTATAAGTTTTTTTACACACCTGAGGTGTGTGATGTGGTATCCATAAATCTCATGAGAGAAGCTCAAGAGGTTCATGCAGACATACAAAGAGGGTGTGTAAAATGAATGATACCTCCTTCCAATTTTTTTATTACTGGATTTTTTTTATCCCCACCTCCATCTACACACTGTCTCCACTGTTTAAAAAAATTGATACTAGCACATCTCCTTGTGTGTCTGTTATCATCCACTTCGCTGGCCAGACAGCTTCATTTGTTATTTATTTACTTATCTGGTTGATCCTGCCATTTCTGTGATGTTTTCAACTTTGAAATAAAAAGTGACTCACTGTACCTTTTTCATCAGCATGAGTAGAGACACAGCTGGCGGAAATGGAGCATGACTCAGCGCTATGAGGTTCTGTCGATTTTAAACTTAGAAACGTGGAAGAAATAGGAGGATCAAGCAGATGTGTAAGACAATTCAGTCCAGTAATTATACACACTGCATGCAACTTGTTTTCTTTCTAGACTCTCCTTTCTACATTTTCCGCTTCCTTTCTCAATTTTTCTCACATTGATTTAATGCTACAGGGAACAGTGCTTTTAGAAATTTGTGAGTAAAACCTTATTTACCTATTAGCTTTTTTGTAATTTCTTTATCTATTTATTTTTAGAAGTTTTTATGTACAAAATTGTTTGCTAATTATTTATTTTAATTTTAGTTCTACTTGAATACAACAGTTGACATATTTGAGGCATTTTAATTGAGTTTTGATTATATATATATTATAATACAATACAATTTTATTAAAAAAAATAAATAAAGTGGTTTAGGAGTGGAGCTTTCTGCAATGATACAGTGACAAAAGTGAGCAGGGTGTTAAAAAATACCAGAATGCATAGCTGTGATTTCACAACCATGTAATATGGCATTTGAAGAGTGTTGGTTTCAGGTTGATATAGGGGGTCACTAGTAATGATAACCCACTCATGTCTTCACCCATCATGAATTATGGTCCCACCCTCTCACTCCTGAAAAAACACATTGCATGTTCCTCATAGGGAGTACATATCCTTAGCCAGGCCACTGCAGATCTCAGATATAATTTATGTATTTGGGTTTCAAACATGTAAAGCACCTTGAGCATTTTGGTAAGGAGCCTTAAAGGAAAACTGCACAAAACAGAGGTGGCAATTACCAGGGCTGCAGAAACGCCCGATTAAAACAACCTTGTATAATTTAAAATGACTGCAGCTAACTCTTTTAATTAGTTATTTCTTTGCAATATGGATCCTGGTGGCCATGTCCAAAGAGCCACCGCACCAGAAGATGGAGTGTGCCCTGGCATGCTGTCCTGTTCTGGAATGCTGGTAAAAATCACAAGCGAGGCACATTTAAACCAAATAAAAACAAACAGTGCCCCATGTAGAGGTCTCTTAGCTGTACCTCTAAGTTTAAATGTGCCTCGCTTGTCATTTTTACCAGCATTCCGAACAGGACAGCATGCTAGGTCACGCCTGCCTTCCGGTGGCAGCTCTTGGACATGGCCACCCAGTATCAATATTTCAATAAGAAATAACTAATTAAAGGTTAGCTGCAGTCATTTTAAATTATACAGGTTGTTTTAATCAGGCATTTCTGCAGCCCTGGTAATTACCACCTCCGCTGTGCAGTTTTCTTAACAAGCTAGCTACCTACAAGTAGAAAAAGAAGAAAAATGAAAAGTAATCATCAGGCTTCTTAAAATGCATCAACTGTAGGATAATCAATGAAGGCATGGTTACTGTAAAGTTAATGTATAGATGTAAGATATAGGTAACGAAAGTCAAGGGGTTTGGTTTAGCAAGATGCTGCTGTAAATTATTTTTAGAAAACAGCTTTCTTTTTTTTTAAACTTTTATTGATGTAATACATACACCAGGTGGGCTCCTTAGATTGCCAGAAAACTTCTCATTTAATGCAAAGTGCTGCAAATCATATTGCTCAAGGTTTGCAAAATGCTAAAGGACAGAAGAGAGAAAAACGATGGTTCCTTCAACATGCTGTGCAGATCCACACTCAGGGAAATTATTTTCAGTGGAAGAAAAAGATACTGTGAGCTCAACTCTGAAGAATGAAAACAAAAATACAGAGTGCATTTCCCAAATGCACAGCATGAAGAAAATCGCACTGCCTGTTAGCACAGTCGGGGTTGTAAAGTGGTAACGGTGAATTCCAGAAAGCTGTAAGTGCAAGAATGGTACTTCAGAATGCAAAAACCTCGCTCTTCACACAGTACTTAACAAGAGCTTAGGGGCCCCACTAATACTTGATGCACCATTCACGCACCTGCTTTCCCAGTGGAAAATAACAGGAAACTGGGGCCAATAAAGTGTTGAAGATGACAGTCCTTAATGCTGGGCATTATAGCCTATTTCCAGATTCACTGAAAGCAGTTGTTCAGATTAAAATATACTTTTATATACTTTGTTATCCACTGCTCCCCCACCCATTTTTACTTCCAAATCCATTTACTGTATATGGTGCCATGTTTAATTTTACGTTAACCATGTTAGCGCTTTTAAGGGCCTATCCACAGAAGCTTCGGGTCCAGCCTTGTTCACATGCAGAGGGCTAGGAAAAGCCATGGACCCCTAGGTGCAGGATGCACACCATCAGGGCACCCTGTGGCATTCACAGTATTGACATGTGCCCCTTCACACCCAATCCCTGGTGTACGCACCTAGCTATGCAGGCAGTTGGGACAGGACTGGCTTGGGATGAATGCCTATCTGACTGATCCTAGACATAGTTCTATGGGGTGGAGAGGGCAGTCGCAAATGCCTGCCTAGGACAGCAGTAGAGGCTATGCTCCTCCTTTACCCAGCCACACACCAGAAATCTGTGCCCATTCAGCACTCTCCTCCAGCCCTAAGAGCCTCTGTAGTAGGCTGGGGCTTCACCAGCACCAGCAGGTGTTCTTAGAATGTATTATTTTTTTGGCAGGGCCTGACATGCCCTGCCCCTTGCACAGATACAGAATCAGTAGTGCATCACCATGTGCATCTGATTGGATGCTCAAGGTTGGTCTGCTCTGCTCCACCTGGCCTCATCATGCATCTCCGCATCCAGCAGAATGCAAAGGCTGGGAGCTGAGGACGCCACACAGTGTGCGAGGCATTGGGTGGTGCAGTGCTGCAGTCAGGATATGCTTGATTCAAGCATATCCCATCTACCTTTGTGGATCAGCCCACGTTTGGAGGTCTGGAGTTAGTCCTGATGTACTCCAGTGTCCTAGAAAATCAGAGAACAGTGTCTGCTACATGTACATTCATCTCAGTCAAAAGGTATAGACAAGAACAAAGTCTTTATAGTTGAGCGTGACTTTGATTTGGCATAGCTAGGAAGGATACACTGGCAGTAGACTGATGCTAAATTGTGCTGCAACAATTTTTTTGTCACTCCTTTGCCACTGAGAACTGGGCCAACTGTACGTGGAAAATTAAGCAGCACAAAAAGTATCACCTAGACGTATATGAGAAGCCATGTGAAGGAAGGTTGCAAGATCTCAATATGTACTCCATGGTAGCTAGGACAGCGAGAGGGGACATGATTGAAACTTACAGGTACCTCACAGGACTGAACAAGGTGTAAGTGGAGGGTCAGTTTCAGAGAAAGGAAGGCACTAGAAGAAGGGGGCATGCAATGATGCTGGGGGGCGAGTTTAAGAGAGATGTGTGGAAATACTTTTTTACAGAAAGGGTTGTGGATGACTGGAACAGTTTGCCAGAGGAGGTAGTAGGGGGCAAAGACAGTGAAGAGCTTCAAGCATGAGTGGGATAGGCACAGGGGCATATTAGGTAGAGGAATTGGGGGAGGAAGTGACACCTATGACCAGCTAGGGTCAGTGGTGACAGAATAGACAGGGACAAGGGGCAGACTGGATGGGCCCAGAGGTCCTTTTCTGCTGACAAAATCTGTTTCTATAGGGATCTGAATAATTACAAACCTTCTTTATGCATAATTTATACATGAAGTGCAACCAGTCAACTGGGGAAGATTTGACTGCCATTCCAGATGTCACTTTGGCCTTGGATTATTTTAATACCGATTGTCTTTTATTGGTTTGTGACAAATTGGCACCATTCAGGTTAAGGTGAGTAAAAGGAGGCAATTATTACGCTCAGGTATTAAGTCAAATTATGCACTGTGTATGCCAGAAATATAGGAAAATGGAAGATGTTAAAAGATTTGACTATTAGAGGCAGTTGAGAAACCAATAAACCCTATGTGCAAGGAAACCAAACGCAGTATTTTATTTAAATACAGTGTTTCCTCAAAAAAAAAAAGAATTGAAAGGAGAGAGGATTTGTCAAGTGACAAACATGATACACACTATCTCCTTCTTTATTCATCAGCTTTTGTCTCCATTCCCTTCTCCTTGGGCCCAATCTTCAAAGGGTTCCCAGATCCTCCATATATGCAGAAGGCTGGGAAAAGCTGCGGAGTGCCCCCTACATTCAGGATGCACACCAAGGTGGCACACTGCAGCATCCACAATGGGGGAATGTGGTGCCCTGAACCTGTCCTGCTACGTGGCCAGGCAGGATGGGTGTGGCCCAGGAAGCAAGGGCTGGAAGGAGCCCCATCCTCAAAACAAACTCCACAGTGCAGAGGATGGCTGGAGGGTCGACCTCTATGCCTACCTAGAGGCAGTACTAGTGTAAAGCACTGTTTTTCTCTGCCGATGCTGTAGCTGTGCTTAAGTAAGGAGAGGCAGGAGGCAAAGTCAACTGATGAAGAAAACTTTTAATATGTGCAAAGCACTAAAGAGAGCAGCCAAATACACAGACTCCAGACTTCAAAGTAATTTCCAGGACAGTCTGTGGCTTTTACCACTCTCCAACTCGAACCAAACCAAAGAAGGGAGAGCAGCAAAGGGAGTCCATGCCTGGAGCACACTCCAATGTAAAACCAAACTGTGTATCAAGACAGAGAGTGGCTAACAGGCACTAGTGTGCATGCCAGCAAATGAATGAACCCATAGCTTGGTCCATAGTTCACTTCTATGCAGATGACACTCAGCTCTATATGTCCTTTGTACCCAAACAGAATGATGCATTATCGGTCTTTAACAACTGTCTCACTGAGATTCAGGACTGGATGAGTGCTAACTGGTTGAGACTGAATCTGGACAAGACTGAGGTGTTGGTGGTGGACCCAGGTCACCGGCAGAGAAGTTCACCCTGGTCTCCCTCTGGCCTTGTGTTAGAAGGTAACCAGTTGAGACCTTCTGAACAGGTACAGAATCTGGGCGTAATACTTGACAGCGAGCTGACACTTAAGATACAGGTGTCAGCCGTTGTCAAGTCTTCCTTTTACCATCTGAGGAATGTAGCCTGGATGAAACACCTTGTTCCACATGATGACCTTCCTGTGTTGGTTCACACCTTTGTTTCTTCATGTCTTGATTACTGTAATGCTCTATATTTAGGGTTGCCGGGGGTGGATCTCCGTCACCTGCAGCTGGTGCAGAACGCTGCAGCTAGGTTGTTGACTGGGTTACCAAGAACTTGCCATATCACACCCAAAGGCGCGAACTGCACTGGCTGCCGGTGTGAAGGAGGATCACCTTAGAGGCTGCGTTGTTGACCTATAAGACCCTACATGGTCAGGGACCGGGCTACTTGCAAGATCTCCTTCGCCCTACTGCCCTCTCTGCCCACTCCATTCCACTGATGAGGGATTGCTAGAGATTCCAAGGGTTCGTCTTCAGTCATCTGGGGCCAGAGCTTTTCTTTGTGACCCCAACCCTCGCGAATTCTCTACCTTGGATCAAAGAGTGCCTGCCACAGAGTCATTTAAAGCCTCATTGAACAGCTACTTATTCATATTAGCTTGCGAATAAGTTTATCCTGTTGCCTTTTAATTATTTTTATATTCATATTTATTGTTGCTTTATGTTAATTTTGTTATGTATTTGCGCTTTGGTATTTTGGAAAGTGCATTACAAATAAACAGTGATTTTGATTTGATAGTTAAAAAGCTTTTACTGCACAAAATACACAAACTCACCCCACCAGCATCCACCAACGTTTCACCCACCTGGCCATGGGCTTTGTCAAGGCATCCACACCTTGACAAAGCCCACTGTCAGGTGGGTGAAATGTTGATGGATTCTGGTGGGGTGATTTTGTGTATCTTCTGCAATAAAAGCTTTTTAACTATGGACCAAGCTATGGGTTCATTTATTTACCGATATGCACACTAATACCTGTTAGCCACTCTCTGTCTTGATACACTCTCAGACTTCTCACTCTATCTGTTATAAATCTATAACAGAGAAATACTATAGCTCTATCACTCTAATACTTCATAGCTTTATGACTCTATACCCTATTTCTCTATAGCTCTATGACTCTAAAGTTCTATAACTCTATAACTCTACGGTTCTATGGCACTATGCCTCTATGACTCTACAGCTTTATGACTCCAGAAGTCTATGACCAGGATTCCAGTGTCTAGATGATCAAACTAATAGTTAGAGCATTGGGTTCACAAGTAATTGAAACTGTGATCACAAGTGCACTGTGTTGGCTGACTTAACTGAACTTGTAGGGACAGAGAAATGAAGGGAAAAACTCAAGTGCAAAAGAGCTTCAAGATGACTGTAAAACCTCCAGGCCCAGGGAAAAACTCGGGAAAGATGTGTAAGAAGAACTTTCTTACATCTGTAAGGCCTCTGGGCCAATGACTGACTCCAGAAAATGAGATGCAGAAGCTATAAACAATTGTAGAACATCTGGGCCAATGCAGGACTCTGGGAAATGAGAAGCGGAAGCTGTGGACAGCTGTGAAATCTCTGGACTGATGCAGGACTCTGGGAAATGAGAAGCAGAAGCTATAGACAACTGTAGAACCTCTGGGCCAATTCAAGACACTGGGAAATGAGAAGGAAGCTGTGGACGACATCAGAAATCTCTGGACTGATGCAGGACTCTGGGAAATGAGAAGCAGAAGCTGTGGATGACTGTGAAATTTCTAGGCTGATGCAGGACTCTAGGAAATGAGAAGCAGAAGCAGCAGATGACTGTGGAACCTCTGGGCTGATGCAGAACTCTGGAAAATGAGACAGAGAAGCTGTAGACAATTGTGGGACAGCTGGGATGATGCAGGACTCTGGGAAATAAGAAGCAGAAGCTGTAGATGACTGGAACCTTTGGGTCGATGCAGAACTCTGGGAAATGGGATGCAGAAGCTGTAGACAACTGTAGAACCTCTGGGCCAATGTAGGACTCCTGGAAATGAGAAGCAGAAGCTGTAGAACCTCTGTGACAATGCAGAACTCCAGGAGATGAGAAGCAGAAAGCTGTAGATGACTGTGGAACCTCCGGGTTGATGACGACTCTGGGAAGTGGAAGCAGAAGAACCTGTGGAAGGAAATCCCACCCCACTAGATGATAGAATCCTGCTGTGAACCAGTGCAGTTCCCTGAGCTACCTGACTCACTTTGGAGAAAGGGATGGCCAGATGGGACGAGTAGCGATGAGTCGTCTTGTTTAGCAGAAAAGAAGAATGCGACAATGGGAAATTCTTAGCTAACTATTACTTAATTCTGTCTAACGGCTGGCCCTTTTGTTCTCCTCAGCACGAATTAATGGTGGAACAGTTCAGTCGTAAGTTTAACTTGGTGCTTGGATCATGCAAGGAACAACAATGTCGCTGTAGCAGGCAACAAGGTATCAATGTTCCTGAATCATGCAAGCTGTTAGTAGGCATGCAGTTTAAACTTTGAGAACATACCATGATTCCTAGGAACAGTTACTGTTACTCTCTGAGCTGAGGTTAGTGCCAAACATGGTTGGTACAACTTTTACATGCAGTCACCTTGCGCTGGGCATACAGTTGCTCAAGCAGAAGTTTGGGGAATGCCCATACACTGTGGGCCTAAGCTTTGATAATAATACATTACACAGTCCCGTCTTTTATCTCACATGCAAAGTTTGGGGCTCAATTTAAGGAGTTAATGTATTATACAGTCTGTGGGCACAGGCAAAGGTTGAGGGCACCGTGGATATTAAGGCAGTTGATGGGTGAAGGGCACCATGAACTCAGGTAGTAATCAAATGCTCTAGTACTTTAACAAGTTTGCCCAGGAAATTCAGTCATGGCACTTTATAATGTTCAGCAGATTAAACCAATTACTTGTATTTTAAAATGTTTAGAGAAACAGTCTTTATATGCTGTACGTTTCATGGTTCTATGTCATAACAGCAATCGCTATTTGGGCATGGGTACATCGCCAGAAATAAAACGCAAAGTACATTTGTGGCAAAATGGCGTGACACGGATCTCTATGTGTAGGAAGCCCCACATCCCTTAACTCAAGATTCTCAGCTCCAGGGGCGAGGGGTGCATGTCGGGGTTGTAAAAATAAAATAAATAAAACCGCCATGATCACAAAAGTCTTGTGACTCACCAGACCTGAACCCTGCACCTTCCAACCATAGCAGCCACCTCACCACCACACTACACAGCCAGCTTGGTAGCCTTCTGTTGCACTGCCTCCTACATACCTTCCGTCCTCTTCCATCCCCACGGTGTGGTTCCGATCACCATTGTCGGCTTCCTTTTGCCCATCGCTACCCTTTCAGAGTAGCCCACAACACAGGCGCTGAGACTGAGTTGCTCATATTTGAGTCACTCAGTCTCAGTCGCCTTTTCACGGGATACCAAGTTTCACATATCAATGGTAATCTGATACTTTTATCACACATGCAAAACCCCAGTTGAGTCAGGTGTCATGACAGAGTGTCTGTCTTTAACAGGGTTTAGTGATAGCAGGCCCCCTTTACTGAGCCACTCTCAGACCAGAACATTGCATATTTTAATATTTATGAGGGCTCCTCAGTTCAAACCCAAGGTAGTATGCTGCTGCTTGGTGCTTATTTATATATATATATACAGTATATATATAAAAAATGAAAACAATTCTAGACTTGCTAGCCCTTATTTGGTAGCCACCTGGGCAAGCTTGACTTTAAACTGCAATCCCTGCTCCTGGCTGGAGCCCTTACTATTCAATTCAGGGCCTGCCGTGCCCTATGCTCCGCCTCTGGGATCCTGATTTCCATAGGGCCTCGCCCCACCATGCTCCTTTACAGAAGCCTATTTTTAAAATGTTAAATAAATTTGCCTAGGGCTCGCCTCCTATGCTCCAGGCTGGAGCATGATTTAAGTCAATTTAAATAAAACTTGCCCTCGGGTGGTCTCTTGCTCCAGGGCCTTGCCTTTAGCTCCTAACCACGACTGCGGATTTCCCTTGCTGTGCCCTCAGTGTGCTTAAATAATTTTTCTTTCTTTTCTTTGAAATAAATAGACCAGGTGGACAGCACTCCAATGGTGTTGCTGCTGACTCACCGCCCAACCCGTACAGCGGAAGGAGGAGGAGATGAGTTTTCTGGGCAGCTGCAGGCGGTGGGTGGTCTTTCTGGGCCTTGCTGGGTCATTTGCTCCAGTGCTCCTCTGACCTGACACACACTCTCTTCAGATGAGGCCCTGCTTGTGGGTGCCGCTGCCGATGGATCCAAATTATTTAAAAAAAAAAAATTAAAACAAAACAAAAAAAATGGGGCTAAACAGAGCCCACACTGCAGCTGCCAACTGCTACTGCTTCTGGGGGACCCGCCAGCACTACTGGACAACTGACAGTACTGGGACCACTGCAACTGATGGAGGGGTGAGAGGAGAACTGCAGGTACTTTCTTCTAACCTTTATTTGCCTTCCTGAGTCCCTCTCCCTTAGACCACGGTTTCTTTACTTTGACTTCTTCAGGGCACCTGACAGTGCTCCCCTGACCGCACTCCTTGCTGGCCAGCACAAACTGCCTCTAATGACCATTACTGACCACATGCAGAATCCTCCCAAGCATGGGATGCTGAGTCCCAACAACCAGGGAGGCAACTCGCTGTCTGGCACGAGCTAGACCTCCGCTGTGGCACAGGCTCATGCCACCTTCACTGGGCAGGCTGCAAGAACAAGAGAAAAAACTTTAAAACGGCAGGCAAGCAGTTGATTTTTATGGGGCTCCTGCCACTTCGTTCACCCCCCTTGCCATCTAAACTATAAGGGGCACCTGGAGGTCACCTTAATGAGGAACACTTGGGTTTACTGGAGCTTGCTGGGGGCCTTATCTCTCTGGGTATTACACTAGTAGCTACATGTCCCCCTCTGCCAGACAACACGCCCCTATTCTGTGCCGCGTGGGCCTTTTCGTCTCCAGCCCCAGCTCCCAGAGCCTCTGTGGTGGGCTAATGGCATCACCAGCATCAGCCGGTGATTTCATGAAAATTAATGTTTGTGCTGGTGGGAATCCAGCGGTCCTGAAGGATTGCCATATCCTGCCATACCCTGTACCCTGGCAGGCAGGGATCCACATGTGGACCAGCAGGGGCATCTGATTGGATGCCCAAGGTCTGGGCCTGCTCCATCCACCCCTGCCACTCTGTACCCCATAGCATGGCACCTAACTATCGGACCACAGGGGGCAGGGGTTGTGGATGCCAACAGGCACACTGGCACCAGCAGCTGCTTGGTAATGAACCACAAATATCCACAGTTCCCTCATATCTGGGGGGCCCTCAAGGACTGGATACTTAGTCCATCACCTTTTCATTTTTGTGCTGCATTTTCCTTTTTCTACTACAGCACCCTTTCCTTTCTTATTTTTTAATTCCATAGTCTCACAAATGTATCTGTAAACATGGCTGGAGACCACGGCACTTCTTGAAGCATGGGGGCAGGTTAGGGGGTGTAGTAAAAACATGAGAGGTCAGACTGAAAGCATGGGGAACCCCCTCCCACCATGCATAAATGGCAGTATAGTCTAGAGGTTAGATGTACAAACTGTGAATGAACTTGGTACCTCCAGCACACCTGGGTTTGATTCCCACAACCTCCACCTGCATACTGTGTGGCCCTGAGCAATTCGCTGAACCTCCCCAGTGCTCCTGGGTTGCAAATAAAATAAAATAAAATGCTTAATGGAAAACACTGAAATAACCGGACAAATAACTAAATGCATCAAGGCTGCCTTTTTGAAGGTAACTAACAAGATATTGGAGTGACATTGTCACTTTTGGGTAAACCGTTGCACCCCATTCAGCTTAGTATTTTTATAGATTTTCTGTATTTCTATTTCTTTTATTGAACCATTACTAGGTTTATTTGCATGGAAACTGGATCCTTGTCCCCCTACAGTTGATCCTCTGCTGTTAAATCCTTTGCTGAAGTCACAGTCCTCTAGGTGTGTGCGATATCTAGGGCTATACAAAACAATGCTGTTTGGGACAAATACACACAATTACTGCATTTTTTTTTTACACAATTAAAACATTTGTTTGACCCCATCACAGCTTTTTGCTGGTCCCATTGGAGGCATCCTGGGCTGCAGTGAGGTTGCGTGCCAGTGGGCATGAAGAAAAGAAGAGGTGCTCCCCTGTACTTCCAGGTCCCCAAGCTATGGCCCACGGTGACTCGAGGAAGGCATGTTGATTGCAGCAGCTGCCGTGCCTTGGACAGCAGGAAGGTGACTGAGAGCGGCTGCTCTGGGGTACTCCTCCTCTCCGTGCTCCCAACAGGGAGCTTAAGGTAAGCCTCCCATTTGGATGGGATTGACATAATGAAAATATCTTTATCCATAAAAAGTGAGTTTTGTGCTACACAATTGCAAAACAAACTTTACAATAGGTGACAATTATACACTAAAAACTAATCTGCAATTATACTCCCAGGACCCAGTCAGGGGGGCAAGAGGGAGGAGGATTAAACATCTCACGGGACACTCATCTTCTTCGAAAAGGAAGGTTATCTGATGCCACTCCTTGAGTGCCACATGGCCACAAGTGGAACAGCAGGAAGCAATGTGTTTTGCAGGGGGGCACTCACATGTACACCCTAGTCGCTGGCGTTCTGAAGGCAAGAAGGACCAGAACACGTGAAACACACACACACCCGACCGGGCAATATGAAGCTGGTGGCTTGCAAGCCCCATATCACCAACTCTGCCCCCTCCTTCACCAAATTTCAGACTTTGAAGGGGTTGGGGGAGACCCTGCCATGGAGGTTAACCGTGCAGGAAAAAGATAAGGAAATAACCCAGAGGAGAGGTGGGGGATGGGACAGGGACCACCAGGCAGAAGGTGGCCTGGGAAGGTAAGAGCTAGGGACCTAAATACTGATTAAAAATATAAAGAACTCCTTGAGCCATTCTTTAAGTGAAGTGTGTCTGTTTAGGTTCTAAATTTTAGAACCAGTCAGATTCTAAGGAGGTTCTCTCTGTTTTTTAACTTGTTCTGCCAGTATGTAGCAGGCACAGCAGACAGGTACGAAAACGTATTTCAGAAGTTATGGCCAAGAAGGCAAAAGTTCAGAAAGCCATTATTACATAAGCCTGTCAAAATCAAAATCAAAATAAAATAAAACAGAAGTCTGGATATTTTAAAAACAATTTATTTACCTATAACAGCCCAGCTGAGATGCAAAATCTCATCTGCAGTTGGGTCCTGTTTCCACCCATTTCCACAGCTGGGTGATCCGGAGCACTAGGAGGTTCAGGGACTTGCCCAAGATCCCAGTGAGGAACTGGCTTTAGTGGGGTTTAAACCCGTGATCTCCTGGTTTCCATGCCAGCGCTCTAACCACCAGACCACACTGACTCTTACTAAGCCTCATGCATGGAGGTTTTCTTAACTGTAAACCTTTCTGGGAGCTGGGGGTTTTGATGAGATAAAAAAAAAAAAAAGAAAAACTTATGCTTTTCCTGTCCTGTAAACACTTGGGCTAACACCAGAGGATGTGTGCTCTCTGCATGTAAAACAGGCCCCAGCAGTGCAAGCCTGAAGCAATTAGCACAACTTCATGTGCTGTTTACAAAACCGAAAAAGCCTCATACACCTCATGGATACAAGTCAGTATATAGAGAATAATTCATAGGTGGCTATGTGTTACAAAGTTTTTTACACACTCGAGGTGCATGATGTCCCATAAATCTCGAGAGCAAGAGCAGAACTTGAGAGGTTTGTATGGTCATCATGCACTGAGGGGGTGTAAAAAAACTTCATAAGCGCACTGTCGCTTATGCTTCATTCTTTATGATAACTGGCGCAGGGGCATAAGCACAACCAACCAGAAAGATCCAGCAAATCAAGTTTCCCATTGTGGTGCTGGGTCAATATGTCGCGGTCAAAAATGGTGTCACATGGTGACTACAAAAGAGCGTGGCCAAAACTGCACTAGATTAAATAAACAAACTCCGAAACCACGCACGCTGTTATACCCACATGATTGTTGACCATGCATCTGTGCTGTCATGGTTTTTACAAGACACCTCCTGCTACTGATCTGTAGAGAGGGAAAGTGAAGCATGAGCACTCCAGATGCCATAATAACTGGATATGATGTCATACCCGATTATTATGCTGTTGGACCACACTGATAATCAGTGTGATAAAGGGGGGGTCACCAGTTATTATAAGTAATATAAAAATACAGATTGGTAGCCCAGAGACACACACGGAGTCGAGGCTCATTTTCCAGGTGTGACGTTGGGGGTGGTGTTACATAAGGGGTTATGACACCTAGTTATACTAAGAAATACAAAATCACACATAGTCCCATACTGAAACCTGGTTTTGTTACCAATGCCCCTTTTTGGGGGGTGAGCCTTGCACCTCAATGCCTTTATGCTGAGGTTCTTTGCCTTTTTAGCTTATTTATACTAACATGCCACACATATTTGATTGCTTCTCAAATTTCCATGAAAATGATGCTCTCTTGTCACCTGGAGCACGTTTTCAAAAACAAAAATCACGTAATGATTAGCCCCGTGGAGGACTGAAAACAAGAAACATTCTGTTGTTGCTCCTACACCCACTGGCTCTGGATCTCCTCATTTGATCCCCCTCCTCTACCACAGCCTCATCATACCACCTTGTCTCGGAAATGACCTTCCTCCCTTCACTCTCCTGTGGCTTAGCCCCCATGACGGGCCCTTCAGGGTGGCACAGTTCCCTCTGGAGAGTTCTTCAACCAGTCATCCAGGAAGCTGCCAGAGTAAGTGGTCAGAGGGCTTGCAGGCACTGCCAGGACCGCGTTATGCTCCTTGACCAGAGGCTTATGCTAGGACACTAGTGGCAATGAGCCTCGGCTCTGTGGCTAATAGCCCAATAATCATAAACTTGAAACTTGAACTTGGCTTGGTTTCTCCTAGGCCTTCATGATGCATTACTCAATGAAGCATGGTTTAAAATTTTTTTTGGGGGGTGGGAATTGTGGTATTCTCACCTTCTCAAATCCAATCTCGTAATTTTGGGAAGACCCAGTGTGGGACGGGGGGTGGGATCTCCGCTTACAAAATCAGCAGGTTTTTTTTTCTTTTCTCCCAACTACTGAATTATTCAGAACACTGACATTTCATTGCCCCCTTAAATTTTGGTAATCCTCCTTACTTGTAAGACCCTGGGTGGAATTCCCCTATGACACAAAAGCAAATTTTAAGCTCTGAGGATGTCATTAGACTTGTGTACAATGTGCACATGGGCACTGCTTTTGGAGGCGACCTTCTCTCCTTATTTTTTAAGGTCCTGGCTGCACCTCCGTCTATGGCCACCTGAGGGCAGTAATGCTATGGGACTTCTCTTCCTCCTTCCCTGGACGAAGTCCCCCCCCCCCCCGGCTGGTCCCTGATGATGTTTGTTACCGATTCCAGGTCTCCGATGCCACGAGCAGTTGCATTGCCACTGTGCTGATAGCCCACTCTAAACAAGAACTTCTTAGAACCTGTGGCAGTTTTCATTAGAAACTGGTAGGCTAGCCCAGTGGAATGCAGGGCTGAGTTGCCTCACCTCCTGCTGTGCTGACATCCCTGGTTCATGAATGAATCAGGACCACTCGGGGGGCTGATGAGAAAGGGAGGAATAGATGTTCCTAGGACAGATATCCTCCCTTTGGGAGGGGAGGGTGTGTCTCACCCAGATACCTTCCACCTGGAGGTGTTCAGGTGCAGCGAGACCCCACACATGGGGCACCGGGGCGTATCCATGAAGGTGGAGCTCACATATCATGCTTAATGCACATGAGGTGGACCCAGGCTGAAAATGTAAGGTGGAAAAAAATCCCGCCTGCAGAAGGAAGGCCCAATCCCTCACAGGCCCCCACCATGAATGGGTGCCCTCAAAATTCCTGTGGCAGAGGATGGCAGGTAAGTCTTGGAGAAGCTGGGTGACTGGGCCTGAGGCATCAATCAGAAGGACCCAGTAAGGGCAGACAAAAGGCAGCAAACATTGTAAGTAAACAAGAAAAAGAAACTGGTTCTGTATAGATCATGAAAAATTTCACTGATAACCACGAAGGCAGTTAAAGCATTCACACACGCTGGAGTGAGACAAAACTTTAATAAAAGTGTCAAGGTTTCAAAACACACTGCCAGGCAATCTCTTCCTCAAACTGCCTGGTGGTGTGTTTTAAGCCTTGAGACTTTATTACAGTTTATGCATCCCTCAGCAGGGTGTGGTGCGGATTCTGTTGCCTGTGAGACCTGGCACACACTCTGCAGTGGCGCTCGACTTGAAGCTGTTGCTCACTCATACCTTGCATAGAGTTCTGTTCTGGAGTGAGGCTGGGCTCAGCTAGCATTCCACAAAAAAACAAATAAGCCCAGAAACCTAGCTGTCACTACTCAGACGATGATGCACTTCTCATATGGGCTCTTTGCATATTTATTCACTGAATTTGCCCACCCAGATAGACCCCTTGAAATTAGAACTTTCCTTTACGAGAAGATACTTGGGGCAATAGCAACCAGTCGATAACACTTTCCTATCAGAAAAACCCAAACAATATTCATAATAAAAGAAAAGAGCAGCATAACACTATTTAAATAGACAAGTGCAAATATCCAATTTTTGTTAAAAAAAATACTTGAAAGCAGCAGATTGAAAGGCATACAGATCTTGTATTGATTTGAGATCAGAAGCTATTTTATTCAACACATTCTGGAAGTCCTCTTCGTTGCTGGTGGGTTTTCTCGTTTGCAGAGTAAATGAATACAGACTACATCAGTCTTTTCAAAACAAATCTCACTCCCTTCCCCCACCTCCAAAGAATCACATTCATTACTGTACGGCTGCGCATTGAGCCCTTACAGTACCATAATCTGCAGGGCAAGCCTCCCCCTTCCCTGACAGAATGTATAAAGCAACCGACGCATGCATGCACACGTATTCTCTCAAAAGGGATAGCATATCTCTGGACGACTGGTCCATGGCCTCGGGAAACTAACATGTGCTTTACAAATCTCTCTACCAGATCATTCAAATGTGCAACCTATTTAACTTAATAATAAGGAACTGGGAGCACAGAGCTGAATTAATCATAACACCTATATGCGACTCCGATAGGGAGGGCGCACTTGCTGGTTGACAATGCCTCAGGGGTGGCAGTTTAATTTGTGTAATTTTTCACGCGTCTTCATGCTCTCTGCACATGGAGTAAAATGTGTATTGACAGATAACTCTGAGGGGGAGGGGGAGCTATTTGTAGAATCACCTGTGCCAGTGCAGTTAATCAGAGAAATGCAGCACACAGCATAAGGCTAAGATAACAATAATCAAACTGATCCTCCACTGCTCTTGAATTCTTAGTTTTCTCCTGCCTATCTGCAACTACCAGCTCCTTTCAGTCCTTTGTTCAGCAGTGACACTATCCATCAGCCTCACAGGACTCTGCTCGAGCCCCAACTCAGGCTACCAGCATGGGGACACCTCACAAGGTGTCCCCATGCTGCTTCAACCTGAGCTGGGGCTGCCAATGTGGACACCCCAGAGGGAAAGTGATGCCCCCCCCATGGTGGGCCATGGGGATGAATCTGATACCTAGGTGTACTCAAATGTTCACACTTGAGCTGTGAGCAGTTGAGGGGAGGTCCTGGGGTGGGTGGCATGTGGGGGAATACAGACATAATAAGTGCTGGCAGCATTTTTTCCCGTACTGATGCCCCGCCCTTAGCCCATGATCCTAATAGTGTCCTCATGCACCCCTGACCTGGAGGAGGGTTGTGAACATGAAAGGTTCAGTTGCAGTGTCTTATTTTGCCTCTGATTCTCCACAGGAGGTGCTAGTGCAGTAAGGGCAGCACAGCCCTTACCAGGGAGCCTGGAAGCGCTGCCTTTGCTCAGCTTACCCTAAGCTCCTCCCGTACTGAGTGGTGGGACAGGTCGCTGGTGCAAAACTGAGTACCAGACATGGGAGTGCAATGTGCTCATCTGGTGCCACTGGGCCAGGTTCCTTTCCCTATTCTTGGCAAAAATGGAGCAGCGGTAGTAGCCAATTGGTTATTCAAAGATTTACACATGCCTCATTTGGATTTGTGCAGAATGGAAATTCCACTTCCGAAATGTCTTTAGAAATTTTTTTTTGAATTCTGTGGAATTCTGAAAGGCATGACTATGTAAACCGCTGAATAACTTTCTATGTATTATGTAAACCGCAGAATAATTTTTCTACGTAATGCAGAAAAGAAATCCGAGGATTACTGGTCTGCAAAAAACATTCTGCTTTCTAACATTTGGAATTACACTACCAGTGGAATACCACAGAATTAGATGGAATTTTCAGAAATTCCACAAAATTATTTTCTGTTAGAATCTGAAAATTGCACACAGCACTAGTTCTCATATCCTTAGCTGCTGCAGCACCCTCAGCGGTAGCAGAAGCCACCAATATGATGTCCATTCTTTTTATAGGCTTGCCCATCTGGGATGCCACATCTCATTTTCCATGAGACTCTGCTTCTTTTACAGCCATGATGGAATGAAGCACCAGGTCTGATGGCTTGCTCAAGGTCACATGGTGCGACATTGGCCTCGGTGGCATTTGAACCTGAACAGATCCAGCCAGCCGCATACCAATCTGAGAGTCTCTTATCATTCCCAGTCTCCCCCGGGCAACCATTTGCTCAACTACAAACTAAAAACAGAAACTGTAATCAGAATCAATACTTCCACCACACCGCAATGACCACACGTACATTCCTTTCTTTATAGATCATTTATGTATAAGACCTGATGGTCAGAATGTTCATTCCCACTTTTTTTCTGTTTCCACCATGCATTTAAAGAGGACAGGAAATAATTTCTAACTGGCGGTTGTTTATAAAGTTCTTATTTGCAGAAGTGATCTTCATTCCCCTAAATTATCCCTATATAAAAGGTGATATGGAAAACTGTATTTTACATTTTTTTATGGGCAACATTCTGAAGCAGTTCTCTTCTTGGAACCTGCGACCTGGAGTTTTAACTATGTCACCATTTGTGCACGGAACTCTGACCATGGTTCTGATAGATCAACAGCTCATAATTAAGCAATAAGGCATGACCAGGGGTTATGTTAATGGTCTGTTAATCACCCCCTAGGGGCATAATGTGGCACGAGGCATTGCCGAGTGCCACATGCCCCTAGAGGGTGATTAACTGAACATTAACATAACCTCTGGGAGTGCCTTATTGCTATTATAATAAAAATGTTTTTTTAAACAGTGTTAAACCTTGTTTAATATATGGGTAAGTTGTACAAGTATGTTAATAAAAGATTAACATAAGGCTGTTAGAATGTTTACAGCCAATCAGAAAGCTTCATTTCTCAGACCATTGTTATAATTAGCATTCTATATACAAACTGTAACATAGTAAAATCTCCAAACTATTAGATCAAAGTAGAAGAACTGTGTGGCACGTTATCCATCAAAAGAAAACAATTGAAAACCCAGTTTTACACATCAGTGCCTATTCTGGTACAGTTAATGTGGCTCATTTGGAGATACGAATATCATTGCTGTAAACAGGAACATTACTGACTGCTGCCAGTTAGCACAGATTTCCTGTGTCCTTTAACTCTTTTTTCTTTTTATTTACAGCCTGGTTCTTTTTGGGACAGGGTCTGAGAGAGCGAGAGAGAGCGATGGGGAGGGAGAGAGAGAAAGAGAGTGAGTGATAGAGAAAAAGGAGGGACAGAGTAGGAAATGGAGAGAGAGAGAGCGAGAGTCAGAGAGAGAGGGACAGAGAAGGAGCGGGACAGAGAGAAAGAGAGAGACACACACACACAAGGAGAGAGGGGGAGAATAAAGAAAGAGAACAAGAGAGGGAGGGATGGAGAGAGAGGAGGGACAGAGAGGGGGATGCAAGAGAGGGGAGAGAAAGAAGGAGAGGGACAGTGAGAGACAGAGGGAGTGGAGGGGACAGGGAGAGACAGAGGGGAGTGGAGGGGACAGGGAGAGACAGAGGGAGTGGAGGACAGGAGAGACAGAGGGAGTGGAGGGGACAGGGAGAGACAGAGGGGAGTGGAGGGGCGGGAGAGACAGAGGGGAGGATGGAGGAGGAGGGAGGGAGGGACAGGGAGAGAGGGGAGTGGAGGGGGAGGGAGAGCAGAGGGAGGGAGGGAGGGAGAGACAGAGGGGGAGGACAGGGAGACAGAGGGGGTGGAGGGGACAGGGAGAGACAGAGGGTGGAGGGGAGGGAGACAGAGGGGTGGAGGGACAGGGAGAGAGGGGAGGGAGGGGGACAGGGAGAGACAGAGGGAGTGGAGGGGACAGGGAGAGAGAGGGAGTGGAGGGGACAGGGAGAGACAGAGGGTGGAGGGGACAGGGAGAGACAGAGGGGAGGAGGGGACAGGGAGAGACAGAGGGAGGAGGGGACAGGAGAGACGAGGGAGTGGAGGGACAGGGAGAGACAGAGGGGAGTGGAGGGGACAGGGAGAGACAGAGGGAGTGGAGGGGACAGGGAGAGACAGAGGGGAGTGGAGGGGGACAGGGAGAGACAGAGGGAGTGGAGGGGACAGGGAGAGACAGAGGGAGTGGAGGGGACAGGGAGAGACAGAGGGAGTGGAGGGGACAGGGAGAGACAGAGGGGAGTGGAGGGACAGGGAGAGACAGAGGGGAGTGGAGGGGACAGGAGAGACAGAGGGGAGTGGAGGGGACAGGGAGAGACAGAGGGAGTGGAGGGACGGAGAGACAGAGGGGGTGGAGGGGACAGGGAGAGACAGAGGGAGTGGGGGAAGGGAGAGACAGAGGGAGTGGAGGGACAGGGAGACAGGAGGGGTGGAGGGGACAGGGAGAGACAGAGGGGAGTGGAGGGGACAGGGAGAGACAGAGGGAGTGGAGGGGACAGGGAGAGACAGAGGGAGTGGAGGGGACAGGGAGAGACAGAGGGGTGGAGGGGACAGGGAGAGACAGAGGGAGTGGAGGGGACAGGGAGAGACAGAGGGGAGGGAGGGGACGGGAGAGACAGAGGGGTGGAGGGGACAGGGAGAGACAGAGGGAGTGGAGGGACAGGGAGAGACAGAGGGAGTGGAGGGGACAGGGAGAGACAGAGGGGAGTGGAGGGGGACAGGGAGAGACAGAGGGGAGTGGAGGGGGACAGGGAGAGACAGAGGGGAGTGGAGAGGGACAGGGAGAGGGACAGAGTGAGAGAGATACAAGGAGAGAGAAAGAGATGGGGAGAATAAAGAGAGGAGGGAAGGTGAGAAAGACACACGCGCGTAGATACACACACACACTAAAGCAGAGTAAAATCAAATCTTCATCCCTTGCTGTATGGGAACTTTCTCCAACTAGGGTTGTCAGAACCCACAGGCATTCTGGGTTCTGAGTTTTGGACTAGAACGTTTCAAATAGTGCTAGAGTTTTAATTAAGCAGTAATGTATGGTGCGCCCTTATTACCGCTAAAAAGCAGCAAAATTATGTCTTGATAATCCCATCGCTATGACGTAAATGGTTATAAACCTCTCTTGAGTACGTCATAGCGATGGAATTACAAACGGAGTCTCATTCACATGCTTACTCAGATCTCGCGACTCGATGGCATCCCAAACCAGCGAGTGGCCAGAAAATGACCCAGAACGTCTGCGATGGGGCTAAAAGTAAACCATATTAGTTTGTTCTGCCAGTTAATTGGGCCCATACACTATAAAATATAACCAAAAAGCTTGTCATTAATCCAAGGAAATGATTGGCTTGCAGGCTGTTATTGTCATTATACATCTAATCCAATAACAACTTTCATTATTGCTGGGTTTATTTGTTTGTTTTTTAAGCAATAAGCATGACCAAGGGTTATATTAACAATTCTGTTAATCACCTTCTAGTGTACTGCACAAGGTGTAGCTGTAGCGCATGACCCTAGAGGGTGATTAACTGACCATTAACATAATCCCTGGAGTGCCTTATTGCTATTATAATAAAACATGTTTTTAAACAGTGTTAAACCTTGTTCAGCATATGGCCAAGCTGTACATGTATGTTAATAAAAGATTAACATAAGGCTGTTAGAATGTTTGCAGCCAATCAGAAAGCTCCATTTCTCAGACCCTTTTTATAATAGGTTTTAGCTGTGTGGTGTGAGCCGTGCATGCCACATAGCATCAGTTTGCAGCTGGATCAGTTATTTCTAAAATGTTAATGACTGATCCAGTAGCCAACCAGGAGCCTCCACTAGGCTCATGAATAATTAATTAGACTTATCATCCTATTTAGAACTCAAACCCTTTCATGTATAGGGCTGGAGAGAAAGAACAGAGAGCTGCTGGGAGGGGGGAAAATAGACCTAC
Organism: Neoceratodus forsteri; assembly: GCA_016271365.2. NCBI lineage: Eukaryota > Metazoa > Chordata > Ceratodontiformes > Ceratodontidae > Neoceratodus > Neoceratodus forsteri. The sequence continues at coordinate 55,535,874 of JADMNL010000033.1, forward strand.
CCTCTCAGCACAGCAATAATATTCACTTTTATTGCACGCGCAGACAAAGAAGCGAAACTATGCGTGCCATTCAAAATACAAACGCCAACAGACACAATTAGTGTGTTGCAGCGTGGCACAGCTGCACACAGGTATATGAGCAACACATTCTGAGATGTGTGTCTTGCTAACATATTTTAGAACTTAATTTCCAGTAAATTCTCTAGACTGGCAGCCACTGTTTTTTTTAAATGTCCAAAAAAAGACCTTTTATTTAGCATTTAAAACCCTTAATACTCAGAACCCGTTGGTGTTCTAGTTGTAAATTAGAACTTGGATCTTTCGGTTGTAAAAGGGTTCTAATCTTTTTGGAGCTAGTTCTGACAACCCTATTTCCCACTACCCACTCTCCCTACCTTCATCTGCAAAGAGATCTTGACCAAATCATTCCTTCAAATACCTTCTTCCTCTTCCCTTATACAGTTACCTGTTGGTCCATATTGACTGCTTTAACTGAACTTGTGATACATGCACTGTTTTCCTACCTTTGTTAGCATTCTCTGTATCTTTTTTACCTGTACCAGGTGTTTTTTACCTGCCCTTTTTAGCATATGAACCCCATGGGACTGTCTGACAGTGAGCGAAGACAGTGGACATGAATAAGACAGTGCAGGCCTTCAAGGTAAGCCTGGAAAGGTTTCTGCCTCCCAAGGGAATCATAGCGCATGCTGGGTAGTGGGTGGGTAGGGAATCACAGTCTACTCTGGGTAGTAAGTGGGTGGGGACTTCCAGGGTAGTCTGGGTAGTAGGTGGGGGGGTGAATCACAGGGTAGTCTGATTTGTAGGTGGGTGGGGATTCACAGGGTATGCTGGGTACTAGGTGGATGGGGAATGACCAGGTACACTGGGTAGTGGAGTGGGTAGGGAATCACTGGGTACCCTGAGTAGTACAGTGGGTAGGGAATTACTGGGTAGTACCCTGGGATGTAGAGGGTGGGGAATCACTGGGTACCCTGGGTAGTACAGTGGGTCGGGAATTACTGGATACCTTGGGCTGTAGAGTGGTAGGGAATCACAGGGTACCCTGGGTTGTAGAGTGAGTAGAGAATCACAGCGTACCCTGGGTAGTAGAGTAGGTAGGGAATGACCAGGTACCCTGAGTAGTAGAGTGGATAGGAAATCACTGGGTACACTGAGAAGTAGAGTGGGTAGGGAATCACAGGGTACCCTGGGTTGTAGAGTGAGTAGGGAATCACAGCGTACCCTGGGTAGTAGAGTAGGTAGGGAATGACCAGGTACCCTGGGTAGTAGAGTGGGTAGGGAATGACTGGATACCCTGAGTAGCAGAGTGGATAGGAAATCACTGGGTACCCTGAGAAGTAGAGTGGGTAGGGAATCGCTGGGTACCCTGAGTAGTAGAGTGGTAGGGAAATCAGCAGGTACCCTGAGTTGTAGAGTGGGTGAGGAATCACCAGGTACCCTGGTAGTACAGTAGGTAGGGAATCACGGGCACTCTGGGTAGTGGAGTAGGTAGGGAATCACAGGGTACCCTAAGTAGTAGAGTAGGTAGGGAATCACAGGGTACCCTGGGTAGTAGAGGGGGTAGGGAATTACAGGGAACCCTGGGTAGTAGAGTGGGTAGAGAATTACAGGGTACCCTGGGTGGTAGAGTGGGTAGGGAATCACAGGGTACCCTGGGTAGTAGAGTGGGTAGGGAATTACAGGGTATCCTGGGCAGTAGAGTGGGTATGGGAATCACAAGGCACCCTAAGTAGTAGAGTAGGTAGGGAATCACAGGGTACCCTGGGTAGTAGAGTGGGTAGGGAATTACAGGGTACCCTGGGTAATAGAATACATAGGGAATCACTGGGTACCCTGGCAGTCGAGTGGGTAGGGAATCACAGGGTACTCTGGGTAGCTGGCGGGTGGGGAATCACTGGATACCTTGAGTAGTAGGTGGTTGGGGAGTCACAGGGTACCCTGGGTAGTAGGTGGGTGGGGAAATCCCAATGAATTCGTACATGATTGCTCAGCATACTGTTGGTCCCTGCTTTTGAAGCGCGGGGGGGGCACAAAGGGGGCTTGCTGAAACTAGAGCCCCTTCTGACCTTAAATTACTATGTTAAAGTGAATCCATATAAATTAGTACATGATTGCACAGCATAATGTTGGTCCCTGCTTATGAAGCGGGGGGAGGGGTGATCTCAATGGACTTAAATTACTGTGTTACTATGTTGCTAGTGCCCATACTATAATATGTTTAATATTTTTGTGACAACATTTTGGGATTGACGGATGGGTTTAACTGCTGTAGCAACAGGGTCAGAATCCACCATCTCTTTTCATGCCTGCACCAGTTACCCTTTTCAAGAGTCCCTCTCCCCATAGTAGCATTTCAGGGCGCATTTCACACTTTTTGTCTACCAGCTTTCATTTATGGTATATCTTTTATTTTGCTGATGCCCCAATCCCAGTGCCTACTGCACCATATTGAACCATTATTCCGTGTACCTCCATAATCCCTCTGTGCTGCCAGCATCACAGGGATATCCATCTGCGCTGATTGCTGCAATGGGGCCCTTTTAATCTCTCTTTCGAAATCATTTGCTGATAGCACTGCTGGCATGCACTGTAACTCTTCTCATTGTGGAGTATACTATGTAAACAGTCGAAATTCAGAAACAGAGTATTGCTGTGCAGATTTAGTATTACTTACAATGGCCTGATTGCATATTACCCTACTCAACATTATTTCCATACAGATTTTATTCTCACATCCCCTCCCAGTCGGGAACATGGGAGACAACCCAGCCCAACACTGGGGCACAGCTCGCTTGTGTGTGTAGCCCTAGAGTGCAAGCAAGGGTTATTATGACGCCCATAATTTGAAGGGCATCCCCCCATTTTCTCCCCACCCGCCCACTTGGCGTCTTGGATGAAGCAGCATCCCAGGGTGGGGTGGAGGAGCAGAGACAGAGCTTCATAGTCTATTGCAGGGGTGACTGTTCATAGAAAAATATAACACTACCCCTCAGCTAGACATGGACAAGCCAGAGCTGAGCTAGGGGTCTGGGTCTGGGTCTGACTCTGTGAGCCATGGCTACTGCAGGCTGTAGCTGAATGTTTCTGCTACTGCACTACTTGCTCAGGCTGACAGATATGCTTGCTAGGCTCATAAATGACTCGCCTGTCTTTGGCACCCAATTGCTTATAGAGGTCATGCTGAACCAAGGCAGGTGCTAGACAAGAACCAGGTTCGAGCCTGCTTTTGGCTTGCCCTCCCTCTACTTCGTCCAGAAAGCGCTGCTGCAGCCAGACTGTGGGGAGCCAGGACTCTTCAAACCCTGGTAGCCCACAAGCTACACACCTGGCTACCTCTTGGCTCTCATTTCATTAATTCACACTTCTATTTTTCATGGACTAGGAGGGTTGGATTAGAACTTTAGAACTCTCCTAGTTTGAAGAGGTGGAGTTTTCAGATCTGATCCGTAGCCTATGTCTTGGTATCATGTTGTGATGTACCTCTGCACACTGTTGAAAATGCCTCCGATTCATTAATTTCCTCTGGAACCTTCTCCATCCAGCAGTTTTGATCGATTTCCTGTCAGCAGGATTCAGATAGGACTTCCAGAGGTCAAAGGCCAGGAAACTAAAGACAGTGCATTGATCCTCATCAAGTCAGCCTTCTGAGAGTCCTGGAACTCCAGCCTTGGGAGGAGTACAAAGCAGGCTCTACCAACATTTACTGCTGCTAACCACTTTTAAAAGGGAACAACACCAATTAAAAATACCACCCCCTGCCAAGAGGCTACCCCACCGGCTAATAATCTGTTTTGTGAGCAAATGTTTTCTGTTCCTTATTATTCCATGAAACAATTCAACTAGTCCCCCATAAGTCGGCATATCCAATGCTGCCCGCCATCATCTTGTGGACTTTTGGTAGGCTGCCCCTCTTCAAGTCAGGATAGTGTGCTATGCCAGCCAGCCATTGGCTGACAGTGCATATTGGCACTGAGTGAGCAGTGAAAGCTGCATAAATATAAGGTGGTGGCAGGCAGCATGATGTCTGCTGAGCTTGGGAAGGCTTGTTGACTTGAGTCTCATAAACTAGCTAGGTACATAAAAAAAATTATTTTTTCACAGAAAGGAGTCAATTGAAATTTGGGGGTGATTTCATATTTTTTTTTATGGTTTTCTCTAAAACTCTACTGTTACTTTTTTTTTTTTTTTGCAAATGCTGTGTATATAATTATATCATCATAACTTTTGTAGTCATGATACTCCAACTACATCTGAAACACCAATAAAGAAAAACAAAAAAAAAACTTCCCTCCTCCCTGTGCTGCTCTATCACAGCATGTTGGCCAAGGGGAGAGGATCAAACATCCAAAAGCTTGCTCTCCTCTCAAAGGTGGGTGGGTTGCACCTTCTGCAGTACTCCTGACACTTAGCAGAGGCTGGGTGTCAAGGCAGCTGGGAGATCCAGAAGGGTGTAGAATGTCAATAGATTCTCTGCACCATTGCATATCGATGTCCCAGGGACAGAAGAAACTCCAGAGGAAAATCTCTTGCCGGCGGAATGAAGGAACCCCCCCCCCCAAGCAGGCCTGGAACCACTGATTGAGCACCCACTTAGATCCTGCTTTGAAGGGGAAGGGCAACCTCACTGATCTCACCACGATGGGTAAGTCATGAGGAGAAATGGGGGGGTAAGTCTCGAGAATGGGGCTGACTGGGGGAGTCTGGTTGGGGCCAGAAAGGAGACTACTAGTACAGCAATAAAAGAAGGAAAAGGAGTGAATAATAAACTAAATAGCACATTTCTTACAAGAAGTGTGGATTAAAATGGGGGAGCCTTAGGCCACCCAATAGCCCAACAAAGGCATGTCATGCTGCCCCTCAGACATCCCAGGTGTGGGAGTGGAGCTGGGTCATGGTGTTGGGAGACAGGCCTGGCTGAGACAGCTGCTGCTCGGCAGTGCACCTCAGCAGGGGAGGGGTGACCGCAGGTTCTTGTGCCACTGCGACTCCCATGGCTGGGCCAGGGAGCTTGCCTCTGGCTGCAGGGATGCAGTACCATCCAGGCTGATGGAGGCATGACCCAACTTACTGGGGTGGAGGGTGGGAGTTGGGACAAGAATGGGGCAGAAAACACTCCCATCTGACTCCATGCAGGCTCATAGAGCTTGAATATCTTATATCCCTGATTACAGGTTATGTCCCTGAAAGGGTGCCTGGGGAGGAACACTAGCCTCAAAGGGGTCATTGGCTCTTTAGAAAATGAGAAAGCATTAGTCTGTGTTTTAATTTGCCCACATCTATTTGCTGCTTTTTTTTTTTTCCCCATGCCGTGGCTAGACCAAAAGCACTAAGGAGTGCTCAGCACTTGCGGCTGGCTAATCATATTTCACCGGGGGGCAGCTTGTGACAGTTCCCTCGACAGCCCTAGTAATGTAACCAGAAGTGATTCATCTGTGAGAGCCCCATATTGATTTAATGATACTGCCCTAATTACATACAAACTGTCTGAAAGTTTAGCCGCGCTTCCAGGAGATTGCAAACAGTCTGCAGAAGAAGAGGAGAATGAAAACGAAGCTGGTTACCCTGCTGTTTCTCACAGTCACACTGGCGCAGGCATACATTGTGCATGACTATGAGTCTCTGACAATTATTAATAACCCCCATCAGATAATCCACTTTTCTGTTGTAGTTTTTTCATAGCACGCCCCACACGATAGCAAAGCCTTCCTGCTTCTGTATGCGTGGAGTTGATGGTAAATTACCTGTGTTGAAAGAGTGCGAGGCATCTCAGGGAGAAAGTTGTAGAAACATAAAATTATGATTTAGAACTGTATGTCAGATTATTTTCCATGTTTTGCCATGTATTTAGTTTCTGCTTTATCTTTATAACTGCGCACTAACTTGAATACATGATCACTGCCCTCTTGACTTCATGTGCTCAGGCTGCTTGTCTGTGCCTGACCTGCCATCATACTCCTCTGTTTGTGACATCATCTGTTGCTGTGGGAACAGCTATGACATCACAAACAGTGGATTTTGTCAAGTGTAGACATGCAGGCAGAGCAGTTGATGTCTAGTGGCTGGTAATCTAGTTTTCATGTTAATTTCCATAATTATAAAGAAGAAAAAGATTAAATACAGTACTGAAAATATGTCAGACCTAAACTGAACTGTGTCTGAAATGTGCCTTCAGCCTCTTGCCTCACAAAATCCCAGTGACACTTTATCACAAATGCTTTAATGCCCTGCTTGGCATCCCTGATTTGAACAAGTGAATAATAGTCAATTTGGGCAATGTCAAAAGAGTGAATGTTACAAGGGCTACCATGATTTGAGAGCAAATGTAAATGTTGGTGAGTTTCTAGTGGTAGGGAGGTATCGAGGAACATGATTACTACAGGATTTAAGCATTGGTATCTCAACTGATTCAGCACTGTCCTTCCATTCCCATATCAATGCCCTTTCTGCTATAACCAATGTCAGGATTGGACTGTTACACCGCCATAAGTACTGGCTACCACAAGAGGCCCTTAGATTGGCAATCACCTCCTCTGTCATGTCGCTAATCGACTATGGGCTGCCCATCTATGCTGCAGCCGACAACACTGCACTTGCAAGAATCCAGCTCTCTATAAAGAAAGCCTGCAGGCTAATGCTGGGAGCCCCTAGGCGCACCCATACGTGCCTGCTGTACTCCACCACCAACTTGCTCAACCTTAAAGAAAGACTCCGCTTCCAAACCTGCCTTCTTGTAAAAAAGACCCTGCTAGGGCTTTCCCCTCCTGGGGTCGCCACCTCCCTGCAGCATACCTCCCCCTCAGTCTCCACCCACAGCACTGTCAAAACCTCCTTTATTGTCCCCAGGGTAAGGACCTCTATAGCCCAGAGATCCTTTTGCTATCGGGCTCCCTCCTAGTTCAATTCCCTCCCAGCCAACATAGCTGACTCCATTAAGCTTGGTCCTTTCAAGGTCTCCCTCAGAAGCCATCTGACAAGCACTTGCTGCTGCAACTGCACATAATCCCCCACCTGCCCCTTACCCTCACCCCTAGGCTGGGTCTGCCCTATCTACTTTTGCTGTATATACCTGGGGTCTCAGGCAACATCTACTGACTAATGTAATAAAATATCTCTGGTTGCTACCTGACCTGGTACTCGTGTACCTATATTATGACTACTGTGATCTACCTATTACCAAGCATGTACCACCAGTGAATGCCTGTAACACTGGTTGCTTTTTCAATCTAAGCGTTACGTACTGTACTGTTTTGCTTGCTGTGGTGTATTGCTGTCTTGATGAGGTGCCTTTGTAAATGAGTCTTTGACTCAAAGATCTGTAAACTGATGATCTAATAAATAAAATAAATAAATAAAATAAATGAGCTGCATCTGAGCTGGATGACTAGTGTAGAGGATAGAGTCACCCCCTGTGAACCTGGTGAACCCAGGTTTGATACTGGATCTGCAGAGTTTGCTTTTGTTTTGGGAACTTTGTTTCTTTTAGGGGAATATTTTAATTCCACTGTTCCACCCTCCTGACTTTGTTCCCTCCCAAGTATTTTCCTTTCCTGTGTTTCATCTCCCCCGTGTTTGCTATTTAAAGTTCGGGGGTGGAACCCTGAAATGGGTGTGGGGGTGGTGCCCCTGCTGAATCAAAAGTATAGCTGTTTCCTGCAGAAAAACATTAACATCAGCTGCTGACTTTGCAGGGCACTGTAGTGCTTGTTGCCTGTAATGATAGTCAGCGTCCTTTCTTCGCTGATATTTTCGGCGCTGGTTTGCGGTCACTTTTATCACATGGAAACAAGTGAATTATAGTACCATATATTGCCACCCACTGTGCATGGAAATCAAACAGCTCAAAATCCTTGTGCATGTTTGAAATGGTTGTGCACTTTCTAAAGTGTTGTGCGTGTTTCAAATGAAACCGAAATAGCAGTGTTCATTCATGCAGTGTGTTAACTGTGCCGGGCAGCAGCACCACCATAAGAACATTTTTTTCTGTATGAATGACCATATAATATAGTATATGGTTAGGGCTCATTATGTATGGAAATCAGTGGCTACTCAAAAGTTGTTATGCACATTCTAAAAGTTGTTCACCTTCTATCATCAAGTGCACCTGTGTCCCTGCTTGCACTGACTCACACCTGGTGGCCTACTTTCATTTTCACTGAGTGCGACTTGTGCAGACCATAGCCTGCCTTTACAGCTGCACTAGCATTTCGTGATCCCTGCCCTTAGGGTGTATGAGAGGATTTCTCTTAGAGCACAGTAGCGCTTACTAGGCAGAGGCGCTCCTTGGCTCGCTTACTTTCTCTGTACTGGTGCTCATTCACTATCTTTGTACCAGATTTTACACTTTTTTGATATAGACAAAAAAAAAACAAATGGGGGAATTCAAGAGTGCATGGGACAGACATAAGGCAATTCTGGTGGGGGGTAGGAAGAAGTAGGCTATTGGTTAACTGGGACCTGCAGCATATCCAACAGGTAGGGAAATGGGCAGACTGGGTGGGCCAAGCGGTCCTGATCTGCCATCAAAGTCTATGTTCTATGTTCTAAAGTAAACTAAAGATGTACTGGAACTGCATACTTGGCAGAGCCACTCCTAGGCTTCCTCTCTCCCTCTCTCTGTACTGGCGCTTGGCGCTGTGCTAATTCTTTCAACAGAACCATGCACTATTAAAAAATAAAATACGGGTGACTATAAACAATTTGCTTTGTGTTTCCATTTTGGGGTCAAGATAACAGCATATGGACCTCTTGAGCTTCACTCTCGAGGTCCATATGCTGTTATCTCGACCCCTTGATGGAAACACAGGCTTGTTGTGTGCGGTCTCCCATACATTATTCCTTATACATTGGGTCTTGGCCCATATGCAGCACTTCTGATCTTGAAGGCCATATACCTTCCTGAACTGCATCTGTACATGCCACTGTTTGTAGCTACTGTGACATTTTATAAATCATGTCTGTACATTGTCTGTAACACTGTATCACCTTACGGCTCGGGTCCTGCCTGAAAATATGTGAACTATTGGCACAATGCACCTATCTGGTTACCAAATCAATAAATTAAACAAGAAATATTAAAAATCACTAAAGTGATTTTAGCTAATCAGTGCGCAGAGCCACTGTACCTATCATTATGTGTACAGTGTGCTCCCGTGCAGGAATGCTAAGAGGGAGCACTCTACTTCAGCACCAGTGGGGAGGATGGCAGACTAAAATAAAAGAAGACCCTAAACTTATTAGAAATCACTCGAGCTTAACTTGAGTTATTTATAAGTTAAAAAGGGCCTCCCAAAGGGTGTGTCTCTTATGGTATAACAGACTCCTCACATGGGGCTTGGGCAGACAGAACTGCTCAGCTGCGTTTTGCGGTCCTCTCACCCAAATCTCACACTCGGAATCTCTTATACCAAACCAGACATTCCTCAGAGGTCCTATTAACTTAAGAAATATGGACAACCGTACACAGCTCAGCATGTGTTTCCATCTCAGTGCTGAGAGGACATTAAGGACTTCTTAAACTTAGCTCTGGAGGTCCTTATGTTATTCTTCAACTCGATGGAAACAGTCTTGTTGTGTATGGTTGCCCATGTACTATATTCTGGGTTTGAGCCTAACATGACACCATAGGTCTACAGTATGTTACGCTCTGGTGCTCTGGGCTTGAGACATGAAGCTGGGTCATAAGTGGTGCCCAGTGCTGTCACTTGATTGTCCTGGCCCTTCACATCTTATTCTTGACCCATGCCTTGAGGACTGAGTGATGTATGGCTGTCCTGCTAGCCACATCTTTGACTGAGTCAGCACTCTAGCCCAGTGCCTCTAAAACCCTACGTCCTAGTGGCTTCAAAGGGCCTCAAAGTGCAGCCACCAGAACTTACAAACACCCTTTTATACCCCAAACCACCCTGATGCTGCAAATTTCTTTTCACACAGTATACAATAAATCAAGTCCCTGCTGTATTTTCACTAATAATGTATCACCTATGTTTTTAAAGTAAGAAATTGTCCATTTCATTACCTTTGTAATTTGGGTTCTAAAGAGCTGTGGGGCCACAGAAGACGGTGTTGGTGGTCACATGTGGCCACACTGGCCACATTTGAGAAACACTGAAAGTCTCGCCCCTACTGATCTCCCTCGTGTCTGATATTGAGCCAGTGATAATGAGGCTTCTCCACCAGCTAACATCCTCCTCCACGCTTTCATTCTTTGTATGACATGCTAGCATACTGTTTTTTTTTTCCTTACATTGACCCTTTGGCTCCAATACTTGTTGCATGAAGGACCCAGCTACAAGGAGAAAACCATTCACTCCCTCCCAGACTTCTTTCCATCAGGACAAAATGACTAATTGCATTTACACAGCTGAGCTTCTTGTGAGACACAAAAGCTTCAGCAATTATCCTGAAGGCACAGAAACCAGGAGCGAGACCACTAATGAGAGGGATGATCATCGTTCCCTCCCTCCACCCCCACTCACACCTCTTGGAGCCTGTAAAACAATACAGCTAGTGGTCTTTTTGTCTACTACAATAGAAAAGCAATAGTAAAAAAAAAATCATCACTGCTGGGGGCAAGATTTGGCAGTGGTTCAGAAATGATGAAAAACATTCAGAGCCTGTCCAAAAGATTTAAACAAGAAATCTTGCTGGATTTCACTTACTCTTGCTTTGATCATTTCACCTCCTGTGTAGGCCAGAAACAGTATCGTTGTCATAATTACCCTGCAAGGGATGGCAGATTGCCAAGCTCATGCACCAAAGGGACAATCATTAAAATCTTTTACACACAGCAAAGAAAAAACAAAACAACAGGACCCTGTGCTCAAAAGCTATTAGCTGTTCTCTGCAATTTGTTACCCTGCTGTTTGTCCTGCTTGCTGCAAAGATGTGCTTCTTACCAGGTCTTGGGAAGCCAGTGCAGATGAAGAGCCGGACAACCTTTCATACTAAGGCAGGCCATCTCTGATTGGTTTGGATCATTTAGGTGAAATTATAGGATATCTAGGCTGATCTGGTCTAGAATCTGCCTCAGGCCACCAAGGGGTTGCCTATAACTTTTTTTTATCTTTCATCTTTCTCTGTCCTGCCACTGTCTCCGCTTGCATTTCTGGATCACTGCCAGGTGCTTCGCCATCCCAGACTCCAAACAGCTTTCTCCTTACCTTTTCTATGGGGCTCCCTCGCACAGCTGGGCCACTGAGGGCACAGTGGTAGCTCAATGGCCAGTCTGGTATTACTACGGGTTTGCGCTCTCCATTTCATTCATTCAGTGATGGCTGGCCAGGGAGGAGATGGTGGGCAGAGCCAGCCACCTGCAATGGGACACTATACACACACACACATTGTGTGTGTGTGTATATATATATATATATATATATATATATGGAATGCACTGCCTGAAGAGGTGGGCTCATGGAAGATGGTGGGCAGAATCAAGAGAGGCTAGGATAGAGTTACAGGGGAAATAATGATCAACTGGGGGTCATATGGAAAGGATTAGAGGTTTGGGGGGCAGGATCAGAAACTTAACCTGTATACCCTGCAATATAAGCAGACTACATAGACTAAATGGCCTTTTTCTGCTGGCTTTATCATATGTTTGTATGTTGGAATATCTTTTGCTATGGGTGTTGTGGGGGGAACGGGTGTCATGGGTGCATAGAGACTGGTAGTAGGTGGGGGGGTTGAACTGAAATTTTGGTTTAGGCTGGGGGGAGAAGGGGGGACTTGGTCTTCATGAAAATGTGGGAGAAGGGAATTTATTTTATATACAGCTGCACTCCCCCCCCCGTCAGAGCCAGTGGGGGAGCCACATGGTCAGCAGTCCGAGAGAATCAGCAGCTGTCATACAGGCAACATGGGAGGCATATGTGGGGTTTTTCTGGTTTTCTACCTGTTCCCCCAAGCCCTCCAACCACTCTGATCCTTAAACTGTAACTTGTTTGAGGTACCCAGGGTAAGAACTAATACAGGTACGAGGTCCTTCACCTACTTTGCCCCATCTCACTGGAACTCTTCACCAGCAGAGCTGCAGAACTCCTCCTCCCTTGGGGTTTTTAAAAAAGAGCTAAAGGCCTTTTTACTGGAGTGTTCATCACTGTACTTTTACCGTTGAACAAGTGCCACATCATTTTATTCATACTTAAAATGTTTTACCAGGAAAGGCATGCTGAGAAGAAGCTTGTTTCAGATGTGTCCTGGGGAGGCGGGAAGGGATAAAGGAAGGGATACAAACAGATGTAAACATCATATGCGGTATAAACTTAAACATGTAGTAATTCAAATTTTACAGAGTGTATAAAGTCTGATATACAGTGTACAGTGTACATCAGAAGTCAAGGAGATACTGAGTCAGCGACAGGCAAAGTTATAAACAGTGCAAAACTTAGAGAACACAGCAACAAAACAAACAATTACGCTGACAGATTACAAGGGGCAGAGTGATTTAACTCTTAACATTTATAAGTGTAACAGTTTATGTGCAACCTAGGAGGCAAAAATAAGGTAAGGGAGTATTTATTTAGTATGTTTAGATAAGGTGCAAGTACAGACAGGGGGGAAGTGCTTCCTTCGTGTCATTCTAATTCTATTTGCTGTTGTGACATGCTCAAGTTGTGTTGCCTTGTCATATCTACTTTTATTGACATTGTAATAGCTAAATTATATTCCCCTTCTCCCCTTCGTAATGTCCTCATACCGCCCTATGTGTATTGGAGGGGCCCCGAATTGCACTTAACTCTCCATGGACTTAAGGTTTTCCCTGCGGTCCTCTTATGGAAGCACTTGCGACAACAGAACTGTTTCCCCAAGCAGGTTCTGGCTGCCTAATTTCAGGCTTAACTATTACCTAGTCATTACTCTTTATGTCTTAAACTGTAAGTTTCTACATTCATTCATATATCTTTACCAAGCGATCTAAATTTTGTATCCAGTACTGTGTATTCCTCACCTTGTGTGTAACCTGTATCCGACCACTGTTTTCTGTACCATTGCTAAGTGTTACAAACTGGAACCTCTGTAAAAGAGCCTCTGGCTCAAAGGTACTTTCCAAGATTTCAAACAAATAAATAGATAAATAAATATTCCTGTATCTAACTGTATCCTATTGTTTGTTTGCTGACTGCACTTCTCTGGAGTCGCTTTTTTGCTTTTACTGTTTGTATGTAACCTTCTATGTTTACTCAGATGTGGAACCTTTGTAAATGAGCACTTGTGCTCAAAGGTACTTTTGCAAATTAAATAAATACATGAATACAGACATAGACAAATAAATAGATGTGGTAATTTATTTGCAATACACTAGTATGTGTTGGTGTTCCAACCTCTCATAAAAAATACATGGCTTGCATGTTTATTGCCTGTATACTTGCCTGTAATTAACCTAATCCCTTGTAATTACTGTGTGCTTTGTACTTTGTACTGTCTGTATATTGTCTGTAATTAATCCAATCCCTTGTAATTACTGTGTGCCTTGTACTTTGTACTGCCTGTATATTGCCTGTAATCAATCCCAAGTCACCCCTGAAAAAGGGACTTCAGTCTGGTCTCAGTGGGCCCACCTGGTTACCAAAATTCAATCGCTCAATAAATAAATGAATAAATATCCCCGCTGCTGGACAGTGCCCCGACAGACTTCGCATGCACGCAGTGATGTTCCTGTGGAGGAGGCAAGCTCCCTGGCATGCTGCAGAGATCGCTGCAGTAGTGAAGCCACAGCGCCAACCATCCTTGGTTGGGAGCACTGTCACACGGAAGCACTACCCCAACCCCCTCCCTTGACATAGCTTCTGTGTTTGCTCCCAAAAACAGGCTGCTGGCACTTGAGCTGTGCCACTGGGTGGCCGATTACTGCGAAATTTAAGCCTGTGGAGGGGAAAAGAAAAGGAATTTTGCTCGCTGCTCCAGAAAAATTTCCGGAACAAATCCAAGGATCAGCATGTTTAATTTTGCAAGGCCCAATGCACATGTTAACACTTCCGTTTCAACAAATTGTTATTCTTTCTCTGTTTATTTTGTCATCTGAGTGTGTGGAAGAAATGATCAGATTTACTACGTGTCATCAAATGCGCCATTAAACCAAACTCACAAACACAAGATGTTTCTTATTAATCTGAGAAACACACAAACCTGTAAATAGAACGATACCATCTATAAATTTTTGTTAATCACTGTCCCTGTAATACAGTCTCCAGCTGCAGTCTCTTAGCTGAGCAGCTATGAAGAACAAACAATAACACTGGCTGCTGGCTGACTAAAACACAACTCTGCCTTACTTCCATCCCTTAGTATGGACCCCTATGAAGAAACATTTTTTTGGTGCACAGCTCATGTACTCACACAACTAACAGGTGTGTTTTGTGCTGTATTATACAACAGGTATCTATTCTAAACCAATGACAGTGGAGGAAAACTGCCATTTAATATCCCAAGTAGTAGACCAGGGAGGGGCTGTGGACATGGCTTACCTAGACCTTAACAAGGCATTTGACACAGTCCCACACAAAAGATTAATAAACAAATTAGCCAGCCTGGGAGTGAGTCCCCAGGTGGTAGCCTGGGTAAAACATTGGCTGGACAACAGGACACAGAAGGTAATAGTAAACAGAGTCTTCTCTGAAGAAAGGAGGGGGTTCTTAGTGGCGTAACGCATGGTTCAGCACTGAGTCTAGCCCTTTTTAATGTCTTTATAAGTGACATTACAAAGGTACTGGAAGGAAAAGTATACCTCTTTGCAGATGACACAAAGATCTGCAACAGGGTTGATACACAAGGAGGTGTGGAAAGGATGAGAAGGGACTTGGCAAGGTTGGAGGAATGGTCAGATGTATGGCACCTTGGATTCAATGCAAAAGAGGTGCAAAATAATGCACCTGGGAAACAAAAACCCAGGGAAGAGTACACAATGGGAGGGAGGTAGTAACAACAACAAAAATGGAAAGTGGCCTGTGGGTAATCATATCAGATGACCTTAAGGTTGGCAAGCAATGTAAGAAGGCAGTAGGGAGGGCTGGGGGAATATTGGGATGTATAGGGAGAGGCATCACCAGAAAAACAAGAAGTTGTTACCCCTCTGTACAGACAGTTGGTGATACCCCATCTGGAGTACTGCATCCAGTTCTGGAGACCCCATCTTTGCAAGGACATAGACAGGACGGAGGCAGTCCAGAGGAGGGCAACTAAAACGGTGCAGGGTCTGCAAGAAAAGCCATATTGTGATTGGCTGCCACCAGATATGGCAAAGTGTGGGTTGTGCTGACAAACACATGGGTTTTAGTAGTGACTGATGAATCTGAAAGTATGAGTTTTCTAACACATTATATAAATTTCATACAGTTTTCCTTGTGTGTATTTTTTTTTAATTTATTCTTCGGCAACTGGGTAAGGCCCACTAGCCAAAAATGCCTATTTTGGACTTTTTGAGGATAACCCAGGAGCACTGGGAAGGTTAAGTAACTTGCTTAGAGTCACGCAATGTGCATGTAGAGGTTGTGGTAGTGCTGTGAGAAATGGAACGGTATTTTTCGCTGAAAATTATTCAGCAACAATTTCCACAGAAAATATTGAGATCCGTGGAATAATATTCCGTGGAACAGTGCTTTTCTGTAGAAAATCATTCCGAACTATTATATGCTGTGGAATTCCACCATTCTGTTTCCAGCTGAATTCAGCAGAATTCTGGCTAAATTTTGAATATTCCATGGAATTTTTTTCCACTGGAATTTGAAAATTCTGCACAGTACTAGGTTGTGGGATCAAACCCAGATCTGCTGGATGTACCGAGCTCATTCACAGCTCATTACTCTAACTGCCAGCCCTGCCCATTTCTTGTGTTCTTTATAACTCTACACATATCACAAAAATGGGACTGTACTCTAAATATCTTGTGCTCAGACTGCTTGTCTACAACAGACATCATAAACCTCTGCCTGTGACATCAGATCTGTTGCTGTTGTAATGATCATGTTATCATAAGCAGAGGACTATGCCATGAGGTGTACAAAAGAAGCTGGAGCAGATAAAGTCCTTGGGATAGTGATATTTTTTCCTGTTAAAATGCATTGTTATGTAACGGATAACACATGACAGGGTGTGCAGTTATAAGGTAATAATGCATGATTTGAGTAGTTTTTAGGGGTACCCAGTTAGTTTAGCGCTTACACGAATACTGCCAGTCTACAGAGCACTAGTTCATGTAGTGCCAACATGGGCAGTGAGAGGAGATATACAGCACTTTTGGTAAATTCTCCCATGGTCGCTGTCCATGGTGTTGTACAGGCACAAAGGCACCAGAATTCAGGAGGCTGGCTGAGCTGCTCCCATGCTGTGGAGGGCTGGTGCATAGAACAGCTTGGCCAGCAGCAGTGGAGATCAGGGGTTCTAATCCTGGTCTCCAAAACTTTTCTTGCATTGGGACTTAGTTTTTGTTACATGGGACCATGGAAACAGTATTCCATGGCCCCATTAATTTTAACTTTCCCCGTGATCCGCTCCCCCCCCCTCGCAAAAACAAAAACTGCACTATTTTTTCTGCATGGTTCTTGACCATGCCATTGTTGGCACTAGTCTGACCCAGTACCATTTTTAGGCATGAGGCATAGCTAAGTGCCAGAACCACCCATGAAGTGCATTATTCCCTTATGACCACACTCCCGGGAGTGTGTTATCCCACTTATGATAACTGGTGAGCATTTTTTCCCCACAAAGGAAAATCCAGTTATAATTTGCTGTTATAACTAACTGGTTATAATGGCAAGCATGTGCCGAGTTTTCCTAGCTCCGCGCATATGCGCCAGCCAGCCGTCTTCCAGTTGTCGTGCTCAACACTGCACCGCCACTCGGTCTCAGCAGTAAGTAAATCTTTAAAAAAAACTGGACTGTCATAATCAAAGTTTCTATACACTGTTTACAATTTAACACTTAAAACTTGAATTAAAAAAAACAAAACAAAGATCAACAGATTTCAGCATCCGTGGACCACGCTTAATCCAGACAGGACCACAGCTGAACAGAGTTGTATTCTTATTTTATATAATCGCTGTAGCCAAAATACACTCCTCAGCAATTATATAAAATAATACATGGGGTTGTGTGTAAAACTCAAATTTTATACACACCCTCTGTGTTAGATGCCTAAATAAACCCCTCAAACTTTGCTCTTTGGGTTTATGTTGCATCCAACACCAAGGGTGTGTGTAAAAATCTCATTAAGCGCACAACCCCATGTATTATTCTATATATAATAACTGGTGACCCTTTTATCACACTGGATTATCAGTGTGATCAAATTCCGTAATAACTGGTTATGACATCATAGCCAGTTATGATGGCATGTGGAGTGCTTGCGGTTCACTTTCCCCTGTTGGGAAACTTCATTTTTGTGCTCATGTTCCTGCACCAGTGATTATAAGAAATAAAACACAAGTGACTGTGTGCTTATGAATTTTTTTTTTACACACCCCTTGGTGTGTGATGACCACATAAACCTCTCGAGCTTTTCTCTAGAGGTTTATGGGTCATCACACACCTCAAGCAAAAAAAAAAAACTTCATAACACACAGTCACCTATGCATCAGTCTTTATATAAAATGGTCGTTTATTTGTTAAAAAAAAGTGTCATTCAGGAGAGGTGTTCGGTTATCAGAAAAATAATCAAGGGTTATGTGCCATATTTCTGCCAATCAGGTTACAAGATTTTCACGGCACATTTTATAAAATAAAATAGGGGAAGCTAAATACAGAGATTATTTGAAATATTTTTTTGCTCTGTGGTACCAAGAGGTGTGGGAAGACTAGCATGCTGGTGACTTGGGGTTTGTACCCAAAGCCCTGGATGGCAGGAGTGGAGGCAGGCAGAGCTGATGAATGTGTTATCACATGGACACTCTCCCCTGGGGTGGGGAGGCTTGATAGTGACACCCACGGAAGATTTGGCGGTGGTACCACTGGTGACATGGGGGACCCTACATTGCCAGGCAACCCCAATCAGGGCAATCGCAACAAACCACATGCAACAAGGGGGCTAAATTCTCTCTTGACATGGGGAGGCAGGCAGGCCTTACAAGGGAGAAAATGCTCCTCTTTGACAGCTGAATGCAAGGCTCAGTTGCAGATGTACCTGATCCCTCCCCTGTTACTGCACCAACATCCCACAACTATGCCTTGGCCACACAAAATGGTGAATCCTTCATTAGGGTGGCATGCTAAGAGAGTATGGCACTGTTATTCACCCACACTGGCCGGTCGGAGACACTGGGCCAGCAATAAAGATCTCAGGCAGGTTGTTTCTGAAGAATTCAAGAGTTAGATGGATAGTCTTGTGACTGGGGCAAGAAAAGATCACCAGAAACATATTTCCAGTATCTCCCCCAGCAGTCAGAGGCTCCTTAAAACAGTGTAGGATGGTACCAACAGTTCATGGGACCCAACAGCGTCATCAGCACCATCACACCCAGATTCGGTAGTGCTGGTTCTTACTTGGATAAGGATCTGATGCAACCACCACATCTGGTGCAACAAAGACAACACCTGAAGCCCATCCCACCAAAACTGTGCAAATAAAGGCAGTGTGGCGAAATCCATTTCATCATAATTACGCCAGATGGAAAAGCAAACGATAAAAATTCCCAACTGCATTTAATCAGCAGTTTATAGAATATGCCATTTGGTATGAGCGTGTGTTTTGGCACACCTGGATTTTGCCTCAGACATTTTTTGCTTGATGGGGCACAGTTCTGTCTAACCGCTCCTTTCTTTCACGTTATTCATGGCACTGTGGATTGACTGCCCTGTCTTTGTGCAGTTTTGACGTGGAACCCCCTTACAGCAGCAGGATTTTTTAGTAACCATATAGATTTTTTCTGCAATAAGGTTTGTCTGGCAAAAATATCAAGATAATGGGGCTTGCCACTAAAAGGCAAGCCAGATTGTCTAATGATCCCTGCCAGGAAGAGGCACAGGAGGGAGAGGGGTGGGGGAGCAGATGGAATAGAAGGGGTGGAGCCTGGTGACATCACCAGGCAGGTAAAGTGTAAAATGACAAGGGCATGCCAGAGCCCCAGGGATTGGCTGGGGGGCGGGGCCCAAAGGGGGTCCTGGCCAGGGGCCTGTAGGGGTATATTAGGCCAGGACTCGGGCAGGATGACCTCTTTAAGTGCTGTGTACATTGTTCTTGTTACATTGCGTTTAATACAAAGATAGCCTGGTTTTTAAGTTGCTGTGTACTTTGTGCTGGTTTAAGTTGCTGTGTACTTTGTTCTTGTTACATTGCGCTAAATACAAAGAAAGCCTGATTTAAGTTGATGTGTACATGGTGCTTGTTGCATTGCATTTAATACAAAATAAAAGCCTGGTGCTAAAGGACATGTTTTCGTGGTATAGGCTTCGGTGTAGTGATAAGGCTTTGAGAATTGGAAGAACATTTGGGTCATGTATTTTGCAATGTTTATGGGGAATGCTCCTGAAGGGTTGTACTGCAGAGCACCTCGCGGTATGATTAGATGAAAGCGTGGTGGTATATTTTGAAACTGTATATGGGAGCGCTTGGTATTTGTTTGAAATGGGCTTGTGCAGCAGAGCTCTTCATGGGTCGTTTGGTGGTTTGTCCAGGCATCGCGTTGGAACAGTGAGGCCTACGCAGCGAGCAGGCTTTCTATGCATAGGAGGGAGCATCCTCAATCTGTGTGGCTGAAGTTGCGGCCCGGTAGTAGAGCACAAGGAGGGTGCCTCCCAGGGCGCTCAAGTGGTGAGATGGAGAGGAGGATCCACAAGGCATGCACGGCGCTTGTTTCCCCTGGGCTGAGTTGGTTTTCAGAAGGTGTTGTGGGCTGGGCGCTGTGCCAGCATGTTTGGTGGTCCTGGTCGGCCAGCTAGGCGGCATGCCGGGAGCGGAAGGCCACGTGGGCAGTTTGTTTCTCTGGCCTAGCCCAGTAAAGGGTGGTTCCTCTCTCGATAATGGCATGGGAAAAAGCGGCGTCTGAGGCAAAAAAAAACAAACAATTTGCACAGCAAGGCTGGGCGCATTGGTGGGGTGAGGGAACCCGAAGGAGCGACTACTGTATGGGCCAAGGGGTGAACCCGGACATGTAGTTTGAGGAGGTGGACATTTTCCTGCTGGGGAACCTTAAAGTTTCTTTTCTTGGCAGGGCGCTGCAGCCACGAGGCATGTATGGGAGGGTATTGTTCGGGGGGGCAGTGGGGGAAGGGGCAGAAGTTGTTTGCGCCATGAGGGAGACTGAGAGGTGCCGTTTCCCAGGCCTGCTCGATGCAGGTGAGATGCAGGCCCACAGGGTGAGCCAGCAAGGGGGGTGTGCGGGAGGAGGCGTCTGCAAGTGTTTTTAGCTCTGGCCAGCGTGTTTGATTCTGGGTATCAAAACCAAAAAAAAATGGCTAAAACAAGCAAACGAGCTGCAGGAAAGTAATCCAGGCCTCCAGCGCACTCGACAACAAACGAGCATGCAGCAGAGCTGGGTGGGCCAGAAACTAAGAAGCACCCTTGGGGGGCCTCAATAGAGGAGAGGCAGTTGCAGGAGTGGGGCCTCGAGGCAGGGGTGCCAGCCCAGTGGAAGGGGGAAGAGGCGGTCTCCTGATGCCTGCAGTGGGTAAGATGCTCTGGGACCATTCCAATCAAGGGGCCTGAGGGCAGGGTGGCTTGTACAAAAAAAATGCAAACGGTCAGGTTCGGGGAGGGGGCATGCAACTGTGACCTGAGTTTTAATACCTATAGAGGGAAATTTCAGGGCCTTCAGTTACTAAACCAAAATGTAAGTGGTCAGGGTGGGTTGCTGAAAGGGTAGGGGCAACCAGTTGCATTACAGCCACCGCCCAGCAATCCAGCGCTCATTTGAAGGGTCCAAGAGCTGGCGGGTGGCAGCAGGTTTCCAGGGGTGGGTGGAGGGAGGGGGACCATGGCCAGTGCGCAGCTTGGCCAGGGGAAAATGCCACCAGTGTTAGTGGCAGGTGCCCTGCAAGGACCACAAGCCAAGCGCCAGTGGGCAGGGCATGGCAGGGGCTCAGCCCAGTTCCCAAGGGAGGGGTGCAGATAACACAGGAAGATATCGGGAGGCTGGCAGGGCAAAGGCACCAGGAAGCAGTACGGGTCATAGGCCTGGCCCCAGGAGCCTGGGAGCCGGCACGCTGGGGCGCTTTTGATGGAGGCAGCCCCAAAGGGCAGAGGCACTCAAAAAAAAAAAAAGAAAAAGGTGTCCTTATTGTTGATATGCATGGCTGAACATTTGTGTTTTGTTCCTCTGATTATAGTGACTTAGGAACACCATGGCACCCAAGCAAGCCCAGCTGTCCAGCTGAAAAATTAATGTAGGAAAGCATCCAAATTGACAGGCCAGATGTCAGAGCTGGTGGCAGCGGTGAAGCTGATGGAGGCAGAAGAGGAGGTACTGAGAAAGCGGAAGGAGTGGCGCCTGGGCAGAAAAAAGAGGCCCAGACAGGAAGCTACCGCACTCTGCATCCATCCCAGTGCCCCTGCCCGCACAGAGCGCGGATGATGGGAGCCCAGATGGTGGTAAGAATGACATGGATGTCTCCGATGAAAACGGCCTAAAAGAGTAGTTAGAGGGGCTGCAGGGGACATGGGTGATGCAGGGATTGAAAAGATGGAACTGGCCGTTCAGGCTTTATAAAGTAAAGGGGCTGGGGAGGGAAAAGGTGGGGGGGGGCCAAGATGGCAGCCAAAAAATTACACGGTGGACCTCCAGGCTGCTCAGTCGGGGACCACATCCCAGTTTCAATTGAGGAAAAAATCTGGAAGGGGGAGTATGTTGACATCTTCAAGCTGGTGGACAAGGACATGGCCACAAAGTACGAACAGAAGGAGTCGTGGGGAAGTCAGAAATGGTGGTGGCTTTGGCAGTGGTGGGCCACAAGATGGAGGAAGCCAAGTACAAACGGAATACCACTGAAAACTGGCAAGGGGGCTTCTTCATATACAGCACGTTGGTGCTTGAGAAGCAGCTGGAGCTCGTCATCCTCCTACTGACAAGCATGTCCATTATCAGAGACATATACAAGGCTAAAGTCGGGTATGGCTGGCCAAGTATGACAAGGCATTCCAGAAAGAATGGCGCCAAGGGATCTGAGATGGGACTGTACCCACTCGGAGATGTGGGTAAGGACCCTATCTGGGGAAGTGGGCTGGGTTGGGGGCAAGCAGGTAAGGAAGGCCGCATCTACCGCAGTGGCCAGGACATGTTGGGGTTACAACAAGGCCATATGTACATGGAGCAATTGTTAGTTCCAGCACGCTTGTTCCAAGTGTGGAGGGTTGCACCCGGTCTCCAACTGCCGGCAGGGAGCAGACAGAGGGGGGCAGCACGGGGGACAGTACCATGAACAGTCCTTTTGGGGCACCCAGGGTGGTCAGGGCAGGGGCCGGGGGGTCAGTCAAAGAGGGCAACACTACGCTCCCAGGGGATGGCATTAGCAAGATATACAGTGAGGGGTGATGTGATTATTTGCTGGTGCGCACCCCTATCTCCCTAGCAGTGGTAGAGGAATGGACCGCAGACTACCCAAATAGGGAGGCGCAGAGCTGCTCAGGGCAGGTTTCTGAGCGGGCTTCCCACTGGGGTTTCAAGGGGGTGGGCAAGGATGTGGGCCAAGAATCTAGGGTCAGTGAAGGGGAAGGAGGAGATAGTAGGGGCCATAATAGAAAAGGAAATCAAGGCGGGCAGGGGTGAGGGCCAGTTGGGGGCCCCCCTTGTGAGCATTTCCAAGTTTCCCCCTTGGATATTGTCCCCAAGAAAGCGGCAGGGGAATTCTGCTTGATCCATCACTTGTCCTACCCCAAGGGCTCATCGGTAAATGAGGGCATACCCGGTCACCTTAGGGAGGTGTTGTATGTCTCACTGGAGCAGGCAGTAGTGCTAATCGGGGCATGGCTTGTGAAGATGGATATAGAATTGGCATTTTGGCTTTTACCTGGTCTGGCCCAAGGATTGGGACCTGTTGGGTTTTCAATTTCAATGGGGCATGTATTTTGACAAGACCGTGCCTATGGGCTGTTCGGTGGCTTGTTCCACCTTCGAAGCATTCAGCACCTGGGTGCAGTGGGTATTTGGGGTCCGCTATGGGCACAGGAGGGTGTTGCACTACCTGGATGATTTTCTCCTCATTAGGGAATCCAGGACTGAGGCACAGGGGATTTTGTGGGATTTTAAGGCAATATGCCGCCAGGTGGGTATACCACAGGCACAGGGCAAGATGGAGGGACCTGCTCTGTAAGTTGGAATTCCTGGGCATAGAGGTGGACACAGAGAAGGGCTGTTTTCAGCTTCCCGGGTGAAGTGGCATGCCCTAGTGGCCTGCTAGTCCAGGTTACAGGGAGGCAGAGGGTGTCGTTGGTACAAATGCAACAGCTGCTGGGGCACCTTAATTTTGCCTGCAAGGCCATCAGCCCAGGCACAGCATTCATGAGGAGGCTGGGAAGGGCCATGGAGAAGGCTCGGCTGCCGCACCACTGGGTGGATGTGTTGAGAGGAGTGCGGGAGGACTTCCGGGTATGGCAGGAGTTTCTTGACAGCTACAATGGGGTGACATTCTGGCAGGAAAAATGGGAAAGAAATGCGGACTTGGAGCTGTTCACGGATGCTTCAGGTGCCCTGGGAATGGGGGCGTATTTCAAGAGGAATGGATATCAGATCCTTGGCTGGCATCATGGGAAAAAGAGGGGGGGTATTGAAGGATATCACATTCTTGGCGATCTTCCCAATATGGGTGGCTCTGGAAGTGTGGGGCTTTAGGATGCAGGGGAAGTGCATCTTGTTTTGGTGCGAGAACAAAGGAGTGGTGGAAGTCTTTAATAGGCAAGGGGGGGGGACAGAGACTGTGGGCCGGCTGCTCAGGCAACTGGTTTTGCTGGGGCTGCAGCTGAATATATCGTTCAAAGCGCAGCACATTGAGGGGCTGAGGAATGAAGTGGCTGACAGTTTTTCCTGTTTACAGCTCAAAAGGTTTCGGGAGCTGAACCCTCAGGCAGTGACACACAGCACCAGGATCCCAGACTGGATGTGGGAGGCTGGAGGGACACAGCCAGGGCACTGTCCCGGAGCTCGTGGGAAGCTAACACATTGAGATCCTACGAGGCAGGATGGGTGAGGTTTCAGGATTTCAGAAGGAAGTACAGGTGGGACAGGGCTGAACCGCCCAGGACGAGCAGGCAAGGAGGTTCATGGTGGAGCTGTGGGAAGAAAGGTTGGCCCATGCAACAATAGTTGTGCACTTAGCTGGCATCAGTTGAGTATGCCAGGACAGGGGCTGGCCTGATGAAAGGGCAGGACAATAAAACACATGGTGTTGGGGTAGCGGAGGGGTCAAGTGGCCAGGATGGACAGGAGGCACCCCAAAAGAGGGGAGTTGCTGGAAAAGTTCTTATGGGCAACCCAGAAGGTATGCACATTGGGCGCTATTCCAGGCTGTGTTTGCGGTTATGGCAGCAGGGGCATTCTGGGTGGGGGAAGTGGTGGCCTCAAGAAAGGCAGCTGCCGGGTAGGCTTTGCAGCATGAGGACATCCGATGGGGACATGACAGGGTGGTCATTACCCTGGTCAGGTCTAAGACAGACCTGGGGGGAGGGAGACCCAGGTGTCACTGGTGAGGCAACCGCAGTCTGCCAGCTGCACTGTGAGTGCACTGGAGACATATGGGAGCACTCGGGGGAGGGCCGGGGGAGTTTTGTTCTGACATGGGTACGGTTTCCTGGTCACGGGGTTCAGGTAGGGGCACTACTCAAAACAGCTCGGAGAAGATCCAAGCAAATTTTCCCCACATTTGTTTCTGATTGGGGCAGCCATAGAGGCAGAAGAGAAAGGGCTGCAGTGGTGGAGGTACAGAAGGTGGGGCGCTGGAAATCCACCTGCTATAGGAGGTTGTCATGTGTGTGACAATAGCAACTCACACTGTTTATTTTGTTTTCCATGGCAGGTTTCAAGAGGAAAATCTGGATAGTGGGGCATGCCTTTGTATATTGGGTGGAAAGGTTTGCAGTCGCCACCCCCAGAGGAGCAGAGTTGAGATATAACACCGAGCATACCAGGGTGCTGTGGAAAGGCATTAGTGGGATGAGGTGGGCACAGCTCATGCCTCTGATGGAAGAATTAAAGTTGCAATGGGGCACACCAGATTGCCTTATTATACACCTGGGGGGGGCAATGATTTGGGGGCCTGCCATGGGGGCATTGGGGCAGAGCATCTTGGGAGATTTAGAGAAATTGAGAGGGTGGTGGCTGAGGATGACAATCAACTGGTCCGACATCACCTCCCGGAGGGTTTGGAGATGGGTGAAGGACATCCCGCTGGCGAGAAAGTCAGGAAGTGTTTAAATAGAAGGGTGCAAGGACAGTAATTGAAATGGGGGTGTGCACCTGCAGCACAAGGACATCGCCTTTCCACCAGCTCATGGTACATGTCTGACAGGATCCACCTGTCAGAGTTTGGCATATGCCTATTCCTAAGGCTCCATCGGGGAGCTAGTGAACCAGATAGCCAGCAAAGGTTTTAGATACTAGCCTGCAAGAGGGAGCCCTCCGTCCATCACTAGCTGGAGGACGGGCAGTGGAAGAAAGAAAAGGGGGAGTGGGGGAGGAAGGGGGTAGGACACAGGCTGGGGACAAGGAACCCAGATGTGGTGGTAAAGCGGGAGGGGATAGGTCCAGGCGCTTGGATTCAGAAGTGTCTGGGCTTGAGGGTGAAAGCCCTGGTAGGTGGAACCTGCCTGGTTCTGGTGTGGAGGAGGAGGCCGGATTCACAGAGTCCAGGCCCTAAAAGCCAAGATGGAAAAACGACCAGAAGAAGGACAGAGGCCGGAACCAGGAAGCTTTGAAAGAAATTTTGTGTGGAACTGAATTGTGAACTCATAAAATCTGTGGGTGTAAATATATCTTTATGCCATAAATAAACTTGCCAATAAGCAACCAAGAAGTTAAATTGTTGTAATGTCCATCATTCCTGGGGGGCATACCTCTCAACTGTCCCTGATTTTCAGGGACGTCCCTGATTTTACCTAAAACCTTTATTCTGTCCCTCCTACAAATTGTGTTTCCATGACCAAACAGTGGGGGTTGTAAGCATAACATAATGTCAGACATTAATGTTACAGACGAGTTCTTCCTTAGAAAATGCATTTTACACTACACCACTTATTCTACCAGCTTCCTGAGTGGATATTACCATTTGTTCAGGTGTGTCCCTGATTTTAAACCTTTGTCCCTGATTATTTTAAGTCTTGTCCCTGATTTATAAGGCAGAAGGTTGAGAGGTGTGCTGGGGGGATTCAGAGGACAATGGGGCTTGCCACTAAAAGGCAAGTCAGGTTGTCTAATGATCCCTGCCAGGAAGAGGCACAGGAGGTGGAGGGGTGGGGGGAGCAGATGGAATAGAAGGTGTGGGGCCTGGTGACATCACTAGGCAGGTAAAGTGACAAGGGCATGTGCTGGAGCCCCAGGGATTGGCTGGGGGTGGAGCCTCAAGGGGTCCTGGCCAGGATCTGTAGGGCATATTAGGCCAGGACAACCTCTCTTTGTTGTAAAGTCCCCCTTCCACCCTTATTAAGGAAGGCTCTGGGGGCATGGTTGGCACAAAGGAAAGAGCTGGAGGGAGGTTGAATGCCCTAAGGGCCCTGGGCATAGGGTCGGTGTTTCCGGCTGGGTAGGCAGCCTCGGACCAGGTGACTAGGTCACAGTCCCTCGCAGGGAGGGGCAAGGATGCCCATGGGAGTGGGAAGAAAGAAAAGGGGATCGGGGGGAAGGAAGGGGGAAAGGGGGAGGAGGCACAGGCTGGGGACAAGGAATCCAGATGTGGTGGTAAAGCGGGGAGGGGGATAGGTCCAGGCACTGGATTCAGAAGTGTCCGGGCCTGGAGGGTGAAAGCACGGGTAGGTGGAACCTGCCTGGTTCTGGTGTGGAGGAGGGGGCCGGATTCACAGAGTCCGGGCCCTGAAAACCAAGATGGAATAACGACCAAAAGAAGGACAGAGGCCGGAACCAGGAAGCTTTGAAAGAAATTTTGTGTGGAACTGATTTGTGAACTTATAAAATTTGTGGGTGTAAATATATCTTTGTGGCATAGATAAATTTTCCAACCAGCAACCAAGAAGTTAAATTGTTGTAGCATCCATCATTCCTGAGGGGATTCAGTGGACAATGCATTTTTCTGTTCATTTTCTTCATTCCTAACCAAGATACATGATATTGAAGTTTTAAAGTTCACAACTCCCATGCCATATTCGCCATGAAAAATTAGATACCTCAGTACAGTGCTGTGCTGCTCACCATCAGAAACATGTGGTAACACCTTCCTAATGATTTATTTTGATGTCAGGTAAGTACATGGGAATATACATTCCTTTTTCAAACATGACTTGATACAGCCACATTACAAATCTAGCATGTAGATTCAACAGGCATCCTCAACAGAAGAGATTTTTAGAAATTGCAAGTGGCGGCTGTCTTTTATGACATGAGACATTCATTACAAAATTAGGTGTAAAAAGCTGTTTTAATGAGATCCAAAAACATTAACAATACACCGAACATGAGTCTAAGGCTGTCAAAAACACATTTTGCTAAAAAACACATTGACATTTTTTTTGCAACTAACAAATACAGCTGCTTTAAGTGGATTTATTAGCCTCAGAAAATAACTCTGCACATGCCTGTCTGGACAAGTACGAAAAAAAAGGACCATAACACACGAGGCACACCATTCAATACCAAATAATCTGTAAAAAGAGCACTTTCCCAAAAACAATGGATGGTACTTGAAGCAGCAGCATTTGTTAGTCAGCAACAAATTTCATAATATATTTTTTAAATCAAAAATGTATTTCTGATATCCTTAAATTCATCATCTGTGTATTTTTTTAATGTTCTCAGATATCCGTAAAACAGCTTTAAAGTTAATTTTGTAGTTAATGACTGGTGTCATTAAGGAAGGCTGCCACTTGCAATTTTTAAAAAATCTCTCCTGTTGAGGATACCCGTTGACTGCACATGCTAGATTCCTACTGTAGATGTATTACAGTGACGCTACCATGTGACTCTGATAGTAAACAGCACAGCACTGTACCAAGACATTTAAAGGGGACAGGAAATAATTTTTAATTGGCAGCTGTTTATTAAGTTCTTATTCTCAGTAATGAAATACATTCCCCAAAATTATCTATAAGTAACTGTACTTGAATAAAAACAGATGCAAAACTGTATTGTACATTGTTTTGTTTTTATGGGCAGTATTCTGTTACTGTTCTCTTCATGGAACCTGTGATCTGGAGTTCTAACTATGTCATGGTTTGTGTACACAATGCTAATTATGAGCTGTTGGCCTATCAGAACTATGCTTAGAGTTCTGTACACAAACCGTGACATAGTTAAAACTCCAAATTACTAGTTCCATGAGGAGAACTGTCAGAGAATGCTGCCCATAAAAACATAACAGTGCGCAAAATACAGTTTTTTCACATCACTTTTTATTCAGCTACAGTTAAAACGTGGATAATTTAAGGGAATGCATATCATTTCTGAGCATAACAACTTTATAAACAGCTGCCATTAGAAATTATTTCCTGTCCTTTTTAATGTGTTACGGAGGCCACAGCCCTGAAGCAGAAACTTTAAAAAACTTCAAAATCCTGTATCTTGGTTCAGGAATAAAAGAATCTATAAGAAAAATTAGTAACTTTGTATTTTTGCCACGAAAACATTATTGCTGAAAAAACCTGTATGGTGACTAACAAGTACTGCTACTTCAAGGGTCGCACTCGGCACAAATGCATTTCGGCCAGCAATACCGCACTGTCAAGCAGCCCTGGGATTTTACAAACGATGCTGCCGCAGCTGCTGTGCTTGTGATGGATCAGTAGTATGCCCTGACCAATACCACTGCATCATAGAGACACAGTTCTGAGAAAACAGCATTAATGCTCTCCGAAGCTAGCTACCCTTTTGAGTTGCTAAAGTCTATTAGTCAAGCTCAGTGGTCTGACCTAACGTTTCTATCTGCCCTGTCCAGCAACTCTGGTTCAGGCATAGCTCGGGGCATGCCTAAAATATCAATCTTGCTAGTCAGCAGTGAGACTTGCTAGGGAAACATTTAAAGGGGAAGGGAAGCCATGTATCTTTCCAATTCACAACGGCTCCCCTGCTGTTTTCTTTTTGTGCATATACAGTATCTCTCTTTTTCTGATTTCTGCTTCCCTGCTCTTTAAAACCACTGTAGCTCTGTATTCCCGCTTATTACACCATTATACATTCTGCAAGTCCTGACATCATCAGGTTATTTATTTGAAATGACTCCAACTGTAACAACCCCATGAGATACAGCATCTCATTTTACTGGGGGTCCCAGGGAGGACAGCAGCATTCAACACATTGCCATAGTCTGATAGGAACAGTTATGTTAACAGGCTACAATATGCACAGGAAAGAAAAAAACTGCAAAGGTACACTAAGTACCAACCCAGTGGTGTGGAGAGCTAAGGCACTGGCACCATACCTCCTGTCATGCCAGCAAGCCGGGTTTGGGAAGGGACTCGTTCTTGGGGGCCAGCTGGGGGTGGGAGATACTCGAGTGTCTGAGGGACAGCTTTACTTTCCCAGGGTTGGGAGGCACATTTGCCTGGCCTGACTGCCACCAGGTGGAAGCCTGGTGGCGGTGCAGCACGGGTGGCAAATATAAAAAGGTAGAGTAGGTGCAGATCCAGTCCATGGCTTCTGGTACTGAATGATACCATACCATGAATGGTCTGCAACTTTAATGAAAACTGCATGCATTAAGGAACCACTATATATTTTCATTAATGTCACAACCCATGCAAGTTGCCAGCCCATCGAAACAATGGTAGTGTTAACATTACGTGGCACCAGCAACCTGGGGTCAGGGAACCCAAGTCATCAGAGGACACAGCAGGGGCAGAAGAATTGAGCATCAGAGAGAGAACACTGTCCTCCGGGGAGGGCAGGTAACCTGATCTGCCACAATATCACCACTTAGGTGACCATAGGTGGTGATGCAGGTAAGGAGCTGTGGATTCGGGAGGGGGGGTGCTCCCTGATGGATGAGATCAGCACATTCGGCGTGCACACGTCAAGCTGTCAGCACCACAGAGTGTCCGAGGGTCGGGGAGAAAACAAAGGCAATGCCACTGGCTGCAGTAGGATGATGCCTGCTCTTCCCTGCAGACCCCACACTACCTACTGGGCACAGGGCCTACCAACCAAGTGAGGCATCCAGAGGGGTCTTGAGATACCCCAATGGCCCTGTCACAGAGAGTAAGCTGTGAAGAAACCATTAGGTTCCACGGGTAAGTCTCAGCGATGGCATATGATGGGGTTGAGGAGACTGCAAAGTAGAAGGGGGCCATCCTGATGGTGGGGAAGGAGGGAAGGGGGGACACCATACAATTTAGAGTTGTGCAGACTTTTCAAACTCTGCTTCCAATGGAATTCCATCGCCTTATTATATGGTAACCCTTGTGGAATACTTTTCATCACCTTTATATATGGAAATAAAACCTTACATTTTCAGGCAGCTTCTCCATGGAACCACCTTCCTTTTAACATAGTATAGCTACATCTCATACAAAATTCATTTCTGATTTGAAAATTGCTACCAAATAGTATGCAATTGTTAGCTATGATTAGTATTTAATAGTGTACTTGTACATAGAAACATGTTTTGTGTATGTACTTGTGCATGACATACTGTACCATCCTTGCATGTTTTCTCCTGTAGTTTTTTGTGATACTTTTGGACTTATTTTAACAGGACTGTATTGTAAACAGTGATTTTTTTATTCCTAAAGACATGAGATATCCAGTATAAAAATAAATGTTTTATCTATCTCTATCTGTTTGCAGCTTGGTCGTTGTACCTTTTCTTTTCCCTTCCTCTCCACCACTTCCTTCCCTCTATATTCTTTCTTTCCTTTGCCCCCTTGTCTTTTACTTCCCCATATCCCTTCCCCCACCGTGACTTATGTCCACCCTTCACCCCACAAAAAAAGAGCCCCCCTCATCCTTTTTCTTCACCTGCTTCCACGTGCCTTAATGCAAGGGGCTCGATTCAGAAATGGTTCGAGAAGGCCGCAAGCCCCCGGTGGGCTGAACATATGGCACACGGGGCTTGCCGTGTTCCTCGGCCGGCAATCAGGATTCTCAATCCCGTGCACCAATTATCACAAGTTAGACCACCTTTTTGCTGGTCAAACTTTGCTGCAATCTTGGGACCCTTTTACAGGGCTTGTGCCAAACAGTTGGCGCAAACTGCCGTAAAGTGGGAAAAGTGTTGCAAATGCACCCGATCTTCTTGAGTCAGGCACAGGTTGCAGCAATGTGTTTGGTG
Source organism: Neoceratodus forsteri (assembly GCA_016271365.2). Lineage (NCBI taxonomy): Eukaryota > Metazoa > Chordata > Ceratodontiformes > Ceratodontidae > Neoceratodus > Neoceratodus forsteri. The sequence continues at coordinate 55,567,239 of JADMNL010000033.1, forward strand.
CAGCTGGGCCGCAATATGGGTTTCATGCTGGGCTTGACGCAAGCCCTTCGTTAACCTTCATGAATCGAGTCCAAGGTTTTTAACATCTAGTCTTTTAACATCCAGCACTTCAATGATTTGCATTTTGTTATGTTTGCACCTATTTGCATTAGTGTTTATCTATGTTTTTATGTATTTTAGTATCACTTGGTACCATGAGCTGCTTGTGGACTGCATCCAGTGGTCAATGTCCCTTTAAACTGGCAGTGGAATAAAACTGAGCAAACAAATTGACCCTACCTTTTCTTTCACTATGAAAGCTTCCAGGCATCTTCCGGTTTTATTTGGTGGTAAAATGGTCTATTTCCACCACTGTATGAGTATTTTATACTTGCTTTAATTGAGTTTTTTTTCCTCAAGAAAAAAAAAGATGGTCACCACATTTTGCTGGGCAATAACATGGTAGACCTGGCAAGGGTTACGATCAGGAAAAAAAAACAACCTCATAGTATGCAGTATAGGAGGTACCTAGAAAAGTAGATTTGACAGGTACTGTATGCAGATATTTTTTATCAACTGCAATTTAAAGTAGCTTTTTGAAAACAAAAATTGTACTGCTGCCTTAAATAAATATTTAAATCTTTAAGTAAAAGTGTTACCACTGCTGCAATGAATATCCACTACCACAAGGAGGTGCCACACCTTGGCAAATCACCAGAAGTAATTCAGATCAAAACACTGGCGGTTTCCTCCTTCTCCAGACATTTCAACATGCCCACGACAACCCACTGTCCTGATACTTGGCAATATGCTACTAAATCTGCATATTAGAACACCAAAAAGATCCCTTTTATGTGTGAGTCATAGAACCCAGTCTCTGTCCTAAATACAGATTACAAATTGTTCACTAATATTTTGGCACATATCTTGAACAATATACTACCTACCATTATAAATTCAGATCAGTGAAGTTTTATTAGAAACTGGCAAACTGCCAACAATATTAAGAGAACTATACTAATATTAGAACCGGCCCTGAAACATAAATGTCCTACTCTTATCCTTACCTTAGACGCTCAAAAAGCCTTTGACAGGGTCTCGTGACTTTTTTTTTTTTTTTACAGCAGACTCTTTAAAAACTTCAATTCCCTAAAGAAATTCTCAGTGTTATCGGGGGTTTACATACTTCTCCTAAAGCTCTGGTCAAGGCAAACGGGATGGGTTCTGACTTCTTCTTGTTCACAAGAGGTATGTAACAGGGCTGCCCCTCTCTCCCCGTACCTCTTTGCTCTCTATGTGGAGCCCCTGGTCCAATTCTTGAGACAAGCACAGGATTTAAAGGGAGTCACAATTCAAACCTATTCTCTTAAAGTCACTTAGTGCGCAAATGATTTACCGCTTTACATTACAGAGCCATTTCTCTACCTTGCTTAACAGCTACAACAGATGGAACTCCTAGCAGGTGATAAAATAAATGCAGAAAAGACAGAGTTTGCAAATATATTATCCTCCTCCACCAGCAATATGACAAAACTATGCTTTTTGGTGGAATAGATCACACATCAAATACTTATGGGTCTGCATAAAAATGACTTTTACTTCCATACCCTCTCTAAACTACTCTAAATTAAAGCAAGACATCTGTTATAATATAAAATGTACACTCCTGTTTACTTTCAGACCTAGTCTTCCTATTGTATAATAAGACTTGTCAATTGCACCTGTCTGTCGGCATGATTTTAATAAAGTTTATTCAATATGAAAAAAGAGCAAGATGTCCATGCAGATCTAAAAGGATGGTCGATTCTCTCCTAGACTTCAACAGAATCCACATCACCCATATGAATATTTTACCTAGGCTCTTGTACTTTTTTCAGACTTTACCTTACTTTCCATGGCTAGAGGACCTCTGGAAATGGAATCGATGGATATCTCAATTTCTTTGGGGTGGCAACTGCCCATGCATAGCTTATCTTAAGCTTCAGCGATCCCAAACTAGAGGAGGATTAACCCTTCCAGATTTGATTCTATATGCTCAGGAAACAGCAGCACCCAAACATGTCTTGACTCGGTTCTCACCTGGGGACTCACCCTGCTGGGCAACCACTGAGCTGGCCCAATTTGCACAGGAACCTGAGAAACATGTATTTGGATCCACAGACCAATTAGAGGGAGATCCCCATCTCTTCCAATGAGCACAGAAAGGTCCTCCGAGAATGGCACCAGCTACTGGCTCAAGACAAATACACATACAGTGTTAAACCACTTTCCATCCCAGCTTATACCCTACAATTTCAACCAGCCAGACTAGACAATGCCTTCCAAAGGTGGGCCCATAAAAGACTAACTTATGCACATAATTTCTACAAGGATGGTACATTAAAGTCTTTTGAGCAATTACAAATTGAACTTGATATTCTCAGATTCGTCACTATTTAGTTAAAGTATATGCAAGTTTGCCATAACAAATGGGAGTAGAAACCTGTAGGAGTTGTGAATTAGTCTCCTTCCATTCAAACTGCCAAAAAGTACTGTTTTTCATGAAAAAAATCATTTTATTTCTGTGCTCTGCTTCACTTGTATAACCTTGCCTCTTTTTTTTCTCAGTGATGCAACACCAAACTGTGGCATCATGCAAGGGAAACAATGTTTTTAAAGGGACGCTGTCAGTTTTTAGTTTTAGACAGAAAAAAACAGCTATTTACTCTACCCACAATGCCTCACTATTTAAATCAGTGTATACAGGCTATTATATTTCCGTGCTCACTACAGAAATACGAGAATTCATCACTCAGTAAATAAATCTCATCAGCTATATATTGAATGCACAATGCTTTGTTTTGAAAATAGACATATGAGAGCTGATATTGTTGAAGCTACTACAGAAGTAGGAGACTGCACTTCACGGTAAGGAAACTGGAAAACAGCTTCTTGTTGTATGCACAATGCCTTGGTATGCACATCTACATATTTGGTGCCATAATGCAGTCACCACTATCAAAATAAGAAACAGCACCTCTAAGTAAGGAATGTTATTATTTACCCAGACTTCCTTGTTGCTGTGATAAAACATTGACAGCTCCCTTGCATGACATCATTCTGGGGGAGTGGCCACACAGAGAAAATTGGAGGTAGCCAGAAACAAAGCATTGATGAAACATCAAAAATATGTTTATGACAGATTATAACAAATTGCAGCTTTAACATCTGAAGCATGGCTGCCAATTGCATACTGTGTAAAAACAGCATTTGGGAAACTTGCATAAATCACTTTAAGCATCTGGGCTTACAGATTAATAACACATTCTGAGTCATCTGGCCCATTTCATTCTTCCCATACTGGGTAGAACCTGGCATGATCCTTTCCTTTCCCGCTGTTACCAGCTTTTACAGCAGCTCCCAGATGTGGATGTACAGCAGACACAGATACACTGGGAAACTAAATTATGTCTTAGTCTTACCCCCTTCTGAATGGGAAGTAATCTGGTCATGACAACATGAAATAACAAACTCCTACAAATGGAGATAATTGAGTTGGAAAACAACTATGCCACAAATAACTGCAAAATTCTCTTGTACACACAATTCCTCGTGTTGGTGGAACTGCGGATGTGAAGCTGCCACACATACCCATAGATTTTGGAGCTGTCCTAGCCTTTCACGTCTTCTAGAGAGGGGTGAACAGAGAGATTCATGCTATAATTCTAGATTATGGTGAATGACCTTACCCCAGAAGCAGCTCTTCTCCTGTTTTATCTTAAACATAGTAAGAATAAGGCCCAATGTTTACCTTCTATGCATACCCTTTCCTGCAGTTAAAAAAAATCATAACTGGGGCTTGGCTCAAGTTGGAGTCACCAACGCTAACTCAGGGGCAAGACACTATTTGGGACATTTCCAAAATAGGAAAAATGACTTCCTATCTCCAAAAAGCAGAGAAGATACAAAATAGATGCAACCCATGGCTACACTACATAACCACAATTAGAATGAGCATTGTTCCATGAATAAATACAATAATGTAATAGTCTTGCAATGGGGTCCAAGACATCCTAAGGTACTCCATAACTAGTGGAAGCACCAGAGAATTTGGGGATTAGCGGTCACTAGGAGGAATGGTTGTCTCTTGTTACGATGAAAGCTGAATTTGAACAGATGAGAGTCTTATGTGTTGTGGATGGTGCCTTCTAGCCTGAAAATGTAATTTTCTACTGGAATTATTTAGTGGTCTGTATATTGCAAAATGTCCAAAAACTTTAAGTATAAAAGTAAAACAAAAGAAATGGTGCTTTACTGAGGGGTACCAATTGTTTGTACCTTTGTTGCTTTCCTCATAGAATTGCATCTTAAATAAAATCAGTTTGGGCACAGAACTCTGGTGAGCTTGTGCCTTTTTGAACGCACGGGTGCTTTACTTTTGAAACTATTTATTTTCTTCCCCACACTGGATGGGACACCACTTGCAGTGGCCCTAGCTTTCAAGTACCTCAGTGTTTGGCTAGACAGCAGGCTCAACTCCTCTGCCCATATTAATGCCATCCTTGGCAAACTCTGCCATAAACTTGGTGCCCTGTACCGCAATAAGGACTGCCTTTCTCCACAGGTCCATCCAGAGCTGGTCACCAAAAAGGTTCTCCTGGTTTACAACTATACAGATGTGGTCTGTGTCACCACCCCCCTCCACCTCCCTTGTCAGACTGGATACCGCCTGCAACACCTTCTGCCTCTTTTACGACCAACTCACCCTTTCATACCCTCCACTTCTCCGTACCTCCTCCCTGTTCATCCTCCTTCCCCCTTTACATCACCATTCTCACTGTGCTTCCCTTACCTCTAAATACTGGTTTGAGTGACTCCCCACCTATCTATCCCATCTCCTTCCTCTTCTATTACCTGCACTCTAGTGACTTGTGCACTCGCGTACCTACTCCCTTCCCCACCAACACTCCTCAAACAGGAAATCTGCTATCTTATATTGCCTCCCCTCCCTCTGGAACCAGCTACCCTCCTCCATCCATCCATCTCTCTCCTTCCCTATTCACCATTAGATGCTAACTAAAACTTCTCCCCCCCCCCGCTTCTGCCAGTCCTCTTCCTGAACCCTTCTTTACCTTTCCCTGTGCACGTGACCACCCCTTATCTATTCCTCCCCCTAACCTCATAGTTCTGGCAACTTCAGTGAAGTTTCACAGCCTGTTCAGATTCCTCTGCTCAGCACCAGCTCAGCTTCCCTTCTGAATATGCACTTTTGAGTGAGCTCAGTTTGTAGAAATGCATTGTATTCTAGTTTGTGTGTCCTCCACATGCAAGGTTTTGCCATATTGTTTGCACTCAGCTTATGTAATGTTATGTTCATCGCCTTGAACCAGTCTCCCTTCCCTTTATCCAGGTCACACGTAGAAACCAGCCCTGGCTCAGCATGTCTCTCCCAGTTATCAGGTTTTAAACAAATAACATTTTACTTCGATTTCTACACTCCAGGATAGCCTTGTTTTGGTTAGACACCTCTTTTTCAAGAGTGTCCTGGGGGACTGCTACAACATCGGAGATGATCCAGGGAGGTTACAAATGTGAAATTTACAAATATAGCTAAAGAGACAAAGTTATAAAAAGTTCAATTAAAAAAACAGTACATGTTTGCATATACATATACGCACATATACGTACATTCTTGACAGAAGTTGATTTTAAGCCATGGAATGATCCGAAGTAGTATTCTGTAGCAGAAGATAGGACAAAGGGAAGGTTTGTTGAGGATATGAGGAGGAAGCAGGTCTTTTTTTTTTATTTAATCTTTCTGCAACCCCCCACCCCACCCAGCATGGCAGATATACAGCCTTCTGTATGGGTTTGCCAGTCTTCAAGTAACTATGGGCATTGGGGATATTTACCATTATTTTAGCTTCCCCTTCTTCTGTTGTTCTCCTGACCCTGTAGGGAGACTGCAGTTTGGGACTAGGTCCCCAATGTGAGCATGCGTAAGCACACTTGTGTGATACCTAGTGTGGCGTCACTCCCTCCTGTGTCTCTGAGGTACTGCCACCCATACATCTACGGGTGGCAGTAGTGCTGCTGCTGGATGTGGCCCCCCCCTGAGGAGAGTATCCACTGGGACACCTGATCCCCCCATGGCCCCCAATGACCCAGGCTTATTTCTGAACCCAGTTCACTGGCATCATGAGTGGTAGCCCTACCACTGTGCCAATGGGTAGGTTAGGAGGGTCTTGTTTTAACCAGTCCATATGGCCAGAAGGGAGAAATGGATGTCATTGTCTACCTGAGGACTAATAACCTGGCTTGGGACGGGGCTGGGATAGTGCAAGGAGAGTTTAGTGAGCTGGGGAGGGCTCTTCGACAGGTAGTGCATTCAGGGCTTTCACAGAGGTGCTGCCTGTCTACGATGGGGGGCAAGAGAGATCTCAGCACCAGGAGCCTAACTCATGGCTGAAGAAATTGTGTAGAGAAGGGGGGCCTAGCTACGGTGGGAGTGGGGACCCACCTGGGAGGATAAGGGCTTATACAGGGGTGATGGCCTGCATCCATCCAAGAGGAGAACCACAATCATCAGTGGGTGGTTTAAATGTTCTTTTAATGAACATTTAAACAATCTGAGGCTGCTGGCGGAAGGAATCAGGGAGGCAGAGTGGAAACAAAATCTGAAGGGCCACATGTACGAGTGTTAGAAATCTAGAAATAAGATTCCAGACCGAGAGGTCATCATGGCAGAGGCCGACCTGGATATTGTGTCCACTGTGGCCATTACCAGTGGTGCACACTGACAACCTTGACTGGGACATGGCCATACTAGGCTATACTCTGTTCAGGATGGACAGGGTGGAAAGGAAAAGAGGGGATGTGGTGCTTTACATAATGGAAGGTATAAAAGCAACAGAAATAAAGGGAATACAGGGGAAGGCAACGGTACTGTGGGTCTCCATGGGAATGGGGAACGGAGTCACTATTCATACTGCAGTGATCTACAGACCTCCAGCCGGGGGGAGGGAGGGAGATGAGATTAGGTAAAGCACTGGGGAAAGCCACTGGCAAGATGGAAGAAGAGGAGGAGGAAGTGCTGCTGGTGGGGCACTTCAATCTTCCAGATGCATCTCCCAGCAGTGCCTTCTGTTTGAAGCAGGGACATCCTGGACTCTCTGTAGGGGGTGTTCTTTAGGCACCTAGTCAGTGAACCCACGATGATGGTGCAGTACTGGACCTGGTACTCACTAATGGGTACAGTGTTGCAGACCTCAACATGGGAGGCCACCTGGGACCAGTGTTCTACATACAAAGTGGTTCAATATAAGGATGGCTGCAGAATCAAAACCACACAAGGGTGAGGGTCCTGGACTTAAGGAGGGCAGATTTTATGAAGATGGGTGAATGCCTCAGGGATGACCTGGCAGGGGAATGGCCTGGGTGGGGTGGAAGAACAGTGGGCAAAGCTAAGGGGGCATAGTGAAGGCACTAAGCCTCTGCATCAAACAAGTGGGCAAAAGCAAGAGGAAAATAGACTTCTATGGTTTTAAAAGCTGTAGATCAAGCAGGATCTGCTGTGATAATGTAGGCATGGAAAATGGTTAGAATGGGTGGGCCAAACGGTCCTTACATGCTGTCAAATTCTGTTTCTATGTTTCTATTCTATGCTTCTCTGACACTTTAAAGTCACTTAACTTACTTTGAATCTGAAAGGTGACTCAAGCACCAGGGATTTGTTACATGCATTTCCTGCAGGAGTAATTCCTGTGGTGACAAAACTTTGGTTGGGTTAGTCCTTCACATTGTGATTACTCTTATGCCCCAGCTCTGTGAACTCTTGATTATGGCAGGACATTTGTTTTATGCCTGGAGGACTGCATATTCGCACATCCGATATTCGTTAAGTATTTCTGAAAAGTATATTTGAAGTGTACGAATATTTAAACTGGTTATACCTTTTCTTCAAGATTTCAGAAATTCAGGATCCATTTTATTGAAACATGTTCTCTACTGGCATAATACCGCCTGAGATGAACCATTATCACTTGCAGCTGGACTGGTTCTCCTGATAAGTCTAGGATTCTGGTGATTACATGACCACTAGATACCTTGTTCTTAGAAGTGGGGAAATGCTACTCTGGCTAGTAGGGCTCAGCAGCTTGACGGTTTATTTTCCTAATCTTTTCTTGAGGCTGGTGTGGCTTGCCAGAGTGAAGTTTTGTGGGACTGGTACCAGAGGTCAGGGAGGTTGCCTTGGGACTTATTTTTGCTTTCAAACACTTACATAGAAACATAGAATCTGATGGCAGATAAGGACCGCTTGGCCCACCTAGTCTGCCCATTTCCCTACCTGATGGATAAGTTGCAGATCCTAGTTAACCAGCAGCCTACTTCTTCCTACCCCCACCCCCTAGAATTGCCTTATGACTGTCCCATGCATGCTTGAATTCCACCACTGTTTTTGACTCCACAACCTCCTCCGGAAGGCCGTTCCATGCATCCACAACCCTCTCTGTGAAAAAATACTTCCTTAAATTACCTCTGAGCCGCTCCCCCATCTTCAAATTGTGCCCCTTGTCCTTGCACGCCTCTTTTGAAAGATGCTACCCTCTTGGACTTTGTTGATTCCTTGAGGTACTTGAAAGTTTCTATCATGTCACCCTCTCCTCCTTTCCTCAAGGCTATACATATTAAGCTCCTTAAGTCTCTTCATATGTCTTCCAGTGCAGACCCTGCACCATTTTAGTTGCCCTCCCTGGACAGCTTCCATCCTGTCTATGTCTTTATGGAGATTGGGTCTCCAGAACTGCATGCAGTACTCCAGATGGGGTCTGACCAGCTGTCTGTACAGAGGGATAATAACTTCCTGTTTTCTACTGGTGATGCCTCTCCCTATGCATCCCAGTATCCCCCCAGCCCTCCTTACTGCCCTCTCACATTGCTTGCCCACCTTTAAGTCATCTGATATGACTACCCCCAGGTCCCTTTCCATTTTTGTTGTTGTTAGTATCTCAACCCCCATTGTGTACTCTTCCCCTGGGTTTTTGTTTCCCAGGTACATTACCTTGCACTTCTTAGCATTGAATCTAAGCTGCCATACATTTGACCATTCCTCTAACCTTGCCAAGTCCCTTCTCATCCTTTCCACTTCTACCTTGTGCATCAACTCTGTTGCAGATCTTTGTGTCATCCAAAAGAGACATACTTTTCCTTCCAGTCCCTCTGCAATGTCACTTATAAAGACATTGAAGAGGACCGGTCCTAATACTGAACCTCATGTACCCCACTAGTAACCCCTTTCTTCAGAGTGGACTCCATTTACTATTACTCTCTGTGTCCTATTCTCCAGCCACTCTTTACCCAGGCTGTCATCTTGGGACCCACTCCAGGCTGGCTAACTTGTATATTAATCTTTTGTGTGGGACTGTGTCAAATGCCTTGCTAAAGTCTAGGTAGGACATGTTATCTTTTTGTTGTTATACTGGGCTCAGTGTTCTCCTATAACTTGGGACAGGACTTGGGGTCTCCTACTATTTGTTAGAAGATGAGGTTTGCCTCTGGCACTTCCATCCTTGATGTTTTGGCAGGGAGGACCACGAGTGGCCTTCTATTGATGCCACTTTGTTAGGGTACATTTTGAGGTTTATAGGTCATTAAGAAGGCTCATTTGAAGGCTGTGGTTCTTCAAAATACTGCTAAACAGTCCAAGAATCTGGCTGACATATAGGAGGGAGACGCTACCGTCGTAACCCCACTCAGATGGAATGACTACTGTGGCATGGTGTACCCCAGAAATGGATACAGAAAAGGCCTTGTGCTTGGCAGATAATTGCCTATTAAGGTTTTCTCCTCTCCTGAGCTCTTAGATACTTTTCACACTGGGAAACCATTCCAGTTTGCTTTCTGGGATGAATTTAATAATTCCTATTGCTATTTTAATTTATTTATTCTTATTTTTATTTATTCACAGTTGTGAAAATGGCACAGTTGTGTTGATTGGGAAGCAGTCAAGGTTACTTAACCTGGTAATCATGATACTTTGCATAGGCAAGCAAGTTCTGCACTTTATTTAGTGGATTCTCTCGACTTTATACATTGTTTTTGTGCAAGCCCTTGTCAGGGATACTATGAAAACATATTATAACGAACATCTACTTAGGAGTACTCATTCTCTGCTCTAGTGCTCGCAGTAATTTTCTATATACATGCTTCAGTGGATCTTGCTGAATAACATCTTTGTTAACTCAGATATGTAAATGTAGATTTCATATTCATGAGTCTTTTGTACTTTTACATATATTTTCTTTGTACTGTATGTTCCGAGTACTGTAAAGACTTGTAGCCAAACAATAAACTTTCAACAACAAAAATTCTGTGTCATTTCAGAAAACTCTGACTGAGTCCACATAATTCTGTCAAAAGCAGAATTCTGAAATTCCATAAGTGAAATTTCAGCTGGGGATTACTGCTTTGCTTTTCACAAAAAATAAAGATTAGGTTTCTGGAAACCAAGGAAAAGTAATCCACAGTTTAAATTAAATGACTCAAAATTCTGCGGAATGTTTTAAAGGGAAACACTGGCTTACTGGAAAGTGCAGCAGCTGCTGCAGAAATGGCTGATTTGGGCTTTCAGCAACAAAGATACATTTTTTTATTTGTAAAGGACTGCACTGACCATCATGGCAGAAGACTCCAGGAGAAAGGACTGCTGTGTGACTGAACTTCTCTACTGGGACTATATTGCCTCTTTTCCAACCAAAGCTAGTTATATTTTTATAGGCACAGGATTTGACTGACAACAGGAACTTCCTGTTTAGGGGCAGGAAGTGAGTGATCACAGAACCACCAAGGACCCACCATCCTAGAAGGGCAAGAGTAGCTCTCCGGCCCCTCTAGTTGCTGGAGGTCTGCCTCTGAACAAGTAAGGGTCTACTGAGAAATATAGGATATTCTTCTTGTCTCAGAACAGGACAATCAGGAGCTTAAAGGGCACACAGGCAGAAAGTAAGGAGAGAGAGAAAAAAACAGAGGAAAGAGTAAGGATTGCAAACAGTTAAGGGGCCAGAAATAAGACATGATTGGAGTGGTGCAGTGCAGTGGCTGTGGAGCAGCAGTCTTCCGGGAGATGTTCTGGAGGATGCGGTGTTGTCCCATCTGCAGGCACCTCTCTGGGTTGAGGAAGAGGTTGCTCATCTCCAGGCTGAGTTGGCCAGGATTTGTGGGACCTCCTCTTCCATCCAGGGACCACCAGTGCCACTGCCGTTGCCTCAGAGGTTGCCAAGAAGAGGGGCGGTTGGACCACAGTGGGCTCAGGGAGGTGAGGGTGGTGGAACAAGAGCACATCCCTCCAGTTGTACCTCCTCCACAATTCCTATGCCATTCTGGCAAAGTGTGGTTCCTCTATGGAGGCACCTACAGTGGAGACCAAGGAGGATGCTGGGAACCTCCACAAAGAAGACCCACAGGAGGGTGGCAGGGGACCCTGAAGGGAAGGAAACAACTCCTGGTGGGGACTCATTGTTAGGAAGTAGAACTGGGCAAGGAAGGGAGAGGGAGGTAAGGTGCCTGCCTGGTGCCATGGCTTGGAGGGACAGGGTGAATCCTCAGGATTGCGGAGCAGCTGCACAGGGAGGGATCTGGATGTCATTGTCCATAGGGACAAATGACCTGGCTAAGAAGGGATTAGAGAAGTGCAGGAAGAGTTTGTGGAATTGGGGAGGGGCCTTAGTCAAGTATGCATGCGGTAACCTTCTCGGAGGTGCTACCCATCTATGGCATAGGAGAGGCTAGGGTGTTCCGTACCATGGGATTCAATCAGTGGTTGAAAAACTGGTGTGGAGCTCAGGGATTTGGCTTCATTGGGGACTGGGGTCCACCTGGAGTGATGCAAGCCTATACTGGCATGATGGGCTGCATCTGTCCGGGAGGGAACCAGGATCTAGGTGATAGGTTTAAATGCTTCATTGGCAGCTTTTAAACTAGCCAAGGAGAGGCACTGGAAAGGAGCAGGAAAATCCTAGCCCCCCAAACAATCACGGTAGTAAGTGTGGCAAACACCAACATGGAGGTGTCGATAGGAGAAGGGCAGGGTAAATGGAGAAAGTGACAAAGGCAAGAAGGACAGGGATGGGGCAAAGGGGTGGCCATCAGGAAATGGAGGGTAATGAGTACCAATGCCCGTGAGTCTGGGCAACAAGCTCCCTGAGCTGGTGGCCTTAATGGAAGAGGATGCCTGGATATCGTAGCAGTCACAGAAACATGGTACACAGAGAACCATGACTGGGATGTTAACATACCAGGGTACATAACCTACAGGAGAGACAGGCAGGGAAGAGGGGGGAGTAGCTCTCTATGTAAAGGAAGGGATAAAAGCAACTGAACAAAAGAGTAAACAGGGAGGAGAGGAGGCACTGTGGGTCACCTTGGAGACTGGAAAGGGCACCACAATCCGCACAGGGGTTGTGTACAGACCCCCATGTCAGGGGGAGGGAATGGACAAGGATATGATAGAAGGCATTCTTAGAATGGCAGAGAAAGGAGATACTGTTGATGGGAGACCTGAATATGCCAGATGTTAACTGGAGCACATTGCTGCAGCCACATCCAAGAGCAGGGCCATTCTTGGCCTTCTACAGGTGGCAGGCATTAGACAGCTAGTTTCGAACCCACTGTGAGGGAGCAATCTTAGATCCTGATTACTCAAACGGGGCAGTGAGCGGATCTCAGATCTAGAAGTGGGTTGCCATCTGGGGACAAGTGACCATCAAACAGTGTGGTTCACGTTAAACTCAACTACAGAGTCAAGCCATACAAAAGTGAGGTACTGGACTTTAGGAGGGCTGACTTTGGCAAGATGGGAGAGTGCCTCAGAAAAGCACTAGCAAACAGGCTAGAAGGAGGTGTGGAGCAACAATGGGAATTATCAAAACTGCCATCACAGAGGCAACAAGCTTTTGTGTGAAGCAAATAAACAAATCAAAACAGAAAAAAGCCAGTATGGTTCTCAAGAGAGGTGGCTGTGAAAGTCAGGAAGAAAGATAGCATTCCAGAAGTATAAGGAAGCACAGAAGGAGCAGGACAGAGAGATGTACCAGTTAAGGCAAAAGAAGCAGGGAGGGAAGTCAGAATAGCAAAGGCCTAAACTGAGGAAAAGATAGCCAACTCAGTTAAGAAGGGGATAAAACCTTTTATAGGTACATCAGCTAGCAAAGACAAGGGAGGGATAGTGAGGCTGAATAGAATAAGCGGTGGGTGGGCAGAGGGGACAGTGAAAAGCAGGAATACTGAACGAATATTTCTGCTCAGTATCCACAAAAGAGGAGGGAAGTGCCTAATCCAAATAACAGAATCACTCTTGGTAGGAGGTCGATCCCAGTCCTTTCACAGAAGAAAGGGTTCTGCAAGAACTCCTAAAACTGAAGGTGGACAAAGCAATGGGTCCTGATGGAATTCACCCCAGAATTCTAAAAGAATTAAGAAGGAACTAGTGAAACCACTGGCTACTCTTTTAATAAATCATGGAGGATGGTGTGGTACCCGAGGACTGGAGGAAGGCGGATGTGATTCCCCTTCACAAAAGTGGGACCAAGACAGAGGCAGAAACTACAGACCTGTCAGTCTGACCTCCGTGGTAGGGAAAGTGATGGAGTCACTTCTGAAGGAAAGAATAGTTGAGTACCTAGAGGCCAGTGGCGCACAGGACCCAAGGCAGCATGGGTTCACAGCGGGAAGGTCATGTCAGACGAATCTAATAGATTTCTTTGACTGGGTGACCAAAGTAGTAGACCAGGGAGGGGCTGTGGACATGGCCTACACCTAGACTTTAGCAAGGCATTTGACACAGTCCCACACAAAAGATTATTAGTCAAATTAACCAGCCTGGGAGTGGGTCCCAGGGTGGTAGCCTGGGTAAAACATTGGCTGGACAACAGGACACAGAAGGTAATTGTAAATGGAGTCCACTCTGAAGAAAGGGCGGTTACTAGTGGGGTACCGCAGGGTTCAGTATTGGGTCCAGTCCTTTTAATGTCTTCATCAGTGGCATTGCAGAGGGACTGGAAGGAAAAGTATGCCTTTTTGCAGATGACACAAAGATCTGCAACAGAGTTGATACAAAGGAGGTGTGGAAAGGATGAAAAGGGACTTGGCAAGGTTGGAGGAATGGTCAGATGTATGGCAGCTAGGATTCAATGCAAAAAAGTGCAAAATAATGCACCTGGGAAACAAGAACCCAGGGGAAGAATACACAATGGGTGGGGAGATAGTAACAACAACAAAACAGGAAAGGGACCTGGGGGTAATCATATCAGATGACCTTAACGTTAGCAAGCAATGTGAGAAGGCAGTAGGGAGGGCCAGGGGTATACTGGGATGTATAGGGAGAGGCATCAGCAGCAGAAAACAGGAAGTTGTTATCCCTCTGTACAGACAGTTGGTGAGACCCCATCTGGAATACTGTGTCCAGTTCTGGAGACCCCATCTCCACAAGGACATAGACAGGATAGAGGCAGTCCAGAGGAGGCAACTAAAATGGTGCAGGGTCTGCAAGAGAAGCCATATGAGGAGAGACTAAAGGAGCTTAATATGTATACCCTTGAGGAAAGAAGGGGAGGGGACATGAAGAACTTTCAAGTACCTCAAGGAAATCAACAAAGTCCAAGAGGGTGGCATCTTTCAGAAAAGAGACTTGCAAGAACAAGGGACACAATTTAAAGATAGAAGGAGGGCGGTTCAGGGGCAATGTGAGAAGTATTATTTCACAGAGAGGTAGTGGATGCATGGAGCAGCCTTCCTGAGGAAGTTGTGGAGTCTAAAACTGTGGGAGAATTCAAGAATGCATGGGACAGACATAAGGCAATTCTTGTGGGGGGCAGGAAGATATAGGCTGTTGGTTAAATAGGATCTGCGGCCTATCCTGTAGGTAGGGAAATGGGCAGACTAGATGGGCCTAGCGGTCCTTATCTGCCGTCAAAGTCTATGTTTCTATGTTTCTGTCATGTCAGCTGACTCTCCCGTGGCCATCTTGGGCAGACCAAGCAGCCTGCAACGTGCTTTTTATGTTAATCTGGGCTATCAGCTCTGCCATTACTCGATAGCCCTCATGAGCATAACCAGTTTGCCAAAACCCACTTGGTCTGTGCGAGATGGTCATGGTCGAGTCGGCCAACAGGACAACTGGCGTGGTTCTTTACAGATTAAAGAAAACATCTAAAAGGTACTTGAAGATTATTTTTGTTGCTAAAAGCCCTAACAGGTCATTTCTGCAGCAGCTGCTGAACTTTATAGCATAAACATTGTTTCCCTTTAAAAAATTCCAAAAATATTTCAGTAGCAAAACTGCCACGAATTTCCCTGAAGAGATTTTTCATTCTGTACAGCTCTAGTCAACATTCAGCTATTGTTTTTCCAATTTCCACTTCTCTGACCAGCTCAGCCATACCACTAAAGATTAGGTCCAGTGTTGCTGTGTCCCTAATAATTATGTTACTGTGCAATATGAACTGCTCCTTTAAATATCATGTGTGTGTGTGTGTGTGTGTGTGTATGTGTGCGTGTGTGTGTGTGATTATTTCTTGATCCCATGTTAACAAGCCCCTTTAAAGCTTTCTGTTTGATCATTTAAAATAGCTGGCTTTGCTGTGCGTAAAACAGTACATGAGGATGCGCACTCTCTGCATTAAGTTCTCTCACTTTATGTAGTGCCTTTTCTGTAATTACAACTGAGTGATCAAGAGGCATACTGTCAACATTTCTGTTCGTCAGGTCCTTGGATGTGCCAAGTGTGTAGACAAGCTTACATTCTGCCACTCAACTTTATTACATCTCCCCCACCCCCATTCATACTGATGACAGCTACATGGCAATCTACTGCAATGGAAAGCTTTTAACACCCTGCAGAAAGTGGCCTTCCTGGCTTTATAATGGTGCAATATTTTTGAGGGGCAGTATCGATAAATAGTAATATTAATAATACATCTTGCCAAGCAACAAACAGAGCCCCTTCAGGAATTAAGAAGCACCCATAAGGAGGTGAATAACAGTGCCATTCTAGGACATTTTATATGTTTGAAAGGGAACATAAACGTGTTTTCACATTTTATTAAATAACTGGAAATGTGGGCATGTTTAAAGTCTCTTTCATAACTACAGCTGCTGTTCCACATGTTTGTTTTGAAATAGTTCTATTGTTTCCCCTTAGTTCAAGTCCCTTGTTAATGCTGCCGTTTCCCCAACCAATAAAAATGTTTTAATTACTGATGAGTTCTAGAACCCAGTGACATCAGTTGAGCAAAATCGTACAGTGAAGCCTTCCTTGCAGGACGTTTGCTCAACTGATGTCACTAGATTCTGGAATCAAAATGTAAATGATGGCCTGATGCACTGACGTCCCGCTCCACACACGTGGAAGTGTACTTGTGATAGCTAGTGGGACATGGTGGTCCTGCTCTGCACATGCAGAAACCTTTGCGCAGCCACAGCCCAGGATGTGGACCCCTTCCACATGTGATCTGTTGCTGCCAGGACTCCTACATGCATGGCAGGGTTGGGGGTGGGCACAGGAATGGGCATGTACCCCATTCTGGTAGGTATTTCCAAGTTGTGGAGATCTGGCAGAGGGGCAGAAGCTAAACTGTCCTAAGGACAGCAGCAGCAGCAGCTAGGTGGGCCCCTCTGCACCAGTCTGAAAAAGCCTGTCATTACCAGATTGATGGTTAGACCACCCTACCCAGCCATTGGAGCCTCTGGCACCATCCGGTGAAACCTTTGAATTTGTTTGACATTGCAGCTGGGATATGATAGTCCTTGGAGGACTGCTGTATCGTGCCTGCTCCTACTCCATGCTGAGCTGGGGATCATGTAGCAAGCTGACCCAGACATCCAATGGGATGCCCAGGTACTGGCATAGTACCCACTTTAGACCCACTCCTGGCCCCTCTGCATGGCACTCCATCTGCAGGTCCTGTGGGGCTGAAATCCAGGAAGCTGGCAGGCACGTCAGCTCCCACGGATGAAGGTCAGCACACCCTAGATACGAGCAGTTTGTACAGATCTTGGGTGCCTTTGAGGATCAGGCCCTAAACAAATGAATATCAGCCAGGAAAATGTTAGCTTTAACAACAGGCCCTAAATGTCAATATGGGTTTCATTTGTTTAATTTAAAATTTTCAGGGTTTTGCCATAGAGCCCTCCCATCAGGAGTAACTTATGCATCCCTCCTTTTGAAAGGGCTTTAAGGTATCTGGGACTTGCCACATGCATACCAGCAGAAATCCACCAGACACCTTCCATCTCATCTCTTTCCCAGATCACACATGGTGTAGACTGCCATGGAGTTTATGTGGGCGGGGAACCGGGTTTAGCATGCCACAAAAGTCTCCTCAGGTACAGAGGTTTGTCCATGCAGCAGGAGGGGATGCTCCACGTGTGCAAAACCCATCCAAAATAGGATCTAAATTCAGTGGGAACAAGTTTGGCCCAGCAGTTACAGTGCAGAGCTATGAATCGGGACACCCAAGTTTGAATCCCACAACCACCACTTACTGCGTGAAAACCTTCCAGTGCTTAACCTCTCTCTAATGTCTCTCAAATCAATCTCTGTGCAGTTTGAATCTGCCTGTGCACTCATAATGGCAGTAACATTCTCTTCTCCCTCGTCTTCTTGATTATAAAGTGCTTTGGAATACAGTTTGGATGAAAGGTGTTACAGAAAACAAAATGAGGTTTTTTTTCCCTCCTACTTTGCAACATAACGCTCTGACCTAATGAGATATAACGGTACATCTGTACATTAAAAGGTAGAAGGAGTGAGAAAAGTTGGTTAATTAAGCAATATTTCATGACAGGGTGTGGTATTACATGAGATATCATCACACTTTGGGTGCATTGTGAGGAGCGAGGCAATGCTGAGTGGTGAGAGCGTGTGGGTCACCATGCAGTCGGTGTTCAGGCTGATCGTGATTTGGCTGAATGATAAGACCAGGAACCCCTCTAAACATTAAAATGATGGAATGAAAATCAAGTAACAAAATTGAATTGAATTGACTTGATTGAATTGCAGCCTATCACGCAGTTTTGTGGTGGGCACTGCTACTGTAACTATCTGATTTTGATTTTGGCCACACACCAGGTGCACCCCTGTAAACATTAAAACATTTTTTAAGAAAGATGTATAAGAAATGTGATAAAATCTCTGTGTATTAGCCGGGGTTAAGCTTGCTAAACCTTTAATGATATCCCAAGATACAGCACACCCTAGAGTGCAACTAGTATGAGTATAAAACGGCCCCCAAAGTGTTAGAAAGTGGCTGATCTTGGTAATCATTTTTTTTTCCATGTAGGTCACGGCCCCTGCTTTTGCCTAGGGGTATGCCCTGTCCAGGCAAGCTTTTCTCCATCATTTGGCTAGTAGAGAATTTTATTCTTGATTCTCTCCTTTGTTGCCTCCCTCCTCTGCATGGTGTGAGTCATGCTCGTCACGCTCGATGTGACTGTGTGCCGCTGCAGAAAGAGCAAGCTTCCTGATCCACCCACAGGGGTACTGTATGCCGCAACCTGCTGTCAGCGCTCCCCAAATGAGATGTGCTGCCCTTCAGTGGCCCTTGGTAATTAGTTTTGAACCATGATGGTGTACCAAGACATCATCATGGGTCAAAGGTTGCTTCAGCCAATCAGCTTTCAGGATTTCTCTTATCCATTTTATACGTATTTGCACCTTTCAACGGACTCTCCCTCTCATCTAGCTGAGAAGGCTAGGCAAGCACACTACTGGCTTTTGTCAGCCTTTCATGAAGACAAAGACTTTAAGGGCTGCGATTTGTTTTGTTTAAGTCTTATTGCAGGGCACACAAATCCTCTACTTATGATAAGCACACCAAGTCGTGTCCCTGGAGTGAGGTCTGATGAGGCAAAACAAACTGGAAACAAATAAGCCAGTAAGCCTAGTCAGACAAAGCTCTTCTCATTTCTGCTTTTCCTGTATTGCCTACAGTATCAATATAATGACTTCTGAAACAGCAGTATACTGTGGAACCATTATACCAGCACTTTCCAACCCCAAAACCGAGGGACCCACAGCTAGTCCCACAGCTACCTTCCACCTGCTGAGTCACCTCCTATTCTATCCCACTTCACTCCATCTTGGACTCACCGATATACTGAAATATAGTTAAAATACAATATCTGGCCTCCAACCTGTACTGCTCCCACACCCGCTAGATGCCATGTTTACCAACAGCCTTATCTTCCCAACTCACCCCAAGCCCCTACCTTTCTATGGGAAAACAGCCCTTATCAAAGGTGTTCCTCATCCCCCCTATACCCTGATGCTTGGCCATGGAAGGGCATTGCTGTAAGTCTGGTCTAGCCATGTTATGAAAAGTAGCCAGGCGACATTCAGGAGAGACTTCCTGCAGTCTCCATTAGTGTTTCTGAATAGAAACACAGACAGAGACTGTAGCAAACAACAGCTAGAGAGGGTCTTGTTACAATGTTCTGGCAGAATTAGACCCCAACATTTTGAAGCCCCTAGAACTAGACTACTTCTAAAATTTAGAACCAAAAAATAATCTCTCCATATAGAAAACGTTTTACCACTTTGAAATGCAAACATATAATTGATATATAATATAATTAATATGCAAATATGTAAATTACCAGGTTCAATAAAAACAATTACATTTTATTTCCTTTCTGTAGAGGTTTTATTCCGCTTGTCAGGCACTGTCCTTGCCCTCCCACAGCACCGGTGACCTCCCATTCCAATTGCTACAGGTCCAGAGAACTACAGAGTATTGACTGCCTGCATTCTGATGGGCTGGGGAATCCCTACCCCACCAGTTTCACCAGTGTCGCCCACAGTACTGTGCCATGCCACCCAGACCCTGTGAGCCATAGGCCCCCCACAATAGGAGGCCAAACTCACCCTGGCCCTCCACAGGGGCCACCCTGGTGAAGGAATGTGGTACCCAGCTGCCCTGGCTCAGGAAGCCCCATCACTGGCAGCATCCCTGACCTCGGCTGCCCAATGCCCAGTCACGATCCCCCACTCACTCCCGATCCATGTCCCCATGTCAGTGCATGATATGCTACTGCTGAGATACTGGGTGACTGAAAATATAGAGACCCTTTCAAAACATTTTGAATTCATAACAGTAATGGTCCGCTCTGTCCTTACAGTAGGAATCAATTCTGTACAAACTACTGAGCAAAGCGAACCCAGTCTTCACCAATTGGAACCATGTATCTTCCAAAGGACTGGAGATGGTTGCAGATTTGGAGCCTGTGGAGTGATGGCAGTTAGAAAGATCAAGGCATATCTGAAGTCCTGTTTTCCTAAAACCCAGCCTTCTGGCCAAGAAGCGAGAGGGCTACCCTATTGTGCCCCACTGGCATTTTATGGCTCATCCTCAAAGGCTTGGACAGTAAAGCCAAGCTAGCAGTGCAGCAGAACTCCAGGCTAGGCTGGCAGGACTCCCACACAACAGTAATGCTGTTTAAAAGTGTCCCTATTGTTTCAAGGGATGATTTGAAAAAAATATGTAGAATAATATATAGGGGTAGATGTGTAACACATTTATTATACCTAATGTGCGTGATACTACAATACTTACACCTCAGAAATGAAGCTCAAGCTGAGTAAAAGCATCACACATACACTGAACATGTAAGAAAAAAATTAACACAGTCCTCATATTTTATATTGTATATTATACCCTGGGGTCTGAGATTGATGTACCCTGATTTCTCAGTTGATACTTTATGCCATGTGATAATTTCTGCATAACCACCACATAAAATACCAGCTGACCGTACACAGAAAGTAAAAGAAAAACAAATCACTACACCCCCTGAGCATTTCCAAACCCAAATTGTAAACACTGCCATCTTTGTTCCCGCTAATGTGCTACACTCAACACAACTTTTTTTTTTAAATCTGCTATTAAACTTCCAATTTAGCACATACACAGCACAACAACTAAATAAATGAGAAAAAAGGCTCTGTTTGCCATGCTCAGCTAATCATGGCCTGTCAACTGGATGAGGCCAAGTCTCCTCTCCCGTCCCCCAGCGATGTAGTCAGTGGGCAGGATTTTCAAAATATGGCGCAGGGCTTGTGTCTGGCCCTGCACCATGACACGTTGGCTGTGGTGGTGCGAAACCCTTCCTGCAACTCGTCCAATTTTAATCTTGGGCACAGTTGCGATACTTTTCACAAATTATAGCAATTTGCACCAAATATTTGGTGCATGCTCCATAAAACAGGCCCCCGCACATTAGACCAGAAAAAGTTGGTCTGCAATTGCCGCATGGGATAGAAAATTCTGTGAGAGCGCCTCAAGCCCTTTGCATCGTATCGTCAACGCACTGGGACTTGCAGCGATCGAAGGCATTTGAAAATCTAGCCCAGTATGTTTTGTTTGTGTTTTTTTAAATCCTGGTCAGACACATCACATTGGGACTCGCATACCTACATCTCCAGGCAGCTCAGTTTTTGTTATGGTTGGGAGGGAAGACACAGAATGGAGGAGACATCACTTATCATGCAAGCCCTGTATATTAGCTCCCAATCAAGCAGACACTGGTGGCACATCCTTTCTACTGTGCTCACATTGCTGTAACACTGCCTCTCTCTTTTTTATGGTCACTCTGGAACCACGTTTGTTACCACTAATTCTTTCTTCAAGTTCTGATTGTGCAACAGTTAAAATCTTCATAACCTGATTGTGCAACAGCTAAAATCTTCATAACCTTTTATTTGTTCCGTTTTTTTTTTTTGCTTCCTTATTCCTTCTTTCCCTGTTTTCTTATCAGAGTTTCATTTCTTTGCCCAGAATATCAAAGGGAAATATTCCAAAACATTGTGGAGTAACATTTCTTCTATAGATAACATGTGTATATGGTTACATGGTTGTATTATGTGTTTTTGATATTTTAAAATGTATCTTTACTAGTATGGATATTATTGTTGCTAGTGTTTTATAACAGTATAAGTTATTTTATGTGTAATTTGTGCATTTTGTTAAATCATTTTATTGAAAAATTTAATAAATCCTTATTCATAAAAAAGATGAGAAATTACTAAAAAACGAAAACACCCCAGGACATTTTTTAAGTGAAAGATTTTGAGAAAATACAGTAACAACCCAATTAATAAATAAATACTTTAAAAAATGTTGAGTTAATTGTCATGGGGAAGGCATGGGGACAGAGTGAAGGGTTGAAAACAGGCTTTCGAAGCACAGGGGAATAGGTGATGGCAAGTGTGAGAGGGACTTCCATTATACCACGTCATACTTACACGCATAACGGAGAAATAATAACTGGAAAATGTCCTTTGCCTTAGTGGGAGTTGTAGGTAATTTTCCATCATAACCAGCCAGTTACAGCCGCACTACATTCCACCCACACAGTCCTCGAGATCATACATTTCCTTGCATATGCACAGCGTCATCAACTTGAACTTGTCTTTACTTGAACAGAGATCCTTTCCCCAGCCATAAGCCACTGTTTAATTTCCACATTAAGAGCATTGCAAAATGACAGGATCAACCTGATAAGTAAATAAATATATAGAATATTGCATAGGGAGGTGTTTATAATGAAATGTTACACAACCTGAGGTGTGAGATGCTACATAAACTCCAAGAGCAAAGGTTTATACAAGCATCCCACACTAAAGGTGTGTAAAATTTTGAGCTTCACGATCACCCCATGCCTTGTTTTATATAACTGTGGGGGAGCCTTTTTTTGCCTCATGCAAGTGTCCTAGAATAGGTAAACAGTATAGTCTGAGCTGCTTGTAGCTTTCCCTTGACAAAGCTCTGCATGTTTGCTGTTATAACCAGGCTTGGCAGGATTAGATTTAAATCAGTAAATGTTGATAAATGTTGATTTCACTGCACACACACAAACCGATGAAAAAGTATTTCCACCTATAGTGATCTAAATTTACAGATAGGCAAAATAATTTCTACTGCTATTTTGACATGTGATGATAATCTGTGTTTTTATCAGTTTGTAAATCTTCAACGTTTATTGTCATTAACTGCAACTGTTAAAATGAAATCAATGCAAATCAAAATAAATGATTAAAAACCCATCATTTCATGCGACTGTGAAAATTTACAATTGATAAAACTCGGGAAAAGGTATAAACATAAAAATCTATATTTTACATCAAAATTATAAAAAGAAACGAATTCTGTCAACCCGAGTTATAATGGTCAATTATAACTGGCTTTGTCAATCGGAAAGAAACACTCCCCATTTATTACAGTAAAGCTGAAGTGGCTGCAATAGGCTGCACGGGGGGCAGGGACACTTATTCGGGGGGGCAGGGACACTTATTCGGGGGGGGGGCATGGGGATTAAAGCTCAAGATCCTTGGGGTCAAAAACATTAATCAGCAATTATGTAAAATAAAACATGGGGCGGTGTCCTAAACTTGAATTGTATACACACTCTCAGTATGTGATGCTCGTATAAACCCCTCAAGCTTCGCTCTTGGAGTTTTTGTAACATGTTACACCTAGGCTGCGGATAAAACTTGCATTACACACACCACTCCATGTATTATTCTGTAATTGAGACAAATGGTTTCAGTGTGTGTTCGCACCTAACCAGTTATTACAGTATATCGTTTTTATAAAAAAAATCAGTTGTGATTTCATCGTTTTATATTGATGGCTGGAGATTAATGAAGCCACCGCTCAACTAACAAGGGCCTTGACTAATCAAAGCAGTGCCCTTCATTAATCTCAGCTTACAATCATAAAGTATTAAATAGGCATAAAATTGGGTCCATTTCTTTTTATGCTTGCTTATCTCCTTGCTACACATTATTATTGCCCGACTACGGAGGACAGAATTGCAACAATCAGGAAGTGGAGGATTGGCTGGCCACCTTGTCAGGGCCAAACTATGATCCTTTCCACATAAATATAGGCTCAGAATAAAACTTTGAAAATTACAGAAACAGCCTATCACCGACATGGCCTACCAAAATGGTTAAGTCCTGCATCAGCACCAAAAGATTACACAATCAACTTTAAGATAATGTCCTGTGTGTTGATTTATAATGTCAAATGACTTTAAATAGAACCCACTAAGTTTTCTTCATGAGGGAGAATATTAATATGGGACTTGACAGGACATGGTTAGGTTATACCTGGCTGCTATGGGGGAAAAAAAAAAACAAGCAGAGGTTGCACTCCATGTGAACAGCATTGGGTCCAACCACATGTAGCAAAGCAATATGTAAGTCTATTTAAACTTGTAAAACACAAAATATACAAGGCAATATTTGCAGTGAGGATAACAGTGTAGACAACCAAGTCCAGTTGCCCTGACGCTTCACTCATTAGAGCTTCGTTGGGAGGCTGAGGCAGAGGACAGCACTGCCATTAGATGTCGGATTGAGATCTGTCCTCTGCTAATGTTTTTAACCAAATATTTACTCAGGGTGGGGACAGAGTGTAACGAGAGGCTGTAATCATTACATTGCCATTCCAGAAGGCAGCTTGCCTCAGAGTTAGAGCATCATTTATTTATCTGAGTTTCATTTATTTTAAAATTGGTGACCAGGAAAGGCACCCTGAGCCAGGGCTCATTTCCAGGTGTGACCTGGGGGAAAAGGAAAAGGGAATACAATAAATCAGAAACAGCAGTGGAGAAGCATTCCAGAAATAAAGTGCAAACAGTGAACAATTCAACAAGATGCAAGTGCAAATATCAATAAATGGGGAACAGACGTTGGTTACATGAGCAGCACCAATACTCAATTAAAATGGCAAAAGGAGGTTGATACAAATAAGTGCAGCACTTGTAGTGACATGAACAGACCCTGGAGGGGGGAGCCTGGTGAGGGTGAAAAGGGCACCAGGGGCACATCGGGTAGGGGGGCTGACATGAGCAGGAAGGAGATGGTGGAGGGAAGGAGCTTTATCTGGTGCCTAATGGAAATGGGGCAGGGTGGGAGATGGAGAGAAGACAGTGAGACTGTGAACATGAAGACCTAGGCTTGAATCTCTCTGGCAGGGTTAAAATTGAAGAGAAACTCACTCATGGGATAGGAGAGTACTGCAAGAGGTTCTCGGATGATCTGTCTCACTAAGCTCATGAAGGTGTGAGATAAAACAGACACAACAAACCAGAAGTCAGGTGCATGTTTTACTTGTCTCCACCCTGTTCATTGCCTGTATTTCACCTTCTTGATAATACTCTTGTACTGATTGTAAACCTTGCTCTGTAATCTCCCAGGTCGTACCTGAAAATAGCATTCCTTGTCTAGCTGTGCTTACCCAGTAAACAAAAGCTAATAAATAAAAACACAAATGTGCATTGTTATTTTATTCAAATCAGAAAAAAAGTAATAAACATACAGAAAGCAAATGGCAGTATAGCACAGTGGTTTGGCTCTGAGCTGCAAGCCTGGAGACCTGGGTTTGAATCCATAGCCCCTACTTGCATACTGTGTGACCCTGGGCTCAAGTCCTTAACTTTTATGCTCCCAGGTCACACCGTAAACAATTTTCAGCTAAGTGTGTCTCTCCTGGTAAAATAAATAAACAAATTAAATTAAACAAAAGGTAATTCAATGTCCAGTATTCAGCAAACTGTCTAATTCTGAAAATTCCTGAGGCTTAGCTTCAGCCTTTGCAAACAGAACAGTGAGAAACAAGTACACACTTCTGAGGTCCTCCTCACTTGGTAGTCAGTATTCAACTGAATCCCCTGTCTATCATTGTTACTCCAAGTGGTGGGTTTTTATACCTTTCATGGATGACATCACTGTCGGGTGATCCTCCCCTTTTTGCTAAAACCAGTATAAACCTCTTATTCTCAGGAGTTCCCTATCAGACAGTAAAGACATACATGTTCATATATGTTAATTTTTCTAGCCTAGACTCAACTCCTCTTTTCTTGGCTAAGGGGGTTTTATGTTAAGGGGGTTTTATGTTTCCATTTTGTTTCATCTCAAAAGATAGTTTTAATAAGATAATAAGTCCATGAAGTTTCCACTGGGTTTGCAAGGGGAAAGGAAGAACGAGGGCACACTCCTCTTCTCCCTTCTCCTGCCAATACTTGGAACTCATCATATCTTTATCTTTTTATTTCCATTAAATCATTAAATGTGACACCCTAAAATAGACAAGCATACAGCAAACGTATTTCATTTTCATTCCCAGAGTGAGTGGCTGTCCCACTAAAACAAAGAGCGAAAGGAATGGGGGGGTTCAGATACCTCACACATGGGTATCTACCTTAGATAGAGCTCATCCTGTCACACAGCCATGAAAAACAAGCATTTGTCAATGCTGAATGTTTGCTTGCTGGTATTAGCAATGGAAATGCAGAAGTTAGACAGATGCAGAGTAGGAATAGGCAGTGATGTATTGAACTTCATCCAACTTCACCTCCACCCTGCAGAGACGGACAGGCATTGGGGTATGAGTTTGGGTTGCCACCCATAACGTTCATGCCATTTCACCTCACCCTATCCTGCAGACACCGACAAGTGTTGAGGTGCCTTAGGGTGTTCCATGGACAAACAGAATTCTGAAGAAACCATACATTCTGGTGTGAAACGCTGAGAAGGGAAAGCTCCACACTTGTACACAAGCCCAACAATGGGATTCTATTAATTATTTATAATGTATGGGGGGCCCTTATTACTAACTGAAATCAAGCAGATTGTAACCATGTTATGCCATTGTTATGACATCACTCTGTTGTTAACTCTTCTTAAGTATGTTTGTCATATCAATGGTATAACAAAATGGAATGCTCACAACATTCAATGTTCCACTTTGAATTTTTTTTTTAAATGTTGGTATTAAATTAATTGATTTGTGCCAGGATGTACCGATGAATAGTGTTGCGAAGAACACACAATAAAAATTGTTGAGGAATCTTTCTGCATGATTTATGACTGCTTAAGGTAAATTACTCAGAAAGTAATTAAATCCCAATAATCTTCATAGCCATACCTATAAAATATAATGTATGGTCTTTGGTTAATAGTGCGCTGAGAAACTCTTCTCAAGGTTGCCATGACATCTGAAAACCTCTTGCGGTTTGCATTGATGTCATAACGGCTTAACCTAATGTTTACAAAGTTGTCAACCAAAGAACTATACATTATCCTCTATATAGTATAAGGTTAAGGCTATTATGATGAAAGCAGCCCTCAAAAACACTGTTGAGCATGTTCTAAAGATGTTGTGCATGTTCCGTCATTAACTCAGCTGTGTTCACTCCCCCATTGCTCACTCCCACTGGTTTCAGTTTCTCCACTCTGCTCACTTACACACAATTTTACACCCCACCCCCCCACACACTCCAGGCACCTCTGCTTTTACTTTCGCAGCAGCGCTCTGCTCAATCACGGAAGGGTAACAAAAAAAAAATCTGAAACCATATACTATATCAAACAAAATAGGAGTGATCATACAAAACTCATGCTGTGTTTCCATCTCAGGGTGAGATAACAGCATGGACCTCTCAGACTTCACTCTCAAGGTCCATATGCTCATTAACCCCCCAATGGAAACACAGGCTCATTGTGTATGGCTGCCCATGCATTATGTTACAGTCAATTCGGCCTCATCTCTGGTTGGAACTGCCATCCTTCTGTAAATGCATTAGCCTTGTTTGTATTTTTGTTGGTGAGAATTGTTGCAGGAAATGTGAAACAGGCAGGCACTGTGGACTGAGGGTATGTTACTGTCTAGAAAATTCTATATTTCTTAATGTCAGTGAAACAGCACCAGCAGCAGATTCAAAGCAGTGCTGTCAGTTGGTTATGGCATATTCCCAGGCTGAAATCAAAATGTTCAGATGGCTCAGGAGACTCAGAAAGTATATTGGTGTGTGTGTGCATTTGTGTCTGTTGGTGGAAAGCTGTCCTGGGCCTGCCTTTAACCAGAAGAGACGATATGCTTCAGTCCTCATCGCATTCCCACAGTGACATGCAAAACTGCACAAATAAAAGTTGTTGTTGATACTGCAAGAAAGGATCTCTACTCTACTTTTAAATCAAACATTTCTCAAAGGGGTCTTGGAAAAATCTGTTCACATTTACTTTCCTGTTAAATGTTCCTGTTTAAAGATGGACAGAACAAGCTGGCCCAGTGGCGCTGAGGGTTGAGGCACTGAATGCCACACCTCACGCCACACCTGCGATCCGGGTTCGGGAACGAGCCCAGGATGCTGGGGGTCGCGGGAGGAGTGAGGATTGAACATCCGAGGATAGCTCTCCCTCCCTGGGGGGGGGATTTCACGTTCCCGCAGTCTAGTGTCCACTGGTGGTGCCAGGGGATCACAGCAGTCGATTGCAAGGAAGAATGGAGATTGGCTGGGGGGCGCTCCTGTGGGCATGCTCGGGAGTGAGCATGCATCACACTGGAGTGCATTGCACTCCCCAGCCAATAGGGGGAAAATACAAGAAAAATTCCCCTACCGCCGGGTGAGGTGACGGGACATCAGTTGCCCCAGCTCATGCCCTATGTCCCACATCTCCCAACCTCCCTTGAGACTCGCAGGCCTCTCCTTGAGCCGGGAGAGACCAGGGTCCTGAACCCGATGTAGCGACGGAAGTGCGGTTCAGATGGGTGGTGGAGCCGTGGAGCAGAGCATTGATCCCCGAGAGATGCCCCGGTCAGGTAGGTGCATAAAGAAACTTCACAAAAAAAAAAGATGGACAGAACCAGTTCTGACAATTGAAGCCCCCCCCACCTTGATTTTGTCATACTGTGAGACCTGTAGAGCCCAGGGGAAGTCACGGAGAGTTTCAGATGGAACTCAAGCCAACCTGATAGAGTACCAGTTAGGGACCATGTAGTGTGTCCACAGCTCCACCAGCTTGGGACAGAGGAGTCAAGTCGTGACACAAACCCAGGTTCCCCGAATGGAAGGGCAGTGTACTCTGCCATCACCACTGAGTAGAGCAGAGTTTTTTTTTTTTTTTAATTAGGTCCTCCTTTGCTTTGGCTGACAAAAGGGCATTTCTTAAATGAAGTTAGGCCCCTGACTATTTGGCTGGGACGGGAGAACAATGAAAGGTTCTGAGGTTCTAAAAGGTTCTGATTGTTGTCTGAGCTACAGCAGAACTCTCAGAACCTTTCAATGTAATGTACAAAACTGTTTTAACCATCACTGGCCACCCTTCAGCTATCGCCAGTAAAGGTGAGGAATCTAAAACAACTTGGAGAGGACTACATTATCCCTAGCCTGCATTTAGGTCATTCTACCACCACCAGCTTTCTCATTAAATAAAGACCTGCTTGGGAGTTTTAGAAAGTGTCAGAACCTTATAAGAACTAGTGATGCTCGGAACTGCAGGTTCAGAATCACAGCCATCAGATTTCAATCCACCTATCAGAATTACTTCAGGATTTTTGGAATCGTAGCCTGAAAATCCTAATTCAAATTAAAGGTAAAACTATGTTTTTAGATGGGAAATTAGAATTTGGATATATGATTCCAGTTCGATTCCAATTCTTATTAAGGGTCCTTGTAAGGATGGAATTAAAAGATTTCTGATTGGATTTTCCACTTGTCAACAGTCTGGTGTTCTACAGGTAGAGGCGTCATCGTTCATTCATTCATTCTGAAGCAGACACTCAACAGAGAGGTCCGTCTCTACAGCACAAGATGGTTTTATTTTTAGAGGTATAAGTTATTTAAGGATTGGCTACTTGTAGGCTTGGGGAGGAGGATGTTGGGTACTAGAGTGTGGTAGTGGTATTGCTATGTTTTCAAGCACTTGATGACAGGGATGGGGTGGGGTTACTTGCTACTGACCAGGCGTGGATGGGGGAAGCATATATACAAAATATGTATTAAACTTCACTAGGACTGTGGGAGGAGGAGGAGGTGTCTGCTACGGGTGGAGGGTTCAGGGATTTATAAATATAGGTGGGATATTCAGACTCGCCAGGCTGTGGCGCAAGCCTGGGCGCAGCGCAACTGGGATGTGCCAGGTGCTGACAGGTGATACTCAACAGTGCTGCGCCATGGCGCGCACTCTGAGTATCACTCTGTGGCCACCACATTGTGCATGGTGCAGTGGCACTGCACCAGGCATAATGGCCAGAGAGGACAGGGGTATCTAGCGATGCAAGTGCCGTTCTGCTAGGCGCATCAACTGTGATATACAAAGGTGCACATGAAAATGGGGCCATAATGCATAAAGGTGCAAATGGGGCCATTTGCATGTCATCATAACCCCATTGCATGCAGTTACCCATCCCGGTGACTTGCACCTGGCGCTGCCAGGCTGCAGCCGTCGGACGATGCCCCTACTGGCGGCAAAGTGCCCCACTGCCCGATCGCGGGCATATGTATGAAAATAAATGTCCTATATCTGGTGGTCCAGTGGACCGCTCGCAGCCTGATCTTGGGCAGAAGTCTAAGAGCGATTAATCCATCCCTGGTGGTCCAGCGGTACCTCCCTCCCCACCCTCACGGAGCCTACCACCTGCTTCCCGCGGTCCAGCGGCGGGCAGCAACTCCACCGCAAGCCGCCCGACCACCCGCCCGACTGACTGCGTACAGTACAGCTGTACACCCGTTGGCCAATGGGTGTGCAGACTGTACTATACTACTGATACAGATATGTGAATGGATTCATTCACATATCTGGACTTCAAATAATAACCTGTACAGTCCAATTGGTACCACGCTGTGGACCAATGGGCATGCAGCTGTACTGTACGACAGTCAGTCGGTGGCGGCGGGAGTTGATGGGGAGCTGCTACCCGCGACTGGAAGCCGGCTGGGAGGGCTCAGGGAAGTGAGACCGCTACTACCACAATGGTATCATCTTTAGACTTCTGACCTTCCATCGGGCTGCCAGCTGCCCACTGAACCACCAGGATATAGGACTTTCTATTATTATACATATGCCAGCATCGGCTGCCAGTGGTCTACTGGACCACCGGGATATAGGACTTTAATTATTATACACATGCCCGCGATTGGGCATGGGGGGCGCTACCCAACGGAGGGTGCCACTGGAGCTTGGGTGGCCACCCACAGCTGACAGCTGCCATGTTGCACCCTGCAATACAGCAGCTCACCTGTGGGTGGCCGGCTGTTGCTCCTTTATTTTTTGGAACAACTGTATGCGGCGCATGTAGGGGTTGTGTCTGCATGGGCTCCGCACATCCTGGGCTGAATATCGGGATGTGTGGGGGTGTGCATGGCGCACACCCCACTGCACCAGCGTACATTACTAGTGCACCCCAGTGCACGGAGTTTGTGCCACGCACTTTCCTCTTTTGAATATCACACTGGGGCGCATCGGTGGGTTGCGCATGGTGCAACTGTGTTGTGCCATGTGCAACCCTTCTGAATATCCTACCCATAGGCTCTAAGTGGTGGGAGGGGATTGGTACCTACTGTATAACATAGTGGGTGAGAGAGGGATATATTTAAAAACATTTTTTAAAAGGAACTTCATACGCTGACCTGGTGGTGAAGAGGCGTGAGGAGCAGTAACGCCTTACCTCTCACCACACCGGCGACCCGAGTCTCGGAATGAGCTCGCGTCACTGGGAATTGGCGGGGAAAGCTGGGAGAGGATCGAGTGGACATATGGCAGCTCTTCTGTCCTGGATTGGGATGGTGGGTCGACCTGGCTCTTGGCTACCACCAGGTGGAGGTCTGGTGGTAGCGCTTATGTTTGGGAGACGGACTAAGATCAAGTGGTGGTGGAAGGAGCCAGGGTTCTGGAATGCATGTGTGCCTCCACATTCATGCGCCCTCCGTGTTGCTGCAACTCTAGGGCAAGGAAGAAAATGGGAAAAGGGTCTGCTTGGGCTCAATGATGTCCCACCCGCCAGCCCACTGCTCCACATTGCTACCTCATTGGGACCCAGCAACTGGATGTGGTCTTTGAATTGGGGAGAACGGCCCTCTCCAGCCAGGCCCCATTATGAGGGGCAATCCATGGGGGGGTGTATGGGACCCGTCTGGGTTGAGGCAGATTGCCAAGCTGAGGGGGCAGGGACAGGACCAAGAAGCCCCAGCCAAAGCAGACCAGGGATAAAAAAGTGCAAAGCTGTGCTAAAGCTGGAAAACCTTGCCCCCTATAAGTAGTGTGAAGACCTTGGCTTTGTACCACCTTCGTTGGCGAAGATTCAGTTTGTCATGTCTCTAATTACTACACGCAATCAAACCACAACCCATCTTAAACAACATGCAACATCTTTTTTTCAAAGGCCTGTTCACAAATGGGTGTTCAACCATAAACTACTGTGCTTGCAACAAATTTATTCATGCTCGGGTTCTGCATATTAAAGAAAAGCTCTGCACTTCAGCATGTACTTCCATAAATAAGATGTGTCATCTATTACAATTTAGTAGAGAATACATTTTTCATTTTTAATATTCCTTCAAAAGGATTACAGAGCTTGGTAGTCTATCTAAAATGTCATGCAGAAAACATTTGCCTCTCCCCATTAACCTCACAGTGCCTGTGTTTATGACCTCATTGTGCTGACCATGGCAACAGACTGTGATGTCCCAAATAGCAAATATGATGGGAGCAGGGGAAAGTCACGTACATTTTGAAAGGCTCAGTGAACTAAGTAGTGCATTGGATGCAATATTCAGTAGCTCAACAACTGGGAAAAGTAAAAAAAAAAAAATTACTAGAAAGCAATGATGTTAAAACATAATTGGTGTTAATCTAGTGGTTTAAGCTTTTATTATAGGAGAGTTGCTCCTTAAGGCCAGGATAAAATAATAAATTGAGCCTCAGATTTTTCTGGGCATTTTTCTAGAGCAACAAGCAGACATTTTTTATTATTTTTTTTTTGTTCTTGCACAGGCTTAATCTTGTTACTTATAAGAACAAAAATAGTACCTCTTTAGTTCTGGGGAACATTGGGATCAAAAATTCCTTGTTACCCTCCTGTAACATAATCATCTGGTAAATATTAATGCAAAATGGAGTCAAGAATTTAAAAAATATATATTTTTGAAAAGAAGACGTGGCAAATCCCAAGGATCTAACTTTTTTTAGCATGTCCTAAATTAAACACAAGACCAAACAGAATATAGACAGATACAGTTAGAAATAAACAAGGCAAGGCTGTGATTCAGACTGAATGTTATAGAAAAGACATTCTCAGTCAAACAGTCAAAATCTACACTTAATCTCTCATTGCATAGGAACTGCACACGTATTTTTTATTCTTGTAGTCTTTTCTCTTTTCAGCAGATCCCACTAAATTTTCTCACGCTGTAAAATATTTAGTCCAGCCTTTCCCTTGTTAATCCCACCCTCCAATTTTCTCTTGCTAAAAGTCCCAAGTGTTTCCTAGAACAATGTTTCTTTCTCTTGGACATCCAGGCTTCAGAAAAGCTGAGATTTCAAGAATTTCTATGCTCTTAATATGTCTACGGTTTTCTAAGAGTTGTAACCTCAGACAGAGCTGAGAAATCCTTAGGTTTCCTGTGAGTTCTAACTTTCACGAGAAAAACTTGGAGTAACATTTATGCACTGACCAAATCTGCAGCCCAACCCTCTGGCATAACCCCATTTAGAAGTAAATGCGTTTCTGCTCCCCCTTCTCCCTGGACCCTCATGAAAACGAGATGTTACATCTTATGAGGCTACACTGAAAAGTAAGCAATTTAACCGAATAGTTAAATATCCAGGATAACTAAAATTGTAAAAAAAAAAAACACAACAGAAACATGACACTGACACTATTATAGATGTGTGATATTTGTTCACTGAAGTTGAAAAACTCACAGTGACAAGACAGCTTGGAGGGTGGCAAGAAAACTGATTTTTAGTTTTTCCACTTAGTTCATGTTAGGTTTAACATCTGGATTTTATAAAGTCTTCACATTTGGGATATGCAAATAACCAAAATGACATTGTTGCAAAATTATTATGCAAAAACAGAAGCTGTATATACAAGTAAAGATTGGAAGGGCTGCCCAGTGGTCCACCTGAAGCGTATCCTGTTTCTGTCCCGGTGACCTCAGTTTGGGAGCAGAGCTGGGATCAGAACAACCAGGGCTGGTGAGTGCTGCCAAACACAGCATGAGCCAGTTGGAGGGAGGAGGGATAATGCCGTAGTCCTCCCAGAAAGCAACCCCTTGTGGTGAACTGGGGAGCCCCACTCCCCCACAGGAGGGCCTCAGGTGGCACTTGCATACAAGTGTGCTGCATTGGTTGGGTGAGGCATAAATCCAACACTGGGTGGTGGGAGGGAGAAAACAAGGAACAGAAAAACCACAGTGCTATCAGGACATTGACTGACGGTGCTCTCAGGCCCTGCTTCATGAACTCCCACTGGTGTGAGCGATAGGGCTAATGGAGATCGGGCTGGGGGTACTGCTGCAGGGGTATGCCTCTGAACGGAGGACTGGGTGGGTGGCACTGGAGGAGAAACTGCTATATGGAACAAAACAAACTGTAGGTTGGAATGCATACCTCTCAATTGTCCCAGAGTATGAGGGACGTCCCTTTTTCACCCCTCAAAATTGCTCTGTGCCTTATCTGCTCCTCATGGAAAAGGTGCTGCCCACATGGAGACTGGGCATCAAATTCAGACTTTAAGAAATTCTTAAAATTCTAAGATGTTTAACTCCCTCTGTCCCTTCTCATGACTTGCCTCAGCAGTCAGTCTGCATCATGCTCCATCGGCACCCGTCACCCCACCCTCCCCAGCTCACAGTCCCGTTGAGTTTCCCTAACAGTCACTACTAATGCAGGCTGCCTGACCATGCCTCCCACACCCCACCATTTACTTTAGCATGTCTTCTCCAATCAACCTCCCTTCACCCCAACATTTATCCCTATACCTTATCACCCTTCTTCCCCACCTGTCACCTCCACCACATTACATACCTCTCTCTCGTACCTCCTTTCTTCACCCCACTGCCAGCTATCCCCGTCCCTCTGAACTACTGACAAGGCACTCTGTGGCTGCTTATTCCCCCCACCCTCATAAAGTGTTTTTTCTTTTTATTTTAACTGGTACCTTTGTTTTGAGTTAATCTGTGAGTTCTGAATCCAAGCTGTATCGTTCATTGGAATGTACCTTT
The DNA here is from genome assembly GCA_016271365.2 of Neoceratodus forsteri. Lineage (NCBI taxonomy): Eukaryota > Metazoa > Chordata > Ceratodontiformes > Ceratodontidae > Neoceratodus > Neoceratodus forsteri. Next base: position 55,602,261 of record JADMNL010000033.1, read on the forward strand.
GCTTTCTCCTATTGTTCTTTGTTTTGCGATCTATGATGTGGAACCTTTGTAAAAGAGCTTGCGCTCAAAGGTCTTTTCCGAATCACTAAATAAATAAATAAAATAAACTTTGCATAAGTAAACACAATAGTTTCCACAGCATTCTGAGCTTGCATCTCCATATTTGAAGGAGTGTCTCTCATTATGAGGCCATTACCCTCATTTTGTGTGTCTCGTCCCTCATTTCAGTGACAAAATGTTGAGAGTTATGTTGGGATGGTGTGAGGTTTCACTGATAAACCATAACTGATGTAGCCATGATATGACAAATGCTACAACACAGTGGAGTTAGCCAGGATGCAATGGTCTTATCACAGTTTCTGCCAGTGATATACAGCAGAATACTGCAAGAATAGAATGTAACCTACAGGCAGTTACTCCAGTTTGTCACGTAGCAAAGTGTGGACGTGCTGATCACAGAGAATTACGCCTGGCTGACTTTACTGTATGCATCATTCCCACCATTTTCTCCACCCACACACCAAAAGAATTGCGGCTGACATATTATGCATTTCATCTGGTTTTGCAGTCAGTGCCAATGCTGCTTCTCGGGCAACTGGCAGGAAGGAGGGGGGCTGCAAAGCAGCTTGCACTCCTCTTCCTATCCCCGGATCCAAGTGCCTAATCTGTGTAGGATTCTAGGATTGGGGGGAGGGGATTTCACTCTGACCCATGTCTCCCAGGGGCCGAAACAGGGAGGGCAGGCATGCATCTCAACTTCCATGTGAGATTTAGGCACAGCTGTCTATATGAATGTGAACTTGGTCTTCAGAATATGAAGCTACAGTTAGCAACACTGTGACATTACTGTGACCAAAACATTTAAAATAAGAGTCATTTCAATTTCTAGGATAACTGGTCCTAAATCTATTCAGTAACAATTAGGATTGCTCAGAATCCTCAGAACTGAATCGGATTCGTTGGATTCTGATCCAATTTTTAGATTCAAGATTTTGGATTTGAAGTCCAAAATCCTACATCTTTAACTGAATCCTAAAACATATTTTACATAGGCATTTAGGATTTAGGATTTCAAATCCAAAACAGATCAGTGTGGGTTCTTTTTTTTTCACATTGAATACGTTTTATTGAGCGAACAAGAAGGCTAATTTCTACAGGACAAGGAAACAGATCCTGCATAACACTGATGGAACAAATATTAGGTTTGTAAGCAGGAGAGAAAACAGTTTGTAATATAAACAAAGCAAAACAACCTCCCACCCACCCTCACTCTAACCCCCTACCCTCCCTCCACCACCAGAGGATAATCAAAAGTATCTAACGGGTAAGAATAGAGATATCAGGTATTTCCTCACTAATATGAGGAAGAGGCTAAAGGGAACACTAAAGGGAGTAATCAGATCATCAGTAAAGCCTGTAAGGGTTCCCAAATCCGAGTGAATTTTTGCAATGTGCCAGTCATGCTGGCAACTAGGTGCTCAGCCTATAAGGCAAACAGTATCTCCCTGTACCATTCAATAAGTTGGGGTATACACTGGTCAAGCCAGTGATGGGAATTACTTTCTTCGCACATGCCAAAACCAGGGCCATGTGACACTTCCGGGCCCCCCGTACACTGCTAGTATAATCTCCTAAAATACATAGTTCAGGGAAAAGACATCAGAAAGCCCTAACAAGGGATTGAGGTGTGTGTTCGAATGGACTCCCAAAAGGGAGCCACCTATTCATAGGACCATAAGATATGGAGTAGGGTGCCCGGTTCCTTCCCACATCTTGAACAGGAGTCATTGGGAAGTCTACCCATTCTATGTAGTTTAACTGGAGTATAATAAAAATTATGTATAATGTTAAATTGCATAATGCGGTATCTATTCCATTTTTATACATTTATAAAGGTGATTCCAGAGGATGTTCCAATTTCTGGTGGGGGAGGAGCCCAGTAGGGAATGATCCCAGCTATAGAAATGTGGTCCATCCATGGAAACCAGGGACTCCTGGAGTGAGCGGTAAAAATAAGAAATAAAATGAGAACAAGGGCCTGTTGAAGAAGGAGGATTAAATTGCCAAAGGGCTAAGCCATGGTCCCAAACTGAAAAAGTGGGTGAGCATGTGTGATAATTAGAAGTAGCAGAAACAAGCAGAAGGAGACCAGTGATACTTATCACATGCTTCCTGAAATGATAGCAACTGGTGATTGGTCGTAAGATCTCCAACAATATGTTTTCGCCCATGTTGGGCCAAAACCTGAGGGATGGGGTGGCCTGCTATCTGGAGATTGGGATTCCCAAACAGGGGTTGGGTAGTGTCTTTAAATGGGCAAATCTTGAGCAAGGTACAACGTTGTAAGTGGACTTGAAGGGAGGCTGCTAAAGGGGTATCATTTAAGGGTTGAGGAAGGTTTTTTCTAATGAGGTATGGAAGAGACATTATATCTAATCCATTGCTGGAACACAGAGTGGACTCTATGTCCACCCAAAATGGGACATAAGTCTTGGAAAGGTCTCCCCCACTCGCCACCAACCAATAGGAAAGTTAGTGAGATGCATGGCCAAGTAGTATAAGAAGAAGTTAGGAACTTGCAGTCCCCCATCCTGTTTGGCACGCATAAGCTTAACTAAAGCCAGTTGTGCCATCTTGCCCTGCCACAAGAAAGATGAGATAGTTCTATGGATTTGAGTAAACCGCGAATGAGGAAGGACAAAATTATACATCTGTAGGGGGTATAATAACCTTGGTAGAATATTTATCTTTATGATGCTCAATCTGCCCCACAAGGAGAGGGGTAATGAAGACCAGCATTCCAAATCCACCCTAATACAAGTCAACATCAAATCTAAATTGTACTGTCGCATCTTAAGGGGTGAAGTGCTGAAACAGATCCCCAAGTACTTCAATTTGTCCCATCTCCGTAACAGGCCCAGGTGTTCGACCTCTGCCCTAAAGGTGGTATTGTTAAGGGGCATGACCTCAGTTTTAGACAGATTTAGTTTATTATTAGAAATGGCACCAAATTATGAGATAATCTGTAGGGCAGCAGGCAGAGATGTAGTCGGAGCTGCAATATGCAATAAAATATTGTCCACATATACTGATAGCTTATACGCAGCCTGACCAATAGAAATACCAGTGACCTAATAAGAGAGGCCCAGCTTGCAGATGAGGGGCTCCAGAAAGAGATTAAATAGATAAGAAGAGGGGGACCCACCTGTCTGGTGCCCTGGTGCAAAGAAAAGGATGAGGATAAAACCCCATTACAAAGTATTGGGCTGATGAAGAAGAGTATAGCACCTTAACCCATCGTATAAACTCTTGGGAAACATGATACTTGGGGAGTAGGCAAAAGTATGTCCATGAGACCCAATCAAAGCCTTTTCAGCATCCAAGGACACCAACACCGGCGGAGTCCTATGCCTTGAAATAAAGTAGCCCTAATTTCCTGGTGGTCGCTGAAAGCCTACCTTTACAAATCCTACCTGCTCCCTGCTGATGAGGGAATACCACACTAGGTCCAACCTGAAGGCCAGAACTTTGGCCAGAATTTTAATATCAAGGTTCAGGAGCAATATTGGCCTGTAGTTGGAGACCTGCGGGGATCCCCACCAGGCTTAAGCAGTAGTGGGTCCTTTTAGGATTTGAAATGGGTTGGATTAGGATTCGGAAGCTCTTAAAATCCTTAATCCTAAACTCAGATCAGAATCAGCCAGTTCCAAGCATCCCTAGTAACAATGTCCATGCCCCCAGCCCTAAATCTGTTCAGTAATGATGTCCATGTCCCCTGGCCCCTAATTTATTCAGTAACAATGTCCATTCCCACCTCACAAATGAACTGGACAAAACACGTACTTTTTTTGCTTAAAAGCTTTGTCAAGTCAAGTAAGACATGTGACTGCCTAAAAGATATGAACATTCAGCTGAGATGCAATATCCAATTTCCAGTGGAAGTCCCATTTTGTCAGCTGGGTGGACTGCAGATAGGATTTCAACCTGGTCACCTGATCATCATTCTTGTGCTCTAGTCACTAGATCAGACCATATGGCCTCTAATATGTTGATATTCCTTAATGGACATTTACTGGAGATGTAGGAAATCACTACCTAATCTAGGTTACTTGCTCTGGTTCTGTCCCCAAATCCTTAAAAGTCTCGAGAGACATTCATATCGTCTGTCAAAAAAACTTGGGTTGGAGCTTTCCCCTTTTCCCCTCAATATTTCTTTTAGGAGACAAAAAATTGTGCCTACTATAACTGGTGCATCAAATATGGGTTCTGTCAGCTGCCCTGACCTATAAAAGATTGATCCTTAAAAACGGGACGTCATCTGCAGCTTGTTCCAGTACAGTATGGCATTTCATAGTTAGAATGGACTCACTACCAGGATTGGTGGCTATATGCTGTTTTTGAAGTGAAAAACTGCATCTACTAAGGACCACATCCCTTGATAAAGCCGTATTTTATAACAGTGAAATGTTAGAAGAAATTTATGGTGGTCAGTTATGGATGATATTTCAATAAAACACTGCAGATGTCACATTTTCATTACATTAGAGGTTTTGTTATGGTGTTAGGGATTTCCTGACAAAAACATCAAGTGTAATTTCTTCTTTAAGTGAGTGGATAGACTGGACGGGATCAACTGTGAATAAATAGGGAATTAGTTATATGATAGTGAAAAAAACAATGTTTTCTAAGACAGGGGCCCCATTTCTAATCTTTGAAGGAAGATCGCTGGGTTTATATAGTGATGCGCCCTCTGACACAGGTTCATTTTGTCTTTCTTTTCTCAAGAGATGTAATTTGTGATGTATAGACAGGGTTACTTGCTGTAATTTGTGATGTATAGACAGGGTTACTTGCTGTAATTTGTGATGTATAGACAGGGTTACTTGCTGTAATTTGTGATGTATAGACAGGTTTACTTGCTAATCTCCGTTACTGCAAGTGATCCATTTATGTTAGTTTTTTTTTCTTAAGAGTGTTAATCATTATGATAACTATATTAACTTGGATTCAATATTTGGAATGTATATGGTGGAATTATTAATAACTGTTGCCACTATATTTTGTAAATATTAAGTAAAAATGTATTGCAAAAATTAATATGTTGATAATCTATAATTAACCTGAATATAAACTATCCCTCCCCAAAAAATTCCCCAAACAGTCCAAAGAAACATTTGAGACCCTGCCAACCTCCTCATGATACAATATGCCCTACCGCTTTGAAATAGATAAGCATTAGGTTGTAATTATAGTCAAATAACTCTCAAGTGTCCCACATTACAAGGCAGGTTCCTCCTTTAACCAATCAGAATTGCTCTGTCCTGTTTTATCCCACTGGGAAATGGGGCTGCCCACAAAGAAAAAGTGCAGCCACACATTGTAAACTCAGAGGCTGGGATATTCAAAAGGGTTGTGCATGGCGCAATACAGATGCGCCACACGCAACCCACTGATCTCGGCGAGAAATATTCAAAAGGGGAAAGTGCGGCACAAATCCCGTCTGCAGGTGCATCAGTAATGTATCTGCAGAAGTGGGGTGTGCCCATGCACTCCACATATTCAGATATTCAGCCTGGGATGTGCTGAGCAGATGCAGGCGCACTCACTGCGCCCACACACACTTGAGCCTAAAAAATAGGAGCAACTGCTGGCCACCCACAGGCGAGCTGCCATATTGCAGGGTGCAACATGGCAGCTGCCAGCTAATGGAGTAACCACCAACTCCAACTGCACTGTCCGTCAGGGTGCTTCCCAATGCCTTATCGCGGGCATAAGTATAGAAGTGAGTCCAATATCCTGGTGGTCCAGTGGACCGCTTCCAGCCGATCGTCGGGCATTAGTACATTAAAACATCCTGATTTACCCTTGGTGGTTCAGTTGTACCCCCTCCCACCAGTCCACTGGCCCTGCCACCCCATTCTCCTCTGGTCAGCGGTGGGCGGCGGCTCCCCCCTACAAGCTGCCCAGCTGCCTACCGACTGACTGTGTACAGTATGGCTGTATGCCCATTGGTCCTGGCGTGGGCCAATGGGCATGCAGATCATGTCGTACTACACAGTCCCGATATGTGAATAGATCCATTCACATATCTGGACTGTGTAGTACGGCACGTCGTCTGCACGCCCATTGGCCCATGCTGTGGACCAATGGGCATACAGCTGTACTGTACGCAGTCAGTCAACGATCAGCCAGGTGGCTTGTGGGTGGGGAGCCGCACCCGCCGCTGACCGGGGGAGTAGGGTGGCAGGCCCAGTGGGCGGTGGGGAGGGGGGTACTGCTGGACCACCAGGGATAAATCAGGATGTTTTAAATGTACTGATGCCCACGATCGGCTGGAAGTAGTCCACTGACCACCAGGATATTGACAGTTTTAATTATACCATGCTTGCGATCGAGCATTGGGGCACTTTGCCACGATGTGCAGGGGCATCGTCACCGACGGCCGTAGCCTGGCAGGGCGCCAGGTAAGCTCTAGGATCGTGCACCTGCATTCAAATGGGGCCATAATAACTTGCTAATGGCCCCAGTTGCACTTTGTATGCATTATGGCTCCATTTGCATATCCACCACTGAATATTGTGGCTCCTGTGCCTAGCGCAACCGCACCTGCGCTGACGCATCCCCCTGCTCCACTCTTTCCACTTGTGCTGGTGCAGTGCCACTGTGTCATGTGCATTGCGGGAGGCCAGGTTGCTATATTCAACAGTGCTGAGCCATGGCACAGCTCCATTGAATATCGCCCAGTCCACGCCCTGGCGTATCCCAGTTGCGCTGCGCCCTGCTTGCTCCCCTGCCAGGCGCATTTCTGAATATCCCACCCAGACTTTAAAATAAAAAAAATTCTGAATACTGTATGACGCTACATCAAAATCAAACTTTGCACAAAGAAAGGTTCAAATACCCCAATGTGTTCTGAGCTTGTAGGTCAACAATTGATAATGTGTCCCACATCATGAGGGCCGTGTGTCCTACATTTTGAGTGTCCGTGCCCAACATTTCCATGACAAAAGGTTTAGAGGTATGGCTAGTCATAATATGAAACTCTGGTTGCTGTTTCTGCCCACGTGGATTGCCCTGCTGTGAAAGAGCAGTGAGCCAGCGTGATCAGAAGAAAATGTTTACAATTCTGTAATGTGCTTCAGGTGCTTTATAGAAGAGGGATATCTAACCACAGTAATGACAAACGAATTCTGGCCAGAGCAGATATGGCTGCAGCGAGGAATTTGGGGTACAAATATTGTAAATTACCAAAGTTACAAGCCTACATTTATATAAATGTGTTGGTCTGTAATATTTTTACACCAAATTTTCAACATAGTCTTGTTATGATCCTGCCTCATGAGGCCTGGCAGAAAAATGTTCAGCTCCTGGCTTAAAGATGATTTTGTGCAGGGCTGCGATATCAGCTTCGGGCACAAAAACACATTGGGGCGGAGCTGAAAAAATGACTATCACATTCGTGGAGGTGCTGTAAAGAAACGGCTATGCTGAAAATTTGGGGAAAACATATTGAATATTACTGAACTTATGAGCCTGCATTCTCAAAATTAACGTAGGCTCATAACTTTGTTTTTTTTAATATTTTTATACCAAATTGTCAACATAGCCTTCTCATGATCCTCTCATGAACAAGGGCAGAAAAAATGTTCAACTGATGGCCAAAGGTGATTTAGCCGGGACCAAAGTGTCACTTTTAGGGATGTAAAAACATATTGGCCAGGATTTGAAAATGACAGCTGTCACATTCATGAGGTGCTGTAAAGATATGGCTATGCTGTAAATTTGGGGTAAAAATATAGAAAAGTACCAAAATCATGAGCCCGTGTTCACAAAATTCTACATAGGGTCATAACATTATGTTTTTTTTTTGCTCCCCCAGCTCTGGGCTGGCCTCTCCTTCGGGCCTTCCTATGCCCCATGCTGCCACACAGCCCCAATGCAGTCACCCATCACCCCACATTGCAGCCCACCTGGTAACTCGGGCATAATCTTTTGCCAGGTGGGTCCCTCTCCTCTGAGGGGGAAGGCACCGGTGGGGCAGTCAGTGCAATTCTTGGCCCGGGTGCTGCTGAGGTGGTCCATGGACTGCTTGGGGGTCTTGTGGCAGCGGGAACTGGTGACCATCATCCAATCATCTTCGGGGCTCTCTTTTTCCATTTTGCTCCCCGGGCGTGGCGTGCCACAAGTGTCAAGGCATACACCAATGTTCACCATACCCCATCAGTCAATGGGACCTAGGGCATGGCTGTACCCTCAGCCTCCACCAGGGGTCAGCAAGCACTGGGTCACTTCTGTGCTCTCCCCCCCCAAGAGAAGATGAGCAGTCTCCCCAGCTGGCCCTCCAGCACCCGGGTCCATTCCCGAACCCGGGTCACTGAAGTCACAAGTGGAAATCCAACCCCTGCGTCGATGGGCTGGCACTTGGTGTCTTTTAATGTGTTTGCACCATATCTTCAACATAGCCTTCTTATGACCCACCTCATGAACAAGGGCAGAGAACATTTTCAACTGGTGCCCGAAAGGTGATTTCATGCAGGGACCGTGAAATCACCTTTTGGGATATAAGCCAAAACATTTTGGACAGGATTTGAAAAATAACAGCTATCACATTCATTCGGTTCTGTAAAGATATGGCTATGTTGTAAATTTGGGGTTAAAATATTAACCAGTACCAAAGTTATGAGCTTGCATTTACAAAATTCAACGTAGGCTCATAACTTGGTTGTTTTTCAATATTTTTACACCAAATTTTCAATACAGCCTTCTTATGACCCCATCTCATGAATAAGGGCAGAGAAAAATTTTCAACTTTAGTGTAAATTGATTTTTGCGTAGGGACCCAAAATCACCTTTCAGGACAGATCTGCAATGACAGTTACATTGATCATGAGGTGGGGTCCCAAAGAAGGAATGTTAAAATTTGGGCCCTAAAATATGTAAAAATGCCCAAGTTTTGGCACTAAGTTCAAAACCCGTTGAAATACATTGAACTGCATACCTGTGTCTTCAGTTCACGGTCCAGCTTTGAAGAGTGAAGAACTGTCTGTGGTCCAGAGAAGATTATGACATTGGACCCCTGATGGGTAAGTAAGGCTGGGGGTGCAGAGTGGTGGGGCTGAGTGGGAGGGTCAGATGGGGGTAAGGAACACTGCAAGAGATGTTGGTGGACCTTTTTTTTTTACAGGTGGAAAAAAAGGACAGAAGATCCCGATCATGACACTGGGGACTGGGCACCCCAGTGTCACAGTTATGTTGGGTGGGTGCTGACTGAGAGGGAAGGTCAGCTGGGGAAATAGTTAGGGAGAACAGGAGTGCAACACTGGGGACTGGGCACCCCAGTGTCATTTCTGCATGCTGACACCACAGTGACATTTTAAAAATGAAGTATATTACAGCGGCAAGTCACTGTTGCCACTGTAATGTCATACAGGACCCCAGCACTGTGTTCTCCAGGTTTGCCTCTCCCTGAATCAACTCAGACTTGGAGTTGATAATGCTGGTTATGAGGGGTGCTGGGGGGATAAGAGCCGCCTCAAAGAATGGCAGGCAGTTTCCCAACAGATTTATGCCTATCGCAACTTCAGGCAAATCCATCGCTGTACTGTTGGGCCGTTGTCATGGATCCTGTCATTTCTATGTTTCTGGGGGGGGGGGGTGAGATGGAGGGTTGGGTGGGGGGAATTTCTATAGTATAAAAAAACTATAAATACATAAAACAGGTGATCATGGCAGAACACGGCCCACTCCACCATGACCAATATGGCCTCCATGTGCTACTGCACATGCATCACTGCTAGCACATGTACAGTAGAGTGCGATGGCCATCTTGGACATGACAGAGTGTGCCGTGTTCTGTCATGACTGCGAAATAGTGCAGTGTTACGGTTGGTAGGGACAACGTGGGCAGACTGCTTCACAAGCGGAGGCAACTTTGATGCAAGTCCAACATGTTGTTTGTTTGGAAGAAATGTGAAGTCCTTTTTCTCATCGATCATAAAAGGTCTGAAGAGCTCCACCTACTGCAGCTGTGAGAAAGGTGAGGTTTTTACCCTCTTTCTAAGCTGCCTTAGCCATGGACTTTGTCTCAGACCTCAGGGGAAACCATCAATTTAGCTGAATTCATGACCTGTAATGAATAATTACATATAAACACAGATCTACAAAAGAACCCCAGAGCAAATGCCCTGAGGCGTGGGTTATCCTGGAGGATATTGGCCATACAGCCAAATTTTAAAGAAAACACAATTGCACATACCCCAATAATGCAAAGCATCATGGGAAACATATGCAAATCCCCATGAGAGAATTTGAACTGGCTCAACTTTAAGCAGAATTGCATGGTGCCAGAAGGCCTCACAGTGCAACCAGCAAAGGCTAAGAACAGCAGACATACATGTGTTTCGTCCTCATTTGGACTCATCAGTGACATGTGCCATGTCTGTGTCTTAGCCCAGGAAGAGGGAGCCAACCACCCCTTAAGGGCGATGTTATTTGTTTGGGCCATTGGGACCCCAAAGGAGAGAAGGAAAAGAACTACAAAAGAACCCCAGAGCAAATGCCCTGAGGCATGGGTTATCCCAAAGGATATTGGACATACGGCCAATTTTTAAAGAAAACACAACTGCACATATCCCAATAATGCAAAGCATCATGGGAAACAGATGCAAATCCCAATGAGAGAATTTGGACTGGCTCATCTTTAAGCAGAATTGCATAGTGCTGGAAGGCCTCACAGTGCAATCAGCAAAGGCTAAGAACAGCAGACACAGACATGTGTTTCGTCCTCATTTGGACTCATCAGTGTGCCATATCTGTATCTTGGCCCAGGTGGAGGGAGCCAGCCACCACTTAAGGGGTATGTTATTTGTTTGGGCCATGGGGACCCCAAAATAGAGAAGGAAAAGAACTACAAAAGAACTCCAGAGCAAATGTCCTGAGGCATGGGTTATCCTGGAGGATACTGCCACACAGCCAAATTTTAAAGACAACTTAAACACAGATGTTGATGGCAGAAAAGTCCATTGGTCCATCTAGTCTGCCCATAATACCCCAACTTTACCCCCAAGACCTAGTGTCTATACAGGGTTTGTGCCCATGCTACCTGCCGCTATGTTCCATGCCTTGCTGCTACTCCTGAACCCGGAGGACTTTAAGCCCTTTACACTGTCTCAGCAGTGTCTGAAGGAGTTAATGGTCTTAACGCACAGCACATAAGCCAGCAGGTTGTTACATGACTCAACCATTCTCTCTCTGTACAAAAAACAAACAAACAAAAAAAAATCTTTCCTCACAGCCCTCCTGAATTTCCCTCTGGCAAGCTTCCACTGATGTCTCCATGTTCTAGATTTGCTATTTCTGTTGAATTGCAGTTTACTTTTTTATTTCTTTCAGGAACGTGAAGGTCTCTCTCATATCGCCCCTCTGCCTGCTGGCCTCTAGTGAGTACATGTTCAGTGCCTCAGTGCCCTAAGCCGATCCTCATAGGAGTTGTCCTGCAGGGCATGAATCATTTGTGCTGTTCTATGCTGCACCGTCACCAGCCTGTCCCTGTCTTTCCTCAGTGAGGGCTCCCGAACTGGGCACAGTGCTCCAGGTGTGGCCTTACCAGTGATCGATAGAGAGGCAGTACTACCTCCTTTCTCCTGTCATCCAGTCCCCTCCCAATACACCCCAGCATCCTGGTTGCCTTGCTGTAGGCCTTGGTACATTGACTAGCTTGTTTAAGGGAGTCACTTTTATGAATGGTTCATGATCATTCCAACTGGGATGAGTTACTGTTTCCTGAAGTTAGTACAAGCTTGCAATCTCTCCCACTTAATGTTCCTTGAGTTGAGGCTCGTGCAACTTATCAGTGAACTACAGCATGTTTGGGTAATGAGTCCCCACAGAAGTTATTGACCCACGCTGCTCAACCTTATTTGAACCCATAAGAGGTAATGTACTAACATTATTCACAACTAGGGAAGGCTGCCAGCAACTCCAGGAGCGACCAAGCTCCAGATGCAACACCAATCCAATCTAAAAAGAACAGTCTGAGTTATCGGCCACACCACATTGAATTATCGGAGTCATATATGCAGTGCTAAAATATATTATTTGCTCCAGCATAAAAGGTGCTTTATAGTCACAGGTAACAGCACACAATAAAAATGCTGGCAACCGTTTCACACTGAAAATGTTTCTTCAAGGCTTGAAAAAGTGCTTTCATCGTGAAACAGTCGTCACTTTTTTTTCTGTGTGCTGCTACCTGTGACTATAAAGCATGTTTATGCTGGAGCAAAGAATAAATTAGCGTATTTTTTAGCACTGCATATATGACTCCAATAGTCCTATGTGGTGTGGCCGTTAGCTCAGACCGTTCTTGTTAGATTGGAGTAGTTGTAATTACATCTACAGTGACCTAGTACCGAAGTGTTATAGACTCAAATGTAAAGACCACAAGTCTGCGAGTCACAGCTGGGTGAGCCCGGAGGATCTGACATGGGTGCATTTAATACTGACTGTTTCTGGGAAGGGGGCAGAGAGGGGGAGGAAATGAAAGAAAATGATAGCAGACGCTGTTTTTAACAGTCTAGAAATCCTATTATAAAGACATCCCAACCATGTATAACAGGATTTGACATGCCATACCTGCGAATTACAGCACCCAACAGCTTCTGAAAACTGGCTGCCATCAACATCTTATCAGTTATTATCATATCATAATTATATGCAAATGACCTGGCTCAGCAAGAGGAAAAAAAAAAAAACAGAAACAAATTTTGGTTCTCCTCTCTACAGTACCCTTTAGCTCACAGTTGGCCTCACACTGACACGTGCCCCCCCCCCACAGAAGAATAAGCTCTGTGGCTCACCATCAGGGGTCATTGTGTCAGCAGAACACTTCACCAACCCACCCCACCCTCTGAACCATGATATGCTCTTCTCAGCCAGCCACCTCAGTGTCAGCATCCCAAAATCGCCGCTGAACATGGGTCACTGGCACATCAGAGCAATGTGCTGTCACTAGATGGCCCACATTTTCACATGTTTTACCTCCCATTTAGTAATTTATATTATGTTTACAAGGGCGACTTCTGAATGAAAACATTATCTGATGCAGTTTTGTGAAAGAACCTCTTAGCTGTACAGCACCGTCCTCTTGTCCAAACTGCATGCGGTAGTACTCTTATCCAATATCAAATGAGCCACGAAACTCCTGTAGACTCCTTGATCGAAACACATCATGTGACCATTGATTATTTTCTGACAACTGCACCTCACTTGAGTTAAATATTTTTTTTTTTTACAAATAATAGCTCTTGTTTATAAGTGGATAGCATACTAGGGTCTGTGATCATAAGGAATAAAGCACTTCTTGGGTGGTTGAGGCACTCGGCTACATCTCAGGTGAAACAACCACCCAAGGCGTGCATTAGTCCCTTATAACCACATATCCTGCCATGTGTTATCCCTTAGGAAAGAAACATTTAACAGGCACCTTCTAAGCATATATCCAACTGCATACAGCAGTCCTGGCAGAACTGAACTAATGATTGCCATTATTTTGTAGCCCCCAGTACCACTAAAAGATTGAGCATGTGATGTGAGCCCCCTTTTTAACTTATTCTCTTCCACCACACCTCCCTTAATTAAAAGGCCTGTTTACACAGCAGATGCTGTGCCTTGAAGTGGCTTTAACATCCAGAGACGATCCTGCCTTGTGTTTATATGGCCTCTCTTAGCCTCGATGCAATCAATGCTGGACAAGGGCCATCAGTCCATGGGCAGTCAACTAGTTGATGACATCAGCGGTGGCGAGGCAAGTGTTGTGCACGCCACTGATATCACTTCCTTTGGTTGCCATTCTTTCCAGTAAAACAGGAAGCTCTCCTGGTCACCTGTGTCCTGCTCAGCATGTTGGTGGCCCATTTGTTCTCTCTGTAGAGACACACTAATCTCAGATTAAACTCCATTTGTTATTTGATCATGAACTAAATGCTACTTATGCTGACCTTAACACCACCTCACTTCCTTGCTATGAAAGATAAGGAAATCATAGGAGGCGACAGAGGATCCCTAACAGTCGCCAAAGCATGCTGGGATTGCTGTTCTATGTCGCAGCGAGTGGTGCAACCTGTCCCCACGGCTGCTTACACTGCTTGCTCCAACTCACATCTCCAGCATTACAGCATTTCCCAAAACGGTGAAGGGAATGACTTACCGTAATCCAGTAAGTGACCACACAGCCGCTTTTGCACCGAAATGACCCGAGTGCTCAGTCTACTCCGGTGCAAAAGTGGTCATATAAACAGCCCTAAAAACTGACTGCAAGTGATGTTTATTTAAAGGAGAACTGCGCTGAACCTAAAAGTCATTTTCCTACTGGTTCCAAATGTGTTATTGTTCCATCTATAGGGGCCTATTCGTAACCTCAGTGGGTATTTCTGATTTACATTCTGGTGTAAGTACCATTTTGGATCCAGATGACATAGTTTATGTCCCTCTAAACCACAGAGTTCTGTAGTAGAACATGGATACATTGTGTCAACAATGGAAGAGCTCAGCAAGGACACTAGCTACATTACGCAGTTCTAAAATGGTTCTTATGACCTATTTATTTATTTTGTTTTTGTTTAGCAGGTAGGTGCACTAGACAAGAGCATTGCCTATTTTTAAGCATGACCTAGGAGAGTTACAGACAACATGAGCGGCAATAACAGATGATACAACATTACAAAACATCAACAGTGGTCTATCATAAATACAGAGGTACCCTAATACACTGCACTGTATGAACAGATCAGAGACAAATTATATTAGGTGCAAATAGACATGTGGAGGAAAAGATGAAACCAGGTTAAGTAGAAGTGTGCAGGGTCAAATTACAAGAGCATTTATCCATGCACATAAGGAATTTATGAAGGTCACTTAAAACCTGGTGAGACTGAGCGTCCTTAAGGTCACTCGATGGGAGTACAGAGCTGGGCGCAAATGCTGAGAACGCATGCTCACCCATCTTTGTCACACATTTAGGAACGTCATGGAGATACCTATCTGCAGACCTCAAGGAGTATGCCCGTAATGCATGCTTTAACATGCTGGCTAGTGTGGTTGGTGTGCCAGTTCTTATAATATTGTCAACGGTACAGCCTGCGGTGTAAAGTTGATAGGAGGATGAGGAGAGACACCCAAGACTAGAGTAGAGGAGGCAGTGATGGGCACACCGGGGCACAGATAGGGCAAAGCGGCAAATGCTGTTGTAGTGTGTTTTCCATTTGTTTAGGATCCTTTTGTTGGCTTCAGGTAGGTTACCAGACTCGGCCACAGAACATCCTGTGCAATTACCAATCTGGAAGCTTGTGAGGGTATGGCTAATTTTATAGGCGAGCCCCAGCTTAGTATTTACAAACTTCCAGATATTTGTTAGCTGGAGGTTGAAGTCCAGAGCAGGGTCAAGGGTGACTCCAAGGTACTTAAACGACCCTACTAGATTGAGTGGTGTACCATGTGGACCAGGGATGGTAACTGTAAACCAGAAACACCCACTAGGATAGCTAAAGAGCCTGCAGAGATGGAGCAGTAACAAAATTGGAACCATTGTGTTTGAAAATCAACTTCTACTGGGAAAAACGACTTATTGGTTCAGACCAGTTCTCCTTTAATAAAGTTATGGTTTGGAGTTTGTTATTATATTACATCCCCTCAGTAGAACATTACTGTAGTTTAGGGATGAAGAGAAAGCAATGTAGCCTTTCTTGCTTCACTGATAAGGAGACGGAGATGGAGTCCTTATCGCCACCGCTGCTCAAAAGTATGAAGACTGGTTCATTCATTATTTCATAATAGGGTCTTGAGAACTGACACAGGGAGCCTATCTGCCGTGATATATTTGCATATCTACAAGCGCTGCATGGAAGACGAGTGTCCCAAGTCAGGCTTACCATGCTTAATTAAAATAAGGCCAGATAATTCTTCATCTGGTTATTAAAGGCAATAACAGACATTGATCTGTTGCTCAAAATCCTCAACTGCAAATGACCATTTGATCTGGCAGCAACTCAGAAATATGTCATTTTACTTTGAATGTCTTAAAGTGGCAAAGCAAGTTTACTTTGAATGTCTTAAAGTGGCAATACAAGTTAATAGAAGAAAAGTCAGTTGCCAGGTAAGATTTATTTTAAATTATTCCCCGCCGATTTTAGCTCCTTTACACCCCACCCTGTCTCAGTGATCAAGGTTACAGCCTCCGTTTGACCAGGAGGTTGGCTTAGTGACTGCCTTCACAGACACCACCATTGCCATGCCATGCTTGACCTGCAGAGGGTGCACGAATGCAGAGTGGTTCATGCCCTGCTTCAGAGGCAAGCAACTCTCGCTCTGTAATGCTGCCCTCACCCAACCAGCCAGCCCCAGAGTGCCATTGTGGGGCTTAGTCACAAAACTTCGGTCACATGGCAGCAGAAAGAGCTACTTGGTATTCTGTCCTCTAATTGCATTACATCACTCTTACTCCACTCTGCCTAGCTCTTAAAGCTGCATTGTTAGGCCATCCTCCTAAAGTTGTACTGTCAGCCCATTGTCTTAGAGCCATAATGTCATGCCATCTGCAGTACTATCATGCCATTCTTTTAAAGCTGTACTGTCATGGCATCCTCTTAAAGCTGTACTGTCTTGGCATCCTCTTAAAGCTGTATGGTCATGGCATCCTCTTAAAGCTGTACTGTCTTGGCATCCTCTTAAAGCTGTACGGTCATGGCATCCTCTTAAAGCTGTACTGTCTTGGCAGCCTCGTAAAGCTGTATGGTGATGGCATCCTCTTAAAGCTGTACTGTCATGGCATCCTCTTAAAGCTTGTACGGTCATGGCATCCTCTTAAAGCTGTACGGTCATGGCATATCCTCTTAAAGCTGTACTGTCTTGGCATCCTCTTAAAGCTGTATGGTCATGGCATTCTCTTAAAGCTGTACTGTCATGGCATTCTCTTAAAGCTGTACGGTCATGGCATCCTCTTAAAGCTGTACTGTCTTGGCATCCTCTTAAAGCTGTATGGTCATGGCATCCTCCTAAAGCCATTCTATTATGCCAGCCTCTTAAAGCAATACTGTCACGTCATCCTCTACTTTTACATTCGGATTTTTTTCCACTCCTCAGTCTCCCCATTGACCTTTTTGTGGCCTTACAGTTTAACCAGCACTTACCTAGGGACACCATGGGGGTGAGTAGCTTGCCATGTTGGTTGTGCATGGGCCTGCAATGGATGCCAGCATGCACTCTGGACAGACCGGGTCTTTTTTTCTGCATGCTTCCCCCCCCCCAAGGATAACAGCGCACAAAGATGCATACACTTATGCATAGTTTAATGCATGCCTTCTAGTGGCAGTCTCTTCCCTTCAATGTGCACCTGCTGCACTAACACCTGGCCTCCAGTAGGTGAAAGTCCCATAGTGGTATCCTGTGTCCCTCCTCACCCCCCCAACAAATGGAAGACAGCTGTCCCTTGGATACTCAGTCCTCCCTGCCTCTCCTGGCCAGCCCCAGAACAACCCGAGTCCATTCCCAAACCAGGGATACAGGAGTAGCAAGCAGTAACACTACCAGGATGGCCATGCCATCCTCTGCAAGCTGTACTGTCATGCCATCCTCTGCAAGCTGTACTGTCATGCCATCCTCTGAAAGCTGTACTGTCATGGCGTCAAAGACATACAGTCTTTCCATCCTCGTAAATAGATACCGTCATGGCATCCTTCTTAAAGCTGTACTGTCATTACGCCTTGTGCAGTGCACTGCAGTCGCACCACTGGGACATGCCAGGCAAGATAAATTGAAACAGTAAGATGCCCACTACATTTACATTTTGCAGTGCTCACCATATGTTTTATTAAATTATAGGCCCTGTAGATATAGTTCCTGCTGTCCCTGCCCAGCACATCTGTAAACAAGATTTTTACTTTTCTCTCTATATGTTCAAATGGTAAGACACTTTCAATAAATAAATATGTATTTTTCGGATTTTCTCTAAATATGTTGGATGAATCACAGCTGCCTAGAAATGGATTTCTCAGCTGATGGGGCTAAATGTGGCACAGAAGAGTAAATATTTTAGTAAGGACATATATTATTTTTCTAAGAAGAAAATTTAGGTCAGAATAGAAAGGGTTTAACAAATCCACTGTCTCCATCTAAGAGAACATCTGCCAGCTGCCAGCTGTTATCACTGACAGGAGGCAATTTGGCCTCATTGTAAGAGCACAAAGCTGTGACTCTGAGACCCAGGTTCAAATCCCACAGCTGCCACTTACATACTGTGTGACCATGAGCAAATCAGTATGCCTCCCTGTGTTTCAAACTTGCTGTGGTCTATCTCTGTGCTGTTTAAGCCTTCCCATATTCATAAAACCGTAGCAAGATTCTCTCCCCTATCTCTCCTGGATTGTAAAGCACTTTAATTGGGACACAGTTTTACGAAAGGCTGCTTCATTAAAACAAACCCCTTTTCTTTCCTTCCTAGCTGCACTTGTTAATCCTTCCACATGTGAAATCCCCATACTGAGCAGCAGGTCATGCAGCCAGTCACTGAGGAAGGCTTTCACCTGTACCACTTGCAGTCAGCATGTGGCGCTGTTGACACAGTTGGGACACAGGGGGGAGAAAGCATTGACTCCTGGCACAAGAGAAAATGCAAAGAAAGGAAAGGAAGAGGAAAGAAAGGAATACGGATTTATATACAATAGCACTGTGTTACAAATTGTATCCTAAAGCACTTTACAATCTTTGTGAAGGAAGGGCAAGTATACTGCTGTCATTAGGGTACAGGAAGAATCAAACAGCAGAGAGGTACAATCAGACGAGACTGTATAAAGAAAAAAATCACAGGGAGGTGGAGGACCTACTTAAAGTCACAGACAGGGATGGGAGAACTGGTTCAGAAAAGTTTAGAACCACCCAGAACCTATGCCACCTGTAAAAGAACCTTACCATAACATTTTTTCACAGTCTAACAAGGTTCTGATTATTTCTAAAACATTGATTTTGATCTTAATATATTCCACCAACTGGACTTTATCTCATAAGAAGGTTGGTGGTAGAAGAGCCAAAAGGAAGCTAGAGATAGTGTAGTACCACCCCAAGCTGTTTTTAGGTTCCTTTCCCTTCACTGACAACAGTTTAAAGGGTGGGTTAAAATGGGTTTTGTACTTTAAACTACAAGGTTCTGAAGTTCCAATAAGGCTTGGAGAAGTATCGGAACATTGTATGACTTGTTAGAACCTTAGAACTATTTATTGTATATGGTTACCCTTTGTTCTGTATAAAAATCCACCTGCTCAAAATCCTTATAGTGTATGGTGGAACGTCGTTCTCCACCGAAATCGATCGTTTTCGAAACCTTTTAGTCACACACTAGTGACGTTCGCAGTACAACAGAATGATGTTTTCTACTGTACTGCGAACGTCACACTGTGTCCTCGCGCAGCATTTGACAGTTAGGGCTCACTCCATAAACAGGACACATGGCGAAAGCAGCAATATCGGGGGCAGTATTAATGGTTAGTGTGAAAACGTTCACAATGTAAATTCTTTTTTCCTTCTAGTAACTGTTTTTTTCCCAAAAAATGACGTTCCATCATACACTATAAAGAAAAGTGCATGGGGAACAGTTGACAACAGGGCATCTTTCACCTCGTTGGCACTATGACAACGGATTACCTCTCGAGCTGCGCTCTCGAGGTAATCCGTTGTCATAGTGCTAACTCGGTGAAAGAATAGTCCTGTTGTCAACAGTTCCCCATGCACTATCCTATATGTTGTGCGCATTCTAAAGTGGTGTTGTGCACATTTGGAATGTCTGTTCTGCACAGTTCAATGGTCATACAATTTTATATTTTTCATTTATTCCACACCTAGCTACTTACTAACCACCCAGTGCCCAATGTTGTACCCTTTAACTTTCAAAAGTCCGTAAATGTGATTTTGATCCTAGAACAGAACAAAGAAATGGCAAGATTTTTTTGTTTCCACTTTGGTGGGGGTCTGTCACTCTGGTGTAAAAAAACACATACTATAAAAAATTAAATATGGGCAACCAACACACAGCTCGGCATGTGTTTCCATCTCGGGGTTGAGATGACAGCATGGACCTCTTGAGCTTCGCTCTCGAGGTTTGTATGCTGTCATCTCAACCCCTCGATGGAAACACAGGCTTGTTGTGTATGGTTACCCACACATTATTCTCTATGCAGTTCTTTCATCCTTAGCCACCGAATGAGTAAGTGGTGGTGGCAGTGTTCCAAGCTTGGTGTCCAGATTCACAGCTGTACACACTAATCATTACTTATATACTGTACGTTATTTGTAAAGTGGGCATCTAATGCTCTTGGGTAGGACACACGTGCATTAGATGTGGATTGTCAAAGGGACCCTGTGAAGTAATCAAGAGCAACAATACAGAATAAATATGCAGTACATGATGAATCTACAGTACTTACAGGCAGGAGTCAGCAACAGGTGCCCCCAACCATAAAAAGAAACTCGTGGAGGCCAGATAAATGTCCAAGAAGAGGTCCTTTGATTGAAAGTTACTAAAATAATCCAAAGGTAATCCAGAAAAAAGTTTAAAGGTCTTTACCTGTTTATGATCGATTTCTCCCCACAGAAGTCAGGTCAAGTGACTTCTGTGAGGATCGTCATAGGCTCGAGTGGTGGCCTTTAAATTTTTTCTTTGAACTAATTTTGGATTATTTTAGTATCTTTTCAATAAAGGACTTCTTCTTTGGACATTTATCTGGCCTCCACGAGCTTCATTGTATGGTTGGGGACACCTGTTGCCGACTGCTGCCGGTATGTATTTTGATTCATTTTTGTTTGGCACTAGTGTATCCAGAAGTAGCTACCTTTCTGACTGTTGTTACATCTACAATACATCCATGTACACTGTAATCAGGTGACATCGCACTTGCACATAGACAAGTCCAAACAGTATTATTCCAACACCATTTTAAACATATTCTGTGAACTGATAGAGTGTAATGAAGAGGATAAATTATTCCAGAATGTAATGGCTTTATAAATAAAAGAACATTGGCCCAGGGAGGAAGAGTGGGGTGGGGGGCATATGAAATGTGTGTGAGAAGATCTAGTGCTCATGCGGCCAGCATTGGGGCTAACATCAACATTCAACGAAAACCTAATCAGGCCTCTTAGATAATGTCTAAAAATGATGAGGGTAGCATAACAAGTAATGTACCAGTCAAAAGAAGGCCAGCCAAGGGGTTTGTAAAGAGTGCAGTGATGAGAAAATCTGGGGCTGGAGGCAACAAATCTGGGTACGGAATCGGACAGAATTTTAACTCTCCGCAAGTCAGTGACATTAGCTGTGGCATAGAGTGGAAACCCATAGTCCTCTAATTTTTATTTATTTAGCTTTTGTTGACCGGGTAAGTGCACTAGACAAATCCTGCCTATTTTCAGGCACGACCCGGGGGAGAGGGGGATACAGATGAATGCCAACTGACCTTGAACCAGATTAAGCTCTTGGTGGTATTTTTAGTGAATGAGGGAAATTTGGCCAGGACACTGGGGAAATTACCCTACTCTTTTCGATAAGTGCCATGGGATCTTTAACATCCACCTGAACTACCACCAATCCAGGCAGATGGGACCTCGGTTTAACATCTCATCCGAAAGACGGCACCTCAGAAATGCAGCACCCCTCTCATGCTGCATTACAGTGTCAGTACTGGGATATTAACCCAAGTGCCAGATGTGGGAACTGAACCCACAGCCCTCTGATCTCCCGGCCTCAGAGGCGAGTGTGCTACCTACTGAGCCACTGACACTGCCAGCCAATGACATCCAAACTGACGCCCAATAAATACTGCCCCTCGAAAGCTGCTGTGGGTTACACCAAAGGTCAGGTTTATTGCTGGTATTTTGGTCTCCACACTAGAAAGTTGGGATTTTTCATGCATGTTCCTTTTTTTTATCCAGTGTACTTTATTTTCAGTGAAGACAACACTACAAGACAAGCAACACACCACTCTATGTACAGGACAACAATATATATTACCCCAACTTCTGCACAAAACAAACGATACGTAGGATGTGCTACATTGGGAAGGCCTTCGGTTTGAAGTTGACGAGGTCCATCAAGTCCAATTGGCCTAAGGTCGGTGATATTATGCCACTGCAGACAAAGTGGAGGGGGCTACCTGGCATAAGTTGTTAGTCTGCATCACCCGGGAGAGTGGAAAACATGTACATTTTACCCTTCTTTTTTTTTTTGTCGAAAGAGGAGAGTCTGCTTTCATGCTGGCATACATTTTTGCAACCTGCAGATTGGCCAGAAGTCCTTTATGCCATTCTTGGTACAATAATTTATCTGAGTCCAACCAACGTCCGAGCACTATGTCTTTTCCGAGAGGCTGCTATAATTGATATGTGATATTTTCTCTCTTTTATATACACTTGGTGTAGATTGCCAAGTAGGCAAACAGCAGGAGTGAGCAAGTCTTGAAGACCCAGAAGTGGATCCATTCACAGTTTAACGGTGCTCCATAAATCCTGAACTAATTCACAGCCCCAGAAGATATGCATTAAGGAGCCTGTGGCTTTGTGGCACCTAGCACATACATCTGTTTGTATTTTACCAATTTTAAACAATTTAACTGGTGTAAAATAAAGGTTATTGAGTATATTGGATTGCATTAATCTAAGCTTATAATTTTTATATAGTGTATATATCCTCCAGACCCATTCCCATTTGTCCTGCTCTTGTGGCATAGCATTTAACCAGTATGGACATATGCCATCTCTTTTCAGGGTGATTTATTAAATACGATGTTATATAAATCTTGATGGTAGGCTGCAGCCAGCTGTATTTGGATTGTAGTGTTTCATAATTGCAAGTCACCCACAGGGATTTGAAAACAGCTTTGCCATCCAGGTTGTGCTGAACCTTGACAGACCAAAGGGGAGCACATGATCTCCCAGGAGATATACTTAACAGATGGGATATTAGTCCCCATCAAAGTGTTCCTTCAGTTGGGTGCCCACTGGTCTTGAAATTGGCATTGGCGAAAAATTGACTGTATGACATCATTGTTGGGAGGTATTTTCAGTAATCAGTACAGTTGGTGCTGCACCTTTAGAGAGGTAAGGATCACAATGCATTTAAGCATTATGAGTAG
Source organism: Neoceratodus forsteri (assembly GCA_016271365.2). Taxonomy (NCBI): domain Eukaryota; kingdom Metazoa; phylum Chordata; order Ceratodontiformes; family Ceratodontidae; genus Neoceratodus; species Neoceratodus forsteri. The sequence goes on from JADMNL010000033.1 coordinate 55,625,426, forward strand.
TTTGATTGAACTGCATGAATTAGTGTGGCCATGGAGATAACAGCTTCTGCCCATACAGCAGGTCATTTTCTATACATAGCCAGTGGGATATATAGCCCTGGGCTTCAATTTGTGGAATCATATTGCCCCAGTGAAGATACTTACTAGCTTTTGCGGCTGGATAATAAAGCCTACAGTAGGACAGCCTTAATCTGCTTTTGAGCTTGGGCCTTGTTAGATTTGAATGGGCATGCTTCCAGCATTTGTCAGCCCATATTAAAGATTTTTTTAATTTATTTTTATTCACGCTTGTAATACACAAGGCATACAAAATGCTCAGGTTCAGAGTACAGAAAGAGCAAAATACATACAATGTCACACTAGATAAAAGAAACTCCTCCTCCTTCATCACCAAATGTGGTGGTAGTGGGGAGGGTCTATCTATAATATATAGAATAAACATGGAGTGGTGTGTTTACCCAGAGAGTGAAGCTTGAGGGGTTTATTTAAGTATCCAGCACAGAGGGTGTGTGTAAAATCTCGAGTTAAACACCACCCCATGTTTTATTTTATATAATTGTTGGGGAGCATTTTTTTACTACAGTACTTATATAAAATAAAGCCACATCCCTGTGCAGCCGCCATCTATGGGTTTCAATGTGGTCCACGGTCAAAGCTTCACTGCCGACTCATTTTGTTTCCCCCTTTTTTCTTCATGTTTTTAAGGTTAGGCATCATAGTACACATAGGTCAATTATTTATTGTTTTTTTAAATTAACTTACCGTCGAGTGCCAGTGGCGGTGAAGTGTGGGTGTGCAGCGCTACAGAAAGGCAGAGAGAGGGAGGGGAGGCAGCTGGTGCATGTGTTGACCAAGGAAATCGAGGTGTGTTCGCCATTATAACCTGAGGGTTATAACGTCTAATTAAAACCTGGTTTTCCATTGGAACAAAAACATTAGCCAGTTATTATAATACAATAATGCATAGAAATTGCTGAAAGACGAGCTTACTGCAGCAATGCCTTGAACTGAGTTCTTAAGAGAAAGTCCGAAAATGTTCACATGACATAATACTATGCACCTTAGAAAACCAGATGTTGGGTAGAATCAGATTCAACATATTGAAAGGATAGAACAACCTGGGCAAAATATTCATTTTGATAATAGATATGTGTCCCACAGGTTAGCGAAGGCTCTCCAGCTAGTTAAATCTTGTTCAGCAGTAGTGACTAACTTGTCCAGACTGTAAGCCTTCATTTGGGAGAAATGTTTACTCAAGTCAATGCCCAGGTACCTTAATTTTTTAGGGGACCATGAGAGACCCATTTATACTATAGAATGCTTACTAACTGAGGCATAACCTGTGTTCTAGACACATTAGTTTTATAATGGGCGATGCTCCAGATGCTGTCATGTTCCACAGTGCTGTCGGCAGGGATGTCAAGTGATGTGAAATGTGCAGAAGTATGTCATCCACAAACGTCGACATCTTACAGGAGAAATTGCCAATGCTGATACCCTGCACCTCTTGAGTTGCTTTGAGTTTTAAAGCTTGGGGCTCCAAGAATAAGATTAAAAGTAGTGGCAATCCCTGCCTGGTGCCTCTGCTGAGCCTCTCATTGTTGGGCAGAACACCATTACTTCCTTATTTATTTATTTAAGAACATTCAAAATTGCAACCCTTTGAGTCTTAGACTCCTTTACAAAGGCTGCACGTCAGAGAACAATGAGGAACTTACAGGCAATATAAGCAATACAGAGTTCAGGTTGGGGGGGAGACAAGAAGTGGGAATAGAGACAAAGGATAGAAACAATTGTCTTACGGTAAGGAGAACCCAGCGTTATCAATACAGAATTTAGATAAATACATGTTACACATTATTCCATAGAGTATCAAAAAATATTACACAGTTATACCTGTAGATAGATATCATAACCATTTCAATCAATCAATCAATCAAATCTTTATTTATTCAGGCGAACAGTGTTGATTTTGATTGATAACCATTTATGTGGAGAGGTGATAGAGCAAAGCCCAGATGTTGGGGGCAGGAGGAAGGGGAAGGTTAGGGATAGTCACAGGCTGAGGAGTCTAGTAAGAGGGCTTTTAGATTTGACTTAAATGGGCCGATCTTGGGCTCCAGGGAGATGGGAGGGCCATTGAGTCAAAGGGGGGCTCTGTATGAAATGGCTCTTTGGCCAAGGGAGGTTCAACAGTGGGGGACTAGAAGAGAGCTCCCAGTGGTACTATGGGAGAATCTGATACATGGGCAGGTCGGATGAGGCTGAGAAGGCTGGGCGGGGCTTGTCCAAGGTGGATTTTCTTGGCAAGGAGGCATGTGTTGTACCTAAGACAGGCGTCAAATTGCAGCCATTCAGCAGACTTGCATAGATCGCAGGTGTGTGTCCATCGGTCGCAGCTAGCGACCAGCCTGCATGCTTCGTTGAGTGTGACTTTGTTGCATCGCAAGGTAGTGGGGTCAGCAGTACCATAGATGACAATGCCATAATCTACCAGGGAGAGGACAGACTAGGTCATGACTAGATGGATAGCTATCAGGGGAAGACAGTGTTTGTGGCAGTAAACATTGCAGTACCATGCTCCCCCCCCCCCCCCCCAACTACTGCAGTGTCATCCCTGGCTATGAGCCCACTATAGTTACTCCACTGCCAAAGCTGTGGTACTACCGTGGGTTAGGTCCACTTCCCAGCCCTTCACCACAGGCCCCAAGGGGGATATGGTTCCAGTTAGCACATGATACCTGTGGTTTCTTGTTGGGAGAGATTGAAACTTACAGGGCAACTTTATTTTTCCACAGAACTTAACCACAGGACAGCCAGATATTAATGCCAGCAACTGGGGTAGTTACATTGTTTTCTCTTTTCCTTGTTGGAGCACTGCTCATATGTTTACACACACACACACACACACACCACACTGCCTCCCTCACTGGGGCAGAGTACAAAAGTCCACTTTCACTGTGCCAAACATTTTATTGATATTCATGCTGACAGTCCTTTGGTGGTTAAACACAGTTCCATGGCTCGGGTTCACGGTATACCCTGAAGTACAAGACATCAGCATAAAATCACAATTTAGATAGCCCTCTGCTATTGCTGGACTGGATTCTGATGGATCCCCTATGGCGCACTGTTTACATTTAAGACATCTGCAGAAACAACACACACAGAGCTTTGCCCCTACAGAAATTTCTGCATTTGGGAAGGATTGTGAGGTCCAACCCTCAGTGAAGGGTTGCACAGAGAATTCAGTCACCAGTCTTCTTCAGTGCCACCCACCCCAGTCTTCCTTGGAGTTTGGGTCCATCCTGGGCCACACCGAGACCTCAAGGCAGAGGGTCAATATTCTCACACATCTCACTGTCGGAATCAGAACTGGGGACTAAGGGCACCAAATATGTGGGCTGCACTCCCAAAACCCCAGGTTGGAGGGTGGGTAAGATAAATTTAAAACAGTAGGTCAAACGCATACTTTTTCCTCACAGAAAGGTGCTCTTTTTCTCTCAGAAAAAAATCCTCAGATGTAGAAGGCAGGGTTTAAAGTCCAAAGGAAAACAGCCCCACAGTTCCTAATTACTTTTCCCAGATATTTAGGCCTCTGAACATGTCTCGCAGCTTCAAATGAAGCACAGTCTAGGGTGACAAAGTCTCTTTTCCTCTCAGGAAAGTTATCTAGATTTTATTCACTGTTAGACAGGAAAGATGATCAAGGCTGTGCCCATCTGGGACTCCTTCTGGAAGGCTACCATCAGATATTTCTGGATTGCTAGTGTTTCTTCCTCACAGAAAACTGGAACTTCAGCAGGGAGGAGAGATGTTGGCAGTTCAGTGCCCTGTCACTGACTGTCACTTTCAGACTCCTCTGGGGATTATGCTGCTGCGGCAAGCCCCGCCCACTGCCATACCTCTCAACCCCCTGCCTCATAAATCAGGGACAAGGCTTAAAAAAATCAGGGACAAAGGGCCAAAATCAGGGACACTTCTTCAAAATTAGAAATAGCCACCCAGAAAGCTGGTAGAATACAGGGCTTAGTGCAAAACACATTTTGTAGAGAAGAACAAGTCTGTAAATTTAATGCTTGACATTGTTTTGTGCTTACAGTCCCCACTGTTTAGCCACAAAAACACAAATTTTAGGAGGGACAGAGTAAAATTTTGAGGCAAAATCAGGGACGTCCCTGAAAATCAGGGACACTTGAGAGGTATGCCCACTGCAGTGACTCACAGATTCCCGCTCTAGGGAGTTAAAGTGTGCACAGTCTGGAATCACCAGCCTTACAAATCACTTTAGGGTTAGTGTGAAGTACTTTGATCCACTTTATCAGAGGAGTCCAGGAACCCAAATGTATTCAAAACTGCAAAAAGAAATGCCCGCAACACAGTCAAATGCTTTCTCTGCATCCACGGAGACATCTGGCTCCTGGGACACAGAGAAGATATGGCTTAGTTTTCTCAAATAGTCAGATGAGACCCAATTTGGCATGAAATCAACCTGTTCAAGTCCTATCAGATGACTCTATACCTTACTAACTCTATCGGCAAGTATTTTTGCTAAGATTTTCATGTCCTGGTATATTATGGGTGTATAGCTGGATGTTTGTTCTGGGTCTTTGCCGGATTTGGGGAACAGGGTGATTAAGGCGACTGATAAGGACGTTTCCTGTGGTCCCTTATTCTGCAGGTGTGTATACATACAATCAGTACAGCAAAACACTCTAGTACAAAACTCTTACAGAAGTTGGCTGGGAAGCCATCAGCACCCAGGGCTTTGTCAAGTGGGAGTGACTCAATGGCCCATTACAACTCCCCTGTAGAAATGGGTTGTGACAACATTTCTTGTTGTTCAACTGTGAGGGTAGGTGGTGATACTGTCCCCAGATAGGATTCAGTGTCCTGGAGTAGGGGGTTGGGAGACTCTAGATGCACATTTTGATAGAAGCAGTGAAATTTCCGAGCTATCCCTTACAGAAATACAAGTGTGCAGCATGCATGCAGCATGCTTAATAATAGGGTTGTCAGAACTAGGTCTAGAAAGATTAGAACCCTTTTAGAACAAATGGGTTCGAGTTCTAATTTGAACTAGAACACCATGGGTTCTAAATGTTAAGGGTTCTAACTACTAAAAAAGCTTTTTTCTTCACATTTCAAAAGCAGGGATGCCAGCCTGGAAAACAAACTAATTATTTGGAATTACATGCTAAAAATGTTTTAGAGGAGAAAATGTGCTGCTCATATGCAAATGTGCTAAAGGCATGGAATTGTGATACGTGGCATTTGCACTTTGAGAGGCTCAATGTGTTTCTTTGTTCTGCATGTGCAGTGAACCGATATTATGGCTGTGCTAGAGGTGCAGCTCTTTCTATTTGTGTTTTTTTCTCCTCTCGGTATCTTTATCTGTTCTTTCTCTCCACTCCTGCACACAAAAGGGTTCGAGTTCTAAAGAAGATTAGAACCCTAGAACTATTTGCAAAGTTCTAGCCCAGAACTAGAACCCAGAACTTCAGCGGGTTCTGACAACCCTACTTAATAAACATGCGGCATGCATGCTGCACATATGCTGTACACTTGTGTTTCTGTAAGGGATATCTCTGGGGCTAGTTTTGCGGGAACTGTCTTCTTCTGACCGAATGGCCTTTACGTCTGGCAGTTTCTTGCTTCTTTAGGCGAAGAGCCATTAGCTTAACTGTTTTTTTTTTTTTGTTTTTTTTTTACCTTGGTCAATACAACCTCTGTGGACGTGTAAACTGCATGTTTGGATTGCTCCTTAATACTGTAGCTCTTTATACTTTGCTGTTAAAGACTGGAGGTTGTGGGTTCCTTTTCATTACAGCACTAGCTTAGCTCACCAGACTGATGCAGCGATTTCAAGGGAAACCGATGAGGGTCTGACAGAGACTTGAGCCAATTTACTTCCTTGGCGTGGTTCCATGATCACAGAAACTCTAGAGACAGGCCATTCTTCTGCTGTACTCCTGGATTGGGTGCCCTGGGTATGAGCCCAGCTAAACATTTCCCAAAAATAGAGCCACAGAAGAAGTACAATGAGAAACCAATCCTGGAGTCTGAGTCACTTAGTTCTTGTAGCTTGGTCTTTCTCCTTCACAATTAAAGTCACACTGGTATCTTAGGAAAATTAATACAGTACCATTGTACACTGGCATATGGATTTAAGCTCTACAGGCAAAACGTAGAGAATAATGTAGACTCTAGAGGTAACCATACACAACAAGGCTGTGTTTCTGTCAAGGGCTTGTTTGCCACATTGACCCCTGGGATGTCATAACAACCCTGACATGGGGGGGGTGGAATGTGGGGAGGTATGTGTGTCTCCACCCTCTGGTCACCCCAAAGGTGATTTTCCTCAGCAACACGTGTTATGAATCCCAGTGTCAACTGATGCTGGCCGCCAGTTCCATGTCATCCGACACCAGTACAAAACAAATCGTGCCCCCAATCTTTGATAGCCCAGCTATGTGTGTTCCCATCCTCTGTTTGAACCCTCACATACTCCTTAGCTACTCCCTCCCTCCCTGGAGGTCCATTTACTTTGGGGGAGAGGATGCAACAGCAAACAGAAATAACACAGCAACAGGTGTGGCTAAATAAAGTGGTTGTTGGTAGGCAGGCTGTTACAGTGATGAATGCAATTTGGGTTGAAACTTTTCTTAGAGCATTGGAGAGCAGCTAAGAATAACTGGAGAACAGTGGAGGATGAGGCACCCAGGACTGTGCCCCTGAAGATTAGGGGATTATGTTTTTCTAAGTGACAGCAGACAGTATGGAAGTGACAGCCAGAAATGTGAGACGCCAGGACTAGTGAGACAAGTCACAAAAGCAATGTCCCTTGGGGGAGCCCAGAGAATTAGGACACACACACACAGATGTCCACCCAAAGGCTTCTTAGCATGTGGAAAAGTGGCAGGGGGAAAAATGTTAACTCAGTGTTCTTGAACTGATTGTACTAGTTCTTTTGTATGTATATTATATTTTTGGATCTGGATTTGCCCAGTCTAATGTGGCCTTTCAGAACCAGAAAATCTGAACTGCAACCCCCTAGTTCCTAAGCAATTCCACACCACCCCAACCCCCACCCCCCGATGACCGGCCATGGAGTGAAACTGTGCGACTGTGAAGACTGCTACTTTCCTCTGTGCAGGTTGCCAGGCCGTGAGAGTTACAGCCGATGACCCCAAGGCACACCCTGATGCCTGTTGGTGTGTGGAGGGTGGGGTGGGGTGGGGTAGTTTCCAGACATTCATCACTGTAATATCAACCCATACTGATGCATTAATGGAGTTTTATTTCAATGAATATCTATATACGTATATCATGGCCAAAAACTCCATTTAATGCATCAGTTAGGGTTCTTCCACAACGACAAAAGCGAGGACATTCAGTGTTAGGGTTGAAAACCCTAATTGCGCATTCCCCCCACCACCACACACATACATGCAAGTAGGGGAAGGACCAAGGCAACACAACCAATCATACACAACCAGCAGGAGGTGTATATCTGTGTTACCGTAGCAAGTAGGTAAGAGATCTAACTTCAGCTGGCAGTAGCGAAAAATGGTGTACCTCACTTCGTGTTCGACATATGGGTGGCAAAAAAGGTGTCATGGGTGTCGTTATGTTGGTCTATGGCAAACTGCTCAGTTTTGGAGCAGTGCAAATTTGTCAATAACCGAAATATTTTAGCACAAAACGGAAGCAGCAGATCTGTGGGACTAGGATCGCCACCCTGCAAATTGCAGCCCAAAGGACCCAACCATTTGCTTGCAGGATGATGGCAAAGATGTGCAGTCATCAGGAGCATGCTGTGCAAAACAGTGTCGCAAACATGAAGAGTGCAGCACACGAAGAGATGAAGTGTCGCATTTGCAAAAGTGCACAAAACAGTGTATAAACATGAAAGTGCAGCACACGAAGAGATGAAAGTGTCGCATTTGCAAGCGCACAAAACAGTATGTAAACATGAAAGTGCAGCACACCGAAGAGAGGAAAGTGTCACATTTGCAAAAGCGTACAAAAGAGTGTCGCAAACATGAAAGTGCAGCACACCGAAGAGATGAAAGTGTCGCATTTGCAAAAGCGTATAAAACGGTGTCGCAAACATGAAAGTGCAGCACACCGAAGAGATGAAAGTGTCGCATTTGCAAAAGCGTACAAAACAGTGTCGCAAACATGAAAGTGCAGCACACCGAAGAGACGAAAGTGTCGCATTTGCAAAAGCGCATAAAACAGTGTCGCAAACATGAAAGTGCAGCACATCAGAGACGAAAGTGTCGACGGTAAAAGTGTATAAATAGTGTCGCGAACGGAAGACACAACAATGTCGCATTTGCAAAAGCATGCAAAATTGTGTCACTAAATACTGTTGCAAACATGAAAGTGTCGCAAATGCATATCACAACACTGTGACATTTTCGAAAGTGATTTTCAAAAGTATTTCAGGGAATGTGCAAAATCCTGTTTTGGATCTTGTGAACCCCAAAATACCATATGTGTAGTCTGTGTTATGTGTTGGTGGCAGTGTGTGGCCCAAGATGCCCAGTTGTGCGTAGTGATAAGTGTTTTGTGGTGCATCGAATGTCCGGGATCAGAGTTAGCAGTGACAACCCCATGCCACAGCCTGACGGGAGCATGGGTGTGTGGTTTTGTGGTTTAGATAGTTGTATGTTAGTTCTGTCACCTGCTTCTGATTGTGTGTGATTGGTTGTGTTGCTTTGGTCCTTCCCCTACTTGCATGTATATATATGTGTGTGTGTGTGTGTGTGTGTGTGGTGGGATGGGGCGAATGCTAATTAGGTTTTCAACCCTAACACTGAATTTCCTTGCTTTTGTCACTGTGGAACAATCCTAACTGATGCATTAAATGGATTTTTGCCATGAAATTCCCTTCTTTTTGAGAATGTGCACTATAAACAGTGAATGGAATGTGTTTTTGTCGCATGGTAACGGAAATGCAAATGCAAGCTCAAACGGTAATGCACATGGTGATGCAAACGTAAATGATAACGCAAACAGTACAAGAAATGCAAGCGTAAATGTTAATGAAAACAGAAATGGTAATGCAAATGGTAACACAAACACTAACGGCAACAGAAATGCAAATGTTAACGAAAACAGTAACGTAAACGCTAACGCCAATGGAAACTCAAATGGTAACAAAAATGCAAATGGTAACAGAAATGCAAACAGTAAAGGCAACAGCAATGCTGAAGAAAACAGCAATGCAATTGACAATGGAAACACTACAGAAAGCGCAAACGCTAAGGCCAAGAAGCAAACAGATAGCAGTAACGCAACTGGAAATGCAAATGGTTACAGTAACACCAGTGATTACGCCAAAGGGAGCAGTATCAGAAAGAGAAACACAAATGGCAGCACGTATGCAAAAGCAAATGGTAACACACATGATCACGGTAACGCAATTGGAAATGCAAACGCTTACAGTAACACCAACAATGACGCCAAAGGAAAGAGAAACGCAAATGAAAACACAAACGGAAGCATGTACGCAAACACAAATGGTAATGCACATGGTGATGCAGAAGGAAATGCAAACAAAACCAGTAACGGAAACACAAATGGTAACAGTAACGCAAACGCCAGTGCAAACGCAAATGCAAAGGGTAACGCACACGGTGTCATAAACAGAAACGCTAATGCAAATGGTAACAGAAACGCAAGCAGAAACATTGACTGTGACAGTAACGCAAAAGTACACACTTTTTTTTCCAAAAAAGGTGCATTCAGAAGCATGGTGAATACAAAGAATGTATGCATAATAATGGCCCTTGGAGCAGAAAATGAAAACTTGGAATACTAAATTGCTTATATCTTAGAACCATCCAATGTAGAAAATAAATTAAAATCTCATATTATTTATGACTTTCCTTGCTAGTTTGCATAGTCCAATAGCAGGGGATAAGCATTTTTCAACAAGTCAGTATCTCAAAGCGTTTTTATATCGACCCGAAGGCTTCACGCTGTAGCCGTATCTTCCTACGGCCCGGCGGCATTTATCCCGCTCTCTGGGTTCTTCCTACACGGCTTCTTTTAAGGAGCTTTGTCTGTCCCTCTCCACTAAAGGAGAAGGGCCTGCGTCTGCTGGACCCTTATTCTCGGTCCAAAAGAGGACAGGGGTAAATCCCTCCGTCGGCGCTCTTGGGGCGGGAAAGGTCCCTCTCCCGGACGTCGACCCGTCGGCTTGATGGGCACCAGCACCGGCAAGCCACTGGCCTCGGTGTCCCCGTGGTCAGTTGACGGGGAAAACTCCCCACCGATGAAGTCAGTTTTCTCGACCCATTGAACAGGCTGTCGCCTTTAGCGGCGAATTCCCCTCTCCCGGTTCCCCGGGAGGTTGAAGATCCGTGGGCTCGCCTGTGCCTCCGGTTCGAGCCCCGGATGGACCATCCGAGCGAAGAGTGCGGTTCCGGCGACACCTCCCGCACCGACCTCGGAAATTCCGGGACTCTCGGTCTCGGACCTCTTGGCAGTCACCCGATCCCACCGTCAGCCGTGATCTCGGTCTCGGCACCCGCGTGCAGCGGCATCGCCAGCTGCGTCCTCCCTCCTCGAGGATGAGGGAGGCAGCGTAAAGTCGTCGGCGATGCGAGACCTTATGTTCAACAGCTCCTCCTGGCCGAGAATAAGCTGACCCAGTCGCCTTCCCCGGCCATTAAGTGGCTGTCACGGGCACCGACACAACCCTCGACTTATCGAGGAGCCTATACCCAGGCCGATTGTTGCCAAAACCAACTGCTCCACCGATTCCGGTGGAACCTCCGCCTCCACAGCCACCAACTGGGGCTCCGACAAGAGATTCTCGGTCGGCTAAGGTCTACCCCACCGACTGTCAGTTACCCTCACTCCCGACCGACCTCGGCAGGTGAAGGTGTGCTCAGGCCAGAGGCAGCTCTTCGAGGACTCTTCCGAGTCCGAAGATGATTCCTCCTTTTCTCCAAGCGACTGGACTTGGAGTCTTCAGGAGGTCAGTCAATGGACGATAGCCCGTCGTCCTAGGACTGCTTCGGCTCATCTCGGAGTCTACCGGGATGGAGCTCGAACCCGTTTCCAAACGGGCCAGGTATCCCCTCACGGAGATTCTGGACCGAGGGGATTCTCCGACGGAGGCCTTTCCGGTGGCCGAGGCCATAGTAGGTCCGGCACTGGAGCTTTGGCAGCGCCCTGCTTCCTGCCCTGCGCCTTCGGCCAGGATGGCCAGGAAGTATGCGGTCCCTACCAGTTCCTTGTCCGGTTTTTCGGAACATCCCTCTGCTGAGGGTTGGTTACCGACAGCGTTTTCTGGCAGCTGCGGCGCCAGGGATGTGGACAAACCTCCTGACAAGGAGTCCAAGAAATTGGACTATGTCGGGCGAAAAGTCTACGCTCGTCCCTCTCTCTGCCTTCGCCAGGCCAGTTCGGCCGTCCTCATGGCACATTTTTCTCATGCCCTGTTGGGCTCCCTGGATGAGGTCATCCCTCATCTTCCGCCGATCTACTGGACTACGGTTAAGCGGAGTGCGGGACTGAAGACAGGGCAGTGGCCAAACAGCAGCTCCAGACTGCTTTGGATATAGGGGACTCGTGCCAGATCGGTGGCGGCCGCGAGTGGCTATCGTCGGCGGGCTTGGCTGAGGATATCCACCTTTACTCGGATACCCAGCACAAGTTGGTGGATGTTCCTTTTGGGGACTGACCTCTTGGCCCTGGGTGGAAGCTCACCTGCAGAGGATCGAGAAGTCCAATGCCACCTTGGACTCGGTCTCTTCCGCTCAGAAGGACAAGGCATGAAACCACAGCCTAAGCCCTTTAGTCCTTCTGGCTTTGGCAGCCTTGACCCAGCAACGTCAGGGCCAGCAGGCTCGGCCTTGGCATCCCAAACCCAAGCCGGCTTCCTCTAACAGGAGGCAGGGACGAAGGGCCCAGGAGGTCCCTCGGCCGGTCCCTCCAAGCCTGCCCAGTGACGGGCTGAGGGTGTCGCCCCATCCCGCCTACCCCTGGGTCCCCGTGGGGGACGGCTCCGCACTTCGTTCCGCCTGGTCGCTGTTACCACGGACAGGTGGGTCTTAGAGGTGGTGGGAAGAGCCTGCCTCTGGAATGAGCAGGCACCACCCTTCAGAGCCGTCGCCTCGGAGGCTTCGATCCCCAGCCTCACTGGCGGCTCGTCGAGCCGACATCGCCTCCTCCTCCAGAAGGAGGTGGTAAGAGAGTGGTGGACCCTCCTTCAGACCCAGGGTTTGTGTCCAGGTACTTCCTGGTTCGAAGCAGACGGGGCTGGCGCCCCATTCTGCCTCCTACGACCTAAACAAGTTCCTAAGGTCTCGAACCTTCAGGATGGTCACTCTGGCTCAGATAATACCATCCTTGGAGCGGCGTGTGGTTCTGCTCTCTGGACTTGCAGGAGCGTTTTCACGTCCCTATCCGTCCGTCTCACCAGAGATTCCTTCGCTTCGGCGGAGGATCCTCTTCGAGTTCAAGCCATGCCCTTCGGCTTGTCTCCAGCTCCCAGGGTCTTCACCAAATGCATGGCAGTGGTGACAGCATTCTCTTGGCGCCGAGGGTCCGGTGTACCCTTACCTGGACGACTGGCTGATAGCAGCTCCCTCCAGGAAGGAGGCGGAGTGGTCCAGAGATCTGGCCCTCCAGGTCTGCTCTCAACTGGGCCTCCTTATCAACGAGGCCAAGTCGGAACTCGAGCCGATGCAGGTGATTCTATTCATCGGGCGCAGCTCGACTCTCTTCGAGCCAGGCGCGGCTCAGCGGACAGGGCGAGGTTCTTTCCTCTTGCCCGATCATTTCTGGTTGGGCAGTGCATCCTGCCGGGACTTCCTCGCCTCCTGGGTCTCATGGCGGCCTGCACCAGCGTGGTCCGTTGGGCCCGCTGGAACATCCCCTTCAGTGGGGACTGGCCAGCCAGTGGTCAACGCTGCGATCCCTGGACCAGCTTGTGTCGGTGACACAGGGGATGTGAGCAGCTCTCCAGTGGTGGACCGTTCCAGATCATTTGCAGGAGGGCATCCCGTTCGTCCGCCCGAGCCGACGTCTCTCTATCAACCGATGCCTCTCTGATGGGTTGGGGTGCCCATCTGGGGAACACCGGGCTCATGGCCTCTGGTTCCCGCAGGGAGTCCGATCGCATCAACCTGCTGGAGCTCGGCGGTCCGCTAGCTCTCACCGCCTTTGCTCCGTTCCTCCAGGGTCAAGTGGTCCGAGTCGAGACGGACAATACCCACGACCATGTACTATCTAAACACGCAGGCGGGCAGCTCCATGCTTCTATGCAAGGCAGCGCCCGCATTTGGTCACTCGGCGCAGCCTGGAGGCGGATCTCCTAGCCATTCATGTGGCAGGAGCCTCCAACACCCTGGCCGATGCCCTGAGCCGGATAGGGGCTGCATCCCACGAGTGGTCTCTCCTGCCGGAGGTAGTACAGCATCTGTTCTCCTTGGGGCACACCTCAGGTGGACCTGTTTGCCTCCATGGAGAACAGGCTGAGTCTGTTCCATGCCCGCCCCCTCAGCAGGGCTCGCTGCAGGGGATGCCTTCTCGAGGCAATGGACCCCGGGCCTCTTTACGCCTTTCCCCATTTCCTTGATCCACAAGGTGCTTCTCAAGGCGAGGAGGGACAAGGCGCAGGTGATTCTGATAGCCCCAGACTGGCCTCGCCAGTTCTGGTACCAGATCTCCTCAGTCTCAGCTCCAGGACTCCGCTGCAGCTTCCAGCTCGCCTGACCTGCTCTCAGTCAATCAGGGAAGGTGTTCCATCCGGACCTTCAATCCCTGCACCTGACGGCCTGGTTCCTGAGCGCTAGAGTTCCAGGCCTTGGGTCTTTCCGACGAGGTCCTCAATGTAGTTGAGGCGTCCCGTGAGAGTCACCAGAAAATGTTATGCCTTCAAATGGAAAAGGTTTTCCATTTGGTGTCGGGCAAGGGCTTGACCCTTCCTCCTGTTCCTTGACAAGCATCTTGGACTATTTATGGTCCCTTTCTAGTCAAGGGGCTTGGGTCGGCGACCCTAAGGGTGCACCTGGCAGCCATCTCTGCTTATCGGGCGCGGGCGGGAAGCAGTCGGTGGCGCAGGAGAAGGTGGTCTGGCTTTCAAAGGCCTTGATCACATTTCTCCAGTGCGGGAACCCCACCTCCGTGGGATCTACTGCTGGTACTGGCAAAGCTCTCTGGGCAAGCCATTCAACCTATGCACAGGTGTGTCTCTCTCACCTGTCGTGGAAGACCGCCTTCTTGGTGGCTATCACGCCAGCCAGAAGGATGGGAGAGCTCCAGGCGCTTTCCATCGAGTCTCCTTACCTGGTCTTCCACAGGGACAAGGTTGTCCTGCGCCCCCACCCGAAATTCCTTCCGAAGGTGGTGTCGGAGTTTCACCTTAACCAGGTGTTGACTCTGCCGGTGTTCTACCCCAATCACACCTCTGAGGCGGGCCAATATAGGCTCCATACTCTGGACTCCTAGAAGGGCGCTGCTTATTATAAGGAGCGCACGTGTTGAAATTGGGAGAGGTTCGCTAGCTGTTTGTCACCTACGCTGAAGCCGCATCTGGCAGACTCCAGCCAAGCTGTGACGATAAGCAGGTGGGTAACCTCCTGCATAGATCTCTCTGCTATAAGTTGGCGGGCATGGAGCCTCCCAGAGGGATAAGAGCTCATTCTACCCGCCATACTGCTGCAACGGTGGTTGCTTCCAGGACGCCCCTATCCAGGAAATCTGCAGGCTGCTACCTGAAGTCAGCAAACACCTTCATTACCCACTACCACATCGACCTTGAGTCACGCCGGGATGCTGGTTTTGGGGCCTCGGTTCTCCAGTCTCTCTTTCCCAAGTAAGTATTGGGGGTGTGCGTCTTGCCTCCCTCCTCCCGGAGAACTGCTAGGAGTCTGCCAATGAGTGTGGATGAGCAACATATCCATGTCCCTAGAAATACAGGTTACTCACCTGTAACAGGAGTTCTAGGAATGGTATATGTTGTTCATCCACACGACCCACCCGACCTCCCCGGCTTCGACGCACAACCTGAGCTTCCAGCGGGCCAGATCTGGCGTCATGGGGCGGAGCCGAGAGTTATACCACCCGGGTGGGTGGGAGGAGCAAGCTTGAAGACCTTCCGGCAAGATTTAAAGCGGCAAGGATACCTGCCAATGAGTGTGGATGAACAACATATACCATTCCTAGAACTCCTGTTACAGGTGAGTAACCTGTATTTCTCGAAGATCTTCTGTTGCGGTAAGTTCTTACGTAATTACTTTTACATTAGGCGGAACCACGCTGCTTTCACGACGAGCATCTATGGTGGAGTAGGCGCAGGTTCTGGTATCTGTCTGATACGGAGCAGTCCAGACAAGCCGTTGCCCTTTCTGCACAGGGTCTGGTGCTTGCAAGGCAACAGGCAAACGTGTCTTAAGACGCCTACGAGATGGCTTCCAGACTGGCAGGGACAGTGATCTGCATAAAGCAGATGGCATGGCTTAGTCTGTCACCCATTGCTCTGTGTATGGTGACTTCCTCCGCTTTACGGGGGAGCAGTTTGTTTTCCCGCAGGTTGAGGAGGATTCTTCAGGGGCATCCTCCATCACCCTGGCCATGGGGGACAGCCTACTGGTTAGGGTCTCCCCCTTCCTGCTTTCCACCAGTAGGAGGCTGAGGGATCGGTTTCCTCAGGGCTGAACATCAGGCACCCTTTGGGGGAGCTTGGTACTCACCCAGCAGTAATGAATGGTGAAGATTGACAAGGGAAGATATGAAAATTAAGTACATACTGTAATTCTTGATCTTCTCTTGTATCTTCACCATTGATTACTGAATCCTGCCCACGTTCCCCCTCATGGGCCTGATTTCTTGGACGTCTCCCCCACCCTCCTTCCTCCCTCTTTGAGGCTGTTGGGGTTACACCCCCGGTCCTTTTTTTTTTTTTTTTTTACAGTGAGGGATTGAAGTAGGAGAGGGAGTGTAGATTTCTTTTCCATCTGAGGGAACGTTTTATAATTTTTTTCCTGGAAGGTGTTTCCTTGGGGAGTTTACCCTCAGGACAGATTATTTCAATCACCAGCCATCGGGACTAGTTCTGAGACGGTCCTCTAACTTGGTCTTCGGACCTAGCTGGCGTCCTTGAACCTTGAGTGCCAGGCCAGGACTACTCAATGTCAGTAATAGCCAGATTAAAAAAAAAAGTACCGTCTGTGAACTGGAGGTTCCATTTGGCCGCTGCCTTTTGCCATAGAGTTGGAAGGAGTTTCCTTTTATCTGTTTCCAAAATGCGTTGCCCTATCTTAGGACCCCCCTCCCCCCCAAAAGTATTTTTATGGCTGTCAACTGGTTTGGGGGGGGGGCTCTTTCCTCTCTGGAATAGATTTACCTCTGGCAGTCTTTGAGCTCTCAATTTTAGTGATGGACCATAGGATAGTGGGATGTGTTGGGAAATCTGCGTCTCTCGTACCAAGCTGAGCAGAAGGTTCTGTTGAACCATCTAAACCAGTGTTGTCTAAAAGGATCCTTGCTTTTTAGCTCCACGCTGATAATCTTCAAGCCAATTTCACCCAAAATTCATGGCATTTTCTTTACTTACATTATCCTTTTTTCTTCCTCCTTTCTTTTTCCTTTATCTGGTCCTCACTCAGAGCCACCTAAGGAATGAGGTCCTGCGGCCCCTTAGGGTAGGGTTCTCTTTCCTGTCCTTTTCCGCTTATTCCTTTTAGAGTTTCCTTTCCGTTATCCCTCTGCTCTCTTGCCTCGCTCTTATACTTCTAATTCTTTTTTTCGCGCCTCCAGCTTACAGAAGTGGGATGGAGGAGGAGTCTATTGCTCTAACGGCCTCAAGACAATCAAGACTTTGTGCGCTACTTTCAAGCACCAGCGTAGACTCCTCCCTCCCTAAAATAGAAAAACCTCCCATGGCAAGTGCACACCTCCAGCTTGCACCCAGCAGTAATGAATCGTGAAGATAGAAAAGATCAAGAGTTATGGTAGGTATATAATTTTGATTTACAGGTGAGTAACTTGTTTTTCTAGAAGTAGTATTTGTTGTTCATGCACATGTACCCACACGTTCCCTCCCTGGCTGCAGATGCACAAATCTAGGTTCCAGTGGGTTAAGATTTGGTGGTATGGGGCGGAGCTGAGGGTTTTACCACCCAGGTGGGTGTGGGAGGAACTAGCTTGAAGGTTACCGGTGATCCTTAAAGGGGAAAGAGACGTGCCACTAAATGTGAATGAACAACATATACCACTCCTAGAACTACTGTCACAGGTGAGTAAGCTGTTTTTTTATGTCTAGGTAAAGGTTTTTAGTGAGCAAGTGGCTGTCAGATTTGTAATGACATCTTTGACGTGTGGTTAGTATTTTACTGTGAAGAGGCTGCTGGGACTTTATACAGTGCTGCTTGTGGAGCTGTTAAAACTTCTGTAGTAGGCTGTCACAGACATCAGCGCACAGTAAAATTTGAGGCATGTCAGGTTTAATTTTGGGGCATAAGTGTCAGTGGATGAAGTTTCTGTGAAAATCTGTAAAATGAGAATCTACTGTGAAACTGCATGTAGCACCTATAAATGTTTCATGCTCTGTTATTGGCAATGGTGAACTAATTTGATCTTTTTTTATTCAATTAGGTAACTACTACAGTGGTGGAGATTCTAGGAGTGGTGGTGATTCTTCTGCTGGTTATGGCAGTGGTGGTGATGGTGGCGATGGCTCTACTGGTGGATATGGTGGTGGATATGGCAATGATATCCCTACTGGTGGCTACAGCCGTGGTGGACGTGGTGGTGCTGGCTCTTCTGGTGGCTATGGTGGTGGACGTGGTGCTTCTGGCTCTTCTGATGGCTACGGTGGTCGTGGTAGTACTTCTGGTTCTTCTGGGGGCTACAGTGGTGGGGAGGTGCTGCTGGTTCTACTGGGGGCTATGTTGGCCGTGTCGGTGCTGCTGGTTCTGCTGGTGGATACGGCGGTAGCAGTCGCGGCAGTGCTGCTGGCTCTGCTGGTGGATATGGCGGCAGCAGTCGTGGCAGTGCTGCTGGCTCTGCTGGTGGATATAGCGGCGGCAGTCGTGGCGCTGCTGCTGGCTCTACTGGTGGATATGGTGGTGGCAGTCGTGGTGCTGCTGCTGGCTCTACTGGAGGATACGGTGGCGGCAAGCCTGGCGCTGCTGCTGGCTCTACTGGTGGATACGGTGGTCGTGGTGCTGCTGCTGGCTCAACTGGTACATACCGTGGCCGTGGCCGTGGCAGTAGTGCTGGTACAGGTGCTAGCTCTTCTGCAGGCTATAATTCGTCATACTACCAAAATGAAAATTACAGTGCACCTCCACCAGCAGCACCTAACAAGTTTCCAGAGAAGAAGCGAGGTGGTGGTCAGACACAGTCCTACAGCACGTCATACCCGTCGCAACAAAACCAGTCTTCATATGATCAGAGCCAGTATAGTGGTGGCAGCTATGGGCAGCAGTCCCAACCGAAGCAGAAGAACTACAATCAGGGTGGAGCTGCTTCTGGCAGTGGAGGTGGTGGGGGCGGTAGTGGCGGCTACTGTCCCTATTCCAGCAACTACAGCTCTTACGGAGGGGAGACTGAGGGAACGGACTACAACTATGATAGTAAGTTTTATTTCTTGGAAGGAGGTGTACCACACTGGATGCACTGTTAATTCATTGTACACTGAACTGTATGTAAAAGCAATAAAACATGATAGTGCATTGGTAGTATTGTGACAACTGCATTCCAAGGAGCTCGGTAAATCAGGAAGCCACGGGGAAGAGTGCCTTTAGCTCCTGAAAGTGCAGATCTTACTTAGAGTGGGAGAGCTTATCTGTCAGTCTTCACCATTCATCACTACTGGGTACAGCGCTGCAACTAGGACCCTGTGGTAGTCTACGCAGGGCCGATGCTGCCCTCTAGGTTGTCGTACGTGGCGCTCACGGGTTTGCCGTTCTGTCTACTCCACCCACTCAGTTCTTCTCCCACCGTCGAGTGCAGACCTTGTGAGGAGACTTCTACAAGCAAATGTGTGCAGCCTAGATCTTTCTGGACATGTTTTCCACCACTCATTCACACTAATTGAAGTACACTGGAGACGCTAGGACCCAGCAGGAGCAAACTTTTAAGGAGGGCTGGCGCCTGAGATGGAGCCACAAGGAAGTGGCATCGCGAGCCCCAGTGCATGCATTAATGACCATCTCTGTGTTGACCCTCCAACCGCCTGAGTTCTTTTTCCACGCAGTCGAGTGCACTTCAGTGACATCGCTCGCCCGCCGGGAGTCAGACTTCAAATTAGCAGCTTAATTTTCAGGTTATTGTTTTGTGTTTATGGACAATAAAAATATAATATTTTAATAAATTGTTACTTGGGAAAGAGAAGTCTTCAGCCCTCCATTGACTGAGTTGACCATGAGTGGGGCAGGTGACAGTAGGGAGACTTCGTATGAAAGCTGTTCAGCCAGTGGGGCTGGGTCTGGTCCCCCACCCTCGGGGGGGGGGAATCTGGCAACGGACGTTCCAGTGCTCAGGGAGATGGGTGGTCTCCCTGGAAGCATAAAAAGTAACGGTCCCATTCTTGGCACCGTTCGGCCTCAAGTTCTTCTTAGACGTACGGGTCGAAGAAGAGACTGCATCACTTAAGGTCGCCCTCTGATATGTCTGTGCATGGACGGTCGGTTATTGGGGCCAGGCGCAAGTCTCCACATCTATTGGAGTCGCCGGTTTCTGTTTCTGAGGGCTGAACTCTCTGCCTATTGGGAGGGGTTTCCGATGAGCAGTTTCACCAGTGGGCTGCTCTTATGGAGCAGTGGGCTCTGAGGTTGGACCGACTGCCCGAACCAGCCTGTCTGGCTTCGGGGCCTTTCGGTTTCGGGACAACAGGTGGGGGGCGGTTAGGTCTTTCTAGTCGTGTGGTGCCTTTGGTGCAGTCTACTCTGCGGTCTGGTGTCTGTCCCCCTCACACGGCTGTGGCGCAGGGTTCTACACTGCCTTAATCACCTGTCAGTTTTCATCTTGTAACTTCACATTGCAGTTCGCAGACTTCTGTGACATTGCCATTATCTGCAGTGGAGACTTCTCGGGCGCAGTGAGTGCTGTCGGCGGTGCTGCAGGCTTGGTCGGTGCCGTCCTCAACGTCTGAGCTGTCCTTCGGCACCTCTGGTGCTGGGGATGGCGTCGGGTGCGGCATTGCGCTCTTTGTTGGAACCGTGTACCTTTCTGGGGCAGCTCCTTTGTTCTCTGTGCCATGTCTTTTTTTTTTTTTTTTTTTTGGCCGGGGATGGGTGTGGTGCCATCTAGTTTCCAGGAGTTTTGGGACTGTTTCCTTTCTCCTTCTCTTCCACCAGATTTTCACTCTGTTCCTGTCTATACGGTCCCTCCTGGACTGTCGGGAGATGATTTTGCGCCTGATCCACATCTTGGATTGGGTGACATTAATGCTGCCCTGGGGTGGGGATCAATTCTCCTACAGAGCTTGTTACTTTAGGACCTTTCCTTTAAATCTCTGCTCAGGAACTTAAATTCTGTCCTTCCTTTCCAGATCACAGAAGTTGATCCTGGGAAGCTTTTGCGTCTCCAGTATCTTCATGTCCCAGAAATCCTTACGGATTTAACCCCTTCGGTACAGCCCTTTTTCGAGATCCTTTCACAAATGGTGTGGAAGAATCCAGCTCTTATTCCTTCTGTGGCCAAGTCCATAGATAGGCAATATGCTCCTCCTAAGGATCTTGGCCTCTCAAGCCTTTGCTGATGCCATAGTGGTCCTGGCCGAGAATAAGGCTGTCCTTCTGCAGGAATCTACAGCCTGGCCTATGAACAAAGAATCTTACTAGATGGACACCTTAGGTAAGAGTCTTTGCTGCCTCAACCCTGAGCATGTGCAGTGCCTGCTAGCAGGGCTGTTTTTCTCAATATGAGTATGATGTTTGGCATTCCCTCCAAGTAATGGTAGAAGCTCTGCCTGAATCAGAGGTTAAGTCCAAGCTACTTCAAACCATAGCTAATGGTATAGAGTCCAATAACCAACAGGTTAAAGCTGCAATGGAAACCTTCGATGCCACCTCCTGGGCTGCGGCGGGGTATCTGCACCTGTTGCCACTCTTGGTTGTGTACTTCGGGTTTCACGAATGATGCCCAGCAGCAGGTCATGACCTTACCTTTTGATGGTATGCATCTGTTCGGACCTCGGGTGGAGCAAGCACTAGAGGCCACACTGAAGACTAGGTCTGCCATTAAGACGGCCAGACCTGCGCCAGTCCCCTTCCGAGGGGATGGGAACAAGCACCAGTTTCACAAGTGTTAGTCCTTTCTGGACAAAGGTAGAGGAGGTTTTAACAGAAACCAGATCCTTGAGCCACAAAAGAAAGTGCAGCAGAAAGCGCAAGGGCCCAAAGCACTCAGTGCCATCTTCTGAATTTCCAGCCCACATACCAACTCAGCTGCCCGAGAGGGCCGCCTCCTCAGCAGTGGGAGGGCATCTGACTCAGTTCTACAATCAGTGGAAATCGATCACATCAGCAAATGGGTCCTCCGGATAATTTGCGAAGGGTACTCTCTCAATCTTTCGGAAACCCCTCCGGATCATACTCCCAAACGACGGCTCAGGCTGTTGGCAGTACAATCAGACCTTCAAACACCATGAAGTCTTGCTATATTATAACAATAGCAGTCAGCCACTGCAGCTGAACTGCCCCGGAGAGGAAGGAGTTAACTCCAGAGGATCTGGAGTTGTACAGCGCGAGGGCGCTGTGCCAAAGCTCTATCTGGCCAGTTTCAAATGAAACTGTCAGATTCTTTACTCCGCTCCACTGAACAGTCGCTCCGGAGATCAGCTCCTTCAGCTCGGTTCATTCTCGGTTCAAGCGAGTATTTTTCGGTTCATTTGAACCGGCAAAAAGTATTTATTTTACTGCATTTCGGTTAAAAGCTCTATCTGGTAAACCGTAAGTACAAATTTAAAGTCTGTGTGGAAATTCAATTATCGGTTCGCTGATTTTAACGTTTTGAAGTGTTTGGTTGGGCTTTTAGAGTGCGGTTCCCGGTTCTTAACGGTTCTAAAAAAAACCTGGTTTTTAAATAGGTTTTTTCAAATACCCGTGACACGGTTAGGAACCGATAAGGGTGTCTTGCCTGGCACTGCCATCAAAAGGGCAAGTTTTTGGATAGGCTGGCATTGTCTGAGAAACCCAAAAGAAAAACCGGGCCCACTGGGTTTCAACACTGTGATGTCTGTGGGGAAGCCTTTGCCAAGGCTGACCCACACACCACTTGTGTCTATTGTCTGGGGGTTGACCACCTCCTGTCAGACTGCCAGGTGTGTAAAAATTTCCCTGCAGCCACCCTGGAAGAGATTGGGCCGGCTCAGGGAACGAGAGGCCAAAAAGTCCGCTGACCCGGATGGCCAGCCCAGTCCAGCACCCACTGGACCAGAGGGAGTGCCCTCTGACCAGGGCGAGACTTCCTCGGGCAAAAGAAAGGCTGGTTCTGATGAACCAGTCCCAGTTAAAAAGACAAAAAAAATCAGTAGGTTTGGAGTCCAAAATTGTCTCTCCCAACTGCTGCAGAGATAGCTAAAGCCATTCAGATTGTCCAGTCACTGTCTCAGGGACCTGTCGAACCACCAACAGTTGGTAAAGGTTGGTTCGTTCAGTTCCAGTGGTTCAGGAGTATGATGTTGAGGAATTTATGAACCACAGGAGGGGAGGAGGAATTTGATCATATATGTGTGGCTGGGAGGGTCTGACGTGCCCATTGAACCGGACATTTCTCCAGACAGACCTTTAGAATCTCCTCCTATTTTGTCTGAGTCCCTTCTCATTTTATGTTTTACAAAAGGTTGCAGAAACCTCCAGCTTCTTTAGAGGAGGCTGTGGATGAGCAAGAGGAGCCTGATTATGTAGAAATGATGGATATACCAGAGTCTAGGAGGTTGTCTATTCTTTTGCATAAGTCATTTAGGAAGCAAACAACAAAGATTTTAAAAATCCTCATTCTGTCCCTCTCCTGTAGATAAAAAAAATGGACAGAAGGTATACTTTGTCAGGCTCTGATACAGACTTCCTCACTGAACAGTGTAGTCATGTAGGTGTGGTACAAGCTGCAGCCTGTGACAGGGCTAATATTCCCCTGGCCTCACATCCTCCTGATAAGGATTCCAGGAAGATTGATGCCATGGCGAAAAAACAGTATATGGCAGCTTCTTTGGGCTCAGGCAGGCAAATTATATGGCTTATGTAGCTAGATATCAGAAATCTAGATGGGACACAATATTGCAGTTAGCCAAGCAGGCCCATGGCCAGCTGGCTAGTGAGTTGGAACAGGTGGCTGCTGATGGCATTGAAGCCTCTAAAGTTCAATTTCATACTGCTGTTGATGTTAATGATGTTTCCTCTAGGGTCATGGCCACTTCTGTAGCTTTCCGTCAGAGGTTGGCATGGCTCAGATGCACTAATCTGTCCCAGGATACTCAGTCAAAGGCTATGGATTTTCCTGTAGTGGGAAATTCTCTGTTTGGGGAACAAACAGAAAACTATATGAAAAAGATGGATGAATACAGAACTACCTACAAAAGTGCCCAGGCTAAGGAGAGGCATGCCACTCCACAAAGGCACGCTCCCAGAGGTAGGGGCAGGCCTTTCCACAGGCCTTTTTACCAATTTCAAGCCTCCTCTGCTTTTGCGCAGAGGGGTTTCTTCAGAGGCAGGGGTAGACGAGGCACAAGTAAACCGTCCCTCTCCCTCAGCCTAAGGCTGCTGCCAAGCAGGCACCCTGATGGAGTGCCCAGGGCCGATTCTCCTGTACCAGTGGGGGGGCAGGTTGGCTTATTTCAGCCAGAACTAGCTGTCCTTAACTTCGGACAGATGGGTTCTGGAGGTAATAAGCCAGGGTCTGGTTCTCAGCTTCAAACAGTTTCCAAAGATGAGAGCCAGACATTTTCCACCTGCAAATCCTTCAGAAGCCCTTGCTTTGGAAGCAGAGGTTTCTTCTCTTCTGGACTGCAAAGCAGTGGAAAGGGTCCCTCCTTGCCATCAGGGCAAGGGGCTATATTCAAGATACTTTCTTACCCCAAAAAAGACAGGAGAATGGCCGCCCATTCTAGATTTAAGGTACCTGAACAAGCATCTTTTGAAACCAAAGTTCAAAATGTTGACTCTGGCAATGATATTGCTTTCACTAAGGCCAGGGACTGGCTAGCTTCCCTGGACCTCAAGGATGCCTATTTTCATGTTCTGATCAGGCCTTCTCACCGAAAGTACCTCAGGTTGGAACTGCCCTCAGGCCACTACCAGTTCAGGGCAATGCCTTTCGTTACCTCTGCCAAGGGTATTCACAAAATGTCTAGCTGTGGTAGTGGCTCACTTAAGAAGGCAAGGGTTGCTGTTTCCCTACCTGGACGACTGGCTCATTGTGGGTCAGTCTCCAGATCAGGTGAAATCCCACTTGCAAGTCACCCAGCAGCTTCTCACTTCCCTGGGATTCCTGCTAAATTTACCAAAGTCAGTTCTGGAACCAGTTCAGGTCCTAACTTTCATAGGTGCAGAATTGAACACAAAGTTAGCCAGGGCATTTCTTCCCTCTGAAAGGGTAGACAGACTCATTGCCCTGGCATCCTCCTTTACCCTGTGAGTCTCTCGACCAGCAAGGCATTTTCTGCAACTCCTGGGGCACATGGCTGCTTCCACAGCTGTAGTGCAAGGAGCAAGATTCCAGATGAGGGACATTCAGTTCCATTTGAGGGCCTATTGGTCTCAAAGGAAGGACCCCCTTTCCAAATTGGTCCCAGTGACTCAAACTCAGATCCTGGCCTCCACTGGTGGCAGGACCAAGCAATCTAAACAAGGGGTTCTCTTCATTCCCATTTCTCTCCCTCACCCTCACCACGGATGCCTCCCTGTTACGGTGGGGAGCTCACTTGGGCGACCTGTCCACTCAGGGAGTGTGGTCTCCTCAGGAATCTCTGCTCCACATCAATCTTTTGGAACTCAGCTGTCTTTTTAGCTCTTCAGGTATTCGGTTTCTGTCCAGAACAAAGTGGTTCAAGTCAGGACAGATAACACCACCACAATGTGGTACATCAACAAGCAAGGGGGCACTCGGTCATCAGCCTTGTGCACCGAAGCAATGAAGTTGTGGTCTCTGGCCTACTCCCTGAACACCTCCCTGATAGCAGTTCACCTCCCAGGGAAGGACAATGTCCTGCTGGATGCCCTCAGCAGAATTTCTCAGGCCATCACTGATGGGCTCTGAATCCACAGGTGCTGGGGTCTGTCTTTGCCAGATGGGGCACCCCTCAGATAGATCTTTTCGCAGACCCAGACAACCACCAACTTCCTCTATTTTGTTGCAGGCCTCCAGTGCTGGGCTCAGTCCCCCTGGACGCCTTTCTGTTGGACTGGAAAGGGAAGTTCCTGTATGCCCCTTTCCTCCTCTTTTCAGGGCACTAGTGAAAATCAGATCTCAACCCTGCAAAGTGATTCTGATTGCCCCAGATTGGGCCAGACAGCCCTGGTACCCTCTGCTTCTGTCCTTGACAGTCCACCTTGCCCTGAGCCTGCCCAGAGTCCACGACTTGCTGGCTTGTGCACAGGGGAGAGTGTGGTATCCGGACCTCAAATCCCTCCATCTCAAGGCCTGGCTCTTGAGGAGTTAGAATTTGCTGATTTACACCTTTCTCAAGGTGTCCTGGATATTTTAAAGGCTTCAGGAAGCCTTCCACTAGGGCCACTTACAATTCTGGTGCTCTGAGAGGCAGATTATTCAGAACTGCTGATCTTCCCATTTTATTGGACTATTTGGTCCATTTAAATTCCCTAGGCCTTAGGCCAGCTACCTTGAAGGTTCATCTGGCAGCTGTCTCTGCTTTTGTGTCAGCAGGAAGCCTGCCTCCCTTTCTTTCACCCTGTGTTTTCCAAGTTTTTAAAGGGTTACTTCATACTAACCCCTTTTTCGGGAACCAGCTCCTGCCTGGGACCTGAATGTTTGCATTGCTCAGTTAATGCAACCTCCTTTGAGCCTCTGTCCTCAGCAGAGCTCAAGTATCTAACTTGGAAACTGTTTTCCTAGTGGCTATCACTTCTGCCAGACGCATAAGTGAATTACAGGCCCTGTCAGTGGAAGAAGATTTTATTTCTTTCCACAGAGATAAGATAGTCCTCAGGACTAATAGAAAGTTTTTGCCTAAGGTGGTTTCAGATTTCCACCTGAACCAATCCATCTCTCTCCCAGTATTTTTCACTGAGCATTTTTCCTCAGGTGAGAGGAGACTGCACAGCTTGGACGTCAAAAGAGCCTTGAGCTACTATTTGGAACGCACCAAGGGTCACAGGTTCGAATCCTTCCAACTCTTCCTTACTTATGGCGAGGTTGGCAAGGGGAAACCTGCCATTAAGAGGACAGTTGCAAGGTGGATTGTCTATTGTATCCAATTTTGTTACCAAAAACTAGGTAGAGAACCCCCCTCAGGACTGAGGGCCCACTCCACCAGGGGTACAGCTGCGTCTCTAGCGGCTGCTAGAGACATTCCCATTCTGGAAATTTGTCAAGCTGCTACCTGGAAGACAGTTCACACTTTTACCAAGCATTATTCCCTGGATGTCCAGTCCAGGAGAGATGCTCGGTTTGGTACAGCTGTGCTTCAGAGCCTATTTCCTAAGTAGGTCCTGACCCTCCTCCATGGACGTACTGCTGTGTAATCTGCTATTGTTATAATATAGCAAGACTTCATGGTGTTTGAAGAAAAAATTACTCACCTTAGTAATTGTTTTTCTTCTCATGGAGTCTTGCTATATTATAACCACCCTCCTCCTGCCCTCTCAAACTTCTCTACTTGGGTAGGGGTGGCAAATTAGTGCAAGCACTGTGTCATGCCATTGTAATTTTTTCCCTTTTACCCTCTTCTTTTTAGGTTAGGGAACTAGGTTGTTCGTTTAGGTAATATTGGCCCCCTTCCTGGACTTGAGTCTTTGGGGGAAGGGGGGTCCTAATGGTGCTTGTCAAGGGGGGAAACTAATAATAATACAATTATTCATTGTTGTTATGGTTATTGGTGTTTCTATTGTTATTACTACTAGTAGGTAGCCATTTGGCTAGTGTAGAGCTTTCCACACAAACTTGTTGCTTAGTGTTAGCTTCGTAAAGATCTGACCGTTTCATTTGAAACTGGCCAGATAGAGCTTTGGCACAGTGCCCTCGCGCTGTAGAACTCCAGATCCTCTGGAGTTAACTCCTTCCTCTCCGGGGCAGTTCAGCTGCAGTGGCTGACTGCTATTGTTATAATATAGCAAGACTCCATGAGAAGAAAAGCAATTACTAAGGTGAGTAATTTTTTCATCTTCCTGGACATAAGTCTCCACCACTCATTCACACTAGTGGGATTGGCGCCGGAGGCACTAAGACCCATCGAGAGCAAACTTTTTGCTGTAGGGTCGGCGCGAGAGACGGCGCTGCGAGCAGCGGCCCGTGCGGTAATGACCATCTCGCGACGCACCCTCCAACCGCCTTCAGTTCCTTTTTTTCCGTCCGAAGGGCTTCAGTGACGTCGTCCTTGTCGCCGGAGTCAAACTTCAAACTAGCGATAGTTTTAAGTTTGTTTTTGTAACTTTATGTGATAAGTAGTATCGCTAATTTTATTCTATTTTCGTTAAATTTTTCTAATATTTAAATTTTACTTGAAGAAGTTTCTGTCACTGGACGGAGTCGACCATGAGCAGGTCAGGTGATTGTAGGGAGACTTCAGATGAAAGCTGTTCAGTCAGCCGGCTGGGTCCGTCAGCCTCTTCTCATGGGTTCGGATAACAGTCAGTCCGATGCCCGGGGATGGGCTGTCTCGCCGCATAAAATAAACGGTCACGATTCTCGGTAATCAGTTCGCCTCGAAGCTCTTCTTCGGCCACATGGTCAAAAAGAGAAGGCATCACTTGAGGTCGCCTTCTGGTATGTCTCGGCTACGACGCCGAAGTTATCGTTAGTTGGTCGGTCCTCTCCTTCGGAGTCGCCAACTTCCGTATCGTCAGCCCCGATCGGAGTCCCTCCTCGCCTATATAGGTAGGGACTCCCAGATGAGCAGTTTCATCAGTGGGCCGCTCTTATGGAGCAATGGGCTCGGAGGCTGGTTCTTCTGCTGGCTCTGTTGCCTCGAGCCTCGGGCCTCCTCCGCGATCAGGTAGGGCGGTTGATCTTCCCAGTCGCGCTGGCGCTTTCTTCGGTTCCAGCGACTCCGTTAGTGTCCCCCCTCACACATGGTTGCGGGCGCAGGGGCCTTCACCGGTGTCTCTTATCTCCTGGTTTTTTCCTTCTCTAGCTTTCCAGGTTCCTGGGCTTTTCGCGCTCGGGAGGGTCTGTTGGCTTTTTCGGTGCTCGCTGGTCTTTGCGGCGGGCTGGGTTCGCTGTTGGCGCCGCTGTAAAGCTGTTGATAGGGCGGCGCCATGCGCGTTGTCGCCCACGGCGCCGCTGGGGCGCTTTATGGGGTCACAGGCCTTCGGGCGCCGGGGCGCCTCGTGCGTGCCGTTTCAGTCTGCTTTTGCCGCTCTTGCCTGCAGCCCTTGGGGACTCTCCTTTTTTCTGCTATTTCCTCCTCTCCTAATTCTTTTCACTCCTTTCCTGTCCAAGCAGTCCTTTCTGGACCATCAGGAGATGATGTTGAGTCTGACCCAGACTCTTCGGTTGGGTGATGCAGGAGGAAACAGGATCTTTCTTTGCTACAGAGCCTGTGGTCGAGGACCTGTCCTTTAAGTCTCTGTTGAAGAACCTGGGATCCACTCTTTCTCTCCAGACTACAGACATCGATCCTGGGAAGATATTAAGGCTCCAGACTTTCCATAAGCTTCGAGATTCCTATGGATTTGACTCCTCCGATCCAGCTCTTCGAGCGGCTGTCTCAAATGGTATGGAATAATCTGCTTTATTCCCTCAGTGGCTAAATCCATTGATAAGAAGTATTCAGCTCCCAAGGATCGCCCCATTTTGGCATCCCAAGCCTTTATGGATCCTATTGTAGTCCTGGCAGAGAATGACAAGGTCGTTTTTCCTCAACTACTACAGTCCGACTTTATTAACAAAGAGTCTCGTAAGATTGATACATTAGGTAAGAGCTCTTTGCTGCCTCCTCTAGGTATGTGTGCCAGTTATCAAGGCTATTTTTCTCAGTATGAGTATATCCTGTGGCACTCTATGAAAAGAATGGTTGAAGCTCTTCCAGATTCGATTCCAAGTCAGAGCTTCTTTTTGATCTTTTAGAGGTATTGAGTCCAATAACCAACAGGTCAAAGCACCATGGACGCTTCGACACTGCTTCGCCAGCAGCTGCGATTTGTACCTGGCGCCATTCCTGGCTGCTGCTTCTGGCTTCACGGTCGATGCCTCATCAGCAGGTGATGGCGCCTGCTTTTATGGCTCCTTTCTTTTTGGCCTCAGGTGGAGCAAGCTCAGAGGCCACTCAGAAGACTAGATCGGCCATTGGTTGGCCAGACTTTTCCGCCTGCCCCTCTCGGGGCATGTGAACAGGACGCCAGCTCATAGTCGCCAGTCCTTTCGAGGCAGAGGCAGGGAAGCTTCCATAAAAGCCAACCTGCCCAACCTCAAAAGAAGACGAGCAGAAAGCGCAGGGGCCTAAAGCTCCAGCGCCACTCTTTATGAGTCGTTGGCCCAAGTTCCATCCACTCTGCCCGAGAACTTTCTCCGGTGGAGGTCGTCTGATGTACTTCTACAACCAGTGGAAGTCCATAACTTCTGACAAAATGGTCCTCGGATAATTCATGAGGGTTATTCTCTCAATTTCTTGAAACCTCCCATTGTCCTCCCAGACGACAACCCAGGTTGTCGGCCTTCAGTCAGACCTCCTCACCAATGGAGATCCAGGGCCTTTCTGAATAACAGGGCATTAGAACTGGTGTCCCCATGATTCATGTAACACAGGTTCTACTCCCATTACTTTGTGGTTCCAAAGAAATCTGGGGATGCGCCATTCTAGACCTCAGAAAGTTAAACAAATTCCTCCCAGGGAGTAATTCAAGATGATTTCTAGGTACCCTGTTACCCTTGCTGCATCAGCACCATCATTGGCCTCTGGATATGCAGGATGCTTACCAGCATATCCTCGCCCACCCGACCCACCGCAAGTCTCTCATGGTTTGTAGCTTCTTGGGGTCAGCATTATCAGTTCAGAGTCCTGCCCTTTGGGCTATCCTGGCCTTGTGAGGTTTTACAAGTGTTGTGCAGTTCTCGGGCGCATCTCAGGAAAGTCGGACTCCGAGTGTTTCCCTACCTGGACGATTGGCATTTCTAGCAAGCCCCTTCTGTCAAGGGACTTTTGGAAGTCGATGCAAGCGACTTCTCGTCTTCTCAAGTCCATGGGAGTTCTGCTGAATTTGAAAAAATCTCAGCTGCAACCCTCCCAGAGGCTCCTTTTCATAGGGCGCTCTAGACACCTTCAGCGAAGGCTTTCCTTCAGAGGACAGAAGACTCGACATCCTTCAATGGCCCGTTACATCAGGGAGAACCAATCGTTCACAGCTCTCGATGCAACGCATGTTGGGTCTCATGAGGTCCTCGGTCTTCACTGTCCCTCTGGTCCGACTGCACATGAGAACCACCCAATGGATGCTCTCCTCAGTGGTCCCCCACCTCTCACCCCCAGTCTTATCCCATCAAGGTGGTGGGCCCCTTGAAGGTCTCTCACCTGGTGTTCTCAAGAGAGCAATCTCCTGGAAGGATTCCCCTTTGCTCCGGATCATCAGATCTCCATCACCACAGACGCATCGCTAATGGGATGGGGAGCTCACTGTCTCTCCCTCCACACTCAAGGTGTATGGATCTGTTCAAAACTCATCTCCACATAAATGTCCTGGAGATGAGAGGGTCCTCTATGCAATCCGAGCTCTGAAGGATGTCCTTGTCACAAGAACATTCTCCTTCAAACGGACAACAAAGCAGTAGATGTATTACATCAACAAGCAGCGGTGCTCATTCTTATCTCCTTTGCAGGAAGCAGTGAGGGTGGGAGTGGTGCTTGGAGCACAAGTCTCTGATTCAAGCAGTTTATCTGCCAGGTATACAAAGCGGACCTAGCAGATCACCTCAGCAGAACGGAGGCCCCTCACGAGTGGTCTCGATCCAGCCGTAGCTTGGTCCCTGTTCAAAGAGTGGGGACTCCAGACCTGGACCTTTTGCATCCCCACTCAACGAAAAACTGCCTCTTCTGCTCCAGAAATCAGGGCCGGCATTTCTGTCAGGATGCTGCTCAGGTGTGTGGACAAAACGCTTTTCACGCTTCTTTCCACTTCCTCTAATCCAGAGAGTACTTCCCTTGTTCGAGTCTCAGGGACCAAGATGATTCTCATTGTTCCTTTCCTGGCCTCGGCAACTATGGTTCTCTACTCAACAGTATGTTGGCAGCTCCTCCGAGACCACTTTGCAAATCAGTCTTTGACTCAGGGTTCGCTGGTCCATCCCAACTGAAATCACTTCACCTTCATGCTTGGCTCCTGAAGAGATAGAAGTGAATCGGGTTCAACGCCTCTCGAGAGTCTCAGACATCCTTCTGGCTGCTCTGAAGCCAGTTCAAAAAAACGTGACGCTTCCAAATGGAAACGTTTTCTCTGTGTAAAAATCTCTTGAACCTTTTCCTGTCCCTCCTGGCAAGGTTTTGGAGTATCTTTTGGACCTGTCAAACTTGGGTCTTCAGTACTCCACAGTTAAAGTTCACCTTAGTGCCATCTCAGCTGCCTATGAGCCCTTTCTTCCTTAACTCTGGCTCAGTTACCTATGGTGAAGAGATTTAAGGATTTTCATACCAGACCCCTGTTAGCGTGGCCCAGTTGCAGCCTGGGACATTAACCTGGTGCTGGACATGCTCACTGGAGCCTTTTCAACCCTTAGCTACCTGTGAGCTAAAATTCTTACCTGGAAGACTGCCCTCCTGGTGGCCATTACCTCAGCCCTGCAGGGTCTCTGAGAGATACATGCCCTGGTTCACGGACTCCTCCGTATACCGTATTCCATAAAGACAAGGTAGTTCTCCCTGCTCATCCTAAATTTCTTCCCAAGGTTGTCAGAATTCCATCTAAACCAACCTCTGGTACTTTCCACTACTTTTGCTAATTTCCAAAATGAAGGGAACGAGCTCTTCATTATTTGGATGTTAAGAGAGCCTTTTGTGTTCTATTTAGATAGAACCAAGGATGTTCTGCAAGACTTGCAACTGTTTGTTTTTTCAGCGACACCGGCTGGGTAACCTGTCGCTATTAGATGCATCTCTTCATGGTTAGTGGCATCATCGTCATTGCTATTCCATGGTCCAGTTAAATTAGAAGGTAGAGTGCACGTCACTCTACTAGGCGGTCGTGCATCCCTAGTGGAAATTGCATGTTCCAATTGCAGATATATCAACGCCGCCACCTGAGCTCAGTGCATACTCTTCGGCAGCACTATGCACTGGATGTTCATGCTAGGCGACATTCCCATTCGGCAGAACTATCCTTAATGGGCTTCTATCTTAGACGTGTGAGCTCTGGCTCTCCTGCCCGCCCTTTGGGGATTATCAAGCTTGGTACTCTCCACTAGTGTGGGTGAGTGGTGGAGACTTATGTCCAGGAAGACTAGGAGAAATTACATACCTACCGTAATTCTTGATCTTCTTGGACGAGTCTCCACCACTCATTCACGCCCACCCTCCATCCCCCGAGCTCACCGCTGTATTGGTCTTCACTCCTCAAATCTTTAGGCCGTGAGACTTCTTTGCTGACCTTCTTACACGGGTCATACTGGACTATCTATGTCCGCTTTTTAATGTTGGGTTTACTTCTTTACGTTAGTTGGCTGCACCTCCTTGGTAAAAAAGGTACTGAGGCGTGTTGGAGGGTCGTCGCCGAGATGGTCATATCACCGGCCGCTGCTCGCTGGCGCCGTGTCTTGCGGCGCCGGTCTGCACCGTACCTCTCCAGCAAAAGTTTGCTTCGATGGGTCTTAGTGCCTCCGATTGCTAATACCACTAGTGTGAATGAGTGGTGGAGACTCATCCAAGAAGATCAAGAATTACGGTAGGTACGTAATTTTCCTTTCTTGCTTCCGAAGGACAAGGCCTTCTGAATAGGGCAGTAGAAGTAGATCTTACTTCGAGATACAGCTCTTGCAGCAGGTAACACCATTTACGTTAGTTGCGCTGCACCTCCTTGGTAAAAAAGGTACTGAGGCGGTTGGAGGGTCTTCGGCCGCAACCGGTTTCAGGTTCCCCACCTATTTTGGTGGAACCTCCACCTAAGTTGCCCCTCTGAGGGATTCCCTCCAGAGGGCTCGGCAGTCTTGGGTCTCCCCACAGACTGCTCTAATTCACGGTTACCCCTGATACGCCCCTAGGCGTGTCAGAGGGACTTGGTGGGCAGCCTTTTATCCGGGACTCCTCCGATTCCGATAACACTGGCCTTCACTCTTCGATGGGCTAACGGCGCAGGCTTGGAAGAAGGCTTCCTCCTTCCAGGGCATCCTCCGGCTCATTTCTGAATCGACGGGATGGCCCACAGCCTATCCAGAAAAAGGCGGAATATCCTCACGGATATCCTTAAGGGGGATACCTCATTGAGGCTTTTCCAGCTGTCGGGCTTACAGGGTCCGGCCTTGAACTCTGGCAGGCCCAGCCTCCTGCCCAGCTCCATCTGCCCGATGGCACGAGCACGCTGTGCCCAAGGGACTTTGGCAGGGTTTACTGAGCACCCTCATGGAGATGCCTGTGACTGCCTAGTATTCAGGCGGACGGGCAGCTCAGCCGATACTGACCGCCTCCAGACAAAGAGTCCAAACTCATGGACCACTCGGCCCGAAGGTCTATGCTGCATCATCTTTGGGCCTTCGCCAGGCAAGCTCAGCGTGATTATGGCACACTTCTCTCACGCCTTCTTGGGGTCGCTGGACGAAGTTCTTCCCCACCTCCCAGCTGACATGCAGACCACGGTCAAGCAGGTCAGGGACCAGGGCAGAGCTGTTGCTAAACAACAACTCCAGACTGCTCTGGAAGTGGGTGATTCCTATGCCCGTTCACTAGCTGCAGTGGTATCCACTCGCCGCAGGGCTTGGCTGAGGTTATCCGCCTTTCCCGTGGATACTCTGCACAGCTGGCTGATGCCCTTCCTTGGCAACGACCTCCTTCGGCCAGGAGGCAGAGTCACCTGCAGCTTATCGAGCAATCTAATGCCACCTTGGATGCTACATCTGCTAAGGGTTCTTCAGTAAGAACCAGCAGGCGCTTGGGAAAAGCCTTTTCGTCAGTCTTCCCCTGCGGTCAGACAACCACCCTTCCAGGGGTGTCAACAACAGCAGGCTCAGGCTTGGAGCCTAGGCCCAAGCAAGGTCCCCAGCAGCCCGCGCAAAGGAGGCCGGTGCTGGTCCAGGTCGCCGCCTCCTCCTCAAGCCTGCCCAGTGATGGGCCGGGGTGTCCTCCCCGTACCCGTCATTTGAGCTCTGGGTCCTCCCATGGGGGCGGCTCATCTTCGTTCTCAGCCTGCTCGGTATCACCACGGACAGATGGGTCCTAGAAGTGGTCAGGCAGGGTCTGCCTCAGAATTTGGAGTAGTACTCAGCCAGCCTGGTGCCCCCACGAGAGAGGCGGATCCAGTCGCCCAGTCTGTCCTCTGAGGCGACATTGCGCTTCTCCTCCTCAAAGAAGGTGGTGGCCCGAGTGATGGATCCTCCTTCAGACCCAGGCTTTGTTTCCAGGTATTTCCTGGTGCCAAAACAGGCGGGATTGGCGCCCATTCTAGATCTGCACGACCTGAATCGGTGTATCACAGGTCTCGCACCTTTCGGATGGTAACTCTAAATCGGATCATACCATCCCTGGAGCGAAACATGTGGTTCTGCACACTGGATCTTCAGGACGCTTTTTTCCACATCCCTATCCGTCCATCTCATCAGCGGTTCCTCCGCTTCAGGATCGAAGGGACCCTGTACGAGTTCAGAGCCATGCCGTTCGGCCTGTCATCGGCCCCAAGGGTTTTCACCAAATGCATTGCAGTGGTGGCAGCCCATCTTTGGCGTCAGGGGGTTCGTATTTACCCCTACCTGGACGATTGGCTCCTGGCGGGATCCTCCCTTCAGGAGGTGGAGAGGTCCAGGGACCTGACCCTCCGAACCTGCTCACACTTGGGCCTTCTGATCAACGAGGCCAAATCAGAACTCGTACCTTCCCAGGTGATGGGCTTCATCGGGGCAGAGCTAGACTCTTGTCAAGCCAGAGCTCGGCTGCCGGCGGACAGGGGCGGAGGTTCTCTCCTCCTTTGCCCAATCATTTTGTTGGGCACTCCGCTCTGCCGGGTCTTCCTGCCTCCCTGGGCTACATGGCGGCGTGCCGTCGGTGGTCCGCTGGGCCAGACTGCACATGCGCCCCCTCCAGTGAGGCGCCGCCCAGTGGTCTCAGCGTCAGGTCTTTTCGACCAGCTGGTCACGGTCACCAGAGGATGTGGGGCGCTCTCCAATGGTGGACCGTCCAGTCATCTGCAGGAAGGGATCCCGTCCGTCCGCCCGAGCCGACGGTCATCTCTTACGACCGACGTCGCCTCTCATGGGCTGGGGAGCCCATGGGGACCACAGAGCTCATGGGCTCTGGACCCCAGAGGAGTCCCGATGCCACATCAACCTGTTGGAGCTCAGGGCAGTCAGACTGGCTGTCCGCTTTCGCTCCTCAGCTCCGGGGTCAAGTGGTTCAAGTCCAGACGGACAATACCACGACCATGTACTACCTCAACAAACAGGGCAGTACGCACTCCCGTCTGCTATGCAAGGAGGCGCTCCGGATCTGGACCCTCGTCAGCCTACTGGAGGCAGATCTCCTAGCCATCCATGTGGCAGGAGTCGCGAACCAACTGGCGGATGCTCTCAGCCGCTTAGGCCAGACATCCCAGGAGTGGTCTCTCCATCCAGAGGTAGCTTACTACCTGTTCTCTCGTTGGGGCAAACCGTTGGTGGACCTGTTTGCCTCCAGGGAGAACACCAAGCTGAGGCTGTTCCATGCCCGCCCCCTGCAGCAGGGCTCGCTGCAGGGGGATGCCTTCTCGAGGCCGTGGACCCCAGGCCTCTTTTACGCCTTTCCTCCATTTCCCTTGATCCACAAGGTGTTACTCAAGGTGAGGAAGGACAAGGCTAAGGTGATCCTAGTAGCCCCAGATTGGCCGCCAGTTCTGGTATCCAGATCTCCTCAGCCTCAGCTGCAGGAACCCGGGCGGCTCAGTACACGCCCGGACCTGATTTTTCTGAACAAGGGGAAGGTCCTTCATCCGGACCTTCAATTCCTGCACCTCACAGCCTGGTTCCTGAGCGGCTAGAGTTCCAGGCTTTGGGTCTTTCTGAGGATGTCTACACCGTGGTGGAGGCATCTCGAAAAGAATCGACCAGGAAATGTTATGCCTTTAAATGGAAGAGATTTTCCGTTTGGTGTCAGGGTAAAGGTCTGGGCTCCTTATCCTGCTCGGTGGCTAACATTCTGGACTACCTTTGGTCTCTCTCCAAAGGGGGTCTTCGGTCATCGACCCTTAGGGTGCACCTTGCAGCCATCTCTGCCTACGGGCATGGGCCGTCAGCCGGCGTTGGCTCAGGGGGAGGCGGTGGCTGGTCGAGCTTTTCAAGGCCTGGATCACACATCCCCTCGGTCGTAGACCTTCTCCTCCGTTGGGATCTTTTGCTGGTTTGGCAAGCTCAGGGGCAAGCCATTCGAACCCATGCACAAGTGTGAGCTCTCGCACTTGTTGTGGAAGACTGCCTTCCTGGTGGCTATCACGTCAGCCAGAAGGACAGGGGAGCTCCAGGCGCTTTCGGTGGACTCCCCTTATCTGGTCTTTCACAGGGACAAAGTTGTCCTGCGCCCCACCGAAATTCCTTCCGAAGGTGGTGTCAGAGTTTCACCTTAACCAGGTGTTGACCCTGCGGTATATTACCCTAATTACACCTCGGACGCAGAGTATAGGCTCCATACTCTGGACCTCAGACGTGCTCTCTCCTATTATAAGGAGAGGACGGCGGAAATTCGGGGAGAGGTTCGCCAGCTGTTTGTCACCTACGCTGAAGCCGCTTCTGGCAGACCTGCAGCCAAGCGGACTATTGCGAGATGGATCACATCATGCATAGGTCTGTGCTACGAGTTGGCGGGTAAGGAGCCTCCCAAAGGGCTAAGGGCTCATTCTACCTGTTATACTGCTGCTTCGGTGGCTGCTTCCAGGGACATCCCTATCCAGGAAATCTGTCTGGCCGCTTCCTGGAAGTCAGCGAGCACCTTTATTACCCATTACCACATTGACCTAGAGTCGTGTCGGGATGCTGGTTTTGGGGCCTCGGTTCTCCAGTCTCTATTCCCTAAGTAGGGGGTGTGCTCGTTGCCTCCCTCATCCCGGAGAACTGCTAGGAGTCTGCCAGACAGTGTGGATGAACAACATATCCACGCTCCTAGAAAAACAGGTTACTCACCTGTAACAGTAGTTCTAGGAGTGGTATATGTTGTTCATCCACACACACCCACCCGACCTCCGGCTTTGGGCGCACAACCTGGCTTCCAGCGGGCTAGATCTGGCATCATGGGGCGGAGCCGAGGTATTTATCACCCGGGTGGGTGGGAGGAGCCAGCTTGAAGACTTCTGGCAAGATTTAAAGGGGAAAGGGACAATGCCAGACAGTGTGGATGAACAACATATACCACTCCTAGAACTACTGTTACAGGTGAGTAACCTGTTTTTCTGGACCAGCATGGGAGAAAGATTTACGCTTCCTCCACACTGAGCATCAGGGTCCTGAACTATTGTCGGCCACATGGGGGACTACCAGAAGGCCATCCTTACTCAGGCGGAAGCCAAACTGGACTCCTTGCCTGACTCCCAAGTCAAGCAGGAGTTGGCTGGTCTCGTCCGCTCTGCTCGTTCGGCCAGTCGACACATGCTACGTGCGACATACAACGCAGTGGACACTGCTGTCGCTGTAGGCCTACGGCGTCATGCTTGGCTCTGCGTGTCAGGTTTGGTCCTGGTGGTGCAATCTGCTATCCAGGAAGCACCCTTCCGGGGGTCGGTGCTCTTCGGGGGGTGATGTCAAGGACATCACTGATTTGCAAGAGAAGGGGACGGCTCTGAAATCAGTTGATTCCATGTACCGTCCCCATCACACAGCAATGACCCTTCATGGAGCGGAATCGCTAAAGGCGAAACCCCAGGGAAAGGGCCCCCACAGCTGCCAAACCCCGCTCAAAAAAGCAGCGGGTGCTTCAGCTGCGGCGCTGCCCCACACCACCTGACTCCTTTCCTCTCCCACTGCCTCTGGACTCCCCGGAGGAAGCGGTAGGAGGGTGGTTTTCCCTCCACCTTAAGGGATGGGAGAGGATAACCATGGATTCTTGGGTGCTCCAGTTCATAGCAGGACACTCCATAGAGTTATTTCAGAAACCACCCCACCACCACCCTCTGAAGTCGTCATATTCATGGGAACACCTTCCTTTGGTCCAGGAGGAAATTTCGGCTCTTCTGCTGAAGCAAGCGATAGAGCCTGTCCCCCTTCATCTTCAGGGGACGGGTTACTATTCCCATTTCTTCCTGGTCCCAAAGACAGGAGATCTCGAACCAATTTTAGATCTCGGTTCCCTGAATCTTTACATAGAATACAAAAGGTTCAGGATGCTCTCTTTGCAGAACCTTCTGCCACTCGTCCGGCCGGGTCAATGGCTTTGTGCTCTGGATATGCAGGATGGTTATCTGCACATTCCCATTTGCCCATCTCATCGCAGATACCTTCGTTTTGCGTTCAAGGGGGACCACTACCAGTTCAAGGCGCTCCCGTTTGGTCTATCTCCCAGTATTTACCAAATGTCTGGCAGTGGTGGCGGTCCACCTGCGTACTAAGGGAGTACAGGTTTTCCCTTACCTGTCGGCCTCGTCAAGGGAGGAACTCCTGCGTTTCCTCTCCCTTACCCAGCAGGTTTTTGCCTGCCTGGGTATTACAATCAACCATTCCAAGTCTCATCTGGACCCATCCCAGAGACTACAGTTTGAGGCGATCCTTGATACGACCATGGGCAAGGCCTTTCTGCCTCCGGACAGGGCGGCCACCCTTCAGACCCAAATAAGTCTGTTGTCCAACCGCAGGATGGTCTCTGTGAGGTTGGTCCCTCGCCTTCTGGGGCTCATGGCGGCTGCTATCTAGCGGTAACTTGTACTTCGACTCACCTTGAGGATCTCCGTGGACTCTACGCCTCAGTGGGATCAGCTAGTGGACGCACCTAGATCACTGGAGTTCTGATCTCCTTGCCGATGGCGAGACTTGCAATGGTGGATGTTCGAGAGAACCTGTTTGGGGAGTTCCTTTCTTTCATCCTCCCCCTCCCATACTCTAACCACAGACGCCTCAAGCGAAGGTTGGGGAGCCCATCTAGGCTCTCATCGGATCCAGGGCTCCTGGTCCAAGCTTGAACAAGCTCTCCACATCAGTGTGCTCGAGCTTCGGGCAGTGTTGTACACTCTCCAAGCCCTTCACCAATACATCCTTCCCGGCCACCTAGCCGTCCAGACGGACAACATGTGCATTGTGTGGTATATCACCAAGCAGGGAGGGACTCAGTCCTATCCTCTATGCAGGGAGGCAATGAGGGTTTGGGATTGGGCAACGCAACACGACCTTCACCTCACGGTGATTCACGTTCCGGGAGTCGACAACACCCTGGCAGACAAGCTAAGTCGCTCTTCCGCTCTGACTGACGAGTGGGAACTGGACCAAGGGGTCCTAGACAATATCTCCCAACTTTGGGGAACACCACAGGTTGACCTGTTTGCATCCCCCCAAACGCAAAACTTCCAGTCTTCTGCTCGCTCGTTCCAGAGCGAGGTGCTTTTTGAAGCGACACTCCAGTCTCTAGACTGGAAGGACAGATTCGTCCATGCCTTTCCCCCAATTCCACTTCTCCCACGAGTCTTGCAGAAACTAGCTTCAGAAGGAGTGCGAATGATTCTGATCGCTCCTCTTTGGCCCAGGCAAGTCTGGTTCTCTCTTCTACAACAATTTTCAGAGGATCCTCCTCTTCCTCTATCTCGAGGTTTTTTGACCCAGGATCAGGGGACCCTGGTCCATCCAGGCCTCAAATCCCTTCAACTGCATGCATGGCCCCTGCAGACCTAGCCCAATTCCGTTTTGGAGTGTCTCCCAAAGTGGCCGAGAAGTTAGTGGAGGCCAGAAAACTCTCCACCAGATCCACTTGTGCCATGAAGTGGAAAAGATTCACTATTTGGGCCGCTTCCGAGAACGTGGAACCTTTCTCCTGTTCAGCGGGGCTTTGTTTGACCTGGGTCTCAGCCATTCCTCTCTGAAGGTACACATGATGGCCATTTCGGCCTATCACGTTCCCTTCGCGGACAAGGCATTTGCTCAACTGTAGGTCTCCAAGACCTTTCTCAGGGGTCCTCCATCTGAGGCCCCCATCCGTACTCCTGCTCCCCCTTGGGACTTGAACTTTGTTCTCGAAACTTGCTCTTCCTTCCTTCGAACCTGCAGCTTCTGCGGATTTGAAGTTCCTTTCGTGGAAGACGCTCTTCTTGGTGGCCATTACTTCGGCTCAAAGAATCTCCGAGCCCTGATGTGTAAAAATCCCCTACTTGATTTTTCACAAGGAACGAGTTGCTGTTCGCATGAATCCTATGTTTCTACCTAAAGTAGTAGCAGAGTCTACCTTAAATCAGTCGAGAGTTACATACCTTTTTTACACAATACTTTAATCAAGGTGAGTGTTTACTCCATACTATGGATGTTCACTGGATTCTGAGATACTACACCAACAGGACAAAGGATCTCAGAAAGACTGATCAGTTGTTAGTCTCTTTTGCTCACAGAAGGGAAGGCAATGCTGTTTCCAAGCAGTGCCTAAGTGGTTGGCTCTTTGCATCACATTTCTATTATGACAAATACAAGAAGACCCTCCTGGGTCAAGTCAGAGGCGACTCCACAAGAGTAGTAGCTGCCTCTGCGGCTTGTTTCAAGAATGTGTCTGCGGCAGACATCTGTGCTGCCGCCAGCTGGACTTCCATCCATACCTTTATGAAACACTGCAGTTTGGATGTTGCTTCTCGCCGTAGAGCAGGCTTCTGGCTGGCTGTTTTGCGAGGCTTCCTATCTTGAGACTTGCACGGCTAGAACTGCTTCTTGGAGTAGTTTTCCTCCTCCCGGTGCCTTTCTTTGTTCCAGACTGCTTGGAATTTAGTCCTATATGTAATTATCTACTACAATAGTCCTCTCAAAATAAGATAGTACAGTTACGTAAGAACTTACCATAACAGTAGATCTTAGAGAGGCGCTCTTGCAGTAGGTAATGCCTTCCCTTCCTCCATCCCTCTAGGCTTTTTCAGCTCCTTTTCCATTGAGGGAAATATCTGCTACTCTCTCGTCTGGCCTGTGGCGGGAAAGAACTGGAAGGCAGGCGTCCAGGACCGCCCCTTTATACCGACGTCTCCTGACGCCCGTCACCT
This sequence comes from Neoceratodus forsteri, assembly GCA_016271365.2. NCBI lineage: Eukaryota > Metazoa > Chordata > Ceratodontiformes > Ceratodontidae > Neoceratodus > Neoceratodus forsteri. The sequence continues at coordinate 55,666,879 of JADMNL010000033.1, forward strand.
GACGTGAGGGCGATCCCTCGCCAGGGACTGCTAGCTAGAAATTTTTCCGTGGGGTCCTGCCAGCGTCGGTCCTATATGTAATTACCTACTGCAAGAGCCACTCTCGAAGATCTACTGTTACGGTAAGTTCTTACGTAACTGTACTTTTCTGCGGTTGGTCTTTGACTCTGTGGACAGTTCCTCTAGGGCGGCCGCCACTGGCATTTGCCTGTGACACCATACGTGGTATCTGGGTTCGATCCAGACGTCCAAACCAGTCTTCTGGATGCTCCCTTTAGAGGCTCCATGCTCTTTGGCGAAGACATGGAGCAGATTATCACCAGGCTGCAGGACTCCGTAAAGGCCATCCAATCCTTGCTGTTCATGTACCGCCCAAAACGGGCAAGTTCGCAAACCTTATTTTCTAGGAGCGTGGATATGTTACTTATCCTCACAGTTTGGCATTGTCTCCTTCCACTTTAAATCTGTCGGAAGTCTTCAAGCTGGCTCCTCCCACCCACCTGGGTAGTATATACCTCGGTTCCACCCCATGACTCCAGATCTTCCTTTTTACTGGAAGATAAGGTTGCCTTTCTCGTGCTTTCACATTTTATAGGCCCTGGCTTTCAGATCGTCTGTTTTACCAACATTCAAATTAGTTCCAAGTTGGCGATCGTGCTTTTGCAGCATTGATCGTGGAGGAAAAATCTTCCCCAGGATTTCGCCGGTGTCCCTGCGGCCAAAAATGTCGCTCACTGATCCCTCCCACCTCACATGCAGTTACTGCTTGGCTTCCATCCCAGCATCCTGGACGACTGCAAGGCACACCTGAAGCTGTGGAAATCAGAAAAAATGAACCCTCCGGTGAAGTAATAGGAGGCTAGGTGTGCGGTTTCTTCGGCTGCGTGCTCCGCCGAGCAGCTGGAACACATGAAGATGTTCAGGGAGGCAGCCGCTTGCGCTTTGGCCAGTCGAAGCCTCTTTGTTCCTCTCAACCTAGGCTCCACCTTTACTGGTTCTTTTAAAGAGTTGTACCAGTCTCTCCCCACCAGGGGTGAGGCGCCCTCGAGCTCGCACTCCTCCTGCTCTTGGAAGAGACAGAAAGAACCTTTGGCCTCGTTTCGTCGACTATCTTGGGACCGAGAGAGGTCAGAGTCCCAAGAGCATGAGGTCTCTACCTTGGTCGAGATCGCCTCCTTGGCCTGCCGTCTTTCCGGATCTTCTGTCTGGCCAGGGGACCGAGGAAGTGGCCGATGAGGTCGAGGTAATCCTCGACCAGACGACTCCTTAGTACGGACTCCGGTCCTAGTATTTCCTGATGAGACCCAGCTTGGTGGCATCCCCATCAAGGACCTGGTTTCGGAACCTCAGGTTTCACTTATCCCACAGGTGTCTCCCAATCGACAGTCTGCCCGATCTTGGTCGAGGTCCAGGACCCCCTCTGCCGAATGACGTGGGAGAGCCATAAGTCCTCTAAGAAGCGATGCCACAGGTGAGCTACATCCTCATCGGACGAGGGGAGGCTCCGGCGGAATCTCTAGCGCTACGAGGACCTTATGTGGCAACAGCTGATCCATGAGTGTGGATGTGGTGTTCATGCACATTTCTTGGCATGTCCCCTTCCACTTTAAATCTTGCCGGAAGTCTTCAAGCTGGCTCCTCCCACTCACCTGGGTGGTATTTATCTCGGTTCTGCCCTCTGACATCAGATCTTCTTTTCTGCTGGAAGATGCAGATTCACGGATCTTCCATTTGGCCAGGGGACCAAGGAAGTGGCTGATGAGGTTGAAATTCTCCTCGACCCGATGGACCCTCTGTCGCCGACAACTGTTTGGAAAGGACTCCGTTCTTTGTCTTCCCTGATGAGGAGATCCAGCCCGCTGGTGTCCCCATCAAGGATCCGGTTCCGGACCCTCTGTTTTCGACCCTGGTGTCTCCTGATCGACCGAGTTGGCCTCCTCGGTCGAGGTCCAGAACCCCCTCGGCTGAGAGCCACAAGCTGCTCTAAAAGGGTGTCGCCACCCGTCCTTATCCTCCTCTGACAAGGAGAGGTTCAGACAAACTCCGGTGCTATTCAGACCTCGTGTAGCAACAGCTGATTATGACCGGGCAGAAGCCAGCTCCGCTGTCCACCCCGGCCATTACTTGGCTCCCACCTCCTAGGCAGATGCCAACCCCTCTGGAACTAAAGCCACCGGTTCGTCAACCTGTGGGGCTAGCCAGTCTCCTGGTTCGGCCTGTTCCGGTCTCTCCACAAATTCTGGTGGAACCACCGCCTAAACAGTCTGAGGAAGGCGCGCCCTCTAAAGAGGACCGACAAGACACTGGGCTTCCCAAATGTCTGTCACCCCGGGATGCCCACGGCACATCGAGGGTGACATAGGCGGTAGATCGCTCTACCATAACTCCTCGGATTCAGATGTCACTGGCTTGCACTCACATCCCGGTGATGAGTCGACGGTCGGCACAGGGTTGGAGGAAGGCCCTTCCTCCTTCCAGGGCATTCTCTGCTTCATCTCCGACTCCACCAGAATGCCCCTGGAGCCCATCCAGTAAAAGGCAGAGTACCCTGTCACGGATATCCTGAAGAGAGGGGATACCCCAACGGAGGCCTTTACAGTGGCTGAGGCCATCGTTGGCCCGGCCCTTGAACTTTGGCAGCATCCTGCCTCCTGCCCAGCATCATCTGCCCACATGGCCCTCAAGTACGCTGTGGCCATGGGGTCCCTTGCGGGAGTCACTGAACACCCTTCGGTCGAGAACCTCGTGACCACCTCTGTGTTCAGGCACACACTCACCGACCCCTGGACAAGGAATCCAAAAATAATGGACCACTCTGCCCGCAAGGTCTACGCTGCTTCTTCTCTGGGCCTTCGTCAGGCCAGCTCGGCTATTATGGTACACTTCTCCCATGTCCTCCTGGGGTCATTGGACGAGGTCCTCCCTCATCTCCCACCGGACATGCAGACTACTGTCAAGCAGGTCCGTGACCAAGGTCGTGCTGTCGCTAAACAGCTCCACACAGCCTTGAATATTGGAGATTCTTGTGCCCGCTCGTCAGCTGCAGGGCTTGGCTGAGGCTTTCCTCCTCCCTGGTGGATACTCTGCATAAGCTTGCGGATGTGCCCTGCCTGGGGACCGACTTGTTCGGTCCCGGAGTGGCCAGGCACCTTCAGCGTATAGAGCAGTCCATTGCCACCTTTGATGCTACTTCTGCCAAGGGTTCTTCGGGCAAGAACCAGCAGAAGAGAAATAAGAAGCCATTTTGGCACTCTTCCCCTGTGGTTAGGCAGCCGTCCTGTCAAGGAGGTCAGCAGCAGGTTCAGGCTTGGCGCCTACGGCCCAAGCAGGGTGTTCAACAGCCCCGTAAAGGAGGCCGAGGCGCAGGTCCTGGAGCCGCCTCCTCCTCTAAACCTGCTTAGTGATGGGTTGAGGGTCGCCACCCATCACGCCAGCTCTAGGTCCTCGTGTGGGGGGTCGGCTCTGCCACTTCATTTCTATCTGGTCCGCTATCACTTCGAACAGGTGAGTTCTCGAAGTGGTCGGTCAAGGACTGCCTCTGGAATTCAAGCAGTACCCTCCCAGCCAAGCCTGTGCCCCTCGGAAGGAATGGATCTCCGCATGCACCCAGTGGGCTCTTCGAGACGACTTGGCTCACTCCTTTGCAAGGAGGCAGTAGCCCCACTGCCAGATCCTTGAGCAGAACCAGGCTTTCTTTCCAGATACTTCTGGTGCCGTGGGTGGGTGTTGGCGCCCCATTCTAGATTTCCACGACCTGAATCAGTTTCTCATGTCCTTCACCTTTCGGATTGTCACTGTCACGGATCATACTATGCTTGGAGCAAAACATGGGGTTCTGTTCACTGGATCTACAGGATGCGTTCTTTCACGTCCCAATCTGTCCGTCCCATCAGCGGTTCCTCTGCTTCAGGGTCGAGAGGACCCTGTAAGAGTTCCGAGCCGTGCCGTTCGACTGGTCATCGGCCACATGAGTCTTAACCAAATGAATTGCACTGGTGGTTGCCCATCTTCGGCGTAGAGTAGTCAGAATCTACCCTTGCCTCGACGATTGGCTCCTAGCAGGTTCCTCCCAAGAGGAGGAGGAGGAGAGGTCCAGGTATGTGGGCCACCTGATCAACGAGGCCAAGTCGGAACTCGTGCCTTCCCAGGTGACATGCTTCATCGGGGTGGAGCTCGACTCTCATCAAGCCAGAGCTTGGCTCCCGGCAGAAGGGGCAGGGAGTCTCTCTTCCTTTGCCCATTCATTTCTGGTTGGGCAGCTGCGCCCTGCCCGGGACTTTCTGCGTCTTCTGGGTTACATGGCAGCATGCACCTCGGTGGTCCGTTGTACCAGGCTGCACTTGCGCCCCCTCCAGTGGTAGCTGGCCACCCAGTGGACTCCGCGATTATGGTCATTTCAACCAGCTGATCACTGTAACCCAGAATATGTGGAACGGTCTCCAGTGGTGGACTGCCCCAGACCGGTTGCAGGAAGGGATCCAGTTTGTCCACCCTAAGCAAATGGTCGTCCTTCCGATGCCTCTCTCATGGGCTGGGGAACCCACATAGGGGACAACAGGACCCACGGGTTCTGGACCCCTGAGGAGTTCCGATGCCACATCAACCTGTTGGAGCTCAGAGCAGTCAGACTGGCACTGTCAGCTTTCGCTCCTTAGCTCTAGGGTGAAGTGATTCAAGTCCAGACGGACAATAGCACGACCATGTACCACCTCAACAAACAGGGTAGCACTCGCTCCCATCTGCTGTGCAAGGAGGCACTCCGCATCTGGACCCTCGTAAGCCAGTTGGAGGCGGATCTCCTAGCCAGCTACGTGGCTGGAGCTTCGAACCAGCTGGCGGATGCTCTCAGCTGCATAGGCCAGACATCCCACGAGTGGTCTGTCCATCCGGAGGTAGCTTATACAGCCTGTTCGCCCGTTGGGACAAACAGATGATGGAGCGGTTTGCCTCCAGGAAAAATGCCAAGCTGAGGCTGTATCATCCCCCCTCCTCCCCCAAGCAGGGCTCGCTGCAGGGGGATGCTTCTTGAGGCCGTGGACCCCAGGCCTTCTCTACACCTTCCCTCCGTTTCCCCTGATCCACAAGGTGTTACTCAAGGTGAGGAGGGACAAGGCGAAGATGATTCTGGTAGCCCCAGACTGGCCGCGCCAGTTTCTGGTATGCAGATCTGCCTCAGCTGCAGGCCCCATGGAGTGGCTTTGCACATGCCAGGACCAGACATCTGTCAACCAGGGGAAGGTCTTCCATCCGGACTTTCAATCCCTGCACCACACAGCCTGGTACCTGATCGGCTAGAGTGCCAGGCTTTTGGTCTTTCCGAAGATGTCTACGCCGTGGTGGAGGCATCTAGAAAGGAATCTAACAAGAAATGTTACACATTCAAATGGAAACATTTTTCCATTTGGTGTCAGGGTAAGGGTCTGGGTCCCAGAATCCTGTTGTGTGGCCAACATTCTCTACTAGTTTTGGTCTCTCTCCAAAGGGGGTCTACGGTCTTCGACTCTTAGGGTGCACCTGGCAGCCGTTTCTCCTTGCTGGGTGCTAGGCTGGTCAGCCGACATTGGCGTAGGAGACATTGGTCAGTTTTTTTTTTTTTTCATGGATCACATATCTCCTGCGGTGCATGAACCTCCACCTCCGTGGGATCTGCAGGACAGGGGCTCCAGGCGCTTTCGGTGGACTCCCTTTATCTGGTCTTTCACAGGGACAAAGTTGTCCTTAGCCCCCACCCGAAATTTTTTCCGAAGGTGTTTGCTCTGCCAGTTTACTGCCCTAACTACATCTCGGACGCAAAGTACAGGCTCCATACTCTGGACCCAAGATGTTCTCTCTCCTATTATAAGGAGAGAACGGCAGAAATTCATGGAGAGGTTCGCCAGCTGTTTGTCTCCTATGCCAAAGCCGCTTCAGGCAGACCTGCAGCCAAACGGACCATTGCAAGATGAATTACATCATGCATAGGTTTGTGCTATGAGTTGGTGGGCAAGGAGCCTCCCAGAGGGATAAGAGCTCATTCTACCCACCATACTGATTGCAGGGGCATCCCTGTCCAGGAAATCTGTCGGGCTGCTACCTGGAAGTCCGCAAACACCTTCCTTACCCACTATGGCATCGACCTTGAGTCACGCCAGGATGCTGGTTTTGGGGCCTCGGTTCTCCAGTTTCTTTCCTAAGTAGGCCTTGCCTACCTCCTCCTGGAGAACTGCTTGGAGTCTGCCAATAAGTGTGAGTGTATAACATATCCATGCTCCTAGAACACGTTGCTGACCTGTAACAGTAGTTCTTGGAGTGGTATATGTTCATCTACACGCACCCACCCGACCTCCCCGGCTTTAGGCGCACAACCTTCATTCCGGCGGGCTAAGATCTGGCGGCATGGGGCGGAGCCGAGATATTTACCACCCGGGTGGGTTGGAGGAGCCAGCTTGAAGACTTTCCGGCAAGATTTAAAGGGGTAAGGAACATGCCAGGAAGTGTGGATGAACACCACATACCACTCCTGGAACTAGTGTTACAGGTGAGTAGCCTGTTCTATCCTGTCAAAATATTGTTTTAACTAACAGTGGTACGTTAACCTGTTCATCTTACCAATTGACTGGTGTTTTGTAGCTTTATCAGGGATAATGGTAGCAGTGGGATATTTTGTTTGTAGTACATGCAGTGATGTAAAATCTTCTCCTTTCTACTCTAGAATATGGAGGAAACACTTATGGCTCTGGAGGATCCTCCTACTCCAATACACAGAGTGGTGGTGGTGGTGGTGGTGGAGGAGGATCAGGATCAACATATCAAGGTATTTTTTAATTCTTTAACAGTTGTCTGACCCCAGTTTGAAGATTGCAGTTATTTGGGGATGAAAGTTGTGATCATACTCAGCCTGCTCTTGCAGCAGGTAATGCAATTAGGACTGATGCTGGTAGGCGTCAGGACCCCACGGCAGACTTTTAGCCAGCAGTCCCAGGCGGGGACAGCCCCCTCCAACATCAGCCCGCCCTGATGTCCCACGTGGTATAAAAGTTTGCTGTCCCCGGCATGCCCCAGATCTTTCTTTGAGAGGGTTCCTTCAGTAGGTCATCACATATAGGACTGGAGCCACATGGCATCTGGCTGCACAACAGACTTTCTAGGGACATGGAAATGTTGCTCATCCACACTGTCTGGCAGGTTCGTTGCTGCTTTAAATCTTGCTGGAAGGTCTTCAAGCTGGCTCTTCCCACCCACCCGGGTGGTAAAACTCTCGGCTGCACCCCATGACGCCAGATCTTCCTTACCGCTTGGAAGCTCAGGTTCCCTCCTTAACGCTCTGCGTATAGACTGGAATCTAACTCTTCGGTTCAGTCAAATAATTTTAAAATTTTCAAGAGCCGAGAGCCCATCGCCTTTTATGGGTTTGCTTCGGCTCATCTCTGAGTCCACTGGGATGCAGCTCGAGCCCGTATCCAAACGGGCCACAGAGATGCTGGACCGAGGTGATTCGCCCACTGAGGTCTTTCCGGTGGCTGAAGCTATTGTTGGCCCAGCCTTGGCGCTTTGGCACTGGCCGGCTTCCTGTCCTGTGCCTTCGGCAAGGATGGCCAGGAAGTTGGCGGTCCCTACCGGCTCTTTGTCCAGTTTTTCGGAGCACCCCTCTGCGGAGGGGTTGGTCACCGATAGCGTTTTCCGGCGTTACGAGAATGCTAGGGATGTGGATAAACCCCCTGACGAGTCCAAAAAGCTGGACTATGCCGGGCGCAAGGTGTACGCTGCGTCCTCCCTTGGCCTCCGCCAGGCCAGCTCAGCCATGCTGATGGCACACTTCTCCCATGCCCTCATGGTCTCCCTGGATGAGGTGATCCCTCATCTCCTGGCCGACATGCAGACCACGGTCAAACAGGTGCGGGATCAGGTAAAGGCGGTGGCAAAGCAGCAGCTCCAAATGTCTCTGGACATTGGAGACTCTTGTGCCAGATCAGTTGCGGCCGCAGTGGCCATGTGCTGCAGGGCATGGCTGAGGATATCCACCTTCACGGCGGATACCCAGCATAAACTGGCGGATGTCCCCTTCCTGGGGACTGACCTCTTCGGCCCTATAGTGGAAGGCCACATCCAGGGGATCTAAAAGTCCAATGCTAACCTGGATTCTGTCACTTCCACCCAGAAGGACAAGGGCCGTCATCAGCAACATAAGTCCTTTCGCCCTTCTACGCCTGCGGCACGTCCGGCCCAACAGCACCAGCATCAGGGCCAGCAGGCTTGCGCTTGGCATCCCAAAGCCAAGCCTGCGGCTTCCTCTAATAGGAAAGAGGGAGGAAAAGGCCCGGGGAGGTCCCTCGGCCGGTCCCTCCTCCAAGCCTGCTTAGTGCGGGTTGAGGGGTGTCGCCCCAGCCCGTCACTCTCCTGAGTTCCCCCCATGGGGGAACGGCTCCGCCACTTCCTTTCTGCCTGGTCCGCTGTCACCACGGACCGCTGGGTGTTGGAGGTGGTAGGAAAGGGCCTGCTCCTGGAGTTCGAGCAGGCCCCACCCTTCCGAGCCATTGCCCCTCGGGGGGGCTACGGGGTCCGTTGGCTTACTGAGCCGATATCACCCTGCTTCTCGAAAAAGAGGTGATCAGGAAGGTGGCGGATCCGCTACCAGACCTGGGATTTGTGTCCAGGTACTTCCTGGTCCCGAAACGGATGGGGGGCTGGCACCCCATTCTAGACTTGCACAACCTGAACAGGTTCCTAAGGTCTCGAACCTTCAGGATGGTCACTCTGGCTCAGTTAATTCCATCCTTGGAACGAGGCACGTGGTTCTGTTCTCTGGACCTCCAGGACGTGTTATTTCACATCCCACCAGAGATTCCTCCGCTTCAGGGCAGAGGGATCCCTCTCCGAGTTCCAGGCCATGCCCTTCGGCCTTTCCCTAGCTCCCAGGGTCTTCACCTAATGCATGGCAGTGGTAACAGCATTCCTGCGGCGCCGAAGGGTCCAGGTGTACCCCTACCTGGACGACTGGCTGATTGCAGCCTCTTCCAGAATAGAGGTGGAGCGGTCCAGAGATCTAGCCTTCCAGGTTTGCTCTCAGGTTTGTCTCCTCATCAACGAGGCCAAGTTGGAACTCGTGCCAAAGCAGGTGATGCAATTCATCGGGGCAGAGCTCGACACTCTACGAGCCAGAGCACGGCTCCCGGCGGACAGAGCAGAGTTTCTTTCTTCCTTTGCCCAGTCATTTCAGGTTGGGCAATTGCTCCCTGCCCGGGATTTCCTGCGCCTCCTGGGCCTCATGGCGGCCTGCACCAGTGTGGTCCATTGGGCCCATTGGTACATGCATCCCCTTCAATGGGGGCTGGCCAGCCAATGGTCACAGCACTCTGATCCCTTGGATCAGCTACTGACAGTGACCCAGGGGATGTGGAACGCACTCCAGTGGTGGACCGATCTTACTTCGAGATAGTTATTGCAGCAGGTTACACCATTAGGACTGAAGCCTGCAGGCGCCAGGACCCCACGGAAATTTTCTAGCTAGCAGTCTTCAGCGGGGACTGCCTCCGACGTCGGTCCCGCTCCCGTCAGGCGTAGTACATAAGGAGGCGTTCCCCCCCATAATCCCCAATTCTTTTCCCGCCGTCGACATCGCCAGTATCTGCCTCAGTCTCTTTTTCTAGTGTGCGACGACCTTTAGAACTACGAAGATTTCGTCTTTCTTCACGACTTTGGATTCAACTGATGTCCTTTCCAACTACTTCTCTTGAGGGTCACCACTCGAAGTGTGCCTGCGGCAGACAGATCCCCTTCAGGGATCCACATTTGGCCTGCGTGCGCTGCCTAGGCCCGGAACACGACACCAAGGCCTGCTCCTTCTGCCAGGGCTTCAACAGTTGCACCAGGATCCGCCGCCAGAAGGCCCTTCAAGTGTTTCTCTTGGAGGAGAAACTGAAAACCACGGATAAAGAACCTTCCTCCAGGGGGGAGTAATCTGGTAAAACCCACAAGCACCGGGAAAAGGAAAGGTCCAGGTCTCCTGTGAGGGCCTCAGACTCCCGAAGCTCCGGCTCACGATCGGACCGCTCTCCCTCCAGGGCTCAGTCGCAACCCCTCCTTAGTTCAGGTCAGATCCTCCAGCGGTTCCTCTTCTTTGCAGCCCCTGGAGACTTCCAGGCCGTCTGCCTCTTCCACTCCATCTAAGGCCTCGTCGAAGTCCAGTGAGCACCATAAATCATCTTCCCTCCGGCGGGACTCCGACGCCAGGTCAGTTTCCCTGCCTCCGCGTGGGTTGGATCCGATTCCTCGTAAGACCAAGGACCTGACGTCCCTCAAACGGACGTTGGACCGGACGTCGGCCAAGCATCACTGGCGCTCCCAGGAGCCGTTGAGACCCAAACACCCATCACCGGCCAGGCTTTTGCCTCCGAGGGTGTCAGCCAGGGGAGCGATGTTGGCTACCCAGTAGAAGAGGACCACACCACCATCGCCGACGAACGCTGGTCAGGACTCCTCAGAGGAGGATACTACACAGCCCGAGAACCAGGAGGGCGACACCGGAGATGCCGGGCTCCCACGGGAACCTTCCCCAAAGCGGGGGACTTGACCCCGGCGACAGACCACCGGCGCCATGTCCATCGGGCATAAATTTAGCAGAGGTAAAGGAACTCCCTATCTTCTGGTGGGACACTATCAGAAAAGATGTGGTCTCCACACGTCCTCTTCCGACTCCACCTCCTCCTACTCCTTCACCGCTGACGCCCCCTCCGCCGCCCAAGGGGCCCGTAGGACTGTCACCACCCCCCAAGGAGCAAACACCACCTCCTTGGGGCAGATCCTCAGATAGGTGAAGGCCTCTCTCCAGATTCTTTTCAGGGTTACCCAGTCCCAAGAGACCCAGACGACGCCGGTACACTTCGTCTGGGGAGGATTCTAGATCTGACACCTCGGGGCACTCCACATCTCCTTCTCCTATCAGCATTCCCTCTCTGGACTGACACGACCTACCCAGGTCTCCTCCGGATGGTCCCTCTCTTGTGGAGATCGAGGCACATCCAGGAGAATATGGGGTGGGGTACTGAAGAGCTCGCCTCGAGAGACAATGTCTTGCCCGCTACCTTCGGCAGAAAGACCCGAAGCTTGTGGTAGTGCCGCCCTTGGTGGATACCTTTGCAGATGTCACCAAGGCTGCGTGGAAACGTCCGCATTCCACTCCAGCAGTGCCGAAGAAGGCTGACCGCCTATACAGCACCCATAGGGAGGGCCAGTATCTGGCGAACCATCCTCTGGCTGACTCCCTGGTCATCACTGCCTTGCATAACCAATCTCTGAGACCTCAGCATTTGAGCACCCAGCCACTGGACCAGGAATCCAAGCAATTGGATGTCCTGGGTAGGCACACGTACGTGGCTGCGACTTGCGCCATCAGGTCACTGAATTACCTCACCCACATGGTTCAATTCCAGAACACACTGTGGGAACAGGGACAGGACCTGGTCGAGAAGATGCCCGATGGCGACCAAAAGGAGGAGCTCTTGAACCTCCTCCGCACGGGTTCGGATGTGGGGACCCAGGTGCTCAGAGCCGCATACGATTCTGCGGACTCTTCAGCCAGAGCTGCAGCCTCAGGCATGTGTTTCCAGAGACCATCTTGGCTCCGTGTCTCCGGTTTAACCCCGGACGTCCAGAAAAACATCTGACATCCCTTATAACAGCGAGGTCCTATTTGGTGAAGCCTCCAAAAGAGTAATCACCAAACTTCAAGACGCAGGGAAGGCAGTCTGATCTGTACGGGCCATGTGCAGGTCTTGACCCAGTTCCTTTCGTAGGAACCAGAGCCGCTTCTGTGGCCGGCTACAAAGGCAACAGCCACGTTCCGGCCAACAGCAGAGGGGCACCTTCACCTGCAAAGCTCAGGCCAAGTCATTCCCAGGCAGAGGTCAACGATTTGCAAAGTCGGCACAGCCTGCCGGATCAAACGCTGCCACAACATGACTCTTTCCCGGCCCCCGCCCCTTCTCAGGATCAACGGAAAAGGAAAGTCGGGGGTCGCCTTGCACGCCACTTGCCAGGGTGGCAGTTGATCACCACCGACAGGTGGGTTCTGCTACTGGTCAAAAAAGGCCACTATATAGAATTTGTAGGCAGTCCACCCACAAGACCTCCCCTGCTTTCCCAATATTCGGGTCAGCATTTCCTGCTCATACAGCAGGAGGTGCTCGCGCTTCTGGAAAAAGAAGACTTGGAGCACGTTCCAGAGAGGACTAGGGTACCATTCTCACTTTTTCCTGGTTCCAAAGAAAACGGGGGACCTTCGTCCAATACTGGACCTTGGCGACCTCAGCCTGTCTGTCGTTTACAAACACTTCCGCATGGTGACCTTTCCGGGCCTAATTCCCATGCTGAAGCTAGACGCCTTTCTGGTGTCTTTGGACATGCAGGACGCCTACCTGCGTATTTAGATTGCTTAAGCGCACCGGAGGTTCCTGCGCTTCGAGTTCCAGAGCCGCCATTGTCAGTTCCGAGCTCTTCCCTTCGGGCTGTCATTGGCACTTCGCGTATTTACGAAGTGCATGGCGGTCGTAGCGTCATCTCTGAGGAGACAAGGCCACTACATGTTCCCTTACCTGGACGACTGGCTTCTCATGGCGCCCACCAGGGAGGCACTGATGACTGCCATTCACTGCACCCAGTCCCTTTTTCAATCACTGGGTATTCTCATCAACTACGAGAAGTCACTCCTGCTGCCGTCCCGAAACTGCAGTTTATGGGAGCAGTTCTGGACACCGTCAGAGGGAAAGCTTTTCTTCTCTCGGACAGAGCGGAACACATCAGATCCCTCATCAGGGATCTGTCGGTGAAGAAGACCATCCCAGCCAGATCGGTCCTTCGCCTGCTCGGACACATGGCTACGGCCATTGCGACAGTCCTGCTGACACGTCTCCACATGCGGGTAACCCAGTGGATGCTAAGGGTGCAGTGGGACCAAAGGCAAGACCATCTGCAGCAGCCAGTCCGAATCACGAATGCCGTGATTCAGGATTGGCAATGGTGGCTAAATCCGGGGAACCTCTCCTCGAGGGTTCCCTTATAGCGCCGTCTCAGACTGTGACACTCTCCAAAGACGCCTCAGGGCTCGGGTGGGGAGGACACCTGGATGGTGTTCGGTCTCTGGGCCTTTGTACAGCCCAGGAATCTCATCTCCACATCAACATTTTGGAAATTAGGGCAGTCCTTTACGCTCTGCAAGCCTTCCAGTTGGAGATTCCACCGGGTACACTCCTGTTACAAACAGACAATACCGCGGTGATGTATTATCTCAACAAACAAGGAGGCACTCACTCCTACCCACTTTGCAGGGAGGCCATGAGGGTGTGGGAGAGGATATTGCAACACGGCACAAACCTAATTGCAGTACACGTCCCGGGAGTGGACAACACCGTCGCAGACAGTCTGAGCCGCTCTCCGGTCAGAGTCCACGAGTGGGAACTTCTACAGGAGGTGGCAGAGGATCTGTTTCACAGATGGGGCACTCCAGAGTTTGACCTTTTCGTGTCCCCCTCCAACGCAAAACTGCCCAATTTTTGCTCGCTAGATCCAGGGCCTGGTGTTTTCTGGCGGGGATGGTATGATCTGGTTGAGTGACCATCCGAAAGGTGCGGGAACCGAGATATTGATTCAGGTCGTGGAGATCTAGGATGGGGCGCCAACCCTCCCATCCGCTTGGGCACCGGGAAGTACCTGGAAACAAAGCCTGGGTCTGTCGGAGGATCTGGCACTAGCCATGTAGTCTCGAAGAGCCGACTGGGTACATGCGGAGATCCGTTCCTCCCGAGGCGCAGGTTCGGCTGGAAGGTACTGCTTCAATTCCAGAGGCAGTTCCTGACCGGCATCTTGAGAACCCACCTGTCGAAGTGATAGCGGACCAGGCGGAAAGAAGTGGCGGGCCGACTCCCCGGGAAGGACCCAGTGCTGTCGTGGACGGGTGTAGGGGGCGACTCCCAACCGCTCGTCACTGACTAGGCTTGGAGGAGGAGGAGTTCCCAGGACCTGCGCCGCCACCTCCTTTACGGGGCTGTTGAGGATCCTGCTTGGGCCACGGGTGCCAAGCTTGAGCTTGCTGTTGCTGACCTCCTCGATAAGAGGGCTGCCTGATCACATGAGAAGAGTTCCGAAATGGTTTCTTCTTTCTCTTCTGCTGGTTCTTGCCCGAAGAACCCTTGGCAGAAGTAGCATCCAAGGTGGCATTGCACTGCTCTATACGCTGAAGGTGATTGGCTATTCCTGGACCAAACAAGTCTGTCCCCAGGGAGGGCGCGTCGGCAAGCTTATGCTGAGTATGTGCCGGGAGGAAGGAAAGCCTCGGCCAAGCCTTGTGGCTAGAGGCCGAAGCGGCTGCCAACGAGTGGGCACAAGAATATCCAAGGCTGTCTGGAGCTGCTGGTTTGCGACAGCACGACCTTGGTCACAGACCTGCTTGACTGTAGTTTGTATGTCCAGTGGGAGATGAGGGAGGACCTCGTCCAATGACCCCAGGAGGGCGTGGGAGAAGTGTGCCATAACAGCCGAGCTGGCCTGTCGAAGGTCCAGAGAAGAGGCAGCGTAGCTCTTGCTGGTAGAGTAGTCCATATTTTTGGACTCCTTGTCCGGGGGTCAGTCAGTATTAGCCGAACTACCCTTGCGCTTGAACGCCAAGGTGGTCACCGGGCTCTCGGCTGAAGGATGTTCAGTGAATCCCGTAAGGGACCCCAGGGGCACTGTGTACTTGCGGGCCATGGAGCAGATGGTGCTGGGCAGGATTCAGGACGCTGCCAGTGTTCAAGGGCCTGGCCAATGATACCTCTGCCACTGAAAAGGCCTCCGGGGTATCCCCTCTGTTGAGGATGTTCGTGAAAGGGTACTCGGCCTTTTTCTGGATGGGGTTCAGGGGCATTCCGGTGGAGTCAGAGATGAGGCGGAGAATGCCCTGGAAGGAGGAAGGGCCTTTCTCCAATCCTGCGCAGACTATCAATTCATCATCCCCGGAATGTGAGTGCTGGCTGGTGACATCCAAATCAGAGGAGTCATGGTAGAGCGGTCTACCGCCTTCACCCTCGATGTGCCAAGGGCGGTCCGGGATGACTTAATAGTCGGGGAAGCCCGGTTTCTTGTCGGTCCTCTTTAGAGGGTGCCCCTCCCTCAGGCTGTAGCAGTGGTTCCATAAGAATCTGTGGAGAGATCGGAATAGGCCGAACCGGAGGCAGAGCATTGCACAGGCGGAGGAACCGGTGGCTCGGTTCTGGAGGGTCGGCCCTGCCTGGAGGTGGGAGCCAAGTGATGGCGGGGTGCAGGTGGAGTCGACTTCTGCCCGCCAGGAATCCACTGTTGCCATGAGGTCTTCATAAGCGCCGATGGCGTTTCCGTCAGAGCCTCTCCTCGTCCGAGGAGGAGGGGACCACATGATGCCACCTCTTGGTACGCTTGTGGCTCTTTTCTCAGCCGTTCGGCTGAGGGAGTTCTGGACTAAGATAGAGGTGGCCGACTTGGTCGATCAGGAGACACAGGGTCCTTGATGGGGACATCAGCGGGCTGGGTCTCCTCATCAGGGAAGACGAGGACCAGAGTCCTTTCCAAAGAGTTGTCTGCCACTTCCTCGTTCCCCTGGCCAGACGGAGGATCAGTGAAGCTGACGGCAGAGGTTCCAATCTCAACCGAAGTCGAGACCGTGTTCTCTTGGGACTCTGACCTGTCTTGGTCCCAAGAATATTTTTACCGAGACGAAGACATGAGGTCCTTCTATCTCCTCTGAGAGCGGGAGGAGTGCAAGCCCGAGTGGGGAGAGACTGGCACAATTACTTGAAGGAGCCCGTAAAGGTCGAGCCAATGTTCAGAGGAACAAAGAAGCTTCGATTGGCCAAAGCTCGAGCTGCTTCCTCCTCAGATGCTTTCATTTGTTCCAGCTGTTCAGCCTATCCTGCGGTCATGGAAACCGCCAGCCTCGCCTCCTTTGATTTCACCGGTGGGTTCCTTTACTCCAGTCTCCCCAGCTTCAAACACGCCTTGTGGTTGTCCAGGACGTTGGGACGGAAAGAAAGGCAAAAACTACACGACGAGGTGTCATGTCAGACACCTAGGCAGTAAACACGTTAGGTGGGGATTGGTGCGTGACATCATCTGGCCGCAGGGGCTTCGGCAAAATTTGGGTGAAGACTTTTCTTCCATGGTGGACGCGTGAAAGCGCAGTCACTAACTCGAACGTGTTTAAGTTTTGGCAGAAACAGACAATTGGAATCCAGGGCCTACGATATGCTTTGAGAGCACGAGTGGAGCTGATGTATATACCATCCGGGTGGGTTGGAGGAGCCAGCTTGAAGGCTTCCAGCAAAATTTAAAGTGGAAGGGGACATGCCAAGAAGTGTGGATGAACAAGAAATCCATGCTCCTAGAACTACTGTTATAGGTGAGCAACTTTTTTTTTTTTTTGGGTAATCAACCAGTAGGATTATACAAGCGCTGGTGGTTTGAGGTTGAATACTAGTTTTGGATTAATCGGTGTAAGCTGTTCAACCTCTGAAATGAGTAATGAAGCTTAGATTCCTTACTTGTGCCTTGCCTTACCCTTTTTTCTTTTCCTTTAGGGTACTCCTCTCATTCCAACTACAACTCTCCAGCAAACCAAGGTTATGGGCCCCCTCAGCCTGCACAGGGTGGATATGGACGGGGCGAGCAGCACAACTATCAGTACAGATGAACCCAAATCCTAATGTGCTATGGATGTGAATTATTTTTGTTTTTAAATGCTTTACCTACTACACTTTCCCTGTGCAAATTGAGTTTTATGTGCTCAGTAAACACATTGATCTTACAGTTTTCATGTTGCAGTGCTTGTTTTTGTGATACCATATCTTGTGTATAGTATAGTGTTGCAAACCCTGTACCGGTTGCATCCCTGTATAATTTCATACTTTGCTTTATTTTTTTATTTTATTTTTTTTTTTTGTCACAAATATGTACTTAACAGTGGGGTTGTGGTAATTTTTCATGAATACTTGGCCATGTCTGGAAGACGGAATGAAAGTCTTCAAGAAACAGTATCCTTTTTTATTTGTTTTTGAGAATAAACTGGTTTCAGAACTTTGTCTCATCTTAAAATACCTGTTTGTATATATTCAGCATTATCAGAAAAGGAATAGGTGGCATACTTTTTCTTGAAGGAATCTGCTGTTGAGAAAGACGAAATGAAAATTTTTATGAGACTAGACTAGAACAATTGGTAGTCTCTTCTATTTTAATGCTTTAGTACATTTTGTTTTTATAACGTGAAATGTCAATGCAGGTGGGGATTGTTTTATTGTCATTGGATCATTTTCAGACAGTCAGTCTGCCGATGAAGTTAAATGTAAACAAATAAAGCAAACAGACATGTTAAATGTTTGTCATTATTTAATCATCCTATAATCTTAACATCGATGTAGGAGTTGGAAACTGAGGGTGCTGACAGAATGAGCAATGGTCATCTAGTCTGCCTGTGGTTCGTGATCGATCAGTCCCCAGAGCCTTCCATGCTGCTGTTACCCTAAGTAGCCACTACACTTTCCATTCTAGGGACGTGGATATGTTCTATCCACACAGTTTGGCCTCGTCCCTTTCCCCGTTTAAATCTTCACTGGAAGGTCTCAAAGCTGGCTTCTCCCACCCACCTACCCGGGTGGTATAACACTCGGCTGTGTCCCATGACGCCAGATCTTCCTTTCTGCTGGAAGATTCAGGTTGCCTCCTTACCGCTCCCATGCTTTGTAGGCCCTGGCTTCTCATACTTCTGATTTTCTGAAAATTAGACTAGTTAATGATAGCAAGATCTTACTTTGAATGGGTGCTCTTGCAGCAGGCTATAACCTTCAGGACTATGCCTCAGGCACTAGAACCATCCGAAAAACTTCTCAGCCAGCAGTATACAGCAGGGACCTCCTGACTTTGGCCCTGGTACAAAAGGGGGTGGACCTCACTTCTTTTCCCTCCGCGTCCTGCTCTTGAAGAGATCTTCAATCAGCTTGCCAGAAAACGGCAAGATTTGCCGTTCAAACCGATTTTTTTTACCATTTTCAGCGGTTTATTTTCTCGTTAACCGACATCAGTTTCCAACTGTTTTTTGAAGTTCCCCGATGGATGTCTTCCCTGTCGTCGGCCTTGCCGGAACATCACCAGAATAAGTGCGAGTGTGGGAGGCAGATCCCGGCCAAGGACAGCCATCGACGCTGTCTTCTGCCTCGGGCCGGACCACGAAACTGCAGCCTGCTCCGCCTGCCAGGCTTTTACTAGCCGGATCCGCATCTGTTCTCAAGGCCCTGAAGGCTTTCCTGTTGGAGTGGAAGATGGATCTGCACTCCTTCGAGGGGAAACGCAAGGAGAAGCGCCACGGTAAAGACCGTAGTCTGTCGTGGTCCCGATCTCACTGTGGCTCTCTCTCCCAAAAGCCCGCCCTCGGGATCAGGAGGAAGCGTCCGAGGCGGCCTTGGGAGAAGCCGGCCAAGCCGAAGGTAACCCTGCTAAGGGTTACCACCAAGCCCTTGGAAGTGAAAGCTGCGGCCCCACCTCCCAAGGCACCGGCGCTGCCTGCTGAAGGCGCGCCTCCGAAGCCAAAGGAGACTCCGGCGCCCCCTGGCGGCACCTCGTCTGTACCGACACCAGTCGAAGGGGTGAGGTATTGGCAGTGTCCCGGTCGCCCAAGTCCTCCTCCCCCCTGGGTCTCCAGGAGGGCTCTCCTGTACAGGCAGACGTCCCGGATACTCCCCTTCTGGGCCAGGCGGCAGAACTGGTTTCGAAGGATGATCTGCAGGAGCTATTCTCCTTTTGGAGGGGGCAGGTCCAGAAGAGGACAAACCCCGTCCGCAGGCCCAGACACTGGTACGGACCGGTGAACGGCAAACCACAACCGAGGTGAGCTTTCTCATGAAGTCTTTGGAGCCACTCTTCAAACAACATGAAGTCTTGCTATATTATAGACATTAGCAGTTTGATCCAGCTCTAGAACTGCCCGGAGTGAAATGGTTAAAACTATTCCAAAATAGAATTTTGGCACGAGCAACTCTATCTGTGTCATTTCAAACTTGAACTGTCAGATTCTTTACTCCGCCTCAGTGAACAGTGTCGGAGATTCCTCCTTCTGCTTCATTTCTCTGTTTAAAAGTGTTTCTCGGTTGGATTTAACTGCGAATAGTTTTATTTTAACATAAAACCGTTCGGTTCAAGCTCTATCTGTGGTAACCGTAAGTAAATGAAGGTTTTGTCTGTGTGGAACTTGTAAGTTATCGGTTCGGTTTGAACCGATCAGTGGTTTAAAACTCATTTAAAACTTAAAGTTACTATTTTAGAGTGCGGTTCCCAGTTCTTATCGGTTCTAAAAAGAACGGATTTATTACGTTTTTTTCCAGTACCCGTGACACGGTTAGGAACCGATAAGGGTGTCTTGCCTGGCACTGCCGTTAAAAAGGCAAGTTTTTGGTTAGGCTGGCATTATGTCTGAGAAACCCAAAAGAAAAACCGGGCCCACTGGGTTTCAACACTGATGTTTGTGGGGAAGTCTTTGCCAAGGCTGACCCACACACCACATGTGTTTATTGTCTGGGGTTTGACCACCTCCAGTCAGACTGCCAGGTATGTAAGAATTTCCCTGCAGCCACCCTGGAAAAAGTTTGGGCAGGCTCCAGGAGCGAAGAGGAAAAAAGTCCGCTGACCGGATGGCCAGCCCGGTTCGTGCCACCGAACCAGAGGGAGTGCCCTCTGACCAGGGCCAGACTTCCTCGGCAAAGAAAAGCTGGTTCTGAGGAACCAATTCCAGTAAAGAAAACAAGAAAATCAGGTCTGGAGTCCAAAATTCCTTCTCCAACTGCTGCAGAGATAGCAAAAGCCATACAAATTGTCCAGTCACTGTCTCAGGGTCCGTCCGAACCATCACTATCTGGTAAAAGGTCTGTTCGTCTGGTCCCAGTGGTTCAGGATTATGATATTGAGGAATTTTATGAACCAGAGGAGGGGGAGGAGGATTATGAACAGTATGAATGTGGCTGGGAAGGTCTGGGTGTGTCCATTGAACCGGACATCTCCCCAGACGGACCTTTAGAATCTCCCCCTATGCTGTCTGAGTCCCCATCTCATTTTATGTTTTATAAAAAAGTTGCTGAAACCCTCCAGCTTCCTTTAGTAGAGGCTGTGGATGAGCAAGAGGAGCCTGATTTTGTAGAAATGATGGATATTCCAGAGTCTAGGAGATTGTCTATTCCTTTACATAAGTCTTTTAGAAAACAAACAATTAAAATTTTAAAAGCTCCTAATTCTGTGCCTCCTGTAGATAAAAAAGATGGGACAGAAGGTATACATTGTCAGGCCCTGATGCAGAATTTCTTTCTCAGCAATGCAGTCATGTTGGGGTAGTTCAGGCTGCTGCCTGTGATAAAGCTAATATTCCCTTGGCTTCACATCCTCCTGACAAGGATTCCAGGAAGATTGATGCCATGGCAAAAAAGAAAAAACAGTATATGGCAGCCTCTCTGGGACTCAGGCAAGCAAATTATATGGTTTATGTAGCTAAGTATCAGAAATCTAGATGGGATACTGTTATGCAATTGGCCAAGCAGGCCCATGGCCAGCTGGCTAGTGAACTAGAACAGGTGGCTGCTGATGGCATTGAAGCCTCTAAGGTTCAGTTTCATGCTACTGTGGATGTTAATGTTTCCTCTAGGGTCATGGCCACATCTGTAGCTTTTCGTAGGTTGGCCTGGCTCAGGTGTACTAGTTTGTCACAGGATACCCAGACTAAGGCTATGGATTTTCCTGTGGTGGGAAATTCTCTGTTTGGAGCAGACAGAGAACTACATGAAGATGATGGATGAATATAGGACTACTTACAAGAGTGCCCAGGCTAGAGGCGGCAAGCCACTCCTCAAAGGCATGCCCCCAGGGGTAGGGGTAGGCCTTTTCACAGGCCTTTCTACCAGACTCTGGCCTCCTCTGCCTATGCTCAGAGGGGCTTCTTCAGAGGCAGGGGCAGACGAGGGGTGGGCAGACCTGCTCCCACCCCCCAGCCTAAAGCTCCCTCGAAACAGGCACCCTGATGGGGTGCCCAGGGCCGATTCTCCTGTACCAGTGGGGGGCAGGCTGGCTTACTTCAGTCAGAATTGGGCTTCTTTAACCTCAGACAAGTGGGTTCTGGAAGTAGTAAGCCAGGGTCTGGTTCTCAGCTTCAAAAAGTTTCCCAAGTTGAGAAGCAGACTTTTTCTACCTGCAAGTGCTTCAGAGACCCTCGCTCTGAAACAGAGGTCTCATCCCTGTTAGCTCTCAGAGCAGTAGAAAGGTTCCTCCCTGCATCAGGGCAGGGTCTGTATTCCAGATACTTCTTACCCCAAAAAGACAGGAGAGTCGGCCCATTTTAGATCTCAGATATCTGAACAAGCATCTTTTGAAACCAAAGTTCAAAATGGTAACTCTGGCAATGATTTTACCTTCCCTAAGGCCAGGGGACTGGCTAGCCTCCCTGGACCTCAAGGATGCCTATTTCCATGTCCTAAAGAAGATCCCATCGAAAGTACCTCAGATTCGAACTGCCCTCAGGTCATTACCAGTTCAGAGCAATGCCCTTCGGCCTTACCTCTGCTCCAAGGGTATTCACAAAGTGTCTAGCAGTGGCCCACTTTAGGAGGCAGAGGATTGCGGTTTTTCCCTATCTAGACGACTGGCTCATTGTAGGCCAGTCCCCAGAACAGGTAAAATCTCACCTGCAGGTCACCCAGCAGCTTCTCACCTCCCTGGGTTTTCTGCTAAACCTACCAAAGTCGGTTCTGGAACCAGTCCAGGTACTCACCTTTACAGGGGCAGAATTGGACACAAAGCTAGCCAGAGCCTTTCTTCCCCCAGAAAGGGTAAGGAATTTAGTGGCTCTGGCCTCTTCACTCTGCAGGTCTCTCGACCAGCAAGACACTTTCTGCAGCTCCTGGGGCACATGGCTGCATCCACAGCTGTTGTGCAGGGAGCCAGATTTCAGATGAGACATTCAGTTTCACTTGAGAACCTTTTGGTCTCAGAGAAGAGACCCCTTTCAAGTTGGTCCCAGTGACTCGAACCTTGATCCTAGCTCTCCAGTGGTGGCAGGATCAGAGCAATTAAAGCGGGGTCCCTCATTTCCCCTTCTCACGACTTGACTCTCACTACAGATGCTTCCTTCTGGGTTGGGGGCCCACATGGGCGACCTTTCCACTCAGGGAGTTTGGTCCCCCCAGGAATCTCTGCTCCACATCAATTTGCTGGAACTCAGAGCTGTCTTTAGCTCTTCAAGCTTTTTCTGCATCTGTCCACGACAAGGTGATACAAGTCAGAACAGACAACACCACAACAATGTGGTACATCAACAAACGGGGGCACTCGGTCTTCGGCCTTGTGCACCGAGGCAATGAAGTTGTGGTCTCTGGCCTATTCCCTGAACATTTCCATCATAGCAGTTCATCTTCCAGGGAAGGACAATGTCCTAGCGGATGCCCTCAGCAGGATTTCCCAGGGCCATCACGAATGGCCCCTGGATCCTCAAGTGCTGGGGATAGTTTTTGCCAGGTGGGGCATTCCTCAGATAGATCTTTTGCAGCCCCAGACAATCACAAACTTCCTCTGTTCTGTTGCAGGCCTCCAGTGCTGGGCTCAGTTCCCTGGATGCCCTTCTTCTGGATTGGGAGGGAAGTTCCTCTATGCTTTCCCCTTTCCTCTCCTATTCAAAGTATTAGTCAAAATCAGATCTCAGCCTTGCAGGGTGATTCTGATTGCCCCGGATTGGGCCAGGCAGCCCTGGTACCCACTCTTTCTGTCTCTGACAGTCCATCTTCCCCTGTGCCTCCCCAGGAATCACAATCTGTTGATTTGTGCCCAGGGAAGGGTTTGGTATCCGGACCTCAAATCCCTCAACCTCAAGGCCTGGCTCTTGAGGAGTTAGAGTTTGCTGATTTACACCTCTCTCAGGGTGTTCTTGAGATCCTAAAGGCTTCCAGAAAGCCTTCCACTAGGGCTACTTATAGTTCTAAATGGAAAAGGTTTTCCATTTGGTGTGCTGGGAAAAATATTTCCCCAGAATCTGCTGAATTGCCCATTTTGTTAGATTACATGGTACATCTTAATTCCTTGGGTCTCAGACCAGCTACCCTGAGAGTTCATTTGGCAGCTGTGTCTGCTTTTGTGTCAGCAGGAAAGTCATCCCCTCTTTCCTCTCATCCTGTGTTTTCCAAGTTTTTTAAGGGATTACTCCATACTAATCCTCCCTTTCGGGAACCGGCCCCTGCTTGGGACCTTAACGTTTGCATTGCCCAGTTAATGCAACCCTTTTGAACCTCTGTCTTCTGCAGAGCTTAAGTACTAACTTGGAAAACTGTTTTCTAGTGGCTATCACTTCTGCCAGGCATAAGTGGTGCAAGCCTTGTCAGTGGAGACTGACTTTATTTCTTTCCACAGGGATAAGGTAGTCCTTAGGACTAATAGGAAGTTTTGCCTAAGGTGGTTTCAGATTTCCATCTTAATCAATCTCCCTTCCAGTATTTTTCACTGATCACTCCTCTTGGGTGAGAGGAGGTTGCACAGCCTGGATGTTAGAGAGCTCTTAGTTATTATATAGGCGTACCAAAGGTCACAGGTTGAATCCCTCAACTTTTCCTTACCTATGGTGAAGTTGGGAAAGGCAAACCTGCCACTAAGAGATCAATAGCCAGGTGGATTGTCTCTTGTATCCAATTTTATCAGAAAGTGGGCAGAGCCCCCCCCCGGTTTGAGGGCTCATTCTACCAGGGGTACAGCTGCGTCTCTAGCTGCTGCCAGAGATATCCCTTTATTAGAGATTTGCCAGGCTGCTACTTGGAAAACGGTACACACTTTTACCAAGCATTACTCCCTGGATGTCCAGGCCAGGAGAGATGCTCGGTTTAGCACAGCTGTTCTTCAGAGCCTATTCCTAAGTAGGTTCTGCCCTCCTCCATGGAGGTACTGCTGTGTATTCTGCTAATATCTATAATATAGCAAGACTTCATGTTTGAAGAAAAATTACTCACCTTAGTAATGTTTCTTCTAATGGAGTCTTGCTATTATAGACTCCCCCAACCTGCCCTCTCAGAACCTCTACTTGGTGGGGTGCGGGCAACTTAGTATGGGCACTACTTATGTCCAGTTAGCATTTTGTTCCCTTTGGGACTTTGGGGGTGTGTATGTATGCAGCGGTGTGTTTTATTATACTTGTGTTCCATTTTCATATTATTAGAATGGTGTTAGTATTTCTGGTCCCCTGACTTGAGTCTTGGGTGTTGGGACCATCAATGGTTGTTGTTATTTAGGTAGCCATTTGGCTAGTGTAGGTTACAGCTCCACACAGACCTTAGTGAGTTTGGCTCTAAAGATCTGACAGTTCAAGTTTGAAATGACACAGATACGGGGCAGTTCTAGAGCTGGATCAAACTGCTAATATCTATAATATAGGAAGACTCCATTAGAAGAAACAACATTACTAAGGTGAGTAATTTTTTCTTACACCTCCTGCTAGGACTAGTTCCCGCACCCGGTCTGGAGACCATCGACGTCACTCCAGGGATTCTGGAGACCGTCATCGGTCTAGGTCGCGTTCTCTAAGTCTTTCTTGGTCTTCTAGACGAGAACGCTCCCAACGTCGGTCATCTGACTGTCTCTGCTCCGTTGCCGGTCTCGAGACCGGATTGTCTTTGAACCGACGTTGGTTCCCCAGTTACCGTCGACAGCAGGAGTCTGGTCACAAGGAGAGGTCAGACTATTCGAGATCTTACGGTCTATCTCCCTCCTCTTCTACATCACCTTCCTCTCTCAGCTTGCAGCGGTCCCCGGGAGAGAAGGACCAGCCTCGCTCGCCTCCAGATGATCCAACATTTATGGAGGTCATGAGGCATATCCAGGCCTCCAACAAGTGGGGGACTGAGGACCTGGACCCGGAATGCCAGAGACTGGCGAAGTACTTGAGGCAGAAGGAGCCAAAACCACTGGTGATACCTCTTTTGGATACTTTCCAGGACTTTACCCGGACTACCTGGAAGCATCCAGCTTCAGTCCCGACTGTTCCAAAGAAGTCAGGCTGACTCCTCGGTGATCATGGCTGCCCATGATAAATCCAGGCAGCCAAAGCACGTCAACTCACAGCCTCCCTACCCGGAGTCTTGCTATTTGGACCAGGTGGACAAGAAGGTTTATTCCGCCTCCACCTGATCCTTACAGTCCCTCAATTTCTTGACGCTTATGGTCCAGTACCAGAATGTGCCATGGGAACGAGGGCAAGAGCTTTTGAAGGCCATTCCAGACTCTGATCAGAAGACAGAGCTTCTGGATATTTTAAAATTGGGCTCAGACGTAGGCTCCCATGTCCCGAGAGCCTAGTATGACACCGCAGATACGGCAGCCGCTTTTCCAGGGTGTGCCTACGGCGCCATGCCTGGTTGAGAGTCCCTGGCTTTCACCAGGATCTGCAGGCCGGTATCAAGGACTTACCCTTCCAGGGTACCATGCTTTTTGGGCAGGAGACAGAAGCTTTGATTTCTCATCTCCAGGAGTCTGGGAAAGTCTTATCTTGTCGGTCCGCCAGATGTACCGCAGTGACCAGTGAAAACACAAGCAGCCATTTCGCAAGTCCTCAGGTGGCCACGGTCATGCCTGTAGTAACCAGCAGGGGCAGAGAGGCGGCTTCCGTAGGAGATCCGGGGTTCCATGTCTTTTCCTCACAAAAATTGTCACGGTGCGTCAGTTTACCTCTCAATACTTTTCAGCGCACTTACTCTTCCACGCATGACAGTTAAGCGCATATAGAGCGTGTGTTTAGTGCGCATCCACCTACTGCTTTGAATCCGGTGAGTATTTTACTGATCTTACGTCGAGATACAGCTCTTGCAGCAGGTAACACCATTAGGACTGAAGCCGGCAGGCGTCAGGACCCCACGGAAATCTTCTAGCTAGCAGTCTTCAGCGGGGACCGCCTCCGGCTGTCGGTCCTGCCCCGGCGTCAGGCGTGTAGCACAGGAGGCGATTCACTTGGATTCCCCAGTTCTAGGAACATGGATATGTTCATCCACACTTATTGCAGGTATCTTGCCGCTTTAAATCTTGCCGGAAGGTCTTCAAGCTGGCTCCTCCCACCCACCCGGGTGGTGTAAAACACTGCTCCGTCCCACGATGCCAGATCTTCCTTACCGCTTGGAAGTTCAGGTTCCCTCCTTAATGCTTTGCGTATAAGACTGGTTCCTATTTCTTCGGTTTTCCCGAAATTACTTTAAAGGTTTTCAAGACTTCGGTCACTTATTTCCCTCGCGGCTGCGATGGACAAATCAACTCCCGGTTTCCGGAGGTGCCCATGTGGGCAGATGATGTCTTGGACTGATCCGCACTCCCGTCGTCAACTGTGGCCTGGGCACGACCCGCGAGCTTGGACCTGTGCTCTTCTTTTTTGGCCTCGTCCTGGAAGACTGTGCCGCCCGTCTACAACGGCCGAAAAAACGTTATCCTCCGGTAAAGTTGAAGGAGGCCCGGTTGGTGTGTCATGGCATGGCTCAAGCGCAACAGCTTGAGCAGATGATCGCCCTCGAGGAGGAGGCGGCGGGGCAGGCCGCATCATCTTCCTCAGCCGCAGCATTTATCCTGCTCTCCCTGGGATCCTCCTATTCAGCTTCTTTTAAGGAGCTCTGTCTCTCCCTCTCCACTAAGGGAGAGGGACCAACATCTTCAGGGCCTTCCTCTCGGTCCAAGAAGGACCACAAAGGTAAGTCCCTCGTTGACGCTCTTGGGAGCGGCAGAGGTCCCTCTCTGAGTAGTCGACCATCGACTTCGGTCTGTCCTTCGGCATCGGCCACTGGCTTCACGGTGTCCTCGTCAGGTCAGTTGACCGAGACTCCAGTCGACGCAGTCGAGATTTTTCTCGACCCGTTGGACGGGTTGTCGACCGGTGAAGCCGAAAACCCTCACTCCCCGGTTCCCCCGACGGTGGTTGAGGTGTCCGTGGACTTGCCCGTGCCAACGGTTCCGGAGTCCACTGTTGAGCCCTCCGAGCCGAGGGGAGAGCGGGTTTCCCCCGCCCTACCTCCGTACCCTCCTCGGAAAAGCCGAGGTTCTCGGTCTCGGACTTATTCTCGGTCCAGCCAATCCCGCCGTCACAGGTGGTCTCAGTCTCGGCACCGTGGCAAGCGGAGCCGCCGCTTGTCCTCCTCCTCGGATGAGGGGAGGCTTCGACGCAAGTTGCGTCGACGATACGAGGACCTCATGTGGCAACAGCTTCTTCTGTCTGGGAGCAAGCAGACATCGTCGCCTTCCCCGGTTATCAAGTGGCTGTCACTGGAGCGGCCGAAGCAACCCCTTGCCTTAGCCAAGGCGCCTGCTTCCAGGCCGAAACCGGCTGCCCCACCGATTCCGGTGGAACCTCCGCCTCCACAGCCGTTGTTTGGGGCTCCGACCAAGAATTCTCGGTCGGCCCAAGGTCTGTCTGTCACCCTCACTCCCGATCGCCCTCGGCAGGTGGAGGGTGGCTCAGGCCCAAGGCAGCTCTGTGCGGACTCCTCTGAGTCCGATTCCTCCCTGTTTTCCAGGCGGGTAGACTTGGAGTCCTTTGGAGGTCAGTCACTGGACGATAGCCCTTCGTCCTTCATGGGTTTGCTTAGGCTCATTTCGGAGTCCACCGGGATGCAGCTCAAGCCCGTATCCAAGCGGGCCAATTATCCCCTCACGGAGATATTGGACTGAGGGGATTCTACTACGGAGGCCTTGCCGGTGGCGAGGCCATTGTAGGCTGGCCTTGGAGCTCTGGCAGCATCCTGCTTCCTGCCCTGCACCTTCGGCCAGGATGGCAGGAAGTATCGGTCCCCTCCGGTTCCTGTCTGGTTTCGGAACACCCCTGAGCCGAGGGTTGGTTACTGACAGCGTCTTCCGCGCCCGGAAATGCCAGGGGCGTGAACAAACCTCCGACAAGGAGTCCAAGAAGTTGGACTCGCCGAGGCGAAAAGTCTACCTGCGTCCTCCCTTGGCCTTCGTCAGGCCAGCTCGGCCGTGCTGATGGCACATTTCTCTCACGCCCTGTTGGGCTCCCTGGACGAGGAAGTCCCTCCCTCATCTCCCGGCTGACCTGCAGACCACGGTTAAGCAGGTGTGGGACCAGGGCAGGGCAGTGGCCAAGCAGCAACTTCAGACTGCTTTGGACATCGGTGACTCATGCCAGGTCAGTAGCGGCCACAGTGGCTATGCGCCTTCGGGGCATGGCTGAGGATATCCACCTTCACAGCAGATACCCAGCACAAATTGGCGGACGTCCCCTTTCTGGGGACCGACCTCTTCGGCCCTGGAGTGGAAGGTCATCTCCAGAGGATCGAAAAGTCCAGTGCCACTCTGGACTCTGTCTCATCTGCCCAGAGGGACAAGGGCGCAGAGCCGCAACCCAAGCCCTTTGTCCGTCTGCTCCGTGGCGATCGGCCCAGCAGCATCAGGGCCAGCAGGCTCGCCTGACGTCCCAAACGCAAGCCGCGCTTCCTCTTCCAGGAAGCAGGGAGGAAGGCCCAGGAGGTCCCTCGGCCGGTCCCTCCTCCAAGCCTGCCCAGTGCCGGGTTGAGGTGTCACCACACCTCGTCACCCCACCCCGGATGGCTCCGCTACTCTTTCCGCCTGGTCTGCTATAACCACAGACTGGTGGGTGTTGGAAGTGGTAGGAAAGGGCCTGCCTCTGGAGTTCGAGCAGGCCCCGCCCTTCCGAGCCGTCGCCCCCAGGGGGGCCTCGGGGTCTGCAGCCCTGCTGTCAGCTCGCCGAGCCGACATCGCTCTGCTCCTCTAGAAAGGTGATCAGAGAGGTGGCGGACACTCCCTCAGACCCGGGGTTTGTATCCAGGTACTTCCTGGTCCCAAAACGGACGGGGGAGTGCTGGCGCCCCATTCTGGACCTAAACAAGTTCCTAAGGTCTCGGACCTTCAGGATGGTCACTCTGGCTCAGATAATGCCATCCTTGGAACACGGCGTGTGGTTCTGCTCTCTGGACCTGCAGGATGCGTTTTTTCACGCCCCTATCCGTCCGTCTCACCAGAGATTCCTTCGCTTTCGAGCGGAAGGATCCCTTTTCGAGTTCCGATCCATGCCCTTCGGCCTGTCTCTTGCACCCAGGGTCTTCACCAAATGCATGGCAGTGGTGACAGCATTCCTGCGGCGCCGAGGTGTCCGGGTGTACCCTTACCTGGATGATTGGCTGATAGCAGCCCCCTCCAGACAGGAGGTGGAGCGGTCCAGAGATCTGGCCCTCCAGGTTTGCTCTCAGGTCAGCCTCCTCGTCAACGAGGCCAAGTCGGAACTCGAACCGAAGCAGGTGATTCTCTTCATCGGGGCAGAGCTCGACTCTCTTCGAGCCAGAGCACGGCTCCCGGCGGACAGGGCCGAGGTTCTTTCCTCCTTTGCCCGATCTTTTCTGGTTGGGCAATCGCGCCCTGCCCGGGACTTCCTGCGCCTCCTGGGTCTCATGGCGGCCTGCACCAGCGCGGTCCGTTGGGCCAGCTGGAACATACGCCCTCTTCAGTGGGGGCTGGCCAGCCAGTGGTCCCAACGCTGCGATCCATTGGACCAGCTAGTGACGGTGACCCAGGGGATGTGGAACGCTCTCCAGTGGTGGATCGTTCTAGCTCATCTGCAGGAGGGCATCCTGTTTGTCCGCCCTGAGCCGACTCTCTCTCTATTGACCAACACCTCTCTGATGGGTTGGGGTGCCCATCTGGGGGAGCACAGAGTGCACAGCCTCTGGTCCCCACGGGAGTCCCGATGCCATATCAACCTGTTGGAGCTCCGAGCGGTCCACCTAGCTCTCACCGCCTTCGCTCCGTTTCTACGAGGTCAAGTGGTTCAGGTCCAGACGGACAATACCACGACCATGTACTACCTAAACCGCCAGGGCGGGACGCGCTCCATGCCTCTGTGCAAGGAAGCCCTCCGCATTTGGTCACTCATGCGCAGCCTGTTGGCGGATCTCCTAGCCATTCATGTGGCAGGAGCCTCCTACCCCCTGGCCGATGCCCTAAGCCGGATAGGGGCTGTGTCCCATGAGTGGTCTCTCTTGTCGGAGGTGGTACAAGATCTGTTCTCCCATTGGGGCACACCTCAGGTGGATCTGCCTGCCTCCAGGGAGAACACGAAGCTGAGGCTGTTCCATGCCCGCCCCCCTCAGGGCTCGCTGCAGGGGGATACCTTCTCGAGGCCATGGACCCCGGGCCTCTTCTACGCCTTTCCCCCATTTCCCTTGATCCACAAGGTGCTTCTCAAGGTGAGGAGGGACAAGGCGCAGGTGATTCTGGTAGCCCCAGACTGGCCCCACCAATGCTGGTATCCAGATCTCCTCAGCCTCCGCTCCAGGCTCCAGAGGCAGCTTCCAGCTCGCCTGGACCTGCTTCAGTCAATCAGGGGAAGGTGTTCCATCCAGACCTTCAATCCCTGCACCTGACAGCCTGGTTTCGGAGCGGCTAGAGTTCCAGGCCTTGGGTCTTTCCGACGAGGTCCTCAATGTAGTTGAGGCGTCCCGTAAGGAGTCGACCAGGAAATGCTATGCCTTCAAATGGAAAAGGTTTTCCATTTGGTGTCAGGGCAAGGGCCTGGACCCTTCCTCCTGTTCCTTGGCATGCATCTTGCACTATTTATGGTCCCTTTCTCAGCAAGGGCTTAGGTCGAAGACCCTAAGGGTGCACCTGGCAGCCATCTCTGCTTACCGGGCGCGGGCCGGGAAGCAGTCGGTGGAGTAGGAGAAGGTGGTCTGGCGCTTTTCCAAAGGCCTTGATCGTTTTCCCTCCGGTGCGAGAACCTCCACCTCTGTGGTATCTACTGCTGGTACTGGCAGAGCTCATGGGCAAGCCATTCGAACCAATGCACAGGTGTGATCTCTCTCTCACCTGTCGTGGAAGACCGCCTTCTTGGTGGCTATTACGTCAGCCAGAAGGATGGGAGAGCTCCAGGTCTCCTTACCTGGTCTTCCACAGGGACAAGGTTGTCCTGCGCCCCCACCCGAAATTCCTTCCGAAGGTGGCGTCTGAGTGTCACCTTAACCACGTGTTGACTCTGCCGGTGTTCTACCCCAATCACACCTCGGAGGCCGAATATAGGCTCCATACTCTGGACCCTAGAAGGGCGCTCGCTTACTATAAGGAGCGCACGGCTGAAATTCGGGGAGAGGTTCGCCAGCTGTTCGTCACCTATACTGAAGCCGCATCTGGCAGACCTGCAGCCAAGCGGACGATAAGCAGGTGGGTCACCTCCTGCATAGATCTCTGCTATAGGTTGGCGGACATGGAGCCTCCCAGAGGGATAAGAGCTCATTCTACCCGCCATACTGCTGTATCGTTGGCTGCTTCCTGGGATGTCCCTATCCAGGAAATCTGCAGGGCTGCTACCTGGAAGTCTGCACACATCTTCATCACCCACTACCACATCGACCTTGAGTCACGCCGGGATGCTGGTTTTGGGGCCTCTGTTCTCCAGTCTTTTTTCCCTAAGTAAGGGGTGTGCATCTTGTCTCCCTCCTCCTGGAGAACTGCTAGGAGTCTGCCAATAAGTGTGGATGAGCAACATATCCATGTCCTAGAAATACAGGTTACTCACCTGTAACAGGAGTTCTAGGAATGGTACATTATTCCATCCACGACCCACCCGACCTCCCAGCTCGGCGCTGACCTGAGCTTCCAAGCGGCCAGATCTGGCGTCATGGGGCGGAGCCGAGAGTTTTACCACCCGGGTGGGTGGGAGGAGCCAGCTTGAAGACCTTCCGGCAAGATTTAAAGCAGCAAGGATACCTGCCGATAAGTGTGAATGAACAACATGTACCATTCCTAGAACTCCTGTTACAGGTGAGCAACCTGTATTTCTTTCCCGCCGTCGACTTGCATGTCTCGACCCTTCGGTTCGTTTCTAGCGCGCGACACCTGGTTAAGTTCTTCCTTCGGGAAAAAGTTTGTTTTTACTGCTCAGTTTCTGTCTGATGTCCTCTCCAACCTCCGTTGAAGGCCATCCTTCGAAGTGCGCCTGTGGGAAGGAAATCCCGTTCAAAGACCCGCATTCGGCCTGCGTCCGGTGCCTAGGCCCAGACCACGACACCCGGGCCTGCCTCTTCTGCCAGGGATTCAACAGCTGGACCCGGATCCGTTGCCAGAAGGCCCTTCAGGCGTTCCTGCTCGAGGAGAAGATTAAAGCCATGGACACAGCCTCCAAGGGGGAATCTTCCGACAAGGCCCGGAGGCACCTCAAGAAGCATAGGGGGAGAGTGAGATCCAGGTCCCCGTCTAGGGCCTCTGACTCCCATAGCTCCGGCTCCCGCTCCGACCGCTCCCCTTCCCGGGCCCGCTCTCAGCCTCCCCCTGCAGCGGTGAAGACTCCCTTGGGTTCCTCCTCTCTTCCTCAGGCCAAGACCTCGAGACCTTCTTTGTCCTCAGCCACAAAGGCCCTGTCGAGGTCAGAAGACCGTCATCACCATCACAAGTCCGGTTCCCGCCATTTGGAACCTGCTGCCAGGTCAATCTCTTCGCCTCCTCCTCCCCAGCGGAAGATCAAAGAAGTGACTTCACTTAAGAGATCGTCTGACCCGACGCCGGCCCACCCGACAGCCAAACACCATCGGTCCCGAGAACAGACGACCGCCAGACGCCCATCGCCGGTTAGGCCTTCGCCTCCACGGACGCCGGCCGGGGGACCGACGTCCGTACCTATGGAGAAGAATACCCCTTCGCCTCCCACTGATGTCGGTGAAGAGGCGATCACGGAGGAGGAGCTAACCCAGCCCGAGGACCAGACGGGCGAACCCGGTCCTGTCGCACTCCCCAGGGATCCCTCGCCAGAACCTGAGGCCCCTGGGGAGCTGACGCCGGAATCAGACAACGACATCGGCGCCCGGTCTGTCGGGCCTCAGCATATCAGAGATCAAGTTGTTTACTTACTGGTGGGACACCATAAAAAGGGATGTGGTTCCCACACCACCTCCTCCTCCTCCTCCACCTGCGACTCCGCCGGCCCCCACGCCCCCTACTTCACCCAGGGATGCGGGCTGAGTACCTTCCCCAGAGGAGCCTACGGACCCTCCTAGGGGTAGATCAGGAAAAAGGAGACCTCCGTCCAGATCTTCTTCAGGGTCACCCAGCCCCAAGAGACCCAGAAGACGCCGCCGTTCGCCTTCGGAGGACACTGGATCGGACTTCTTGGATGGATCCAGATCCCCTCTCTGATCAACGTCTCTTCTCCGGACCCACGTGAGCTTCCAAGATCTCCTCTGGATGACCCACCGTTCTCAGATTGAGGCATATCCAAGAGAACATGGGCTGGGACGCAGAGGAACTAGACCCCGAGAGATTACGCCTTGCCAGATATCTTCGGCAAAAAGATCCAAAGCCTGTGGTGGTGCCACCCTTGGTGGACACATTCATGGACGTCGCCAAGGCAGCGTGGAAACGTCCACACTCTCTTCGGGCGATGCCGAAGAAAGCTGACCACCTGTACAAGGCCCTAGGTAGGACCAGTGCTTGCATCACATCCTCTGGCGATTCTCTGGTCATTACAGCCTCTCATGACCAGTCCCAGAGGCCACAACATTTGAGCACCCTGCCACCGGACCCAGAATCCAAGCAGCTGGACGCTATGGGCAGGCGCATGTATGCATCTGCTACCTGCGCCATCAGATCCCTCAACTACTTGACCCACATGGTACAGTTTCATAACGCCTTGTGGGAGCAGGGACTGAATCTGGCGGAAAAGATGCCAGAAGGTGAGCAGGAGGAGGAGGAGTTGCTACAGCTCCTTCGGACGTGGGAACCCAGGTGCTGCGAGCCGCGTATGATTCCGCGGACTCCTTGGCCGGAGTGGCAGCTTCAGGCGTATGCCTCCGGAGACACTCATGGCTCCGTGTCTCCGGATTCACCCCGGACGTCCAGAAGAATATCCTGGATGCCTCGTTTCATGGAGAAGATCTTTTTGGTGAGTCCTTGGAGAAGGTCCTCGCCAAACTTCAAGAGGCCGGGAAGGCGGTACGGTCTGTCCAGGCCATGTACAGACCCAAGCTTAGTTCCTTTCGTAGGAACCAAAGCCGTTTTCGAGGCTGGCTGCAGAGACAGCAGTCCCGCGCCGGTCCGCAACAGAGGGGCTCCTTCTCCCGCAGAGCCCAGGGAAAGTAGTCTGCGGGCCGAAGCCAACGACCAGCCAAGTTGGCCCAGCCCGCTGGACCCTCAGCCGTCACAGCATGACTCCTTCCTGGCCCCCGCCCCTCAGGATCAATGGGACACCAAGGTCGGGGGCCGCATTGCGGACCACAGACAGGTGGCTCCTTCAGTTGGTCGAAAGAGGCCACTTTATAGAATTCGTGGACAAGCCACCCACAAGGCCGCCTCTGCTCTCCCGTTACTTGGGTCAGCACAGATCTCTCATCAGGCAAGAGGTACTCTCGCTCCTGCAAAAGGGAGCAGTGGAGTATGTCCCAGAGAACCAGATAGGATCCGGATACTATTCCCACTTCTTTCTGGTTCCGAAGAAAACAGGGGACCTCCGTCCAGTCCTGGACCTCAGTGACCTCAGCATGTCGGTCGCCTACAAACGTTTTCGCATGGTGACCCTCCAAGGACTCATTCCCGTGCTGAAGGATGCCTTCTTAGCGTCCCTAGACGTGCAGGACGCCTACCTGCACATCCCAGTAGCTCAAGCGCACAGGAGGTTCCTGTGCTTCGAGTTTCTCGGCCACCACTTTCAGTTCCAGGCTCTTCCGTTCGGACTGTCTTCGGCCCCCAGGGTCTTCACCAAGTGTTTGGCAGTTGTGGCAGCGTCTCTAAGGAGACAGGGCCACGTGTTCCCGTACCTGGACGACTGGCTTCTCATGGCTGCCTCCAAAGAGGCGCTGTTGCTGGCTATTCAGGCACCCAGGATCTGTTCCAGTCTCTGGGCATTCTTATCAACTACGAAGTCTCTCCTCGTACCATCGTAGAAGCTGCAGTTCATAGGCGCAGTTCTGGACACCGTCCAAGGAAAGCCTTTCTTCCCGATGAAAGAGCGGAACACATCAGATCCCTCATCAGGGATCTCTCGGCGATGAAGACTGTCCCCGCCAGCTCGGTCCTTCGCTTGCTCGGACACATGGCTGCGGCCATTCCAACCGTCCCTTTGGCAAGGCTCCACATGCGGGTAACTCAGTGGATGCTCAAGGTGCAGTGGGACCAAAGGCAAGACCACATGCAGCATCCAGTCAGGATCACGAATGCCGTGATTCGAGACTGGCAATGGTGGCTAGACCCAGGGACACGTTCTGCGGGTGTCCCGTTTACAGCGCCGTCCCCGGAGGCAATCCTCTCCACAGACGCCTCAGGGCTGGGGTGGGGAGCGCACCTGAATGGGGTGAGGTCCCAGGGAATATGGACCCCTCAGGAAGCCCACCTCCACATCAACGTGCTGGAGATGAGGGCGGTCCTTTACGCCATGCAGGCCTTTCAGTCGGAAATCCCGCCGAGTACTCTTCTGCTTCAGACAGACAACACGGCAGTGATGTATTACCTCAACAAACAAGCAGGCGCACACTCCTACTCCCTTTGCAGGGAAGCTATAAGAGTGTGGGATTGGGTAATCCAACAAGGCGTGAACCTGATTGCAGTTCACGTTCCCAGAGTGGACAACAGTCGCAGACGGCCTGAGTCGTTCCCAGGCCAGAGTCCACGAATGGTAACTCCTTCAGGAGGTAGCGGAGGATCTGTTTCTTCGATGGGGAACTCCAGAGTTGGACTTGTTCGCTTCCCCATCCAACGCAAAACTGCCCAATTTTTGCTTGCTAGATCCAGGGCCTGGTGTTTTCTGTCGAGACGCGTTGTCCCTCTCCTGGGCAGATTCCTCTCGCTTTCCTCCCTTCCCGTTGATCCAGAGAGTTCTCAAACTGCGCGAGGGCATGCAACAATGATCCTGGTAGCGCCTTTCTGGCCTGGCAGATTTGGTTCCCTATGCTGGCGCGAGTTGTCCTGGGAACCTCCAGTTCCGCTCTTTCAGCTCCCACCTATTGTCTCAGGAGGAGGGTTCACTAGTCCACCGGACTTCGCTCACTTGAACCTGCATGCATGGCTCTACTTAGAGACATAGCCATTATCACGTCTGGTCTACTTGAAATGTGGCGGAAGTCCTTTCCCGCTGACAGAAACCCGACAGCGCGTATGACGTATGCCATGAAGTGGCGCTCGTTTTGTTTGTGTCGCGAGCACGCGGCCTTTCCCGGTGAAAGTGGTGCTGGAATGCCTGCTTTCCCTATTTCATTCGGGTCTCGCCTACTCCTCCATAAAAGTGCACCTCTGCGCGATTTCTGCATACCACTTCCTGGTGGGACAGCGCACAGTGGCACAGCTTGATGGTGTTACCTGCTGCAAGAGCTGATCTTATCTGTGTCAGTCTTCACCATTCATCACAGATGGGTACTGGCCGGAGATCAGGACCCCACGGGAGCCTTTTTTTTTTTTTATATAAAGGATAGGCGGAGCCGACGCAGCATCGGCGCCGCCCTCGAGGCCGACGTACTACGTGGCGCTCGAGGATTAGCCGTTAAGCTGTGTTGACTTCGCCTGCTTACCAGTTCTTCGTCTCCCGCCATCGTGGGAAGCCTGCGTAGAAGATTTTCAAAGTTTTTGGCCTTAGCCTTTTGTCGTCGACAGTCCGTCGGTTCCTGCTAGTTCTAGTCTGCCATACTCGTTGTCGCTGGTAAGATCTTTCCATTTA
Source organism: Neoceratodus forsteri (assembly GCA_016271365.2). Taxonomy (NCBI): domain Eukaryota; kingdom Metazoa; phylum Chordata; order Ceratodontiformes; family Ceratodontidae; genus Neoceratodus; species Neoceratodus forsteri. The sequence goes on from JADMNL010000033.1 coordinate 55,703,552, forward strand.
TTTTACAGTTTAGCGACATAGAGTGTTTTTGGTGTTTTTTTTCCCAGTGGGTCATGTCGCGGTCGGAGGGCAAAAAGTGCGTCTAGGCAGGGCGGCCCCATTCGTGCCGTGCGTCCAAGTGCTCCTTTACCGACCAGCATGACTGGTGTCTCCGTGTCTTGGCCCGCTTCACGACATGGATTCGTGTGATGCCTGCTTCTCCATGGACCATCAGCGTCCTCGAACAGCGCGTTTAAAGTAGAGGCTGAGCTCCGCCCGACTTTGAGGTAGGTCTGCTTTTCGGGCCAAGCCGTGCTCTCTCGGCCTTTCCTCTGGGTCCCCTCCCGGTTCTATATGGACCGAGGAGGAGCCTCGGCCTCTCGTAGCCTAGCCTTGGCGAGCCTCCTTCCGGCGCGGAGGCCGTCCCGCTTCCTCCGGGAGGCGGGCCAGGCGCCCGCCTCTAAATCACCCCTTCGGGGTGAAGGCTCCCCTGAGTGTCGCTCCCGAGGTCCGGAAGGCCGGGTCGACGCCGTCCTCGACTCACCGTCGCTCAGGGCGTTCAACGTCGTGGGTCCTGGCGGCGCCGACTCGTCTCTCAGCGCCTTGGCGTTCGCAGTGCCTACCCTGCTCACTGTGCCGTGGCGCTGGAATCGGCGTTGCTTTGCCATGTCTCGCCTCGGCACCGAGTTGAAACGCAGCGCCGTGGGAGCGCCGGGTCGTCCGTCGGCGCGCCATTGGGGCTCTCGGTGCCGCTTCGCGGCGCCGAGGATCAGCGGTGCGTGTTCGGTGCTGTGTCCGCCCTTAAAGTAAGTCGGCGCCGCTTGGTCCTCGGTGCCGCTTCGCCAGTATCAAAGGAGCCTGGCAGCGTGGTTGGCGCCGAGGCTGTGGCTGGGGTTTCTGTCAGCACCGTCTGTTATTGGTACCACCCCTGGTGCAGGTGGGCTTGACGGTGCCGCAGCTGGCCCTAGTTCGGGACCTTTGGCCCGTGCTGCCCTGCCGCCTTCTGCCAGCGCCGCTTGCGGGGCTGTGGAGGGTGCAGGTGCCGCCTTGGCCACTGCTTGGACTTCTGGGCCCTTTGGTAAGGTCGCCCTCCTACCGTCTGGCTTAGGGCCTCAGACTCTACCTCTTGGTCGGCGGGCATTCACACCCTTGAGGGTTTCTGCAGAAGGGACAGAGCTGGTGGTCTCCGACCGGGTCTCAGCCCCCTTCTGAGGTGCGTCTGGTTCCCCACGAGGTTAGGGTCAGTGGTACTGACCAGTAGGCTGTGGTGCGTGCCACCATTGCCATGCAACCTGGCCTTGGGTGGTTCCTTGACCCCTTGGCGGTGGTACCCCCTCCGGTGGTGTCTCGATCGCCCAACTTTGGGGCCTATCGGGAAGCCCACAGTAGGGGAGGGTGCTGCTTCCTGGGTCTCCCTTCCGGGGGCAGCCCAGAGCTGCCAGCTTCCTAGGCTGGCCCTTTCGAGGACTAGGACTCTCTCGGACTCCGAGGGGTGTGGGGTCAGCACGTTGACCTTTCTCTGGGACCCACCGGGCCCTGGGCCAAGTCAGCCGGATTTCGCCCTTCCCTTCTGGTTCCTTGAGGGGTCCCATTCTTTGGAGGCAGGGGACCGTCCTTCTGGATCTATCGGCCCTGGTGGCCTCACTTGGGGATTCTCCGGGCGCAGCCTGAGGCAGTACCAGCGTGGTTGTACAGCTGTCTGCTGCGGAGTCTTCAGGACACCCTCCGTGGGGTCCTTGGTCCCGCTCCTAGCCCTGGCAGAGGTCAGCAGACTTCCTCTCTTGGCTCTGCCCCCTCCCTCTGCCGCCTTCTCCAGCGTTCCCAGGTATTCTTGGTCCTTGGGTCCTCTCACCTAGGAACAGTTCAGAGCAGTGGCTGCTCGGTTCCCTGCCTACGTTAGGGCCATGGACAGCCAGGTTTTTCAACCTCCCCCCGAGCAGCCACTCTCAGAGCGCATGGTGACCTCCAGCTCCTCATCCCCCTCTTCAGGGGGAGAGGAACCGTCTGTCCATATCTCTCCTGCCGCTGATCTCTGAGTATCAGCGTTTCCTCGTGAGGATGCTGGAGGACCTTCACCTCTCCCCTTTCCATGAGCAATCCTGAGCATGTGGCGCACGCCTTTCTAGGCGATTTCGGTGCGGCCACCCTTGTGCCTCCCTGGCCTGCTCCCTTTCGGGAGGCGTCCATGCATTTCTGGCAGAGGCTCTTCTCCGGAGTTCCTGCCCCTAGGGACCTCAGCCAGAGATATTGCGCTCCCCCAGAGTCTCCAGGTTCTATGCCTCATCCACAGTCCGGATTGACGCACCTGGACACTCCTAGCAGGCTTCGCGCCCTCCACCGTGACCGGCCCCAGATCAGGACTCTTGGTTTTGATTTCTGGGGAGAGGACTTCTACTGACACAGGTTGCTTCTCTCCATCTCCACTCATCAGGCCCACTATGCAGCCTACAACAGGTTCTTGTGGTCAGCGCTGGGTCAGATCCTAGCTGCTTTGCCTGACTTGGAGCAAACCAGGCAAGCCATCGCACTCTCTGCACGTGGCCTGGAGCTAGCAAGGCACCAAGCAAGGGCATCTTACAACGCCAATGAGGTAGCTACCAGGGTAGTAGGAACAACGATCTGCACCAGATCATCGGCGTGGCTTCGCCTTTCCCAGTTGTCACCCTTGGCCCGGCGTAGGTTGATTTGCTCCGCTCACCAGGGCCGATCCTCTCTTTCCCGTGAGGCGGGCGAGCGTTTGTCGGGGGCGATTCCTTCCCCCTCGGGAGACCCGTCTTACTCTCCCCACTCTCGGGCCTCCTCAGGCCCAGAAGGTTACCCCCATTAGTGTCACCCACTGAGGGCTAAGGGACACTGTCCCTTAGGGTGCAATTAATCAACCCCCTTTCGGGGGGGCTTGTTACTCACTCATCTGTGATGAATGGTGAAGATTGACACAGATAAGATATAGAAATTACGTACTTACCGTAATTATGATCTTTCTGTGTATCTCCTATTCATCACAATCCCCGCCATCCCCTGGGGCTCCAGTCTCTGGATCCTCCTCCTCTGTGCCTACCCTCTTTTTGAGCTGGGTAGAAGTTGAGACAGGGGTAATTTTCTTCCCCAAGGGGTACAGTTAGTGGCACTTCCTCTCTACTATTTATCCCTCACCCCTCAGGGTGAGAACTGCAGTGTTGCCCTCCTTCTGTTATCCTTCTATTTAAAAAAAAAAAAAAAAAAAACTTTTTTTTTTTCTAAATATCTTTACAGAGAGAGTACTGATTCCTGTACCTGTCCTTCCCCAGAATAGCCGACTCTGCTTTTGGGGTGACCCAGTTATTCTGTGCCTTGAATTCTGGCAGATGAACTTTACCACTCCTTGCAGTTTCTATACAGTCTGGTGACGGACAAGGGTCCTGGATCCTTGTTACCTCTCACTCTCTCCTAAATTCTCTCTCTTCTCCCCCCCCCGTCCCTTCTTCCTTTTCCAGAGATTGGGGCCCCTACCCAATCTCCTTAGTTTTACTTCTTCTATGCTGTTCTCTGTCGTTATTTCTCCTTTTAGTTCAGTTTTCTCTTCCTTTTTCTGTCTTTTGGACTCTCTTGTCCCACCCTCCATCCCTTCCTCTTACCTCTCCGGCGACTCAGAACTGGTAGGCAGGCGGAGTCGACACAGCTTAACGGCTGATCTCCGAGCGCCACGTAGTACGTCAGCCTCGAGGGCGGCGCAGATACTGCGTCTGCTCCGCCTATCCTTCAAAAAATAAAGGCTCCCGCGGGGTCCTGATCTCCGGCCAGTACCCATCTGTGATGAATGGTGAAGATACACAGAAGGATCATAATTACAGTAAGTACGTAATTTCTATATCTTCCTGGACCTAAGTCTCCACCACTCATTCACACTAGTGGGGATTAGCGCCGGAGGCACTAAGACCATCAGGGAGCAAACTTTTGCTGGAGGTCGGTAGAGAGGCAGGCGCAGTGAGCTGTGGCTCGGCGGTAATGACCATCTCGGCGGCGACCCTCAACACGCCTCAGTTCCTTTTTCCGCCGTCGATGCGGCGAGTGGGACGTCAGCTCGCCTGTCGGAGTCAAACTAGCGCATAGTTTTCAGTTTTGTTTTTGTAACTTTATCACGATAAGTAGTATCAGCAATTTTATTCTATTTTCGTTAAATTTTTCTAATATTTAAATTTTACTTGAAGAGTCTCGGCCTACTGAATGGTCGACCATGAGCAGGTCAGGTGGCGGTGAGGAGACTTCATGTAAAACTGTTCAGTCAGCCGGGCTGGGTCCGGTCAGCCTCCTTCTCCTCAGCGGGGTTCCGACAGCGGTCAGTCCGATGCCGGGATGGTCGGTCCCCCCCGGCATAAAAATAAGCGAGTCGCATTCGGCACCATTCGGCCTCGAGCTCTTGACCACAGGTCAAAAAGAGAAGGCATCACTCGAAATTAGCCCTCTAGTATGTCTAACGGCGTGAAAGCTCGGTTATCGTTACTGGTTGCGGTCTCCTCCTTCGAGGTCGCCAACTTCCTGGTAATCGTCGTCCTCGACGCCAGACCCTCCCGCCTATGGTGGGACTCCAGATGAGCAGTTTCATCAGTGGGCGCTCTTGTGGAGCAATGGGCTCGGAGGTTGGTTCTTCTGCCTGGCTCGGTTGCCTCGGGCCCTCGGGCCCCTCCGGCGATCAGGTAGGCGGTTGGACCTTCCTAGTCGCGTGGCGCCTTCTTCGAGTGCCAGCGACTCCGTGCTTAGGTGTTCCCCCCTCACATGGCTGCGGCGCAGGGGCCTCACCGATGCCCTTATCTCCTGTTTTTTTTTTCCTTCTCTAGCTTTCCAGGTCCCTGGGGCTCTTCCGGCGCCTTCTGCAGGGTCTGTTGGCTTGCGGCGCCGTTTTAAGTGCCGCTGGGTCTTCAGCGCCGCCCGGTGGTGCCGTTGGATAGGCCCGGTGTCGTCAGCGGCGCTGTTCAGCGTCGTCAGCCAGCGCCGTCGTGGCGTTGTCCTGCTCTTATTCCATAGTGGCTAAATCCATTGATAAAGTATTCAGCTCCCAAGGATGCGTCCCATTTGGCATCCCAAGCCTTTGCGGATCTATTGTAGTCCTGGCAGAGAATGACAAGGTCGTTCTTCAAACTACTACAGCTCGACCTATTAAAAGTCTTGTAAGATTGATACATTAGGTAAGAGAGTCTTTGCTGCCTCCACTCTAAGTATCGTGTTGCCAGTTATCAGGCTATTTTCTCAGTATGAGTATATCCTGTGGCACTCTATGAAAAGAATGGTTGAAGCTCTTCCAGATTCGGTTCCAAGTCGAGCTTCTTCTGACCGTTATTAAAGTATTGAGTCCAATAACCAACAGGTCAAAGCCGCCATGGGCGCTTTCGACGCTGCTTGTTCGCTCCAGCAACCCGGCGAGTTTGTACTCGGCGCCATTCCTGGCTGCTTTTGATGGCTCCTCTCTTTTGGCCCTCAGGTGGAGCAAGCCTTAGAGGCCACTCAGAAGACTAGATCGGCCATTAAGTTGGCCAGACCTCCGCCTGCCCCTCTCGGGGCATGTGAACAGACGTCAGTTTCATAGTAAATCAGTCCTTTTGAGGCAGAGGCAGGGAACTTCCATAAAAGCCAACCTGCCCAACCTCAAAAAGGCACAACAAGCGCAGGGGCCTAAAGCTCCCAAGCGCTACCTTATAGTCGTTGGCCCAAGTTCCATCCACTCTGCCCGGTGGAACTTTCTCCTCAGTGGGAGGTCGTCTGATGTACTTCTACAACCAGTGGAAGTCCATAACCTCGGACAAATGGGTCCTAAGGATAATTCGCGAGGGTTATTCTCTCAATTTCTTGGAAACCCCCCTCCGAATTGTCCTCCCAGACGACAACCCAGGTTGTCGGCCTCTCGGTCAGACCTCCTCACCGCGGAGATCCAGGGCCTTCTGAACAACAGGGCAATAGAACTGGTGCCACCGCATCTGCGAAACACAGGGTTCTACTCCCATTACTTTGTGGTTCCAAAGAAATCTGGGGGGATGCGCCCCATTCTAGACCTCAGAAAGTTAAACAAATTCCTCCCCAGGGAGAAATTCAAGATGATTTCCCTAGGTACCCTGTTACCCTTGCTGCATCAGCACGACTGGCTGGCCTCTCTGGATATGCAGGATGCTTGCCAGCATATCCCCGTCCACCCGACCCACCGCAAGTTCCTCAGGTTTGTAGCTTTGGGTCAGCATTATCAGTTCAGAGTCCTGCCCTTTGGGCTATCCTCGGCGCCGCGAGTTTTTACAAAGTGTTGTGCAGTTGTCCGGGCGCATCTCAGGAAAGTCGGACTCGAGTGTTTTCCTACCTGGACGATTGGCTTCTATCAAGCCCTTCGCCAAGGGACTTTGGAAGCTATGCAAGCGACTTCTCGTCTTCTCACGTCCATGGGAGTTCTGCTGAATTTGAAAAATCTCAACTGCAACCCTCCCAGAGGCTCCTTTTCATAGGGGGCTTCTAGACACCTCTTCAGCGAGCTTTCCTTCAGAGGACAGAAGACTCGACATCCTTGAATGGCCGTTACATCAGGAGAACCAATCGGTTACAGCTCTCTCGATGCAGCATGTTGGGTCTCATGAGTCTCGGTCTTCACTGTCCCTCTGGCCCGACTGCACATGAGAACCACCCAATGGATGCTCTCCACTCAGTGGTCCCCGACCTCACCCCAGTCTTATCCCATCAAGGTGATGGAGCCCTTGAAGGTCTCTCACCTGGTGGTCTCAAGAAGAGCAATTTCCTGGAAGGATTCCCTTTGCTCCCCGGATCATCAGATCTCCATCACCACAGGCGCGTCGCTAATGGGATGGGAGCTCACTGTCTCTCCTCCACACTCAAGGTGTATGGACTCAGTTGAAACTCATCTCCACATAAATGTCCTGGAGATGAGGCAGTCCTCTATGCAATCCGAGCTCTGAAGGATGTCCTTTGTCACAAACATTCTCCTTCAAGCGGACAGCAAAGCAGTGATGTATTACATCAACAAGCAAGGCGGTGCTCATTCTTATCCCTTTGCAGGAAGCAGTGAGGGTGTGGGAGTGGTGCTTGGGCACAAGTCTCTGATTCAGCGGTTTATCTGTACAGGTATACAAAGCGACCTAGCAGATCACCTCAGCAGGCGAGGCAGACCCTCACGAGTGGTCTCTCGATCCAGCCGTAGCTCGGTCCCTGTTCAAGAGTGGGGACTCCAGACCTGGACCTTTTGCATCCCTCAGCATAAAACTGCCTCTCTTCTGCTCCAGAAATCCAGGGCCTGGCATTTCTGTCAGGATGCGTTCAGGCTGCGGTGGACAAAGCGCTTTCTTTCGCCTTTCCACGCTTCCTCTAATCAGAGAGTACTCCTCAAGTTCGAGTCTCAGGGGACCAAGATGATTCTCATTGCTCCTTCCTGGCCTCCGGCAACTGATGTTTCCTCTACTCAACAGTATGTTGGCAGCCTCTCGAGACCACTTCCTTTGCAAATCAGTCTTTTGACTCAGGGTTCGTTGGTCCATCCCAACCTGAAATCACTTCACCTTCATGCTTGGCTCTGAAGAGATAGAAGTGAATCGGTTCAACGTCTCTCGTAGAGTCTCAGACATCCTTCTGGCTGCTCGGAAGCCAGCCACCCAACGTACGCTTCAAATGGAAGCGTTTTTCTCTCTGGTGTCTACAAAATCCTCTTGGAATCCTTTTCCTGTCCTCCTGGCAAGGTTCTGGAGTCATCTTTTGGACCTGTCAAACTTAGGTCTTCAGTACTCCACAGTTAAAGTTCACCTTAGTGCCATCTCGGCGTTCCATGAGCGGTTTCTTCCTTAACTCTGGCTCAGTTACCTATGGTGAAGAGAGATTTCTTAAGGTTCTCCATTCCAGACCCCTGTTAAGCGTCAGTTGCAGCCTGGGACATTAACCTGGTGCTGGACATGCTCACTCGGAAGCCTTCGAACCCTTAGCTACCTGTGAGCTAATTTCTTACCTGGAAGACTGCCTTCCTGGTGGCCATTACCTCAGCCCATGGGGTCTCTGAGATACATGCCTGATTACGGACCCTCCATTATACTGTATTCCATAAAGACAAGGTAGTTCTCCGTACTCATCCTAAATTTCTTCCCAGGTTGTGTCAGAATTCCATCTAAACCAACCTCTGGTACTTCCGCTTACTCGCTAATTTCCAAAATGAAGGGAATGAGCTCTTCATTCCTTGGATGTTAAGAAGAGCCTTGCGGTTCTATTTAGATAGAACCAAGGATGTTCATAAGACTCAGCAACTGTTCGTTTCTTTCAGCGACACCGGCTGGGTCAACCTGTCGCTATTAGATGCATCTCTTCATGGTTAGTGGTATGCTCGTCATTGCTATTCCATGGCTCAAGTTAAATTAGAAGGTAGAGTGTCGCTCACTCTACTAGAGCGATCGCTGGCATCTAGCGAAGTGCAATGTTCAATTGCAGATATATACACGCCGCCACCTGGAGCTCAGTGCATACCTGAATTAAGCACTATGCACTGGATGTTCATGCTAGGTGACATTCCGCATTCGGCAGAACTATCCTTAATGGGCTTCTATCTTGAGGCGTGAGCTCTGGCTCTCCTGCCGCCCTTTTGGGGATTATCAGCTTGGTACTCCCACTAGTGTGAATGAGTGGTGGAGACTTGGGTCCAGGAAGATAGGAAAATTACGTACCTACCGTAATTCTTGATCTTCTTGGGACAGTCTCACCACTCATTCTACCTCCCTCTCCATCCCGAGCTCACCGCTGTATTGGTCTTCACTCCCTCAAATCTTTGAGGCCATGAGGACTTCTTTGCTGACCCTTCTTACACGGGTCATACGGACTATCTTATGTCCGTTTTTTAATATTGAGTTTACTCTTTACGTTAGTGCGCTGCACCTCCTTGGTAAAAAGGTACTGGGCGGTTGGAGGTCGTCGCCAAGATGGTCATTACCGCTCGAGCCGCTGCTCATGGCCCTTGCCGTGTCTCAGCGTCGCCGTCTCGCGCCGACCCTCCAGCAAAAAGTTTGCTCCCGATGGGTCTTAGTGCCTCCGACGCTAATCCCCACTAGTGTGAATGAGTGGTGGAGACTCGTCCAAGAAGATCAAGAATTACGGTAGGTACGTAATTTTCCTTTCTCGAAGATCTACTGTTACGGTAAGTTCTTAAGTAACTGTACTTTACTCACCTGTAACAGGAGTTCCAGGAATGGTGTATGTTGTTCATCCACACGATGCACAACCTGGCTTCCAGCGGGCTAGATCTGGTGTCATGGGGCGGGGCCAAGGGTTTTACCACCCGGGTGGGTGGGAGGAGCCAGCTTGAAGACCTTCCGGCAAGATTTAAAGCGGCAAGGAACCTTCCAGACAGTGTGGATGAACAACATATACCATTCCTAGAACTCCTGTTACAGGTGAGTAACCTGTACTCTAGGAGCGTGGATATGTTGTTCATCCACACTGTCTGGCATTGTCCTTTTCCACTTTAAATCATGCCGGAAGTCTTCAAGCTGGCTTCTCCCACCCACCCAGTCGGTAAATACCTTGGCTCCGCCCCATGACGCCAAATCTTCCTTTCCGCTGGAAGACGCAGGTTCCTTCGTGCTACTTTTCAAGTACCATAGGCTCTGGAGTCAAATCAACGGTTTTCGCTGCACTTACTAGCTTTAAAACCGTCCAGAGTTTATTTTCAGATCCGAACGCTTCGGATATGGAGCACAAGTCATCCCCGGGTTTCACCGGTGTTCTTGTAGACAAAAAATGTCTCGCACCGATCCCCACCTCTCATGCGTCTACTGCCTAGGCGCCGTGCATGATACTTCAGCTTGCACCATCTGTTCAGCCTTTCATCCTACCGTTCTGGAGGACCGCAAGGCGCGCCTTAAGTTGGGGAGACCAGAGCTTCGCAATCCACTGGTGAAATTGAAGGAGGCCAGGTGGGCGGTTTCATGACTGCGGGGAACGCGCGCCTTTCGAGCAGATGGCCGAGAAGAGGCTGCCCAAGCTTGACCAGCTTGACGGCTTCATGCTGCTCAGCCTGGGCTCCACCTTCACAGGATCCTTCCGGGAGTTGTGCCAGTCTCTCCCTACTAAGGGTGAGGCGCCTTCGGGCTCACACTCCTCCTGATCCAAGAAGAAGGATAAGGATCCAAAATCATCATCTTCTACCCGAAGAAGACGTTCCTGGGACCGAGAGTGGTCCGACACTCAGGAGCAGGCGGTCTCGGCCACGGTTGATCGCTTCCTCGGCTGCCGGCTTTTTGGACCTTCCGTCAGGCCAGGGCACCAAAGCCGAGGATATGGCAGAACCGGCCGAGATTTCTCTCGACCCGATCGAGCCGTTGTCGCCGACGCCTGTCGACTCTTTGGAGAGGACTCCAATTCTCTCCTTCCCTGACGAGGAGACCTGTCCTTTGGGCATCCCGATCGAGGGACAAGAGCCGGAACCTCGGTTTTCACCAAATCCAGCTTCTCCCGACAGACAGAGCCGACGCTGTCGGTCTCGATCGAGGAGTAGGACCCTGTCGGTTGGTAAACCAAGAAAGGGTCTCAAACACTCCCGGAAGAGGCGCTGCCATTGTTCCTCATCCTCCTCGGAAGAGGAGAGACTTAGATGGAAGCTCTGTCGACGTTATGAGGACCTCATGTGGCAGCAACTTCTTTTCACGGGTCAAAAGCCATCTGCTCCAGCTGTACCGGCCATTACTTGGCCCCAGCCTCTTCGGCCGACACAGACTCCCTCGGTTCCGAGGACTCCGGTGGGACCGGTGCGTATTTCAGCTCGGCCTGTTATGGGCTCCCCACCAATTTTGGTGGAACCACCACCCAAACAGCCTCAGGGAGGGGCTCCCTCTAAGGAGGATCGACCAGCTATGGGCTTGCCCCATAGGTTGTCCATTACAGTCACTCTTGATTGACCTAGGCGCATTGAGGGGGAATTAGGTGGGAGACCCTTGTATCCGGATTCCTCGGATTTGGATACTACCGGACTTCACTCACATGATGAGCTGTCAGTGACAGGCCTGGAGGAAGGCCCTTCTTCCTTCCAGGGCATCCTTCGACTCATTTCAGAGTCCACAGGTATGCCTTTGCAGCCCATACAAAAGAAGGTGGAATATCCTCACGGATATCCTCAAGAGAGGAGATACCCCGACAGAGGCCTTCCCAGTGGCCGAAGCCATTGTGGGCCGGGCACTGGAATTTTGGCAGCGTCCTGCCTCTTGCCCGGCTCCATCTGCCTGCAAGTATGCGGTGCCCATGGAGTCGTTGGCAGGCTTCTCTGAGCTGCTACTGTGGCGGCCTTCCCATCCTATGTTGGGGCCGTGGACGAACAGGTTTTTCGCCTGTCCCTTCCCCCCCCCTGCCACAGGAGTCTTCTGGACATTCAAGCTCCACTTCCTCCTCGTCTTCCTCAACTGAGGAAGAGGCACTTCCAGTCAACCTTTCCTCTGACACGGACTTCACTGTCAGCGTTTCCTTTCAAGGATGGTCTCTGAGCTTTGTATTTTCTACGTTTGTAGAGACAATACCGAGCGGCAGACGCATGCTTTCTTCAGTGAATTCAGCGCCCACCATTTGGTGGTGACTTCCTGGCTGATTCCCTTCCAGGAAGCGTCTATCCGCACCTGGCAGTCTCCAGCCACTCCTTCTCCAGCTCCAGGAGACTGCAGGATACGGTATTGTGCCCCCCACGAGTCTCTAGGTTCTCTACCTCACCCACCTTTGGGGTTGACGTCCCTAGATATTCCTTCTGGGCTTCGCTGCCCAGTGCACGACAGGCCTCCGGACTCTGATTCTGCCGAGTTCGACCGGTGGGGATGAAGAGTTTTCTCTTCTGGTTGTGCATTTCCTCACATCAGGCTCACCACGCTGCTTACAACAGGCATCTGTGGTCGATGCTGGCTCAGGTCTTAGCTTTGCTACCTGACTCAGAGCAGTCTAGACAAGCCATTGCCCTCTCTGCACGGGGTCTGGAGCTTGCAAGGCACCAAGCGAGGGCATCCTAGGACGCCAACGAGGTGGCATCCAAGCTAGTAGGGACAGCGATCTGCATCAGGGGGCGGTATGGCTTCATCTCTCGAGCTTGTCACCCATGGCCTGGCGTGGGTGACTGGCTCTCCCTCGGGGACCTACCTATTTTCCCGTGAGGCGAGGAGCGTCTTCAGGCAACCCCTTCCACAGCCCTTGAGGCATCTTCTCCTCCTCACCCACCTTACACTGTTGTCTATTGGCAGGTGGGGGGAGGGCTAAGCAGGGAGAAGGGGTACCGGAAGTGGAAATCACAGCAGAGAGAGTGAGGGAAGCCCTCAGCTCCCTTAAGACAGAGAAAGCACCGGGGCCGGATAAATTAGATCCCAGAGTGCTGAAGGAACTTGCAGATGTCCTGGCAAAACCCCTGGCAGAGCTTTTCACCATCTCTCTGAGGACAGGGTGGGTGCCCCAAGACTGGAAGGTGGCGCATATAGTGCCTATCCACAAGGGGGATCAAGGGAGGTGGCAGGGAACTACAGGCCTGTCAGCCTGACCTCGGTGGTGGGCAAGGTGGTGGAGGCATTGTCAAGGAGAGGCTAGGGGGACCTGGATAAGTCAGGTGTCTGGACGATAGACAGCATGGATTCATCCCGGGAAACGTGGTCAGACAAACCTGGTGGAGTTCTATGACTGGGTGACAAGTGCCTTGGACCTGGGTAGACCAGTGGATGTCCTCTTTCTAGACTTCAGCAAGGCATTTGACTCTGTTCCTCACGTGGGCCTGTTGGATAAGCTGGGAGAAATGGGGTGGGGAACCAGATGATCAGATGGATAGGCAATTGGCTCCAGGACCGACCAGAGGGTCTTAGTTGGTGGGATAGTCTCATCCCCAAGGAGGGTCATTAGTGGGGTCCACAGGGATCAGTCCTTGGGCCCCTTCTGTTCAACGCCTCGTGTCTGACATGAGGACAGGAATCAGGAGTGAGATGAGTCTCTTTGCAGATGACTCGAAACTGGGAAGTGGTTGGATGGGGAGATGGGAGGTGGCCCTACAGGGGACCTGGAGGCTCTGGAAAGATGGTCTAGAAATGGAAGCTGAGGTTCAATGCAGGGAAATGCAAGGTACTCACCTGGGGCCAGAAACCCAGGCCAAGTGTACACCGGGGGGGGAATGCTACAAGTCTCGATGGCTGAGAGGGACCTGGGGGTGGTGGTGGATGTCAAGATGAACAACTCTGAGACTTGTAGGAGGGCAGCAGCCAAGGCCAACAGGATGCTGGGATGCATCGCTAGGGGGATCACCTCCAGAAGGAGGGAAGTGATACTCCCTCTGTATAACTGCTTGGTGAGGCCGTACCTTGAGTACTGCATGCAGTTTTGGAGGCCACACTTAAAGCGGGACATTAACCTCCTGGAGAGGGTCCAGAGGAGGGCAACCAAAATGATTTGGGGCTTGGGGGACAGGACCTATGAGGAGAGGCTCGAAGAGCTAAATATGTACACATTGGAAGAGAGAAGGGACCGGGGGGACATGATAGAGGTCTTTAGGTACATGAAGAGGGTACATAGGGAGGAACAGTCAGGGTGCTTGAAGGAAGGAGGAAGGGGCCACTAGAGGCATGGGTGGAAGCTGGGCGGGAAGATTCAGGGAGAAGGAGGAGGTGCTACTTCACTGAGAGGGTGGTGGAGCCATGGAATGCACTGCCTAGGTGGCTGGTGGAGGCAGAGACAGTGGAGGGGTTCAAGAGGGGTGACAGGTACAGGGGAAGGGTTCTGGAAGCAAAATCCAATGCAGCAAGAATATCCGGAACTGGGAAGGGAGAAGCCAGAAAAGGCGAGGGGGACAGCAAGGTCAGCACCCAGGTTGGGGACTGTCCAAACGAGCAGACACGAAAGACCGTTAGGCCTATTCTGCTGGCATTTTAGTATGTTAGTATGTCTCCCCCTCTCTACTTATCACCAGTAGGTGGCTGAGGGGTTTGTTCCCTCGGGTTTTCTCTTTCCCTCACCCTTTTTCTAGGGGGAGGGGGCTTTTACTCAGTCAACAGTAGTGAATGGTGAACATTGACAAGGGAAGATATGAAAATTGTGTACCTACCGTAATTCTTGCTCTTCTCTTGTATCTTCACCATTCATTACTGAATGTCTCCCACCATCCCCTCAAGGGCCTCCTCCTTCGGCGTCTCCCCCTCCCTGCTCGTGCCTCCTTTTTCTCCCTGGGCTGTTAAAACAAACAAAAAAATTTTTTTTTGTTTTATATGCTCTCTTTCCGATCCTCTGAAGATCTTTCCCTCTGAGAATAGGAGGAACGAGCTTCATTTATCTGTCCTGAGTGAACTCTTTCTGACTGCCCTTAATGGGCATCTCTTGGTTCTCTGCAGCCATTTCTTCTCAATTCACAATTTAGAGAGACAATCCCTTTCGGGACTCGACTTCTCTTTTCTAGACCACTTTTGGCAAGTCTTAATCCTATTATGTCAGCCTCTACAGGTGTAGTGCTATCCGGCACTCGAATTTCCTTAGAGTGTTCCCTGCCTTGCCTCTAGGGAGTCCGATTGAGTTCCTGCTCTCTCTCTTTGGCATAGGGGTGCCCCCTGCGGGTACCCCCCCTCATTTTCACATGATACTGCGTTATCATTTAACAAACTGCTGGTGGGCTTCCTCCCTACTAGCTGGCAGCTCTCGTTTGGAACAGAGTTTTTCCTTCTTAATGATTAAAGAGCTCCTGGCTGGAGTCTGGGAAAAGACGGGTAGGCGGGAGGTTAGGGACCCTGCCTTTGGTGTCCATTCTGAGCGAGAAGTTCAGTTGACCTTCTCTTTCAATTCCAAAATGGGATCCTTGCTCCCTTGTTTGTGGTTCCGAGCCTATAACCCTTAACTAATTGCCATCGGCGGTCTCCCAAGCCTCCTCGCCTATTCTTCTCTTTTTTTACTCTTCTCCTCATCTGTTCCTCCCTTAGAACCGCCTCAGAAGTGAGGCCCTTCGGTCCCTTATGGTAGGCAGTTCTTCTTTTCCCTTCTATTTTCTATCAGCTTATTCCTTTTTCAGTTTATATCCTTTCCTTTTTTATTTCTCGTCTCTCTTGCCTCACTCTTTCTTCTAACCCTTTTTTTTCGCCTCTCTGGCCAACAGAACTGGGATGGAAGAGTCGTCTGTGGTGCCTAATGGCCACCCCTTAAGCTCTCATGAGCGTCACTCCAGGGGTAGGCGCTGTCGGCGCTAAACTCCTCTAGTAAAAAAAAAAATCATGGTGTGCCGCCTGGCTGACACCAACAGTATTGAATGGTGAAGATACAAGAGAAGATCAAGAATTATGGTAGGTATGTAATTTTCATATATCTTCACTTTTTAGTGGGACACGATTAAGAAGGATGTAGTCCCAGTAAAGCCGCCTCCTCCTCCTCCCCAGGGTCCAGCAGGAAGACCCCCGACCCCCAAGGAGCCTACACCACCTCCTAGGGGCAGATCCAGATAAAGCAGAAGGTCCCCTTCACGGTCTCCCAGTTCCAAGCGACCCAGAGGAAGAAGGTCCATTCCACAGGGGGAGGACTCTAGACCAGACTCTTAGGACACCTCCAGATCTCCTTCTCCAATAAGTATCCCATCACCAGACTCACGAGACCTCCCCTGGTCATCTCCGGATGATCCCTCTTTTTCTGAAATGAGGCACATCCAGGAGAATATGGGATGGGAAACGGAAGATCTTACTTCGAGAGGGCTCTTGCAGTAGGTAATTACATATAGGACTGATGTCGGCAGGCGGCAGGACCCCAGAAAAATTTCTAGCTAGCAGTCCTGGCGAGAACCACCCCCGTCAGGTGACGGCGTCAGATAATGAGTATAAAAGGCGGTCCCGGACGCCTGCCTTAGTTCTTCCCCACCGTCAGCTCGTGCAGCGCCTCGCGGTGAAATTCCTGCTCAGCCCTGTTGCTTCGTCTGTATTTTACCGAAAGTATCAGTATTTTGTATTTTATTCGTCAGGTGAACGTCGGTTTATGTCGTCTCCTTCAAAAAATAAGTGCGACTCGTGCGGCGCCCAACTGCCTCACAAAGACGGTCACTCCCTCTGCCTTTTTTGTTCAGGCCCCAACCACGCAGTCGACAAGTGCCTGCATTGCCTGCATTTCAACGCGGCCACCCGCAGACGACGCCAGTAGTCTTTGGAAGCCCATCTCCTTAAAAAGATGTCCGCAATGGAGAAGGAGTTGAAGAAGCTTAGGCAGGCGTCGACCTCCCCAGAAGGACACAAGAAGCGGGACAAAGAAAGGCACCGGGGAAGGCTTCTTCTGCACTCCAGCTGGAGCCGCTGCTAAGTAACGCTCCTCCGGGGATCGCCGACGGCAGCCCTCCAAGGTTTTGGAGGAGGCGCTAGCCCATCGGGTTCAAGGTCGAGCTCGCCGGTGCCTCCGGGCAAAGGAGGCTTCTGCCCAGTACGCCGCAGGCTTGCGGCTCACTGGTGCGGGCGCCCCATAAGCCGGACGCCGCTTCTCCGACGTCCCGCGGGAGAAGGCGGCTAAGATGCCCGACCTCCGGGCGGTGCACAGCAGTATCCTCGGACCGGGCCGCTTCCCACCTCTCGCCCGCCTCCGACGAGGGACCCTGAGTCAGATGCCTGCTCCTCTGGCGTCCCGCCTGGCATTGAGCCACGACAGACCCTGCACCGCCTGTCGCCCCAGGTTCCCTGCAGCCTTCGCTGCCGTCCGGGATCCCGAGTCCCCTGCCTGACCCTGGGACTTCTCTCCTGTCCCAAGGTGAGGCTCAGGATGCCTTTCTGCTGCTAGATCCTCCTCCTGCAGAACCGATCTGATGCCGGATCCACCGGCCGCCACCCTCCGACGCGCGATAATTCTCTCCCATTGGGCCTTCTTCACCTACAGGCCTATTCATGGTTGATCTGCCCGTGGAGTTCCCTACTGGGCCGCCTGCTCCGCAGCTCCTCCGTACCTGGGTACCCGCTCTTATCTGGGTCCACAGTATCCTGCGCCAGACATTCGGGCGCCTGCTCCACCAACACCGCAGTACCCGACGCCACAATACCCAGCTCCGTATTCCCACAGCCGGTTACGGATACTCACCTTACGGATATCATCCGTACAACTATCCCCCTCCTCCTCCTCCACCGCCCCCCAGGCCGCCGGTGGATCTTCAGGAGACTCTGGCCTCCTGGTGGGCTGAGGCCAAGGCTCAGCTCACCAAGGAAGTCGAGAGCCGCCTCGGCGACGGTGCCACCCCGGCTCCCGTACGCCCCAGACGGCACACTCTCTCTCCGCCTCCGGATTCCCGAGCTCTCCCCTCGGGATCCAGAGGGCAGGACATGGCTCCCCCCAAGGAACCTGCTCTCCCCTAGACGAGCTAGGAGTCTTATTCTGCTTCAAATTCTTCTTCTTCTGACTCGGATTCCTCTGACGGATGCTCGAGAAAGACGACGAGCCTCGCTCTCCATCCAAGCCCGCCGAGGACTCCTCCAAGTCTCTCCGGAGGATCCTTCCTTCACGGAGTTGCTCAGGAAGATCCAGGAAGTCCATCAGTGGCGTTTCTAGAACCAGATCCTCAGCGGGTTAAACTCGCCAACATCTGGACCTGCCCCTACGGCCCCTACTTTAGTGCCACCCTGATCGAGCCTCATGCCCACCTTGTTTCCACTATTTGGAACGACCGCTCGGCTTTAGCCCCACTTCCTCGGAAGTCCAACAGGCTATACCAGACTCCGGAGAGTGTAGACTTTCTAGACTCTCACCCCTGTGCAGACTCTGTTGTGATTAGCGCCGGTCCGCACACCCGAAACATTTGAGCTCACCTTCTGGATCAGTATGGAAGGAAGATCTATTATGCTTCCACACTGGGGATCAGGGCCCTAAATTATGTAGCACATATGGGGGATTACCAGAAGGCTGTCCTTACCCAGGCGGAATCTAAGATTGACTCCTTGCCTGACTCCCAAGTCAAGCAGGAGTTAGCTGACCTTGTCTGTTCTGCTCGTTCGGCCAGTCGTCACATTCTGAGGACGACCTACGATGCAGTGGACATCGCAGGATGGAGCTCGCGTTGTGCCGTAAGTCTTGGGGCATGCATGGCTCCGTTTGTCAGGTCTGGTCCTGGAGGTGCAGTCAGCAATTCAAGAAGCACCTTTCAGAGGTTCGGTGCTTTTCGGTGGTGATGTCAAGGACATCATCACCGACCTTGCAGGAGAAGGGGACAGCCCTCAAATCTGTCAATTCCATGTACCGTCCCCATCCCCTGCAGCACCGTCCTTTTCGCAGACGCAGCCAGCCTCAAGCGAAACCCCAGGGAAGGCGGGCCACTAAACGGGCCCCCACAGCTGCCAGGCCCCTGCCGCCAAAAAAAGAAGCGGGTGCCCCAGCAGCGGCACTGCCTCACACCACCTGACTCCTTCCCTCTCCCACCACCTCCGGACTCCCCGGAGGAACCGGTAGGAGGGAGGTTCTCCCTCCACCTTCCGGGTTGGGAGAGGATAACATCGGATTCATGGGTGCTTCAGATCATAGCATAGGGGCACTCCATAGAGATCTTACTTTGAGACACAGCTCTTGCAGCAGGTTACACCATTAGGACTGAAGCCGGCAGGCGTCAGGACCCCACGGAAAAATTCTAGCTAGTTATCTTCAGTGGGGACCGCCCCCGACGTCGGTCCTGCCTCCGACGTGAGGCGTAGTACATAAGGGGGCGGTCCCGCCAGATTCCCCAGTTCTTTCCCGCTGTCGACTTGCATGTCTCGACCCTTCGGTTCGGTTTCTAGTGCGCGACGCGTGGTAAAGTGCTTTCCTACGGGAAATTTGTTCTCCAAGTTCAGTTTCTCTCTGATGTCCTCCCCAACCTCCGGTCACCGGCGGCGCTTGTGGGAAGTAGATCCCATTTAATGATCCGCGACTCGCCTGTGTCCAGTGCTTCTAGGCCCAGACCACGACACCCGGGTCCTGCTCTTTTGCCAGGGGTTCAACAGCAGAACCCGGATCCGTCGCCAGAAGGCCCTACAGGCGTTCCTGTTAGAGGAGCAACTCAAGTCCTTGGCTTCCAAGGGGGATTCATCGCAGAAGGCCCGCAAGCATGCTGAGAAGCACAGAGAGAGGGCCCCTTCTTGGGCCTCTGACTCGCGCAGCTCTGGCTCCAGGTCCGACTGCTCTCCTTCCTGGGCCAGCTGTCAGCCTCCCCCCGCTGCGGTGAGAAAATCTTCCTCTTCTCAGGCCAAGACTCCCAGGCCTTCCTCGTCCTCCAAGGCCCTGGCTAAGTCGGGGGATCGCCATACCTGACAAGTCGGGGTTCCCGCCATTCGGAACCCGACGTCAGGTCTGTTTCCATGCTTCCTGAAAACCGCGAGCTCACTCACTAAGAGGCAGAGGGACCCGACGCCGTCTGTCCGGCGTCGGCCTTCCGCCACAGGTCCCCAGAGCCGCCTGCCAGGAGGCTGCTCGCCGCCAGGTTTGCTTTCATCACCGGACCGTGAGCAGCCCTGCCCAGTTGAGAAGAGGACCCCGACGCCCGACCGACGGCCGGTCAGGAGACCATCACTGAGGAGGAGTTAACCCAGTCCCGAGGACCAGACGGGCGACCCCGGTCCTGTTGAGACTCCCAGGGCCGCAACCCGAGCCCCCTGTGGAGCCGACGCCGGGCCCCGACGACCGTCCACCGGCGCCCGGACCGTCGTCGGGCCTTTCCTTTTCAGAGGTGAAGGAGCTTTTCACTTACTGGTGGGATACCATCAAAAAGGACATGGTCCCCACTCCACCTCCTCTAACTCCTCCTCCTACACCAGTTGCTCCTCCGGTTCCTGCGCCCCCGTCTCCGTCTGGGTCTGCAGGCGGGTTACCTCCTCCCCGGGAGCCCAGGACCCCGCCAAGGGGGAGACTCGATAAAAGGAGACCTCCGTCCAGATCCTCTTCTAGGTCACCCAGTCCCAAGAGACCCAGAAGACGCCGCCGTTCGCCTTCGACGGAGGACACGGGATCAGAGTTTTTACATCCAGATCCCATCTCCCTCCATCCCTTCTCCGGACCCACTGAGCTGCCAAAGTCTCCTCGGATGACCCTTAGTTCCTCGGATATCTGTAGGACACATCAGGAGAACATGGGATGGGATGCGAAGAGTTAGACCTCGAAAGGCTGCGCCTCGCGAAGTATCTTCAGCAGAAGGACCCCAAGCCTGTGGTGGTGCCACCCTTGGTAGACACTTTCGTGGACGTCACCAAGGCAGCGTGGAACCGTCCACATTCGCTCCCGGCAATGCCGAAGAAAGCTGACCGCTTGTATAAGGCTCCAAGAGAAGACCAGTACTTGACCCAGCATCCTCAGGCCGACTCTCTGGTCATAACAGCCTCTCATGACCGGTCCCAGAGACCGCAACATCTGAGCACCCTGCCACCGGACCCAGAGTCCAAGCAGCTGGACTCCATGGGTAGGCGCACGTATACTTCCGCTACCTGCGCCATCAGATCTCTGAATTATTTGACCCACATGGTGCAGTTCCAAAACGCCCTGTGGGAGCAGGGTCTGGATGCGGCTGAGAAATTGCCGGAAGGTGAGCAGAAGAAGGAGATGTTACAGCTCCTCTGTATGGGTTCGGACGTGGGAACCCGGGTGCTACGAGCTGCGGACTCCTCGGCCCGAGCAGCAGCTTCAGGTGTATGCCTCCGGAGACGCTCTTGGCTCAGTGTCTCTGGTTTTACCCCAGACGTCCAGAAAAACATCATGGACGCCCCATTTGAGGGAGAAGTTTTGTTTGGTAAACCCTCAGAGAAGATAATTACCAAACTCCAAGAGGCCAGGAAGGCGGTGAGGTCGGTTCAGGCCATGTACCGACCCAAGCTTAGTTCCTTTCGTAGGAACCAAAGCCGATTTCGTGGACGGATGCAGAGACAACAGTCCCGCCCCGCTCCACAACAGAGGGGCTCCGGCTTTCGCAGAGCCCAGGAAAACAACCCGCAGGTCGGAGCCCAGCGCACCCTAAGCCGGTCCAGCCAGCGGGACCCTCAGCCGCCACAGCCTGACTCCTTCGCCCCGCGCCTCAGGATCAACGGGACGCTCATGGTCGGGGTCGCATTGCGAATTTCCTGCTGGGATGGCAGACTATAACCACCGATAGGTGGGTTCTACAGTTGGTCGGAAGAGGCCACTTTATAGAATTCGCGGAAAAGCCACCCTCGAGGCCTCCATTGCTCTCCCGGTACCCGGGTCAGCACAAGTCATTGATCAGGCAAGAGGTGCTCACGCTCCTGCAAAAGGGAGCGATAGAGTACGTCCCAGAGAGAACACGGATACTATTCCCACTTCTTCCTGGTTCCAAAGAAAACGGGACCTCCGTGACCTCAGTTTGTCGGTCGCCTACAAAAGATTCCGCATGGTAACTCTTCCGAGTCTTATTCCCATGCTGAAGCAAGACGCTTTTATAGCGTCTCTAGATATGCAGGACGCTTACCTGCACATCCCTATAGCTCAAGCGCACAAGAGGTTCCTGCGCTTTGAGTTTCTCGGCCATCATCTTCAGTTCCGAGCCCTTCCATTCGGGCTGTCATTGGCACCCAGGGTCTTTACCAAGTGCATGGCAGTCGTGGCAGCGTCTCTAAGGAGACAGGGCCATTATGTGTTCCCTGCACCTGGACGATTGGCTTCTCATGGCCGCCTCCAGAGGCGTTAGTTGGCGATCCAGAGCACTCAGGACCTGTTTCGATCTCTGGGTATCCTAATCAACCACGAGAAGTCTCTCCTGGTACCGTCGCAGAAACTGCAGTTCATAGGCGCAGTACTGGACACCGTTCAGGGAAGAGCATTTCTTCCAGACAGCGGAGCGCATCAGATCCCTCATCAGGGAGCTTTCGTAGAACAAGACCGCCCCAGCCAGGTCGGTCCTTCGCTTGCTCGGACACATGGCTGCGGCCATTCCTACTGTCCCTTTCGCAAGGCTCCACATGCAGGTAACTCAGTGGATGCTCAAAGTGCAATGGGACCAAAGGCAAGACCACATGCAGCATCCAGTCAGAATCACGAATACTGCGATTCGAGACTGGCAGTGGTGGCTAGACCTAGGGACACACTCTATGGGTGTCCTGTTCATAGCACCGTCCCCGGAGGTAATCCTCACCACAGACGCCTCAGGCCTAGGGTGGGGAGCACACCTGGACGGGGTGAAGTCCCAGGGTACGTGGACCCCTCTGGAGGCCCACCTCCATATCAACGTCCTAGAGATGAGGGCGGTCCTTTATGCCCTGCAGGCTTTTCAGTCAGAAATCCCGCTGAGTACTCTCCTGCTTCAGACAGACGACACCGCGGTGATGTATTACTTCAACAAACAAGGAGGCGCACACTTACCCCCTTTGCAGGGAGGCCATGAGGGTGTGGGATTGGGTAATCCGACACGGCGCGAACCTGATCACAGTACATGTTCCCGGGGTGGACAACACGATTGCAGACGGCCTGAGTCGCTCCCAGGCTAGAGTCCACGAGTGGGAACATCTCCAGGAGGTAGCACGGGATCTGTTTCTTCGATGGGGAACTCCAGAATTGGACTTGTTCGCCTCCCCATCCAACGCAAAACTGCCCATTTTGATGTCAGCCTGCGGCCGGAAGTCTCCGGCGGGAGAACTGGGGAATCTGCCGGGACCGCCCCCTTATGTACTATGCCTGACGGAGGCAGGACTGACGTCGGGGGCGGTCCTCGCTGAAGATAGCTAGCTAGAATTTTTCCGTGGGGTCCTGACGCCTGCCGGCTTCAGTCCTAATGGTGTAACCTGCTGCAAGAGCTGTTCTCGAAGATCTACTGTTATGGTAAGTTCTTGCGTAACTGTACTTTTCTGCAGAAACCTCCACGTCAACCCCCCTCTGAACTCCTCTTACTCAAGGGACCATCTTCCCTTGGTCAGGGAAGAAATGTATATCTGCTCTCCTCGCGAAGCAGGCCATAGAACCCGTCCCCCCCTCACCTTCACAGGATGGGTTACTATTCCCATTTCTTGCTTGTACCAAAGAAGACTGGATCTAAGACCCATTATCGATCTTAGCTCCCTGAATTTCTGTGTGGAATACAAAAAGTTCAGGATGCTCTCCTTTCAAACCATCTTGCCCCTTCTCCAGCCGGGCCAATGGCTTTGTGCACTGGATATGCAGGACGCATACCTGCACATCCCCATTCGCCCCTTGCACCGAAAGTACCTCAGGTTT
Source organism: Neoceratodus forsteri (assembly GCA_016271365.2). Taxonomy (NCBI): domain Eukaryota; kingdom Metazoa; phylum Chordata; order Ceratodontiformes; family Ceratodontidae; genus Neoceratodus; species Neoceratodus forsteri. The sequence continues at coordinate 55,726,649 of JADMNL010000033.1, forward strand.
GCGTTCCAGGGGGACCATTTCCAATTCCGGGCGCTCCCTTTTGGTCTTTCCTCAGCTCCCCGAGTATTTACCAAATGCCTGGCGGTGGTAGAGACCCACCTGCGTACTTTGGGAGTTCAAGTTTTTCCCTACCTGGACGACTGGCTCCGGGCGGCCTCGTCCAGGGAGGATCTCCTGCATTTTCTCTTCCTCACCCAGCAGGTTTTCACTGGTCTGGGTATCACCATCAACCATTCTAAGTCTCATCTGGACCCTTCCCAGAGACTCCAGTTCATCGGGGCAATCCTCGATACGACAGTGTGCAGGGCCTTCCTGCCTTCGGACAGGGGGGCCTGCCTCCAATCCCAGATTTCCCTTCTTTTGGGACGCAGGAAGGTTCCAGCGAGGTCGGTATTCCGTCTTCTGGGGCTTATGGTGGCTGCCATCCCGATGGTTCCGCGTGCGCGCCTCCACATGAGGATCTCTCAGTGGACTCTCCGCTCTCAGTGGGATCAACTTGTAGACGACCTAGATCATCTGGTGCTGATCTCCTCGCCGATAAGAGACTTGCAGTGGTGGATGGTTCGAGAGAACCTGTTCCAGGGTCCCTTTTTTTCATCCTCCCCCCATTCAGACTCTGACCACGGACGCATCAGGCGAAGGTTGGGGAGCCCATATGGGTCCTCACCGAACCCAGGGGTTATGGCCCAGATTGGAGTTAACTCTCCGCATCAATGTGCTCGAGCTACGAGCAGTGCTGTATGCTCTCCAGGCCCTTCACCAATACATCCTTCCCGGTCACCTAGCTGTCCAAACAGACATGTGCGTGGTGTGGTACATCAGCAAGCAGGGAGGGACTCGGTCCTACCCGCTGTGCAGGGAAGCAATGAGGGTTTGGGAATGGGCAACGCTTCACAACCTTCACCTCACGGCGATCCATGTTTCGGGAGTCGACAATGTCCTGGCAGACATGCTAAGTCGTTCTTCGGCTATGCCACACAAGTGGGAACTAGACCAAAATGTTCTAAAAAGCATCTTCCAGATTTGGGGGACTGCACAGATAGACCTGTCCGCCTCTTCCCAAAACGCAAAGCTTCCAACCTTTTGTTCGCTCGCTCCAGAGCGAGACGCTTTGTGGAGTGACGCTCTATCTCTAAGCTGGAAGGACAGATTCGTCTATGCTTTCCCCCCCCAATTCCTCTGGTCCCTCGTGTGCTGCAGAAACTGGCATTGGAGGGAGCGAGAATGATTCTGATCGCTCCTTTCTGGCCCAGGCAAATCTGGTTCTCTCTTCTACAACAATACTCAGAGGTTCCTCCTCTTCCTCTTCTTTTATCTCAAGGATTGCTGACCCAGTATCAGGGGACCCTGGTCCATCCGGAACTCAAGTCTCTTCAACTTCATGCATGGCTCCTGCACACCTGGCCCAGTCCCCGTTTTGGCGTCTCTCCTAAGGTGGCCGAGATTCTGGTGGAGGCTAGAAAACCCTCCACTAGGCCCTCCTACGCTATGAAATGGAAAAGATTTTCCATTTGGGCTGCCTCCAGGAACGTGGAGCCTTTCTCCTGTCCTGTGGCCGTTCTGCTTGATTATTTGCGTCATCTTTTTGACCTGGGTCTCAGTCACTCCTCTCTGAAGGTTCATATGGCTGCTATTTCAGCCTACCATGTTCCCTTCGCTGATAAAGCGTTTGCCCAACTGGAGGTATCCAAGACCTTTCTCAGAGGGGTCCTTCACCTCAGGCCCCCTGTTTGGACTCCAGCTCCCCCTTGGGACTTGAACTTTGTCCTCAGAAACTTACCTTCCCTTTTGAGCCTCGGTTTCCATGAACTTGAAGTTTTATGAATTAGGCGCTCTTCTTGGTGGCCATTACATGCTGCTTGGAATTTCCGAGCTCCAGACCCTTATGTGCAAAATCCCTTATCTGATTTTTCACAAAGAACGAGTAGCTCTTCGCACGAATCCTAAGTTTCTTCCGAAAGTGGTAGCGGAGTCTACCTTAAATCAGTCTATTGAATTACCTGCCTTTTTCATGCAGTACTCCAACCAAGGAGAATACTTGTTCTAGGAACATGGATATGTTGTTCATCCACACTTATTGGCAGGTTCCTTGCCGCTTTAAATCTTGCTGGAAGGTCTTCAAGCTGGCTCCTCCCACCCACCCGGGTGGTAAAACTCTCTGCTCCGCCCCATGACGCCAGATCTTCCTTACCTCTTGGAAGCTCAGGTTTCTTCCTTAGCGCTCTGCGTTTTTGACTGGTTCCTGGAAATTTCGGTCTTCGAAATCAATTGGAAGTTTTCTGAAACTTCGATCTTTTCTTCTTTGCTGCGGCGATGGCTCATTTTTTTTCCCGGCCCCGGGAGGCGCCCGGTTAATTCCTCCAGGAGAGACTCGCACTCCACGGGCATTTACTGCCTTGACCTGGATCATGATCCTCAGCTTTGCGAGTTTTGTTGTGCTCTTTCGGCCAGCTCTCTGGAGGACTGTGGGGCCTGTTTGGGGCTCGGGCATCCGGTAGTTTTTCCCGCTCCGGAGAATCCCTCGGATCGTCGGCTGTCCACTTCGGCGGTTTCTGAGCAGCTCGATTCCGGGGAAGGGGCAGCTCCACCTCCCTCTTCCTCGGTTGCGGCGCTTATCCCGCTCTCCATGGGCTCTACTCATTCAGCTTCGTTCAAGAAGCTTCGTCAGTCCCTTTCCTCTAGGGGAGAGGGACCCTGGGGACATCCCTCTCGCCTAACTCCAGGTGCCGCAGGCGGGTCCTTCTGAGGGAGCAGGAAAAGTCCTCCCCCACCGGCTTACGCCTGACTCGCCACTGGCCTCATGGTGTCCCCGTCAGGTCAGCCGGTCAGGACCCCCGTCGACGTGGCCGAGCCTCTCGGCCCGTCATCTGGGCTGTCTCCTGCTAGTGCTGCAATCCCTTCGCCGGTCCCCTTCGGGTCGACAGTCCTCGGCCATTTTCTCCAAGCCAAAGGAGAAACGGACGTGCTCCGCTCCCTCCCAGGCCCGCCCTCGGTTCCCCCGAGGATTCGGGTCTTGGTCCTCCTCTCAGTCTAGCTGCTCACGCCGACCTCGGCATTCTCGGTCGGGGCACCGAGTCAAGTGGCTTTGCCGATCTTACTTCGAGATACAGCTCTTGCAGCAGGTAACACCATTAGGACTGAAGCCGGCAGGCGTCAGGACCCCACGGAATTCTTCTAGCTAGCTAACTTCAGCGGGGACCACCCCCGATGTCAGTCCCGCCTCCGACGTCAGGTGTAGTACATAAGGGGGCGGTCCCGCCAGATTCCCCAGATCTTACTTCAAGGTACAGCTCTTGCAGCAAGTAACACCATTAGGACTGAAGCCGGCAGGCGTCAGGACCCCACGGAATTCTTCTAGCTAGCTAACTTCAGCGGGGACCGCCCCCGTCGGTCCCGCCAGATTCCCCAGTTCTCCCGGGCCGGGTTTACTCTTGCATGTCTCGACCTTTCGATCTTTTTCTAGCTGCCACTATGGTCAAGTTCTTCCTTCGAAAAGTTCATTTTTCGGCTAAGTTGCTGTCTGATGTCCTCTCCAACCTCCGTTGAAGGCCATCCTCTGCGCCTGTGGGAAGCGAAATCCTGTTCAAGGATCCGCATTCGGCCTGCATCCGGTGCCTAGGCCCAGACCACGACACCCGGTCCTGTATTTTCTGCCAGGGGTTTAACAGCCGGACCCACCGCCAGAAGGCTCTGCAGGCGTTCCTGCTCGAGGAGAAAGTTAAGGCCATGGACATCTCCAAGGGGAGTTCTGCTGAGAGAGCCCGGAAACATTCTGAGAAACATGGGAGAAGGCTCCATCCAGGTCCCCGTTTAGGGCCTCCAACTCCCGTAGTTCCGGCTCTCGGTCCGACCGTTCGCCATCCCGGGCCCGCTCTCAGCCTCCCTCCGATGCGGTGAAGAAACCTTCAGGCTCCTCTTTCTCCTCACAGGTCAAGACCTCCAGGCCCTCTTCGTCCTCTTCTTCCAAAGCCCTGGTTAGGTCTGGGGACCATCATCATCACCGCAAGTCGGATTCCCGCCATTCCGAACCCGACGTCAGGTCTGCCTCCTTGCCGCCTCCTCCCCAGCGGAAGACCAAGGAGCTTACCTCGCTCAAGAAGCCGTCGGACCTGACGTCGGTAACTCATCACAGGTCCCAGGAGCCGCCGACCAGATGCCCCTCGCCGGTCAGGCCTTCGCCCTTTCGGTCGTTGGCAGGAGGGCCGACGTCTGCACGAGTTGAGAAGAGGACCCCGACGCCTCCTACCGACGTTGGTCAGGAGACTATCACGGAGGAGGAACTGTCGCAGCCCGAGGACCAGACGGGCGAACCCGGTCCTGTTGAGCCTCCAAGGGAACGCTCCCCGCAACCTGAGGCCCCTGAGGAGCCGACGCCGGAACCTGACGACCGGCCACCGGCGCCTGGTCCGTCGTCGGGCCTTTCTTTCTCTGAGGTGAAGGAGCTCTTTACCTACTGGTGGGTTACCATTAAAAAGGATGTGGTTCCCACACCACCTCCTCCTCCTCCGCCACCTGCGGCCTCTGCGCCCCCTTCCCCATCCGGGGCAGCGGGCCGAGTACCCCCCCCCCCCCCGGAGCCTACGAACCCTCCAAGGGGAAGGCCAGATAGGAGACCTCAGTCTAGATCCTCTTCAGGGTCACCCAGTCCTAAGAGACCCAGAAGACAACGCCGTTCGCCTTCGATGGAGGATACAGGATCGGAGTCCTCGACAAGATCCAGATCCCTCTCTCCCCTTCCGATCCCCTCTCCGGACCCACGTGAGCTTTCTAAATCTCCTCTGGATGACCCATCGTTCTCCGAAATCATGAGACATATCCAAGAGAACATGGGCTGGGATGCGGAAGAGAGAGACCCCGAGAGATTACGCCTTGCTAGATATCTTCGGCAGAAGGACCCCAAGCCTGTGGTGGTACCACCCTTGGTGGACACTTTTGTGGACGTCACCAAGGCAGCGTGGAAGTGTCCACACTCACTCCCGTCGATGCCGAAGAAAGCTGACCGCCTGTACAAGGCTCCTAAGGAGGACCAGTACTTGGCTCAACATCCTCTGGCCTACTCTCTGGTCATAACAGCCTCTCATGACCGGTCCCAGAGACCGCAACATTTGAGCACCCTGCCACCGGACCCGGAGTCCAAACAGCTGGACGCTATGGGCAGGCGCACGTACGCTTCCGCTACCTGCGCCATCAGATCCCTGAACTACTTGACTCACATGGTGTAGTTCCAAAATGCTTTGTGGGAACAGGGACTGGATCTGGCGGAGAAATTGCCAGAAGGTGAGCAGAAGGAGGAGATGTTGCAACTCCTCCGCACGGGTTCGGACGTGGGAACCCAGGTGCTGCGAGCCGCGTATGACTCTGCGGACTCCTCGGCCAGAACGGCAGCTTCAGGTGTATGCCTCCGGAGACACTCATGGCTTCATGTCTCCGGATTTACCCCGGACGTCCAGAAGAACATCAAGGACGCCTCTTTCGAAGGAGAAGTTCTCTTTGGTGCACCCTCTGAGAAGGTTCTCACCAAGCTCCAAGAGGCCGGGAAGGCGGTGAGGTCGGTCCAGGAAATGTACCGACCAAAGCTTAGTTCCTTTCGTAGGAACCAAAGCCGTTTTCGTGGACGGACACAGACACAACAGTCCCACACCGGTCCACAACAGAGGGGCTCCGGTTCCCGAGAGCCAGGAAGACAGCCCGGGCAGAAGTCAGCGCCCAGCTGCTGGCTCAGCCCGCTGCCCCTCCGCCGCCACAGCCTGACTCCTTCCCCGCCCTACGGGATCAACGGACATCAAGGTCGGGGTCAGTACAAATTACCTGCCAGCATGGTAGTCCATAACCACCGACAGGTGGGTTCTTCAGTTGGTCAAAAGGCCACTTTATAGAATTTGCAGACAAGCCACCCTCGAGGCCTCCTCTGCTCTCCTGTTACTCAGGTCAGCACAGATTGCTTATCAGGCAAGAAATACTGTCTCCTGCAGAAGGAGCGTGGAGTATGTTCCGAGAACCAGATAGATTCCGGATACTATTCCCACTTCTTTCTGGTTCCCAAGAAAACAGGGGACCTCCGTCCAATCTTGGACCTCAGCGACCTAAATATGTCGGTCGCCTACAAACGATTTCGCATGGTGACCCTTCCGGGCCTCATTCCCATGCTGAAGCAGGACGCCTTTTTAGCGTCCCTAGACATGCTGGACGCCTACCTGCACATCCTGTGGCTCAAGCCACAGGAGGTTCCTGTGCTTCGAGTTCCTCGCTACCATTTTCAGTTCCGGCCCTTCCGCTCGACTGTCATCGCCCCAGGGTCTTTACCAAATGCATGGCAGTCGTGGCAGCGTCCTATAGAGACAGGGCCATTATGTGTTCCCCTGCACTTGACGATTGGTTTTCATGGCCGCCTCTAGAGGGCGTTGTTGCTGTATTATTCAGAGCACTCAGGACTTGTTCCAGTCTCTGGGCATTATAATCAACTACTGAGTAGTCTCCTCGTACTGTCCACAGAAGCTGCAGTTCATAGGCGAGTTCTGGTCACCGCTCAGGGAAAGCTTTTCTCCCAGATGACAGAGCGGAACGCATCAGATCCCTCATCAGAGATCTCTCGCAAGAAGACTGTCCCTGCCAGGCTGGTCCTTCATCTGCTCGGACACATGGCTGCGGCGATTCCGACCGTCCCTCTGGCAAGGCTCCACATGCGGGTAACTCAGTGGATGCTCAAGGTGCAGTGGGACCAAAGGCAAGACCACATGCAGCATCCGGTCAGAATCACAAATGCCATGATTCGAGATTGGCAATGGTGGCTAGACCCAGGGACACTTTCTGCAGGTGTCCCGTTTACAGCGCCGTCCCTGGAGATAATCCTCTCCACAGACGCCTCAGGGCTAGGGTGGGGAGCGCACTTGAATGGGGGTGAGGTCCCAGGGAACATGGACCCCTCAGGAAGCCCACCTCCACATCAACGTGCTGGAGATGAGGGCGGTCCTCTACGCCCTGCAGGCCTTTCAGTCAGAAATCCTGTCGTGCACTCTTCTGCTTCAGACAGACAACACGGCGGTGATGTATTACCTCAACAAGCAAGGAGGCGCACACTCTTACCCCCTTTGCAGGGAAGCCATGAGAGTGTGGGATTGGGTAATTCGACATGGCGCGAACCTGATTGCAGTTCACGTTCCTGGAGTGGACAACACAATCGCAGGACGGCCTGAGTCGCCTCCCAGGCCAGAGTCCACGAGTGGGAACTCTTCAAGGGGTCGAGAGATCTGTTTCTTCGATGGGGCACTCCAGAACTGGACTTATTCGCCTCATCCAACGCAAAACTGCCCAATTTTTGCTCGCTAGATCCAGGGCCTGGTGTTTTCTGGTGAGATGCGTTGTCCCTCTCCTGGGCGGACAGATTCCTCTACGCTTTCCCTCCCTTCCCGTTGATCCAGAGAGTACTGCGCAGGGAGCATGCAACAATGATCCTGGTAGCCCCATTCTGGCCCAGACAGATCTGGTTCCCCTTGCTAACGCAGCTGTCCCGGAAACCTCCAATTCCGTTGCCTTTCAGCTCCCACCTCTTGTCTCAGGAAGAAGGTTCTCTAGTCCACCCGGACTTAAGCTCACTGAACCTGCATGCTTGGCTCCTAGAGACATAGCCATTTTGCGACACAGGGTCTCGCAAGAGGTGGCGGAAGTCCTTTCCTTTGACCGCAAGCGGCAATGCATCGTACGACGCCATGAAATGCGCTGCTTTTGTTCAGGTCGCAAGCACACGGCTTTTCCCTTAGGTTGCCTGGTGAAAGCGGTGCTAGAATACCTGCTTCCTTTCCATTCGGTCTCGCCTACTCCTCTCATTAAGGTGCACCTCTCGCCTATTTCTGCTTACTACTTCGGTGGGACAGCACACAGTGGCGCAACTTGGCCTCCCGAGATTTTCTGAGAGGGTGTTACACCTAGGCCACCCATTAAGGACCCTGTTCCTCCTTGGGATTTACTCTTTGTCCTGGAACAACTCACGCTCCCCTTTGAACCTGCCGCGGATTGCGAGCTGCGTTTCCTGTCATGGAAAACGTTATTTTCAGTTGCTGTTACGTCAGCAAGAAGAATTTCTGAGCTTCACGCTCTCATGTGTAAGGAACCTTATCTGATTTTCCACCAGGACAGTGTGTCCCTGAGGACGAATCCTAAGTTCTTGCCTAAGGTGGTCTCTGCACTCACTCTCAATCAGGACATTGACCTGGCTGTTTATTTCCTAAATAGCATTAGGGGAGCGCCTGCTCCACACCCTGGATGTTCACCGCTGTCTTAGGTACTACCTGAGCAGGACTAAACAGCTTTGCAAGTCAGAGCAACTCTTTGTCTTCTTGTGAGGATGATGGCCAACCAGTATCGAGCAGTCCCTTCTCGCTGGCTTGTCCGGTGTATATCATACTGCTATGATGCTAGCAGAAGCCCCTCCCGGTACAGTCCGGGCCATTCCACTAGGCGGTGGCTACCTCCTTGCAGCACTTCAACGTCCCTCCTCTGCCATTTGTGCTGCAGCCACTTGGAGCTCCAGGCATACTTTTATCAGGCATTACAGCCTGGACATTGCTTCACGGCAAGAGCTCGGCTCGCCTGGCTGCAGCATAGGTCTCCTGTCCTAGAGTCAGGACTTGGATGGATTTTCTAGTTTCCTCCTCCAGAATGCTTATGTCGTGCTATTGCTTGGAAATCAGTCCTAGTGGAGTTGTTTGCTGCAAGAGCTGTATCTCGAAGTAAGATAGTACAGTTACGTAAGAACTTACCGTAACAGTAGATCTTCGAGAACAGCTCTTGCAGCAGGTACCTTCCTGCCCACCTTCCCCCTTGGAGGAGGCATGACTTACTGAGCCTTGAGCAGGGGCTTACGCCCTTTTGTCTTCTGATGGTGGATCCTCGGTCTCCCATTCTGATGTCGTCCTGTGGCCAGAAGTCTCCGGCGGGAGAACTGGGGAATCTGGCCGGACCGCCCCCTTATGTACTTCGCCTGACGTCTGAGACGGGACCGACGTCGGGGGCGGTCCCCGCTGAAGTTAGCTAGCTAGAAGAATTCCGTGGGGTCCTGACGCCTGCCGGCTTCAGTCCTAATGGTGTTACCTGTTGCAAGAGCTGTTCTAGAAGATCTACTGTTACGGTAAGTTTTTACGTAACTGTACTTTCTTTTCCCGCCGTCGACTTGCATGTCTCGACGTTTCGGATCGTTTCTAGCACGCGACGCATGGTCAAGTTCTTCCTTCGGGAAAACGCTCATTTTTTGGCTAAGTTGCTGTCTGATGTCCCTCCAGCCTCCGTTGAAGGCCATCCTCAAGTGCGCCTGTGGAAGCAAATCCTGCTCATGATCCGCAGATTCGCCCAGCGCCCGTGCCCAGGCCCAGACCACAACACCCGTCCTGTATTTTCTGCCAGGGTTTACCAGCGGACCTGATCCGCGCCAGAAGGCTCTGCGGCGTTCCTGCTCGAGGAGAAAGTTAAGCCATGGACACCTCCAAGGAGAGTTCTGCTGAGAAAGCCCGGAAACATTCTGAGAAACATAGGAGAAGGCTCCATCCAGGTCCCCTGCCTGAGGGCCTCCGACTCCTGTAGTTCTGCCTCGGTCCCGACTGCCGCCATCCCGGCTCCGCTTAGCCTCCTCCGCCTGCGTGAAGAAACCTTCAGGCTCCTCTTCCTCCTCACAGGCCAAGACCTCCAGGCCCTCTTCGTCGTCTTCTTCCAAAGCCCTGGTTAGGTCGGGGGACCATCATCACCGCAAGTCGGGTTCCCGCCATTCCGAACCTGTCAGGTCTGCCTCTTTGCCTCCTCCTCCCCAGCGGAAGACCAAGGAGCTTACCTCGCTCAAGAAGCCGTCGGACCCGACGTTGGCCCATCTGACGTCATCCACTCATCACAGGTCCCAGGAGCCGGTCAGGCCTTTGCCCTCTCGGTCGTCGGCAGGAGCGCCGACGTCTGCACGAATTGAGAAAAGGACCCCGACGCCTCCTACCGACGTTGGTCAGGAGACTATCACGGAGGAGGAACTGACGCAGCCCGAGGACCAGACGGGTGAACCCGGTCCTGTTGAGCCTTCAAGGGAACCCTCCCCGCAACCTGAGGCCCTTGAGGAGCCGACGACCGGCCACCGGCACCTGGTCCGTCGGGCCTTTCTTTCTCTGAGGTGAAGGAGCTCTTTACCTACTGACGGGATACAATTAAAGGATGTGGTTCCCACACCCTTACTCTCTCCTCCTCCGCCACTCTGCAACCCTCCGGCCCCGCGCCTTCCCCATCTGGGGCCACGGCCAGTACCTCCGGAGCTCACGGACCTCCAGGGGAAGACCAGATAGAGACCTCCGTCTAGACCCCTTCCGGGTCACCCAGTCCTAAGAGACCCAGAAGACGGCGCCGTTCGCCTTCGACGGAGGATACAGGATCGAGTCCCGACTAAGATCCAGATCCCTCGCTCCCCTTCCGATCCCCTCTCCGGACCCACGTGAGCTTCCTAAATCTCCTCCGGATGAACCATCGTTCTCAGAAATCATGAGATATATCCAAGAGAACATGGGCTGGGATGCGGAAGAGTTAGACCCCGAGAGATTACGCCTTGCTAGATATCTTCGGCAGAAGGACCCCAAGCCTGTGGTGGTACCACCCTTGGTGGACACTTTTGTGGACGTCACCAAGGCAGCGTGGAAGATCCACACTCGCCTCCGCCGATGCTGAAGAAAGCTGACCGCCTGTACAAGGCTCCTAAGGAGGACCAGTACTTGGCTCAACATCCTCTGGCCGACTCTCTGGTCATAACAGCCTCTCATGACCGGTCCCAGAGACTGCAACATTTAAGCACCCTGCCACCGGACCCATAGTCCAAAGAGCTGGACGCTATGGGCAGGCGCACGTATGCTTCCGCTACCTGCGTCATCAGATCCCTGAACTACTTGACCCACATGGTGCAGTTCCAAAATGCTTTGTGGGAACAGGGACTGGATTTGGCGGAGAAATTGCCAGAAGGTGAGCAGAAGGAGGAGATGTTGCAACTCCTCCGTACGGGTTCGGACGTGGGAACCCAGGTGCTGCGAGCCGTGTATGACTTCTGCGGACTCCTCGGCCAGAGCGGCAGCTTCAGGTGTAGGCCTCCGGAGACACCGCTGCCTGTGTCTCCGATTTACCCCGGACGTCCAGAAGAACATCATGGACGCCTCTTTCAAGGAGAAGTTCTCTTTGTGCACCCTGAGAAGGTTCTCACCAAGCTCCAAGAGGCCGGGAGATGCGTGAGGTCGGTCCAGGCAATGTAACGACTCAAAGCTTAGTTCTCTTTCAGGAACCAAAGCCGCTGTGGACGGACACAGAGACAACAGTCCCGACCGTCCACAACAGAGGGGCTCGGTTCCTGCAGAGTCCAGGGAAGACAGCCCGCGGGCAGAAGTCAGCGCCCAGCTAAGCTTGGCTCAGCCCTGCGGCTCCTCCGCGCCACAGCCTGACTCCTTCCCGGCCCCGCTCTACATGGGATCAACGACATCAAGGTCGGGGACGATTATGACTACCTGCCAGGATGGCAGTCCATAACCACCGACAGGTGGGTTCTTCAGTTGGTCAAAAAGGCCACTTATAGAATTCGCGAGACAAGCCACCCTCGAGGCCTCCTCTGCTTTCCGTTACTCGGTCAGCACAGATTGCTTATCAGGCAAGAAATACCGTGCTCCTGCAGAAGGGAGCGGTGGAGTATGTTCCGAACCAGATAGATTCCAGATACTATTCCCATTCTTTCTGGTTCCCCAAGAAACAGGGGACCTCCGTCCAATCTTGGACCTCAGCGACCTTAATGTGTCGGTCGCCTCAATGATTTACTTCACATGGTGACCCTTCCGAGCTCATTCCCATGCTTAAGCAGGACACCTTTTAGCGTCCCTAGACATGCAGGACGCCCTGCACATCCCTCTGGCTCAAGCGCTAGGAGGTTCCTGCGCCGAGTTCCTCGGCTACCATTTTCAGTTCCGGCCCTTCCGCTCGACTGTCATCGGACCCCAGGGTCTTTACCAAATGCATGGCAGTCGTGGCAGCGTCCCTTAGGAGGCAGGCCCTATGTGTTCCGCTACTTGGACGATTGGCTTCTCATGGCGCCTCAAGAGGCGTTCTTGCTGGCTATGCAGAGCACTCAGGACTTGTTCCAGTCTGAGCATTATAATCAACTACGAGAAGTCTCTCCTCGTACTGTCACAGAAGCTGCAGTTCATAGGCGCAGTTCTGGACACCGTTCAGGGGAAAGCTTTTCTCCCAGACGACAGAGTGGAACGCATCAGATCCCTCATCAGGGATCTCTCGGCGAAGAAGACTGTCCTGCCAGGCTGGTCCTTCATCCTGCTCGGACACATGGCTGTGCCATTCCAACCGTCCTTTGCAAGGCTCCACATGCGGGTAACTCAGTGGATGCTCAAGGTGCAGTGGGACCAAAGGCAAGACCACATGCAGCATCCGGTCAGAATCACAAATGCCGTGATTCGAGACTGGCAATGGTGGCTAGACCCGATCCGTTTACAGCGCCCGTCCCGGGTAATCCTCTCCACAGGCGCCTCAGGGCTAGGGTGGGGAGCGCACTTGAATGGGGTGAGGTCCCAGGGAACATGGACCCCTCAGGAAGCCCACCTCCACATCAACGTGCTGGAGATGAGGGCGGTCCTCTACGCCCTGCAGGCCTTTCAGTCAGAAATCCCGCCGTGCACTCTTCTGCTTCAGACAGACAACACGGCGGTGATGTATTACCTCAACAAGCAAGGAGGCGCACACTCTTACCCCCTTTGCAGGGAAGCCATGAGAGTGGGATTGGGTAATTCGACACGGCGCGAACCTGATTGCAATTCATGTTCCCAGAGTGGACAACACAATCGCAGATGGCCTGAGTCGCTCCCAGGCCAGAGTCCACGAGTGGGACCTTCTTCAAGGGGTCGCAGAGGATCTGTTTCTTCGATGGGGCACTCCAGAACTGGACTTATTCGCTTCCCCATCCAATGCAAAACTGCCCAATTTTGCTCGCTAGATCCAGGGCCTGGTGTTTTCTGGCGCAGACGCTGGTCCCTCTCCTGGGCGGACAGATTCTTCACGCTTCCTCCCTTCCTGCTGATCCAGAGAGTTCTTCTCAAACTGCGCAGGGAGCATGCAACAATGATCCTGGTAGCCCCATTCTGGCCCAGACAGATCTGGTTCCCCTTGCTAACGCAGCTGTCCCGGGAACCTCCAATTCCGTTGCCTTTCAGCTCCCACCTCTTGTCTCAGGAAGAAGGTTCTCTAGTCCACCCGGACTTACGCTCACTGAACCTGCATGCTTGGCTCCTAGAGACATAGCCATTTTGCGACATGGGGTCTCGCAAGAGGTGGCGGAAGTCCTTTCCGCGGCCAGAAAGCCAGCAACACATGCGACGTATGCCATGAAATGGCGCCGTTTTTGTCTGTGGTCGCAAGCACGCGCCTTTCCCCTTTAGGTTGCCGGTGAAAGCGCAGAATACCTGCTCTCCTTTCCATTCGAGTCTCGCCTTACCTCTATTAAGGTGCATCTCGCTATTTCTGCTTACCACTTCCTGGTGGGACAGTGCACAGTGTCAACTTGATGCCTCTCGAGGTTTTTGAGAGGGTGTTGCACCTTGGGCCACCCATTAAGGACCTGTTCCTCCATGGATTTACTTTGTCCTGGAACAACTCGCGCTTCCCCTTTGAACCTGCCATGATTAAGTAGCTGCATTTTCTGTCATGGAAAACGTTATTTTTAGTTGCTTCTGCCAGCAAGGAGAATTTTCTGAGCTTCACGCCTCATGTGTAAGGACCTTATCTGATTTTCCACCAGGACAGAGTGTCCCTGAGGACTAATCCTAAGTTCTTGCCTAAGGTGGTCTCTGCACTCACTCTCAATCGTGACATTGACCTGGCTGTTTATTTCCTAAATATGCTATTAGGGAGAAGGCTGCCCACACCCTGGATGTTCACCCGCTGTCTTAGGTACTACCTGAGTAGGACTAAACAGCTTCGCAAGTTGGAGCAACTCTTTATTTCCTTCGCTGAGAGGATGATGGGCCAACCAGTATCGAAGCAGTCCCTTTCTCGCTGGTTTGTCCAGTGTATATCATACTGCTATGATGCTAAGCAGAAGCCCCTCCCGGGTACAGTCCGGGGCCATTCCACTGGGGGGGTGGCTACCTCCTTTGCAGCACTTCGCAACATCTCCTCCTCTGCCATTTGTGCTGAAGCCACTTGGAGCTCTGTGCATACTTTTATCAGGCATTACAGCCTGGACATTGCTCACAGCTTAAGAGCCTGTTTCGGCCTGGTCGGTACATGGGTCTCCTGTCCTAGAGTCAGGACTTGGATGGATTTTCTTAGTTTCCTTCTCCCAGAATGCTTCATGCGTTATTGCTTGGAAATCAGTTCTATTGAGAAGAGTTTGCCTGCAAGAGCTGTATCTCTAAGTAAAATAGTACAGTTCACGTAAGAACTTACTGCAACAGTAGATCTTCGAGAACAGCCTTGCAGCTATACCTTCCCCCCCACCTTCCCCCTTGGAGTGAGGCGATGGCTTACCGAGCCTTAAGCAGGGCCACGCCCTTTTGTCTTCTGATGGTGGATCCTCGGTCTCCCATTCTGATGTCGTCCTGTGGCCGGAAGTCTCCGGTGGGAGAACTGGGGAATCTGGCGGGACCGCCCCCTTATGTACTACGCCTGACGTTGGAGGCGGGACCGACGTCGGGGGTGGTCCCCGCTGAAGTTAGCTAGCTAGAAGAATTCCGTGGGGTCCTGACGCCTGCCGGCTTCAGTCCTAATGGTGTTACGTGCTGCAAGAGCTGTTCTTGAAGGTCTACTGTTACGGTAAGTTCTTGCGTAACTGTACTTTATTCCTTGTCCCCCTCCTCGGATGAGGAGCGGCTTCGTTGGCGTCGACGTTACGAGGAACTTGTGTGGCGGCAGCTGTTGTCGTCCGGGAATCAATCGACCCCGATTCATTCTCCAGTTAGTAAGCAGCCACCGCCCAGTCGGCCGACGCAGCCCGTCGAGGAGCCCTCTCCAGGGCTGGTTGCTCGTCCGATCCTCGCTGCCCCGCTGCCCTCGGCGGAACCCGGGCCATGTCCTGTTCCCCAGGTTTATCGGTCCCTCACTCTCGCCCTGCGGACGAAGAGGACTCTGTCACTCGCGCAGCTTTTTGTAGACCCCTCGAGCCTGAAGTCGGCCCGCTATGTTTCCTAGTAGGGAGGACCCATGGTCTTCCCGAACATCCCGTGACGACAGCCCATCGCCCTTATGGGTCTGCTCCAGCTTATCTCGGAATTCACCGGATGCAGCTCGAGCCTGCTTCCAAACGGGCACACTCCCTTACGGAGATTCTGGACCGAGGGGCTCCCTCGGAGGCCTTTCGGCGGCTGAGGCTATTGTGGGCCCAGCCTTGGAGCTCTGGCGGCGTCCTCACTTCCCTGCGCCTTCGGCCAGGGTGGCCAGGAAGTACCCTGTCCCTGTCGGTTCTCTGCCTGGTTTCTCAGAGCACCCCTCGGCTGAAGGGGTAGTCACTGACAATGTTTTTCAATGTTTTGGAAACGCTAGGGATGTGGATAGGCCCCCTGACAGAGTCCAAAAGAATGGACTACGTCGGGCGCAAGGTTTACGCCGCCTCCTCCCTAGGCCTCCGTCAGGCCAGCTCGGCGGCACTGATGGCACACTGTTCTCACGCCCTTTTGGGCTCCCTGGATGAGGTTCTCCCTCATCTCCCGGCCGACCTACGGACCACAGTCCGGCGGGTGTGGGACCAGGGTAGGGTGGTGGCAAAACAGCAGCTCCAGACGGCTCTGGATCTGGGCGACTCCTGTGCCAGATCGGTGGCGGCCGCGCGCTGCAGGGCGTGGCTGAGGTTATCCTCCTCCTCCTTGGAAACCCAGCACGAGTTGGCGGACATCCCCTTCTTGGAGACTGACCTTTTTGGCCCTGGAGTGGAGGGACATATCCAGGGGCCCGAGAAGTCTGATGCCAATCCGGACCCTGTCACTCCCACCCGGAGGGACAAGGGCAGCCGTCAGCCTTTGCTTAAGCCCCTTTGCCCCCTGGCCCCTGCGGCTCGACCGGCCCAGCACGAGGGCCAGCAGGCATGCGCTGGCAGCCTGTCGCCAGACCAGCGTCTTCCTCCAAAAGGAAGCAGGGAGGCAGGGATCAGAGAGCCCCCTTGGCCTCTTCCTCCGCCAAGCCTGCTCAGTGACGGGCTAAGGGGCGCTGTCCGTCGCCTCTGTCCGGGTTTCCCCGTGGGGAGACGGCTCCACACCTCTTGCTCTTGGGTGGTGCTAAGGGTAGCCCTGTCGTGGGTTGCGAACAGGTTACCCCTTTTGAGCCGTTGCCCCGTGGGGATCTTGGGTCCACAGACTCTTAGTCGGACTGCTGAGCCGACTTGCCTGGCCCTCTAATTAGAGGTGATCAGGGAGGTGGTGGGCCCTCTTTCTGACCCTGGGTTCGTGTCCAGGTATTCCTGGTCTCAAACGGACGGGGGGCTTGCGCCCATCCTTCTGCACGCGGATGGTCCCTCTGCAGATATCCCATCCTGAGATCGAGGCGTGCGGGTTCCTCCTGGGCCTCCAGGACGTACTCACTCCTCAATTCTGTCCGTTTCTTGGGAGACCCCTCCCTTCCCTAGGCGAGAGATCTCCTTACGAGTTCCTGGCCAGGCCCTTCGTTCTCTGCTCCACAGTTCTGCGGCATCGTAGGGTCCGGGCGTAACCCCACCCGGATGGCGGCCTGATTAAACCCTTCCAGGCTCAGACTGGTCTCCCTTTACCGGAGCCACGTTGGAACTCGTGCCTTAGCGGGTGAGGCTTCTTTGGGACTAGGCTTGACTCTTGAGTCCGAGCCCAGCTCCGGGTGGACAGGGCTGAGGTTCTTCCTCCCTTACCCAGTCAGGTTTGGCCGGGTAGTTGTGCCCTGCCAGGACCTCCTGCACCTCCGGGGCCTCATGGCGGCCTTCCCCTGGTGGGATGGGCCAGCCAGCGGTCACAGCGCTGCGTCCCTTGGACCAGTTCATGACTACAGCCCAGGAGTTAAGGGAACGCTCCCCTTCAGACCGTTCCAACTCCTGCAGGAGAACATCCTGTTTATCCTCCCTGAGTCGATGGTCTTCTCTGACCGATGCTTCTCGAATGGGTGGGGGTGCCCATCTAGGGGAATACAGAGCGCTTCGCCTCTGGTCCTCTCGGGAGTCCCGATGTCCTCTCTACCCGCTGGAGCTCCAGGCGGTCCGCTTAGCTTTCACCGCTCACTCCGTGTGTACGGGGTCAAGTGGTTTAAGTCCATGAGGACAGTACCACAACCATGTGCTACCTACCCTGCCAGGTTCGGTCGAACCCCTTGCCTCGGCGGAAGGAGGTTCTCCCAGATTAGCTCAGCGAGTCGCTGGTTCCCAGCCATTTGATGGCAGGAGCCCACCCTGGCTGCTGCCCTGTCGGACATAGGCAGTGCCTCTCGAGTGGTCTCTCCTGCCGGAGGTAGCACAGGATCTTCTCCCTCCTCCTTCCAGGGAGAATACGAGGCCAAGACTGTTTTATGCCCGCCCTCTCGGTAAGGTCTGCTGTAGGGGATTCCGTCGGGGCCACAGACCCCGGGCCCTTCCGCGCCTCTCCCCCATTTCCCTTGACCTACGGGCAAGGCGAGAAGGGACTTGGCGCAGGTGATGCTGGTAGCCCCAGACTGGATTGCCAGCTCTGGTATCCAGCTCTCCTCAGTCTCAGCCCTAGGCTCCCGAGGCGGCTTCTAGTCCGCCCGGTCCTGATCTCTTTGTTAGGGGAAGGTTTCCATCTGGACCTTCAATTCCCTACACCTGTAGGCCCGGTCCCTGTGCGGCTAGGGGCAAGGTCCTCAACTTTTCGAGGTGTCCTGCTAGGAGTCTGCCAAAAATGCTCGCCCTCTTTGGAAAAGTTCTCCATTTGATGATGGGATAGGGCCTGGCCCTCTCCCATCCCTGGGCGAGCGTTTCGGACCTTCTGCGTCTGTTCTTTGAATTAGGGCTTCGGCCGACGACCCTCTAGGTGCTTCTGTGGGTCACCCGTCTTCCGGGCGCGGGCCGGAAGGCAGTCGGTGGCGCAGAATAGGTGGTCTGGCACTTCTAGGCCTCGATCATGCCTCCTCTTTGGGGGAGAGTATCCCTATTCTGTGGGATCCTTGCTGGTATGGGCTTAGCTCACGAGCAAGCCGTCCGAACCTTTGCACAGGTGCGAGTTTCCCCCACGTGTTGTGGAAGAACACCTTCTTGGGGCTACTCTGCCATCCAGAAGGTGGGGAGAGTTCCAGGCGCTCCTTTGAATCTCCCTGTCTGGTCTTCCACAGGGACTAGGTTGTCCTGCGCCCAACCCGTAGTCTTCCCTACGGGGGTATTGCCTCTGCAGGGGTTCATCCCCATTCACACCTCGGAGGCCGTATATAGGTTCCATGGGACCCTGTTTAACGCTCACCTACCTAGGGAGCGTAAGGCGGAGGTTCGCCAGCTGTTTGTCATCTACGCTGAAGCCACATCTGGCAGACCTGCAGCCAAGTGGGTGACGAGCGGTGGGTCACCCCTGCATAGGTCTCCACTATAGGCGGGCGGGCATGGAGCCTCCCAGAGGGATAAGTGCTCATTTTTACCCGTCCTTCCGCTGCATCGGTGGCTGCTTCCGAGGATACTCCGGTCCAGGATATCCACAGGGCTTCCGCCCGGAAGCACGCTTTACCGTTCCCTTCCACATCGACCTTGGGTCGCCCGGGTGCTGGTCGGGGCCTCGGTTCTCCAGTCTTTCTACCGTAGTAAGGGGTGTGTGCCTTGCCTCCCTTCTCCGGGAGAACTGCTAGGAGTTTGCCAATAAGTGTGGATGAACATTTCCATTCCCCTAGAAATACAGATTCTAGGGACATGGATATGTTGTTCATCCACACTGTCTGGCAGGTATCCTTGCCGCTTTAAATCTTGCCGGAAGGTCTTCAAGCTGGCTCCTCCCACCCACCCGGGTGGTAAAACTCTCGGCTCCGCCCCATGACGCCAGATTTTCCTTACCGCTTGGAAGCTCAGGTTCCCTCCTTAACGCTCTGCGTATAAGACTGGTTCCTAATTCTTCGGTTTTCCGAATTTAAAAGTATTTTGCATTATAGACTTCGGTCTTCTATTCCTCGCGGCAGCGATGGACAAATCGACTCCCGGTTTTCGGAGATGCCCTTGCGGGCAGAAGATGTCTCGGACGGATCCGCACTCCACGTGTGTCTACTGTTTAGGCCTTGAGCACGACCCGCAGGCTTGCGACCTGTGCTCTTCCTTCTCAGCCTACGTCCTCGAAGACCGTGCTGCCCGTTTACAACTGGGGCGCCTGAGAAACGTTTTCCTCTGGTGAAGTCAAAAGAGGCCCGGTCGGCGGTTTCCTGGGCGGCGGGCTCGGCGGATCAGCTAGAGCAGATGATCGCCCTCGAAGAGGAGGCGGCGTGGGCCGCATCTTCCTCGACCACGGCATTTATCCCGCTCTCCCTGGGTTCCTCTTACACAGCTTCCTTTAAGGAGCTTTGTCTGTCCCTCTCCACTAGAGGAGAGGGACCAACGCCTGCTGGACCTTCTTCGGTCCAAGAAGAAAAACAAGGTAAGTCCCTCCGCCGGACGCTCTTTGGGAGCGGAAAGGTCCTTCTCCCGAGTTGTCGGCCATCGACTTCGTCGACGGTCTCACGGTGTCCCCGTCAAGTCAGTTGACCGAGACTCGCTGATGCAGTCGGGATCTTTCTCACCTGTTGGACGGGTTGTCGACCAGCGAAGCAAAATCCTCTCCCGGTTCCCGGTGGGAGTTGAGGATCCGTGGGCTTGCCAGTGCCTCCGGTTCCGGAGCCGAGGGGGGAGCCGGTTCCACCCGTCCCCTCCCCGCACCGTCCTCGGAAAGGCCGAGGTTCTCGGTCTCGGACTTCTTCACGGTCCAGCCGATCCCGCCGTCATAGGCGGTCTCGGTCTTGGCAACGCAGTAAGCGGCGCCGCCGCTCGTCCTCGTCCTCCTCCTCGGAGGGGAGGCTTCGACATAAGTTACATCGACGATACGAGGACCTTCATGTGGCAACAGCTCCTCTCTGACTGGGAAAGTGCCGACCCGCCATTAGTGGCTGTTCACTGAGCGCCGAAACAACCCTTCTTCTTACCTGAGGAGCCTGTTCCCAGGCCGGTTGTTCGGCCAAAACCAGCTGCTCCACTGATTCCGGTGGAACCTCCGCCTCCACAGCCGCTGTTTGGGGCTCCGACCAAGAACTCTCGGTCAGCTCAGGGTCTGCCCCATAGGCTGTCGGTCACCCTCACTCCTGATCGCCCTCGGCAGGTGGAGGGTGGCTCAGGCCCGAGGCTTCTTCTGAGTCCGATGACGATTCCTCCCTTTTCTCCAGGAGAGTGCACTTGGAGTCCTCTGGAGGTCAGTCGCTGGACGACAGCCCTTCGTCCTTCCTGGGTTTGCTTAGGCTCATCTCGGAGTCCACCAGGATGCAGCTCAAGCCCGTATCCAAGCGGGCCAAGTATCCCCTCACGGAGATAATTGGACCGAGGGGATTCCCCTATGGAGGCCTTTCCTGTGGCCGAGGCCATTCAGAGCCCAGCCTTGAGCTCTGGCAGCGCCTGCTTCCTGCCTCGGCGTTCGGCCCGTAGTTCGCTCCCTACCGGTTCCTCGTCGGTTTCTGGAACATCCTTCAGCCGAGGATTATCGACAGCTGCTTTCCCCGGGCGCGTCGAAACGCTTAGGACATGGACAAACCTTCCCGACAAGGAGTCCAAGAAATTGGACTATGCCGGGCGGAATGTCCATACAGCGCCCTCCTTGGCCTTCGCCAGGCCAGCTCGGCCGTGCTTATGGCCATTTCTCCCATGCCGTTGGGCTCCTGGGACGAGGTAGTCCCTCATCTCCCGGCTGACCTGCAGACCACGGTTAGGCAGGTGCGGGACCAGGCAGGCAGTGGCCAAGCAGCAACTTCAGACTGCTCTGGACATTGGAGACTCATGCGCCAGGTCAGTCATGTCGCAGTGGCTATGCGCCGGGCATGGCTGAGGATATCCACCTTCACAGCGGATACCCAGCACAAATTGGCGGATGTCCCCTTCCTGGGGACCGACCTCTTCGGCCCTGGAGTGGAAGGCCACCTCCAGAGGATCGAAAAGTCCAATGCCACTTTGGACTCGGTCTCATCCGCTCAGAGGGACAAGGGTCGAGACCGCAACCCAAGCCCTTTCGTCCGCCTGCGCCTGCACGTCCGCCCAGCAGCATCAGGGCTAGCAGGCTCGCTAGGTGTCCCAAACCCAAGCCCGGCTTCTCCACCGGGAAGCAGGGAGGTAAAGGCCCTGGAGGTCCCTCGGCTGGTCCTTCCTCCAAGCCTGCCCAGTGATGGGTTGAGGGGGGTGTCGCCCCCAACCCCGTCGCCTCACCCCACGGGGGGGGCGGCTCTGCCACTTTCTTTCCACCTGGTCCGTTGTCACCACAGACCGGTGGGTGTTGGCGGTGGTGGGAAAGGGCCTGCCTCTGGAGTTCGAGCAGGCCCCACCTTTCAGAGCCAAACGACCCACCTGACCTCCCCGGCTTCGACGCACAACCTGAGCTTCCAGCGGGCCAGATCTGGCGTCATGGGGCGGAGCCGAGAGTTTTACCACCTGGGTGGGTGGGAGGAGCCAGCTTGAAAACCTTCCGGGCAAGATTTAAAGCGGCAAGGAACCTGCCAATAAGTGTGGATGAACAACATATACCATTCCTAGAACTCCTGTTACAGGTGAGTAACCTGCATCTCCATACCATGGATGTCCACAGGATTCTGAGATACTACACCGATAGGACAAAGGATTTCTGAAAGACTGATCAGTTGTTCGTCTCTTTTGCTCACAAAAGAAAAGGCAATGCTGTCTCCAAGCAATGCCTATCAAAGTGGTTGGCTCATTGCATCACTTTCTGTTATGACAAGTACAACAAGACCCTACCGGGTCAGGTCAGAGGTCACTCCACTCGTGGAGTAGCAGCCTCTGCGGCTTGTTTCAAGAATGTTTCTGCGGCAGACATCTGTGCTGCCGCCACTTGGACTTCCGTCCATACCTTTACTAAACATTACAGTTTGGACATTGCCTCTCGCCATAGAGCAGGCTTCGGGTTAGCTGCCTTGCAAATCCTCCTATCTTGAGGTTTGCAAGGTTGTTTGCTACTTCTTGGAGTAGTTCCTCCTCCTCCCGGTGCCTTTCATTTGTTCCAGACTGCTTGGGATTCTGTCCTATATGTAATTACCTACTGCAAGAGCCCTCTCGAAGTAAGATAGTACAGTTACTTAAGAACTTACTGTAACAGTAAATCTTTGAAAGAGGCTCTTGCAGTAGGTAATACCTTCCCGTCCCTCCATCCCCCTAAGCTTTTTCAGCTCCTTTTCCATTGAGGGAAATATCTGCTTCTCTCTCGTCCGGGCCTTCCGTGCCTGTTGAGGGAAAGAACTGGAAGGCGGGCGTCCGGGACTGCCCCTTTATACCGACATCGTCTGACGCCGGTCACCTGACGTGGGGGCGGTCCCTCACCAGGGACTGCTAGCTAGAAATTTTTCTATGGGGCTCTGCCGCCTGCCAACGTCAGTCCTATATGTAATTACCTACTGCAAGAGCCTCTCTTGAAGATCTACTGTTACGGTAAGTTCTTACGTAACTGTACTATCTAGACCCCGAATGACAGTGCCTAGCTCGATACCTTCGGCAGAAAAAGCCTAAGCCTGTGGTGGTGCCACCCTTGGTGGACACCTTCGCGGACGTCACTAAGGCCATGTGGAAATATCCACATTCCAACCCCATTGTGCCGAGGAAGGCTGACTGCTTGTACAGGACCCCTTCGGAGGACCCATATCTGGCACAACCACCCCTGGCTGATTCACTGTTCATCACGGCCTCTCATGACCGGTCTCAATGACCACAACATTTGAGCACACAGCCTGCGGACCAGGAATCCAAACAATTGGATTCACTACGTAGGCTCATTTATGTGGCTGCTACATACTCCATCAGGTCACTGAACTGACGAACATGGTTCAGTTTCAGAATGCCCTATGGGAACAGGGCCAGGACCTGGTTAAAGCCCCTCCAGATGGTGAAGAGGAGGAGGAACTTCTGAACCTTCTTCACACGGGGTCAGACGTGGGGACCCAAGTTTTTAGAGCCGCCTGTGATTCAGTGGACTCTGTGGCCAGGTGAGCAGCCTCGGCCGTCTGTCTCTGTAAACACTCATGGCTTCGCATCTCTGGATTTACCCTGGACGTCCAGAAAAATATCCTGGACGTCCCCTACAACAGAGAGATCCTGTTTGGTAAGGATTCCAAAAAGGTAATCACCAAATTACAGGAAGATAGTGAGGACTGTACAGGCCATGTACAGACCCAAGACTGGTTCCTTTCGTAGGAACCAGAATCATTTTCGTGGCTGGCAACAACGGCAGCAGCCACATTCCGGCCAGCAGCAAAGGGGTAACTTCAACCGCAAGGTCCAGCCTAAGTCTTCCCCAGGCCAAGGACACAGATATACAAAACCGACCCAGCCTGCAGGAGGCAACGCCGCCACAGCATGACTCCTTCCCGGACCCCGCCCCTCCTCTGGATCAACGGGAGCAGACGATAACCGCTGACCGGTGGGTCCTTCAATTGGTCGAGAGAGGACACTATAGAATTCCTCGATCACCCATCATCAAGGCCTCCCCTGCTTTCCCGTTATTCAGGACAGGAGGTGCTAGCACTTCTGGAAAAAAGAGGCCAGAGAGCATGTCCTGCAGAAACAGAGAGGAGCAGGGTGCTATTCCCACTTCTTACCGGTTCCCAAAAAGACAAGGGACCTCCGTCCGATTCTGGACCTCAACGCTTCGGTGCTTTACAATGCTTACGCAGGGCGCCTTCTTGGTGTCACTGAACTTGCAGGATGCCCGGGTGCACAGAAAATTCTTGCGCTTCGAGTTTCTGGGTTGCCATTATCAGTTCCAAGCCCTCCCTTTCGGGCTCTCCTCGGCACCTTGGGTATTCACGAAGTGCATGGCAGTCGTAGCAGTGGCTCTCAGAAGACAAGGTCACTATGTTTTCCCCTACCTGGACAACTGGCTCCTCATGGCCCCCTTTTGGGAGGCCCCGATGTTCGCGATACTCTGTACTCGTTCCCTCTTTGGGTCCTTGGGCATCATCAATCGGGAAAAGTCGCACCTGGTTCCGTCTCGGAGACTGCAGTTCATAGGCACAGTCCTGGACACTGTCCAGGGGAAAGCCTTTTTGCCCCAGGACAGAGTGGAGCACATCAGATCCCTCATAAGGGATATCTTGGCAAAGAAGACCATCCCAGCAAGACCGGTCATTTGCCTGCTCGGACATATGGCTGCGGCCATTGTAACAGTCCCTTTAGCACGTCTTTACGTGCAGGTGACCCAGTGGGATCAGAAGCAAGACGATCTGCAGCATCCAATCAGGATCACAAATGCCGTCATCCGGGATTGGCAAGGGTGGCTCGACCCAGAGCACCTGTCGTTGGGAGTCCCCTTTGTTGCGCTGTCTCCAGTTGTGACACTCTCCATGGACAATTCGGGGTCCGGTTGGGGACCGCACCTCGTCCCAGGAAGCTCATCTTCACATAAACATTTTGGAGATGAGAGCGGTCCTTTATGCCTTGCAAGTCTTCCAGTTGGAGATTCCACCATGTACTCTGCTACTACAAACAGACAATACCAGAGTGATGTATTACCTCAACAAACAAGGAGGTACTCATTTCTGCTCCCTTTGCAGGGAGGCCATGAGGGTGTGGGACTGGGTACTGCAACATGGTGCAAACCTTATTGCTGTACATGTTCCAGGAGTGGACAATGCTATCGCAGACAGTCTGAGCCGATCTCAGGCCAGAGTCCACAAATGGGAACTACTCCAAGAGGTCGTAGAGGATCTGTTTTTGCAGATGGGGGACACAAGAATTAGACCTTTTTTTCGTCCCCATCCAACGCAAAACTGCCCAATTCGTGCTCGCTAGATCCAGGGCCTGGTGTCTTCTGGCGAGACGGGTTGTCCCTCTCCTGGGTGGGCAGATTCCTCCATGCATTTCCTCCCTTCCCATTGATTCAGAGGGTTCTTCTGAAACTCCACAGAGAGCAGGCGACACTAATATTAATCGTGCCCTTTTGGCCCAGGCAGATTTGGTTCCCTCTGCTGTACCAACTTTCTCAGGAATTGCCAGTGCCTCTGCCAATCAGTTCTTACTTATTGTCCTAGGAGGCAGGATCCTTGGTCCGTCCGGACCTTCGCTCGCTGAACCTGCATGCCTGGCTCCTAGGGACATAGCAGTCATGCGTTATGGGGTCTCAGAAGAGGTAGCAGAGGTTTTAGCGGGTGCTAGAAAACCGCCCACTCTTGCCACGTACGCCATGAAGTGGCGCAGATTTTGTCTCTGGGCTCAAGCACGGGGACTTTCCCCACTGGATTATTTTGAGGGTTCAGTATTAGACTACCTCCTGTTCCTATTTCAGGCAGGCTTGACCTATTCCTCGATCAAAGTACACCTCTGTGCCATCTCGGCCTATCACATTCCTATAGGCCTACGGTCCATATCCCAGTTGGAAACCGCACATGCCTTTCTGAGAGGCATTCTCCACCTTAGGCCTCCGATTAAGGACCCCATTCCTCCGTGGGACCTACCCTTCGTCCTGGAGCAGCTTACGCTGCCTCCTTTTGAACCAGTCACGGATTGGGAGCTACGTCTTCTTGAATGGAAGACGTTATTTTTAGTTGCTGTTACTTCGGCCAGAAGGATTTCTGAGCTACACGCACTTATGTGCAAAGAACCTTATTTAGTTTTTCACCAGGAGAGGGTGTCCCTAAGGACAAATCCAAAATTTCTGCCTAAGGTGGTCTCAGCCCTTACCCTTAATCAAGATATCAACCTACCAGTTACTGCTTGGAAGCTCAGGTTCCCTCCTTAACGCTCTGCGTGTAGACTGGATCCTAATTCTTCAGTTCACCTGAAACTTATTCTCAAATTTTCAAGACTTCGGTCGAATTACTCCCTCGCGGCTGCGATGGACAAATCGACTCCCAGATTTCAGTGGTGCCCATGTGGGCAGAAAATGTCCAGGACGGATCCGCACTCCACGTGCGTCTACTGCCTCGGCCTAGACCATGACCCGCAGGCCTGCGAGTTATGGCGTTCGTTTTCGGCCAATATCCTGGAAGACCGCGCTGCCCGATTACAGCTTGGGCACCCCGAGAAGCGCTACTCGCTGGTGAAGTCGAAGGAGGCCCGTTGGGTGGTTACCGTGGCAGCTGGCTCGGCTGAGCAACTCGAGCAGATGATCACCCTCGAGGAGGAGGCGGCCCAGGCCGCTTCATCCTCTTCCTCGGTCGCGGCATTTATCCCGCTCTCTCTGGGTACTTCCTATTCAGCTTCCTTTATGGAGCTTTGTCAGTCCCTTTCCACGAAGGGAGAGGGGCCATCGGGACATTCTTCTCGGTCCAAAAAGAAGGACTCAAAAAGCAAGTCCCTCCATCGGCGTTCGTGGGAGCGGGAGAGGTCCCCTCCCCCGGACAGTCGACACTCGACTTCAGTCGAGGTTGCAGCTAAGGCCGCTGGCTTCACGGTGTCCCTGTCAGGTCAGCCGGCTGAGACACCTGTCGACTGGTGAAGCAGACAACCCTTCTTCACCGGTTTCCCCCGGTGGAGACCGAGGACTTGCCTGCGCCTCCGGTTAAGGCTTCTGAGCCGAGGGAAGAGTGGGTGTTCCCGGCCCCTTCCCAGACCAGTCTCGAAACACCGAGGTCTTAGTCTCAGACATGGACTGGTCCAGCCCGATCCGCCGACATTGGCGGTCTCGGTCAGCACCGAAGTAAGCGGCGCCACTGCTCGTCGTCTTTCTCCTTGGAAGAAGAAAGGCTTTGGCACAAATTGCTTTGATGCTATGAGGACCTGAAGTGGCAGCAGTTACTTCTGTCCGGGAACAAGCTGACGCCGTCGCCTTCCCCGGCCATCAAGTGGCTGTCACCCGAGCGGCTGAAACCAGCTGCCCCACCAATTGTGGTGGAACCTCCGCCTCCACAACCAAAATCGGGGGCGCCGACCAAGGACTCTCGGTCGGGTCAGGGTCTGCCCCACAGGTTGTCGGTCACCCTCACTCCCGACCGTCCTTGGCAGGTGGAGGGTGGCTCAGGCCCCAGGCAGCTCTTCGTGGAGTCCGACGACTCCTCCCTGTTCTCCAGGCCCACTGACCTGGAGTCCTCCAGGGGCAGTCGATGGAAGAAAGCCCTTCAACCTTCATGGGTCTGCTTCGGCTCATCTCAGAGTCTACTGGGATGCAGCTCGAGCCCGTATCCAAGCGGGCCAAGTATCCCCTAACGGAGGTACTGAACCAAGGGGATTCACCCACGGAGGTCTCTCCGGTGGCTGAAGCCATTGTTGGCCCAGCCTTGGAGCTCTGGCAGCGGCCTGCTTCTTGTCCTGCGCCTTCGGCCTGGATGGCCAGGAAGTTTGCGGTCCCTACCGGCTTTTTGTCCGGTTTTTCGAAACACCCCTCCGCCGAGGGGTTGGTCACCGATAGCGTTTTCCGGCATTCTGGGAACACCAGGGATGTGGATAAGCTCCCTGACAAGGAGTCCATAAAGCTGGACTATGCCGGGCGCAAGGTGTACGCTGCATCCTCCCTTGGCCTCCACCAGGCCAGCTCAGCCGTGCTGATGGCACACTTCTCCCACGCCCTCATGGGCTCCCTGGATGAGGTGATTCCTCATCTCCTGGCCAACCTGCAGACCACAGTCAGGCAGGTACAGGACCAGGGAAGGGCAGTGGCAAACCAGCAGCTCCAAACGGCTCTGGACATTGGAGACTCCTGTGCCAGATCAGTTGCTGCCGCAGTGGCCATGCGCCGCAGAGCATGGCTTAGGATATCCACCTTCACAGCGGATACCCAGCATAAACTGGCGGATGTCCCCTTCCTGGGGACCGACCTCTTCGGCCCTGGAGTGGAAGGTCACCTCCAGCAGATCGAAAAGTCCAATGCCACTCTGGACTCGGTCACCTCCGCTCAGAAGGACAAGAGCCGTCGACAACAACATAAGTCCTTTCGCCCTTCTACGCCTGCAGCACGTCCGGCCCAACAGCACCAGGGCCAGCAGGCTTGCACTTGGCACCCCAAAGCCAAGCCTGCGGCTTCCTCTAATAGGAAGCAAGGAGGAAAAGGCCCAGGAGGTCCCTCGGCTGGTCCCTCCTCTAAGCCTGCCCAGTGACGGGTTGAGCGGTGTCACCCCCAGCTTTGTCACTCCCCCCGTGGGGGGACGGCTCCGCCACTTCCTTTTCGCCTGGTCCGCTATCACCACGGACCGCTGGGTGTTGGAGGTGGTAGGAAAGGGCCTGCCCTTGGAGTTCGAGCAGGCCCTGCCCTTCCGAGCCGTCGCCCCCTCGGGGGGCTAAGGGGTCTGCAGCCTCTCTGTCGGCTTGCTGAGCCGATATCGCCCTGCTCCTCGAAAAGGAGGTGATCAGGAATGTGGCAGATCCTCCTCCAGACCCGGGGGTTGTGTCCAGGTACTTCCTGGTCCCAAAACGGACGGGGGGGGGCTTGCGCCCCATTCTCGACCTGCATGACCTGAACAGGTTCCTAAGGTCTCGGACCTTCAGGATGGTCACTCTGGCTCAGATAATCCCATCCTTGGAACGAGGCATGTGGTTCTGTTCTCTGAACCTCCAGGACGCGTTCTTTCACGTCCCAATCCGTCCGTCCCACCAGAGATTCCTCCGCTTCAGGGCAGAGAGATCCTTCTATGAGTTCTGGGCCATGCCCTTCGGCCGTTCCCTAGCTCCAAGGGTCTT
Source organism: Neoceratodus forsteri (assembly GCA_016271365.2). Lineage (NCBI taxonomy): Eukaryota > Metazoa > Chordata > Ceratodontiformes > Ceratodontidae > Neoceratodus > Neoceratodus forsteri. The sequence goes on from JADMNL010000033.1 coordinate 55,755,429, forward strand.
CACCAAATGCATGGCAGTGGTGACAGCATTCCTGCAGCGCCGAAGGGTCAGGGTGTACCCCTACCTGGACGACTGGCTGATTGCAGCGCGCGGTCCAAAGATCTGGCCCTTCAGGTCTGCTCTCAGGTTGGCCTCTTCATTAACAAGGCCAAGTCAGAACTCATGCCAAGGCAGGTGATCCAATTCATCGGGGCAGAGCTCGACTCTCTACGAGCCAGAGCATGGCTCCTGGCGGACAGGGCCGAGGTTCTTTCCTCATTTGCCCAATCATTTCAGGTTGGGCAATTGTGCCCTGCCCGGGACTTCCTGCGCCTCATGGCGGCCTCCACCAGCGTGGTCCATTGGGCCCGCTGGTACATGCGTCCCCTTCAATGGGGGCTGGCCAGCCAATGGTCACAGCACTTCGATCCGCTGGATCAGCTAGTGACAGTGACCGAGGGGATGTGAAATGCTCTCCAGTGGTGGACCGTTCCAGCACATCTGCAGGAAGGCATCCCGTTTGTCCGCCCTGAGCCGACGGCCTATCGACCGATGCCTCTTTGATGGGTTGGGGTGCCCATCTGGGGGAGCACAGCATGCACGACCTCTGGTCCCCTCCGGAGTCCCGATGCCACATCAACCTGCTGGAGCTTCAAGCGGTTCATGTAGCCCTCACCGCCTTCACTCCGTTTATATGGGGTCAAGTGGTTCAGGTCCAGACGGACAATACACAACCATGTACTACCTAAACCGCCAGGGCGGGACACGCTCCATGCCTCTGTGCAGGGAAGCTCTCCGCATTTGGTCACTTGTCCGCAGCCTGGAGGTGGATGTCCTTGCCATCCATGTGGCAGGAGCCTCCAACACCCTGGCCGATGCCCTAAGCCGGATAGGGGCTGCGTCCCACGAGTGGTGTCTCCTGCCGGAGGTAGTACAAGTTCTGTTCTCCCACTGGGGCATGCTTCAGGTGGACTTGTTTGCCTCCAGGGAGAATGCGAAGCTCAGACCGTTTCATGCCGGCCCCCCTCAGCAGGGCGATGCCTTCTCGAGGCCGTGGACCCCAGGCCTCTTCTATGCCTTTTCCCCATTTCCCTTGATCCACAAGGTGCTTCTCAGGGCGAGGAGGGACAAGGCGCAGGTGATTCTGGTAGCCCCAGACTGGCTCCGCCAGTTCTGGTATCTAGATCTCCTCAGTCTCAGCTCCAGGCTTCCGAGGCGGCTTCCAGCATGCCCTGACCTGATCTCAGTCAATCAGGGGAAGGTATTCCATCTGGACCTTCAATCCCTGCACCTGACAGCCTGGTTCCTGAGTGGCTAGAGTTCCAGGCCTTGGGTCTTTCCGATGAGGTCCTCAACGTCATTGAGGCGTCCTGTAAGGAGTCGACCAGAAAATGCTACGCCTTCAAATGGAAGAGAGTCTCCATTTGGTGTCAGGGCAAGGGCCTGGACCCTTCCTCCTGTTCCTTGGCAAGCATTCTGGACTACCTGTGGTCCTTTTCTCAGCAAGGGCTTCGGTTGTCGACACTCAAGGTGCACCTGGCAGCCATCTCTGCTTACCGGGCGTGGGCCGGGAAGCAGTCGGTGGTGCAGGAGAAGGTGGTTGGGTGCTTTTTCAAAGGTCTTGATCACAAATCCCCTCTGGTGTGAGAACCTTCACATCCGTGGGATCTACTGCTGGTATTGGCTAAGCTCATGGGCAAGCCATTCGAACCGATGCACAGATGTGACGACTCTCACCTGTTGTGGAAGACCACCTTCTTGGTGGCTATGACGTCAGCCAGAAGGATGGAATAACTCCAGGCGCTTTCCATCGAGTCTCCCTATCTGGTCTTCCACAGGGACAAGGTTGTCCTGCGCCCCAACCCGAAATTCCTTCCGAAGGTGGTGTCGGAGTTTCACCTTAATCAGGTGTTGATTCATCCGGTGTTCTACCCCAATCACACCTCGGAGACCGAATATAGGCCGCATACCTCGGACCCTAGAAGAGCGCTCGCTTACGACAAGGAGCGGACGGCTGAATTTCGGGGAGAGGTTCGCCAGCTGTTTGTCAGCTACGCTGAAGCCGCACCTGGCAGACCTGCAGCCAAGCGGATGATAGGCAGGTGGGTCACCGCCTGCATAGATCTCTGCTATAGGTTGGCGGGCATGGAGCCTCCCAGAGGGATAAGAGCTCATACAGGTTACTCGCTTGTAACAGGAGTTCTAGGAATGGTATATGTTGTTCATCCTCATGACCAACCCGGCCTCCCCGGCTTCGATGCACAACCTGGCTTCCAGCGGGCTAGATCTGACGTCATGGGGCGGAGCCGAGAGTTTTACCACCCGAATGGGTGGGAGGAGTCAGCTTGAAGAACTTCTGGCAAGATTTAAAGCGGCAAGGAACCTGCCAGACAGTGTGCATGAACAACATATACCATTCCTAGAAAGTACAGTTATGGAAAACTTACCGTAACAGTAGATCTTCGAGAGAGGCTCTTGCAGTAGGTAATTACATATAGGACTGACGCCGGCCGTCGGCAGGACCCCACGGAAAAATTTCTAGCTAGTAGTCCCTGGTGAGGGACCGCCCCCACGTCAGGTGACCGGAGTCATACATCGGTATAAAGGGGCGGTCCCGGACGCCCGCCTTCCAGTTCTTTCCTGTCACAGGCCAGGAAGGTCCGGACGAGAGAGAAGCGGACGTTTCCATTCCTGGAAAAGGAGCTGAAAAGCCTAGGGGGATGGAGGGCGGGAAGGTATTACCTACTGCAAGAGCCCCTCTCGAAGATCTACTGTTACGGTAAGTTCTTACGTAACTGTACTGTCTTACTTCGAGAGGACTCTTGCGATAGTAATCCCCATATAGGACTGAATCCCAAGCAGTCTGGAACAAGGAAGAAGACACCGGGAGGAGGGAACTACTCTAAAAAGTAACCCTAGCCGTGCAAGCCTCAAGAACAGGAGGCCTTGCAAAACAGCCAGCCCGAAGCCTGCTCTACGGCGAGAGGCAATGTCCAAACTGTAATGTTTCGTTGCAAGAGTATGGGCGGAAGTCCAGGTAGGCGTGGCAACGATATGTCTGCCGTAGACACATTCTTGAAACAAGCCGAGAGGCAGCTACTTCTCTTGTGGAGGGTTCTGACTTGACCCGGAAGGGTCTTGCTGTACTTGTCATAACAGAAAGTGATGCAATGAGCCAACCACTTAGGCATTGCTTGGAAACAGCATTGCCTTTCCTTTTGTGAGCAAAAGAGCCGAACAACTGATCAGTCTTTCTGAGATCCTTCGTCCTGTTGGTGTAGTATCTCAGAATCCGGTGAACATCCATAGTATGGAGTAAATATTCCCCTTGGTTAGAGTACTGCGTAAAAAAGGCAGGTAGTTCTCTGGACTGATTTAAAGTAGACTCTGCTACTACTTTAGGTAGAAACTTAGGATTCGTGCGAAGAGCAACTCATTCTTTGTGAAAAATCAAGTAGGGGATTTTGCAAATCAGGGCCTGAAGCTCGGAGATTCCTTGGAAGTGGGGCTAACGCCGATGGCTGTTTCCATATCGTGGTGACAAGGTTGGCGTGAGGCTCAATCCAGGGTGGCACTAATGTAGGAGCTGTCACGGGCAGATCCAGATGTTCAGCAAGTTTCAGTCGCTGAGGATCTGGTTCCAAAGAGTGCCACTGATGCACCTCCTGGATTTTTCTAAGCAACTCTGTAAGATGGGTCCTCCTCCGGAGACTTCGGAGTCCTCGCCCGGGGCTTCGACGGAGAGCGGGGCTCGTCGTCTCTCTTGGAGCATCCTTCGGAAGAGTCCGAGGAATCGGAGAGTGAAAAGGAAGAAGAATAAGACTCCCTGACCCGACTCGGGGGAGGAACGGGTTCCTTGGGTAGTATCCGAAAACGCGTATACTGCCCCTCTCTGGACCCAGATGGGAGAACCCTGGAGTCCGGAGGTGGAGAGGGAGTGTGCTGCCTCGGACGACGGAACCTGGGGCGCACCGTGTGAGGTGGGTTTCGACCTCCTTGGTGAGCTGAGCCTTGGCCTCGGCCCACCAGGAGGCCAGAGTCTCCTACAGATCCACCGCCGGTGGTGGAGGAGGGGGAAAAGTGTACGGGTTATACCTGTGAGGAGAGTATCCAAAACCCGGCAGTGGAAAACTCGGGGTCGGGTATTGTGGCATAGAGTACTGCGGCGCTGGATACTGCGGTCCTGGATACGGCGGTGGGTACCCAGGAGCCGGGGGGGGCTGCCGGAGCAGACGGTCTGGCCGGCGGCCTCACGGGCGGGTCCACATTGGAGGTCCTGGAAGGCAGAGGGCCTGTTGGAGGGGGGATATCCGGACATGGGATGTCTCCTGGGGCTGGTAGAACCGGCGCCGGGGCCGGCATCGGAGGTACCGGCAGAAGCACCGGCGTCGGGGCCGGCACCCGGGGGGCCGACGTCAGATCCGGTTCCAACGGAGGGGGGTCTGACGGAGGAGGAAGATCACCCAGGGACGGAGGAGAGAAATCCCCGGGGTCAGGCTGGGGTGACTCTGGGTCCCTGGACGGCAGCGAAGGCTGCGGGGAACCAGGTATGACGGACATGGGGGGGGTCCATTGTCAGTTCCGTCACCCGCTGAGCGTCAGAGGAGCCGACGTGCTGTTTGAGGGCGAGCTCCCAGCGGGCGCCAGAGGAGCCGGCGTCCGGCTTACGGGAGCCATCACCGGAGGCGGGCTGAGAGGAAGGGTCAGCCCGGTCCGGTGGGTAGAGGCTGCGCCGCTCAAGGGTCGGGCGCCTTATCAACCTCTCCATGCGGACGCCGGAGGAGCCACGCAACTTAGAGGAGTCGCCCACGCCAGTAGGGCCAAGCCTGCGGCCAAACCGGGGCGGAGTGTTTTCCAATGGCCCGAGCGAGCCAGACGGGAGGGAGCTAACGCTTGCCTCCAAGCCTTCGAGGCAGCCGCTTAGAGCGGTCTCCGGGGGACGCTACCCAAGTCCCTGCATCTCCCGAGGGAGACGCGGTAGAGGAGGTCTTCTCCCGGTGCCTCTCCTTGTCTTTCTTTTTCTGATGTCCTTCGGGGGAAGTGGACGCCTGCCTCAACTTTTTTAGTTCCTTTTCCATAGAACTCATCTTTTTCTTGAGAAGATGGGCTTCTAGGGATTGTTGGCGCCATTTTCGGGTACCCGTGTTGAAGTTGAGGCAGTGCTGGCACTTCTCGACCGGGTGATCGGGGGCTAGGCAGAAAAGGCACAGGGAATGGCCGTCCTTGTGTGGAAGTTGGGTGCCGCACAAGTCGCACTTGTTTTTGTGCTCGGAGGGTGTAGGGGATGACATACACCGACGATGACCTGACATAAGAAAAAAATAACGAATTTTCTGTAAGACCGACGAAAGAGATGGGCAGACGTATGCACCTAACTTTACTGGCGAGAGCCTGCACGCAGCTAACAGTGGGAAAGAACTGGAAGCGGGCATCCTGTGGACCGACTCTTTATACTGACGCATTTATGACGCCGGTCACGCGGACATGGGGGCAGTCCTCGCCAGGACCGCGAAGCTAGAAATTTTTCTGTGGGGTCCTGCCAGCCGCCGCCAGTCCTGTATGTAATTACCTACTGCAAGAACCCTCTCGAAGTAAGATGTCCTGTTACAAGCGAGTAACCTGTATTTCTGGGGGACCGACCCCTTTTGTATGATGCCCAATGTCGGGGGTGGTCGCCACTGGATACTGCTAGCTAGTAAATTTCTGTGGGGTCCTGGCGCCTGCCAGCTTAAGTCCTAATGGTGTATCCTGCTGCAAGAGCTGTTCTCGAAGATCTACTGTTATGGTAAGTTCTTACGTAACTGTACTTTCTGCCTCCACCTGCTCTATCCGGTCCCTCAATTTCCTTATGCATATGGTGCAGTACCATAATACGTTATGGGAGAAGGGATTAGCGGTTGCTCAGGCCTTGCCATGCTCTGCGCAAAAGACTGAGCTCCTGGATATTTTAAAGTCTGGTACGGACGTAGGCACTCACATTTTGAGGGCCTCATACAACACTGCAGATACAGCATCCAGTGTTTGCTTTGGGTGCCACGCCTGGCTTAGAGTCTCGGGATTCTCCCAGGATCTGCAGTCCAGGATTCTGGACCTCCTGTTCCAGGGTTCCATCCTCTTTGAGGAGAAGACCGAGAAACATCTCATGTCTCCAAGACTCTGAGACGTCAATCTGGTCTGTTCAAAAGATATATACAGGGGACCAGATGCCCTTTCGCAGACAGCAATTTCATAAGACCTCAGAGCAGAATACCCACGGTCAGTTTTGGCAGAAGGGTGGCTGCAAGAGAGAGAGGCACCAGCCCAGACCTTTTGGAGCCCCACTTCTAGAGGCCCTAAGTCTAAATGAACTGATGGTGGACAAAGCAATGGGGCCTGATGGGATTCACCCCCGAATTCTATAAGAACTAAGGGGAGAACTAGTGACACCACTGACTACCGTTTTTAACAAATCATCGGAAGATGGTGTGGCACCCAAGGACCGGAAGAGGGCGGATGCGATTCCCCTACACAAAAGTGGGAGCAAAGCAGAAGCAGGAAACTACAGACCTGTTAGCTTGACCTCAGTGGTAGGGAAAATTATGGAATCACTTCTGAAAGAATTGTTGAGTACCTAGAGGCCAGCAGGGCACAGGACCCAAGGCAGCATGGATTCACAGCGGGAAGTCATGTTGAGTCTAATAGGTTTATTTGACTGGGTGAGTAAACTAGTAGACCAGGGAGGGGCTGTGGACATGGCTTACCTAGACTTTAGCAAGGCATCTGACACAGTCCCACACAAAAGATTAATAATTAGTCAGCATGGGAGTGGGTCCCAGGGTGGTAGCTTGGGTAAAAAAATTGGCTTGACAAGAGGACACAGAGGGTAACAGTAAACTGAGTCCACTCTGAAGAAAGGGAGGTAACTAGTGGGGTACCTCAGGGTTCAGTACTGGGTCCGATCCTTATTCATGTCTTTTAAGTGACATTGCAGAGGAACTGGAAGGAAAAGTATGCCTCGTTGCAGACGACACAAAGATCTGCAACATGGTTGATACACAAGGGGGGGGGTGGAAAGGATAAGAGACTTGGTAAGGTTGGAGAAATGGTCAAAAGTAGGGCAGCTTACATTCAGTGCAAAGAAGTGCAATGTAATGCACCAGGGAAACAATCACCTGGGGGGAGGTATTAACAAAAATGGAAAGGGGGGGTAGTCATATCAGATGACCTAAAGGTAAGCAAGCAATGTGAGAAAGCAGTAAGGAGGGCTGGGGGGATACTGGGAAGTATAGAGAAAGGCATCACCAGTAGAAAACAGGAAGTTGTGATCCCTCTGTACAGACAGTTGGTGAGACCCCATCTGGAGTTCTGTCTGCAGTTCTGGAGACCCGATCTCTGCAAGGACATAGAATGGAGGCAGTCCAGAGGAGGGCAACTAAAATGGTGCAGGGTCTGCAACAGAAGTCATATGAAGAGAGACTAAAGGAGCTTAATATGTATACCCTTGAAGAAGGGAGGGAGAGTGGGAACATGATAGAAACTTTAAAGTACCTCATGGGAATCAACAAAGTCCAAAAGGGTAGCATCTTTTAGAAAACGAGATGTGCAAGAACAAGGAGACTCAATTTGAAGATAGAGGAGGGACGGCTGAGGGGCAATGTGAGGAAGTATTTTTCACAGAGAGGGTGGTGGACGCATGGAACGGCCTTCCTGAGGAGGTTTTGGGGTAATTCAAGAATGCATGGGACAGACATAAGGCAGTTCTGGTGGGGGGTAGGAAGAAGTAGGCTGTTGGTTAACTAGGATCTGTACCTTATCCAATAGGTAGGGAAATGGGCAGACTAGATGTGCCAAGTGGTCCTTATCTGCCATCAAAGTCTGTTTCTGTGTAAGTCCTCCCAGCCCTCTCTGTCCACTCCGGGATGTACACAATGACTCCTTACTGGCCCCTCCCCTTCCAATGGAGGCGATGGGGGAGGCAGTAGTGGTCATTTCTCCCTTTACGCGAAGGGTTGGAACATCACATAGGACAACTGGGTCTTGGACCTCACAAGGAGAAGACATACTCGAGTTCACACAAATCCCTTTGGATATGCTACCAGGGTCTTCCCATTATACTCCTTCGCACATTCCCTTGTTCAAAGGAGAGATTCAAGCCCTGTTGCATAAGCTGGTGATAGAGCCAGTCCCCCCAAGAATAACGGGCGGGGGTTTTAAGCTCACTTTTTTCTCATCCCATAAAAGACAGCAGACCTTCAGCCCATTGTGGACCTCAGCTCACTAAATCTCTTTCTAGAGTACAAAAGGTTCAGGATGGTTACCCTGCCAGGCCTCGTCCCACTCTTGCATCAAGGGGACTGGCTCTGCGCCCTGGATATGCAGGATGCCTATTTGCACATCAGGGTCCTTCCTCCCCATCGAAAGTTCCTGAGGTTCCACTTCCAGGGGAAACATTACCAGTTTTGAGCCTTACCATTCGGCTTCTCCTCTGCACCTCGAGTCTTCACAAAGTGTCTAGTGGTGGTGGCTGCGGCTCTGATGCCAGAACCATTACGTCTTTCCCTACCTAGATGACTGGCTCCTGGCAGCTGCATCCAGAGCTCAACTTCTTTGCACTCTCGGAGACACCTTTACCCTCCGACGAGAGCTGGGGATCACCCTGAATCTCTCAAAGATGTCCCCAGAGCCCAGCCAATGACTCCTCTTTACTGGAGCGGTCCTGGATACTGTTCAGGGCATGGCCTTTCTCCCTCAGGAAAGGGGGGGGGATTGCCTAAGGTGCATGGCCAGAGCGGTAGACATGGCTCCGCAGGTCCCAGCCAGGACCTTCCTCAGACTTCTGGTGCACATGATGGTGGCCATTCCCACAGTTTCTCTGGCCCACCTGCATATGAGAGTCCCACAGTGGATGCTCAGGGTGCAGTGGGACCAAAGGTCCGATGACCTAGACCAACCGGTCAGGGTCTCCGACCCAGTCAGAAGGACCCTTTCTAGGAGCGTGGATATGTTGTTCATCCACAGTCTGGCATTGTCCCTTTCCCCTTTAAATCTTGCCGGAAGTCTTCAAGCTGGCTCCTCCCACCCACCCGGGTGGTAAATACCTCGGCTCCGCCCCATGACGCCAGGTCTTCCTTTCTGCTGGGACACAGGTTCCCCTCGTGCTACTTTGCAGTACCATAGGCTCTGGAGTCAAATCGACGGTTTTCGCCACACTTACTTGCCTTAAAACTCGTCAGAGTTTACAATTCAGATCCAAACGCTTCGGATGTGGAGGACAAGTCGTCCCCTGGTTTTTGCTGGTGTCCTTCTGGACAAAAAATGTCTAGCACCGATCCCATCTCTCGTGATCTACTACCTAGGTGCTGTGCTGATGCTTGAGCTTGCACCATCTGTTGACCTTCCATCCCACCGTTCTGGAGGACATAAGGCGCTTGTTGGGCAGACCGAGCCGCAATCCACGTGAAATCAAGGAGGCTAGGTGGGGGTTTCATGGCTGCGGGATCCGCCGAGCAGCTCGAGCAGATGGCGGCCTTCGAAGAGGAAGCTGCCCAAGCTTCGGCCAACCGAAGCTTCTTTGTGCCGCTCAACTTGGGCTCCACCTTCATGGGATCCTTCCGGGAGTTGTGCCAGTCTCTCCCTACTAAGGGTGAGGCACCTTCGGGCTCGCACTCCTCCTGATCCAAGAAGGAGGATAAGGATCCTAAATCATCATCTTCTACCTGAAGAAGACGCTCCTGGGACCGAGAGTGGTCCGACACTCAGGAGCAGGAGGTCTCGACCACGGTCGAGATCGCCTCCTCGGCTGCTGGCTTGCCTCCTCGGCTGCCGGCTTTTCGGACCTTCCGTCAGGCCAGGGCACTGAAGCCAAGGATATGGCAGAATCGGCCGAGATTTCTCTCGACTCGATTGAGCCGTTGTCGTCGACGCCTGTCGATGACTCCTTAGAGAGGACTCCCGTTCTTTCCTTCCCTGACGAGGAGACCCGTACTTTGGGCATCCCAATCGAGGGACAAGAGCCGGAACCTCGGATCTTAATTCAAGATACAGCTCTTGCAGCAGGTTACACCATTAGGACTGAAGCCGTCAGGTGTCAGGACCCCACAGAAATTTTCTAGCTAGCAGTCTTCATCGGGGACCGCCTCTGACGTCGGTCCCACCCCCGACGTCAGGCATAGTACATAAGGAGGCGGTCCCCCCACAATCCTCAGTTCTTTTCCCGCCATCGACATCGCAAGCATCGGCCTCTCAGTCACTTTCTAGCGTGCGACGACTCGGAACTACGAAGTTCACTTTTTTTTTATACGAACTTGGATTCTTCTGATGTCCTCTCCAAACACCTCTCTGGAAGGTCACCCATTGAAGTGTGCCTGCAGCAAACAGATCCCCTTCAAGGATCCTCACTCAGCCTGCGTGCGTTGTCTAGGCCCGGAACACGACACCATGGCCTGCTCCTTCTGCCAGGGCTTCAACAGTCGCACCAGGATCCGCCGCCAGAAGGCTCTTCAAGCGTTTCTCTTGGAGGAGAAACTCAAGACCGTGGATAGGGAACCTTCCTCCAGGGAGGAGTCGTCAGGGAAGACCCACAAACACCAGGAAAAACACTGGGAGAAGGAAAGGCCCAGGTCCCCGGCGAGGGCCTCGGGCTCCCGAAGCTCCGGCTTGCTGTCAGACCACTCTCCTTCCAAGGCTCAATCTCAGCCTCCCCTGGTTCAGGTCAGATCATCCAGCGGCTCCTCCTCCCTGCAGCCTCTCAAGACTTCCAGGCCGTCGGCTTCATCCACTCCTTCTAAGGCCTCGTCCAAGTCTGGGGAGCATCACAAATCTTCCTCCCGCCGTCGGGACTCCAACGCCAGGTCGGTGTCCCAGCCTCCGCGTGGGTCGGACCCGGTCCCACGTAATACTAAGGACCTGACGTCCCTAAAACAGAGGCCGAACCCGACGGCCAAGCATCACAGGCACTCCCAGGAGCCGGCGACAGCAAGACACCAGTCACTGGCCAGGCATTCGCCTCCCAGGGTGTCGGCCAGGGGACTGATGTCGGCTACCCCAGAGAGGAGGACCGCACCACCGTCGCTGGCTGACGTCGGTCGGAAGGAATCATCGGAGGAGGAGGACACCACTCAGCCCGAGGACCAGGCGGGCGACACCGGAGTCGGGCTCCCACGGGAACCCTCCCCAGCGTGGGAGACCCCCGGGGATGCTACGCTCGACCCCGGCGACAGGCCACCGGCGCCTGGCCCGTCATCGGGCCTGAATTTGGCAGAGATGAAGGAGCTCTTTACCTTCTGGTGGGACACCATCAGGAAGGATGTGGTTGCCACGCACCCTCCTCCTACTCGGGCTCCGCCTCCACCCACTCCTTCAACGCCTACGCCCCCTCCTCTGCCCAAGGGGCCCGTAGGACGGTCACCAACCCCCAAGGAGCCAACACCTCCTCCTAGGGGCAGATCCTCAGATAGGAGAAGACCTCCCTCAAGATCCACTTCAGGGTCACCTAGCCCTAAGAGACCTAGATGACGCCGGTACACCACGTCTGCGGAGTACTCTAGATCTGACACCTCAGGGTGCTCCAGATCTCCTTCTCCCATCAGCATCCCTCCCCAGACCCACACAACCTACCCAGGTCTCCTCTGGATGATCCCTCTTTTTCGGAGATCATGAGGCACATTCAGGAGAATATGGGGTGGGATGCTGAAGAGCTAGACCCTGAGAGACAGTGCCTTGCCCGCTACCTTCGGCAGAAAGACCCAAAGCCTGTGGTAGTGCCACCCTTGGTGGACGTCACCAAGGCTGCATGGAAGCGTCCGCATTCGACTCCAGCAGTGCCGAAGAAGGCTGACCACCTATACAAGACCCTGAGGGAGGACCAGTATCTGGCGAACCATCCTCTGGCCAATTCTGTGGTCATCACTGCCTTGCATGACCGGTCTCGGAGACCTCAGCACTTGAGCACACAGCCACCAGACCCGTAATCCAAGCAAATGGATGTCCTGGGTAGGCGCACATGTGCGGCTGTGACTTGCGCCATCAGGTCTCTAAATTACCTCACCCACATGGTACAATTCCAGAACGCACTGTGGGAACAGGGACAGGACCTGGTTGAGAAGATGCCTGTTGGTGGCCAAAAGGAGGAGCTTTAAAACCTCCTCCATACGGGTTCGGATGTGGGGACCCAGGTGCTCAGAGCCGCATACAACTCTGCGGACACTTCGGCCAGAGCTGCAGCCTCAGGCGTGTGTCTCCGGAGACACTCTTGGCTCCGCGTCTCCGGTTTTACCCCAGACGTCCAGAAGAACATCCTAGACATCCCTTACAACGGGGAAGTCCTTTTTGGTGAAGCTTCCGAGAAGGTGATCACCAAACTTCAGGATGCAGGGAAAGCAGTTAGATCTGTCCAGGCCATGTACAGATCCTGACTTAGTTCCTTTCGTAGGAACCAGAGTCGCTTTCGTGGCCGGACGCAAAGGCAACAACCACTTTCCGGCCAATAGCAGAGGGGCTCCTTTATCCAGAAAGCCCAGGCCAAGTCATCCCCAGGCAGAGGCCAACGAGTCACAAAGTCGGCCCAGCCTGCGGGATCTAACGCTGCCACAGCATGACTGCTTCCTGGCCCCTGCCCCTCCTCAGGATCAACGGGAAATGAAGGTTGGGGGTCGAATCGCACATCACCTGCCAGGGTGGCAGTCGATCACCACCGACAGGTGGGTGCTGCAACTGGTCGAAAAAGGCCACTATATAGAATTTGTAGGCAGCCCACCTACAAGATCTCCCCTGCTCTCCCACTACTCGGGTCAGCACGCCCTGCTCATACAGCAGGAGGTGCTCATGCTTCTGGACAAGGAAGCCTTAGAGCACGTTCCACAGAACCAGAGAGGGCTAGGGTATTATTCGCACTTCTTCCTGGTTCCAAAGAAAACAGGGGACCTCCGTCCAATTCTGGACCTTAGCGACCTCAGTCTGTCGATAGTTTACAAACGATTCCGCATAGTGACCCTTCTGGGCCTAATTCCCATGCTGAAGCGGGACGCTTTCCTGGCATCTTTGAATATGCAATACGCCTACCTGCACATTCCAATTGCTCAAGCGCACAGGAGGTTCCTGCACTTCGAGTTTCAGAGCCGCCATTATCAGTTCCGAGCGCTCCCTTTCGGGCTGTCATCGGCACCTCGCGTTTTTACGAAGTGCATGGCAGTCGTAGCGGCGTCTCTGAGTAGACAAGGCCACTATGTGTTCCCATACCTGGATGACTGGCATCTCGTGGTGGCTCCCTCCAGGGAGGCACTCATGACGGCCATTCATCGCACCCAGTCCCTTTTTCAATCACTGGGTATCGTCATCAATTACGAGAAGTCTCTCCTGGTACCATCCCAGAAACTGCAGTTCATAGGAGCAGTTCTGGACACCGTCAGAGGGAAAGTCTTTCTTTCCTCAGACAGAGTGGAACACATTCGATCCCTCATCAGGGACCTGTTGGTGAGGAAGACCGTCCCGACAAGACTGGTCCTTCGCCTGCTTGGACACATGGCTGCGGCCATTGCAACAGTCCCGATGGCACGGCTCCACATGTGGGTAACCCAGTGGATGCTAAGGGTGCAATGGGACCAAAGGCAAGACCATCTGCAGCAGCCAATTCGAATCACGAATGCCGCGATTCGGGATTGGCGCAGTGGTGGCTACATCTGGAGAATCTCTCCACGGGGGTTCCCTTCATAGCACCGTCTCTGACTGTGACTCTCTCCACAGACGCCTCAGGTCTTGGGTGGGGGGCACACCTAGACAGTGTACGGTCTCAGGGCATATGGACAGCCCAGGAATCCCATCTCCATATCAACATTTTGGAGATGAGGGCAGTACTTTACGCTCTGTAGGTCTTCCAGTCGGAGATTCCACTGGGTACTCTCCTGTTACAAACAGGCAATACCGCGGTGATGTTTTACCTCAACAAACAGGGAGGCCATGAGAGTGTGGGAGTGGGTAGTGCAACACGGCGCAAACCTAATTGCAGTACACATCCCGGGAGTGGACAACACTGTTGCAGACAGTCTGAGTCGCTCTCAGGCCAGAGTCCACGAGTAGGAACTTCTACAGGAGGTGACAGAGGATCTGTTTCACAGATGGGGCACTCCAGAGTTAGACCTTTTCGCGTCCCCATCCAATGCAAAACTGCCCAATTTTTGCTCGCTAGATCCAAGACCTGGTGTTTTCTGGCGAGACGCGTTGTCCCTCTCCTGGGCGGGCAGATTCCTCTATGCCTTCCCTCCCTTCCCGTTGATCCAGAGTTTTCTCTTAAAACTTCACAGGGAGCAGGCAATGCTCATTTTGATAGCGCCTTTCTGGCCCAGACAAATGTGGTTCCCTCTTCTGCATCAGCTATCCTGGGAACCTCCACTTCCTTTGCCAATCGGCTCTCATCTGCTGTCTCAGGAGGAGGGTTCATTAATCCATACAGACTTAGGTTCTTTGAACCTGCACGCTTGGCTCCTAGAGACATAGCCATGTTGCGATACGGGGTCTCGCAAGAAGTGGCAGATGTACTCTCTGCCGCCAGAAAACCGGCAACCCACTCAACGTACGCCATGAAATGACGCAGATTTTGCTAGTGAACTCAAGCACACGGTTTATCGCCGTTAGAATGTCCCGAAAAGCTGGTTCTGGATTACCTGCTTTCCCTTTTTCAGTCCGGACTGGCTCACTCCTCGATTAAGGTGCGCCTTTGTGCAGTTCCGGCTTACCATGCCCCCATAGGCCATCGGATGGTGGCCCAATTGGACACTACTTGTGCCTTTTTAAGGGAAGTCCTCCACCTTAGGCCGCCTATCAAGAATCCGATTCCTCCTTGGGACTTGCCCTTCATCCTGGAGCAGCTTACGCTGCCACCTTTTGAGCCAGCTGCGGATTGCGAGCTACGTTTTCTATCGTGGAAAACGTTATTTTTAGTTGCAGTTACTTCGGCAAGAAGGATTTCCGAATTGCATGCACTAATGTGCAAAGAGCTTTATTTAGTTTTCCATCAGGATAGGGTATCCCTGAGGACAAACCCAAAGTTTCTGCCTAAGGTAGTTTCAGCCCTCACCCTTAATCAGCATATCAACTTACCAGTGTATTTCCCAAGGTACACCAACCGAGGAGAAGCCCTTCTGCACACCCTTGATGTACACAGGTGCCTCAGATATTATCTGACCAGAACCAGTTTCGAAAGACGGATCAACAGTTTGTCTCCTTCGCCGTTAGAATGAAAGGAGCTCTGGTCTCTAAACAGTCTCTCTCGAGGTGGCTCATCCAGTGCATCACTTTCTGTTATGATAAGCGCAATAAACCCTTACCAGGCGCGGTTAAGGGTCATTCCACGAGAGGGGTGGCCACTTCCTTTGCGGCGCTAAGGAATGTCTCCACCTCAGCTATTTACCCTGCAGCCGCTTGGAGCTCTGTGCATACCTTTATCAGGCATTACAGCCTGGACACTGCTTCAAGGCGAAGAGCAGGGTTCGGCCTAGACGTCCTTCAGGGACTTCTGTCCTAGGCTCAAGTTGCGTTGAGACTTCTACCTTTCCTCCTCCCTGTGGCCTAAGATTGACACTATTGCTTGGAAATCAGTCCTAGTGGTGTAACCTGCTGCAAGAGCTGTATTTCAAAGTAAGATAGTGCAGTTACATAAGAACTTCCCGTAACAGTAGCTCTTCGAGAACAGCTCTTGCAGCAGGTACCTTCCCGCCCACCATCCCCCTTCTTGTGGAGGTAAGTCGTAGCCAAACATCCATGTTACGAGATGGAACGTTCTGTTTTTAGTCTTGGCCATCTGGTGGCGGATCCTCGGTCTTCTCTTCTGATGTCATCCAGCAGCCGGGAGTCTCTGGCGGGAGAACTGAGGATTGTGGGGGGACCGCCTCCTTATGTACTACGCCTGACGTCGGGGACGGGACAGACGTCGGAGGCGGTCCCCACTGAAGACTGCTAGCTAGAAAATTTCCGTGGGGTCCTGGCGCCTGACGGCTTCAGTCCTAATGGTGTAACCTGCTGCAACAGCTGTTCTCGAAGACTACTGTTACGGTAAGTTCTTATGTAACTGTACTTTCTCACCGAATCCAGCTTCTTCCGACTGACAGAGCAGACGCCGTTGGTCTCGATCGATGAGTAGGACCCCGTCGGTCAGAAAACCGAAGAAGGGTCACAAACACTCCCGGAAGAGGCGCCGCCACTGTTCCTCATCCTCCTTGGACGAGGAGAGACTTGGACGGAAGCTCTGTCATCATGTGGCAGCAACTTTTGATGGGTCAAAAGCCATCTGCTCCGGCTGTACCGGCCATTACTTGGCCCCAGCCTCTTCGGCCGACACTGACTCCCTTGGTTCCGAGGACTGCGGTTCTCCCTCCGGTGGGACTGGCACGCATTTCGGCTCTGCCCGTTACGGGCTCCCCACCAATTTTGGTGGAACCACCGCCAAAACAGCCTCAGAGAGGGGCTTCCTGTAAGGAGGACCAACCAACTACGGGCCTGCCCCATAGATTGTCCAATTTACGGTCACTCCTGATCACCCTAGGCGCATTGAGGGGACTTAGGTGGGAGACCCTTGTATCCGGATTCCTCAGATTCGGATACTACCGGCCTTCACTCACATGATGAGCTGTCAGTGACAGGCCTGGAGGAAGGGCCTTCTTCCTTCCAGGGCATCCTTCGACTCATCTCGGAGTCAACAGGTATGCCTTTGCAGCCCATTCAAAAGAAGGTGGAATATCCTCTCACGGATATTCTCAAGAGGGGGGATACCCCGACAGAGGCCTTTCCAGTGGCCAAAGCTATAGTTAGCCCGGCACTGGAACTCTGGCAGCATCCAGCCTCTTGCCCGGCTCCATCTGCCCGCATGGCCCGCAAGTACGCAGTGCCCATGGGGTCCCTGGCAGGCTTTACTGAGCATCCCTTGGCAGAAAGCCTTGTGATTTCCTCAGTGTTTAGGCTAACGGGTAGTTCTGCGGATACTGACCACTCTCCGGACAAGGAGTCCAAAAATATGAACCACTCGGCCCGGAAGGTTTACGCAGCATCATCCCTAGGCCTTTGTCAGGCTAGCTCAGCAGTGATCATGGCACACTTCTCTCATGCCCTTTTGGGATCGCTTGATGAAGTCCTCCCTCATCTCCCAGCAGACATGTAGACCACGTTCAAGCAGGTCCAGGACCAGGGCCGTGCTGTTGCTAAACAACAGCTCCAGACGGCCCTGGCCATTGGTGATTCCCGTGCCTGTTCACTAGCTGCCGCGGTAGCCACTCGCCACAGGGCTTGGTTGAGGTTATTCTCCTTTCCCGCGGATACTCAGCACAAGCTAGCTGATGTGCCCTTCCTTGGCACCGACCTCTTCGGTCCGGGAGTGGCAGGTCATCTACAGCGCATTGAGCAGTCTAATGCCACCTCTGCTAAAGGTTCTTCGGGCAAGAACCAGCAGAAGCGCAAGAAGAAGTCCTTTCAGCATTCTTCTGCGGTTAGACAGTCCTCCTTCCAGGGAGGTCAGCAACAGCAGCAGGCTCCAGCTTGGCGCCCTAGGCCCGAGCAAGGTCCCCAACAGCCCCGCAAAGGAGGCTGAGGTGCTGGTCCAGGTGCCTCCTCCTCCTCCTCCAAGCCTGCACAGTGATGGGTTGGAGGTGGCCTCCCCTGCACCCATCACGTCAGTTCTGGGTCCTCTCGTGGGGGGCTGGCTCCGCCACTTTCTTTACGCCTGGTCCGGTATCACTTCGGACAGGTGGGTTCTGGAAGTGGTCGGGCAGGGACTACCTCTAGAGTTTGAGCAGTACCCCCCCAGCCGGGCCCGTGCCAGGAAAGGATCTCAGTTGGCCCTTCGGGACGACATTGCTCAGCTCCTCCTCAAGGAGACGATAGCTCCAGTGCCAGATCCTCCTTCAGACCCAGGCTTCATCTCCAGGTATTTCCTGGTGCCCAAGCGGACGGGGGGTTGGTGCCCCATCCTAGATATCCACGACCTGAATCAGTATCTCAGGTCTCGCACCTTCCAGATGGTAACTCTGAATTAGATAATAGCATCTCGAGCGAAACATGTGGTTCTGTACACTGGAACTTCAGGACGCATTCTACCACGTCCCAATCCGTCCGTCCCATCTGCGGTTCCTCCGCTTCCGGGTCGAAGAGATCCTGTATGAGTTCAGAGCCATGCCGTTCGGCCCCAAGGGTCTTCACCAAATGCATCGCAGTGGTGGCAGCCCATCTACGGCGTCAAGGGGTTCGCATTTACCCCTATTTAGACGATTGGCTCCTGGCGGGTTCCTCCCTACAGGAGGTGGAGAGGTCCAGGGACCTGACCCTCCGAACCTGCTCCCACCTGGGCCTCCTAATTGAGGCCAAGTCAGAACTCGTGCCCTCTCAGGTGATGGGCTTTATCGGGGCAGAGCTCGACTCTAGTCAAGCCAGAGCTTGGCTCCCAGCGGACAGGGCGAAGGTTCTTTCCTCCTTTGCCCAGTCATTTCTCGCTGGGCACTTGCGCCCTGCCCGGGACTTCCTGTGCCTGCTGGGTTACATGGCGGCGTGCACCTCAGTGGTCCGTTGGGCCAGATTGCACATGCACACCCTTCAAAGGGAGCTGACCGCCCAGTGGTCTCAGTGTCAGTGTCTCTTCGACCAGCTGGTCATGGTCACCCAGAGGATGTGGGATGCTGTCCAATGGTGGACTGTCCCGAGTCATTTGCGGGAAGGAATCCCGTTTGTCTGCCCCGAGCTGACGGTCATCCTTGCAACCGATGCCTCTCTCATGGGCTGGGGAGCCCACATGGGGGACAACAGAACCCATGGGTTCTGGACCCCCGAGGAGTCCTGATTCCACATCAACCTGTTGGAGCTCAGAGCAGTCAGACTGGCACTGTCAGCTTTCGCTCTTCAGCTCCGGGGTCAAGTCCAGACGGACAATACCACGACCATGTACTACCTCAACAAACAGGCCGGCACGCACTCCCGTCTGCTATGCAAGGAGGCGCTCCGGATCTGGACCTTTGTCAGCCGGCTGGAGGCGGATCTCCTAGCCATTCATGTGGCAGGAGTCTCGAACCAACTGGCGGATTCTCTCAGCCGCATAGGCCAGACATCCCATGAGTGGTCTCTCCATCCAGAGGTGGCTTACGATCTGGTCTCCCGTTGGGGCAAACCGTTGGTGGACCTGTTCGCCTCCAGGGAAAACACCAAGCTGAGGCTGTTCCATGCCTGTCCCCCTTAGCAGGGCTCGCTGCAGGGGGATGCCTTCTTGAGGCTGTGGACCCCAGGCCTCCTCTACGCCTTCCCTCCATTTCCCTTGATCCACAAGGTGTTACTCAAGGTGAGGAGGGACAAGGCGAAGGTGATCCTGGTAGCCCCAGATTGGCCACGCCAGTTCTGGTATCCAGATCTCCTCAACCTCAGCTGCAGGGTCCCGGAGCAGCTTTGTACATGCCCGGACCTGATATAGTTGAACCAGGGGAAGGTCTTCCACTCGAACCTTCAGTCCCTGCACCTCACAGCCTGGTTCCTGAGCAGCTAGTTTCAG
Organism: Neoceratodus forsteri; assembly: GCA_016271365.2. NCBI lineage: Eukaryota > Metazoa > Chordata > Ceratodontiformes > Ceratodontidae > Neoceratodus > Neoceratodus forsteri. Next base: position 55,774,900 of record JADMNL010000033.1, read on the forward strand.
GCTCTGGGTCTTTCTGAGGATGTCTACACTGTGGTGGAAGCATCTCAAAAGGAATCGACCAGGAAATGTTATGCCTTCAAATGGAAAAGGTTTTCCATTTGGTGTCAGGGAAAGAGCCTGGACCCCTTATCCTGCTCTGTGGCTAACATTCTAGACTACCTTTGGTCTCTCTCCAAAGGGGGTCTTTGGTCATCGACCCTTAGGGTGCACCTGGCAGCCATCTCTGCTTACCGGGCGCGGGCCGGTCAGCTGACATTGGAACAGGAGACAGTGGTCGGGCGCTTTTCCAAAGGCCTGGATCACATATCCCCTCCGGTGCGTGAACCTCCACCTCCGTGGGATCTCTTGCTGGTTTTGGCAAAGCTCATGAGCAAGCCATTCGAACACATGCACAAGTGCGAGCTTTCGCATCTGTCGTGGAAGACTGCCTTCCTGGTGGCTGTCACGTCAGCCAGAAGGACAGGGGAGCTCCACGCACTTTCGGTGGGCTCCCCTTATCTGGTCTTTCACAGGGACAAAGTTGTCCTGCGCCCCCACTCAAAATTCCTTCTGAAGGTGGTGTCAGTTTCACTTTAACCAGGTGTTGACTCTGCCGGTATATTACCCTAACTACACCTCAGATGCCGAGTACAGGCTTCATACTCTGGACCTCAGACGTGCTCTCTCCTACTATAAGGAGAGGGCTAAAGTTAGGAGAGGTTCGCCAGCTGTTTGTCACCTACGCTGAAAGCGCACCTGGCAGACCTGCAGCCAAAGCGGACGATAGGCAGGTGGGTCACCTCCTGCATAGATCTCTGCTATGGGTTGGTGGGAATGGAGCCTCCCAGAGGGATAAGAGCTCATTCTTCCGCCATACCGCTGCATCGATGGCTGCTTCCAGGGACGTCCCTATCCAGGAAATCTGCAGGGCTGCTACCTGGAAGTCAGCACACCTTCATCACCCACTACCACATCGGCCTTGAGTCATGCCGGGATGCTGGTTTTGGGGCCTCGGTTCTCCAGTCTCTGTTCCCTAAGTAGGGGGTGTGTGCCTTGCCTCCCTCCTCCCGGAGAACTGCTAGGAGTCTGCCAGACAGTGTGGATGAACAACATATCCATGTCCCTAGAAATACAGTGTACTCACCTGTAACAGGAGTTCTAGGAATGGTATATGTTCATCCACACGACCCACCCGACCTCCCCGGCTTCGACGCAAAACGTGGCTTCCAGCGGGCCAGATCTGGCGTCATGGGGTGGAGCCGAGAGTTTTACCACCTGGGTGGGTGGGAAGAGCCAGCTTGAAGACATTCCGGCAAGATTTAAAGTGGCAAGGAACCTGCCAGACAGCGTGGATGAACAACATATACCATTCCTAGAACTCCCGTTACAGGCGAGTAACCTGTATTTTCTGCTCGCTAAAGCCCATGCCTAGTGTTTTTTGATGAGATGCTTTGTCCATCTGTTGGACAGGGAGGTTTCTATATGCCTTCCCCATTCTTCAGAGGGTCCTGCTGAAGCTTCAAGCAGAAGAAGCAGAGATATGATCCTCATTGCTTCTTGCGGCCTCAGTAAATTTGTGTCCCACTGTTTGCTGCTGCTGAGCGCGCACTTGCTGTCTTAAGATCAGGGGACGCTGGTCCATCCGGACCTCAAATCCCTGCATCTTCATGCCTGTCTCCTGCAGACTTAGCCAGAACTAGGTATGGGATCTCCCAGGAAGTGGCAGACATTCTCCTGGCAGCGAGAAAGCCCTCAACCAGATCCACTTATGCCATGAAGTAGAAACGTTTTTGCTTATGGGCTTCACCCTGTTACTTGGTCCCGCTTACCTGTCCAGTGAATTCGATTCTAGGAGTACCTCCTCTCCTAGTCGAATCAAGACCTGAACTACTCTTCCATAAAAGTACATCTTTCTGCTTATCACGTACATGTGGAAGGAAAAACCCTTGTGCAACTGGACATGTCCCATACCTTTTTGTGGAGCATATTGCATATCAAGCCTCCCATTAGAGATCCGGTTCCACCCTGGGATCTCCTTGATCTTACTTCGAGATACAGCTCTTGCAGCAGGTAACACCATTAGGACTGAAGCCGGCAGGCGTCAGGACCCCACGGAATTCTTCTAGCTAGCTATCTTCAGCGGGGACCGCCCCCGACGTTGGTCCCGCCTCCGTCAGGCGTAGTACATAAGGGGGCGGTCCCGCCAGATTCCCCAGTTCTTTCCCGCCGTCGAGTTGCATGTCTCGACCCTTCGGATCGTTTCTAAGCGTGCGACGCACGGTTAAGTTCTTCCTTTGGGAAAACATTATTTCAAACAACATGAAGTCTTGCTATATTATAGACATTAGCAGTTTGATCCAGCTCTAGAACTGCCCTGGAGTGAAATGGTTAAAACCATTCCAAAATAGAATTTTGGCACGAGAGCAGCTCTATCTGTGTCATTTCAAACTTGAACTGTCAGATTCTTTACTCCGCCTCAGTGAACAGTCGCTCCGGAGATTTCTCCTTCTGCTTGGTTCATTTCTCAGTTTAAAAAGTGTTTTCTCGGTTGGATTTAACCGAGAATTGTTTTATTTTAACCGCAAAAACCGTTCGGTTCAAACTCTATCTGTGGTAACCGTAAGTAAATGAAGGTTTTGTCTGTGTGGAACTTGTAAGTTGTCGGTTCGGTTTTGAACCGATCAGTGGGTCTAAAACTCATTTAAAACTAAAAGTTACTATTTTAGAGTGCGGTTCCCGGTTCTTATCGGTTCTAAAAAAAACAGATTTATTACGTTTTTTTCCAATACCCGTGACACGGTTAGGAACCGATAAGGGTGTCTTGCCTGGCACTGCCGTTAAAAGGGCAAGTTTTTGGTTAGGCTGGCATTATGTCTGAGAAACCCAAAAGAAAAACCGGGCCCAAAGTTCAAAATGGTAACTCTGGCAATGACTTTACCTTCCCTAAGGCCAGGGGACTGGCTAGCCTCCCTGGACCTCAAGAATGCCTATTTCCATGTCCTAATCAGAAGATCCCATCGAAAGTACCTCAGATTCGAACTGCCCTCAGGTCATTACCAGTTCAGAGCAATGCCCTTGGCCTTACCTCTGCTCTAAGGGTATTCACAAAGTGTCTTGCAGTGGCAGTGGCCCACTTAAGGAGAGAGATTGCTGTTTTCCTATCTAGACGACTGGCTCATTGTAGGCCAGTCCCCAGAACAGGTAAAATCTCACCTGCAGGTCACCCAGCAGCTTCTCACCTCCCTGGGTTTTCTGCTAAACCTACCAAAGTCGGTTCTGGAACCAGTCCAGGTACTCACCTTTATAGGGGCAGAATTGGACACAAAGCTAGCCAGAGCCTTTCTTCCCCCAGAAAGGGTAAGGAATTTAGTGGCTCTGGCCTCTTCCTTCACTCTGCAGGTCTCTCGACCAGCAAGACACTTTCTGCAGCTCCTGGGGCACATGGCTGCATCCACAGCTGTTGTGCAGGGAGCCAGATTTCAGATGAGAGACATTCAGTTTCACTTGAGAACCTTTTGGTCTCAGAGAAGAGACCCCTTTCCAAGTTGGTCCCAGTGACTCGAACCTTGATCCTAGCTCTCCAGTGGTGGCAGGATCAGAGCAGTTTAAGCGGGGTCCCTTCATTTCCCCTTCTCACGACTTGACTCTCACTACAGATGCTTCCTTCTGGGTTGGGGAGCCCACATGGGCGACCTTTCCCCTCAGGGAGTTTGGTCCCCAGGAATCTCTGCTCCACATCAATTTGCTGGAACTCAGAGCTGTCTTTTAGCTCTTCAAGCTTTTCTGCATCTGTCCATGACAAGGTGATACAAGTCAGAACAGACAACACCACAACAATGTGGTACATCAACAAGCGGGGCACTCGGTCTTCGGCCTTGTGCACGAGGCAATGAAGTTGTGGTCTCTGGCCTATTCCTGAACACTTCCCTCATAGCAGTTCATCTTCCAGGGAAGGACAATGTCCTAGCAGATGCCCTCAGCAGGATTTCCCAGGGCCATCACGAATGGTCCCTGGATCCTCAAGTGCTGGGGATAGTTGTTGCCAGGTGGGGCATCCCTCAGATAGATCTTTTGCAGCCCCAGACAATCACAGTCTTTCTCTGTTCTGTTGCAGGCCTCCAGTGCTGGGCTCAGTTCCCTGGATGCCCTTCTTCTGGATTGGGAGGAAGTTCCTCTATGCTTTCCCCTTTCCTCTCCTATTCAAAGTACTAGTCAAAATCAGATCTCAGCCTTGCAGGGTGATTCTGATTGCCCGGATGGCCAGGCAGCCCTGGTACCCCTCCTTCTGTCTCTGACAGTCCATCTTCCCCTGTGCCTCCCAGGAATCACAATCTGTTGACTTGTGCCCAGGGAAGGGTTTGGTATCGGACCTCAAATCCCTCAACCTCAAGGCTTGGCTCTTGAGGAGTTAGAGTTGCTGATTTACACCTCTCTCAGGGTGTTCTTGAGATCTAAAGGCTTCCAGAAAGCCTTCCACTACAACTACTTATAGTTCTAAATGGAAAGGTTTTCCATTTGGTGTGCTAGGAAAATATTTCCCCAGAATCTGCTAATTGCCCATTTTGTTAGATTACATGGTACATCTTAATTCCTTGGGTCTCAGACCAGCTACCCTGAGAGTTCATTTGGCAGCTGTGTCTGCTTTTGTGTCAGTAGGAAAGTCATCCCTCTTTCCTCTCATCCTGTGTTTTCCAAGTTTTTTAAGGGATTACTCCATACTAATCCTCCCTTTCGGGAACCGGCCCCTGCTTGGGACCTTAATGTTTGCATTGCCCAGTTAATGCAACCCCCTTTTGAACCTTTGTCTTCTGCAGAGCTTAAGTACCTAACTTGGAAAACTGTTTTTCTAGTGGCTATCACTTCTGCCATACGCATAAGTGAACTGTAAGCCTTGTCAGTGGAGACTGACTTTATTTCTTTCCACAGGAATAAGGTAGTCCTTAGGACTAATGGGAAGTTTTTGCCTAAGGTGGTTTCAGATTTCCATCTTAATCAATCTGTCTCCCTTCGGGTGAGAGGAGGTTGCACAGCCTGGATGTTAAGAGAGCTCTTAGTTATTATATAGAGCGTACCAAAGGTCACAGGTTCGAATCCCTCCAACTTTTCCTTACCTATGGTGAAGTTGGGAAAGGCAAACCTGCCACTAAGAGATCAATAGCCAGGTGGATTGTCTCTTGTATCCAGTTTTGTTATCAGAAAGTGGGCAGAGCCCCCGTTTGAGGGCTCATTCTACCAGGGGTACAGCTGCGTCTCTAGCTGCCGCCAGAGATATCCCTTTATTAGAGATTTGCCAGGCTGCTACTTGGAAAACGGTACAGACTTTTACCAAGCATTACTCCCTGGATGTCGAGGCCAGGAGGGATGCTCGGTTTGGCACAGCTGTTCTTCAGAGCCTATTCCCTAAGTAGGTTCTGCCCCTCCTCCATGGAGGTACTGCTGTGTATTCTACTAATGTCTATAATATAGCAAGACTTCATGTTGTTTGAAAAAAAAATTACTCACCTTAGTAATGTTGTTTCTTCCAATGGAGTCTTGCTATATTATAGACCTCCCCCCCAACCTGCCCCTCTCAGAACCTCTACTTGGTGGGTGCGGGCAACTTAGTGTGGGCACTACTTATGTCCTGTTAGCATTTTGTCCCTTTGGGACTTTGGGGAATGTGATGTATGCAGCGTGTGTGTGTTTTATTATACTTATGTTCCATTTTCATATTATTAGAATGGTGTTAGTATTTCTGGTCCCCTGACTCGAGTCTTGGGTGTTGGGACCATCAATGGTTGTTATTATTTAGGTAGCCATTTGGCTAGTGTGAGGTTACAGCTTCCACACAGACCTTAGTGAGTTTGGCTCGTAAGATCTGACAGTTCAAGTTTGAAATGACACAGATAGAGCTGCTCTCGTGCAAAATTCTATTTTGGAATGGTTTTAACCATTTCACTCCGGGGCAGTTCTAGAGCTGGATCAAACTGCTAATGTCTATAATATAGCAAGACTCCATTAGAAGAAACAACATTACTAAGGTGAGTAATTTTTCTTCTAGGAGGCGTGGATATGTTGTTCATCCACACTGTCTGGCATTGTCCCTTTCCCCTTTAAATCTTGCCGGAAGTCTTCAAGCTGGCTCCTCCCACCCACCCGGGTGGTAAATACCTCGGCTCCGCCCCATGACGCCAGATCTTCCTTTCCGCTGGAAGATTCAGGTTCCCTCGTGCTTTCTGTAGTGTTGAGGCCCTGGATTTGTTTCGACGGTTTTCACCGCATCTTCTCGCTCTGAAACTCATTAGAGTTTACGACTCTGATTCGGACATGGATGACAAGTCGTCCCCGGGTTTCGCCGGTGTCCTTGCGGACAGAAAATGTCGCGCACTGATCCCCACCTCTCGTGCGTTTACTGCCTCGGTTCTATTCACGATACCTCGCAGTGCTCCATTTGCGCTTCCTTCCATCCCAACGTCCTGGAAGATCGTCAGGCGTGCCTGAAGCTGGGTAGACCGGAGCTCCGCAACCCACTGGTAAAATCCAAAGAGGCCAGGTGGGCGTTTCAGCGGCTGCGGGATCCGCCCGAGACAGCTCGGCGCAGCCTTCGAGGAAAAGCGCCCGAGGCCTCGGCTAGCCGAGGTTTCTTCGATGCCGCTCAATCTGGGCTCTTCCTTTTCAGGTTCTTTTGAGGTTTGTGCCAGTCTCTCCCTACCAAGGGGAGGCCCCTCGGACTCGCACTCATCCCGTTCTAAGAAAAAGGATCCTAAATCATCTTCGAGTCGAAGAAGACGCTCCTGGGATCAGGAGCGGTCCGATGTCTCGACTTCGGTCGAAATTGCCTCCTCGGCCGCTGGGTTTTCAGACCTTCCGTCTGTATCGGGCATAGAAGCCGAGGAGTCGGCTGATCCGGCCGAGATTATTCTCGACCCGATCGAGCCGTTATCACAGACTCCTGTCGATTCTTTGGAGAGAACGCCGATCCTCTCCTTCCCCGACGAGAAGACCCGCCCCGCGGGCCTCCCGATCGAGGGACAAGAACCGGAGCCTCGGTTTTCACCGAGCCCAGTCTCCCGATCGACAAAACCCGACACCGTCGGTCTGATCAGGAGCAAGTCTCTTCGGTCGTCGACCCAAAAGGACACAAGCACTCTCCCGCAGAGGCGCCACCGTTCCCCTTCCTCCTCGGACGCGGAGAGGCTTCGACGAAAAATTTGTCGACGCTGCGAGGATCTCATGTGGCAGCAATTCCTGCTAGCAGGTCAGAAGCTGGCTCCCTCGGTGGTCCCGGCTATCTCTTGGCCTCAGCCTCTTCAGCCGAGGCTGAGGTTATCCTCCTTTCTCGTGGATACTCAGCAGAAGCTAGCTGATGTGCCCTTCCTTGGCACCGACCTCTTCGGGCCAGGAGTGGCAGGTCACCTGCAGCGTATCGAGCAATTTAATGCCACCTTAGATGCAACATCCGCTAAGGGTTCTTCAAGTAAGAACCAGCAGAAGCGCAGGAAGAAGCCTTTTCGTCATTCTTCCCCTGCGGTCAGACAACCACCCTTCCAGGGGGGTCAACAACAGCAGCAGGCTCAGGCTTGGTGCCCTAGGCCCAAGCAAGGTCCCAAGCAAGGTCCCCAGCAGCCCCGCAAAGGAGGCCAAGGCGCTGGTCCAGGTGCCCCCTCCTCCTCTAAGCCTGCCCAGTGACGGGCCGGGCCGGGGGTGTCCTCCCCCGTACCCGTCACTTCAGCTCTGGGTCCTCCCGTGGGGGGCCAGCTCCGCCACTTCGTTTCCGCCTGGTCCGGTATCACCACGGACAGATGGGTCCTAGAAGTGGTCGGGCAGGGTCTGCCCTTAGAATTCGAGCAGTACCCTCCCAGCCGAGCCCATGCCCGAGGAGCGGATCTCAGTCGCCCAGTCTGTCCTCCGAGACGACATTGCGCTACTCCTCCTCAAAGAGGTGGTGGCCCGAGTGACGGATCCTCTTTCAGACCCAGGCTTCGTCTCCAGGTATTTCCTGGTGCCCAAACGGACGGGGGGTTGGCGCCCCATTCGAGATCTGCACGATCTGAATCGGTATCTCAGGTCTCGCACCTTTCGGATGGTAACTCTAAATCAGATCATACCATCCCTGGAGCGAAACATGTGGTTCTGCACACTGGATCTTCAGGACGCTTTTTTCCACGTCCCTATCCGTCCGTCTCATCAGCGGTTCCTCCGCTTCAGGGTCGAAGGGACCCTGTACAAGTTCAGAAACCATGCCGTTCGGCCTGTCATGACCCCAAGGGTTTCACCAAATGCATTGCAGTGGTGGCAGCCAATCTTACGTCAGGGGTTCGTATTTACCCCACCTGACGATTGGCTCTAGCGAGATCCTCCTTCAGGAGGTGGAGAGGTCCAGGGACCTGACCTTCCAACCCGGCTCACACTTGGGCCTTCTGATCAAGCGAGGCCATCGGAGACTTGTACCTTCTCAGGTGATGGGCTTCATCGGGGCAGAGCTCGACTCTTGTCAAGCCAGAGCTCGGCTCCCGGCGGACAGGGCGAAGGTTCTCTCCTCCTTTGCCCAATCATTTCTGGTTGGGCACTCACGCCCTGCCCAGGACTTCCTGCGCCTCCTGGGCTACATGGTGGTCCGCTGGGCCAGACTGCACATGCGCCTCCTCCAGTGGGAGCTCGCCGCCCAGTGGTCTCAGCGTCAGAGTCTTTTCGCCAGCTGGTCACGGTCACTCAGGGGATGTGGGACGCCCTACAATGGTGGACCGTCCCGAATCATCTGCTGGAAGGGATCCCGTTTGTCGGCCCCGAACCGACGGTCGTCCTTACGACCAATGCCTCTCTCACGGGCTGGAGAGCCCACATGGGGGAATACAGGGCTCACGGGTTCTGGACCCCAGAGGAGTCCCGATGCCACATCAACCTGTTGGAGCTCAGGGCAGTCAGACTGGCTCTGTCAGCTTTCGCTCCTCAGTTCCGGGGTCAAGTGGTTCAAGTCCAGACGGACAATACCACGACCATGTACTACCTCAACAAACAGGGCGGCACGCACTCCCGTCTGCTATGCAAGGAGGCGCTCCGTATCTGGACCTTCATCAGCCAGCTGGAGGTGGATCTCCTAGCCATCTATGTGGCAGGAGTCGCGAACCAACTGGCGGATGCTCTCAGCCGCTTAGGTCAGACATCCCACGAGTGGTCTCTCCATCCAGAGGTAGCCTACTACCTGTTCTCTTGTTGGGGCAAACCGTTGGTGGACCTGTTTGCCTCCAGGGAGAACACTAAGCTAAGGCTGTTCCATGCCCGCCCCTCAGCAGGGCTCGCTGCAGGGGATGCCTTCTCGGGGCCGTGGACCCCAGGCCTCTTTATGCCTTTCCTCCATTTCCCTTGATCCACAAGGTGTTACTCAAGGTGAGGAAGGACAAGGTGAAGTGATCCTGGTAGCCCCAGATTGGCCACTGAGTTCTGGTATCCAGATCTCCACAGCCTCAGCTGCAGGACCCCGGCGGCTCAGTACACGCCGGACCTGATATCTCTGAACCAGGGAAGGTCCTTCATCCGGACCTTCAATCCTGCACCTCACAGCCTGGTTCCTGGCGGCTAGAGTTCCAGGCTTTGGGTCTTTCTGAGGATGTCTACACCGTGGTGGAGCATCTCAAAATAATCGACCAGGAAATGTTATGCCTTCAAATGGAAGAGATTTTCCATTTGGTGTCAGGAATAAAGGTCTGGACCCCTTATCCTGCTCGGTGGCTAACATTCTAGACCTGCTTGGTCCCTCTCAAGGGTCTTGAGTCATCGACTCTTAGGGTGCACCTAGCAGCCATATCGGCTTACGGGCACGGGTCGGTCAGCCGGCGTTAACTCAGGAAAAGGTGGTCGGGCGCTTTTCCAAAGGCCTGGACCACATATCCCCTCGGTGTGTGAACCTCCACCTCCGTGGGATCTTTGCTGGTTTGGCAAAGCTCATGGGCAAGCCATTGAACCCATGCACAAGTCTGAACTTTCGCACTTGTGCGTGGAAGGCGGCCTTCTTGGTGGCTATCCGTCAGCCAGAAGGGCGGGGGAGCTCAGGCGCTTTCAGTGGACTCCCCTATCTGGTCTTTCACAGGGACAAAGTTGTCCTCGCCCCCACCTGAAATTCCTTCGAAGGTGGTGTCAGAGTTTCACCTTAACCAGTGTTGACCCTGCCAGTATATTACCTAACCTACACCTCGGGCCGAGTATAGGCTCATACTCTGGACCTCAGGCGTGCTCTCTCCTATTATAAGGAGAGGCGCGGAAATTCGGGGAGAGGTTCGCCAGCTGTTTGTCACCTACGCTGAAGCCGCTTCTGGCAGACCTGCAGCCAAGCGGACTATTGCGAGATAGATCACATCATGCATAGGTCTGTGCTATGAATTGGCGGGTAAGGAGCCTCCCAAAGGGCTAAGGGCTCATTCTACCCGTCATACTGCTGCTTCAAGGGACATCCCTATCCAGGAAATCTGTCGGGCCGCTACCTGGAAGTCAGCAAGCACCTTTATTACCCATTACCACATTGACCTAGAGTCACATCGGGATGCTGGTTTTGGGGCCTCGGTTCTCCAATCTCTATTCCTAAGTAGGGGTGTGCCTTGCCTCCCTCCTCCCGAACTGCTTGAGTCTGCCAGACAGTGTGGATGAACAACATATCACGCTCCTAGAAGAAAAGGTTACTCACCTGTAACAGTAGTTCTAGGAGTGGTATATATTGTTCATCCTACCTCTCCGACCTCCCGGCTTTAGGCGCACAACCTGGCTTCCAGCGGCTAGATCTGGCGTCATGGGGCGGGCAGGGTATTTACCACCGGGTGGGTGGGAGAGCCAACTTGAAGACTTCCGCAAGATTTAAAGGGGAAAGGGACAATGCCAGACAGTGTGGATGAACAACATATACCACTCCTAGAACTACTGTTACAGGTGAGTAACCTGTTCTTTCTTTGGCTCAGTTGCTGTCTGATGTCCTCTCCAACCTCCGCTGAAGGCCATCCCTCGAAGTGCGCCTGTGGGAAGCAAATTCCGTTTAAGGATCCACTTTCGGCCTGCGTCCGGTGCCTAGGCCCAGACGACACCCGGTCCTGCAATTTCTACCAGGGGTTCAACAGCCGGACCCAGATCCGTCGCCAGAAGGCTCTGCAGGCGTTCCTGCTTGAGGAGAAGATTAAGGCCATGGACACCTCCAAGGGGGATTCAGCAGAAAAGGCCCGGAAACAGTCTGAGAAGCACAGGGAGAGGGTTCCTTCCAAGTCCCCGTCTAGGGCCTCTGACTCCCGTAGTTCCGGCTCCCGGTCCGACCGTTCGCCCTCCCGGGCCCGTTCTCAGCCTCCCCCCGCTGCGGTGAAGAAACCTTCGGGCTCCTCTTCCTCTTCACAGGCCAAGACCTCCAGGCCCTCTTCGTCGTCTTCCTCCAAAGCCCTGGTCAGGTCTGGGGACTGTCATCATCATCATCACAAGTCGGGTTCCCACCATTCCGAACCCGACGTCAGGTCTGTCTCCTTCCCTCCTCATCCCCAGCAAAAGACCAAGGAGCTCACCTCTCTTAAGAAGCCGTTGGACCCGACGTCAGCCCGTCCATCGGCCACCCATCACAGGTCCCAGGAGCCGTTGACCGCCAGACGCCCGTTGCTGGTCAGGCCTTCATCGTCGGCAGGAGGGCCGACGTCCGTACCCGTATGTTTAGAGAAGAGGACCCTGACGCCTCCTACCGATGTCGGTCAGGAGACTATCACAGAGGAGGAGTTGACGCAGCCCGAGGACCAGACGGGCGAACCCGGTCCTGTCACACCTCCCAGGGAGCCCTCTCCACAACCTGAGGAGCCGACGCCGGAACCCGACGACTGGCCACCGGTGCTCGGTCCGTCGTCGGGCCTTTCCCTTTCTGAGGTTAAGGAGCTCTTTTCTCACTGGTGGGATACCATTAAAAGGGATATGGTTCCCACACCGCCTCTTCCTCCTCCACCACCTGCGACCCTTCCGGCTCCTGCGCCCCCTTCCCCGTCCGGGGCTGCAGGCCGAGTACCTCTCCCCCAGGAGCCTCCCCGGACCCTCAAGGGGAGGACCCAGAAAACGCTGTCGTTAGCCTTCGACAGAGGTTGGGATCGGAGTTCTCAACAGGATCCAGATCCCTCTCCGGACCACGTGAGCTTCCTAGATCTCCTCCGGATGACCCATCGTTCTCCCGAAATCATGAGACATATCCAAGAGAACATGGGATGGGATGCGGAAGAATTAGACCCCGAGAGACTACGCCTTGCTAGGTATCTTCGGCAGAAGGATCCCAAGCCTGTGGTGTTACCACCCTTGGTGGACACTTTTGTGGACGTCACCAAGGCAGCGTGGAAGCATCCACACTCGCTCCCAGCGATGCTGAAGAAAGCTGACCGCCTGTACAAGGCCCCTTAGGAGGACCAGTACTTGGCTCAATAGCCTCTCATGACCGGTCCCAGAGACCGCAACATTTGAGCACCCTGCCACCGGACCCGGAGTCCAAACAGCTGGACGCTATGGGCAGGCGCACATATGCTTCCGCTACTTGCGCCATCAGGTCCCCGAACTACTTGATCCACATGGTACAGTTCCAAAATGCCTTGTGGGAACAGGGACTGGATCTGGTGGAGAAATTGCCAGAAGGTGAGCAGAAGGAGGAGATGTTACAGCTCCTCCGTACGGGTTCGGACGTGGGAACCCAGGTGCTGCGAGCTGCGTATGATTCCGCGGACTCCTCGGCCAGAGCGGCAGCTTCAGGCGTATGCCTCTGGAGACACTCATGGCTCCTTGTCTCCGGATTTACTCCGGATGTCCAGAAAAACATCATGGACGCCTCTTTCGAAGGAGAAGTTCTCTTTGGTGCACCCTCTGAGAAGGTTCTCACCAAGCTTCAAGAGGCCGGGAAGGCGGTGAGGTCGGTCCAGGCAATGTACCGACTGAGGCTTCGTTCCTTTCGTAGGAACCAAAGCCGTTTTCGTGGACGGACACAGAGACAACAGTCCCGAACCGGTCCACAGCAGAGGGGCTCCGGTTCCCGCAGAGCCCAGGGAAGACAGCCCGCGGGCCAAGGTCAACATCCAGCAAAAGTGGCTCAGCCCGCGGGCCCCTCCGCCGCCACAGCCTGACTCCTTCACGGCCCCCGCCCCTCAAGATCAACGGGATATCAAGGTCGGGGGTCGTATTTCGAATTTCCTGCCAGGATGGCAGTCCATAACCACCGACAGGTGGGTTCTTCAGTTGGTCGAAAAAGGCCACTTTATAGAATTCGCAGTCAAGCCACCCTCGAGGCCTCCTCTGCTCTCCCGTTACTCGGGTCAGCACAAATTGCTTATCAGGCAAGAAATACTTGCGCTCCTGCAAAAGGAAGCGGTAGAGTATGTTCAGAGAACCAGAGACACGGATACTATTCCCACTTCTTTCTGGTTCCAAAGAAAACAGGGGACCTCCGTCCAATCCTGGACCTCAGCGACCTCAATATGTCGGTCGCCTACAAACGATTTCGCATGGTGACCCTGCAGGGTCTTATTCCCATGCTAAAGAAGGACGCCTTCTTAGCGTCCCTGGACATGCAGGACGCATACCTGCATATACCCGTAGCTCAAGCGCACAGGAGGTTCCTGCGCTTCGAGTTCCTCGGCCACCACTTCCAGTTCCGAGCTCTCCCGTTCGGACTGTTATCGGCCCCCAGGGTCTTTACCAAATGCATGGCAGTCGTGGCAGCATCCCTGAGGAGACAGGGCCACTATGTGTTTCCGTACTTGGATGATTGGCTTCTCATGGCCACCTCCAGAGAGGCGTTGTTGATGGCTATCCAGAGCACCCAGACTCTGTTTCGGTCTCTGGGCATCATAATCAATTACAAGAAGTCTTTCCTTGTACCGTCGTAGAAGCTGCAGTTCATAGGTGCAGTTTTGGACACCATTCAGGGGAGAGCATTTCTTCCAGACGACACAGCGGAATGCATCAGATCTCTCGCCGAAGAAGACTGTCCCTGCCAGGCTGGTCCTTCATCTGCTCGGACACATGGCTGCGGCCATTCCGACCGTCCCTTTGGCAAGGCTTCACATGCGGGTAACTCAGTGGATGCTCAAGGTGCAGTGGGACCAAAGGGAAGACCACATGCAGCATTCGGTCAGGATCACGAATGCCCTTCGAGATTGGCAATGGTGGCTAGACCCAGGGACACTTTCTGCGGGTGTCCCATTTACAGCGCCATCCTCGGAGATGATCCTCTCCACAGACGCCTCAGGGCTGGGGTGGGGAGCACACCTGAACGGGGTGAGGTCCCAGGGAACGTGGATCCCTCAAGAAGCTCATCTCCAAATCAACATTCTGGAGATGAGGGCGGTCCTTTACGCCCTACAGGCCTTTCAGTCAGAGATCCCGCCGAATACTCTCTTGCTCCAAACAGACAATATGGTGGTGATGTATTACCTCAAAAAACAAGGAGGCGCACACTCTTACCCCCTTTGCAGGGAATCGATGAGAGTGTGGGATTGGGTAATTCGACACGGCGCGAGCCTGATTGCAGTTCATGTTCCTGGAGTGGACAATACAATCGCAGATGGCCTGAGTTGTTCCCAGGCCAGAGTCCACGAGTGGGAACTTCTTCAAGGGGTAGCAGAGGATCTGTTTCTTCGATGGGGCACTCCAGAACTGGACCTATTCGCTTCCCCATCCAACACAAAACTGCCCAATTTTGGCTCGCTAGATCCAGGGCCTGGTGTTTTCTGGCAAGACGCGTTGTCCCTCTCCTGGGCAGACAGATCCCTCTACGCTTTCCCTCCCTTCCCGTTGATCCACAGAGTTCTTCTCAAACTGTGCAGGGAGCATGCAACAATGATCCTGGTAACCCCATTCTGGCTCAGACAGATCTGGTTCCCCTTGCTAACGCTGCTGTCCCGGGAACCTCCAATTCCATTGCCTTTCAGCTCCCATCTCTTGTCTCAGGAGGAAGGTTCTCTAGTCCACCTGGACTTATGCTCACTGAACCTGCATGCTTGGCTCCTAGAGACATAGCCATTTTGTGACACGGGGTCTCGCAAGAGGTGGCGGAAGTTCTTTCCGCGGCCAGAAAGCCGGAAAGCATGCGACGTACGCCATGAAATGGTGCCGTTTTTGCCTGTGGTCGCAAGCACGCGGCCTTTCCCCTCTAGGTTGCCCGGTGAAAGCGGTGTTAGAATACCTGCTCTCCCTTTTCCAGTCGGGTCTCGCCTACTCCTCTATTAAGGTGCACCTCTGCGCTATTTCTGCTTACCACTTCCCGGTGGGACAGCGCACAGTGGCGCAACTTGACGCCTCTCGAGATTTTCTGAGAGGGGTGTTACACCTTAGGCCACCCATTAAGGACCCTGTTCCTCCACGGGATTTACTCTTTGTCCTGGAACAACTCATGCTCCCCTTTTGAACCTGCAGCAGTTGCGATCTGCGTTTCCTGTCATAAGCGTTATTTTAGTTGCTGTTCGTCAGCAAGGAGAATTTCGAGCTTCACGCTCTCATGTGTAAGGAACCTTATTTGATTTTCCACCAGGACAGAGTGTCCCTGAGGACGAATCCTAAGTTCTTGCCTAAGATGGTCTCTGCACTCACTCTCAATCAGGACATTGACCTGCCTGTATATTTCCTAAATATGCTAATAGAGAGAGCGCTGCTCACACCCTGGATGTTCACCGCTGTCTCAGGTATTACCTGAACAGGACTAAACAGCTTCGCAAGCCGGAGCAACTCTTCGTTTCCTTCGCTGACAGGATGATGGGCCAACCAGTATTGAAGCAGTCCCTTTCTCGCTGGCTTGTCCAGTGTATATCATACTGCTATGATACAAAGCAGAAACCCCTCCCGGGTACAGTCCGGGGCCATTCCACTAGAAGGGTGGCTACCTCCTTTGCAGCACTTCGTAACATCTCCTCCTCTGCCATCTGTGCTGCAGCCACTTGGAGCTCTGTGCATACTTTTATCAGGCATTATAGCCTCGACATTGCTTCACGCCGAAGAGCCGGTTTCGGCCTGGCCGTGCTACAGGGTCTCCTGTCCTAGAGTCAGGACTTGGTATGGACTTTTCTAGTTTCCTCCTCCCAGAATGCTTACAAGCGTTGTTGCTTGGAAATCAGTCCTAATGGTGTTACCTGCTGCAGGCTATCTCGAAGTAAGATAGCACAGTTCGTAGAACACGTAACAGTAGATCTTGAACAGCTCTTTGCAATACTCTGGAGGAGGCATGGCTTTCGAGCCTTTGGCAGATTTATGCCCTTTTACCTTCTGATGGTGGATCTCGGTCTCCCCTTCTGATATCGTCCGGGCGGGAGAACTGGGGAAGTCTGGCGGGACCCGCCCCTTATACTCGCCTGGCGTCGGCTGAAGAATTCCGTGGGGTCCGGCCTGCCGGCTTCAGTCCTAATGGGGTTACCTGCTGCAAGAGCTGTTCTCGAAGATCTACTGTTACGGTAAGTTCTTACGTAACTGTACTTTATGCTGGAGAAGATGACTCTTCTCTGTTTCAGCCTGCAAGCTACGCTTCTTTTCTTGGAAAGCATTGTTTTTAGTTGCAGTTACGTCAGACCAGAGAGTTTCTGAGCTTCAGGCCCTGATGTGTAAGGAGCCTTATTTGATTTTTCATACGAACAGGGTGTCCTTGAGAACGAATCCTAAGTTTTTGCCAAAGGTGGTGTCCGAGCGTACGTTAAACCAGGACATCAACCTTCCTGTTTACTATCCAGATCACTCAGAGGGGAAGCGATCCTGCATACCCTGGATGTCCACAGGGTGTTACGCTACTACCTTACCCGCACCACTCCGTAAAACAGAGCAATTATTTGTGGCCTTTGCGCCGCACTGCAAAAGCACCTGTGTGTCTAAGCAGACACTTTCTACGTGGCTGGTCAACTGTATTGTTTTCTGTTACAACAAATACAGTAAACCCCTACCAAGCCCGGTTATAGGTCTTTCTACCAGGGGAGTAGTTACTTTGTTTGCCTCTCTACTTAACGTCTCCATCGGAGACATCTGTGCAGTGGCTACTTGGAGCTCAGTGCATGCTTTCACCAAACACTACAGCCTGGATATTTCCTCTAGAAGAGCAGGTTTCAGCCTTGCGGTCCTCCAAGGCTTTCTGTCCTAACTGCCTCCTTAGGGCTACAGTGCTTCTAGCCTTCTCCCAGACTTCCCTTTCTCAGGATTGCTTGGGACTCAGTCCTAATGGTAATAGCCTGTTGCAAGAGCTGCCACTCTAAGTAAGATAGTACAGTTACATAAGAGCTTACCGTAACAGTAAATCTTCAAAAGGAGCTCTTGCAACAGGCACTACTTTCCCTCCCTCCTCCCCCCTGGTGAGTTCTGCATCTCAGTCTATGGCACTCTCCCTTCTGGTCCACCTGCTGGTTCTTTCACCGGGTCTCTGGTGGGAAACTTAGGTGGGGCTGGGGACCACCCCGATATACCATCGACCAACATCTGGACGGAGCCAGCATCGGGGGGGGGGGCGGTCCCCGCTGAAGACTGCTAGCTGGAAGTTTTCTGAGGGGTCCTCGTGCCTGGTAGCATAATCCTAATTGTAATAGCCTGCTGCAAGAGCTCCTCTCAAAGATCTACTGTTACAGTAAGTTCTTACGTAACTGTACTTTTATATTATCGATGACAACTTTAACAGTTTTTAAAACTAACAACATAACATATCCCAACTGAGGGCCTTGGCCTCCGACCTATAGTATTTCCCCAAAGCAGGAGGGAGGGGAGGGACTTAAGACCCTTGATCTGATTGAGGGCTCTATCTCATAGTGGGTCTGTGCAGAAAATCAATTTAGGTTGCTGCGTGGGGGTGAGCGTGCACCTGGAGGTGCCTGGGGTAGGGGTTGGCCCTGCAGGTTATTCTTTAACTGTAGCCTAATAGCTCCCGCCCCTCCTACCCAGTGCACACCCACATCACTGGGATAGTGTACCACACCCACCACAAGTTCTGAGGGGGGCGCTGGAGTAGATGGCTGCGGCTGCTGCCCCAGTGGTGCATTTGGGAGCAGTTTTAAAACTGAACTTCTAGTTCCACCCTTTGTACACAGGAATGCCCAGGACTGCTAAATGGAGGGGTTGGGGGTGGATGCCCCGCACTAGCACTCCCCCTCCTCTGCCCCTTGCGCCTGTTAAAGGTGCATAGTCTGCTTAGTATTACCCTAAGGAGGAAGGGCAGGTGTTTTGGCAGGTTACAGGCATTGTGAGGGGTGTAAAATCATCCCCATCACTTCAGAGCCGGTATTTCTTTAGGCAAGTATGACAGATTTGGAGCACACTAACGTTCCTGATCTGTCCATGATAGCCGCTGCTCTGTGTCATATCTAGATAACAGCCCAATACCAGTTATTGCAGTTCTGCCAGTACATTATCCACCGGCCCCTCAATACATCTTATAGTTATCCTGTAGCATAGTGAAGGCTGTTATTTCTAGTTTATTAGACCGGGTAATCCATCACCAGACAGTTTTGCAGAGCATCTTGCCTCGTGGCGAT
The DNA here is from genome assembly GCA_016271365.2 of Neoceratodus forsteri. Classification (NCBI taxonomy): domain Eukaryota; kingdom Metazoa; phylum Chordata; order Ceratodontiformes; family Ceratodontidae; genus Neoceratodus; species Neoceratodus forsteri. Next base: position 55,793,337 of record JADMNL010000033.1, read on the forward strand.
GCAGGAACGAAAAACAAAATGGGCGCTTCTGCTGACAGTGTGACAAGTATTTGCCTCGGGGCAGTCCCCTCAGTGCGTGGCTCAGTTAGTGGAGGAGGCGCTCCACCTGCTGTCCAAGCAATCCTGATCTTAAACCTAACCAAAAACATTTAATCCAGCATGTGGAGGGAAAAGTCTTTATTAATCCTGTCCTATGAATACTGTGCTGGGATTTACCTTGTGATGTCCTGATACAGGTCAGGTGCAGCTTCTGGCTGTAGGTCTCCTTCCATACTGTTTGTCCATTCTTAGCAAAGTGGGGACCAGTCTTGTAGGACATCTTCAGCTGCCTCTCCTTGTTGAACCAGCTGATCCACCACCATGGGGTGCTTCAGGGGCAAGCGAATATATTTTCCACAAGTGTGCCCATTTCTAGGGCAGTTGCACATAACTCTTTACAGAATAAGAGTGTTTCTCACACAGGAAAGGAGCACTCTGATTGGTCAGGAGCATTCCCTTGCACTATAATTCTTAAAATATACAGGTGTTCTTGCAATACTTACCTGTTCCTCTTAGTTTCAAAGTAACAGAGTATTTCTTCTGACAGGTACTCTGGACAGACTTTAAACAAGGACCTGAATAGTTAAATTTTTTATTTGACGTTTGTTTACTGGGTAGGAGCATCAGACCAAGGTCCTATTTCATGCTCAACCCAGGCAAAAAGCACATGTAACAATAAAAATAACAGAACAGTACACATATGATACAGTGAATAAATGCATTTATAAACTTTGACAAATACATTTCGATTTATCAAGCACATGGTGCCATACTTTTTTATTTTTGGTTGTTGTTAATTGGCATGATGCAATATTATAAAGGGAATTTGGAAGGTAATCCAAAAACATATGTGCAGAATTGTTAATGTTTTATGCCATGACAGTTTGTGCTTAAGCTCCTCAGGGGTCTGTAGCAGTTCAAGTCAGACTAGGAGTTCAGCCTTTTCCCATCTACGACTTCCAGTGTCCTTGACTGAACCATGTTAGATCTTGCAGCTGTAATAGCCTGTATAAGATGTTTATTATCCAAAATTTAATATGTTTTTAAATGATGTACCAATACATTATCAATGAACCAAAATCATCATTTGGGGGATATTCAATTTTTACTTCATTCCCCCAGTGGAGCCTGACACTGCTGGATTCTCTCTGTGACACTAGGTTTGAAAAGGTTATCAAGGTAGCATTACCAATTTCCTTCTCCTTTGAACAGTGGGCTAATTGGACAAAAATGAATACTGTATATAGTATATGGTTGGCATCTGCTCTGCACAAAATCCTTGTTGTGTGCATTCCAAAGTGGTGGTGTGTACATTGCAAACAGCTGTGTAACATCAAAGGTCCTAACATTTACTGATTGTATATTTACAACTACTTGTATTGGCATGGAGTGTTTGTTTTTACTTTGGAGGGAGCAGTACCTCTATGACTGCTATGTAAAGAAACATATACTATGTAAAATTAATCTTGGGCAACCACACACAATTTGGCATGTGTTCTCCACGTCTGGGTTGAGATGACAGCATGGACCACTCGAGCTTCACTCTCTAGGTTCATATGCTGTCACTTCACCCCCCCCAATGGAAACACAGCCTTGTTGTGGATGGTTGCTTATACATTTTCCTTTATGTTCGTCACCCACTTGTGAACAAAAGCAGCCCTATTTCCGAATTGTGTTCTTTATAAAGCAGCAATATTTATTAGCAAAACTAATAATTATAGCTTTATAGTGATGATGTGTTATTTCTGGCAAAACAACATATCAATCCATTTTTCTTTTCAGTGTATTTCATTCCTGGACTGAGACATAAGGTTCTGAAGTTTCTTAAACTACCTGCCCTTTGACCATGGCATCTATAAGTAAATTAAACATTTTGTTGTGGTTCAGTGCTGTTTACCACCAGAAATGGGTACCAGCACCCTCGTTATACATCCAAAGTATGAATTCAGTATGTAAAGTCAGATATTACCTTGCTAGCAGTGGCCACCTTTAATGACTTGACTCATTCATTATAAAAATCAGCATGAAAAGCTGTTGTAAAACAGAAATGAGAATATTCTGATGACGAACCTAACTGTATCAGAAATATACTGCTGCTACAAAACTCATTGATTACATTTTTTGCTTTAAATTTGAAAAAGCTGCATTTCCTGGCCCTAAACACTTTCTCAGACAATCTTGTATCTCTGTGACCTCATTAGAACAAATACTTCAAATAGAGACAATTCATTTTTCTTATTTGGATGCCAGTGTGTCTTTAAAAACAAATTAGTTTTGAAGGGTGTTATAACTTTATTTTTCCTTTATTGTTTGACTGGGTATAAATATCTATTTATTGGTAATTTCATATTTGTATTTTTGTAATACTGATGTATGTGTTTCATAATAAGGCATGACAGGGGGTGCGTTATATAGAGAATAATGGATGGGGAAGGGTGTGATATGAGAATTTAATGCACACCCTCGTTGTGGGATGCTATATAAACCCCAAGGGGTTTATCAAAGCATCTCACAATGAGGGCGTGCATTAAATTCTCATATGCAAACCCTCCCCCTCTTTTATAATAATGGACCAGCAATTTTTTTCCAGCCCAGTTTCTGTAACCCTCAGTCAGTGCGGTTACACACACACACACTGTGCCTCTCATTATTTATTTAAAACTGTTTGTCCTTTGTTTTCTTATTTTTTTCCACTTACATTTGAAGACAGCTGTCCTGATCGGGCTGGCGCTGTGTGTGACGTTGCATTGCCGTTCTGAAGCGGATGAAGGGCGGGATCAGCCAGATAGTTTGAAATGGAAAAACAAATGGCAAGATCAACCAGGTAGTGTAAAATAAAAAAATAAAAATGCGAGTGTGAGGTCATTGTGTTGGCAGCTCCACAAGCAAGAGATGTAGCCGCCATGTTTGAGAGACTGTTTGGCCCACCCACACATGGGACGTTGGCCAATGAGGCAGCAGCATAGTTTGATTGGCATGGCTTGTGAATGTCATAACAACCAGCTGGTTGTTACGGAAAATATCAACCTGGGCAGTACATTGAAATTGCTGACCAGTTATTAAACTGTGATAACGGCCTGCCTCAGGTGGGTTGACGCATGCAAAGCAGAGTACTTCCCCCACCTGAGAAGAGACTTTAGACCACCATAACACAGCCCCTGAAGTGCCTTACTGCAATTGTGAAATGGGTTCTTTTTAGTAAATTGGATGCATTTTAGAAACATATTTTTGTTGAGCTACTTTTTAGCCAGGCTGTTGTGCTGAAAGTACCTTTTGGCCAATCAGGAACCAGCATTTCTACCACTTTCTATCCTTTTTTATAACCGCAAATCTTACTTCGAGAGGGAGCTCTTGCAGCAGGTAATACCAATAGGACTAAGCTGCCAGGCACTGGGACACCACAGAAAAACTTCTAGCTAGCAGTCTATGGCGGGGGACGGCCCCCAACATTGTCTCCACCCCAGTGGTCAGCTCTGGTATAAAGGGGGCAGTCCCCGGCACCAGCTCAGTTCTTTTCCCGCCGTCTACCTGCTATCATGGGCTCCACGGATGCCTTTTTTCACAGCTGAATGCCATTTTGTGCCTTGCGCAATTACCGTTTGTCACCTTTTTTCTCAGTTTTTTCTCCATTTCCAGTGCATGTCTTCTTTGTCTTCTCAGTGGCAGAAGTTGAAGTGTATGCGTGGCAAGCAGATCCCGGTGAGGGATAGCCACTCCGCCTGCTTGATCTGCCAAGGCCCCAACCACCGGCCAGACAACTGCCCGTACTGCTAGAAATTCAATAACAAGACCCACATACGCCACCTCAAGACACTCAAGGCCTATCTGCTAGAGCAACAAGTGGCCGCCCTGCAGAAGACCCATGTGGGGCAGAGTTCTTCCTCATCAGCTAGGGACCCCCCCCTACCCAGATAAAAGATGGGATGGGAAACATCACCACAGAGATAGAGAGAGAGCCAGGTCTGAATCCTGCCCTAAGTCCCCCTCACAGGCCTTCTGCTTCTCCCACCTCCAGCAGGAGGTCAGAATCCATCCCCGCAGGTTCGACGGCTGTTGCTGGGGCTTCCTCTAAGAAGACTACCACCTCCCATTCTGAAGGTAAGGAGTCTTATTCTCATGGGTGTTCATCCAACCAAGTACCCCTTGACGCATAGGCCCCACAAGCATACACATGGGTCTGCACCAGAGAGACAGATGTTATTCGGGCAAGAAAATGGATACTGCTGCCTGAAAGTCTTCAGGGGCATCCGACAAGCACAAGGGGTCGGACGACTCCTCCAGACACCAGGAGGTCGTCAGGCAGTCAGGCTAAGGGAGGTTGCTCACAAAGTGATGACCAGGTCCTGGCAAGGGTGGTTCTGTAGCTCCTGGGCCATATGGCTGCAGCCATAGCCACAGTTCCCCTCGCTCACTTGAACATGAGGGTCCTGCAGTGGGACCTCAAAGTTCAATGGGACCAAGGCACGGACTAGCTCGATCAGCTGATCCGAGTCTCCAGCACGGTCCGTCAGTCCCTGGTTTGGTGGGTCACCCCGGCTCGTATAGACAAGGGTTCCTTGACGTCCCCAACAAATTCTGACGACAGATGCCTCGGGACTGGAATGGGGAGCACACCAGGCATCTCACCAGACGAGGGGCTCCTAGAACTCCATGGAACAGTCCCTCCACATAAACATTCTAGAAATGAGAGCTGTCCTGTATGCCTTACAAGTGGTACTCTTACCTGGGCCCCTTCTGGTCCAGACAGTACCCCAGTAGTCTTCCATCTCAACAAGCAAGGGGGCACTCATTCTTACCCCCTATGCAGAGAGACAATGAGAGTATGGACCTGGGCAGTGGATCACAGCAGTCCATGTTCCAGGAATCCACAACGTCCTTGCAGACAATCTAAGCCTCTCTCGATCTCAGAGCCACAAATGGGAACTACTGCAAGAGATCGTAGATGACATTTTTGGAAGGCGGGGTCGGCTAGAACAGGACCTCTTTGTGTCCCCACACAACACCAAACTGCCCAATTTCTGCTCACTAGATCCAGGGCTTGGTGTTTTTTGGTGAGATGCATTGTCCCTCTCTTGGACAAGGTTTCTGTATACCTTCCCTCTTCTTCAGAGGATTCTGCTTAAGCTGCAGGCAGAAGGTGCCTGAATGATCCTGGTCGCACCCTTCTAGCCTCGACAGATTTGGTTCCCGCTGTTATAGCAGCTAGCACTGGAACCACCTGTTCTGTTACCCCTGTCCACTTACTTGCTCTCCCAGGAGCAGGGGACGTTGGTTCATCCGGCCCTCCAGTCCATGCATGGCTCCTGCAGACTTAACTAGGGACCGGTTCGGAGTGTCCCTCACAGTAGCAGAGGTTCCTGTGGCAGCAAGAAAGACCTCTACCAGGGCAACATATGCCACGAAGTGGAACAGTTTCTGCTTGTGGGCATCCCCGGTTCTCTGCACCCCCTCACCTGTCCGCTGGAGTATCTCCTTTCCCTCTCAGACTTGGGTCTTAGCTACTCGTTCATTAAGGTGCATCTCTGTGCGCTTTCAGCTTATTATGCACCTCTGAATGAGAAGAATCTGGCACAGTTGGACCTATGCAAGACGACTTTTTTTTTTTAATCATCACAACTTACTTTTTCTGTACCCGCCTCGGAGCCTACCGGCGGGGGGCATCCAGCCACCAGCCCTGCCCGTGGGGAGAGCAGCAGGCTCACTTGCATGATTTGGGGGGGTCAGACTGTGCTGCACCCCCCAGCGCAATTCCGACAATCCTCCCACATGGCAGGGCGTGGCCATCAAGCTGCTCGGTCGTGCCCAGCCTTTTTCCATTTTCTCCCAGTGGGAGCACGGACGTGCAATGACATCTGCCATGCCCCCCCCCAGGCACCCGCGTGTCTGCAGTACCACCGGGCGTCCCCAGGGACCGCCAGAGCACAATGTGGATCCCACCCTTTCCCCAGGACTGGGAGAGCAGTCATCGGACACTCAATCTTAGTCCTCCCCTGCAGATCCGGGCTCATTCCCGAACCCGGGTCGCTAGCGTGGAGTGAGGTGTGGGGTCCAGCACCTCAGCGCCATGGGCCGGCATGCAAGACTTCTTTAAGAGGAATCTTGCATAGTAAACCCCCCAGCAGAGACCCCATTCTGCCTTTGGACCTCCTGTTTGTGTTAGAAAAGTTTACCTTGCCCCCCGCCCCCTTGAACCAGCTGCCTTCTCTCTTGGAAGGCATTATTTTTAGTTACCATTACTTACGCTTGGAAGGTTTCTGAGCTGCAGGCTCTGATGTGTAAAGAGCGTTATCTTATTTTTCACAGGGACAGGGTAGCCCTGCACACAAATCCTAAGTTTCTTCTGAAGGTAGTGTCTGAGTTCATTTTGAACCAAGACATCCAGCTACCAGTTTATTACCCAGAGTACGCAAACAGAGGGGAGGCCTTACTACATACTCTGGATGTACACAGAATTCTTCGTTACTACCTTGCTCGTACCACTTCCTCCAGAACGACAGCCCAATTGTTTGTCTTGTTTGCCAAAAGGACAGTAGGGGCACCAATAACAAAACAGACATTGACCAAGTGGCTCCTAAATTGCATCACGTTCTGTTACATGGAGCTGAACCGGTCCCCCAGTTAGAGACTGCCATCAAGCCGCTGCGTCAGGTGCCCGTGTTTCTGCTTTTCTCCCTATTCAACGTCTATGGCATGCAATGACGCCCAAGGACCGCACACCCCCTGATCCTGGCATCCTCCATAGTCCGTTCCCACAGATCCTGCCAGAGCTCCAGTGATCCCCAGCTGTCGCTAGGTGCCACCCGAGTACCAGCAGCAGTACACCTCCCCTCCCCGGAGAAGGAGAGCAGTCCTTTGGATGCTCAATCCTTCTCCTCCCCAAACCCGGGTTGCCAGTGTGGAGCGAGGTGTGGCATCCAGTGCCTCAACCCTTAGCGCCACCGGGCCGGCACTTTACTGTTTATTTAAATTTATTTAATACATTTTATAAAGTAAAAAAACAGAAATCTAATTTATGTAATTATTAAATATTTGTGTTGTTAACCACCTCTGGTACCACAGTAGTACTCATTCTCTGACATATTTAGTGCATCAAACATTTAGCCTAATTACTTTTGAAGGCTGGACATGTGTCCCTTGCTGTCTTAAAGTCTGGCCAGATTTGTAGAAGTTCATCGGGGCTAATGTGGTGGACAGTAATTAGTTCTGAGTAGCGACATTTGTCGTAGTCTATCTTTTCCCCATTAAACAGGGAAGTCTGAGTTCTTGTTATGCTGATTCCCAGCTTCTTCAGACAAACCCCTACAAAGGCATCCTCCATGTTGAATGGTTTGATAACATGAGCAATATCATATATCTTCCTCGCCATGTCACCTGAAAATGCATAGCCAGGACCACCACAATAGGGAGGAAAAGAATCCAGTGAATAGAGCTCGTAAGGGACATAATATTTGATCTCCTTATTTCGGATTGGTTGTGCTTCTTCCACTACGTAACCAGTGAAATAATTCTCCCTCCTTGGCATTCCAGGATTGAGGAACTGGACTAAGTACTCGGTATTTAAGAACACGTCTGTATCAATCTTCATGACATAAGATGCTTTTGGACAAAACGTGCTCACCCATTCCAACCCCATCATTGTTTTTATGGTCAGATTAATGTAGGTGTCCACGAAGTCTTGCTGAATGATGTCTCGGAACATCATGCTTTCCTCTTCCAAACGTTTTTGGTCCTGGATTGTAGATTGCTTTGGAATCCCTACCAAGAAGAGTCTTACAATCGAGATGCCAGGCACCAAGCTGTTATTGCCCCAGGTCTTTCGGATTGCATTTCTGTGAGGAAGCTCACTGACCTGTGTTAGGATCAGAAGAACCAGAAATGGGTCTTTCTTCTTGCACTTGTCTGGTTCATTGAGAATAAAGGTATAGTTATAGGGATAAATCAAGTCATGTGGGTATCTGATAGTCATAGTTGATGGAGTGGGCTGCGTAGAAGTAATGGCCAGTTCGTATGTACCAGAGGGCAGGGCATAATATAGATATTTTGTTTTACTTGAGATTATTGAAATTAGGAAGATGGATATGAACATACACACGGAGAATAAAAAGAATCTGTTGCATTTTCCTTTGCACATATCTAGATGTTTTTTGTAAAGAAATCTGTATACTTTTCCCAACTTCAGAGATGTTTGATTTTTCTGCTGTGCACCTAAAAAAAACAGACGAGTTATATAAATTTCAAGTTACTTAACAAGAGAAAGATACCTCAGTTAGACCAGACCTATATTTTGGGAATGCACCATATGGTCAACCTGTTCTTTACAATTAAGTATTCATAACATTCATTTAAGTATTGTATTTGTGTTTATTTGAGCTACCAGAATAAACAACACTGCGCAGGGCTTATGTTCAAGGAGGTCCTGAAAGAAAAGCAATATACCGTCATAGAATAACTTACAGAGCACCTTTCTCTGTGCTAACAAATATGAGGATGCTCCCTTATGTCCATGGGAGCTCCTCTGAGGCACTTTCATAATTTTCCATATTGCGCGCCCCCCCCCCCAGGAAGGGAGGTGATCATAATTTGCCACGTAGAGAGCTAGCCATGCAATCCCTTCCACTTCTTATTGCCATATACATTGTCATATTAACTGCTTTCCCTTCCCCTTCTACTCCTGGCTTTATCTTTCCTTACGCTCCACTGCTACTCTATCAAATCTCTCCTCCCTCTCATATCAGTTGTAGACTGTTGTTTGTTCTAGCTGCCAAAATACTGTATATTTGATTTGATTAAATCAAATCACACCAGTCATCATGTTTCATTTATCAGTATGCGACCTACAAGTCGCTTCCCTGTCTCATATCAATGTTTACCACCTGCGGTCACCCTGTGTGGTACCCTTGTATGTATATCCAGCCTGCATCATGTAACGTGTATTTCATGTATATACTGTTATTACCTATCTGTGTTTGTACTTTAAGTGTTTATGTCACAGGACCTCCTTGTGAATGAGCTTGCTCAATGGAGTTTTCCTGCAATAAACTTGAACTTATTGCGGTCTCCGCCCCATGCACTGACACTATGTGACATCTGTATGGGGAGAGTGTGGGGGCATGCTCTTCAAATCTATGGAGCAGGATTTACAAACCCATGTTTTGGCCATTTAACTGGACACTTCGTGAAGTAGGGGCTGGGGTTCAACTAACAAGGCTCTTTTTAGTTGAATCCAGGCTCCAAGTTCACCAAATGTCCAGTTAAATGGCCAGAAAATGGGGTTTTACATCATGCTCTATAGACTTGAATGGAGTGCACCCCTGCATTCTTCCCTATACAGATGTCACAAAATGGTGGGGGATGGAGATAGTGATAAGGAAGTGGGAGAGGACTGCCCTTGGGGCAAATTAGGATCCCTTCCCTGCCTTTGGGGGGGGCAGTATAGAAAATTATGAAAGTCCCATGGAGGTAAGAGAGCTTCCTTTTATTTAATTTCTCATATAAAAATTGTTGAGAAAGGTCCTCTTTAAAGATGAGGAAAAAGTCGTAAGGTACAGAAAGTGTCATCATGCATGAATGAGGAATAATACGATGAACAAATACAATGAACAGATTCTAAAAATATACACAGCCCAACATATTATTCACATGGCGCATTTGCAGCAGGATACAAGAAATGTGTAAACAACCAAACATGGCTAGACTTGGAAATAAATTTCAGGCAATAAAGTGCACAATACAATATCAACACAAACAGCTTATATGCTGAATTATAAACTTCTCAGAGTGTTCCTTCCCTCCCCCACGTTGAGTGTTATAGGCACTCCTTTTGTAAAGAACATCTTATGCGCTGCTGCCCTAGATACAGATATGTTCAGAGCAGCTGGATAGAAAGAGATATATTCAAAGGACTAGACTGCTGATTTTTTTTTTTATGTACTATTTCTAACATGAATCCAATAGTGACGCCATGCAAAAAAGTGCTTCATGTCCACTCAGATGCTGCGTCGGAGTTTAGAATGGTGCTATGGAATCAGAACTCCATTCAAATGTTGCCGTACGGGGGATGCTAGTGTTCTAATGCCAATTTTTTTTTTCTCCATTGAAGAGAACAGTCGCCTCAGAGACAACTTTCCAAGTCCAATGGCTAAGTTCTTTAGTTATTTTATAAGGGGATACGTGATGGGCAGTCATACACAAGTGAATTTATCAGTACGACTGACAAGCGAGCTTGGGGTTATCGCGAGTGGCTCCGCTCGTGGAGCTCACTTGCCAGGAGTACTGATAAATCTACTACTGTATGACTGCCCATCACATATCCATTTTATATAATAAGGGTTCACCTTTTCTTGTTTTTTTTTTTTAAGTTTTTAGCTGTTCCATGGGATGTTCTTGCAGAGTTCAGCAGTGTTTTGTCAATGACGTGTAAACAGTGGTGACAACAGTTGCTACATAATCACAGTAGTGATAGCTAGCAGCCGCCCCCCACTGTGTACAAGTCATGAAGAGTGGCTTGCTTTTGAGTGCTGATCTGCCTATTTATCATATGCTTTATCATCAAACCCCTATTATATAATAACTTGTATAGTTTTCCTATTTAGTTCTCAACTTGGTATTTTAGCAGTGTTCTCTGGTTCCCAGTTTCCTGGAACCAGAGAAAAAAATTAGTCACAGTTTGCTGTTGAGCCATGTAAATGGTCTCCCCAAAGATAAGAGAAGGGGAAGTACTTAGATGGCGGAAAGCATACCTCTTCAAGTACCTCTCCTCAAACAAAATCTAAGGTGACAGAAAAGCAAGTCTCTGGTCAAAGAGACAGATAAATCTGGCAAGCCATCTCTCAGCTTAAAAAAAGCACAGGGTGTCTAATAGGGGGAAGCCTGGTGTTAAAGATGGCAGAAAATAAAAAAAAAAGCTACAGCTGCTCTGGTGCCATCACCACCTAAGAAAAAAGAAAAGCTTCTGACAGCACCTCCCCAAAAGGGACTAGGAGCCAGCAGTAGAGTAGAGCAGAGAGCTATGCCTTCAGCAGGGGACATCACATAAATGTGGCAGCTTTTCCAGGTCTTTCAAATCATGGGAAACCTTGCCACTGTTCCTGCCCCTCTCCCCCAGACTCTGGCTTTTTTTTTTTTGCACCTGTGCTGGAGGAGAAGGGGAACCGACTGAACTGGAGACAACCCCTGAACATGACATTGGTTCACCACCGAGAGTCAAACTCCTGTTTTGTAAGGCACATGGTTGAGACTGTGGATACCCCCTCCACTGAGACCGAGGAGGATATAGAAGAGGCAGAATTTAGAGGTATGCTGCGATTGATCTCATCTAAAAGGCTCACAGTCAGTAGCCATTCACAAAATCCCTCAAAAAAAAAAAATACACTAGCAAGATTTTGGAGCATCCAAATTCATCTCCTAGCACTGACAAAAAAGTAAAGAAACATGAAGCAGAGGGTAGCATTTTATATTCCCACCCTGATAAAGGAGTTGTGCAGGCAGCTATATGTGAAAAATCTAAAGTGTCACTAGCTTCCATGCCTCCAGAAAAGGATTCCAGAAAGCTGGATTATAATTATACAGTATGGCAGGTGAAGTGTACACTTCAGCCACCCTGCAGGTAAGGCAGGCTACTTTCATGGCATACACTACATGGTATCATAAAGCCCATTGGACTATCATGCAAGCTTGGAGTGAAAAGATGGGAGGTAAACTTGGCAGTGATCTACCAGAAACTGCAAAAGATGCACCGGAAGCCACCAAATTAAGTTTCACATGCAAGTAAATACAGGTTACTCACCTGTAACAGGAGTTCTAGGAGTGGTATATGTTGTTCATCCACACTTATTGGCAGGTTCCTTGCCACTTTAAATCTTGCCGAAAGGTCTTCAAGCTGGCTCCTCCCACCCACCCGAGTGGTAAAACTCTCGGCTCCGCCCCATGCCGCCAGATCTAGCCCACTGGAAGCCAGGCGCCATCAAGCTTGGGGAGGTCGGATGGGTTGTGTGGATGAACAACATATACCACTCCTAGAACTCCTGTTACAGGCCAGTAACCTGTATTTCTAGAGACGTGGATATGTTCTTCAATCCACACTTATTGGCAGACTCCTAGCATTTCTCCGGGAGGAGGGAGGCAAGGCGCGCACCCCCTACTTAGGGAATAAGGACTGGAGAACAGAGGTCCCAAAACCAGCATCCCGGCCTGACTCAAGGTCGATGTGGTAATGGGTAATGAAGGTGTGTGCTGACTTCCAGGTAGCAGCCCTGCAGATTTCCTGGATAGGGACATCCCTAGAAGCAGCGGTATGGCGGGTAGAATGAGCTCTTATCCCTCTGAGAGGCTCCATGCCCGCCAGCCAATAGCAGAGATCTATGCAGGAGGTAACCCACCTGCCTATCGTCTGCTTGGCTGCAGGTCTGCCAGGTGTGGCTTCAGCATAGGTGACAAACAGCTGGCGAACCTCTCCCCGAACTTCAGCCGTCCGCTCCTTATAATAAGAGAGCGCTCTTCCAGGGTCCAGAGAATGAAGCCTATATTCGGCCTCCGAGGTGTGATTGGGATAGAACACCGGCAGAGTCAACACCTCGTTAAGGTGAAACTCCGACACCACCTTAGGAAGGAATTTCGGGTGAGGGCGCAGGACAACCTTGTCCCTGTGGAAGACCAGATAAGGAGACTCGATGGAAAGCGCTTGGAGCTCTCCCATCCTTCTGGCTGACGTGATAGCCATCAAGAAGGCGGTCTTCCACGACAGGTGAGAGATGTCACACCTGTGCATCGGTTCGAATGGCTTGCCCATGAGCTTAGCCAATACCAGCAGTAGATCCCACGGAGGTGGAGGTTCTCGCACCGGAGGGGATATGTGATCAAGGCCTTTGAAAAAGCGCCTGACCACCACCTCCTGCGCCAACTGCTTTCCGGCCCGCGCCCGGTAAGCAGAGATGGCTGCCAGGTGCACCTTAAGGGTCGTCGACCGAAGTCCCAGGTGAGAAAGGGACCATAGGTAGTCCAGAATGCTGGCTAAGGAACAGGAGGAAGGGTCCAACCCCTTATCCTGACACCAAATGGAGAATCTCTTCCATTTGAAGGCATAACATTTTCTGGTCGACTCCTTACGGGATGCCTCAACAACGTTGAGGACCTCATCGGAAAGACCCAATGCCTGGAACTCTAGCCGCTCAGGAACCAGGCTGTCTGGTGCAGGGATTGAAGGTCCAGGTGGAATACCTTCCCCTGGTTGACTGAGATCAGGTCCGGGCGGGCAGCAGTCTCGGGAGCCTGGAGCTGAGGCTGAGGAGACCTGGATAACAGAACTAGTGGGGCCAGTCTGGGGCTACCAGAATCACCTGCGCCTTGTCCCTCCTCACCTGGAGAAGCACCTTGTTGATCAAGGGAAATGGGGGAAAGGCGTAGAAGAGCACCCTGGGTCCACGGCCTCGAGAAGGCATCCCCCTGCAGCAAGGGGCGAGCATGAAACAGCCTCAGCTTCGCATTCTCCCAGGAGGCAAACAGGTCCACCTGAGGTGTGTCCCAGTGGGAGAACAGATCGTGTACTACCTCCGGCAGGAGACACCACTCGTGAGATGCAGCACCTATCCGGCTTAGGGCATCGGCCAGAGTGCTGGAGGCTCCCACCATATGAATGGCTAGGAGATCCGCCTCTAGACTGCCCACGAGAGACCAAGTGCGGAGAGCTTCCTTGCACAGAGGCAAGGAGCACATCCTGCCCTGGCGGTTTAGGTAGTACATGGTCATGGTGGTGTCCGTCTGGACCTGGACCACTTGACCCCGTACAAACGGAGTGAAGGTGGTGAGGGCTAGTCGGACCGCTCAAAGCTCCAGCAGGTTGATGTGGCATCGAGACTCCTGGGGGGGGACCAGAGGCCGTGCACTCTGAGCTCCCCCAGATGGGCACCCCAACCCATCAGAGGCGCGTCGGTCGTTAGAGTGACAGTCGGCTCTGGGCGGACAAACGGGATACCTCCTGCAGATGACCGGGAACGATCCACCACTGGAGAGCGTTCCCCATCTCCTGGGTCACCATCACTGGCTGGGCCAGACCCCACTGCAGGGGACGCATGTGCCAGCGGGCCCAACGGACCACGCTGGTGCAGGCCGCCATGAGGCCCAGGAAGTCCAGGGCAGGGTGCAACTGCCCAACCAGAAATGATTGGGCAAAGGAGGAAAGAACCTCGGCCCTGTCCGCCGGGAGCCGTGCTCTGGCTCGAAGACAGTCGAGCTCTGCCCCGATGAACTGAATCACCTGCATTGGCACGAGTTCCGATTCGGCCTCGTTGATGAGGAGGCCAATCTGAATGCAGACCTGGAGGGCCAGATTCCTGGACCGCTCCACCTCTGACTTGGAGGAGGCTGCAATTAGCCAGTCGTCCAGGTAAGGGTATACCCGGACCCTTCGGCGCTGCAGGGATGCTGTCACCACTGCCATGCATTTGGTGAAGACCCTGGGAGCTGGAGAGAGGCCAAAGGGCATGGCCCGGAACTCGTAAAGGGATCCCTCTGCTCGAAGCGGAGGAATCGCTGGTGGGACAGACGGATTGGGACGTGAAAGAAGTCGTCCTGAAGGTCCAGAGAACAGAACCACACCTCGCTCCAAGGATGGGATGATCTGAGCCAGAGTGACCATCCTGAAGGTCCGAGACCTTAGGAACTTGTTCAGGTCGTAGGTCTAGAATAGGCACCAGCCCCTGTCCGTTTGGGACCAGGAAGTACCTGGACACAAACCCTGGGTCTGAAGGAGGATCCGCCACCTCCTGATCACCTCCTTCTGGAGGAGCAGGGCAATGTCGGCTTGTGGGCGAAAGAGGCTGCGGACCCAGTAGCCCCCGTGGGCGACGGCTCGATAGGGCGGGGACTGCTCGAATTCCAGCGGCAGACCCTTTCATACCACTTCCAACACCCAGTGGTCTGTGGCGATATCGGACCAGGTGGAAATGAGGTGGTGGAGCCGTCCCCCCACGGGGGGAACCCGGGGAGGAGTGACGAGGTTGGGGGTGACACCCCTCAACCAGTCACTGGGCAGGCTTGGAGGAAGGACCAGCCGAGGAGCCTCCTGGACCATTCCCTCCCGGCTTCCTGTTGGAGGAAGTGGCAGGCTTGGCTTTGGGGTGCCAATTGCGAGCCTGCTGGCCCTGATGCTGGTGTTGCTGGGCCGGACGTCCCGCAGGGGATGAAGGACAAAAGGGCTTACGCTGCTGCTGGCGGCCTTTGTCCTTCTGGGCAGACGTGACTGAGTCCAAGGTGGCACTGGACTTCTCGATCCGCTGAAAATGCCCCCAATCCCGGGACCGAACAAGTCAGTACCCAGGAAGGGAACGTCTGCCAGCTTATGCTGGGTATCTGCCATGAAAGTGGAGATCCGCAGTCAAGCTCTGCGGCGCATGGCCACTAATGACCAGGCACACGAATCAGCGATGTCCAGGGAGGTCTGGAGCTGCTGTTTGGCCACCGCCCTTCCCTGATCCCGCACCTGCTTGATCGTAGTTTGGAGGTCAGCCGGGAGATAAGAAATCACCTCATATAGGGAGCCCAAAAGGGCGTGTGAAAAGTGTGCCATCAGGACGGCTGAGCTGGCCTGACGAAGGCCTAGGGAGGAAGCAGCGTAAACTTTCCGCCTGGTGTAGTCTAACTTCTTGGACTCCTTGGGAGGCTTGTCCACGTCCCTAGCGTTCCTGGAATGCCGGAAAAACGCCATCGGTCACGAGCCCCTCCGCAGAGGGGTGCTCCGAGAAACCGGAGAGTGAACCAGTGGGGACAGCATACTTCCGAGCCATCCTGGCTGAAGGTGCTGGGCAAGAAGCTGGCCGCTGCCATAGCTCCAGGGCCGGGCCAACAATGGCTTCAGCCACCGGGAAGGCCTCCATGGGGGAATCCCCCTCGGTCCAGTATCTCCGTGAGGGGATACTTGGCCTGTTTTTAAACGGGTTCGAGCTTCATCCCTGTGGACTCTGAGATGAGCCGAAGCATTCCCAGAAACGAGGATGGTCTCTCATCCACTGACTGACCCCCAGTGGACTCCAAGTCAAGCGGCCTGGAGAACAAGGAGTCGTCATCATCAGACTCCGAGGAGTCTGCGAACAGCTGCCGAGCGCCTGAGCCACCCTCCACCTGACGAGGTAGATCGGGAGTGAGGGTGACTGACAACTGATGGGGCAAGCCCTGACCCGACCGAGACTCCTTGGTCAGGGCCCCAAACTTAGGTTGTGAAGGCGGGGGTTCCACCACAATGGGTGGCGCAGCCGGTTTCAGCCGAACAACCGGTGCCGGCTTCAGCTCCTCAACCACTACAAGGGGTTGTTTTAGCCGCTCCGGTGACAGCCACTTAATGGCCGGGGAAGACGAAGTCGGCCTATTCCCTGTCAAAAGGAGCTGCTGTCACATTAGCTCCCTGTAGCGCCGACGCAATTTGCGCTGGAGCCTATCCTCCGAAGAGGACGAAGACGAGAATGAGCGGCACCGCTGCTTTCCACGGTGCCGAGACAGAGACCGCCGATGTCGGCGGGATCGGCTGGACCGAGAAGAGGTCTGAGATCGAGACATTCGATGTTTCCGAGGGTGGGTCTGAGAGGGGCCGGGGGGGAACCCACTCCTCCCTTGGTTCAGGGACCTTAACCAGGGACTCCGGCACAGGCAAGTCCTCGGTTTCCACCGGAGGAACCAGTGAAGAAGGGTTGTCGGCTTCTCCGGTCGACAGCCTGTCCGGCGGGTCGAGAAAAATCTCAACTGCGTTAACGGGTGCCTCAGCCGGCTGACCTGACGGGGACACCGTGAAGCCAGCGGCCTTAGCCGCAACCTCAACCTAACTAGTGTCTCGACTATCTGGGGAAGGGGACCTCTCCCTCTCCAACGAACGTCGACGGTGGGACTTACCCTTGGGGTCCTTCTTTTTGGACTGAGAGGAATGTCCCAAGGGCCTTCTCCCTTGGTGGAGAGGGACTGGCAAAGCTCCTTGAAAGAAGCTGTGTAGGAGGATTTCAAGGAGAGCAGGATAAATGCCGTGACCGAGGATGATGATGATGATGCTGCTGCCTGGGCCACCTCCTCAGCGAGGGCGATCATCTGCTCCAGCTGTTGCGCCGAGCCTGCAGCCGCGGATACCACCCAACGGGCCTCCTTAGACTTAACCGGAGGATAACGTTTTTCGGGTCGCCCCAACAGTAACCGGGCAGCGCGGTCCTTCAAGACCGAAGCCGAAAAGGATTTGCACAACTCACAAGCCTGTGAGTCATGGCAGAGTCCAAGGCATGCGGATCGGTCCGGGACATCATCTGCCCACAGGGGCACCTACGAAGTCCGGGAGACTATTTGTCTATCGCAGCTGCGAGGGAAGATACAGACCGAAGTCTTGTAAATCTTAAAATAAGTTTTGGATTAACCGAAGAGTTTGGATACAGGCCTAAAACAGGGAACCTGAGCTTCCAAGCGGTAAGGAAGATCTGGCGTCATGGGGCGGAGCCGAGAGTTTTACTGCAACATCTGAGCACCCTGCCACCGGACCCAGAGTCCAAGCAGCTGTATGCTTCCGCTACCTGCGCCATCAGATCCCCGAATTATCTGACCCACATGGTGCAGTTCCAAAATGCCCTGTGGGAGCAGGGTCTGGATGCGGCTGAGAAATTGCCGGAAGGTGAGCAGAAAGAGGAGATGTTACAGCTCCTCCGTACGGGTTCGGACGTGGGAACCCAGGTGCTACGAGCCGCGTACGACTCCGCGGACTCCTCGGCTCGAGCAGCAGCTTCAGGCGTATGCCTCCGGAGGCACTCTTGGCTCCGTGTCTCGGGTTTTACCCCGGACGTCCAGAAAAACATCATGGACACCCCATTCGAGGGAGAAGTTTTGTTTGGTAAACCCTCAGGAAGATAATTACCAAACTCAAGGCGCCGGGAGGCGGTGAGGTCAGTTCAGGCCATGTACCGACCCAAACTTAATTCCTTCGTAGGAACCAAAGCCGATTTCATGGACGGACCTTAGAGACAACAGTCCGCCCGTTCCACAGCAGAGGGCTCGGTTTTGCACAGCCCAGGGAAAACAACCTGCAGGTCGGAGCCAGCGCACTCCTAAGCCGTTCCAGCCAGCGGGACCCTCAGCCGCCACAGCCTGACTCCTTTCCGGCCCCCGCCCCTCAGGATCAACGGGACGTCATGGTCGGGGGTCGCATTGCGAGTTTCCTGCCAGGATGGCAGACTATAACCACTGACAGGTGGGTTCTACAGTTGGTCGGAAGAGGCCACTTTATAGAATTCGCGGAAAAGCCACCCTCGAGGCCTCCGTTGCTCTTCCGGTACCCGGGTCAGCACAAGTCATTGATCAGGCAAGAGGTGCTTGCGCTCCTGCAAAAGGGAGCGATAGAGTACGTCCCAGAGAACCAGAGAGGACACGGATACTATTCCCACTTCTTCCTGGTTCCAAAGAAAACAGGGGACCTCCGTCCGATTCTGGACCTCAGCAACCTCAATTTGTCGGTCGCCTACAAAAGATTCCACATGGTAACTCTTCCGGGGCTTATTCCCATGCTGAAGCAAGACGCCTTTTTAGCGTCTCTAGATATGCAGGACGCTTACCTGCACATCCCTATAGCTCAAGCGCACAAGAGGTTCCTGCGCTTCGAGTTTCTCGGCCATCATCTTCAGTTCTGAGCCCTTCCATTCGGGCTGTCATCGGCACCCAGGATCTTTACCAAATGCATGGCAGTCGTGGCAGCAACTCTAAGGAGACAGGGCCATTATGTGTTCCCGTACCTGGACGATTGGCTTCTCATGGCCGCCTCCAGAGAGGCATTGTTACGGGCGATCCAGAGCACCCAGGACCTGTTTCAATCTCTGGGTATCCTAATCAACCACGAGAAGTCTCTCCTGGTACCGTCGCAGAAACTGCAGTTCATAGGAGCAGTACTGGACACCGTTCAGGGAAGAGCATTTCTTTCAGGCGACGAAGCGAGTGCATCAGATCCCTCATCAGGGAGCTTTCGTCGAACAAGACGCCCAGCCAGGTCGGTCCGCAAACACTCTCGGACACATGGCTGCGGCCATTCCTACTGTCCTTTCAAAGGCTCACATCGCGGGTAACTCAGTGGATGCTCAAGGTGCAATGGGACCAAAGGCAAGACCACATGCAGCATCCGGTCAGAATCCACGAATACGCGATTCGAGACTGGCAGTGGTAGCTAGACCCAGGAACACTCTCTATGGGCGTCCCGTTCATAGCGCCGGTCCCGGGGTAATCCTCACCACAGACGCCTCAGGCCTAGGGTGGGGAGCACACCTGGACGGGGTGAAGTCCCAGGGTATGTGGAACCCTCTGGAGGCCCACCTCCATATCAGCGTCCTAGAGATGAGGGCGGTCCTTTATGCCCTGCAGGCCTTTCAGTCAGAAATCCCGCCGAGTACTCTCCTGCTTCAGACAGACAACACGGCGGTGATGTATTACCTCAACAAACAAGGAGGCGCATACTCTTACCCCCTTTGCAGGGAGGCCATGAGGGTGTGGGATTGGGTAATCCGACACGGCGCGAACCTGATCACAGTACATGTTCCCGGGGTGGACAACACAATTGCAGATGGCCTGAGTCGCTCCCAGGCCAGAGTCCACGAGTGGGAACTTCTCCAGGAGGTAGCAGAGGATCTGTTTCTTCGATGGGGAACTCCAGAATTGGACTTGTTCGCCTCCCCATCCAACGCAAAATTGCCCAATTTTTGCTCGCTAGATCCAGGGCCTGGTGTTTTCTGGCGAGACGCGTTGTCCCTCTCCTGGGCAGACAGATTCCTCTACGCTTTCCCTCCCTTCCCGTTGATCCAGAGAGTTCTTCTCAAACTGCGCAGGGAGCATGCAACAATGATCTTGGTGGCCCCATTCTGGCCCAGGCAGATCTAGTTCCCTTTGCTAATTCAGCTGTCCCGGGAACCTCCGCTCCTGTTGCCATTCAGCTCCCACCTCTTGTCTCAGGAGAAGGGTTCACTGGTCCACCCGGACTTATGCTCACTGAACCTGCACGCATGGCTCCTAGAGACATAGCCATCTTGCGTCACGGGGTCTCGCAAGAAGTTGCGGAAGTCCTTTCTGCAGCCAGAAAGCCGGCAACGTGTGCCATGAAATGGCGCCGTTTCTGTCTATGGTCGCAAGCACGCGGCCTTTCCCCTTTATGTTGTCCGGTGAAAGCGGTGTTAGAGTACCTGCTCTCCCTTTTCCGTTCGGGTCTCGCCTACTCCTCGATTAAAATGCACCTCTGTGCCATTTCAGCTTATCACCTCCCGATGGGACAGCGCACGGTGGCACAATTAGATGCCTGTCGAGAATTCTTAAGAGGGGTGTTACACCTTAGGCCGCCCATTAAGGACCCAGTGCTTCCTTGGGACTTGCTCTTTGTCCTGGAACAACTCACGCTTCCCCCACTTTGAACCTGCTGCGGATTGCGAGCTGCGTTTTCTGTCGTGGAAAACGTAAATTTTTGGTTGCTGTTACATCAGCGAGAAGAGTTTCTGAGCTTCAGGCTCTCATGTGCAAAGAGCCCTATTTAATTTTCCACTGGGACAGAGTATCCCTGAGGACAAATCCTAAATTCTTGCCTAAGGTGGTTTCCACACTCACTCTCAACCAGGATATTGACCTGCCGGTCTACTTTCCTAATTACTCTAACAGAGGAGAGGCGCTGCTTCACACCCTGGATGTTCACGCGAGCTTGAGTACTACCTGAGCAGAACTAAGCAGCTTCGCACTTCGGAGCAGCTTTTCGTCTCCTTTACCGAAAGGATGAAGGGCCAACCAGTATCCAAACAGTCCCTGTCTCGCTGGCTTTTCCAGTGTATCTCTTACTGTTATATCAAACGAAAGCCCCTCCCAGGAGCAGTCCGGGGCCATTCCACTAGGGGCGTGGCCACATCTTTTGCAGCACTTGGAAACGTCTCCACTTCTGCCATTTGTGCTGCAGCCACTTGGAGCTCTGTTCATACCTTTATCAGGCATTATAGCCTGGACATCGCTTCACGGCGAAGAGCAGGCTTCGGCCTGGCAGTGCTACAGGGTCTCCTGTCCTAGATTCAGGACCTGGAACGTTCTTTCTTATTTCCTCCTCCCAGAGTGTTTGCAAGCACTACTGCTTGGGAATCAGTCCTAATGGTGTAACCTGCTGCAAGAGCTGTTCTTGAAGATCTACTGTTACGGTAAGTTTTTACGTAACTGTACTATACAGGGGCATGGTTTGAGTTGGAGGTAAGGAGAACAGCAGGGGTATGCCGGGAGGGGAGTGTGGGAGCGATGGGTTAAAAAAGGGATGTAAAGCAGCTACTGTACCTTACCAGTGAGCTGTGTTCGGGCAGACGTGATAGACCGTTGGGCCTAATCTACTGGCAACTATGTATGTATGTAAGAAGCATGATGAAGGCTCACCTAAGCAGAAGTTATATGGTGCACAGATTTTTCTTTTTAGTAGCCCTTATTTAGAAAAAGAAGGGATCGTAATGTGGCTCCATGGAACCTGGCCTTACTGATCCCTTCCACTTCTTGGTACTTTGTCCAACAGAGATCTGCCCCCGCGCTAGCATGATCTTCCTGGACATAAGTCTCCACCACTCATTCACACTAGTGGGATCTGCGCCGGAGGCACCAGGACCCATCGGGAGCAAACTTTTTGCTGGAGGGTCGTCTCGAGAGATGGCGCCGCGAGCAATGGCTCGCGTGGTAATGACTATCTCGGCGACGACCCTCCAACCGCCTCAGTTCCTTTTTTCCCGCCGTCGAGTGCGCTTCAGTGACAACGCCGCTCACCTGTCGGGAGTCTAACTCAAACTAGCGCATAGTTTTCAGTTTATTTTTTTTTGTAATTTTATCTCGATAGTAGTATCGCTTAATTTTATTCTATTTCTGTTATATTTTAAAATTTAACTTATAGTAAAAGTCTCGGCCTACTGGATGGAGTCGACCATGAGCAGGTCAGGTGACGGTAGGGAGACTTCGTATGAAAGCTGTTCAGTCAGTCGGGCTGGGTCCGGTCAGCTCCCTTCTCCTCAGCGGGGTTCCGACAACGGTCAGTCCGATGCCGGGGGATGGGCGGTCCCCGCCCGGCATAAAAATAAGCGGTTGCATTCTCGGCACCGTTCGCCTCAAACTCTTCTTGACCCACAGGTCAAAAGAAAGGCATCACTCGAGGTCGCCCTCTGGTCGTCTGCGCGTCGGCGGTCGGTTATAATTCCTAGTGCGGTGGTCTCCTCCTTGAGTCACCAACTTCCGGTTTCCGCCGTCTTCGACATCGGAGCCCCACCTCGCCTATAGGTAGGGCTCCAGATGAGCAGTTTCATCAGTGGGCCGCTCTTATGGAGCAATGGGCTTGGAGGTTGGTTCTTCTGCTTAGCTCGGTTGCCCCGGAGCCTTCGGGCGATCAGGTAGGGCGGTTGGACCTTCCTAGTCGCGCGGCGCCTCCTTCGGTGCCAGCGACTCCGTGCTTAGGTGTTTCCCCCCCTCACATGGCTGCGGCGCAGGGGGCCACACCGATGCCCTTATCGCCTGTTTTTTTCCCTTCTCTTGCTTTCCAGGTTACAGGGGTGTCCTCGGCGCCTTCCGCGGGGTCACTGCGCTTGTCGGCACCGTCCGTGGCGCCGCTGGGTCTTGCGGCGCCGGTGAGTCTCTCGGCGCCGCCTGCGGTGCCGTTTTCGCCTCCTCGGCGCCGGGGGCCCTCGGGGACTCTCCCTTTCTATCTGCTCTTTCTTCTTCACCTATTTTTCACTCCTTTCCTGTCCAAACAGTCCTTCCTGGACTATCAGGAGATGATGTTGAGCCTGACCCAGACCTTCGGTTGGGTGATGAAGTAGAGGAAACAGGATCCTTCACGCTACAGAGCCTGTGGTCGAGGACCTATCCTTTAAGTCTCTGTTGAGGAACCGAGATCCACTCTTTCTCTCCAGACTATGGACATCGATCCTGGGAAAATATTAAGACTCCAGTATCTTCATGCTTGGAGATCCCTCAGTTTGACTCCTCTGATTCAACCCTCCTTGAGGCGCTGTCTCAAATGGTATGGAAAAATCCTGCTCTTATTCCCTCAGTGGCTAAATCCATTGATAAGAAATATTCAGCTCCCAAGGATCGTCCTATTTTGGCATCCCAAGCCTTTGCGGATCCTATTGTAGTCCTGGCAGAGAATGACAAGGTCGTTCTTCCTCAAGCTACTACAGCTCGACCTATTAACAAAGAGTCTCGTAAAATTGATACATTAGGTAAGAGAGTCTTTGCTGCCTCCACTTTAAGTATGCTGTTGCCAGCTATCAGGGCTATTTTTCTCAGTATGAGTATATCCTGTGGCACTCTATGAAACGAATGGTTGAAGCTCTTCCAGATTCCGACTCCAAGTCAGAGCTCCTTCTAACCGTTATCAGAGGTATTGAGTCCAATAACCAACAGGTTAAAGCCGCCATGGACGCTTTCGACACTGCTTCTCGTTCAGCAGCCGCAGGTATTTGTACTCGACGCCATTCCTGGCTGCGTACTTCTGGCTTTACGAATGATGCTCAGCAGCAGGTAATGGCGCTGCCCTTTGATGGCTCCTATCTTTTTGGTCCTCAGGTAGAGCAAGCCCTAGAGGCCACTCAGAAAACTAGGTCGGCCATTAAGTTGGCTAGACCCCCTACCCCTCTCGGGGCATGTAGGTAGCGTCAGTTTCATAGTAGCCAGTCCTTTGAGGCAGAGGCAGAGAAGCTTCCATAAAAGCCAACCTGCCCAACCTCAAAAGAAGGCGCAGCAGAAAGTGCAGGGGCCTAAAGCCCCCAGCGCTACCTTATGAATTGCCGGCCCCAGTTCCATCCACACTGCCCGAGATGGAACTTTCTCCTCCGGTGGGAGGTCGTCTGATGTACTTCTACAATCAGTGGAAGTCCATAACCTCGGACAAATGGGTCCTTCGGATAATTCGCGAGGGTTATTCTCTCAATCTTTTGGAAAACCCCGAATTGCCTGAGGATTAGCATTCTAGACCTCAGAAATTAAACAAATTCCTCCCAAGGGAGAAATTCAAAATGATTTCCCTAGGTACCCTGTTACCTTTGCTGCATCAGCACGACTGGCTGGCCTCCCTGGATATGCAGGACGCTTACCAGCATATCCCCATCCACCCGACCCATCGCAAATTCCTGAGGTTTGTAGCTCTGGGTCAGCATTATCAGTTCAGAGTCCTGCCTTTTGGGCTATCCTCGGCGCCGCGAGTTTTTACAAAGTGTTGTGCAGTTCTCGCAGCGCATCTCAGGAAGCTCGGACTCCGAGTGTTTCCCTACCTAGACGATTGGCTCCTAGCGAGTCCTTCCAGCCAAGGGACTCTGGAAGCCGTTCAAACCGCTTCTCGCCTTCTTACGTCCATGGGAGTTCTGCTAAATCTGAAGAAGTCACCACTGCAGCCCTCCCAGAGGCTCCTTTTCATAGGGACTCTTCTGGACACCTCTTCCGCGAAGGCTTCCTTCCAGAGGACAGAAGACTCGACATCCTTCAGATGGCCCGTTACATCGGGGAGAACCGATCAGTCACAGCTCTCTCAATGCAACGTATGTTGGGTCTCATGGCGTCCTCAGTGTTCACTGTGCCCCTAGCTCGGTTACACATGAGGACCACCCAATGGATGCTCTCCGCTCAGTGGTCGCCGACTTCTCACCCCCGGTCTTATCCCATCAAGGTGGCGGAGCCCCTCGAGGTCTCTCACCTGGTGGTCTCAAGAGACAATCTCCTGGAAGGATTCCCCTTTGCTCCTCTGGATCATCAGATCTCCATCACCACAGACGCATCGCTAATGGGATGGGGAGCTCACTGTCTCTCTCTCCACACTCAAGGTGTATGGACTCAGCTCCACATAAATGTCCTGGAGATGAGAGCGGTCCTCTATGCGATCCGGCGTTGAAGGATGTTCTTTGTCACAAGAACATTCTCCTTCAAACGACAACAAAGCTGTGATGTATTACATCAACAAGCAAGGCGGTGCTCACTCTTATCCCCTTTGCAGGGAAGCAATGAGAGTGTGGGAGTGGTGCTTGGAGCACAAGTCTCTAATTCAAGTGGTATATCTGCCGGGTGTACAAAACGACTTAGCAGATCACCTCAGCAGGACGGAGGCAGACCCTCACGAGTGGTCTCTCGACCCAGCCGTAGCTCAGTCACTGTTCGAAGAGTGGGGGACTCCAGACCTGGACCTTTTTGCATCCCCACTCAATGCAAAACTGCCTCTCTTCTGCTCCAGAAATCCAGGGCCTGGCATTTCTGTCAGGATGTGTTCAGGCTGCGGTGGACAAACGCTTTCTTACGCCTTCCACGCTTCCTTTAATTCAGAGTTCTCCTCAAGTTCGAGTCTCAAGGGACCAAGATGATTCTCATTGCTCCTCCTGGCCTCGGCAACTATGGTTTCCTCTACTCAACAGTATGTCTGCAGCCTCTCGAGACCACTTCCTTGCAAATCAATCTTTTGACTCAGGTTCGTTGGTCCATCCCAACCTGAGGTCACTTCACCTTCATGCTTGGTTCCTGAAGGTAGAAGTGAACCTGTTCAGCGTCTCGTAGAGTCTCAGGCGTCCTTCTGGCTGCTCGGAAGCCAGCTACCCGAAAAACTTACGCTTCTAAGTGGAAACACTTTTCTCTCTGGTGTGCAAAGTCCTCTTGGAATCCCTTTCCTGTCCTCCAGACAAGGTTCTGGAGTACCTTTTGGACCTATCAAATTCAGGTCTCCAGTACTCCACGGTTAAAGTTCACCTTAGTGCCATTTCAGCGTACCATGAGCCGGTTTCTTCCTTGTCTCTGGCTGTTACCTATGGTGAAGAGATTTCTTAAGGGAATTCTGCATACCAGACCCCCTGTTAGACGTCCGGTCGCAGCCTGGGACATTAACCTTGTGCTAGACATGCTCACTCGGAAGCCTTCCAGACCCCTAGCTACCTGTGAGCTAAAATTTCTTACCTGGAAGACAGCCTTCCTAGTGGCCATTACCTCAGCCACCAGGGTCTCTGAGATACATGCCCTGGTTACGGACCCTCCGTATACTGTGTTCCATAAGGACAAAGTAGTTCTTACTCATCCTAAATTTCTTCCCAAGGTTGTGTCAGAATTCCATCTAAACCAACCTCTGGTGCTTCCCTCTTACTTGCAAACTTCCAAAATGAAGGAGAGCGGTCTCTTCATTCCTTGGATATTAAGAGAGCCTATGATTCTACTTAGATAGAACCAAAATTTTCATGAAGACTCAGCAATTGTTTGTTTCCTTCAGCGAGACCGGCTGGGTCAGCCTGTCGCTATCAGATGCATCTCATCATGGTTAGTGGCATGTCTTCGACATTGCTATTCCATGGCACAGGTTAAATTAGAAGGTGAGTTTCGCTCACTCTACTAGAGGCAGTTGCGGCATCCCTAGCGGAAGTCATAATGTTCCAATTGCAGATATCTAGCAATACCATACCTGGAGCTCAGTGCATACCTTCATTAAGCATTATGCACTGGATGTTCATGCCAGGCGTCATTCCGCCTTGACAGAACTATCCTTAATGGACTTCTGTCCTAGGCAGTGAAACTCTGGCTCCCCTGCCACCCTTTTGGGGGATTATCAGCTTGGTACTCTCCCACTAGTGTGAATGAGTGGTGGAGACTTATGTCCAGGAAGATATGAAAATTACGTACCTACCGTAATTCTTGATCTTCTTGGACGAGTCTCACCACTCATTCCTCCCTCCATCCCCGAGCTCACCGCTGTGTTGGTCTTCACTCCAAAATCTTTTAGGCTGTGAAGACTTCTTTGTAACCCTTCTTACAGGGTGGTCAGAGCTATCTTATGTCCGTTTTGTAAGGTTAGGTTTACTCTTTACGTTAGTTGCGCTGCACCTCCTTGGTAAAAAAGGTACTGAGGCGGTTGAAGGGTAAATCGCCGAGATAGTCGATACCCATGTGACCACTGCTCATGGCGCCATCTCGCTGACGACCCTCCAGCAAAGTTTGCTCCCGATGGGTCCTGATGCCTCGCTAGATCCCACTAGTGTGAATGAGTGGTGGAGACTCGTCCAAGAAGATCAAGAATTACGGTAGGTACATAATTTTCATTTTTGTGATGTCTGGGAGCCAGTGCAGGTCATGCAGAACTGAGGTCATGTGACTTGATCTTGAAAGACCCATCAGCAACCTGGCCGCTACGTTCTGCACCAGCTGCAGCCGATGGAGGTTCCTTCCACTGACCCCGAAGTAAAAAGCACTGCAATAGTCCAGCCTTGACGTGACAAAGGCATGCACCAGTGTTGCCAGGTCACCAGGCGGAACTAGGGGTTTAATCTGAGCAATGTTCAAGTGGTAGAAACCACTCTGGACGATGGACGACACCTGCGATTCAAGTGTCAAACCGTCATCAAGGATAACAGCCAGATTCCTCACTCTAGGAGCAGCCACCAACGGAGTAGGACCAAGAAACAATCCTTTTCCCACACCCGTGGCAGCCACATCATGCCGATGACCAGGCTCAACCACCAGTAGTTCTGTCTTGTTGGGGTTCAGTTGCAGCCAGTTAGAGGACATCCAGTCTTGGATCTCGGCCAGGCATCTAATAAGCACTTCCATGGAACTATTTGTCCCGGTGCAAAAGACATATACAGCTAGGTATCGTCTGCATAGCAGTGAAAACATAGACTGTACTATCTAATTTGCTCACCCAGGGGCAGCATGTACACTGCAAACAACATCGGCAACAAGATCGAACCTTAAGGAACTCCACAAGGTAGGGGCTTTGAGCAGAAGGAGAAATTCCCCATCACTACCTGTTGCGTCCTGCCTATGAGATAGGACTCAAACCAGTTGATGACAGTACCGGTGAGTCCACAATACTCTCTAAGGTGCTCAAGAAGCAAAATATGGCCCATGGTGTCAAATGCTGAGGAGAGATCTAGGAGAACAAGAACTGACTGGTTTCCTGTAGCGCTCGCCTGAGGAGGTAATTCTGCACCATGACCAATGCCGTTTCAGTGCTATGCCTTGCCCTAAATCCAGACTGGAACAGTTCGTAGACGTCAAAGGCCACGAGGTGGGCTTCAAGCAGCAGAGCCACCACTTTCCCTAAAAATGGGAGGTTGGAGATTGGTCAATAATTCGTCAATGTCAAGGTGGAGAGATGATTTCTTTAGAAGTGACTTAACCAGTGCCTCCTTCAAGGAGCCGGGGAAGGACCCGTCTGAGAGTGACAATCTCAGTGAACACTGGTCCCACAGACTCTGCACATCCCATTAGGAGACGTGTCGGGCCTAGGTCCAGTTCACAAAAGGTGGTCCCTCAGCTTCAAGATTACCTCGACTATCTCCACTACCTCACTGGCTGGAACTCCCCCCAAACAATAGGAGTGCCTCTGCTTGTACAAGGCCTATCACTGCAAGGCTGATGTAGCCCCACTGGGGAAATCCCCAACCGAATGGAGGACACAGTCAGAGAAAAACCAAGCAAACTCCTGACTTCACAGTGCAGCGATCCGACCACATGACTGGATCAATCCTGAGGTCAGTGACCCCAAGTCCCAGTAAGAATACCAAATCCAAGGCATGGCCGTGGTGATGAGTAGCAGAAGCAACAGCTTGTGCGAGGCCCAGAGATGCCATAAGCTGAGAGAGTTTTGATCAAAATACAAGAGCTTGTCGTCGACCCAGGCATTGGAAGTCCCCCAGAATCAACCATCTGGATGATTCCAACACCCTGTCGGTGATGAAGTCTGCAACTTCCTGCAGAAACTCCCTCCATGCCCAGGAGACTGGTACACAAGGAGAATCCTCCAGCCTGGATCCCCACACACTGCCAAGCATTCAAACAATGAGGTAGATTCCACCGGGGACACGTAGAAGTTCAGGCTGGATCTAAAATAGATGGCCACACCCCCCAACCCCTACATTCTCTCCTCGGGCAGTGCACTGCAGAGTACCCGGCTGGGAAAGAGACCACTAGAACTGTCCCCATGTCCTCACCCAGCCAGGTCTCTGCGATGCAAGCATGATCAACAGAGGAAATCAAGTCCACCATAACTGCGGTCCTGTTCCTCATTGATCTGGCATTGCATAGCACCACCCGAAGGGGGACAGTGGAGACTGCAGGCCCACCAGCTACCTACCCACTCAGTCCGGTGGGAACCCTGGGGATGGGTACCAAACACATCTGGCCTCTCTCAAGGCTCCAATTTAACCCAGGGCATCTCCTGCCCCTAACCACTCCAATGTTACTCACCTCCGCAGTGCTCCCAGCACTCTGCCACCATCCTACATGCCCCTTAGCAATACCGTCCTCACAACAGCATCTGGAAGAGGAAGGTCGACAAAGGGGCAAAGGTCGTGCAGTAGAGACGCTGTGTAGGTGACACGGGGGATGGCCAAGACACACACACACTCTCTCCACTAACTCAATAAATTACATAAAACATGGTTCTAGGGACATGGATATGTTGGTCATCCACACTTTCTGGCAGGTTCCTTGCCGCTTTAAATCTTGCCGGAAGGTCTTCAAGCTGGCTCCTCCCACCCACCCGGGTGGTAAAACCCTCAGCTCCGCCCCATGACGCCAGATCTTCCTTACCGCTTGGAAGCTCAGGTTCCCTCCTTAGCGCTCTGCATTTTCGACTGGTTCCTGATTTTTCGGTTTCTCCTAATTTAGTTGGAAGTTTTCTAAAACTTCGATCTTCTCCCTCGCGGCTGCGATGGATAATTCGTTTCCCAGCTCCCGGAGGCGACCGGGTAATTCCTCCAGGAAGGACCCGCACTCCACGTGCGTTTACTGCCTTGACTTGGACCATGATCCGCAAGTTTGCAATTTTTGCTGTGCCCTTTCGACCAGCGCCCTGGAGGATCGTGCGGCCCGTTTGGGGCTCGGGCGACCTGAAACTTTTTCCACGCCAGAAAAATCCTTGGAGGCTCGTCGGGCGGTGTCCGCATCGGCTGTCTCGGCTGAGCAGCTCGATCTCTTTTCCTCCATGGAGGAGGCAGTGACCAAGTCTGCTCCCCCCCTCCTCGGTCACGGCGCTTATCCCGCTCTCTTTGAGTTCTCCTCATTCAGCTTCATTCAAGGAGCTTTGCCAGTCCCTTTCCTCGAAGGGAGAGGGACCTTAGGGACCTGCCTCTTGGCCCAGGTCAAAGAAGTCACAGGCTAAGTCCCATCGTCGGCGCTGGTGGGAGCGGGAGAGTTCCCCTTCCCCTGTCGGCCAACTTTCAACTTCGGTCAAGGGTGCGCCTCAGGCCGCTGGCTTCTCGGTGTCCCCGTCAAGTCAGCCGGCCATGACTCCCGTCAACGTTGTCGAGTCTCTCAACCCGTCATCCGGGTGGTCTGCAGGAACCGTCACGGCGGGGCGAGTTCTACCTGTACCTTGAGGCGACAGGCCTCGGTCTTTCGTCTGAGCCGAGGAAGAGTGGGCGTCCCCGCTCCTTCCAGGCCCACCCTCTGTTTCCCAGGTTTGGGTCTCGGTCCTCTTCTCGGTCAAGCCGCTCCGCCCGACTTGGCGATCTCAGTCGGGGCACGAGTTAAGTGGCATTACTGTTCCTCCTCGTCTCCCTCCTCGGATGAGGAGTGGCTTCGATGCAGATGGCGTCGACGTTACGAGGAGTTCATGTGGCAGCAGTTGTTATTGTCCGGGAATCAATCGACTCCGATTCATTCCCCGTCCCAGCTGCCACCCGAATGGCCAACACAACCGCTCGCTGCGGTCGAGGTGCCCACTTCAGGGCTGGTTGTTCGTCCGAACCTTGCTGCCCCACCGTCTTCGGTGGAACCTCGGTCGGGTCACGACCTATCCCGCAGGTTGTCTGTTCCCCTCAGTCCCGCCAGCCCTCGGCGGGCGAAGAGTGACTCAGCCTGAGGCAGTTCTTTGCAGACCCTTTGGAGTCCGATGTCGACTCCTCCATGTTCCCCAGTTGGGAGGACCCGGGGTCCTCCCCGGAACGTTCTGTGGATGACAGCCCATCGTCCTTTATGGGTCTGCTTCAGCTCATCTCGGAGTTCACCGGGATGCAGCTTGAACCCGTGTCCAAACGGGTCTCTTATCCCGACAGAGATTCTAGACCGAGGGGGTTCACCCTCGGAGGCCTTCCCGGTGGCCGAGGCCATTATCGGCCCGTCCTTGGAGCTCTGGCGACGGCCTACTTCCTGTCCTGCGCCCTCGGCCAGGAAGTACTCTGTCCCTGTTAGTTCTTTGCCCGGTTTCTCGGAGCACCCCTCTGCTGAGGGGTTAGTTACCGATAATGTCTTCCAGTGCTCTGCGAACGCTCGGGATGTGGATAGGCCCCCCGACAAACAGTCCAAAAGGATGGACTATGTTGGGCGCAAGGTTTACGCTGCGTCCTCCCTAGGCCTCCGACAGGCCAGCTCGGCCACACTGATGGCACATTTTTCCCCGCCCTTTTGGGCTCCCTGGATGGGGTGCTCCCTCATCTCGGCTGACCAGCAACGGACCCACGGTCCGGCCCGGGTGCGGAAGTTTCAGGTAAGGCGGTGGCGAAGCAACAGCTTCAGACTGCTCTGGACTTAGGTGATTCCTGTGCCAGGTGAGTGGCGGCCCGCAGTGCCATGCGCCCGCATGGCGTGGCTGAGGTTATCCTCTTTCTCAACGGATACCCAGCACAAGTTGGCGGACATCCCCCTCTTGGGGACTGACCTCTTCGGCCCTGGAGTGGAGACACCTCCAGGGGACCGAGAAGTCCGATGCCACTCCGGACTCGGTCACCCCCGCCCGGAGGGACAAGGGCCGCTGGCAGCCTTTGCGTAAGCCCCTTTGTCCCTCGGCCCCTGCAGCTCGACCGGCCCATCAACTCCAGCATGAGGGCCAGCAGGCTTGCGCTGGGCATCCTGACCCCAGACCAGCGGCTTCCTCTAAAGGGAAACAGGGAGGTAAAGGCCCAGGAGCTCCCTCGGCCAGTCCCTCCTCCAAGCCTGCTCAGTGATGGGCTGAGGGGCGCTGTCCCCGTCACCCCTTCCCGGGTTCCCCATGGGAAGACAGCTCCGCCCCTCCTCCACCTGGTCTGCTTTCCCGGACCTCTGGGTGTCGAAGGTGCTAGGGGAAGGTCCTGCCTCGGGTTTGTGAGCAGGCCCCACCCTTTCGAGCCGTTGTCCCTCGGGGGCCATGGGGTCCGCAGTCTCGTCGGCCCGAGCCAACATGCCTGGCCCCTCGAGATAGAGGTGATCAGGAAGGTGGCGGATCCTCCTCCAGACTCTGGGTTTGTGTCCAGGTATTCCTGGTCCCTAACGGACGGGATGATCTCTCTGTCTCAGATAGCCCATCCTCAGAACGAGGCGTGTGGCTCTATTTCCTGAACCTCCAGGATGTACTTACACTTTGTTTCGTCCATTTCTTGGGAGACTCCTCCGTTTCTTAAGTGGGGGATCTCTTTTCGAGTTCCAGGCCAGGCCCTTCGGTCTCTGCTCAGCAGCATTCCTGCGGCACTGAGGGTTCCGGGCATAATCCCACCCGGATGGCGGCCTGACTGTAACCCCTCCAGGGCGGAGGGGGACGGTCCAGAGTCTCCTTTTTATTGGAGCCACGCTGGAACTCGTGTCTAGGCGGGTGATCCTTTCTTCGGGACGAGGCTCGACTCTTGAGTCTGAGCTCGGCTCCTGGCGGACAGGGCCAAGGTTCTTCTTCCCTTACCTAGTCAGGTCTGACTGGGCAACTGCGCCCTGCCCGGGACTCATGCACCTCCTGGGCCTTGCGGCGGCCTGCACCAGCGTGGTCTGTTTGGATCCGCGGTTCATGCGTCCCCCTAATGGGGGCTGGCCAGCCAGCCAGCAGTCACAACGCTGCGTTCCTTTGGACCAGTTCGTGACAACAGCCCAGGGGTTAGGGAACGCTCTCCTTTGGACCGTTCCAGCTCATCTGCAGGAGAACATCCCGTTCATCCGCCCCGAGTCGACGGTCTTCTCCGACCGATGCATCTCGGATGGGTGGGGGTGCCCATCAAGGGGAATACAGAGCGCACCGCCTCTGGTCCTCTCGGGAGTCCCGACATCTTCCTACCAGCAGGAGCTCCAGGCGGTCCGCTTAGCTTGCACCGCTCGCTCCGTCTGTGCGGGGTCTAGTGGTTTAGGTCTAGGCGGACAATACCATGACCATGTGCTACCTATCCCGCCAGGGTCGGATGAGCCCCATGCCTCTGCGTAAGGAGGTTCTCTGCATTGGGTCTTTCGCGCAGCCAGGAGGCGGTTTCCTAGCCATTTTGATGGCAGGAGCCTCCATCACCCTGGCCGATGCCCTAAGCCGGTTAAGGGCTGCGCCTCACGAGTGGTTTTCCCTGCCGGAGGTAGCACAAGATCTTTCTCCCTCTAGGTCACACCTCGGGTGGACCTTTGTTTTTCCCTCCAGGGAGAATTTGAGGCCGAGACTGTCTCATGGCCGCCCCCTCAGCACGGTTCGCTGTAGGGGATGCCTTTGAGGCCGTGGACCCCGGGCCTCTTCTATGCCTCTCCCCCATTTCCCTTGACCCACAGGCAAGGCGAGGAGGGTCTAGGCGCAGGTGATTCTGGTAGCCCCAGACTGGTTTTGCCAGCTCTGGTATCCAGCTCTCCTCAGTCTCAGCCCCAGGCTCCCGAGGTGGCTTCCAGCCCGCCCGGTCCTGATCTCTGTGGTTAGGGGAAGGTACTCCATCTGGACCTTCAATCCCTGCACCTGACGGCTTGGTCCCTGTGCGGCTAGTGGCCAGGCCTTGGGTCTTCCGGCAAGGTCCTCAACATTTTTGAGGCGTCCTGCCAGGAGTCGACCAGATATGCTCGCCTTCAAATGGAAGAGTTCTCGATTTGGTGTTAGGATAGGGCCTGGTCCCCTCTCCTGTTCCTCGGCGAGCATTCCGAACTACCTTTGGTCCGTTCTTTTCTTGAACAAGGGCTTCGGTCAACGACCCTCAAGGTGCTCCTGTTAGCCACTCCCGTCTTCCAGGCGCGGGCCGGAAGGTAGTTGGTGGCGCAGGAAAGGTGGTCTAGCGCTTTCCAAGGCCTTGATCACACCTCCCCTCTGGGGAGAGTATCCCCATTTCTGTGGGATCTTACGCTGGTATGGGCTTAGCCCACGGGCAAGCCGTTCGAACCTTTGCACAGGTGTGAGTTTCCCCACCTGTTGTGGAAGAACACCTTCTTGAGGCTACCATGCCAACCAGAAGGACGGGAGAGTTTCAGGTGCTCCTTTGAATCTCCCTATCTGGTCTTCCACAGGGACAAGGTTGTCCTGCACCCCACCCGAAGTTCCTTCCGTAGGCGGTGGCGGAGTTTTTTTTCCCTAACCAGGTATTATCTCTGCCAGGGTTCATCCCCATTCACACCTCGGAGGCCGTATATAGGATCTATTGGGACCCTATTTAACGCTCGCCTTCCCAGGGAGCGTAGGGCTGAAGTTCGGGAGAGGTTCGCCAGCTGTTTATCATCTACGCTGAAGCCGCACCTGGCAGACCTGCAGCCAAGCGAACGACGAGCGGGTGGGTCACCTCCTGCATAGATCTCCGCTATAGGTGGGCGGGCATGGAGCCTCCCAGAGGGATAAGTGCTCATTTTACCGGCCCTTCCGCTGCATCGGTGGCTGTTTCCGAGAATACCCCTGTCCAGGATATCTGTAGGGCTCCTACATGGAAGCAGGCATATACCGGTTCCCCCTTCCACATCGACCTTGGGTCACACCGGGATGTTGGTCGGGGCCTCGGTTCTCCAGTCTTTATACCTAAGTAGGTGGTGTGCGCCTTGCCTCCCTCCTCCCAGAGAACTGCTAGGAGTCTGCCAGAAAGTGTGGATGAACAACATATCCATGTCCCTAGAAATACAGGTTACTCACCTATAACAGGAGTTCTAGGAATGGTATATGTTGTTCATCCACACGACCAACCCGGCCTCCCCGGCCTCGATGCACAACCTAGCTTCAAGCGGGCTAGATCTGGCGTCATGGGGCGGAGCCGAGAGTTTTACCACCTGGGTGGGTGGGAGGAGCCAGCTTGAAGACCTTCCAGCAAGATTTAAAGCGGCAAGGAACCTGCCAGAAAGTGTGGATGAACAACATATACCATTCCTAGAACTCCTGTTACAGGTGAGTAACCTGTATCTGTGGATGCTACTACACAGATGCACCACACGTAATAATTGCTTCCCTTAATATCTCATGGAGGGAGTCCCAATACCATATTATAAAAGGACAGTGGTCCTGTCATTTTGGAATAAGTTGGCTATATTTTCCATTATTTCTCTCTTAAAAGGTTCTGTAGTTGGGACATGTAAAGAATGTATGAGAATGAGATGCATTCTTCTCGTCACGTAGCCGCCAACAGTGGGGGGTGGGATGGGGGTATATTCGGTTTCCACTTAGCAACCCTGTCAGGGGGGAAAACAAATCTTACCTTTATCTTCCAAAAGTATTCTTGCCAGGATGGCGAGGCCATCACTTTAGAGGAATTTCCCCAGATTTTAGTCTACTCCAGTTTTGACAAGCGGAAACCAGCTTCCTGTTTCCACTTTGCTATAATAGGCTGAACCGCTTCACCTTTGTGACAGTTCAAAAACTTATATAACTTAGATATAGACTGTTTGGCTTTTGTGAGGGAGGAAAGCTCTATTAAGGTTGGGCCTGTTGTGGGATCTGTTAAATCACTAGGCAACTGCTTTAGTTTCTTTTGTATATATGCTTGAATTTTCAAGTAATATAGTTTATCCCTGGGAGTCCATCCCAGTTTTGCAGAGCATTCCTCAGAGGAAAGGATAAGATCTCCCCTCATTATCTGTGTTGGGCAACAAAAACCCAGAGCTACTTGTCGCCTACACCAGGGGTCTGTCCAGCCAGGTAGAAAGTCTGGGGCCTTGATGAACCAGCACTGCCTCAGAACTCCCTTTTGACCCTGTCATATGTTCTAAACAGATCCCAAGCCTTGCGAGTCACCTGGATAGCCAAGTAGTAGTCAACTGTTGGTGATCGGGGGGGGGGCAAACAAACAAGAAGAAATATGAGGGTCCTGCAGGAGAGCCCTCTCTGTATCTTGCCAGTGTGCCCACACAGGGCTGTGTGACTAAAAGAGCACCAATCTCACTTGGGGTACAAGCCAATAGTCCTTCAAGTCGGGTATAGCTTGACCTTCTGAATTTTTACTTGCCATAAGGAGGGATCTACATATCAGGGGCCTTTTATTAGCCCAGATAAATCTGAGAATTTTTGTCTGGGTCTCCTTAAACTAACATTGTAATAATTGTATAGGGACACATTGAAATAGATACAAAAGCCTTGGGAGGAGGTTCATTTTTACCGCTTGAATTCTAGCATAAATTTGTAAGGGTATTAGGGACCAACGTTTCATATCCTCCCAACTGACCCAGCATTGGTTTATAATTATCGAGATAAAGGTGTTTATTAGTAGCTCTTAATGTAACCCCCTAAATATTTAAAGGTAGACATATCTCATCTCATCTTGTATTTTAAACGTAAGAGAAGGGGTGGGTCATAATTTAGCTTTAAAATCTCAGTTTTAGTAGAGTTGAGTGAATATCCCGAGAGTATGGAGAATGTTGCAATCGTATCCATTATTATAGGTACTGACGTGTTTGGGAAAGTTAACTATAAACAGCACGTTGTCACGTAGAGAGCGACTCTGTTACCATCCTCCCACCTCCACTCCCCGTACAATCTAATCCATTGGGCCAAAGGCTCAATATATAATGCAAATAATAATGGGGGCAATGGGCATCCCTGTTGTGTGCCCCTTCCCACACCGAACCTCTGTGAAACCGTCCCATTTGTGAGAATGTAAGCCTGAGGACCTGCATATAAGAGCTTTATGGTGTCCACAAAACTGTTAGGAAATCCAAACCCAGCAAAGAGCTGATAAAGAAATTCCCAGTGAACCTGATCAAATGCTTTTTCAGCATCTAAACTCATGATTATAGCAAGGGTAGTGTGTTTGTTCAAATGGGCTATAATGTGCATGGTCCGGCAGACACTATCCGCGGCCTGCCTATCTGAGGCAAATCCAGTCTGGTCTCTATGCACCAAACGGTATTAGTTATGTGTGGTTCATAGCTCAGTGCTTATGCTTCATACTGCAGTTTAATGTAAGTTGTGCTTGGATACAGAGGCCAATAGAAGTAGGACAATGCTGTCACGGTGTTAGTGTAGGACTTGATTAGTGCTTAGGTACTTCCGCAGATTTGAGTAAGTCAGTGGTTACTGTAAATTGGATAGTATAGGCATGGTGCTTAACTGTTTGAACTGGTGAGTAAGTTGATAAGACTTGATGTTTTGGCTTTACTCTGTATTCCACCGTAGGAAGGCTGCTTAGTCGAGTAGGAAGATATCCCCCAAAAAAATAATAAGTATTAAATGGTTATTAAATGATTATCTCCTCCGGAGAGTGTAGCCAGTAGCACACAGGAGAGGAACCCCCCCCCCCTTGGGGGAGAAACCTCTGAGGACCCATGGCTACTGATCTACCCGTCCTTCTGGGCATACTAAAGGAGAATAATCCTAAAGTAATGATATTAAGTTGTCGGCTAATCTGAATTCTAGAGTTGTAGATCCTGGTCCTGTGACAGCAGGGAAGCTGGAATCGAAGTACTGATGTCTGAGTGGTGAAGATGGCAGAACATCCTTCTAGTGAATTCCTAGTCCATGAAATCCATGTCCAGGCAGACTCTGATAGTAGACTGGAATCCAAGTTAAGAGTATAAACAATTTGAAGCATCGAAAGTTGCATTAGTCAAGCAATCCAAAAGGCAAGGCAGTCTTCTCCAAGAGAACCTGTAACCAGGGCTCCAGATAAGGTGTGTACCGGCCTATTTTACTCACCTCATTTTAGGAAATACTCTTCAGAAATTTTTTTAATGCGTATCAGTATTCACCCAACATTTGTAAATGTAACCCCCCTGCAAATGGGGGTTCCCAAAAGACTTCCAGGAGCTTGCTTGAATGCTCCAAGCCTGAATGGTGTTTGGCGTTTAAGCCATTTATCAGTGAGTGTTTTTAGAACCTCTGGTACTGTCTCTTTAAGAGCTGTCTGCTTGCAGACATAATTAGTTTGTATGGGGGACTGTGTGTTTCTTTGATTGAGTACCACTCAAGCTGCTGCCAATTCACCCCATTTTTGCAGTCACTAGGAGTGCAAAGGGAACCTGTCTGAAAGATGTAACTGATTGCCAGAAATCATTTACAGTAATAATAAAATTACAGTTTGTCTAACCTGCTTTCTTTGCAGTCAGAACTGTCTGCCTAGTTCCCCATTCTGGTTTTGAACTGCTGAACTGGACCAATCAGTGTGGGGTAAACTAGCTCTAAAATGATGCCTTGGACGAATCAGAACTTGGGACTCATAATCTGAGCCAGCCACAAGAGGATTGTATGGGCAGTGACTCTGGGAGATGTAGTTTAGACTTCAGTGCCTTTTTGGACCAACAGCAGCAGTCTATTGTGAGTGACAGCCAATCCAGTCAAGAACTGGGAGGAACTCAAAGGAAGTGCCCGGTTTTGTCTGTTGGGAGTTTCAGTTTGAGATCTGAAAGTGAGGAAAGAAACCTGTGCTCCTTCAGTGCACAGTTTTAGTCAAAAAGTGTGCAAGGCCCAGAGTTCCGGTCTACAACTTGTGTAACTGCTTGTTAGGACTGAATCCGTCCTGTGAAAAGAATCAAAGGATCTCTGAAGAGTAGAAACCAGGCTCACCCTGTAGAAGACTGAAGAAATTGTTGAATTACACTTCGGTCTGTCAGGAACTGAATCTGCTGTGTGTTCTCCTGGTTGTGTGCAGTAATTGCGATTGGGATACAGATGCAGCCTGCCTGGTATAGTGCTTTCTTTTTTTACCATATAAATGTGTGAGGAGTCTCTTGGAGATCAAAAGTAGCCCTGCTGACATTGAAGGACCATATCTTCTTTGGAGGTCGTGAGTACTAATTGAGGTCGCTCCCTGTTGAATTGCCACATTAAATCCAAATGGAATTACTGTACTGCTGACTGTTTAATTCTCCTTTTCTCTGTGTGAAAGGGCCCCTACCAGCTGCCACGGTTTGGACTAGCCACTAGGGCTTGGGTACCCAGGGACAGTAACTGATAGGGATAGGCCTGTGCACAGAGCCATAGGTAGATTATTAGAGTGATAAGCTAATTAACCTGATTTCCCCCTGTCCTTGTTATATCCCCCTAAATAAATCAGAGCTGTTTGTTTCAACAAAGTTATACTGCCTGAGGTATTTGTCTATGTTAAAGTACTGTACTGTGATTGTTGCACTGTATCTTATTTTACAGGATGTCCGGTGCCTGAACCAGCCTTGGGGGTAAGTGTATACTGTGAAGGTAATTCTGCTATATGTGTGGGCCACTAGTGGGAAGAAAGGGGGGCTGCAGTGTCCCAGAGGGCTGTGACCAAGTAAGTTTAACTATTGCAAACCCTGACCTCTGGGTGGAGGCACCCGCCATTGGATCCAGGCCCCTCAACCTGTTAGTGGCAAATCAGGCAGGGGTAGTAGCCCCTGGGATAGCGCCATCTAGGGGTTACATAAATACTCCACAGGCCAAAGAATAGTGCTTCGTAACATAACTGGTGATTCAAAAGGAACATTTTTTTGCCAGATTTACAGCACTTGTATGCATCCCACTTTTGTTTTACTCACTATGTTTTAAAACTGGTGAGTAAATTCCTACCTGCCAACATTATTTGGAGCATTGTTGGCATCTGAAATTCTTAGCTAGGAAAAAAGCGACATTTTTTTTTAATAAATGTACTCCTCGGTCCACTTTAGCAAGACATTTGTACACATCTGAATTTCGTTTTACTCGCCTCACTTTCAAAATGAGGAGTACAGGTACTCATTCCAAAAAATCTTATCTGGAGCCCTGCCTGTAACCAAATGACTATGTCTCTAGACCCAGAAGATGAAGACTGGTTGTTGATGTTCCGAATGGCAAGCTTTGCAATTGAAGGCCTTGGTGACGAAGCACAGGAGCTAGATGCAGGCTACGTGATCTGGAGAGGGCGACGTAGTAGGAACCGCTGGTCCGGAGTGGATGAAGCAGGGAAAAGTGAATTAGCAATAGATTTTTTACGAATAGATAGACATAAGCTTGATGGACCTCCAGCCCCAAGGGGCAAAGCAGATCGTAGAAATAGGTGACAGCCTGTGATGAACCTTCAGGCCCTGTGAGGGCGAAGCAAGTAAGTATGAGCAGATAAAGTAAAGTGGACCTGCACATAGGTCAGCAGTAGTAGTAGTAAATCAACCTGCATGATGCAGACGTAGTAGCAGAGGAGTAGTATTGAATGGATTATGTAACGTACACAGTGGAGAGCATTGAGACAATGTAAATTTGCATGTAAATCAAAGAACTTCTGTTTGCTGAGCTATATAGCTCAATAGAGCGATGTATATGTATGGTTAGGGAAGCCAGGATGGTACAGCAGCTGGAATTAAACTCATGAGAATGGTCTGACAAGTCCTGAATTGACACGCTCCTAATAGTCATGGATGGTGACAGATGAAGGAGAGGACTAAACTGGATGAAGTAGTTATGTAACAGGATCCAATAAGCCTTATAGCGCTGGAGTAGAGTAATGTTGAAGCATAAGTCATGAAATAGAAGCTCTTCCGGATAGGGTTCAGCTAAGTGTCCTGGCAGGAGTGGGGTAGTAGCAAATCCGTACGAACTGAAGCAGGAAGCAGAAGTATCCAAAGGAATTGTCGGCGAATGTCCAAACTAATCCAGGATGGGGGGGGGGGCATGGCTAGCCGGCAAGCATGGAGGATGTTTGTTAACGCAGCTCCCTGGGGTGACGGCTCCTAACTTGATGATTCAGCTGAATAATTGATTTTGAGCTACTTTCTCAGCGATCACTAGCTCTCAAGTCCTAATGGCCTCTGGAAAAATCAAAAAACAAACAGGCTAAACTGCAATTTGGGGCCAAAACACCAGCTAGAAACAGTGAGAGTGATTCATGCAAATCTGGGCCTACCTTGCCAGCTGTTAGCATAGACGGCGCACACACTGAAGATACTGCAATGGAACTCGCTAAGTCTCTAGCTGGGGTCCCCAAA
Source organism: Neoceratodus forsteri (assembly GCA_016271365.2). Lineage (NCBI taxonomy): Eukaryota > Metazoa > Chordata > Ceratodontiformes > Ceratodontidae > Neoceratodus > Neoceratodus forsteri. Next base: position 55,834,362 of record JADMNL010000033.1, read on the forward strand.
ACACTGGCACAAATGAGGAGCAACATGAAAGCAGGTTTTCACAATTTGAACACACAATTTACCCACCTGCAGTCGGTGGTTACGAGCCTAACTGAGACCACTACCACCCATACCTCTCAAATCTGTGAGCTGGAGCGCAGAGTCAATGATATGGAGGATTCATATGTGGGAGCTTCAGCAGAGCAAAACGGTTTACTGTCCATGATCGCATCTTCAAGGAGCACTTAGATGATCAAGAGAATTGCAGCGGTAGATCTAATATTCGGATTATTGGACTTTCTGAGGGACTGGAGGGAAGGAATCCAAATGTAGAAATACACAGATGGATAGTTAAGAAGCTGGGCCTGGGAGAGGAAGCTGAGGGTTTTGAGATAGAGCGGGCCCACCAGGTGGGTCCACCACCAAATCCAGAGGATCGCCCCAGACACTGCCTTATAAAATATTTGAGATTTCGGGACAAGGAGACCATATTAGAAAAAGCCAGCGAGATGGGCCCTCTGAAATCAGTAAACTCCACTGTGCACATCTACCAGGACTACAGCCGAGACCGCCAGATGGAACGCCAGAAGTTCAACCCCATTAAAAATAAATTGTACCGGTTAGGATGGAAATTTTCTTTGGCATTCCCTGCCCAGCTACGAGTGGATAGGCCACGGCAGAGTCCTTGTTTTTTCTCATGCCATAAAGCAGCACAGAGGTGGCTTGAGGAAGAGGAGACTAGGAGGGAAAGGCAGCAACCTAATGCAGAATGAGGTGTGTACTGAATATATTCTAGCACCGTATGTTTTTCTTGACAGAACTTATTTTTATATTTTGCCTTAACAACGTGCCCTGTTGTATGCTGGTCTGGATTTCTTATTTTTTCCTTAAGACGTTTTATGGCGCTAATTATCATGCTGCGATGCTTGCTAAATGGATCCTTGGATTTCTGTCTCTAGAACTAGTATATCAAGACGCTCACCCCCGACTGGGTCTGGGGACTCGGGTATCAGCTGGAGGTCTCTATTTTTGGGGGTTTCTTTGAATCGATTACACTACAGAGGATCAGTGGTACTGGTGGGTAGGTGACCTGCCCCATGACTGTATGTGGCTCATTAAGTTGCTAGTGGCACTGGGAAACGCTACTATTCATTTCCCTAGGGGGCAATTCTACCACACTGAGATCTCTACCCGCTGGAATAAGCATTATGTAAGAGAGCCCCTATCAGAAGTGGATCTTGTTATGTGGGCTTTTATCAGAAATGGGTCCTACTTACTATATGAGCCTGCTGGATATTTTTGCTTTATTAATTTAATGTTATGTGACGTTATAAGTGCTTGTTGCTTAGCTGAATAGTTCTCTTTTCTTTACATTGCCTACAGGCTGTCACCCCTCCCCACAAAATTTTCGGCTAGCATTTTGGGTAGGTGGAAGTACTGCTGCCTATCGCCTATAGTGGGAATACTGGTGGGTTTATACTGTACTTGAGGGGGGAGGATCTTCAGTCCCAGTTGGACTGAAACAAGGGAAAGTTGTACACGGGGGGAATACATACAGGGCCTCTACAGCTTGGGATAAAATGCACCGTGCCCTTGTGACAGAAGGGAGGGCGCCAGCTTGGCTCCATCTTAATCTGCTGTCAATGGTGGACGCTAAACTGGGGGTTCTGTATATGGTACCAATGCTTGGCTACTTGGCCTGTTTTCATTAGTTGGGGGAAAACATTTCAAAGTTTGGGGGGTGGGAGGGAGCTGGGACATTGGGAGAAAAGAGTGTGGATGATTACATACCAGACTTGGAACGTACACTAGAAGATTGTTCTATGATGGGGATGAATTTAAATGCATGTTCTGGAATATCAATGGTCTTAAATCAATCATAAAACATAAAAGGATTATATCAGAAGTACTCAGATCTAAGGGCTCGATTGTGCTACTGCAGGGGACCCACTTTTCCCCGTCTGAATCTCAGAAAACTGCCACTTTTATGGGAGGCACCTGGGTGTTGTCAGCATTTTCTTCTAGAGCCAGAGGGGCCTCTATCTGGATTCCTGCGAGCTCCCCAATACAAATATTACATAAAATGTCAGATCAATTTGGCAGATATGCACTAGTTAAGGTTGAAATACCGGGTAATGGGATAATGTTAATTGGGTCAGTATATGCTCCCAATGTTGAGAACCCTGTTTTTTTCCAGAGACTTGGACCGGATATGTCTTCCTGGGACAGCCCCTGGCTACTGGGGGGTGACTATAACTGTGTTAGAGACACAATTTTAGAACGATCAAATAAAACCCCTATATCTAAATCCCATAATGCGAAAGCCCTGGAAGCCCTGCAAGTTGGATTTTGATTTCGTTGACGCCTCGCGGCATCTATACCCCTCTGGGCAGGAATTTAGTTTTTATTCACATGCACACAACTCTTACGCTTGCATAGATAGGCTGGGCCCATAGAGGTCCCTTTTTCAGGGGCGACCCGGGTGCAACAACAACCAGGAGGTAACATTTCCGTACAGGCTGGAGAGTGGAATAGTAATTTACAGGTAGGAGTACATATCTTTGCAGACACAGTAAAAGAAGGTGACAAGACTTTCTATAGATACATTAGTGAAAAGAGAAAGTCCAGAGGGGGTATTGCTAAGCTTAATGGAGAAAAGGGAGCATGTGAGGAGGAGGACCCTGTAAAGGCATCTATCCTAAATAGATACTTTTGCTCAGTATTTACTGAAGAGAAGGTAGAGGCAGGGCCCACAGCTCAACATCATGGACACAGGGGAGGAGGTGAGCACTACTCCTTCACAAAAGAAAGGTCCTACAAGAGCGCTAAGCTCAGGGTGGATAAGGCAATGGGACCTGATGGCATACATCCCAGGGTACTTAAGGAGCTAAAGGAGGAACTAGCAGAGCCATTAGCAGAATTGTTTAGTGAGTCTCTGAGCACAGGAGAGGTCCCAGAAGACTGGAGAGGCTCATGTGATCCCGGCTCCACAAGAGTGGTAGCAGGGAGGAGGCGGGGAACTACAGACCAGTCAGTCTTACCTCAGTAGTGGGCAAGATTATGGAGGCACTCCTTAAGGAAAGGATAGTGCAACACCTGGAATCCATAGGGGCTGGGATCCAAGACAGCATGGGTTTACAAAAGGAAGGTCCTGTCAAACTAATCTCATAGATTTCTTTGACTGGGTAACCAGAGTGGTGGACCAAGGGGGAGCAGTTGATGTCGCCTACCTTGACTTCAGCAAAGCTTTTGACACTGTTCCACATAGAAGATTGATAAATAAGCTAGGTAGGCTCGGGGTGGGTCAGAAGTTGGTCAACTGGGTGGCAAACTGGTTGACTGGCAGAAAACAGAGAGTGGTGGTAAATGGTATACAGTCAGAAGAGATGCAAGTCACAAGTGGGGTACCTCGGGATCAGTCCTGGGGCCAGTCCTATTCAACATCTTCATTAGTGACCTCGCAGATGGACTAGAGGGTAAGGCTTGTCTGTTTGCAGATGACACCAAGATCTGCAACAGAGTAGATGATCCAGATGGGGTGGGCAGAATGAGAAGAGATCTGGATAAACTAGCAAAATGGTCAGAAGAGTGGCAACTGGGATTTAATGCAAAGAAGTGCAAAATCATGCACATAGGGAAGAGAACCCTGAAGCCACTTATAGGCTGGGAGGAGTTGCTAGCAGTCACAAAGGAAGAAAGAGACTTGGGCATCATCATCACTGATGACCTAAAATCATCAAGCAGACCTCTAAAGCAGTAGGTAAGGCTAGGGGTGTTAGGTGTATTAGTAGGGTATCACAAGTCGTAAGAGGAGGTAATAATCCTCTGTACAAGACATTGGTTAGGCCCCATCTGAGTACTGCGTGCAGTATTGAGGCCACACCTTCACAAGGACATTAACCAAATTGAGGCAGTCCAGAGAAGGGCAACCAAAAGGTGCAGGGACTGCATCAGAAGACATATGAGGACAGATTAACGGAGCTCAATATGTATACCCTTGAGCAAAGGAGGAGAGAGGTGATATGATCGAGACATTTAAACACCTTAAGGGCATAAACAAGGAAAGAGTCTAACATGTTTAAATATAAGAAAAATTGCAGGACAAGAGGACACAGCATGAGATTAGAGGGAGGCCGATTAAGGGGAATGTGAGAATTCTTTTTCACAGAAGGGTGGTAGATGCATGGAATAGCTTACCACAGAAGTGGTGGCTATGAATACAGTGCAGGAGCTTCAAACAGGCATGGGATAGGCATAAGGGAGCAATACAAATGACTATGAATAGATAGGTCACTGACAGAGCAAAGGCCGATGGCACATTTATAAGGTAGAAAAAGAAATGGGCAGACTGGATGGGCCTTGCGGTCCTTATCTGCCGTCAACTTCTATGTTTCTATGTTTCTATGTTCGTGTCAAGCATCTTGGTAGCTAAACTTGGGGGAAGCAGGGTATCTGCCAATCACAATCTCAGATCACGCACTACATTATACCACTTTTCAGGGCATTGGTTCTCCAGCAGGCACTAAAGCCTGGAGACTGGATCCCCGTCTGCTGAAGAATCAGGGATACCTTGAATATTTATTTATTTATACAATTTTGATGACCGGGTAGGCCCGCTGGGCCCATAGAGGTCCCTTTTTCAGGGGCGACCCGGGTGCAACAACCACCAGGAGGTAACATTTCCGTACAGGCTGGAGAGTGGAATAGTAATTTACAGGTAGGAGTACATATCTTTGCAGACAAAAACAATGGAAAGCATAAAGGTAACAAATAATGAGCACGTTAAGCTTTAAGCATCTTAAATAGTAGATTAGATACCAGGTACACAGGAAGTAGTGGGCGTCCTGTAGACCTAGGTTAGCTGATAGATACGCAAGGATGGAAGGGGATAAGATAGAGATCTAAGTTCACCCTGCAACGAGAAGAGGACCAAATGTCCTGCAAAGATGGCTGATTGGGAGGACAAGTGAGCTACTCAAGAGGCTGAGCTAGGTCAGGTACTGTGGCATAGACAAATGCTCCTATTGAGCAGGTGTCCCTTCAGCATCGTCCGGAAGCTAGAAACAGTCTCTGCCTCCCGGACCTCCAAGGAGGTTGTTCCAGGTGTAAGGCGGTTATGCATAAAGGACCTGGACCCGGCTTGGTCCTAATCTTTGGGACCTCAAGGAGAGATTGGCCTGATAGCGCAGGCACCGTGGGTTGGGTTTTGCCTTGATGAGCCCAACCAGGCTGGGGGAGAGGGACCAAGTATCTTGTATCTAAGGCAGAGGAAGGGTAAGCTAGGCGAGCATCAGCGGCGACCACCTGAGCCTGGATTGGGCCTCACAGTGGTGAGTCATGGGGTGAGACAAGGTGGCATGGGACTATCTTATTGTATAGAGTCTGCAGCCTTCCTAATTCCATCGTGGCCCGCCCTGGAGGATCGGGGCCCCGAATGTGAGCTTTGGGAGCAATACGCTTGTGGCAATGGCTACCCTGGCTTCAGGAATGATTTGGTCCTTTAGTCTATAGAGGATGCCTAATTTTACATGTATGGCTTTTGTGATTTGATCTACATGATTCTTTAGGGTAAGATCTTGGTCCAGGGTAAGGCCAAGGTATTTGGTAGAGAGACCACCTCAAGTTTTGCACCCACCCTGGAATGGAGTTGTAGGTGGTGTGACCTCTCTGTTCCCAAGGATCTAGGGCCAAAGAGCATTACCTTCATTTTGCTAGTGTTTAGAACCATTTTGTTCAGAGTTAGCCAGTCCTCCATCAGGTGGATGTCTTCTTGGAGGGCTGTCTGCAGCTCGGTTAAATTATGGGAGCCTCTGTAAATGACTGCATCATCCGCATACTGAATAGCACTGCTACTGCCGCAGTTTTTGTGCAGATCATTAATGAACAGTGTAAGGAGAAGGGGGTCAAGGATAGACCCTTGGGGTACCCCTTCTTTAAGTGGAGCTAGCTTAGAGACTTTATCCTCCCACTTTACCCTCTGGGTGCGTTCGGAGAGATAACTCTGGAACCATCCCAGTGAGTGCGAATCAAGGCCAAGAGAAGGAGGTTATGGTTTACCAGGTCGAATGCTTTGGATAGGTCAATGTAGACCGCCCCTGTGCTGACCCCTCCATCATTATTACTCAGGACATCAGCTGAGAATTTAGTTAGAGCAGTATCCGTTCCATGGTTAGCCCGGAACCCGTGCTGAGATGGAGAGATTACCCGGTGAGTTTCTAGGTACTCCCGGAGTTGGGAGTAAACAAGCTTCTCCTGTACCTTAGCTATGAAACACAGCAAGGAGATAGGCCTGAAATTCTCAATGGGCTTTGCTGCTCCTCCCTTGTGTAAGGAATCACAAGTGCTTGTTCCAGAGCTTGGGTACTGATCCCTCCGTTATGGACGATTGATCAGCCAAGTTAGGGGTTTAGCTAAGGCTGGGGCTCCCTCTTTTAGGATTCTTGTTTGGATCCCATCAGGGCCCCCAGATCCTCTTAGGGGAAAGGATTTAAGGGTAGTAAGGACCTCTTTTTCCCTGACCAGCCTCAAGTGAAACAGCGGGCGGTCAAGGTCCTGGGGCCAATGTAAAACCGGGTTACAATTCGTGTCAGGAGGTCCCCGCTTATATGCCTCCAGATATATATAGGAGCAAATTTACAGGAATTTCTGCATTTTAATAGTAGAGAGGAGACCCTGCATTGTGCCCGGTCAGGGGTTGAAAATTTTTTTGGGAGGCCGTAAGTCCAGGACTTATGTTACTTTTGGTCCATAAGTCCATGGCAAGCATTGGTAAGTCACATTTTTTTCACCTACATTTTTTTTCAAAGCAAATCACTTTTTTTCTCATTTCTTACAGAAGCAACAAGTGGCCCCTCTACAAGCCAAATTATTTGCAGTTCGCAGTCTGGATTCAAAATGGACTCTATGCTTGGCTCTGAATTAAATTTCCAGTGAACTCCCACTTTTTGAAATCTTGTTACTTTCCTGTGCTAGCTGAAGTCCTTTTATATTAAGATAGCCACAGCAGGTAGTCTTCCCCCACCCTCCCGATCACCTGGTATGCTATTAATAATAATGTCTCTGACTAGTGCCTCCTTCCTGATCGAGCAGCAGAACCCTTACTCATCCCACTCCTTAGGTACCTCAGACTTTCCCTTGATGGCCACACTTACCCCACCTGTTATCTCTCCCCCCACCAAGAGGTGGGGTGGGAGGACATTCTAAATTTGAGGTGAAAGTGGCAAATCTCTTTATATCTCCAGGGACTGGAACACAGACAAATTGGTTGGGAGATAAATGAGGGTTTATCCTTTCTTTTCAGGAAAAGTCAAACTGAAAATGCTAAAAGCATAAAACCAGACAAAGATATCCACCTAAAACAAAAATGCAGAAATATTTGAGGTTAAATGCAGTAAAGAGAGCACCAGTAGTCTCAGGACCCCTCAGTTGCTTCCTGACCCTAACTGGAAAGTTGCAAACTTCAGAAACAAATGCCTCCATTAATTAAAGAATCCTGCTGAAGAAGCAAATCAGTCACACCAAGGCTGAGGCACTCAAACAGAAAGTCAATATAGAAAGAAAAATCTTGCTCAGTATTTGCCCCTATAAAAATACCTTCCTTTCACACAGATGCTATTTTTTTCTTGTTCCACCTCACCCTGCACTCTCCATATCGACTTAGTTGCACTGTTGCCTTCAAACCTCCAACAGACTGTACCAAAGTAAAGCTAAATGCTTTGTCTTAAACCCCTCGAACACACTCGGCAAGCAACTCCCATTGCCCTTCTAGCTGTGCCGAACAGCATACGATTGCCCCTGCAGCGTTGTTGTTTTTTTTTTTTAAATAAATGCACTCAATTACTGCACAAATGAAAAACAGAACTGGCATCCACACAGTACGATGCTCTTCACCGAAAATGAAATTGCCATAGTCTTCCTTCTCGAATGCCGCTCAGTCCCGCCATGTCACCGTTCACAGCCAATTACACTGCGCGCTTTTCTCAAGCTGCTTCCCAGCAGTACATCAGCTCCACCTATCATTTCGCCCGCCTGGGTTTCCTGCGCGAGATATCCATGCCAATCCGCCTGGTCTCGCAAGTAGGCATGGATGTCTTGTGCAGGCAACCAGTCAGGAGAAAGGATAGGCGGAGCTGTTGTACAGCTCAAAAGCTGGCAGGCAGGGAAGGCTGCACTTAATTACAGATCCGTGTATGAACTGGCAAAAATAAATACAGCCAAGTCCGTCGGACTTAAAACGACTGTAGTGTGCAAGTCCTACAGCGCTTTCTGTGGGTCCCGGACCTCGGACTTGGGGATTTTTCAACCCCTGCCGGTGTGAGGCACCGAAGGCATATGTGAGAGGGCAGACTATTGCTTTTGCATCATAAGAAAAGCGCAAAGCAACTAGAGAATTGGACTTTCTCAGAAATAAAAAAAATTGTGGCTATGAGAAGGCACATATGCTGAATCCCACAGCTACATTCTATGGGATTGTGCAGAAGTCCAAATGGAAGTTTAACACCCTGTCCAGCGCACAATCAGAGCGCGCCGTACTTCTTTCTAGTGCAGGACAGTATTTTGAAGGGGATAGGGCATGGAAATACCTAGCCTGGAAAATTAAAAGGAAGGAGTCTGCGAAATCAATAAGCAAAATTCAGAACGCACAAGGGGAAATGATAAAGGGAACTAAGGAGATAGGTGATACATTTGGCATCTTTTATAAATCTCTCTATTCCTCTGAGTGTAGCCCCTCAGAGGACGATTATGACAGTTTTTTTTTTTTTTTAGTAAGGCCCCTCTCAAAAGGATTAGTGCTGAGGAGGCTGGGAAGCTGGATGCCCCATAACAAAACAAGAAATTAGGACTGCTATGAAATCAGTAGGAAAACACCGGGTCCTGATAGATCGACTTTTATAAAGCTTTCGAATGGCAGCTGCTGGAGCCCCTCCATGATGCTTTAGTTCAGGGACTGCAACAGGGGAGGATGCCCCTTCCACACAGTCTGTAACTATTACTGTACTGCCTAAACCGGGCAGGAACCCGGCCTTATGCTCCTCATATAGACCAATTTCTTTAACAGCGGATTATACGGTTTTTGCCAGTATCTTAGCGACTAGGTTGGAAGTAGTGCTGCCCAGAATCATACACCCAGATCAATCCGACTTTGTCAAGGGAGAGCTGGAGAAACATAATATTAGGCACACATTGAATATCATCCTGTACTGGGCCCGAACTGAGATCCCATGCGGCTGCGGTTGTAGCCCTAGATGCTGAGAAGGCATATGACCATGTGGAGTGGAGGTATCCGTTTTATACCCTAAACAAAATGGGAGTGGGACCTTCTTTGTGTGCCTGGGTTCGGGCACTGTATTCAAACAACATGAAGTCTTGCTATATTATAGACATTAGCAGTTTGTTCCAGCTCTAGAACTGCCCCGGAGTGAAATGGTTAAAACCATTCCAAAATAGAATTTTGGCATGAGAGCAGCTCTATCTGTGTCATTTCAAACTTGAACTGTCAGATTCTTTACTCCGCCTCAGTGAACAGTCGCTCCGGAGATTTCTCCTTCTGCTTGGTTCATTTCTCGGTTTAAAAAGTGTTTTCTCGGTTGGATTTAACTGAGAATAGTTTTATTTTAACCGCAAAACCGTTCGGTTCAAGCTCTATCTGTGGTAACCGTAAGTAAATGAAGGTTTTGTCTGTGTGGAACTTGTAAGTTATCGGTTCGGTTTTGAACCGATCAGTGGGTTTAAACTCATTTAAAACTAAAAGTTACTATTTTAGAGTGCAGTTCCGGTTCTTATCGGTTCTAAAAAAGCAGTTTAATGCGTTTTTCCATTACCTATGACACGGTTGGAACCGATAAAGTGTCTTACCTGGCACTGCCGTTAAAAGGGCAAGTTTTTGGTTAGGCTGGCATTATGTCTGAGAAACCCAAAAGAAAAACCGGCCCACTGTTTCAACACTGTGATGTTTGTGGGAAGTCTTTGCCAAGGCTGACCACACACACATGTGTTTACTGTCTGGGGTTTGACCACCTCCAGTCAGAGTGCCAGGTATGTAAGAATTTCCTGCAGCCACCTGGAAAAAGATTGGGCAGGCTCAGGGAGCGAGAGGCCAAAAGTCCACTGACCGGATGGCCAGCCCGGTTCGGTGCCAACCGAACCAGAGGGAGTCCCTCTGACCAGGGCCAGACTTCCTCGGGCAAAGAAAAAGCTGGTTCTGAGGAACCAATTCCAGTAAAGAAAACAAGAAAATCAGCAGGTCTGGAGTCCAAAATTCCTTCTCCAACTGCTGCAGAGATAACAAAAGCCATACAAATTGTCCAGTCACTGTCTCAGGGTCCGTCCGAACCACCACTATCTGGTAAAAGGTTGGTTCGTCCGGTCCCAGTGGTTCAGGATTATGATATTGAGGAATTTTATGAACCAGCGGAGGGGGAGGAGGATTATGAATGTGGCTGGGAAGGTCTGGGTGTGCCCATTGAACCGGACATCTCCCCAGACAGACCTTTAGAATCTCCCCCTATGCTGTCTGAGTCCCCACCTCATTTTATGTTTTATAAAAAAGTTGCTGAAACCCTCCAGCTTCCTTTAGAAGAGGCTGTGGATGAGCAAGAGGAGCCTGATTTTGTAGAAATGATGGATATTCCAGAGTCTAGGAGATTGTCTATTCCTTTACATAAATCTTTTACTGAAACAAACAATTAAAATTTTAAAAGCTCCTAATTCTGTGCCTCCTGTAGATAAAAAAATGGACAGAAGGTATACATTGTCAGGCCCTGATACAGAATTCCTTTCTCCAGCAATGCAGTCATGTTGGGTAGTTCAGGCTGCTGCCTGTGATAAAGCTAATATTCCCTTGGCTTCACATCCTCCTGACAAGGATTCCAGGAAGATTGATGCCATGGCAAAAAAACAGTATATGGCAGCCTCTCTGGGACTCAGGCAAGCAAATTATATGGCTTATGTAGCTAGGTATCAGAAATCTAGATGGGATACTGTTATGCAATTGGCCAAGCAGGCCCATGGCCAGCTGGCTAGTGAACTAGAACAGGTGGCTGCTGATGGCATTGAAGCCTCTAAGGTTCAGTTTCATGCTGCTGTGAATGTTAATGATGTTTCCTCTAGGGTCATGGCCACATCTGTAGCTTTTCGTAGGTTGGCCTGGCTCAGGTGTACTAGTTTGTCACAGGATACCCAGACTAAGGCTATGGTTTTCCTGTGGTGGGAAATTCTCTGTTTGGAGAGCAGACAGAATTACATGAAGAAGATGGATGAATATAGGGCTACCTACAAGAGTGCCCAGGCTAAGGAGCGCAAGCCACTCCTCAAAGGCATGCCCCCAGGGGTAGGGTAGGCCTTTTCACAGGCCTTTCTACCAGACTCAGGCCTCCTCTGCCTATGCTCAGAGGGCTTCTTCAGAGCAGGGGCAGACGAGGGTGGGCAGACCTGCTCCCACCCCAGCCTAAAGCTCCTGCAGAAACAGGCACCCTGATGGGGTGCCCAGGGCCATTCTCCTGTACCAGTGGGGGCAGGCTGGCTTACTTCAGTCAAATTGGGCTTCTTTAACCTCAGACAAGTGGGTTCTGGAAGTAGTAGCCGGGGTCTGGTTCTCAGCTCAAAAGTTTCCCAAGTTGAGAAGGAGACTTTTTCTAGCTGCAAGTGCTTCAGAGACCCTCGCTCTGGAAACAGAGGTCTCATCCCTGTTAGCTCTCAGAGCAGTAGAAAGGTTTCCTCCTGCATCAGGGCGGGGTCTGTATTCAGATACTTCCTTACCCCAAAAAGACAGGAGAATGGCGGCCCATTTTAGATCTCAGATATCTGAACAAGCATCTTTTGAAACCAAAGTTCAAAATGGTAACTCTGGCAATGATTTTACCTTCCCACAGGCCAGGGACTGGCTAGCCTCCCTGGACCTCAAGGATGCCTATTTCCATGTGCTAATCAGAAGATCCCATCGGAAAGTACCTCAGATTGAACTGCCCTCAGGTCATTACCAGTTCAGAGCAATGCCCTTCACCTTACCTCTGCTCAAGGGTATTCACAAAGTGTCTAGCAGTGGCAGTGGCCACTTAAGGAGGCAGAGGATTGCTGTTTTCCTATCTAGACGACTGGCTCATTGTAGGCCAGTCCCCAGAACAGGTAAAATCTCACCTGCAGGTCACCCAGCAGCTTCTCACCTCCCTGGGTTTTCTGCTAAACCTACCAAAGTCGGTTCTGGAACCAGTCCAGGTACTCACCTTTATAGGGGCAGAATTGGACACAAAGCTAGCCAGAGCCTTTCTTCCCCCAGAAAGGGTAAGGAATTTAGTGGCTCTGGCCTCTTCCTTCACTCTGCAGGTCTCTCGACCAGCAAGACACTTTCTGCAGCTCCTGGGGCACATGGCTGCATCCACAGCTGTTGTGCAGGGAGCCAGATTTCAGATGAGAGACATTCAGTTTCACTTGAGAACCTTTTGGTCTCAGAGAAAGACCCCTTTCCAAGTTGGTCCCAGTGACTCGAACCTTGATCCTAGCTCTCCAGTGGTGGCAGGATCAGAGCAGTTTAGAGCGAGGTCCCTTCATTCCCCCTTCTCGACTTGACTCTCACTACAGATGCTTCCCTTCTGGGTTGGGGAGCCCACATGGGCGACCTTTCCACTCAGGGAGTTTGGTCCCTCCAGGAATCTCTGCTCCACATCAATTTGCTGGAACTCAGAGCTGTCTTTTTAGCTCTTCAAGCATTTTCTGCATCTGTCCACAACAAGGTGATACAAGTCAGAACAGACAACACCACAACAATGTGGTACATCAACAAACAGGGGGGCACTCGGTCTTCGGCCTTGTGCACCGAGGCAATGAAGTTGTGGTCTCTGGCCTATTCCCTGAACACTTCCCTCATAGCAGTTCATCTTCCAGGGAAGGACAATGTCCTAGCGGATGCCCTCAGCAGGATTTCCCAGGGCCATCACGAATGGTCCCTGGATCCTCAAGTGCTGGGGATAGTTTTTGCCAGGTGGGCATCCCTCAGATAGATCTTTCTGCAGCCCCAGACAATCACAAACTTCTTCTGTTGCAGGCCTCCAGTGCTGGGCTCAGTTCCCCTGGATGCCCTTCTTCTGGATTGGGAGGGGAAGTTCCTCTATGCTTCCCCCCCTATTCAAAGTACTAGTCAAAATCAGATCTCAGCCTTGCAGGGTGATTCTGATTGCCCCGGATTGGGCCAGGCAGCCCTGGTACCCACTCCTTCCGTCTCTGACAGTCCATCTTCCCCTGTGCCTCCCCAGGAATCACAATCTGTTGACTTGTGCCCAGGGAAGGGTTTGGTATCCGGACCTCAATCCCTCAACCTCAAGGCCTGGCTCTTGAGGAGTTAAGGTTGCTGATTTACACCTCTCTCAGGGTGTTCTTGAGATCCTAAAGGCTTCCAGAAAGCCTTCCACTAGGACTACTTATAGTTCTAAATGGAAAAGGTTTTCCATTTGGTGTGCTGGGAAAATATTTCCCAGAATCTGCTGAATTGCCCATTTTGTTAGATTACATGGTACATCTTAATTCCTTGGGTCTCAGACCAGCTACCCTGAGAGTTCATTTGGCAGCTGTGTCTGCTTTTGTGTCAGCAGGAAAGTCATCCCCTCTTTCCTCTCATCCTGTGTTTTCCAAGTTTTTTAAGGGATTACTCCATACTAATCCTCCCTTTCGGGAACCGGCCCCTGCTTGGGACCTTAATGTTTGCATTGCCCAGTTAATGCAACCCCCTTTTGAACCTCTGTCTTCTGCAGAGCTTAAGTACCTAACTTGGAAAACTGTTTTTCTAGTGGCTATCACTTCTGCCAGACGCATAAGTGAATTGCAAGCCTTGTCAGTGGAGACTGACTTTATTTCTTTCCACAGGGATAAGGTAGTCCTTAGGACTAATAGGAAGTTTTTGCCTAAGGTGGTTTCAGATTTCCATCTTAATCAATCTATCTCCCTTCCAGTATTTTTCACTGATCACTCCTCTTCGGGTGAGAGAAGGTTGCACAGCCTGGATGTTAAGAGAGCTCTCAGTTATTATATAGAGCGTACCAAAGGTCACAGGTTCGAACCCCTCCAACTTTTCCTTACCTATGGTGAAGCTGGGAAAGGCAAACCTGCCACTAAGAGATCAATAGCCAGGTGGATTGTCTCTTGTATCCAATTTTATCAGAAAGTGGGCAGAGCCCCCCCCTTGAGGGCTCATTCTACCAGGGGTACAGCTGCGTCTCTAGCTGCTGCCAGAGATATCCCTTTATTAGAGATTTGCCAGGCTGCTACTTGGAAAACGGTACACACTTTTACCAAGCATTACTCCCTGGATGTCCAGGCCAGGAGAGATGCTCGCTTTGGCACAGCTGTTCTTCAGAGCCTATTCCTAAGTAGGTTCTGCCCTCCTCCATGGAGGTACTGCTGTGTATTCTGCTAATGTCTATAATATAGCAAGACTTCATGTTGTTTGAAGAAAAATTACTCACCTTAGTAATGTTGTTTCTTCTAATGGAGTCTTGCTATATTATAGACCTCCCCAACCTGCCCCTCTCAGAACCTCTACTTGGTGGGTGCGGGCAACTTAGTGTGGGCACTACTTATGTCCTGTTAGCATTTTGTCCCCTTTGGGACTTTGGGGTGTGTATGTAGCAGCGTGTGTGTGTTTTATTATACTTATGTTCCATTTTCATATTATTAGAATGGTGTTAGTATTTCTGGTCCCCTGACTTGAGTCTTGGGTGTTGGGACCATCAATGGTTGTTATTATTTAGGTAGCCATTTGGCTAGTGTAGGTTACAGCTTCCACACAGACCTTAGTGAGTTTGGCTCGTAAAGATCTGACAGTTCAAGTTTGAAATGACACAGATAGAGCTGCTCTCATGCAAAATTCTATTTTGGAATGGTTTTAACCATTTCACTCCGGGGCAGTTCTAGAGCTGGAACAAACTGCTAATGTCTATAATATAGCAAGACTCCATTAGAAGAAACAACATTACTAAGGTGAGTAATTTTTTGTTATGGCCCCTTGGCACAGGTCTTAGTAGGTGGTGAGCTATCAAGCCCTTTTCAGCTTGGCCAGGGAACACGTCAGGGGTGCCCCTGTCCCCACTGTTATATGTATTATTGCTGGAGCCCTTGGGGGCGGCCCTTCAGGCACATAAAGGGATTAGAGGTTTTATGGAAGGGAGAAGGGAACATAAAATTACAATGTATGCAGATGACCAATTTTTATATTTGCAGAACCCTGCTGAAGACTTACCTTTAGTCCATAATATAATGAATACCTATGGTGTCATTTCAGGGCATAAGGTCAACTGGTCTAAAAGCGAACTACTACCAGTGGATTAAAGATCAGGCACAACTTATTGCTCAATTAGAGGGGCTCCAGCTAGTTCAAAAATTAAAATATTTGGGGGTGTAAATATTGGGGCGCTGTATAGTTTAAATTTAAAGCCGATTCTGCTAGCTTCAGCAGAAGACTATGAATGGTGGGCTGTGTTGCCGATCTCCTTACTGGGTAGAGTAGGGGTGGTAAAAATGTCTATATTGCCCTGCTGTACTTTTATCAAACCCTCCCTATCAAGATACCCCAGATACATTTTAGGCAGGTGGAAGCGATAGAACATAAATTCATCTGGCAGGGAAGCCAAGCTAAAATCCCTCGTACTACACTACAGGGGAGAGGGGACTGGGGTTGCCCAATTTTAAATGTTACTACTGGGCAGCACAACTGGCTTATATACCAGCAGGAAATGACATCCTTGGGTACCCCTGGATTGGCTTGGAAGAGGATTTGTTAGAGGGGAACCTCCGAAATGACACCCTAGTAGGTAGCCTTAGAAATGTAAGTTCAAAGCATATCTGCAACCATTTTACTGCTACTACCCAGTCCATTTGGCTGGGTGCCCATAGAAGAATTGGCTTTGTTGGGGGTAACTCTCCCAATTCCAGTATTCTTGACTTTATGAAATCTGTTGGGGGTTGCACAACTGGAATGATGCAGAGATTATGGGCTTGGAGAAAAAGAGGGCCTTACTGTAATTAACCAAATTTATGAAGGGGGGTTTACTGATGAGTTTTGCACAAATACATGCCAAGTGGGCTATACCAGTAGATTTTTTTCTATATTTGACATTATGGCACCACGGTGGTGACAATAATGCTGCTAACATGTGGATATCCTCTTCCTCTTTTGAGTAAGAATTATTCCGCCCCCAACCAGCTAGTAGACCACTGTCCATTTACTACAGAGCACTTACAGGCTCACATCCCTGCCATTAAACCCTAATTCTAGTCAAATTAAGTGAAGTGAGGATCTCTCCACTGCTATTGATTGGAAAACGTGGGCCCTAGCATGCTCTCATTTCATGCACTGTTCACGTAGCAATAAGCTGTGGCAAATTCAACTGTACTTACTCCACAGGGCGTATGTGAACTCTAACTGGTTACACAGATTGGGACGTTAACTGGTCATACACTTGTCCTAAATATGCAGCAGACAGGGCAGAGTTCCTCCATCTGGCACTCACCTGCCCGAAGGTAGCACCATTTTGGCACCTGATTCATAATTTGTCCCAAGTCAAGAGGTATACCCCCTTCTAAATCCCCCCGAAGCTATTACTGGGGGCCGATACTGTTCATCCAAACCAGGGGATGTCAAACCCCTTATGGTTAACAGCTTTAATAAACGCCCGCAGAACAATAGCACAACTATGGATGTTTACCTCACCCCCAACAGTGACAAGATGGGTGCAAAATGTAAAATCTTGTATGGTGCTTGAGAGGGGTGCAGCTGGGTGTACAGGGACAGGCACAGCTTTTCTGGGCAATATGGGAACCCTGGTTGAGAGCCGTGGAGGCGGGTATAATCCCAGATTAAACTACTGGTCCTTACACTTAGTATAGTATGAATCATTGTATGTACATGTATAAATGTGCCTTGTATCCAAAAATCTAAAACCCAGCTGCTCCCCTTTCCAGGTACAAACACTGCATATTTTCGGCCACTCTTGTTTAATATCTACTTTTGGAATTATGGTCAATATATACTGTGTGTTGTTTTCTGATATGTACCCTTAATTATAAATTATGACTGATGTATTCTCACTGTCAGTAATACTCTGGATGTACTGTGAGCTTTCCACATCCACAATAAAGAAATTTTACAAAAAAAAAAAACTAATCCAGATGCAAGTCCAAAGTGGAAAAGGAGCTCCTCGAAGGCTAGCAGACATGGTGGGCAGGCAGACGCAGAGTACATATGCGAACCTCAAGGCCCCAATGCTGGGGGAGGCAGGTACGGAGTAGAAGTAGTCGAACCTCCAGGCCCTGATGTTGGGCGAGGCACGTATAAAGTAGTAATAGTGGAACTTCCAGGCCCCCATAAGGGGCGAAGCATGTGTAAGCAGGAGCAAACACAGGCAAAACAGCTAAATGAGCAACAATGGCAGAGATCGCACATGCGGTGAGCCAAGGTTGAAAGCAGTGCAAAGTTAGAAAATTCCAGAGATCAAGCCGGGGAACAGTGATGATTTACGTAAACGAAGAATGAATTCGTAGGAAAGCCTGGACCTACATGTAGGTCAGGAAGTGTCAATAAGGGGACCAGCACAAAGAAGCACAGAACAAGGCAACAACAACAGTCAAACCTCAGGCTACGAATTGAAGGCAGCGATGGTCCTGTGGAAACAAAGTCCTGATGATCAAGAATAGCAGAATGTGGAGAGACGAAGGTGGATGAGCTGGCACGTGAACTACAGTTAACAACTATATGGTACTGAAACAGGTTAGGTTCGAGGCTTAAGCCATGAGATAGGAAGGCACAATGGAATAGAGCTTGGCTGAGAAATCCTGGCAGGAATTGGGAGTGGCAGTAGATCCAAACAAACTGAAGCATCCCAGTAGGAAGCATCCAAGGGAAGTGAATGGAAGCTAGGCCCACATGAGGTGTAGTCTGTGCGGCTGGACCACATGTAGGTCAGCTGGAGGAAAGAGTAGAGCGACGGCTGGGCCCCACGAAGGCTCAGACCGCAACCCACACGCAGGGCAGCAATGAGTAGAAAAAGTAGTCAGGCGAGGCCCAATTGCTTGAGAGCTAAAATTGATCATCTGAATGGGCACGGCTTGCTGAGATCGTAATGAGCAGTAAGTACTGGAACCATGCTAGGTTGAATGGAGAACTGAATGCAGGAGGATCCTAGAGGCTAAAGCCAAAGGGAATGGCAATATGCTAGAAGCAATAGTTTGCATAAGCAAGGAGCAATGGTTACGTAGCCTAGTATGGACCTGCACATAGGTCAGTAAACATAAGGCACTGGGGAAACTAATACAATGTCCACCAAGCAGAAGGAAGGGAGACCAAAGGAGCTGGGCGGCCAGGTATCCAGTTCCTGTTAGTCATCCGTAGCAAAAGACAGTAGAAAAGGGTAAGGCCATCACTGTACATGGTGTTGAGTCTTGTAGTATACCAGCCTAGTACTAGAGCACGCAACTAAGGGTGTTAAGGCTCAGATGTGCGCAGTTCTATTTGTATGTAATGCCAACCAGACTAGTAAATAACTCTGTGGATACAAGTAGATATTGCAGGTTAAGAAGTGACGTAGCAGGGTTTTAATAAGCTATGGAACAGCTGGAAAGCAGCTATGGTTGAGCTGAAATACGCAGAGTAGTGGAGTTGCATGTAAGTTAAGTAGGAGCAATGGTGTGCCCGGCTGCAGGGCAAATTGCCAGGAGAACTGGTTTGACTCAGTCCACTTCCTACATTTGACAGTCTGGCTCTGATCTGCAGTGTGATACCAATACCAATAGATGGCAGTGCAGGCAGCCATTCAGTGGCTGTTATGGTTTCACAAGTTAATACCGCTCCATAAACCAAAACAAATAATACTCCTTTTCGTGATTAAGTAGGAATTTACTTTACCGTAGTACTGTTCAGAGGTGCTGTGTTTGCTACAATATCAAGCAAATAAGAAGCATACGCACTGCACGGTGCGCAGTCACAATATCAAGCTGTCTTGTGCCATGGCCTTCGTTTAGAATGCTAACTGTACAACCGAGGTCTGGTTAGCAAGAACAGAGTGCGTTAGGCATCTTAGAGTCATAGCACAGGAACGTGAAAGTGACCTGTACTGGTGCTTTAGCAGGTCTGTATACGCGAGGCACCTGTAGTAGCATGCTGAAGAGGCAGTCGAGGAGACTCCAGCAACGGAGTTCGATAATCCTGAGTCGAACAAATCCCAGAGATAGCGGACTGAGTGGCGGCGGGAGCAGGGGTTGCAAGAGGAGGACAATAAAAAGGGCAACAGCAGAAACAAGAACAACTGAGATAGAAGCAGTAGTGGGGAGCAGAGGACAGCAGCGGCTAAACGAGTACAGGGGAATTACGAGGGCAGAGGAGCACAAGCATGGCGGCAGAACCCCCCCAAAAACAGGAAGGGAAAAAGCAAACAAACAGGGCAACAGAGCAGAAAAAGGGAGGAAACACACAAAACGAGAAACAAACAGGACAGGAGCAATGAGCAGGACCGGGGGGCACAATCAGGCGGCCAAGAAACACAGATGCAACTACGTCCCAGCAGCACGCCAGCGAGCACAGCGAGTGCAACTCGCTCTAAGCAGAGCACCTGTAGCAAGTTAGTTTATGTAGTGTGTGTGGGGGGAGGAGCTTGTCCCCCACATAACTACAGGCAAGCCTTTCAATTGTTGGAGACGTTTAGCTAAAATAGCTGTCCTACATTTAAAACAGAAATAGACCTGTAAGACAAGCACAATGTAAGGTCCTTGCCAGGCTTGGGGATCACTGAAATCACCGCCTGTCTCCAAGACGGCGGGTAGAGTGAAGCCATCCTCTAGTATCTCCTGATAAGCGGGTCTTAAGATGGGAACAACCGTCTCGCAGAACTTTTTATAGAATTCTTCGGGAGACCATCATTACTGGGAGACTTGCCAGTTTTTCCTTCTCCTGTTACTGTACTAATTTCCATATCCATAATAGAGGCCCACAAGATGAGCACCCAATTCCTTATTTAACTGTGGTAGGTTCAAACTCCTCAAAAATCTCCAAATTTTCCCTATTTCTGGTCTTTCCTGTTGTGTATAAAGTAATTTATAATATTCAGTAAAGGCTTCAGAAATGTGTTCAAGGGTGGAAACCTTAGTCTGTGGGTGGACAATATGTATTACTTGTGCACGAGCCCATCTGGCCCGGAGTCTAAGTGCTAAAGGCTCTGTGCCCCCCCCCCCCCGTGATATTTTTGTTTAAGGAATTGAAGATTTCTCTCCACTTTAAGATCCAGTATTTTATTTAGCTCTTTCCTTAGAGCCATCAGCTCCTTCTCTCTTTGCCTGTCAAACTTTTCTTACTGCTGTTTTTCTAAGGTCTGGATCTGCATCTCTAAGCCTTTTTGTTTTTCATATCTCTTCTTCCTAGCTACAGCTATTGCTACTAGTTTATCTCGAACTACAGCCATTACGGTATCCCACATCATTCCATTGCCTACATCACTATTAATATTATCTTGGAGAGTCTGTGCTGTGGTTTGAAGGATTTGTTCCACCACTTTGGGATCATTTAAGAGAGAGAGAGAGAGAGAGAGATTTAATCTCCAAAATGTACCTTTCTTAGGGAGAGAAAGGTCCATAGTTAAAATTAGCGGGGAATGGTCGGACAGAGCAACAGTTCCAATCTCACACCTCCGAACCTTTAAGAGGGATTCTCTAGCCAGAAAAAAATTGTCTAATCGAGAGTATACATGATACGTAGCAGAATAATGTGCATACCCCTTGGTGGGCCCTTCTAGAAATGTCCAAGTATGTTGGAGTCCCAACTTTTGCAGTCGGGCTTTAACCAGCTTTATAGTTTTATATGAATTCCTGGGGATCTTAGAAGTAGTATCATTAACTGGGTCCAGGGTCATGTTCCTGTCACCACCAGAAATAAGAGTCCCCTCTGCTTTTTCTGCAATTAATAACAAGCTTTTTCCTATACAATTCATAGGAGTAGTCCGGGGGCACACACATTGAGGCTAAGGTGATCATCAGACTATTTATGGTGCCTTTTACAAGGGCATATCTACCCTCTTTGTCCTTTACCCTTTCTACTACTTCAAAAGGGACATGATTTGGGATTAATATAACAACCCCACGGCATCTACCTCTCTTATGAGCACACCTCTTTAAAACCAACATTTTGTAGCTTCTGATGCTCCTCATCTGACGTGTGTGTTGTAAAAATATAAAATCAGCTTTAGTTTGTTTTATATAATTTAGAACCTTTTTGCGTTTCATAGGACTTGTCAAACCGTTCACATTAAATGTCAATATTTTGAAATCCATCTATAAAAAATGTGATTCCCCACAGTGCACCATGGCCGAAGGACGTGTTCCCTCTCTCCCTTCCCCCGCAGCACCCCACGAGCCAAGAAATAAAATGACCCCACTCTTATATTTAAACTTCTAACCTATAACTTGAACTCTAACTTGAAACATAACAATAGAAACTGAACCATAAATTAAGGTACCTCCAAGGCAGGGGAACAGTAATCCCTGTTCCCTGTCTCTGCTAGGGGATAAGTAACCCTGCAGAGCTGCAGTGTATTCTCCGTCCTCTGTAGAGAGGATCACTACAGGGACAATTTGTTACTGGAAAAGTACCAGCAACAAGCTGTCCAAGAAAAAAAGCTAGAAAATATAAACTGCCATACTCCCAGCAACCAAGCAATCCCGTTTCTGTTAATCATCCCCCCCCCAAACGGGTCTCTAAATCATGTCTATCAAAGCACATATATACCTTTTCTGTATGGATAGTTCCATTGCAATATATAGTACAGTCCACCCACACCCCTCCAATAAGCCCAATTCCCAGTGCAGTGTTGAAAATGTCCAAAGGGGACAGGGTATTGTTGGCTGAGCAGTCTGGGAATCCATCAAAGGCCTCCCCCCAGTGGGTACCCAAAGGTACTGGCTGCTGGAAATAGTTCCCCCACAGCCCCCGGATCTCAGACTGCCAGGGGTACAGCTCAGGACTCTGCTTCAGGCCCAGAGTAGACTTCAAAGGGGACACAAGGCCAAGAGGGGACAAGAGCTTAGCCCTCTCCCTCACCTGTATTCCAAGCAGGGCATCTTTTCAAGGCTCTCTAGAGGCAGTGGTGCCAGAATGGTTTGAAAAGTGGAAGGGCCAAGGACATAAGGGGTAAATTTTCCCCTATTAAATATATTACCATTATAGCAAAAGTGATAGGGCCACTTATGAAAGTGGTAGGGCCGTGCCCCACCCCGTTCGGCACCTATGTCTAGAGATATACCTAGTGAGACTAACGGAAATAATCTCTCCTAGGAATGTACAAGCCCCCACATCAGGGTGTCATGAAGCCCAGGGAAAGCCACCTTCATTACCCACTATTGGCAAAGGTAATTAAAAGCATCTCTGGTCATTAGCATTGTATACTTATTTGAACTATATGCATTTACGCAAGTAGCAGGATTTGTTTAACCAACTTTAACTAAAATTGTATGTCTGGACAACAATCTTATAGTCCTTAAATGCCTGTTAAAACGCTGTTCGTATGCATAGGCTTCTTCAAAAGGAAAAGAGATCAAACTTTAGTCCAGTGTCCCCTTGATAAATCTTATGTCCCCAATGTAAAGAAAAGTACATATATAGCAATCCCCAGGGGTACAAAGTCAAGCTAATAAATTATTACTCCCTTCCCCATCAGGATCCACTCAGTTCCCCAAAAACGGCTTAACGCAGACCTCATCAGAGCGCGTCCTCCTTGAACTAGCTGCCAAGATAACGGGAAAGCTGAAAGAAAAATAATCCAGTCATTTTTCAAGCTTCTTCTTGTAGTGGCATCCACATGTTCTGTTGACTAACAACTGCTTGCCCTGTTCTGGAACTTTCTGTGGATCTCTTCGCGGGCCCTCCACGCGCGCGCAGCGTATGACAGCCTGTCCAGCACCCCTAGAAACTACCCGCCTGTCCGCGAGAGGTTCCAGTCAGCCGTCGTCGACAAAGGCAGTGATCTTTTTTCCAAAGGGATCCCCCATCTCCTCAGCATACCTCTCAACCTCCTGCCTCATAAATCCGGGACACATCTTCAAACTCGATGATCTCCACTCAGCTCGTCTACTTCCTCAGGTGTAGTACACAGCTGCGGGTCCTCTTGGCATGATGATAAGGGGTCTGAAATCGGATTCTTTTACTTCGCAATGCTGTCATAACTGGGCGGTACATCAATCGAAACTTTTGAATTTCTGTTGGGTAGTCCTGATCCATTTACAGCCTGGCCTCATTATATTTAATTTCTCCATGCCGTCATGCCTGCCCTAACACCTTCTCTTTTATGGCACAGCTAGCAAATGTCATTACTACTTGCCGTGGTCGAGCAGCGGGATCAGTGGGCTTCAAACAGGGAGTTTTGTGAGCCCTTTCAATCGGGATATTAAGAGTGGCGGTAGGACTAGTATATCGCGTACCAAGTCTTGTATAAAAAGGGCCATATTACCGGTTTCTGAGCCCTGAGGGAGGCCCGACAGCCTCACATTGTCTGTTCTGATCTGTCCTCCCGATCTATACTGTTAGCCTGCAAAGTGTCTGTATAGTCCAGAAGTGTGGATAGGGTGTCTGCATGTAGATTGGACTCAATAATCCACGCTGGAGACCCGCGTGTTGATCTCTCCTAATGATGAATCTAAGTCGGCCAGCTTATAACGCAATTTTTGAAATTCTGTCTTGTTTTCTTTTCATAGCACTTGTATAGCCAGCAGTATTGTGTCCAGGCGGGATGTATTCAGCCGACTATCGTCACCTTCACATCTCAGAAGCCTGTATGGAGCGGCGCGGCGCCGAGGGACTGCGGCTCCGCTCCCGGGTGAGTACTCTGTGTCTGAAACCATCTAGCGTGGTCTGTCCCTTATCCATCCGATTCTTTGTGGATTTAGGTTCCCCCTTCCCTTTAGGAGGCATACTTTACCGTTTGAAGTGCTCAAGATAAGTATTTATTTTAACACCCGCCTGTGGGGGAGCGCTGAGCTTAAGCCATGGCGGAACCAGAAGTCCACTGACCAACACTTTTAATATTCAGATCATCTGAGCAGTGGCCATGTGTAATTTGTCCAATGCAGCACCCAAATCAATCAAGACACCACACTGTTTTTGGATAAAAAGGGGCCGCAGCTCTTTTTACTTCAACAAAATTGCATACATTACATGGGACGCTTGGCTCCTATGAGCCTAATCAGTACATCACCCTTTTTACAGATATGCACTTTACATACATTATATCTATACATACACACACCAAGCTATACAGAAAATTGTAACATATGTACATTACATGTCCCAACCTGTAAGACCCCTTGGGCAGCCATAATTCATGTCCTGCTGAAACCCCCTGCTCCTTCATCCGCTTGTCTGAGGGGAACTTTTTGGCCCTTTAGTCCGACAGACCCGTTGAGGGCCATGCCTTTCCGCAAGACAGTTCCCCCCACCCCAGAATTTTGGGGCTCCTTGCCCCCTTGACGAGGAGCATGCCCGTCGAGGGCCGCACTCCTCCTCCTGGAGGCTTGGATCCCAGCGTTTCCGTGCACGCCCTCCAGCCTGGGTGTCTTCCTCTCCCGATCCCCAGAGGCATACCCGTCCTAGGGTCGTGCCTCTCCGATGTGACACCCAATCGCAGCTCTTATGTCGGGAGCATCTTACCCGGGATCAGCCATGAATTTACTGCCACTTCATACTGGGCAACCAGTATCTCCCACTAATGCCCAAGGGATCTTACTTTTCCCGAACAACACAGTTTCGCAAAAATCATTAAATGTATTGTTCAATATATCATTTCCATCCCGACAAATGAACCCCATCACGGCTATAATATTCCACATCAGCTTTTGTAATCGTAAAGTGTCGGATTACTTCCACGCCCATTATGAGGCATAAAATGGGACACCTCCCTATTCACGGACCTCGCGCTTTGTCATAGCCCCTGCCTTCCGTTCCCTACGCCAGTGCGGTAACATTCGAGACCATGCCAGGATGGTGGAGGCAACAACTGTTTCAAGTGGGACAAGTCCCTCTTCATGTCCCCAATCAATCTCTTTGCCCCTAGGGTGACCAAGTCATTCCCTCCCAGGTGGATCACCAGCGCATAGCGGTGGTCGCTAGTTAGACCAGTGCCATGATTGTATTACACAAAGCCCCCACCTCATCCCCCTTTTCCTGCCCATTTTACCACTGCTCTATTTCTTGGAATAAGTAGCTGAGTTGTATAATGGCGTGCCTTACTCCCTCTTATCGCCTCCCTCACGTGCGAATGACCCACGATCCATATTTGGGGTTGTCGCCAACATGCCTGTAAAACAAAAGTATAAACATGTGAGTGTTCATGAGCTTGACCTAACAATCATAACTTGTGCTGGGTTCCCCACTGTTACTTGTTGCTGTTTTTTGCTGGGGCCTTATGTAACCCTTGTACGCCTTTGAGGCCCATCTGCCAACCCCTTTTATCTGTTCCTCACTTAAACCACACCTGGCAGCTTCCGTGGCTGCCCCAATTCGGAATGAATGGGTGTTATACGCGGTCTGGTTTTTCCCCGCCATCCATAAGCCCTTCCGTAAGACTGCAGCAAACTGCCGTCTTGTAACCGCTTTCCCATCCCCGTGCACAAACAAATGACCTGTTCCCGTAGGGACGACCTGCCAGATAATCACTCATTTGCCCTCCATGGGCAGATATTACGGGAGGGCTTTAAACAGTGTAATCTTGGCGGGGGCCGCGCCTAGTTAGTTTTGATTTCGGAGTTGAAGACACAGTCTGTCTTGCCAGATGACAAAATCGCTCCATTGGAGATTGTTGTTCTGGCTCGTAGAGTTGGACTGAGGTACCAACTCAGACACCCGGAAGGCCCCAAAAAATGCACATGTGTATAGGGCCCTGAACAGCTTGGTTTCATAGCCAGAGCTGCACGTGACCCCCAGTGCTGTCAAAAGGTCGGACAATTCTGGTAGCCCAATGGGCTTCCTTGCGTCTCCCTTCCCCCCAAGTCTAGCCATGCCCTGCACCATTTTCTTTGCAATGAAATTATTGGTTGGGTCGGGGAAACCTTCGTATTTGCGAAGAAATGCAATGCCTGCTAGCTGGAGGCGTATAGCTGCCGGAGATTTTCCCAGGCCTTCTAGGTGTAGGATGTAGCTCTGAACCTGCCTCTGAGCCCTGTGTAGTTCCACGCTTACCTCGTGACTACAAAATTGCTGGAAAGCTTCATAGCTACCTACATACTTCCTCCAGGTCGGGGGGGCCACAGCGAGCTGTACCAGTTGCTGCAATCTTGGTTCCCTAGTCTCCAGACCGCTTCCGGTATTTCTGTCGGGAACTGGTCCGCCCATGGAGCTAACTGCCTGAAGTGTTCGAGCTGAAATCGAGACAGGGCATCAGCGATAACATTTTCTTTCCCTGGCAGATGTCGTGCCTTAAAGAGATGTTATAACGTAAGCAGCATAACACAAAGACCATAGAACCTTCATCACATCCTCGGAGTGAGATGTCTGCAATTCAATATGTCCACTACCGCGTTATCTGTGTAGAACAGCACTTTTTATTTGCCATTTTGCCCCATACCTCACGGCTACCATGATGGGAAACAATTCCAACAGTGTGATATTCTTTGTGAGTCCCATTGACACCCACTCCTGTGGCCAATATCCATAAACCATGCTCCTGCCAGAATGCCCCAAAACCAATGCCCCCAGAAGCATCGGTTACCAAGTGTAGGTCAAAATATTGGTCCACTGGTGTTTGCCAGATGGTGATACCATTGAAATCTTTCAGGAAAAGTTCCCAGACCTGTAAGTCTGCTTTTATACCCGTGTCAGTCTGATGTGGTGATATGGTTTTAAAGCACCACCGTGGCAGATGCCATCCGCCTCAGAAATGGCCTGCCTGAGGATCGCACGGCATGCAAAATTCAAGTGGCCTATCACAGATTGCAGCTGTTGTAGGGTCACTTTCTTTGCTTTCCCCATTTCATCCAATATGTTGTACAACCGTGTCACCTTGTCTTGAGGTAGCCGGGAAACCATGGCCTCGGAGTCTATTTCTATGCCCAGGTATGAGAGGGACGTCACTGGACCCTCTGTTTTTTCCCCGGCAAGAGGGACACCATAATAGCCCATCAGTGAGGTGAAGCCCTGAAGCGTTTCCCCACATATGGTTCCCCCTTTTGGCCCCATAAATAGGAAATCATCCAGATAGTGGACTACATGACTGTTTCCTGTGCATTCTTTGGTGGCCCACTCTAAAAATGTTGAAAATGTTTCAAAGGCTGAGCAGCTGACTGAACATCCCATGGGCATAGCTTTGTCCACATACCAACGACCTCCCACTTTGAAACCTAGTAAATCCTGATCACTCGGATGTACAGGTAACAGACGGAAGGCGGATTTGATGTCACTTTTTGCCATCATTGCACCTTGTCCCAACTGTTGTATGTGGCGCAGAGCCGCATCCAACGTTGTATATTGTACTGTGCAATCCTCCGGGTTAATGAAGTCGTTAACTGATTTTCCTTTTGGGTAAGACAGGTGATGTATGAGCCTGTACTCCCCCGGTTCCTTTTTGGGAACCAGGCCCAGTGGGGATACCCTGAGGTTTTGCACTGGGGGATGGTCAAATGGTCCTGCCACCCTGCCTGCTTCAACCTCCTTAGCAATTTTATCACCAAGGATTTTGGGAAGCAAGATTGCCGACCTCAGGTTGCGCGCTGTGGTTTCTATCCTGGGGCCCTTGTAAAGGTATCCCTAAACCCTACCTGAAACCATGCCGTATATATCGTGCGCCGATTTATTGGGGTAGCCAGTCGAGCCAGGGGTCATCAAATGTAATCGTACCGGTGGAGTTAGCCAAACTTCCCAGACCCTTTTTCTTTTACCTACTTGCTCCCCCATTACTTGATGCTCTGGGGGGTTGCCGAGTACATTCGGGGAACCTGTGTTCCCCTCCGTAGGACTTGCAGATGTGCCCGTACTTACAAAAGGAACGAAAACATTTTCCTCTATTGTAATCATAACAGGCCTTCCTCCCTGCCCCTTTTTTCTGCTCTTTCCTGCGTTCTCCACTCAATTGCTGTGCAATAACATGGCCACTATCCGTGTATGTCACTACATTGGACCGGCCACGCGTCATATAGCGAACCCACAAGTCTATGTGCGTGTTTTCCCATTTGAGATTGGGTTGCCTGGAAAGCTTTAGCCGAAATTGCTCATCATATTTCAACCATGCATATCCATCAAAGAGGTGTCACGAATTTTATGGTGTCCCTGTATTTTAACAGTGCAATTAGTTTATCAGGGTGCTTCATCCATAAACCGACATGAATATGTCAAAAGCAGCTGCCCAATTCTCGAATGTGAATGGTACCTTTGGTCAGTCGTGGCCTCTCCTGTTTATACCCTTTCTCGTCGCTCACCTCAGGGTTTCCCTATGCAGTAAGGAGAACATGTCTATAAATTCCCTTTCCATATTTTCTCTCGAACCGTGTCAGATAAATGATCCCCTAATGGGTCTTCTACCCCAGCATAAGCCCAACGCTCTTGGGGTCTGGTCACTATTGTAGTATTCTGGTGTTATCACACCCCGTGGCTACCCTCTCATGCCCTGTGAGCCTGTGCCCTATCCTCACATCATTAGTTGGGAGGATGCAATGCAGGAAGCCCAGCACCTGTCCATACATGAACGCTGCTCTTTGCATTCTCTCCCCTCCCCTATGATTTTGTGAAATTGGATTGAGAGTTGACTCGGAGGATCTAGCACACTGGTGTTCCGTTGTACACCTTCTTTTGACTTACCTGACCTACATCGGTAAGTGCTACTGCAGAGTACGCCTAAATAGTGCGTCCTGAAGTACCCCCTTCTCTTGTCCCAGCAGCCCCAACGCACGAGTGAAGTTCCTTGACCAAGTTCATTAGTTGGGTATATCAGGGCCCCAATGGTGGGCGGCATTCCAACCTGCGGGTTTGTTGCGCACACCCTGTGGTAAGGGCCCAAGGGTCAGTGCAGGCCAAGTAAATGGTACATTCCCGGTGACCCATACGAAAAAGGCCACATAAAGGGATTCTGTTGCCAGTGTTGCCCCTGCTCCCTAGCCGGGATTGCACCTGGGTTCCCCGTACGTTTGACGGTTGTACCTTTTCCTTCTTTTTCTTTCTAAGGGTTCCTTATTGACAGTTTTGAGCACGTCTTCCCTCCACGTCCACCTTGTCCCTGTCCTCCTCCGTTTCGCTCCCTTAATTTTGGCTTTTAATATACCCTCCAGGTTCCTTTCTTTTTATGCCTTGCCTCCTCTGCAGGTTCAACCGACAGCCCTTTTGTGCCGTCGCTATTCTGCGTTCCCTCACTATCTGATTCAGACCACACTATTGATACATCGCTGGTCTGATCGCCTTCATACTCACCCCTCTGTGGCTGTGCCACTGTTACTTGGTCCACGTTGTCATTCCCTTCTTCTGGTCGCCTTGTGAGCGTTCCCCTCTTCTTTGTTCTGTTTCTTTCCTGCCCGTCTTTTTCCCGTCTCTGCCATTGGTGAAGACTTTCGCTTGTTCTGCCTGCCCTGCCCCTTTTTTGCAACCGACTTTTTCTGTGCCATGGATTCTAACAAACGGGCAGATGGCTGGCTGCGCCTAGGCTGCCGTCCCAAATCCTCCAATGGTTCTTGTGGCTTCTGATCTGGCATGTTAATGGGTTCTGAAACTGGCTTCTGTTGCCCGTTTTGCTGGGCTACCAGTATTTCCGGTTCTAACCGGGACATGGTTGACAGCCAATCAGCTCCGCCAATGTCTTTTAGGCGTTGTAGAGCCTCGCGGAAGGCTTGGTCGTGCCCTTGCACTGGTATAGCCTGTGCCACCACTTGTGGCTGGCTTCCCGGTACCATAGGGTCTTGACCATTGCCCTGTGCCTGCGGAGGGTTTTGAGTGGACTGATTGTCCAGTGATAGGTTATTCCTCATTTCAGCCATTTAGTTATTGCTATTAAGGGGCAAGGCAGCGTATTCGATGCAATACCTATAAAATAAAACATTAGTTGCTATAATTCCATCATGCCCTTGATATGATAAAAAAAAAAAAAAAACACACCTTTTTTGACTCACTACTAACTGAAAAAGCATGCTTGCAAAGCAACGTTACTGCTCAGAGAAATCTCCCTGTTCCTCCTGCTAGTCCAGAAATATTAACGGGGCAGTTAAACACCAGTGGCTAAACTGCGCAGACTGGCCTAAAACTTGCTAGAGGGACACTGTAAAGGGGTAGGCATGGTCCGGGGAAACTGGAATTAATACAGGGAACAGGGAGAAAAAGGGTACAATAAGGAGGTTTAGAGACTGCTCAGGCCCTACAGCATGGAAATGGCTGCTGAGGGGAGAAAAAAAAAAACCAGGCTGAGTTGCTGGAAAACACCAGGTTTGCAGCTCAAGCAAAGACTGCTGCCTAGTGCCCAGAGCAACAGAGGGAGGAGAAAATTAATTAAACTGGGCAAGCTAAGAGCCGGTGGGGAAGCAAACACCGGCACAACAGGGAGGCTCGGCAACCGTGGAGCACACTAGGCAGAACGAGGAGAGAAACACACCTCCCGCCATATAACCCCCAGAGCCACATGGGGCAGTAGCCACAAACGGAAGAGACCAACCAAAACAGGGAGGAGCGAACACAGAAATTGCAAGCCAAGGCTCCGGGAAAACCGGCAGGCAGGGAGCACTGAGAAAGGGGAGGCCAACAGGAAGGCCCCAACAAGCAGAAACCAGGGAGCAGGGGCGTGCCAGCACACACGAGGGCAGAACAGACGCGACACAAAGGGGGGCTGGAGGATTTGTGGAGGAGCTACGAAGCGAGAAAAAGAAAATTTTTTTTTTTTTAAAGCGCCCAAGGCCTAGGGGCCAGCACCGCAAGGGATGCGAAACCACAAGCCATACCGCTGGCCAGACGACCTGGAGAACAAACCACAGAGGGGCCGAGGGCCACGTGGACAGGCAAGATAAGGCAGGCTGAAACACGGAGAAAGCGAAGGAACGGAAGCAGCAAAAACCAGCCGGCAAAGCAGAAAGAAGAAGAAGGAAGCCGCGGCTTCGGGAACCGCCGCCGATAGCACACTGCAGAGAAGCAAGGCCAGAAAAGGTTATGTGAGCGCACTTAGCGTAGAGGGAACAGAAGAAAACACCCTGGGAGCGCGGAAAGCAAACCGGAACAAAGTGGGGAGGGGACGCCGGAGACCACGAGGAGAAAGGGCGACCTAAACCCGGGGACTGGCTAGAACAAAAGCATGGGCTCAGGTGGACGGGAAAGCAGCAAACGCTACTTTTTTTTTTTTTTAAAAACGGCTCTGGGGCCAAGGGCCAGGCCGGTGATGGGACACCCAAAGAAAGCAGGGGACCAGGCGGCCAGAAAACAAGAATTGAATAAAAACAAATAAATTAAACAAAGGAGGCACGCTACCTGGAGCCAGGTAAACAAGGGAGGCACGCCAAAAGCCGGCCGGAAAACAGCGTATTGAAGCTGGCTGCGACGGACCAGGCCAAAGCCAAAACCGACTGGAGCTGCACGAACTGGAAGAAGCCAACCATTTAGGCAAAACAAATCTTTATAGCGGAGCTGTTCCAGGAGGGCGAGATCCCTGGGACAGCTCTTTTATCCAAAACGCCAGACCCTCCCTCTGGGGAGGTTCGTAGTCAGCCCCGGGCTGCTCGTATTGGCCACCTAGGGGGGCCGCCTCCTCCCGGCGGTGGGCGGCCCTCTTAGCCCACACCCTCTTGGGTGCCGCGGGCAAATGGCCCCCCCGGTGAGAGGCCGGTGGGGCTAATACTTTCAGATAATGTTGAAACTAAAACTTGCTTCCTCGTTGGTTCAAACACCCTACCGCCCGGGCCCTTATTTCTTAACAACTGCCCGTTCTAAAACAAGTTCCAATTCTGGAACTCGCCAGCGCCACTTAGTTTCCTCGCCGACATAACCCACTTTGCATTCATTCCACTCCCCTCCAACACAAAGTGCAGCACCAACAACTAAATAATTACATTTTTTCACAGAAAGGTTCTTGCTTCACAGCTCTGCTCTATTCCCCCACCCCACGCAGCATTTCGGGCAGTCCACTGACGCCACTTTTACTCGTTTACCTAGTCCTTTCACCACCCACTCCGTTCCCAGCTCATCTTCATTGTGACAACGCTCAGCCACAAACACCAAACTCCATTTCTTTTTTGTCTCTTAAATAACAAAAAAAAAAATACTTTACTGCAGCTCGTATTCCCTCGTAGTTGCACTCCTCTTCCATTCCTCAGTGTCAGTTTACTCACTCTGCCCACCACACTCACTTCCCTTCCTACGTATGAAAAAAAGCACCCTCTAGTGGCAAGGGACTATTTTACAAGCCTACATTTCTCTCTATTATTAATATTTGACACTCTTTTTCAATAAAAACATTATAAACAATTTAAAAATTAAAAAAAAATAATCAAACCCCATTATCTAAGTGTAATAATACCTTCCAGGGTGGGTGTTATGGGATATAATGGACCTACCAGGGGCTATAAGCGCCCCTGGGCGGTCTGTTATATCCCAATAACGCCCACCCTGGAGGGTATTACTTACACCATGAAACATTAGTGATTTTTACAATTCCCTTTTCAATACCACCAGCAGTAGGTACAATCAGAATACTACAAGTTTCTTTTCATTACTGGAACTGATATTCAGTCTCTGTCTACTAAGAACATGTATAGCTGACATTCTCTGCTTAATGTCTGCACCAGAAGCCCTACAAGGCAAGACTTAAGGACCTTAATATCTATTCATTGAAGGAGAGAGGGGAGATATGATAGAGATGTTTAAGTACCTTAAGGGAATAAACGGTATAGGTGGAAAGCATATTTCGGAGAAAACTCTGCACAAGAACAAGGGGGCATGATATGAGGCTGAAGGGTGGAAGGCTTAGGGGTAATGTTATGAAGTAATTTTGACTGAAAGGGTGACAGAGCCATGGAACAGCCTTCCAGCAGAAGTGGTAAGAGCAAAAACAAGAGTGCATGGGATAGATACAAGGGTACCCTGGAGATGTGCAGAGCAGGAGAGCTGCAGATCAACCGAGGCCTGGGAGAACTCGCTGTTGGGAGCTGGCTGCTCTGAATCCCTTAACATTCTGCTTCCCGAAGCCGGAGTTCTCAATTCTGTAGTAATCTGTGCTGTGCAGGAAGTCTCTTCAACAATTTGCGTTCAAGATGGCCTGATGATTCTAGCCAGGTGAGTGGGCTTTGGTGAGGGAGATAGCGCTGCCTCAGTCCTCAGGCTGCCATCTTGAGGAAGATGTCACCGGAAGTCCAGTATTAGCCTTCCTATCTGCAGGGAAGCCAAAATCTCTAGTCTCACACCCTGTGTTGAAAAGCCCTCTTTCACCTGTAACCCCTGTCACAAACACACACAGCAAGGTCAGGCCCTCTGCCCACCACAGTGCCAACCTTAGAGCGCAATAGTGTGAACAGGTAACATACAGGGTAACCCTCCTGTCTGCTTTTGGGTCCGAATCACCTTTTAGCCTCAAGTTCTGGAGGGATTCAAACTGTGAACCTTATGCTAGCACACCCAAATGTTCAGGCTCAGATAATATTCTCTTTGGGGGGGTGCAATATATCTTCCGCCTAAGGGCACCTAACCAGGTATCCAAAATGAACCCTTAAAACTCTATAAGAGACCTTAGGTATATTCTTACCTTTCTCAAAGCTCAGTAACACCATCAAGCCTTTTTAAACAGTTGCCAGACTTAAAAATACAGGCACTCCACATGCAAAACAGAAAACTGGGAAGACTTATCTTAAGAAAATAGTATTTTGCTAAAAATATGAAAATAAGATAAAATACAGAACAAATATCAAGAGCTTACAATCTCAAAAGAAAACGGGGAAAAAGTTACAGAACAAAACTCCTACCACAATACATTTAGATCTTCTCTATCTAATGTATTACTTTTGCAAGTGTGTTTAAAGTTAGATGTTTCTGCTTTCAGAGCCCAAGACAATATCTCACATTTCAGATACACTAATACATTTTTAACTATCTCCCCACTCCCTTTTTGGTGAGTCGACTAGCTCCTCCTCCTTTTAGAATTAATTCTAACATAATTTCCTACCAGGAGGTATTTTAAAATTAAAGGAACACTGAACAAAACTGAGATGGCAATTACCAGGGCTGCAGAAATACCCGATTAAAACAACCTGTATAATTTAAAATGACTGCAGCTAACCTTTAATTAGTTTTTTCTTGTTGAAATATTGGTCCTGGGTGGCCATGTCCAAAGTGCCGTCACACCGGAAGACTGAGTGTGACCCTGGTATTCTGTCCTGTTCCGGAATGCTCGTAAAAAATGACGAGCGAGGCACAATTAAACCGAATAAAAACAAACAGTGCCCCATGTAGAGGTCTCTTAGCTGTACCTCTAGAAGCAATTCCCAGTGTAAACGGGGCAGTGTAAGGTACTTAAATTTGTTATTAAAGGTGGAGCTCCGAGTTCAGTCATGTGCAGTAGCACCTAGCGCTACTGTGCATGCCCGAATTCGGTGCACTAGGTGCTACTGCGCATGACCAACATAAAGAACTACACCGGACCAACACGGGCATCAAGGCACTGTATTATAAGAATATTGGTTGATAAAACGCTATCTGTAGATGAAGTGTTACTGCATCTCAGCTAGAATTTAGTTTGTGTTCTCAGTTAAATATTTAATGCAGCAGTAGTTAGCCGCTTCTTGAATGTATACAATACACACTCAGTGTCTGCAAATGTTGTAAAGAATGTATTGTAAGTCTTTTTAATACTGCGCAATAAAACATTGAATTAAAAAAAAATGCCCTCTTCACCTAAATGAAGCATTAACTACAATGCTGGTTCTTTATAGTAGATTTTCTTCTGAATGGATTTTTATACAAATGTCTGAGGAGTTCGCATGGCCTTGCTGATGATAAACTTAAATGCTGTTCTGAGGGAGTTGCTGACAGTAATCCCTTATTTTTATTTATTGAATTTTGTAAATCGGGTAAGCCTACAGAGGCAAACATCCCTTTTCCAGGGGCGACCCGGAATTAATTACATTAATGAGAGCATACAATTTAAGAGTCATGGAACATAGACACAGCAGTGGTTACACATACGGAACAGTATAATTTCAGTTGGTTACAGATGGTATTTACAAAGACATGTTTGCAACTATTACATCACGTAGACAAAGGAAAATACATTTTGCAATCAAATAATGTAAGGAATACATCAAATAGGTAAGGTGTATGTGAGAAGGAAGCTTCAAATATTGTATAATAACAAGGGCAGGCAGTTACAAGAGGAAGGTAGGATTTGAGACTTTTATTTTAAATGACCCAAGAGGGACGTTGGTGTCTCTACTGTGGTGCCTCCTCTACTGCCAACTTTAGAGGTTACCACCTATGCAGCTTGGTACAGACCAAACAATATACTAGCTGTGCCCAGAAAGGCAGATAACATGTATTCTGTCCCTTCTGGGAAGCCTTTTTGTGCTACACAACCTGTGACTAACTCAGTGATGATCAGTGCTGCCCATGCCAGGTCGAGGACACCAAAACACCTGTGCTGCCTTCCTCCTGATAAAGAATCTAGGAGGTTGGATGTCCTAGGCAAGCGTATATATGCCCCTGCCTTATTGGACCTTCATATTGCTAACTACCAGGCCCACATGATGACATATCAGAACACCCTCTGGAGGAAGGCTACGACTGCTGCACAGGCCTTGCTTGAGGGTTCCTCAAAACAGGAGTTAATGAAAACTGTAACTGCTAGTGCTGATATGGGCAATCATATGCTCCACACAGCCTATAATGTTTCTGATGCTTCTGCCAGGGCTGTGGCCTTTGGCATCTGTCTCAGGCGATATTCTTGGCTCAGAGTAGCAGGATTTGCCACAGATGTGAAACAGGGAGTTCTAGTCACGTCCCCTGTGCACAAAGTGCTCAAGTGGTGATGGAATGCAGCAACCTACTCAAGGGGGTTCCGTTCCTGCTACCCTTTGCTCTTCAGATTCTCACCATGGATGCTTTGGGATTGGGATGGGGAGCTCATCTTGGCCCTCATTAGACACAGGGCATGTGGACCCAAGTGGAGCAAACTTTATACATTAGTGTTCTGGAAATGCTGTCAGTTCTATACGGATGGGAGTTTTTATATGCATTTGTATCATTTGTGATGTCGATGTTAATCGATGTATTTATTGTTTAACAACTTGAGATATTCAGTAAACGAGACTTGCTCTCATAGAACCTATCCTGTATTGTACTCGACTTTTAAATAAAATAGACTTCAGGCCTCTCCAGAACCACTTGTCCCACGGTCCTTTGTTAATACGGATGGACAATGTCAGTGTGATGCATTACATCAACAAACGAGGGAGGACTCATTCTTGTCCATTGTGCAAGGAAGCAATGAGGGTTTGGTAGTGGGCTCTGGAACATGGTCTAGAACTATCGGGTACATGTTCCAGCATCCAAAAACGTCTTGGCAAACAAGCTAAGCAGGTCACAGTCCAGGATGCATGAGTGGGGAACTGTTGATCTCGGTGGTAGATGACCTGTTTTGAAAGATGGGATCGTCCAGAGTTGGAGGTTTTTTTTTTTTTCCATCCACACACAATGCAAAACTGTCGCTTTTCTGCTCACTCGCTCCAGGTCCTGGAGTTTTCTGGTGAGATGTGTTCTTTCTCTCTTGGAAAGGAAGGTTTATCTATGCCCTCCCTCCCTTCCCACTAATTCAGAGAGTACTACTCAAGTTGCAAATGGAGTGGGCAACTCGAATACTCATTGCTCCCCTATGGCCTCAATAGATATGGTTCCCGCTGCTGCAACAGCTGGCAGTGGAACCCCTCCAATACCGCTACCCCTGTGCAAGGGTCTGCTGTCACAGAAACGGAGAACCCTGGTCCGTCTAAACCTGAAGTCTCTTCATCTACATACATGGCTCCTGAAGACAGTCACAGCTCACTTTGGAGTTTCCCAAAAAGTGGTTGATGTTCTGGTGGCTGCTAGAAAACCATCCACCAGAAATACATATTCCATGAAGTAGGGTGAAGGGTGGGAGGACCAGGGGGCAAGTTGAGGAGCAGTGGGCCCATCTGAAAGGAGCCATAATGGAGACAAAAAACCTCTGTGTTAGGCAAATAAACACATGTAAGAGGAAAAAAAAACTACTGTGGTTCTGTAGGGAAGTGGCTGGGATGGTAAGAGCAAAAATGTTGACTCTTAGGAAGTACAAGCAAACACAGAAGGAGGAGGAGGACAGGCTAGTGTATCTGGACAAGCAGAGGGAGACAGGGAAGGCAGTCAGGAGCACAGAGGCACAGAGGAAAAAATAGTCCAGGCAGTAAAGAAAGGTGACAGGACATTTTACACGTATGTTAGTGAAAGGAGGAAGACAAGGGGCGGGATTGCAAGGTTTAAGGGGGAAGATGGGGAACGTGTGGAAGGGGACTTGGAAAAAGCATCAATCCTGAACAAATATTTTTGTTCAGTGTTCACAGACAAGGGAGAAGGTGAGGGATCACAATTAAGTAGCAGGAGCAATACGAGCAGGGAGGAGGACACCAGTCCATTTTCACAGAAGAGTTCCAAAGGAACTTGCAAAACTGAAAGTGGACAAAGCAATGGGAACAGACGGGATACATCCTAGACTATTAAAGGAGCTTAGGGAGTTGCTGGTAGCACCACTGACAGCCCTGTTCAATGAATCGCTGGAAACAGGAGTGGTTCCAGAGGACTGGAGAAGAGCTGATGTAGCCCCTCTACACAAAAGTGGGAGCAGGGAGGAGGCTGGAAACTATAGACCAGTCAGCCTGACCTCGGTGGTGGGGAAAGTAGAAACATAGACTTTGACGGCAGATAAGGACCGCTTGGCCCACCTAGTCTGCCCATTTCCCTACCTAGAAGATAAGCTGCAGATCCTATTTAACCAACAGCCTATTTCTTCCTACCCCCCCACAAAAATTGCCTTATGTCTGTCCCATGCATTCTTGAATTCTCCCGCAGTTTTAGACCCCATAACCTCCTCAGGAAGGCTTTTCCATGCGTCCACCACCCTCTCTGTGAAAAAATACTTCCTCACATTGCCCCTGAGCTGTCCCCCCTCTTTCTTCAAATTGTGTCCCCTTGTTCTTGCACATCTCTTTTTCTGAAAGATGCTACCCTCTTGGACTTTGTTGATTCCACTGAGGTACTTAAATGTTTCTATCACGTCCCCCCTTTAGCAGTAATGGAATCACCGCTAAAGGAAAGAATTGTGGAACATCTTGAATCCAGAGGAGCACAGGATCCGAGGCAGCATGGATTCACTGCAGGAAGGTCATGTCAAACCAATCTGATAGATTTCTTAGACTGGGTGACCAGGGAGGTGGATCAGGGGGAGCGGTGGATGTGGTCTGCCTGGATTTCAGTAAGGCCTTTACCACTGTTCCATATAAAAGGCTTGTAAACAAGTTGGGCAGCCTGGAAATGGGTCCAAAGGTGGCAAACTGGGTTAGAAACTAGTTAAGGAACAGAACACAGAGGGTGGTGGTAAATGGAGCTCATTCAGAGGAAAGGAGGGTAACCAGCGGGGTGCCACAGGGGTCAGTTCTGGGGCCTGTCCTATTCAATGTCTTTTTTTTTTTTTAACTTTATTTTTATTAAGAATATGAATAACATACAAGGGGTACATGGACATTCACATTATTTCATCCAGAAAATAAAAGTTCATATTTACCACAATAACTGAAAATAAATGTACTTCATAATAGTTAGGACAGCAAAAAGCACGAAGTCCTCGTAAAGGAAAAGGCCATAACAACTATGGTCAAGACAGGGTTCAGTCATCATACTTTCCAAGGCTGTATCCTACTGGGGGGAGGCGGCAGGCTCCTCCAGCTATAGCTCCCACAATACCCAGAGTATTCGACAGGACCTCATGGGACAAAGGAGGTGTCCCCCTCTGAGGTATAAAAAAAAAAACATGCTCTCCACCTGATCTCAAATTGAAATATTTTGCCCTGACATCTGGCCACCAATCGTTCTAGGTAATAAAGCTTTATCATAATATTCTGCCAATCCAAAATAGAGGGAGACCTCGTCTGCCGCCACAGGCGAGTAATCGCTATTTTGGCAGCCAAAATGTAGGTAGGAAGAAGCAAGCCACAGGGTATGTGTAGGCCTTCATGGGGAGTTAGAAGTACCAGCTCCAGAGTAAGAACAGCGGCCTCTCCCACCAGTTCCTTAAGTGCATCGGCAATCTCATTCCAAAAGGTTCTCAACTGTGGGCATGTCCACAAATCATGTACATGATTAGTTAAAGTGTCTCCACAGAGCCTCCAGCAATGCCGAACTAAGCCAGGAAGAAATTTTGCCAACTTGGCTGATGTATTAAAAGTAATGACTGCGAACCTTCCAAGCAAATTCTAGCCAGTACGGGGATACAGCTATCCCCACAGAAAGGCGGGTATATATAAGCCAAGTATCATATTGAATTGTAACGGGTAACTCTGTTCCAGACTTCCAAAATTCCATGTGTCAAATCCATGCCATATTCTTACCACCTTGCAGCCTTACCCAAACCATCTTGGAACCTACACGCTCAAACCATAAGACCGGCAACCACTCCCTACTTAATTGGATGCTTAATTCCCCACCGCGTTGTCAGCTCTGGCCTCCTCCCTGACTCCATTAGCGACCATCATTTAACCTACTTGGTCCACAAAATCCACTGGGTTAAATCCCCTCCCAAATTTATATTGCAACGGTCATATAAAACTCTAAACCTTTCCACTGTCCTGGAAGAACTAGCTCACTCTAAGTGGGACCTCATCCTTAGATACACTAACATGGATGTTGCCCTCATGCACTTCCGGAACACCTTTCTTAGTGCCTGGGATTAACATGCCCCCCTGCGCCATGCTAGGGTCCAAGGGACTCGCCTTCCCTGGATTTCCTCCAAGCTAATAGCATGCCAACAAGCCTGCGACTGGGCGTGGCGAAATTACAAATCTACGCTCCTCCCAGGCGACATCATCACCTACCGCATGCTCCGAAACAAGTGCACAAAGGCCATCTGCTTAGCAAAGGCCAAATATTTTAACACCCTAAACGCCAATCTTGGTAGGCCATCTAAATTCTGGAATGTCATCAACTCCCTTTCTCCCCGACAACAAATCCCCCTTCTCTCTAGGGACTCTCACTCCAACCCCCTGACGGTTGCCTCTGAGTTCAATTTCTACTTCACTACATGTGCAATGACCCTCCTGGATTCCCTTCCATCAGTAACCCCGCCCAATCTCCGAACAGTCACTCCCCCACTGCCTGGCCAGAGCCCTTTCTCCTTCAGACACATCTCCCCCATCAAAACCTTAGATGCCCTTCGCTCCCTGAATCCCGCCAAAGGAAACTCTCCTGACAGCCTCGACAACAAACTCTTCTTCCTATCTGCCCCTGCCATAGCTACTCTTCTCACCGCCCTGCTAAATCTCTCGTTCACCACTGAATCACTCCCCATGGAGTGGAAACCTGCCAGTGTCCTACCACTACCTAAAGGAGGTGACCCCACCTCCGCTGCAAACTACCACCCCATCTCCCTCCTCCCCACCCTCGCTAAACTTCAGGAACACCTCGTGCTGTCTCAACTCTCCCACTTTCTCTCTGAAACTAACAACTTCCTCACTCCACTCCATTCCAGTCCGGTTTTAGAAAAAGTCACTCCACCACCACCTTCCTACTAAGACTCACGGATTCCATCCTCTCAGGGATGGACAAAAGACAAATAACATCTGCAATATTCATTGACTTAGCCAAAGCTTTCGATACGGTGTCCCACTCCCTCCTATTATCTTGCCTATCGGGTGCATGGTTATCTGAGACAGCCACAAATTGGTTCAGAGCCTATCTACAAAATAGAATCCAATCTGTAAAAATAGCTGAATCCACCTCTTCCCTGCTCCCTATTGCCACCGGCATTCTCCAGGGCTCAGTCCTTGGCCCCAGTCTCTTCTCCATCCTACTAAATGATCTGCCAAAGACTTGCTCTACTACCTCAATTCATATGTACGCTGATGACACGGTCCTCTTTACATCCGGCCGGACCCATGAAGAAGTCGCCCCTAATCTCCAGACCGACTTCAACAAGGTACAACACTGGTTTAAGTCCAACCAACTCTCCCTAAATGCCAAGAAAACAGTCTCTATGACTTTCGGCACTAGACAGAGACTATCCAGACTTACAACCCCACAGATCTTCCGTACCCTGGATAACACTGTCTTAGAAGACGTGCCCTCCTTTAGGTACCTGGGGGTTTGGCTTGACCGCCACCTCACCTTTTCCACACACGTGGATGCCATCCTGTCAAAACTGTGCCTGAAGCTCGGCGCCCTCTATAGAAACCGCGCTAGTCTCCCGCTTCCTGTGAGATATGAAATCGTCCTGAAAATGATTCTACCTTCCTTCAACTACTGCGATGTTGTCTATAGCTCTGCCCCCAAGTCCACTCTATCCAGACTGGACCCCCTTTTCAATGCTTTCTGCCATTTTGCCCTCGATGGGCCCCCCCCCCATGTACCCATCACTGCAAGCTGTTCCATTTGCTGACCCTTCCATCCCTGAGCAACCGGCGCTTACTTCACAGTGCTAAATGTGTTTCTAATTTCTGGCTCTGTTCCCTTCTGCCCTACCTCATCACCTCCTTATCTTCCCCACCAACCCCTGCTCACGCCCTCAGGTCTACTGATTCCAGACTATTAGTAATCCCTCACTGAAGGACCTCTGCAGGCCAATCTGCTTTCTCTTACCTTCTCCCTAAGCTCTGGAACGATCTGCCGGCCCAAATCAGCCACTCTTCCTCCAAACACTCTCTGTCCTCTGCTCTCTCAACTTCTCGTACTCTTAACTGTACATGCCTGACCTCCCCCTCCCCCACTTGCCTGAGTTCTCCCCCCATCACTCTCCTCCTCACCTTACGCAGCCTGACCAGTGGCTTGGCCTTTGCCCAAAATGACTGGCTTATAAATTGCCCTACCAACCCATGCACTTGCCCTCTCATAGCACTTCTGCTATCCCCCTGACAATGTCCTCCCTAAGTCAACCCAATCATCTTTCCTTGTGTATCCTACTCAGACCTGTCACCACTCCCTGGCCCCAAGCCCAGGCTTCTAGTTCTATCAGCCAACTCTGTGTAAAATACTCCCTACTAAATACTAGATAGTAGGCACTTATGCACGTATGAATGGTTCTAGATGTGTAATCAAGTATGTAATGTCACCCACCTTGTGGCACATGTATGTAGTGTCTCTTTCTTCATGTAATAAGTATGTAAAGCCACCCTTAACTATGTAACAATTGCTTGAATTGCTTGACTCCAATGTACAATCTACTGCTTGTTTCATGAATACCCTCCTCCTTGTACCCCACCCCCACCCCACCCGGTTGCACTGTGAGATGAGCATCTTGTTGCTCAGTGTGCCTCTCCTGGTGAAACATTTTCAATAAATAAATAAATTCTCTAAATTCCCTATACAAGAGGCCAATCATATGTTGCCAGATTGTACCTCTCAGGGAGGACATAAACATATGTAGCATGAGCAGCAGGAGCTTCAGGAGATGACTCCTCTGTGGGCCCTTGTGTAACAAAAAGGTTTGGACCTGTAGATAGAAGATAGAGCATTCTCTATTCTATTCAGTGTCTTCATAAGTTGGATTGCTGAGGGCCTGGAAGGAAAGGTATGCCTCTTTGCAGATGACACTAAGATAATAATAAGGTAGACATTCTGGGAGGTGTGCAAAAGATGAAAAGGGACCTATGTAAACTAGAAGAATGGTCAAGAGTGTGGCAGCTAAGATTCAATGCAAAAAAAGTACAAAATCATGCACTTGGGGCTCAGAAACCTAAGGGAGGCTTACATGATGGGGGAAGCGATACTGACGGCGACCATACATGAAAGGGATCTGAGGGGTAATCATATCAGATGATTTAAAGGTGGTCACACAATGTGCCAAGGCTGCGGTGAGAGCCAGTGGGGTACTGGGGTGCATATGGAGATGTATCACCAGCAGAAGAAAAGAGGTGGTGATGCCTCTGTACAAATCATTAGAGAGATCTCATCTACAGTATTGTGTCCAGTTTTGGAGGCCACATCTCTGTAAGGACATAGGGTAGAGGCAGTTCAGAGAAGGGCAACAAAAATGGTGCAAGGCCTGCACCAAAAATCTCATGAGGAGAGATTGGAGGACCTCAATTTGTGTACCCTGGAGAAGGGGGGGGGATATGACAGAGACCTTCAAATATCTCAAGGGCATAAATATGGTACAAGAGGGTAGCATCTTTCAGAGAAAGATGTTCTAGAACAAGGGGTCATGACATGAGGCTGGAAGGGGGTAGATTAAGGGGTAACACAAGGAAGTATTTCTTCACAGAAAGAGTGGTGGATGCTTGGAACAGCCTCCCAGGGGAGGTGGTGGGAGTTAATATGGTAGGGGAATTTAAAATATGCATGGGATAGGCATGGGGAGCCCTTGCGATTAGGTACAAGAACAAAACAGATCGAGTAGGGTCTGTGGTTTCTGCAGCAGTTGGGGAAAATGGGCAGACTTGGTGGGCCTAGCGGTCCTTATCTGTCTTCAGATTCTAGGCTTCTATGTTTCTGTGAAGTGAAAGCGGATTGCTTTATGGGCATTGGCTGGGAATTAAACCCGGGTCAACTGCTTGAAAGGCAGATATGCTTACCATTATACCACCAAGGAACCTGGGCTGCTAACATGGTGGTATGTCTGTGGCCCTGAAGAAGGTGATCAGGTTGGTTTGGCACAGTTGGCCACTCATAAAGCCATGCTGA
The DNA here is from genome assembly GCA_016271365.2 of Neoceratodus forsteri. Taxonomy (NCBI): domain Eukaryota; kingdom Metazoa; phylum Chordata; order Ceratodontiformes; family Ceratodontidae; genus Neoceratodus; species Neoceratodus forsteri. The sequence continues at coordinate 55,878,193 of JADMNL010000033.1, forward strand.
GAGGAGGCAAGAACCTTCGCCTCAGCCAATGGCTCCATTAGTCTGTTCTTGAAAATGGCTTCCAGCTGGCCTGGTGGTGCTGAGGAGCTGGATGCCTTACCTCATGCTGTGCCGGTGACCCGTGTTCGGGAATGAGCATGGGCCACTGGGGGTTGGCAAGGGTTGGAAAAGAATTGAGCGTCTGGATGACTGCGCTCCTTCTCCGGGGAAGGGAGACATCAGTGGTCGGCACGTAGCTGTCCCCTAGTGGAGACTGGGGGGCAGTGCGCTGATGCTGCAGCAAGAGGGGCAGGAGGGGGCAGACGCCGGGTGGAGCATGTACGGACTCGTGTGCACTCCTCCCACTGGCATCACTGCATGCCCCTCCCCGCAGGGGAGAACCACAAGAAAATTCTCGGCAGCATGAAGGCTACCCCAACGGCACCGCCATGGTCACACACAAGTCAGCTCCCTCCTGGGTCCACCCTCCTGGTCTGCGCAGTGGTGGGGTAAGTACCTGCTGCGATGTGGCCAGAGGGGTTTGTGATGGGGAGCTCTGAGCTCTGTCCGTGACCGGGTCAGCAGCCATGAAGGTTGACTGGAAGGAGGGTGGAACCAAAGGCACAACCTCCCCAAAGTCAAGGAAGTAAACTAAAAAAAAAAAAAAAAAGCTTCCACAACCTTGCCTAACACTAAAGTCTGTCCGACCTGCGCAGCTATAGCTGCCAGGGTCAGACCTTGCCCCCTTCTGTAGCTGCCAGGGTCAGAACTTGAACACTTCTGAAAGATGGGGACCACACTGGCCACTTTCCGATCCTCCGGTACCACACTTTGAACAGTCCCCTGAAAGATTACTGTATGTGACCCCCACCGGTATTGTTCCCATATCACTGCTATGATCCTGAAGTATATCCTGTCTGACCATTAGGACTTACCTGGCTTGATCTCCAGTTATTCAGTTATCAACAGGGGTCGAAATTAAGTTTTGTAACCACTAGCCAACATGGTTACTGATTGGGAAAATCCACTATCCGCCCTACAGACTTTTCCAGTGGCCCAGCTAGTGTAATTATTGAAGTGTTACTTTCTCCTGTACAAGCCTGCAGGGCTAGTTGAAGGAAAATCTTACTAGCCCAATACAAAATCTACTAACATTTGGCTAGTGGACTGGTGCCAATTTCAACCCCTGTATCAATGTGGGTGTGATGTCCACAGGCTACATTATGGCTACCAGAATATGCCTAAAAAGGATGCAAATAACTGATGAGCTGAAAAATAATAAGCCTGAAACATAAGAATACTTGTGATTTGCTGCCAACTACAGGGGAGACAATACCTCATTTGAAAGAACTTTTTTATGGGCTTTCAAACAATGTCAGCCTCTGTACACGAATGTTTCCCTGTAACTCTGTAGGCTGTAAACTCATCCCACCCCATAAATGATGCCTGAGCCTTTCCTTTACAAAATCCTGCTGACTTCCCTGTTAGCTAGGCTAGAAACATATATTAAACTAAACAGACCGGACACTGTACAACAGGCTGGCCAGATTCATGTTAAATTCTACTGGGAACACTTTCACTGTCTTATGTATCAAAATCCAAGATCGTTGCAAATGTTGTGTTCGACGTCAGGTCAGTTTGGTGAAATTGATGGTCGGCTGTACTACGGACAAGACCCATTTATACCTCAGAAATGTGTTAACTGTAAAATCTTTTCGACCCAATCTGTATTCCTTTGGTGGTATCGTCCTTTCTTTCCCTTCAGTAAGAAATGCATTTGGCAGTAGTGTCTTTTCTTACACAGGCAGCCATGTTTGAAACACCCTCCCCCACCCATCTTTACACTTTTCAGTAGTAAGCCACCTTCTCAGTCGTCTGAAGAGCAAAGTTCTTTTTTTTTTTTTTTTTAAGACAAATGGGCTAATTGTGGTATTGTAACCTCATAACTTAAATTGTGTCTTGTTCCTAATTTTTAATATTTTTTTCCTACTATTGCATTCATTGTAATAACGGAATTGAAAATGAGCTTGCACTCAGTGCGCTGTTCTCTTTTTGAATATACACATATTATTTATTTATTTAGTTTTTGATTACCAGGTAAGTGCTCTAGACAAGGAAATTGCCTATTTTTACTACTGCTACAATCTGGCCAAAATACAACACGGTTCCAAACAGGCACCAGCACTGTGAAAGAAGCTGGCAATTCTAGAACCCCAACCATGACCCAAAGGTCGAGGCCCCAGGGTATCTGGGACAGAATTCCAACAGGTTGATCCGAAATAGCTAAGAAACTGCAGTCCAAACGTTAATGAAGTTTTTGGAATAATTTCATTTTTATTGTGCAGCATTTTCAGGGGTTCCAGAGTCAGTCAAACAATACAGACAAGATGCAGCATAAAAATGACCTTGTACAAAACACATACTTTTACAAACAATTACATTTCACTAACGAGACTAGGTCAGTATTTCATTTTCCTTAAAAGAATACACAGATTCACATTTTAATAATTGTTCAGAAAAAGAGGGAGGCAGTATAGCTCAGTGGTTTAAGGCTCTGAGTTGCAAATCTGGAGACCTGGGTTTGAATCCCACAGCCCCCACTTGCATACTGTGTGACCCTGAGCAAGTCACTTAACTTCCCTGTGCTCCCAGGTTGCACCTGTAGACAAGCCTTCAGCTTGGTGTGTCTCACCTGGTTAAACAATTGGGGAAAAAAAAGAATCATTCCAATATCTAATGAACCTAATTAAGAACAAATTTAGGCCAAACAAAGTCCTTCTAAAAAGGAGGTTGCAAGGTTCCATGAGTCATAAACGTAGTGCTATATTTATTGTCAGTAAATTGAAATCCATACTGTAAACTAGGGAATAAGAGTCTAGAAATTGCTTTTCCCCCCATCAAACATGCACAATACTGTTCACGTACTGGACAGGATAATCACCCAGTATTAACTTAGTCATTCATTCTTATTTATTTCAAATGATTTATCAGGAAAGACATACTGAGCTGAAATACTCATTTCCAGATGCGTTCTCAGGGGAGGGCGGGAAGAGAACACAACAATAAGTTGCAATAAGCGAAACGGTACAAATTAACAACAAACAGTAACAAAAAACAAGCTGTGTAATAAAATGCAGATGGTGGCAAAACTGTAGTGAGAAGATAATAGAACAGATATGTTTATCATGTCCTAAGTTCAAAGAAAAATGGCAAGGTTTGTTGCATTTTTTTCACCCTCGAAAACACCTGTCATTCCACCAATCCATAGTCTATAAAAAAAAAAAAAAAAAACTTTTTTTTTATACGATGTTTATCCTCCTACTACCTGACGGCATTTCTCCATCTTTCCGTCAGTCCCCAGGTGCTATGCCACCCCAGAGCCCCAGGCCCTGTGTCCCCCACGGATTACCTCCCATGGCGGGGCAGAAGGTGGCAGGGTCATCCTTCCCCCCTGAGCAATATCTGGAGCAGGCCCGAGAGCGCCATGAGGCCGCAGTGCCGGAGGACTGCAGGGGCTTCATTAAGCCGGCAGTTGTTTTTTTCCTTTTTTCTTGTAACCCTTCCCCGCAGCCATGAACGTGCGTGCGTGGAGGCACTCGCGTCACAATGCCCATTACTGCGTCTCCTGTTGTCTGATACACTGCCCCTATCCTCCACCAGGAGGCAGCCATACAGCGGGACAACATGACCAACCGCCCCTGGGAGAGGACAGTTGTCATGGGACGCTCTCGATCCTCTCCTTTCCCTGCGACCCCCAGTGACAGGGTTCGCTACCAACCTTGGTCGCAATTGGCGTGGGGTGTGAGCGTCTAGCGCCTCAACCCTCCGCGCCACCGGGCCGGCTTAAACAGTTTTGATTTTAAGTCCAGTCCAGATGGCTTTCAGATCATAGAAACATAGAATGTGACGGCAGATAAGGACTGCCTGGCCCACCTAGTCTGCTAATTTCTCTACCTACTGTATAAACTCCAGATCCTACTTGATCTGCAGCCCATCTCTCTCCTTCCTGCCCCTAATGTTGCCTTCTGCCTGTCCCATGCATTCTTGAATTAGCCTACCGTTGTTGCCTCCACAACTTCCTCAGGGAGACTGTTCCATGCATCAACCACCCTTTCTGTGAAAAAAGACTTTCTTACGTTTCCCGAGTCTTCCACCCTCCAGCCTCATATTGTTACCCCTTGTTCTTGCATATCTTCTTTTATGAAAGACGCTGCCCTCTTGAACTCTTTTGATCCCCTTGAGGTATTTGAATGTCTCTTTCATATCACTCCCTCTCCCTCTTTTCCTCCAGTGTAAACATATTGAGTTCCCTCAATCTCTCCTCATATGGTTTCTGGTGTAGCCCCTGCACCATTTTCGTTGTCCTTCTCTGGACTGCCTCCACCCTGTCAATGTCCTTTCGGAGATGAGGTATCCAGAACTCCATGCAGTACTCCATATGAGGCCTCACCAACTGCTTCTACAGCGGTATCACCTCCTCCTCCTGTTTTCTACTGGTGATACTTCTCCCTGTGCACCCTATCATCCCCCCGGCTTTCCTAACTGCCTTCTCACATTGTTTGGCTACTTTTAGATAATCTGTTATGACTAACCCCAGGTCCCTTTCCAGTTTGGTGGTTGTTAGTATGTGCAAGTAGATCTATATGGGGATCTGTTTCTGAGAAATTAAGTCCCTCTTGGGGAAAACCCAAAAGACATTTTTAACATGAAAACACTTAAAGGTGAAGTGGTTCATACAGATAAAAGAAAATGCAAAAGAAAGCGCTGTAGACCGGCCCGATGGTGCTTAGGATTGAGGCACTGGATGCCATACCTCGTGCCACGCTGGCGACCCAAGTTCAGGAGCGGACTCGGGTTGTCAGGAAAGGAAATGATCCTTTCCTGGGAGGGAGGGGGGGTAGAAGAACCTGCAGTCTGGCGACTCCCGGTGGAGACTGGGGGTGTAGCAACAGTCAGGTTCTCCAGAAAAGGGGAATGGCTGCGGTGGCACTCCTGTGAACGTGTGTGGGAGCGCGCACGTTTTGCACTAGTGCGCACTGCACTACCAAGCCTATGGGGGGACAAGAAAAGTGGAAAAGCCCCGGTCGCCTGGTAGGCGAAGGTGGGTCCAGTGGGACGGCACCCACACACAGTTCTGGGTCCTGCTGGATGACGATTGGCTCTCCGCTCCCTGGTCGCTCTACTAGATTATAGATGGAGCGCCAGTAGGAGACGGTGGTCCCACTCCAGGGGACTCGGAGCCGGGGGTGGGGTGGCCAGAGGAAATGGAGGGAGACGGGCCCAGGCCAGAGGTCAGTCTGAGGAATTTGGGAGTGAGGGAGAAGGCACATCCGGAGTGACCACACTGGAGATAGGCTAGGATGACCGGTGAGTAGGAGGCAAAAAGAAAGTTTGGGGGAGGGGGCGCAAGAAAAACAGCAACCCACAACAAGGCAACAGTGAATAATGTCCTTCAGGTTTAACCAGCTACACTGCGCATACAGGTTGCAGGTATGCGTTAGTCTGTATGCACCAGTAATCAGCCTGCATGCCTTGTTTAGTGCTGTACAGATCCTTTTGAGCATGGTGTCCATAGCTGCTCTGTAGACTACTAAGCCGTAGTTAATAACAGATAGAACTGAACAAGTTGCCACAAGCTGAAGCGCATCTGGGGTCATCCAGTGCCTGTCTGTATAACAGCCCTATCCTGGTATTAACTGCTTTTGCAACAAGATCATTTTGGGTACCAAAGGATAGGGAGCTGTCAAGTGTGATCCCGAGACATCTGAAGTTTTGGACTTGTTCAAGGGGGGAGCCTACATTGTTCAGTATGGTTAACTGGGGAATTTGTATTTGTTGTGCAGGCCCGAGAAAAGCATGGTTTTAGTCTTCTTGTAATTCATTAGAAGTTTATGCTTGGTAAACCAGGTCTCGGTGGCTGAGAAACTGTCCAGGAGTTGTGATTCAAGGGGTCAGGGGTCGGGTTGACTAGTGAAAATGACGGCATCATCCACATATAGAAGTATATTATTGGTGCATGCTAGGAGGAGGGTACTAAGAAAGAGACTAAAAAGTAGGGGGCCTAGGATCGAGCCTTGTGGAACACTGGATAGCACTGGCCAGCTGTCAGATAGGATACCAATTACTTTGACTTGTTGAGACCTGCAACAGCGGTAGCTTCTAAACCATCCTAACACATCATATGATAGGCCAGCCGCATGGAGGGAGTTCAACAGGATGATATGGTTGATCGTATCGACTGCTTTGAGGTCAGTATATATGTATGTATATACGTGTATATACTGTGGTGGTTTGATGCCCTGATAGCAGTGTGTGCGGAGACCCACTAAGATAAAAGGGTGGCTAGAGCAACAGTGTCGTGATGACTTAAATAAATTGCACACAATTTACGAACACCAGTGCCGCTCCCTGCAGATGGAATGGCGGAAGGACACTTCAGGTTTCCAAGGAGGTGGATGTTATCACCTGACAAAGAGAGGCGGGAGTCGGAAATAAGTTTCAAGTGCTTGACATGCTTTATTTTTCAAACAAGGGAAGGCAGACACGGTCACAGGGAAGAGAGGGGAACTATTATCTCTAATGTCCTGTACGAGGAGAACCGTAAGGTAAATCTGGCTGCAACAGTTACGCTATAAGAGTGTCTCTAACTCTAAAGTCCCTGTAAGAGGGTGACTCTATGGCAAAACTAGCAAAATTGGCAAACTGGCTGTAACAGCTATGCTATAAGAGCATCTTATGCAAATCCATCTTAGTCACCCCTGATGTGCACCTCTAAAGTACAGTTACGTAAGAACTTACCGTAACAGTAGATCTTCAAGAGGTGCTCTTGCAACAGGCTATTACCATTAGGACTATGCCATCAGGCACTAGAACCCCACGGCAAACTTCTAACTAGCAGTGTCCCGCGGGGACCACCCCCCCCGACACCAGCTCCACCCTGTTGGCCGATGGTATATCGGGGGCAGTCCCCAGCCCCACCTCAGTTCGCCTGCTGGAGACCCAGTGAAAGGACCAGCAGCCAGACCGAGAAGGAGCATGCCACAGAAAGAGAGATGCAGAACTCACCAGGGGGAAGGAGGGAGGGAGGGAGGAAAAGTAGCGCCTGCTGCAAGAGCTCCTCTTGAATATCTACTGTCATGGTAAGTTCTTACGTAATTGTACTATCTTATTTCGAGTGGGAGCTCTTGCAGCAGGCTATTACCATTAGGACCGAGTCCCAAGAAAGGGAGAAAGGTAAGTCCGGGAGGAGGCTAGAAGCGTTGTAGCCCTAAGGAGGCAGTTAGAACAGAAGACCTTGGAGGACCACAAGGCCGAAACCTGCCCTTCTCCTAGAGGCAATATCCAGGCTGTAGTGCTTGATGAAAGTATGCACTGAGCTCCACGTAACTGATGCATGGATGTCTCAGATGGAGACATTATGTAGAGAAGCAAACAAAGTAGCCACTCCCCTGGTAGACTGACCCCTAACCGGGCCCGGTAGGGGTTTGTTATACTTGTTATAACAGAAAACAATACAGTTGACCAGCCACTTAGAAAGTGTCTGCTTAGACACTGATTTGCTTTTGCAGCACGGTGCAAAGGCCACAAACAATTGCTCCATTTTATGGTGCGGAATGGTGTGGGTAAGGTAGTAGTGCAACACCCTGTGGATGTCCAAGGTATGCAGGATTGCTTCCCCTCTGTTTGAGTGATCTGGATAGTAAAAAGGAAGGTTGATGTCCTGGTTTAACACAAGTCCGAGTATCTGCATCAGAGGAGGAGGAGGAGAAGGACCTGGGAGTGACCTGAAGCACTCCACGCAGTACAAGAAAGCAGCAACAAAGGCAAACAAGATGCTGGGATGCATAGCTAGGGGGATCAGTAGTAGGAGAGAGGAGGTTGTACTGGCCTTGTACAGGTCACTGGTAAGGCCGCATCTAGAGTATGGAGTTCAGTACTGGTGCCCACACCTCAAAAAGGACATTAACCTGCTGGAGAAGGTACAGAGGAGGGCTTCAAAGATGATAGCCGGTCAGCAGGGCAAGGTATACGAGGAGAGGTTGAGGTCACTGAACATGTACTCCCTGGAAGACAGGAGAGAGAGAGAACATGATTGGGACATTCAAATACTTGAAAGGGATAAATAAAGTTGATAAGGAAAGTCTCTTTAAGCTGAGTGGAACCATATCACAAGGGAGCACAGTCTTGAGCTAGAGGGTGGAAAGTTTAGGAGGGAGGTCAGGAAGCACTTCTTCAGAGGGTGGTGGACACTTGGAATGTACTGCCAGATGAGGTCATCTCATTGAAGACGGTGAGCAGCTTTAAGAGAGGCTGGGATAGGCATAGGGGGAAGCTAAGAATCATGGGTAGGGAGGATGAGGAGGTGGGGAGGAGGAGGGCAGGGACATTAGCTCAAGCTGTGGACCCTGCAATCATGAGCAGACTTGATAGACCAGATGGCCTTCTTCTGCTGGCATGTTCGTATGTATGTAAGTAAAAACATAGGATTCGTTCTCATGGACACCCTGCCCTTATGAAAAATCGAATAAGACTCCTTACACATCAGGGCCTGAAGCTCAGAAACTCTCCGGGCTGAAGTAACTGCAACTAAAAACAACACTTTCCAAGAAAGGAAGCACAGTTCACAATCCGCGGCAGGCTCAAACGGGGGCAGAATTAACTTCTCCAGCATAAAAAGGAGATCCCAGGGTGGAACCAGATCTCTAACGGGAGGCTTGATATACAATATGCCCCGCAAAAACGTACGGGAGATATCCAGTTGTGCAAGGGCTTTTCCTTCCACAGGTACGTGATAAGCAGAGATTGCCAAAAGATGTACCTTTATGGAAGAGTAGCTCAGGCCTTTATTCGACAAGGAGAGGAGGTTCTCTAAAATCGAGTTCACTAGAAAGGTAAGCAGGTCCAGGTGACGGGGTGAAACCCATAAACAAAAATGTTTCCACTTCATGGCATAAGTGGATCTGGTTGAGGGCTTTCTCGCTGCCACAAGAATGTCCGCCACTTTCTGGGAGACCCCATACCTAGTTCTGGCAAAGTCTGCAGGAGCCAGGCATGAAGATGCAGGGATTTGAGGTCTGGATGGACCAGCGTCCACTGATCTTACTTCGAGTGGGAGCTCTTGCAGCAGGCTATAACAATTAGGACTATGCTGCAGGCACTAGGACCCTCCGGAAACCTTTTCAGCCAGCAGTATACAGCAGGGACGGCCCCCTGACATTGGCCTCGCCCCGACGTCAGCCCTGGTACAAAAGGGGGCGGACCCAGCTCCACCTCAGTTCTTTTCCCGCCGCATCCTGCACGTGAGAAGAAGGACTTCAGTTCCAGCTTGGCAGGAACAGCAACATTCTAGTGTTATCAACCCATTTTATTTGTACTGTTTTCAACGTTTTTTTTCCAGTGTCATCGGGCTGTTTTCAATGGTTTTTCAGTTTGGTCGACGGATGTCTTTGCCATCGTCAGTCTCTCCAGAGCCACACCAAAACAAGTGCGACTGTGGAAGGCAGATCCCTGCCAAAGACTGGCACAAGAGCTGTGTCTTTTGCTTCGGGCCGGACCACGATACTGCGACCTGCTCAGCCTGCCAGGCATTCACCAGTCGGACCCGGATCCGATGTCTTAAGGCCCTGAAGGCATTTCTGTTAGAAAAGAAGATGGATCTGCACTCCTTCGAGTGGAAGCATAAGGAGAAAATCAAGTGCCATGGGAAAGACCGTAGTTGGTCCTGCACGTCCCATTCTCGATTCTGGCCCTCTCCCAAGAAGGCCTGTATTCTCCGGGTTCAGGAGGCGTCAAAGTCTTCCCAGGCCAAGGCCGGCCCATCGGAGAAGCTGGCCAAGCCGAAGGGTAACCTCGCTAAGGGTTACCACCAAGCCCTTGGAGGTGAAAGCTGCGGCCCCACCTCTCAAGGCACCGGTGCCGCCTTCTAAAGGTGCGCCTCCGGAGCCGAAGGACTCTCCGGCACCGCCCCACCCCCGGTGGCACCCATCGTCAGTCTCACCACTGACACCAGTTGAAGGGGTAAAGGGTGTGGGAGCGGCCATGGAAGAACCGACATCCCCATCTCCCAAGTCCTCTTCTCCTCGGGCTCCCAAGAGGGCTGTCCTTCGCGGGCCGATGTCCCAGATACTTCCTTTCCGGGTCGAGCTGCCGAACTTTTCTCGAAGGACGAGCTGCAGGAGTTGTTCTCCTTTTGGTGGGGACAGGTCCAGAAGCGCCTCCCCGTCACCGGCCCAGACACTGGTACTGGACCCAGCGGGCAAACTACAGCTGAAATGACCTTCCCGAGGAAGTTCGGGCGTGCTCCTACACCTCCTTCCAGGGCTGGTTCTGTGCCGGTCCAAAGACCACCGCTGATGCTCCAAGGACTCTGGAGACCGTCGCCGGTCCAGGTTTTGTACATGCAGCCCTTCTCGTTCTCCTAGATGAGAGCTCTCCCGACGTCAGTCCTCTGATGGACGTCGGTCTTTGCTCCGTCGCCGGTGTCTGGGATTGGAGCCCGTCTTCGGACCGACGTCGGTCCCCCAGTTACCGACGACAGAGGGGGTCTGGTCATAAGGAGAGATCAGACTATTCCAGATCTTGTAGTCGATCTCTCTCTTCTTCTTCCTCTCTCAGCTTAGAGTGGTCCCTGAGAGAGAAGGACCAGCCTCGCTCGCCTCCCGACGATCCAACCTTTATGGACATCATGAGTCACATTCAGGCCTCCAATGAGTGGGAAACGGAGGACCTAGATCCGGAACGCCGAAGATTGGCAAAATACCTGAGGCAAAAGGAGTCGAAACCATTGGTGGTCCCTCCTTTAGTGGACACTTTCCAGGACCTGACTCGGACTACCTGGAGGCGTCCAGCTTCCATCCCGGCTGTTCCCAAGAAATCGGACAGGCTGTATAAGGCCCCGAGGGCAGAAACTTTTCTAGCAGAGAACCCTCAGGTGGACTCTTCGGTCACCACAGCTGCCCATGACAAGTCCAGGCAGCAGAAGCACCTTAGCTCGCAGCCTCCCGATCCGGAGTCTCAGTATTTGGATCAGGTGGGCAAGAAAGTTTACTCTGCCTTCACCTGCTCTATCCGGTCCCTTAACTTCCTGACGCATATGGTCCAGTACCAGAATGCTCTGTGGGAGAGGGGACAAGAGCTACTGAAAGCCATGCCAGATTCCGATCAGAAGTCAGAACTTCTGGATATTATGAAAATCGGGCACCGACGTAGGTTCCCATGTCCTGAGAGCCTCGTACGATACTGCAGATACGGCAGCCAGGGCAGTCGCTTCTGGGGTGTGCCTTCAGCGCCACGCCTGGTTGAGGGTTTCAGGTTTCCACCATGATCTGCAGTCCGGTATCAAGGACTTGCCATTCCAAGGTACCGTGTTGTTTGGGTAGGAGACGGAAGCTTTGTTTTCTCATCTATAGGAGTCTGGCAAGTCCATCTGGTCGGTCTGCCAAATGTACCTCGGCAACCAGCGATGGCAGTGGAAACAGACATTTCGCAAGCCCTCAGGTGGTTAAGGTGGACATGCCTGTGGTAATCAGCAGGGTCAGAGAGGCGGCTTTTGTAGGAGAGCCAATAACCAGCAACCTGGAGACGCTCCTACCTGTGGGCCCAAGTCCTCCCAGGCCTCTCTGCCTACACCCGGCTCAGCCTAATGACTCCCTTCCACCCCCCCCCGAGGAAGACTCGGGGGAGACAGTCGGGGCCGCTTCTCCCTTCATCTCGAAGGGTGGAGGTCGATAACTGTGGATCAATGGGTCCTGAACATCATCAGGAGAGGACACACAATAGAGTTCATGGAGTTTCCTCCAAATACTCCACCAAAGTACTCCCGGTGTCCTCCTTCTCACATCCCACTAATATGAGAAATTCAGATCCTCTTGCAGAAAAAGGCAATAGAGGTAGTCCCCTTGCATCAGCGGGGAAAAGGGTTTTATTCCCACTTCTTCCTGGTCCCAAAAAAGACACAGGATCTTCGACCCATTCTGGACCTCGGCTCTCTCAATCTCTTTATAGAGTACAAAAGGTTCAGGATGGTGACCCTTCCAGGTCTACTTCCCCTGCTGCACTAAGGAGACTGTCTCTGCTCCCTAGACATGCAAGATGCATTTATGCATATTGGGGTCTTCCCTCCCCACAGGAAGTTTCTGAGGTTCCACTTCCAAGGGGAGCACTACCAATTCTGAGTTGTTCCATTCAGCCTCTCCTCCACTCCACGAGTCTTTACAAAATGCTTGGCAGTGGTGGCTGCGGCTCTAAGGCGCATGGGGCACTACGTTTTCCCATACCTCGACGATTGGCTGCTTACAGCCTCGTGAAGGTCATACCTACTTCACGTCCTCGGAGACACCTGTACTCTGTTCCGAGAGCTGGGGATCACCCTGAACCTTTGGAAATTGTCCCCCGAGCCCAGTCAAAGACTCGTCTTCATTTTTAGCGGCCCTGGATTCTATCCAGGGCATGGTTTTCATACCCCCGGACAGAGGCAATCGCCTGCAAGAGATTGCCAAATGGATCTCAGTAACTCCTCAAGTTCCAACGCGGAACTTCCTCAGGCTACTGGGGCACATGGCGGTGGCCATTCCAGTCACTCCTCTGGCCTGCCTCCACATGCGGGTCCCACAGTGGATGCTCAGGATACAGTGGGACCAGGGCTACGACAATCTAGACTTTATGGTCAGGATCACCGAGCCAGTCAGGAGAACTTTGCTTTGGTGGATGGACCCCCGGAATTTGGAGAAAGGGGTCAAGTTTCGTCCAGAGCCACCAGGTCAGACTCTTACGACAGATGCATCGGATCTGGGATGGGAAGCGCACCTGGGTGCTTATCAAACGCAAGGGGTATGGACACCCGAGGAGCGATCTCTCCATATCAATGTTTTGGAGATGCGAGCGGTTCTCTATGCTTTACAGGCCTTTCAAGAGAACCTGGTGCCATGCTCTCTTCTAATTCAGACAGACAGTATGGCGGTCATTTTCTACATCAACAAGCAAGGAGATACTCGCTCATATCCCCTTTGCAGGGAGGCGATGAGAGTCTGGCAGTGGGCGCTGGAAAGGCACATTCTGTTGTCCGTAGTGCATGTTCCAGGCGTCCTGAACAATCTGGCCGACAGCCTAAGCAGGTCTCGTTCCAGAGCACATGAGTGGGAGCTGCTACAGTCCATAGCAGATCAGCTCTTTGACAAGTGGGGTCATCCAGAGCTGGACCTCTTTGTATCACCACGCAATGCCAAACTGCCAGTTTTTTGCCCGCGAGAGCACGCGCCTGGAGTTTTCTAGCCAGATGCATTATCCCTTTGCTGGGCAGGGAGGTTTCTCTATGCCTTCCCGCCCTTCCCTCTCATTTAGAGAGTCCTGCTGAAGTTGCAGGCAGAAGGGGCTCGAAGGATTCTAGTAGCCCCCCCGATGGCCTCAGCAGATTTGGTTCCCACTCCTGCAGCGGTTACCCATAGAACCTCCAAATCCGCTGCCCATATGCTCGCAGTTGCTATCCCAGGAACAGGGATCGCTGGTCCATCCGGATCTTCGTTCCTTACATCTGCATGCTTGGCTCCTTCAGATGTAGCTCAACAGAGAGATGGGGCTTCCCTTGAAGTGGCAGCAGTCCTAGTGTTGGCAAGGAAACCCACCACCCGCTCCGCCTATGCTATGAAATGGAAGCGGTTTTGTCTGTGGGCCTCGTCACAGCATTTGGATCCCGGCACCTGTCCAGTGAACTCAGTGTTACAGTACCTCCTCTCCTTGTACCAACATGACCTGAGTTACTCCTCTATTAAGGTGCACACGTGGGCTGTCTCCGCCTATCATGCTCTGATTGGAGACAAGGCGTTAGCACAGTTGGATGTAGCCCACATCTTTTTGAGAGGAATTTTATATATAAGACCTCCCACTGGGGATCCTATCCCACCATGGGATCTCCTTTTTGTGTTGGAGAAGCTCACCCTCCCTCCCTTTGAGCTGGCAGAAGATTGTGAGCTGCGTTATCTTTCTTGAAAGGTGTGTTTTTTGGTTGCTATTACCTCAGCTTGAAGAGTTTCTGAGCTTCAGGCTCTGATGTGTAAAGAGCCGTATTTGGTTTTTCACAGGGAAAGGGTTTCCCTTAGAACAAATCCTAAGTTTCTTCCAAAAGTGGTCTCGGAGTTGACCCTCAACCAGTCGGTTGACCTTCCAGTCTATTTTCCTTCCCCATCTAATAGATGGGAGGCTCTCCTTCACACATTGGATGTCCACAGAACTTTGAGGTATTACCTCAAACGGACGACTATGCACCATCAGTCGGAGCAACTCTTTGTGGCCTTTGCACCACAATGCTTGGGCAAACTGGTGACCAAGCAGATGATTTCGAAGTGGATCATCCACTGCATATCCTTCTGCTATGAAAAGCATAATAAGCCCTTACCGGGTTCAGTCAGGGGTCACTCTACCAGGGGAGTGTCTGCTTCTTTTGCCGCCCTGAGAATTGCCTCTATCAGGGACATATGTGTGGCCACTACCTGGAATTCAGTGCATACCTTTGTCAAGCATTACAGCTTGGATATCGTCTCTAGACGCCGTGCTGGTTTCGGTCTGGCTGTTTTGCAGGGACTTTTGTCCTAGGACTCTGGAGTCAGCATATTCCACCTCCTGGGGTCATCTACCTCTTTGGCAAGGGACTGCTTGGTATTCAGTCCTAATTGTTATAGACTGCTGCAAGAGCTCCCCACTCGAAGTAAGATAGTACAGTTACGTAAGAACTTACCGTAACAGTAGATCTTCGAGAGGAGCTCTTGCAGTAGGCGTTACATTCCCACCCACCTTCCCCCTCGAGGTATGCAGATTCATCTTCATCTACATCTCCATCGAGTGCTTCATCTCCTTCTCTTGTCAGGGCTTGTTCGCGGGCCTTGGTGGGAGAACTGAGGTGGAGCGGGGTCCGCCCCCTTTCGTACCAGGGCTGACGTCGGGGCGGGGCCGATGTCAGGGGGGCGGTCCCCTGCTGTATACTGCTGGCTGAAAACGTTTCTGAAGGGTCCTAGTGCCTGCGGCATAGTCCTAATTGTTATAGCCTGCTGCAAGAGCTCCTCTCGAAGATTTACTGTTACGGTAAGTTCTTATGTAACTGTACTATCTTAAGACAGCAAGTTCAAGCTCAGCGGCAGCTGTTTCGGAGGTTCCACTGCCAGATGCTGAAGTAGTGGGAACCAAATCTGCTGAGGCCACAAACGAGCGATGAGGATCATCTCTGCTTCTTCTGCCTGAAGCTTCAGCAGGACCTTCTGAAGAATGGGAATGGGAGGGAAGGTGTACAGAAACCGCCCTGTTCAACAGAGGGACAAAGCGTCTCACCAGAAAACAGCAGGCGCTGGCTCTAGCAAGCAGAAACTGGGCAGTTTGGCATTGAGTGGAGACATAAAGAGGTCCAACTGTGGATGGCCTCACCTGTTGAAAAGCTGATCTGCTACCAACTGGAGGAGTTCCCACTCATGAGCCTTGGTCCGAGACTGGCTTAGGCTGTCGGCCAAGATGTTTTGGACGCCTGGAATGTGAACAGCAGTGAGGTCTAAATGGTGTTCCAGTGCCCAATACAAGACCCTCATCGCCTCCCTGCAAAGGGGGGTACGAGTGTGTGCCCTCTTGCTTGTTGATGTAAAACACTACTGATGTGTAGTCCATTTGGATAAGAAGAGGGCCTGGCAACAGGTACATCTGAAATGTCCTCAAGGCGCTCAGGACTGGTCACTTCTCTAGAATATTGATATGGAGTAGTTGCTCGTCTAGAGACCATATTCCCTGGGTTTGTCTGTCTCCCAGATTAGCACTCCAACTGAGACCAGAGGCATCCACAGTGAGAATCCGCCACAGTGGCTCCTGCCAAAAAGGGATCCCTCGTACCAGGTTGGAGGGGTCTAGCCACCAGGAAAGTGTCCTTCTGACTGTGTCAGAGACCCTGACCGGTTGGTCTAGGTCGTCTGACCTTTGGTCCCACTGCACCCTGAACATCCACTGTGGGACTCTCATATGCAGGCGGGCCAGAGGAACTGTGGGAATGGCTGCCGCCATGTGCCCCAGAAGTCTGAGGAAGGTCCTGGCTGGGACCTAAGGAGCCATGTCTACCACTCTGGCCACGCTCCTTAGACGACCCCCCCCTTTCCTGAGGGAGAAAGGCCATACTCTGAATGGTGTCCAGGACCGCTCCAATAAAGAGGAGTCATTGGCTGGGCTCTGGGGATGACTGAGAGATTCAGGGTGATCCCCAGCTCTCGGAAGAGGGTAAAGGTGTCTCTGAGAGTGCGAAGATGTTGAGCTCTGGATGGAGCTGCCAGGAACCAGTCATCTGGGTAGGGAAAGACGTAATGGTTCTGCCGTCTGAGAGCCGCAGCCACCACTGCTAGACATTTTGTGAAGACTCGAGGCATGGAGGAGAGGCTGAATGGTAAGGCTCGAAACTGGTAATGTTTCCCCTGGAAGCAGAAGCTCAGGAACTTCCAATGGGGAGGAAAGACCCTGATGTGCAGATAGGCATCCTACACATCCAGGGAGCAGAGCCAGTCCCCTTGATGCAAGAGGGGAATGCGGCCTGGCAGGGTAACCATCCTGAACCTTTTGTACTCTATAAAGAGATTTAGTGAGCTGAGGTCCAGAATGAGCCAAAGGTCTCCTGTCTTTTTGGGGACCAGAAAAAAGTGAGAATAAAAGTCCCATCCCAGTTGTTCTGGGGGGACTGGCTCTATCACCCGCTTCTGCAACAGGGCTTGAATCCCTCCTTCAATCAAGGGAATGTGCGAAGGAGGACAATAGGAGGACCCTGGTGGCATATCTGGAGGGATTTGCTTGAACTCGAGAATATGTCCTCTCCTTACAAGATCCAAGACCCAGTTGTCTGATGTGATGTTGCTCCAACCCTTTGCATAAAGGGAGACGTAGCCCCTTAGGGCCTCTAGAGGTGGAGCTCCCAGAGCTCTGGGCTGGGGCCTTTCTCTTGAAGCCGCTCTTCTGCTGAAACTGACCGCAGGTATTTTGCCCTGAGGTCTTATGAAATGGCCATCTGTGAAAGGGCTTCTGGTTCCCCTTGTATATCTTTCGGACGGATCAGATTGACTTCCCAGAGTCTTGGAGACGTGAGATCAGTTTCTCAGTCTCCTCTCCAAAGAGGACAGAACCCTGGAACAGGAGGTACAGGATCCCGGACTGCAGATCCTGGGAGGATCCTGAGACTCTAAGCCAGGTGTGGTGCCTAAGGCAAATACCAGATGCCGCTGCCCTAGAGGCCGTATCCGCAGTGTTGTACAAGGCCCTCAGAACGTGAGTGCCTACGTCCGAACCTGACTTTAAAATGTCCAGGAGCTTGGTCTTTTGTGCAGAGTCTGGCAAGGCCCAAGCGAACTCTAATCCCTTCTCCCATCACGCATTCTGGTACTGCACCACATGCGTAAGGAAATTCAGGGACCAGGTGGAGGCAGAACAGACTTTCTTGTCCACCTGATCTAAATATCTGGATTCCACGTCAGAAGGCTGAGAACTAAGGTGCTTTAACTGTTTTCACTTGTCATGGGCAGCCGTGATCACCATGGAGTCTGCCTGATGGTGTTCCGCCAGAAAAGGCTCATCCCTCAGTGCATTATACAGCCTGTCTGACTTCTTTGAGACTGCCGGATCAGTGGAAGGATGCTTCCAAGTGATCCGTATAAGATCCTGGAAAGTATCCACAAGAGGAGGGACAACCAAGGGTTTTGACTCCTTCTGCCTCAGGTACTTTGCTAGTCTCCGGTGCTCGGAATCCAGATTCTCTGTCTCCCACCCGCTGGAGGACTGAATATGCCTCATGATGCCCATGACTGTGGGATCATCAGGAGGTAACCTAGGAGTGTCCTTCTCGTTCGGGGACACTGGCCTCTCCCTAGAAAGGGAATGGTCGGAAACCGAGCTGGGCTCAGAACCTCAACCCCTAGAAGAAGAAGGAACTCATCCTGAGGAGGATATGTGCCCCCCCAGGAACGCCGCCCATTGTTGGACTGATGGCGGCTAAATGATCGATGGGCTGGGGACCAGCGATGGCTGGTCAAGTGCCGACAATGGCTGTCAGACCGATGTCAGCTTGATGACCGCTCCCGGCTATAGGAGTGATGGCGGTCAGTACTAAGTAACCATGAGCGACGTCTGTGTCGCCTCTTCATGTGTAAAGTCCGCCCACGGGAGTCCGTGGAGCTGCGTGAGCGAGACTTTGTTCTAGGCTTAGGGGAAGATTGCTTAGGCACGGGAGCCAAAGGTTTCCCGGCCAGGCTTTGGTCCTTTTCTTTAGCCAGAGCCAGTTCCAAATCTTGTTGCGGTGGAACAATATCTTTTCTGACCTGCCTCCACCAAAACTGGAACAGTTCAGTCAGTTCTTCTTTTGTGAACTGCACCATGGTCGAACCTCCTGAAGGCGAAGACTGCTCTGACGTGGGAGGAGCAATAGGAGAAGAGGGGAGATCCGTCAGGTCCTTAGGCAAGGCAGTGGACAGATTCTCCTTGTCCTCCAGTGTGGACGCCCTGTGGACCAGCAAACGCTCTGGCATTGAGGAGGCCTTGTCGGACAGATGCTCTTTTTCTTGGAACGACGATGGCCTGGAGCCGGTGGGTGTGGAGGCCGACGTCGGTTTAGAAGCTGCAGCCGATGCCGCTGAGGATCAGTGAGCCATGACTGGTCGGGAGACCGATTCCCGATCCTTGGAACCAGAGGACTTACCCGGCATGCCGGGGGGGGGGGGCGACGTCAGAACCTTATGCAATGGGACTGAAGTCCCTGTGTATAAAATAGAGGTCCTGACCCTTGTGGTGGAGGACGTCCGCAAAGGAATAGCCTTCACCTTCAGGGAAGTTTGGGCTAGAGGAGAACCGGGGCCCCGTTTGCCATTCCCCGACACCTATGTTTTGGCAGGAATGGAAGCCTCTTGCTGCCCTATAGAGTGTTGGGAGAGGCAGGAAGAATGGGTGGACCCTTCCGAGTTTGACCCCGAGGAGGGCTTCTTTCGGTGATGGGACCAGGAGCGCGAACGCCCCTTGGACCGACCTTGGTCCTTTTCTCGGGACTTCCGATCCATGTCCTTCTTTTTGTCCTTAAGTTTAGGCCGAGACAAAGCAGAAGAAGAGGATTTTTCAGCTGGCAAGGCCTGCATCACTGCCACCTGCTGTACCAGAAGATGGGCTTTGAGTGCCTTCAGGCAGCAAATCCTAGTCTGGCTGGTAAAGCCTCTACACACCGAGCAGGCCTTGGTATCGTGGTTGGGCCCCAGGCAGAAGACGAAGGCCTCATGTTTATCCTTCGCTGGTATCTGGCGCCCACAGGTGCACTTCGTCTTCTTGGTGGAAGAGATGGACGATGGTGAAGATGACATACAGCAATGAAGGAGATAAAAAGCGGACTTTTCGACCAAGACAGAAAGGCAAAAATTAGGAGACAAAATGCTAGTTCTTCCAGAAATTCACCAAAGAGCCAGTGTCAACAAGTCTGAGGTGGGAAAGAACTGAGGTGGGGCAGGGGACCACCCCCTGATATACCATCGGCCGACGTTGGGGAGGAGCAGGCGTCGGTCCCCGCTGGAGACTGCTAGCTAGAAGTTTGCTGTGGGGTCCTAGATGTCCGGGGCCCAGCTCAGGCATCTTTAAATTGAGCCCCAGTCAAACTCCTTCAATTTCCATCAGAGCGGCCCCCCAGCAGGCTGTCCATAGTCACTGGGTCCCAAAGAGGTGGAAGGGGAACCCGGGACCGACGGCACAGTCCCCGAGGTGTCCGTAAAACAGCGCGGTTCCACATCAAAGGTGCTTCTCGTGCCAATGTGACTCCCACTGCCGTAGTTTTTATTTATGGGGAATGTTCTTATATGGGTTATTTATTCTTATGTTTATATATTTTTTCCTTTGTTTTTTATTGATCTTGTTTTTAGTGTGTATTCATTTATTTGTACAGCGCCCAGAGCCTCTGGGATTTGGCTTCTTTTTAAATGAATTTTGCCTTGCCCTGGAGGTAACACTTTTACAGCTGGCGCTTGCAAGGACGTTTTTAGGCCCCGAGGGGCTGGATCTTGCATTTGGGCTATATGCAGGGACTCTAGAAGGGCAAAGCAGACCTGGGGGACCAGAAAAATGGTGGCAGGATTCGGGTGAAGCCCAGGAGACAGCAGGAGGAGGAGGAGGACAGAGCAGAAAGGCTAAGGTAAGCCCAGGCAGGCACTTTAGGAACCCCCATTTGCAGGGGGTTACACAGGCATACTTTGGAGTCTAAAGGGTATGGACACATCACATTCTCGTATGGTAAGGCAGCTGTCGGGCACAAATAGAATTTCAACAGCCATAAAATGGAGACCCCATGCTAGTTACAGGGGCTGGTGTGAACAGTGAAAACAAAGTAGAGCAAACACATAGCTATACGGAAGGAGTTGTCTAACAAGGAAACAACATTTACAAGATAAGGGTGTACTGCTCCTTTAAATTATTTGTAACACCATGGTTTATATTTGCAACACAATGATTTAGACAGAGCGGCTAAAAAGGCAGCTATAAAATGGAAACTACCACAGTTAGAATAAACAAGGGCAGGAGCTTACCAGATAGGTACGATACGATAGGGGCATGTACAGCTAAGAAGTGTACTCACTCTGGGCTCTAAGACCAGTTGCTTCCAACCCCCAAAGATGACCAAAACCTCAGGCCAAACAGTTTTTTCCTACAGTCTCCTCTCCCTCTGGAACTCCCTTGCATTTGAGCTCAGAAAGGCAGCTCTGTCTTATCTTTCAAATGCCTGCTGTATTACCACGGGTAGCCCCAGTGCTCCTGTAAACACTCAAAGGTAGTATCCTCCTCTTCCTTAGACTCTGGTACTGTTGTACCTGCCCAGTGAGATGTGTTATTTATGTTATTCTACCAATCTATTGACCAAGGCATTCTTGTCGGGGCAGTTTTTATAGACTTAACCAAGGCCTTCGACACGGTTAATCACCAGCTCCTCCTTAATCGACTCTCTCTAACTGGTCTCTCCTCTGATTCACTGTCCTGGTTCACAAGCTATCTTGGAGATGTACCACAGTGCGTGAAGGTTTCCAGTGCTATCTCAGACCAAAAACCAGTTCAGTCTGGTGTACCCCAGGGCTCAATTCTGGGTCCCCTACTATTCAGCATCTTCATTAACAGTTTACCATCTGCCTGCGCACACTGCTTTAAGCGGACAACGCTGTCATTTTTGCAAGCCACCCTGACCCACGCATGCTCGAAAGCAACCTACAAAATGGTTTCCTGTACGTCGAGCACTGGTTCTCCAAACAGAAACTAGTGCTAAACTACAAAAAGACAGAAGTCCTGTTTTTCTCCTCTGCCAGCAGTAGATACAATGGACATGCTCTCACTATCAGAAATAGCCAAGGTGACCCCCTTGAACAAATACAGCACTTCAGGCACCTTGGGGTCACCCTAGATAGTCACCTCACCTATACACCCCACATCGAAAATGTAGCCAGAGCCATCAATGCTAAGATTGGTCTTCTCTATCGACTCAGAAAGTGTCTAACACCTGAAGCTCTCAATCTGGCGAGTCACAGGTTGGTGCTCTGTGTTGTTGACTATGGCCTTGTCATTTACGGAGCTGCTACCGATACTGCTCTCAAAAGGCTCACTGTTGCACTAAACAAGGCTTGTAGACTCCAAATGGGGACAGCTCTCATCACCCACACCTGCAATCTCTATAACCAAACTGGATGGCTCAATCTATCTGTGAGAATTAAATACCACACCTGCCTTCTCACTAAAAAGATTCTGCTTGGGTTCATGCCGAAGGGTCTGTGTTGTCTGCTTCACAAATCTCCAAAGATCCAACATACGCGCACCTCATCCACTGAACTCCTACTAGTCCCATGGTACCGTACCACGCAACGCCAACGCGCCTTTGGTAGCAGAGCACCTTCCTGGTTCAGTGGACTCCCCGATAGTCTAGCTGCCCTTCCTAAACTTGGAGAGTTCAAACATAAGCTCCGAACTCACTTCCTAACTGAAAATTCCTGTGATTGCTCCACCTAGTTTCCAGGTCCCTTTCAGGACCTCCACTAGTCCATCACCTCCCCCTTCTTGTACCTCCCCTCACTGACACCTCTATCACTCCCATCTTCCCACCCTCTTCCCTGCCTTTGCCCCTCTCCCGCCCCTTTCTAAGAGTGTTTCCTCCCCCTTTTGGTAGTCGCAACTTTACAAGGCTGCCTGGCTGCTCCCCTCCCTCTTGGTTCTTCCTCCCCCTCTACTTTTCTTCCCCCTGCCTCTGGTCAGGTTTTGCTTAATGTGTACATAACTGAAGCTTAATTGTCCTATACTACAATGTAAACACATGTACATCTGTTCTGAAATATTCTGTATGACTTGTCTGTTTCCCTGCAACTGTTCGTAACCGTCCCTACTGACGTGGAAGCTTTGTAAATAAGCTGCTTGGTACTCAAAGGTATTTGTAATCTTAGAATGAATGAATAAATAAAATAAAAGTGTTGCATTGCATGCTGTATATAGTACTGTGGAATCTTTTATTCATACCTGGTCATGTGCTATTGTGATGCACTCTTTCACTCTTGCCCTTCCTCATCCCCGAACACACAGTACCCCCTCCCCATGGCAGTGTTCAATTGCACTTGTTTGCAGCTACACAGCTAGACAGAAATCAGAGAGGCTGTAAGAAAAGTAATGGGGAATTACTCTAGACCAGTAGTTCTTAGACTTTATCATAGTGAGCCTCCCCAAATCCATGGAAAAGATTTTGAGCCTCCCCAAAAACTGAAATAATCTTGGGCCTCCCCAAAGAAAAATAACATACTGTACTTTGTGCAGTACGCCATGAATAAATTTAAACCCCTTTGAGTACTTGGCTCACATTCAGCTTTTTGTCTTATACTGACATGGGACCTTTGAAAAAGTGCTCCTGTGCTCAAAGGTGTTATCTGAATAACAAATAAATAAAATAAACTATTATTCAGCTTATTGTAAGCCACCACCACCCCCACCCAGGGGTTCAGTTATTTATTTTCAGTGAAAGTCTAAAACTTCCAGGAGTCGAAATCTGGGAAGTCATTCCAATTTTTGGGAAGTCAAAATACTTCCTGATTCCCATCTCTGGAAGTCAATATTCTAGGAAGGACAAATTTATGGATGTTAATACAATATATTAGTGGTAAAATACAGTTTCTTTTAGAAAAAAATCTATCATTTCTGACTTCCAAGCCTGCAATTTTGGAAGTCATCTAATTTTGGGGTTTACATCTGGAAGTCAATGACTTCCTCCCTCTGTATTTTGGAAGTTTTTGCCTTATTTTTGGAAGTCAAATACTCCCAAAGTGGAGTTAACTGAAGCTCTGCCCCCACCCACACAGGCCAACCTACTTGGTCCGCTATTTTCATTCTTGAACCATTGTTACCCCCTTGTTGCAGTACCTTCATGGGTCAGACTGCTTTCTCTCTATATGAAATAACCTTCCTACATACTTTGCCTCTCCCTCTCCTTCCCTGCTCCTAAGCAACTTCTCTGAGATTACTGTACTTTGCTTCTTCCTGCTATTACTCTTAGCACTTCTATGCTCAACCCTTGTATCTATACTGTTCTACCATCAGTCTACAAATTGATCAGTTACCACCACTCATTATTTATTGTTCATATTTGTTTGCATTATTGTTCATAGTGTATTTCTTGATTGTTTTTTCAGTTACTTTTTGAAATGTAATCACTCCCTACCCTTCCACAGGTACACCTGAAATGTGCCTTGGCTTATTCACCTTCCCTTGTCACCTATTAGTAAATAAACACATACAATTCACCTACTATTATCCTCTTTCAGTTTGCTCCATTTCTTCACACAAAATGCATAAAACTCAAAATTTAAATCCAGTACTTTTTCAGACCTGCTTGAGCCTCCCCTGGAACAGGTTGGGGCCTCACCATTTGAGAACCTCTGCTCTAGACTTAACCCATCTGACCATGCTGCTGGGGGTACAGAAGGAGCATGATGGGACCTGTTCACTTTTACTGCGAGTAATAAGAACACTGCTGGTTACAGCAAAGAAATGTATATTAAATACCTGCATGAACCATGCAGACTTGGAGGGTAGTGGCTCAAACTGCATATAGACGCTTTCTTGTTGGAAAGAATTACCCTGACATATATTTGGGGGGGTGGGTTGAGAGAATATGGGCAAAGGTGCTAGACTGGCTGCCTAATGAAGCCAACAAAATGACTTTACAAGGAAACTAGGTCAAACACAGACCCCAAGAGATAAGGCGTCAGTGCCAGGAGGAATACATGTAGCCCAAACCCTGTGGTACCAAGTGAGATACCGCACTGTATACGGGTAGAAATAGGTGGAGGCAGGGGGGCCCACCAAAGGTTGCAAGGAGGGTGGTCAATAACAGATCAAAGAGGGTGATAAGCCATGTATGTTGTAGGGCAAATGCTGTAAATAGGTGAAGAAGAGCAGTTCGTGGTCCATGCTGGCCTGGGATTAGATTTTCCCTTTCTCCCTCCTGTAAAAAAAAAAAAAAAAAATAATAATAAAAGGGAGGCTCTTACTTGCCTGTGTGTTGCTTGGGTGGGGGAGGCATTGTAAGAATATGCTCACCCACAAGCACATGACGTACACAAGGTACGTCATGACTACAAGCTTATACACACACACACACGGCACATCATGATTACCTGTATGCTCATGTCTTGCAGATGATGCACAACTATATAATCCACAGCTGTTAGTGGGATGGGCTTACGCAGCATGCATACCCACGTCTAATAAGTGGGAGTACTAACATCCATGCAGTATACCCACATCTATAAGTGGGGCATCTCACACACAAACATACATAACACGGTGACGTCTCCGACCGATGTATCAGTAACACTGCAGAGCTGGGGACACACACACGCACATACGTAGGGCTAGGAACTTATATGTGGGGAAGGGGTCACACAATATTCAATTCAATTTTTATTCCATTCTATTTTTTTTTTTTTAACCGGGAAATACTTCGTTGAGAGATTCATTTACAAGGTGGTCCTGGAAGGACACAACAGGAATATTCATGTGACAACAGAGCTTTTACGATACATAGACAAACCTTGTGCATATTGTTCTCTTTTATTATGTATTTTTGTACTTGTATTATTTTCTCTTCTCCTGACGAGGTGCCTTTGAAAATGAGCCTCTGGCTCAAAGGTTGTAAACTGATTGCATTATAAATAAAATAAATCAATAAATAAACCAACATTAGCTTCTGCCACAAACAACGCTGCCTCATTCTAGAAAACTTTAAGGCAGGTAGAAGGCCATCGGCCGAATAATACAGTAATTAGTACAGGTTTTACATACACATAAGACTAGGTAATTCTTTTTACTTTTACACATAATAGATCCAAGCTATGCAACACACTGCTTCTGAAAGCACACCTTTACCCTACATACGATTCTGCACAGTCGAGAACAAAACCCCCACAAATGATGTTCTAGTTTAGACTTGCACTGCTATCTGCTGCCATAATGATTAATAATTACAAAGAAAGACCTGGGGCGCCCTTCACAGCTAAGGTGTCACGTGCAGCCTCAGCCATAAAACATGAGTGGGCCTCTCAGAGAGCATGATGATGCATTATAAAATGTTCCGTCCATAACAACACGTCATTGACATCAGCGTATTCTTATGAATAGAATGCTACAAATTGTAGCAACCAAAAGGGCAACTAAGATTTTATTTATTTATTGTATCGGAATTGCAAACCTTTGAGTCAGAGACTCATTTACAAAGGCTCCACGTCAGAGTGAACATACAAATGTAAAAATACAGCCAAACAATCTGAATATCTTATGCAGGGTAGCAGCTAAAGTAGGGGTGGTAATTTACAGCATTCGATCAGAACATAGCAGAAATAAATAATTCAAGACTCGGACAGGCCTAGTTGGAGATACTGCAGGTCTCGAGGGGGACAAAATACAGGACATATGAGCAGGGCCAGTGGCCCCTTGGGGAGGGGGAGAAGTTGAGTGCCCCTATGACAGGCAATGGTCGGGGTGAGGGGGATGCAACTGGTGTTACAGGCATTTACAGTTGCAGCTGGCAAACAGGTGGCTGTGCAGCGCCTTTTTAAAAGGCCCTAGCCTACTTTCAGTAGAGATGGCAGTAGGGAAGGAGTTGAACCAGCCTGGAGCTCTGTAGAGGAAGGACCTCTGAGCCAGAGATGTCCTGACTCTGGGTACATGGAGGAGCTGCAGGTGGATAGAGATGAGTTGCTGGGGTGGATGAGGGTGGATAGTTCTGTGGGGGCTAGACCAGCCAGGATTTTCTTGGTAAAGAGACAGGTCTGTTATTGAAACCTGTCCTCAAAGTTGAGGATATTTGCTAAGGCGTAGAGCGAACAGGTGTGGGTAAGCCTGTTGGCATCTGTGAGCAAGTGGCAGGCCTTGTTAAGGGAGATTATGACACGATTGAGGGCAGTGTTGTCCGCAACCCCATAAACCAAGAGCCCATAATCGACCAGGGATATGACGGAGGATGTAATAGCCATTTTCAGGGCTACTGGGGGGAGACAGTTCTTGTGGCGATAGAAGAGACCGATTCGAGAGTTTTCGGCTGAGCAGAGGGTGCAGATATGCCCATGGAATGAGAGGTCTGGGTCAAATGTGAGGCCAAGGTACTTAAAGGAATTAACCTGTTCAAGGGGGGGTTGGACATGACGAGGTGGGAAGAGTCTTTGTATTTGCTTTTTGTATGTGTGAAGAGCATGCTCTTTGTCTTCTTGTGGTTCAATACTAGTCTGCGGTTAACAAGCCAGGTTTCCACCTGGCTAAAGTAATTTTGGAGGGCATTTTGGAGAGAGGTAGGATCTGGGTGGGCAGTGAAGATGACGTCATCGGCTTAAAGGAGGACTGTATCAGAGCAGTTGTTGAGGAGAGCGTTGTGATCAAAGCTAAAGAGTAAAGGGCCCGATATAAAGCCCTGGGGCACTCCTGACAGAACCGGGTGGCATCCAGAGGTGGTGCCACCGATTTTGACGCACTGAGAGCGGGATAAGAGAGCGGTGGTAAACCAGTTTTGGACACTCTGGGAGAGGCCTGTTTGCTTGAAAGTGGATAGCAGAAGGGGTGGTTGACAGTATCAAAAGCTTTCGACAAATCAAGGAAAACTGTATATGGTAATAGACCTTTGTCAAGGGCAGCGTGAATGTGACTGGAGAATTCAGTTAGGACAGTGGTGGTGCTGTGGCCACAATGGAATCCATGCTGCTCCTTGCAGAGGAGATTGTGGGTGAGATAGTCAGTGAGCTGATCCAATACTATCCTTTCTAAGGCATGGGGGGGGGGGAATGGAGATTGGCCTATAGTTCCCAGGGAGGTGCGGTCACCACCCTTGAAAATAGAGGTAATCACTTCAGTTTTCCAGGCATAGGGGTACTGGCTGAGGCAGAGGGAACGGTTAAGGAGGCTAGTGAGAGGGGAGAGTAGGACATCCAGGACCAGGCATAGCAGTTTGAGGTCCAGTGTGTCACTACTGTGACTGGCACCATTCAGGGCCTTGAGTAGGTAGGGCTTGGCAACTTGGGGTGAGAGGGCACAGAAATAGAAGAGGGGGTTATGGGGTGGAGGTGCGGTGGCAGAGATTGGATTGAAGAAGTTAGGGGGGAGTATCTCGCTGAGGTCCGAGAAGGCGGTGTTGAAGGTATCCACTATACGTTGCAGGTCAGTGGAGCTGGAGCTGCTGTTGATGAGTGGGGGAAGGAGATGCAGGCTTTCTGGTAAGTTCCTTGATATTGTCCCAGAATTTTCAGGCGAAGGCCCAGGAGAAGGCAAGGGAGGACCTGTAGTTGGCCGCTTTCACTTTACTGATGGCCCAGGTGCAGCTGTTACGAGCAGCCTAATAGGCTTGTCTATCGGAGGGTTTGCCTGAGTCAAGGGCCCTATGCCAGAGGTTGTCCCTGTGATGCATCTGGAAGATGAGAGATTGGGTAACCCAGGGGGTGTCAGGATTCTCCCCCCACCAATTATTTTTCCCTCTAGTCACTGCTCACAGGGACTCTCTTTGACATCCTGCCTGTTCCTGCCCGCCTGAGATCCCCCAAGCACAAGTCTCCCCCGTGGTACTCCTACCCCCTTGCACCTACCTTGCAGCTGGACACCCCTGGCTTGTACCCCCCCAAGGTGGGGCCGCCATTCCTCCTTTTGGTGCTCCTTGAGTCTAGAATCTGCTGCAGGCAAGGCTTTTTGGGGAGAAGGGAATTGGGTGACTGGGTGGGCAGGATCCGGCAGAGGGCATGAGGGTCAGGTGCCGTCGCCTACCTTACGAAGCAGAGTTTTTCCTCGTTCGAGAGTCCCCCCAAGGTGTGGACGTGCAATGACATCTAGCGCAGGCGTGCGCGTTCCCACACACGCCTGCAGGTCATCCACAGACACCTCTCCTCAGCTTGTAGGTGATCCCAGGCTGCAGTGCACCCAGCGCCGCTGGGTGTCACTAGCACCAGGGAAACACTCCCCACCCTCCCCCCAGGAGAGGAGAGCTATCATCTGACGCTCAATCCTCTCCTCCCGGCCAACCCCCGGTGACCCGAGCTCACTCCTGAACCCGGGTCGCCGGTGTGGCATCCAGCACCTCAACCCTCAGCGCCACCAGGCCAGCCTGGGGTGTCCGGATTTTTAACAGTGAATTTGGAGAGGGGAGCATATCTGCCACAGGCCGTATTAAAGGAAGTGATGAAGTAAGAGAGGGCAGTGTCAGGAGCTAGGGAAATTGGGGACCAGTCCCAGTTGGTGAGGTGGTCTTTAAGCTGACCTAGCTTGCCAGGTATGAAGCGCCACCGGTGGACAGTTTGGGGGGACGGCTTCTGGACCTTGCAGGCCCTGGTGAAAATTACAGGGGAGTGATTGCTTAGAGCATTGGGTAGCACAGCGATGTCAGTGATTTTTGAGGGGTCTGTTGGTCAGGATAATGTCTAGCAGAGTGGCAGATCCATTGGTGGGGTGGGTCTGGGTAGGGTGAGTGACCAGCTGGGTGAGGTCGAAGGCAGCAAAAGAGTCTTTGACCTGGGTGACAGTGCTGGAAAGCCAGTTTATGTTAAGATTGCTGATCATAATTTGTTCAGTCTTGGGCAGGAGCTGGGAGAGGTGGTCAAGTAAGGACTGAAGACAGGAGCTGATGGTGCTGCGGGGGCAAGAGGCGGTGACAGATTAGTGTGGGCCCTGAGGTGCCTTGGGTAATTTCAGAGAGAGGGCTTGTGCCCCATGCTCCAAGTGGGGGGTGGGGACAGAGTGCCCTTGAAGTGAGACACGTAGGTATATGGCGACGCCACCCCCTCGCTTCCCGGCTCTGTCTTCTCTGTACAGCGTAAAGCCGGGTATAGCGACGAAGGAGTCAGGGGTGAACTTATTAAGCTACGTTTCAACAAGCGCCAGGACGTCTGGCTGGTGCTGGACCAACCAGCCCTGCAGATCATCAAATTTCTTTAGTAGGCTGCAGATGTTCAGGGTGGCTATACGGCACCCACTAGCCTCTGGGGAGAGGCGGATGTTCGTAGTGAGGGATCCTGGGTTGGGATGAATGTTACCAGACATCAGGAGGAGAAGGGATAGGAGTCTGAGGAGAGGCAGGTGCCGACTGTTGCAGGAGGGATGAGTGGTGCATGTGTGAAGTTGCTCGTGGAGGGAGATCAGGATGGGAAGGGAGCGGAGGATGGGAATGGCTAAGAAGAGGGGCGGCCTAGGGAAATCTGGGAAGCAAGCCCACAGGGGTTGGGGGTGCACTGGAGGGGGGAGTAGCGGTGGGGGGGGGTGGTGGCTCTGGGGGAGTTGCAAAGGTGGAGGTGAGTGGTGACTCTAGAAGACTGGGATGGGGGATCAGTATGGATGGGAGGGGCTTGCAAGTACAGGAGGAGAAGTTTATAAGATCATAATAACGAAGTCAGAGGGTGTCCAACAGAGCCCAGTAAAATACCAAGCCCTTCAATAGGAAGTATACATGTATTTAATAGGCTGTCTGTGAATGTCATGGTTATGGGTAGGGGTAATTAAGAGGAGGCGGGAGGGAGGGTGGGGCATCTGTAAGTTGAGGGGCTAGCTGCACAGTCAAGCAGACTCAGACCGTTGTGCCTGTTTCTGCTGGCATTTTCGTATGTTCTTATGGTTAAAAGTTAATAAGATTATTACAAAAAAAAAAAAAATTGAAGCAAAAACGGTAATCTGACAGACACCAACCTAATGCATTCACCTAGAAAATCGGGCCAGCACACTGTAACAGAGAGCATTTTCTAGTTTAACAGAGTGCAGTAGCATTAAAATGTATCAGTGCAAAAAGTAAGAGCTACGCTGTAGTGACACTTCAAATAGGTAACCGATTAAAGTATTTGCAACACATTGATTTAGACAGAGCGGCTAAAAAGGCAGCTACAAAATGGAAACTACCACAGTTAGAATAAACAAGGGCAGGAGCTTACCAGATAGGTACGATAGGGCACGTACAGTACAAAAGTCTACTCACTCAGGGCTGTAGGACCAGTTGCTTCCAATCCCCAGAGTACCAAAACCTCAGGCAAGGCAGTTTTCTCCTAGTCTCCAGTCCCTCTAGAACCGTCTCGCCACTGAGCTCAGAGAAGCCAGCTTTATCTTCCCTTTCAAATGCCTGCTGTATCATCATAAGCTGCACTAACTCGAAGGTAGTGTCTTCCTCTTCATTATACACGGTTGGGTACCTTTACACCTGCCAACAAGAAGTGCGGCAGGTTGGATTGTATGTGGTAATTAGTACTGTGGACTCTTAATCGTGCCTTTTGTAATCTTTAAACACTATGATTACGTGTGTTATTGTGCTATATTGCTGTCCCACTGTTTGTTCCCCCGCTGGACAAAATGTTTAACAATCTTCTGAATTTTAGAGTACCCCTCCTCCATGGCAGTGTTCAATTACACTGTCTCACAATCACACAACCAGAGCACACTTGGTAATCAACACCCAGGGCTCCCAGATCTACAGGGATTCCTGTATTTTACAGGGATTCAGAGCCATCTACAGGGAAATTGTCCACATAGATTTGCATTGGTTATACAATAAAACAGAGGAATTTGGCTTCAGTAGGAAATGATGGGGAAACACAGGAGAACACAGGAAAAGCACCCTTTCCTGCGGCACCAAAATGCAAGGATTTTTGTTATCCAAAGTAAACATTAAAGCAGCAATGCAGTGAAAAATATGTTCTAGGGACATGGATATGTTGTTCATCCACACTGTCTGGCAGGTTCCTTGCCGCTTTAAATCTTGCCGGAAGGTCTTCAAGCTGGCTCCTTCCACCCACCCAGGTGGTAAAACTCTCGGCTCCGCCCCATGACGTCAGATCTTCCTTACGCTTGGGCTGGGTTCCCTCCTTAGCAGCTCTGCGTATAAGACTGGTTCCTAATTCTTCGATTTTTCAAAATTGAAAAGTTTTTGCTAAAAAGACTTCGGTCTTCTCTCCCTCGCGGCTGCGATGGACAAATCGACTCCCGGTTTCCGGAGATGCCCTTACGGGCAGAAGATGTCTCGGACGGATCCGCACTCCACGTGCGTTTACTGCTTGGGCCTTGAGCACGACCATGGGCGTGCGACCATGCTCTTCATACCCGGCCCTCGTCCTCGAGGCCGTGCCGTTTACAACTGGGCGTCCGAAGATTTCCTCGGTTAAGTCAAAGAGGCCCAGTCAGCGGTGTCCGCGGCGACTCGGCGGATCACTTCGAGCAGATGATGCCCTCGAGAAGGAGGGCGCGGGCGCTTCTTCCTCGGCTGCGGCATTTGTCCGCTATCTCTCGGTGCCTCTTATTCGGCTTCTTTTAAGGAGCTTTGTCTGACCCTCGGACAAAGGTGAGGGTCCAACTTATTCTGGACCTTTTCTCGGTCCAAAAGAGACAAGAATAAGTCTCACCGTCGGCCTTTCAGTGGGGCGGGAAAGATCCCTCTCCCTAGTTGTCGGCCGTCGACGGTGCGACCCTAAACTCGGCCACTGGTTTCACCGGTGTCCCGTCAGGCCAGTTGACTGAGACTCCCGTCGGCGGTCAAGATTTCTCGACCCGTTGGGCCGGGCTGTCGGCTGGAGAAGCTGAATCCTCTCCTGGTTCCCCGGTGGAGTTGAGGATCCCGTCGGCTCGTCTGTGCCTCGGGTTCCGGAGCCTTCAGTGGAATCGTCCGAACCGAAGGGAGTGCCGATTCCCCCACGACACCTCCCTGCACCGTCCTCGGCCTAGCCGAGGTTCTCTGTCTCGATCTCAGACATCTTCGCGGTCCAGCCGATCCCGCCGTCATAGGCGGTCTCGGTCTCGGCACCGTGGAGAGCGGCGCCGCCGCTCTTCCTCTTCCTCCTCCTCGGATGAGGCTTCGGCGCAAATTCGTCAGTCGAGAACTCATGTGGCAACAGCTCCCTTCTGACCGGGAATAAGCTGACGCCGTCGTCTTCCCCGGCCATTAAGTGGCTGTCACCGGAGCGGCCGAAACAACCCCTCGTTTAGCCGAGGAGCCTGTTCCCAGGCCGGTTGTTCGGCCAATTCCAGCTGCCCCACCGATTCCGGTGGAACCTCCGCCTCCACAGCCGTTAGTTGGGGCTCCGACCAAAAATTCTCGGTTGGCTCAGGGACTGCCCCATAGGCTGTCTGTCACCCTCACTCCCGATAGACCTCGGCAGGTGGAGGGTGGCTCGGGCCCGAGGCAGCTCTTTGAGGACTCTTCCGAGTCTGAAGATGATTCCTCCCTTTTCTCCAAGCGAATTGA
Source organism: Neoceratodus forsteri (assembly GCA_016271365.2). Classification (NCBI taxonomy): domain Eukaryota; kingdom Metazoa; phylum Chordata; order Ceratodontiformes; family Ceratodontidae; genus Neoceratodus; species Neoceratodus forsteri. Next base: position 55,910,903 of record JADMNL010000033.1, read on the forward strand.
CTTGGAGTCCTCAGGAGGACAGTCGGTGGACGATAGCCCTTCGTCCTTCCTAGGATTGCTTCGGCTCATCTCGGAGTCCACCGGGATGAAGCTCGAACCCATTTCTAAACGGGCCAGGTATCCCCTCACGGAGATTCTAGACCGAGGGGATTCCCCTACGGAGGCCATTCCGGTGGCCGAGGCCATAGTGGGTCGCCTTGGAGCTTTGGCAGCGCCCTGCTTCCCTGTCCTGCACCTTGGCCAGGATGGCCAGGAAGTATCAGCGGTCCCTACTGGTTCCCTGTCCGGTTTTGAACACCCTCTGCTGAGGGGTTGGTTACTGACAGCGTTTTCCGCGTGCCGGGAACGCTAGGGATGTGGACAAACCTCCCGACAAGGAGTCCAAGAAATTGGACTATGCCGAGTGAAAAGTCTATGCTGTGTCCTCTCTCGGCCTTCGCCAGGCCAGTTCGGCCGTCCTCATGGCACGTTTTTCTCATGCCCTCTTGGGCTCCCTGGATGAGGTTGTCCCTCATCTTCCCGCGGATCTGCAGACTACAGTCAGTCAGGTGCGGGACCAGGGCAGGGCAGTGGCCAAACAGCAGCTCCAGACTGCGTTAGACATTGGGGACTCATGTGCCAGGTCTGTGGCGGCCGCAGTGGCTATGCATCGGCGGGCTTGGCTGAGGATATCCACCTTTACTTCGGATACCCAGCACAAGTTGGCAGATGTTCCCTTTTTGGGGACTGACCTCTTCAGCCCTTGGGTGGAAGGTCACCTGCAGAGGATCGAGAAGTCCAATGCTACCTTGGACTCGGTCTCTTCTGCTCAGAAGGACAAAGGCCGCAAACCACAGCCTAAGCCCTTTCGTCCTTCTGGGCCCCCGGAGCGTCTGGCCCAACAACGTCAGGGCCAGCAGGCTCGGCTTGGCATCCCAAACCCAAGCCCGGAGCTTCCTCCAACAGGAAGCAGGGAGGTAAAGGCCCAGGAGGTCCCTCGGCCGGTCCCTCCTCTAAGCCTGCCCAGTGACGGGCTGAGGGGTGTCGCCCCCAACCCCGTCACCTCACCCCAGGCTCCCCCCGTGGGGGGCCGGCTCCGGCACTTCCTTTCCACCTGGCCCGTTATTACCACGGACAGATGGGTACTGGAGGTGGTGGGAAAAGGCCTGCCTCTAGAATTCGAGCATGCTCCGCCCTTCAGAGCCGTCGCACCTCGGGGGGCCTCGGGGTCCACATCCTCACTGTCGGCTCGTCGGGCTGACATCGCTCTCCTCCTACAGAAGGAGGTGATCAGGGAGGTAGCGGATCCTCCCTCAGACCCGGGGTTTGTGTCCAGGTACTTCCTGGTTCCGAAACGGACGGGGGGCTGGCGCCCCATTCTCGACCTACACGACCTGAACAAGTTCCTAAGGTCTCGAACCTTCAGGATGGTCACTCTGGCTCAGATAATACCATCCCTGGAACACGGCATGTGGTTCTGCTCTCTGGACCTGCAGGTCGCGTTCTTTCACGTCCCTATCCGTCCATCACATCGGAGATTCCTTCGCTTTCGGGCGGAGGGATCCCTCTTCGAGTTCCGAGCCATGCCCTTCAGCCTGTCTCCAGCTCCCAGGGTCTTCACCAAATGCATTGCAGTGGTGACAGCTTTCCTGCGGCGCCGAGGGGTCCGGGTGTACCCTTACCTGGACGATTGGCTGATAGCAGCCCCCTCCAGACAGGAGGTGGAGCGGTCCAGAGATCTGGCCCTCCAGGTTTGCTCTCAAGTTGGCCTGCTCATCAACGAGGCCAAGTCGGAACTCGAGCCGAAGCAGGCGATTCTGTTTATCGGGGCAGAGCTCGACTCTCTTCGAGCCAGAGCACGGCTCCCGGCGGACAGGGCCGAGGTTCTTACCTCCTTTGCCCAATCATTTCTGGTTGGGCAATTCCGCCTTGCCCGGGACTTCCTGCGCCTCCTGGGTCTCATGGCGGCCTGTACCAGCGTGGTCTGTTGGGCACGCTGGCACATGCGCCCCCTTCAGTGGGGACTGGCCAGCCAGTGGTCACAGCACTGCGATCCATTGGACCAGCTAGTGATGGTGACCCAGGAGATGTGGAACACTCTCCGGTGGTGGACCGTTCCATCTCATCTGCAGGAGGGCATCCCGTTTGTCCGCCCCGAGCCGACGGTCTCTCTATCGACCGATGCCTCTCTGATGGGTTTGGGTGCCCATCTGGGGGAACACCAAGCGCGCGGCCTCTGGTCCCCGCGGGAGTCCCGATGCCACATCAACCTGCTGGAGCTCCGAGCAGTCCGCCTAGATCTCACCGCCTTTGCTCCGTTTCTCCGGGGTCAAGTGGTCCGAGTCCAGACGGACAATACCACGACCATGTACTACCTAAACCTCCAGGGTGGGACGCGTTCCATGCTTCTTTGCAAGGAAGCTCTCCGCATTTGGTCACTCGTGCGCAGCCTGGAGGCGGATCTCCTAGCCATTCATGTGGCGGAGCCTCCAACACCCTGGCGATGCCCTGAGCGGATAGGGGCTGCATCTCACGAGTGGCCTCTCCTGCGGAGGTAGTACAAGATCTGTTCTCCCACTGGGCACACCTCAGGTGGACCTGTTTGCCTCAGGAGAGCATAAAGCTGAGTCTGTTTCATGCCGCCTCCCTCAGCAGGGCTCACTGCAGGGGATGCCTTCTCGAGGGCTGTGGACCCGGGCCTCTTCGCCTTTCCCCCATTTCCCTTGATTCTGAGGTGCTTCTCAAAGCAAGAAGGGACAAGGCGCAGGTGATTCTGATAGCCCCAGACTGGCCCCGCCAGTTCTGGTACCCAGATCTCCTCAGCCTCAGCTCCAGGTTCCCGAGGCAGCTTCCAGCTCGCCCGGACCTGCTCTCAGTCAACCAAGGGAAGGTGTTCCATCTGGACCTTCAATCCCCGCGCCTGACGGCCTGGTTCCTGAGCGGCTAGAGTTCCAGGCCTTGGGTCTTTCCGACGAGGTCCTCAATGTTGTTGAGGCGTCCCGTAAGGAGTCGACCAGGAAATGCTATGCTTTCAAATGGAAGAGATTTTCCATTTGGTGTCAGGGCAAGGGCTTGGACCCTTCCTCCTGTCCTTTGGCAAGCATCTTGGACTATTTATGGTCCCTTTCTAGTCAAGGGCTTAGGTCGACGACCCTAAAGGTGCACCTGGCAGCCATCTCTGCTTACTGGGCGCGGGCCGGGGAGCAGTCGGTGGCGCAGGAGAAGGTGGTCTGGCGCATTTCCCCTCCGGTGCGAGAACCTCCACCTCCGTAGGATTTACTGCTGGTACTGGCAAAGCTCATGGGCAAGCCATTCGAACCAATGCACAGGTGTGAATTCTCTCACCTGTCGTGGAAGATCGCCTTCTTGGTGGCTATCACGTCAGCCAGAAGGGTGGGAGAACTCCAGGCGCTCTGCATCGAGTCTCCTTACCTGGTCTTCCACAGGGACAAGGTTGTCCTGCGCCCACCGAAATTCCTTCGAAGGTGGTGTGAGTTTCACCTTAACCAGGTGTTGACTCTGCGGTGTTCTACCCCCAATCACACCTCGGGAGGCGAATACAGGCTCCATACTTTGGACCCTAGAAGGGCGCTCGCTTATTATAAGGAGCGCACGGCTGAAATCGAGGAAGGTTCGCCAGCTGTTTATCACCTACGCTGAAGCCACACCTGGCAGACCTGCAGCCAAGCGGACGATAAGCAGGTGGGTCACCTCCTGCATAGATCTCTGCTACAAGTTGGCGGGCATGGAACCTCCCAGAGGGATAAGAGCTCATTCTACCTGTCATACTGCTGCATGGTGGCTGCTTCCAGGGGCGTCCCTATCCAGGAAATCTGCAGGGCTTTTACTGCAAGTCAGCACACCTTTATTACCTATTACCACATCGACCTTGAGTCACGCCGGGATGCTGGTTTGGGGCCTCGGTTCTCCAGTCTTTATTCCCTAAGTAGGGGTGTGCGCCTTGCCTCCCTCCTCCCGGAGAACTGCTAGGAGTCTGCCAGACAGTGTGGATGAACAACATATCCATGTCCTTAGAAATACAGGTTACTCACCTGTAACAGGAGTTCTAGGAATGGTATATGTTGTTCATCCACACAACCGACCTCCCGGCCTTCGACGCACAACCTGAGCTTCCAGTGGGCCAGATCTGGCGTCATGGGGCGGAGCCGAGAGTTTTACCACCCGGGTGGGTGGGAGGAGCCAGCTTGAAGACCTTCCGCAAGATTTAAAGCGGCAAGGAACCTGCCAGACAGTGTGGATGAACAACATATACCATTCCTAGAACTCCTGTTACAGGTGAGTAACCTGTATTTTCCAAACAATGATGGTGTCGTGGGCATCGCTGTACTCAGCAGGCGTGATAAGAAAATCGAACAGGGGCAGTAAAAGGTAAAAGAAAGCAAGGACATTGTGAGTCACCTTGTGTCTGTGTCGTGTTGAGCCGCTTTCTTTGTTGTTCGCTATGGGGACTGATGATACCAGCCAGATACACAAATGGGAACAACCACCAGGCAGGGAGAAAAACAAAGGAAGGAGGATTATAGGAAGAAACTGATTACTTGAACTTAGACATGGCAAACGGGGGGGGGTGCTACTGTTAGTGTGGCACGGCAGCTCATATTTTGGTTTATGTTTACATAACAGTGGGGGGGGGGGGGCAACAGTGCGTTAGTTTTGAGTACAAGTTTAAAATTCCTGGCAACACCCCTGTTTCCAAAAAGCTAAATTTCAGCTACCATTATTAAAATGTAATCATACGTCCCAAACCTACATTTCTAGGTATCTCCAATGCTGCACACCATGAGTTTTTTTTTTTTCTGAATCCTAACCCTTGTGAGGTCTGCAGTGCTATTTCTATGCAGAATGTGGCAGCCTTTTTTTTTCTTGAGAAAAAAATGAAACATTTATAAAATGCTCAAATTTTGGTGGAACTAGAACATTTTACCACCAAATACAACTGGATGATGCCTGGAATCTGTTACGACAAAAAGGAAGGGTCAGTTTATTTTGCTCAGTTTCACTGGACTGTTCCCTTAAAGTTTGTAGTTAAAATACAGAGAACACAGAGAGAGTACTCCAGCACTTTGTTCTAATCTTCATGGGGGAAGGGAGGTACCTCAACCGTGTACAGCCCTTTTATAGGAGGTAATTAAGAGACGTTTATAAGATGGGCTTCAGAATCCTAGAACCCTCATTATATTTCATACCCTTTATAATACTCCACAGTCAATACTAGTGGGTATTCCTTGTCCATCCTATAGGTTGATGCACGGACCAATCAAAATGAAGGTGGGGAGAGGACATACCTCTGTGGCCATCAGATCTTCTCCAGTTCTTTTCGTGCATCGAGACAGGTTGGTCCCGTCCCTAACCGTTCCTGACAATGTTCCTAATATCAAGGTACAGTCCTAACTTTCTTACTTCATTTTTCTCTTTAAACTAACAGTCCTGGTAGCCTGCATAGGCTCTAGAAACATAGAAACTTTGACGGCAGATGAAGACCACTTGGCCCACCTAGTCTGCCCATTTCCCTACCTACTGGATATGCTGCAGATCCTAGTTAACCAGCAGCCCATTTCTTCCTACCCCCCCACAAGAATTACCTTATGTCTGCCCCATGCATTCTTGAATTCTCCCACAGTTTTAGACCCCACAACCTTCTCCGGAAGGCGGTTTCACCATGCATCCACCATCCTCTCTGTGAAAAAATACTTCCTCACGTTGCCCCAGACGCGTCCCCTCTATCCTCAAATTGTGTCCCCTTGTTCTTGCACATCTCTTTCTGAAAGACGCTACCCTCCTGGACTTTGAGTCCACTGAGGTACTTAAAAGTTTCTATCATGCCCTCCCCCCTTGCCTCAAGGGTATACATATTAAACTCCTTTAGTCGCTCCTCATATGGCTTCTCTTGCAGATCCTGCACCATTTTAGTTGCTCTCCTCTGGACTGCCTCCATTCTGTCACTGTCCTTGTGGAGATGGGGTCTCCAGAACTGGACGCAGTACTCTAGATGGGGTCTTACCAACTGTCTGTACAGAGGGGTAACAACTTCCTGTTTTCTGCTGGTGATGCCTCTCCCTATACATCCCAGCATTCCCCAGACATTCCTACTGCCTTCTCACACTGCTTGCCAACCTTAAGGTCCTCTGACATGATTGCCCTCAGGTCCCTTTCCATTTTTGTTGTTGATATTACCTCCCCCTCCATTGTGTACTCTTTCCCTGGGTTTTTGTTTCCCAGGTGCATTATTTTGCACTTTTTTGCATTGAATCCAAGCTGCCATACTTCCGACCATTCCTTCAACCTTGCAAAGTCCCTTCTCATCCTTTCCACACTCCCTTGTGTATCGACCCTGTTGCAGATCTTTGTGTTTTCTGCAAAGAGGCATACTTTTCCTTCCAGTCCCTCTGCAATGTCACTTTTATAAAGACATTATAAAGGACTGGACCCATTACTAAACCATGTGGTACTCCACTAGTAACCCCCCTTTCTTCAGAGTGGACTCTGTTTACTATTACCAGCCAATGTTTTACCCAGGCTACCACCCTGGGACCCACTCCAAGGCTGGCTAATTTCTTTATTAATCTTTTGTGTGGGACTGTGTCAAATGCCTTGCTAAAGTCTAGGTAAGCCATGTCCACAGCCCCTCCCTGGTCTTCTACTTTGGTCACCCAGTCAAAGAAATCTATTAGATTTCGTCTGACATGACCTTCCCGCTGTGAATCCGTGATACCTTGGGTCCTGTGCCCCACTGGCCTCTAGGTACTCAACAATTCTTTCCTTCAGAAGTGATTCCATCATTTTTCCTACCACAGAGGTCAAACTGACAGGTCTGTAGTTTCCTGCCTCTGTCTTGCTCCCACTTTTGTGAAGGGGAATCACATCCACACTTCTCCAGTCGTCAGGTATCACACCATCCTCCCATGATTTGTTAAAAAGGGTAGTCAGTGGTGTCACTAGTTCTCCCCTTAATTCTTTTAGAATTCTGGGGTGAATCCCGTCGGGTCCCATTGCTTTGTCCACCTTCAGTTTTAGGAGTTCTTTCAGAACCTTTTCTTCTGTGAAAGGATTGGGATCAACCCCGCTATCCAGAGTGCTTCTGTTAATTGGATTAGGTACCTCCCCCTCCTCCTCTTTTGTGAACACTGAGCAGAAGTATTCATTCAGTATCCCTGCTTTTTCACTGTCCCGCTCTGCCCACCCACCGTCCATTCTATTCAGCCTCACTATCCCTCCCTTTGTCTTTCTATGCTCCTTAATGTAGCTATAAAAGGCTTTATCCTCCTTCTTAACCGAATTGGCTATCTTTCCTCAGTTTGGTCCTTTGCTATTCTGACTGCCTTTCCTGCTTCCTTCCGCCTTAACTGGTACAGTTCTCTGTCCTGCTACTTCTGTGTTTCCTTATACTTCCTAAATGCTATCTTATCCCCAACCTTCCCCGCCACCTCTTTTGAGAACCATAGTGGCTTTTTTTTTTTCATTTTAATTTGTTTATTTGCTTCACACAAAGACTTGTTGCCTCTGTGATGGCAGTTTTGATGTTTCCCCATTGTTGGTCCACCCCTCCTTCTTGCCGGTTTGCTAGTGCTTTTCTAAGGCACTCTCTCATTTTGCCAAAGTCAGCCCTCCTGAAGTCTAGTACCCTCATTTTTGTATGGCAGCTGAGTTTATCGTGAACCACACTGTTTGCTGGTCACTAGCTCCCAGATGGCTACCCACTTCTAGATCTGAGATTCTCTCACTGTCCCCATTTGAGAGTACAAGGTCTAAGATTGCTCCCTCCCGAGTGGGTTCCAACACTAGCTGTCTGAGGCATGCCCCCGTAGAGCATAGAGAATGGCCCTGCTCTTTGATGTGGCTGCTCCAAAAGTGCTCCAGTTAACATCTGGCATATTCAGGTCCCCCATCAGCAGTATCTCCCCTTTCTCTGCCATCCTAAGGATACCTTCTATCATATTCTTGTCCATTCCCTTCCCCTGAGATGGGGGTCTGTATACAACCCCTGTGCAGATTGTGGTGCCATTTCCAGTCTCTAAGGTGACCCACAGTGCCTTCTCCCCTCACTGTTTACTCTTTTGTTCCATTGATTTTATCCCTTCCCTTATATAGAGAGCTACTTCTCCTCCTCTTCTACCCTCCCTGTCCCTCCTGTAGGTTGTGAACCCTGGTATGTTAACATCCCTGTCATGTTTCTCTGTGTACCATGTTTCTGTGACTGCCACGATATCCAGGCTTCCCTCTTCCATCAAGGCCACCAGTTCAGGGAGCTTGTTGCCCAGACTGCGGGCATTGGTAGTCATTACCCTCCATTTCTTGATGGCCTTACTCCTTTTTGCCCCATCCCTGTCCCTATTGCCTTTTGTCATTTTCTCCAGTTACCCCTGCCCTTCTCCCTATTGATGTCTCTGTCTTGGTGTTTACCTCACTAACTACCTTGATTTTTTTTTTTTTTTTTTTTGAGGGGGGGCTAGGAATTCCCTGCTCCTTTCCAGTGTCTCCCCCCTTGGCTAGTTTAAATGCTTGCCAATGAAGCATTTTAACCTATCACCTAGGATCCTGGTTCCTCTCCTGGACAGATGCAGACCATCATGCCAGTATAGGCCTGCATCACTCCAGGTGGACCCCCAGTCCCCAGTGAAGCCAAACCCCTGAGCTCTGCACCAGTTTTTCAATCATTGACTGAATCCCATGGTGTGGAGTACCCTAGCCTCACCCATGCCATAGATAGGCAGCACCTCTGAGAAGGTTGCCATGCATGCTACTTGTCTAAGGCCCTTCCCCAACTCCACAAACTCTTTCTGCACTGCTCTGATTCCCTTCCCAGCCAGGTAATTTGTCCCTAGGTGGACAATGACATTCAGCTCCCTCCCCCGTGCAGCTGCTTCCGCGATCCTGAGGATTCGCTCCCCGTCCCTCCAAGCCATGGCACCAGGCAGGCACCTTACCTCCCTTTCCCCTTCCTCCCCCAGTTCTACCCTCCTAACAGTGAAGTCCCCCACCAGGAGTTGTTTCCTTCCCCTGAGGGGGCCCATGCCACTCTCCTGTGGGTCTCCTTTGTGGAGGTTCCCAGCATCCTCCTTGGTCTCCACTGTGGGTGCCTCCATAGAGGAACCACACTTTGACAGAATGGCATATGTATTGTGGAGCGGTACAACTGGAGGCAATGCGCCTCTGTTCCACCACCCTCGCCCTCCCTGAGCCCACTGTAGTTCAACCACTCCTCTTTCTTTGCAACCTCTGAGGCAAAGGCGGTCGCCCTGGTGGTCTCTGGGTGGGAGAGGAGGTCCCCCAAATCCTGGCCAACTCAGCCTGGAGATAAGCAACCTCCTCCCTCAGCCCAGAGAGGTGCCTGCAGATGGGACAACACTGCATCCTCTAGAATGTCTCCCTGAAGACTGCTGCTTCACAGACACTGCACTGCACCACTCCCATCATGTCTTATTTCTGGCCCCATAACTGTTGTTTTGAATAGTTACTCTTTCTTCTGTTTAATTTTTTTTTTTTCTCTCCCTACTTACTTATTTATTTATTTGTTTTTGTTAACCGGGTAAGCACACTAGACAGCCAAGTGCCTATTTTCAGGTGCGACCCAGGAGATTACAAGGTACATACATGAACACCAGGCAAATACAAGTGGAGGATTACATTACATAGAATTAGCACACAGGGACTTTACAAGCATCAGATTTCATCAGGCAAATAGTAGTGAAGAGTTAATATAAAGTGACCAGAACACAGGGACATTGTAAGACAACAATACCAAAAACAGGTATTACAATACAGTATTAAACATTGCAGTCAGTAGTAAGAAGTGCAGTGTGAATTCATCGCTCCAGGCAGCAAGTTGTAAGGCTAGCAGTTAGAATAAGGAGGAGTCACAGTTGGAACAGAGTGGGCCCAGTGCGAGAGAAAGGAGTGCACAGTTATAGTGCTCACCCTGTTTTGCTGGTGGGCCTAAATGGTCCATTTTTATATATGCTGTGAGAACAGGAGGAGTATGAGCACAGTTGTGCTCTGCCCACGTCATAATGTTTAGGTAGCATCTCAGTTAGTTGGGGCATCTCAGGCTGAGAGGGTTTGTCTAGTGCAGAGACAGGTGGCAGCCATTTTGAGAAAACCCCAGAGGGAGGCTTTAAAGCTCTGGTGAGAGGAGCGAGTGCTAGTTGGAAGAGTTCCAAACCCTGAGGCGCATCATGGCAGCAAGGCTTGGTCACCCATTTGTGTTCGCGGGTTTTAGGCACCAGGAGGGCACGGGAGCCACTGGATCGCAGGTTGTAGGAGGGTGTAGCAAGAACAAGGGTCTCGGTAAGGTTTTGAGGGGTGGCAGTTCTGACAATATTGTCAATGAAGTTGCCCACGACATAAGAGCGGTGAGTTTCCGGTAGAAGCCACTCAAGCCGGGTGTAAAGCTCACAGCGGTGAGTGAGGCGGGGGGCTGAGAGCGCAAAACGCTGAGTCCCACTTTACTAGACTAGTTTTTGCAACGTGGGCAAAGGTGATTAGTCCGTAGCAAAGCATGGGTAGAAGGATTCCCCTGGCTAGAGCAAGACAGGCAGCTGGAGTTAGACAGCTTTTTGCTCTGTAAGCCTGACCCAGCTTGCAGTTTGAGGCCTTGCATGTATTTTGTATGTGCAGGTTCATATCCAGCTGCGGTCAAGGGTTACCCCCAGGTACTTGACCGAGCCTGCGACAGTCAGTGGTGACCCATCAGCCCCAGAGATCTGTAGTGAATCCGGGGCAGCTTTTAACTTGGCTGCTTAGCCAAATAGCAAGGCCTGCGTCTTCTGTAGGTTAATAACAAGTTTATGGTCCTGCAACCAAGTTTGGATGTGGTCGAAGTCGAGGTTTGGTTTGGTGTTAATGGTGGCGATGTCCTGAGATTTGGCCATGATGACTAGGTCATCTGCGTACAGCACTGAGGACCCTAGAGCTGGAGCCGAGGGTAGCTCATTTATGAAGAGAGAGAACAGGAGAGGCCCCAGGACAGAGCCCTGGGGGACTCCGCAGTTAACCTGGGCAGGCTCAGACAGGACCTTGTTGAATTTGGTGTACTGATGCCTGCCCATGAGGTAATTACTGATCCATGGAAGAGCTGGGGAGGAGAAGCCAAATGACAGGAGAGAGGAGCACAGTAATGTGTGGTCAACGCGATCAAAGGCTTTTGAGAGATCAACAAAGATGGCCCCGGTCAGTTCACCTTGGTCAGCAGCAGACCTGATCTCCGAGGTAACAACTGCTAGGGCCGTGGAGGTGCTATGCCCCTTTCTAATCCCATGTTGTGCAGGGGAGAGAATGTTGTGAGTCTTTAGGTAGTGGGTGACCTGAGAGGCGACTACCTTTTCCAGGAGCTTGCTGATCGCTGATAGGATTGCAATGGGACGGTAGTTCTTGAGGTCTTTTGTTTCCCCTTGCTTGGGTACAGGTATCACCTTGGCCATCTTCCAGATGTCTGGGACTATGCCTGAGGTGAGCAATGCGTTGAAGACATGGGCTGTGGGCCGGGCTAGTACTGATGCCCCTAGCCTCAGCAGCTTGGGCTCCAGGCAGTCATGCCCAGCTCCAGTGTATGGGGATAGACCAGCAAGGAGCTTCTGGGCCTCCATGTCTGTTACTGCCTTGAGGTAAAGGGCAGTAGGGGGTTGTCCCTCTGGGTGAGGAGGCTCAGCCAGCAGGGTAGTGCGGCAGTTTGGGTAAAGCAGGCAAGTCTGTGAACTGAATGTTGAAGGCATTGGCAATAGTGAGGGGGATGTTGCAGTTAACCCCCATCAATGAGCATGTCTGTGACCTGCGCTCTCATTGCCCCACCCACCACTTTCTTAATTCTCTGCCAGAAAGTCCTCGGATTTTTGGCTGTGGAGAGCAGGATGGACTGACAGTATTCACTTTTTGCTGGGCAAATGGCTCTCTTGCATGAGTTCGTCAGCTGCCTGTAATTCTGGAGATCCATGCTGGACAGTGAGCTCTTATACCTCGCCCAGCATTTATCCCTTTGCCTCATGAGAGTATACAGGCCCCCATGGAGCCATTTAGTTGCAGTGCCCCTCACTTTCCATCCTGTGAGGGGGGCATGCCTGTCTTGAAGTGGGGTGAACGCTTTTAGAAAGTCGTCAAGGGCCATTGAGGGGTCATTGGTGGCCATGACCAGAGACCAGTCAGTATGCCTCAGGTCTTCAAGGAAGTCTCCAGCATTGAGTTTGGAGTAATCCCTCGTTTGAATCACCTTGTGCGGGATTTTGTCAGGGGCATTGCCCCATACGCAGAAGGTGGGAGAATGATCCGATATAGCATCAGGTAGAATGCCACAGGAGATAATTTTCTCCGTTCTGTTGCTTAGTACCCAGTCGATGACAGAGCCCTTATCGCCTCTGAGAGAGGGCCTAGTGGGTTCAGAGATGAGCTGGCTTAGGGCCAGTCCAGCCAACAGTGGTTCGTATTGCTGGGCACTACGACCTGCCCAGTTAAGGTTGACGTCCCCCAGGACTAGTAACTCGTTCAAGCCAACCTTTGGGCTGAGACTGTCTAGGAGGTAGGAGAGCCCGGACACACCACCCTTGGGAGGGTTGTGGGCACATATCACACGCACCTTTTTGGTGTTCCCTAGCAAGAGGAGGACGTGTAGGAACTCACAGAGCTGCGATGCAGATTGCGAGAGTCCTGTGACTGAGACGTTTAAGTGCGTCTTGTAGTATACGAGTACTCCGCCCCCCTCTTGTTCTGGGGCCTGTCCAATCTAATGAGGTTGTAGCCTGGAAGGTCACAAACTGAGTCAGATACGTGTGGCTTAAGCCATGTCTCAGTGTTCCCCATGATGTCCGGATTATAGTGGGCCACCCAAGCTGTTAGCTCAGTAAGGTTTGGTAGAAGGCTGCGTATGTTTAAGTGCACGAGCCTCAAGCCTTTGGCCGATAGCCAGGAGGAGGGTGGTTTCGGGGAGAGTCTAGCGTTCATCGAGCCCATAATTTGAATAGGGGCCCCAGCCAGTCCGTGCCGCCCAGGACAACCTCTCAGTGGAGGCATCCTCTCAAGCCGCCGGCGTGTCAAACACAGAAGGGAGGCGGGGCAGTGAGGGGACTGAGTTAATTAGCAGAGGGGGAAGAGGAGCAGGGAGGAGGGAGAGTGGGCAGTAAAGAGAGGAGGTACAGGAGAGAGAGTATCCAATAGGAAACGAAAGGGTGGCTGCCTCCATGCCCTTTAAGCTCCTGATCTTCCTGTTATGAGACAAGAAGTTCCTATATTTCTCAGTAGTCTCCTTACTTGCTCTGAGTCAGACCTCCAGCAGCAAGGTGGGGTGGGGGATGGAGAGCTACTCTCTTCTTTCTAGGATGGTGACTCCTTTGTGGATCTGTGATCACTCCCTTCTTGCTCCCAAACAGGAAGTTCCTGCTATCAGTCAAATCCTGTGCCTATAAAAGTAGAACTAGCTAAAAGTGCGGGTGGGCGGAGGGCAATATAGTCCCAGAAGATAAGTATAGTATAACAGCAGCTCCTTCCTCTTGCTGTTCTCTGCTAGAAGCTATCTAGGTCACTTTTTTAAATCCAGCACACCTGGCTTCCTTCTAGATAAGCCACTCCACCTACTTTACAGGTCCTTCTACACCTACATAACTGCAAAGATAACAATTCACTTCAGCCAACTCAGACAAACACGCTTTGTTTTGTTTTGACTCTAAATATACTAACCTACTTGCCTAGCAACATTTTTTCTCTAACAGCAGCATCTAATTTTTCCACAGGAAATATAGTTACTACTCAAGAGTGTTCCAAACCAGAAGGTACTAGAATGCAGTCATCTGCTAGCCGGCCAAGTACCCCCTCCAGTAGCGGGACTTGAACAACAGAACTGCCAAGCAGGAGGAGCAGAAGCAGCACAATCTATATATTTAAAAAAAACAACAACAAAAAAAAAAACATCAAAACAGATCTCAGCCTTAATAGGCTCTGGAGACAGGCACCCCCTCCAGCAGTGGGTCCTGTTCCTCCAGCACACCTCTGCATGCCACATTTTCAATACCTTCCCCCCTCCATGCTCCGCTGGTCCCCACTCCTCACAGGTTCTCCAGCCCCACTGTCCTTACCCAGCCCTCCTCTGGTCCCATATGGCAGCCGATCCTCGGCTATCCCGCCATCCCTCGCTGGGTGGGTCTCCCTCCTCTGAGGGGGAAGGGACCGGGGGAGAGAGGATGACCCCAGCACATTCACTACTAGGGCCCGGGGATGCTGCTGAGGAGCAGGAGGCCCTGGGAAGGCCTGAAGGCACTCAGGGAACGGAGAGCCGTCATCCGGCAGCCAGCAAGCAATTTTTCTTTTTTCTGTTTGGGGCAGCATAGTGACGTCACGGCGTACGCCGACGTCTGCTCTTCCCCCAGTTGGCATTTGGGCCATGTGTCCTGTGATACTCCCAGCCTCCGCTAGGAGCCAGCAGTCGCAGGACCAGTCCCCTACCCTCCCTCCCGGAGAAGGAGAGCTGTCCATGGGATGCTCAATCCTTCTTCCCCCGGCCGGCCCTCCAGCGACCTGTGCTTATTCCTGAACCCAGGTCACTGGCATCGCAAGCGGAAATCCAACCACTGTGCCGGCGGGCTGGCATTTTCAATACCTTTTAGAGCTGGGGTCCCTCCTGTAGCGACCCCGTCTCTACTAAGTGCCAGAAAAAGCATATAGATGGTCCAAGAGCTTGTGGAAGCCCATCCTGTAGGAACCTCCACAGCTCTAGTGCAGGGCTACACTAATAGCTGCAATACCAAAAAAGGTAACATTTCAAAAGTGTCCCTTACAACTACAAACAGTACTGGCCAATCCCTACCTGCAAAATGCAGTGTTCAGCTGATTCCAGATCAGTCCTGGGGCAGCTCCCACAGACCTTCTTGGTACTCTTCAGAGAAGTTCTTTGTTTCAAGGAGTCATAAATCACTGCCCCACACCTCCTGGAGACAGCAGCCCTTACTGACTCCTCTTTGTCCCACAGACAAGCCCCATGATGCTCTGCAACTCTCATGAGCTCCAGAGCCATGGAGCTAACCCAGCCACATTTAAAGGGACAGGAAACTTTTTTACTGGGTGTCTTTCAACAGTTGATCGAATCTGCTTAATAGGTGGCCTGCTCGAACACACGGACCATACATGATATCATTTTTTGTTAATCTCCACAGAACAAGCTGTATCATGATCAGATGCAGAGAATGGGGTGTAGCCTTCACGGCACTTGAGAATGACACAACATGCACAGTCTGCACCCTGACCCCCTGTAGGGACATGGCGGAACTGGAAGAAGACAGATCCGTAACAGAATCCCCACCGCCCCATAGCACTAATCGCATTGGATGCCAGCCAAGCTTAACTCCTCTTCCAACTCCTCGAGGCATTGAAAAAAGGGGCCCCGCTGACACTCACAGGCACCCCAAAACCCATGGAAGAACCCCTCAGAAAATGGCCGTAATTAGATATGGACAGCACAACAACCGAGTCCACGGCAAACCTGGTGGAGGCCCCTGTGGACAAGTCCACCAGACTGTGCCATGGAGACAATATCGATGAGCTTATCATCATGGTCTGGGCGGCTCTAAAGGTACCCCAACAATCTGAGCAGCCCTCCACCTCGGAGGACGCGCTCCTGTCCATTGGTGAACCAGAGGAAAGAATTAATTTCCCATCCTGCAAAACCACAGACAATATCCTTACAAAAGAGTACAAGACTCTTGAGCCAACTAGACATCCCGAGCAGAGCATGGCGAGCAAGAGGTACCCCATGGCCAAAGACAGAAGTGACTGTTGGGGGAAGGCACCCAAAGTTGACCAACCTGTGTCCGAACTCTCCAGACGTTCAACCATATCAGTAGAAAGCACCATAACCCTCAAAAATCCAATGGACAAAAAAGATAGAGGAACACCTTAGAAAAATTCACGAGGCCTCAGGTATGCTACGCTTGGTGGACACAGCAGTTTGGTTCACATCCAGAGCACTGCACAGGTGGCTAGACATCCTCACCGAAAACATTCCGGAGGACTCCCAGCAGGCTGAAGCGGCAGAGTGCGCCATTCAGGCTGTGAAGTATATAATAGACATCTCCTCAGACATACTGAAGTTCGGCATGAGAGCAGCCATGCTCGCCAGCAGGGCAAGGAGGGCACTGTAGCAAGCAGATAATGAATCCAAGAGTGCAATGATGAAGCTTCCCTTCAAAGACAGTACATTGTTCGGGAAAGGACTGACACCCTATCTCAAACACAGGAGGTTAAACTGCTCAAGGTGACAAGGACGTCTACCTGCCCTCGGACAAGAAATTTCATCCCAAAAGTATATTCTTCAAACCCAAGGCACAGCCATTCAACCCACCAGCCTCCAGGCAGTGGAACCAAAGACCCGTTTCCAGCACAAGGCCTACAACAATAAATCCAAAGGCAACACAGGGAGCAAGTACTCCAGCGGAGGACGTAAACCAAACTTCAGGCCACAAGATAATAAAAAATGAAGGTGCATGGCCTTCGAAGACCTACCGCTGTCCGGGAGACTCCAGTGGTTTGCGCAACAATGTGCCCAAACGATATCAGACAGATGGGTGCTGGAGGTGGTGACAGAGGGATACATGATAGAATTCAACAGTACCCCATCACAATACCGACTCCTTACTTCACTCCTAATGAAGTGCCCAAGCAAGTTACAAGGAATACAGGAGGCAATACGAGACTTGATCAGCAACAGGGCTATCGTGCCTGTCTCTACAATGGAAAAGGACACAGAAGTCTACTCCTCCTTCTTTGTTACCCCAAAAAAGACAAGTGGCATGTGCCCGGTACTGGACCTGAAGTATCTGAACCGCTGTGTGACCTACAAAAAAAATTCAAGATGGAAACCCAGCAGTCAGCACTGCTGGCCATACAGCTGGCGGACTTCCTCGACTCAGTAGACCGCAAGGGTACATACCTCCATATTCCCATTCGGCCATCACACCACCGGTATCTTCGGTTCAACATTCAGGGTCAGCACTTCCAATACACCTGCCTCCTCTCTGGCTTGGTATCAGCCCGAGTTTTCACCAAAATGCTAGTAGTCCTGGCAGCGCACCTCTGAAAACTAGGGGTCCACGTCATCCCATACCTGGACGACTGGTTGATAAGTGCCAGGACAGTGGACAAGGCTCGACACAGCACGCAATTAGTGACGGAATGCCTACAGCACCACAGCTGGATAATAAACACTGCCAAGAGCCAACTAACACCCTCACAAACCATCACTCACCTGGACGCAGTGATAGACATAACAACAAGGTGATGCCAACTCTGAAGAAGACACTCAACATCCGCAAATTAACAGCAAGTCTGATCAGCAGACCTTACGGAGTGGTATAAGACTACCTCCAAGTCCTGGGAGTCATGGCGGCCCTGATTGATATGGTCCCATGGGTGAGACTGCACATGCAGATACTGCAGAGGTTCCTCATAGAATCATGGGATCAAACATCCCAGAATTTCAAGTTCCGATTATCACCCCCCCACCTCGGGTTATCTCCACCCTCAAATGGTGGGCACTGTAATGCAACATCCAGAAAGGGAGATCACTGACACAGGAAACTCCAGAGATCATAACCACAGATGCAAGCCTGCTAGGCTGGGGGACAACCCTCAAGAACCAGGTAACCCAGGGACTATGGACACATTTGGAGACAAAATTGCCTATCAACGTACTGGAAATGAGAGCCGTAAGGCTGGCATTAGCGTTCTTCACACTCCTACTCAGACTCAAGGTAGTTCTAATCAGATGTGACAACCAAGTCACAGTTGTCTATCTAAACAAACGGAGGAACCAGAAGCAAAGCGATGATCAAAGAATCACTAGAACTACTCCACTGGGCGGAGAGCCATCTATAATTCATCACTGCCATAAACCTAGCCAGGACATCCAACACCGAGGTGGACTGGCTCAGCAGAACCACCATCAACAAGGCAGAATGGAAAATCAACCTACAGGTCTTCCAGAAGTTACAAGCTAAATGGGGCCCCCTCCAAGTGGACCTCATGGCGTCTCACCAGAACACGCAACTACCCGACTACCACACCATGTTTTTGGACCCCAAAGCACGAGAGGTGGACACCATGTCAGCACTGTGGAAATTCAGGCAGGCCTACGCCTTTCCCCCAATTTACAATGCTATACAAACTACTGCACAAGATTCGATGCACTGGGGCATGGGTAGTGGTGGTGCACCCAATTGGCCGAGGACACCATGATACTCACTCATTTAGGCAATGGCAGTGGACAGGTTGATGGCTCTGCCTCACCAATCAGACCTTCTGTCACAGGGACCGATTTACCACCCAAACCCATCCAGTCTGAAGCTGACTGTGTGGCTCTTGAATGGAAACAAAGAAACAAAGACTTTGACGGCAGATAAGGACCACTTGACCCACCCAGTCTGCCCATTTCCTTTCCTATTGGATAAGCTGCAGATTCTAGTTAACCAGCAGCCTACTTCCTGCAACCTTAGCTGTGGTGGTCGTGAGGGCCCTCGATTGCTTCACCCTCCCCCCTAGCCGGACCCCTGCAGACTCGTCTCCCCGCAGGGAAAAAGGAACAGCTGTGGTGGTCGTGAGGGCCCTTGGTTGCTTCGCCCTCTCCCCTAGCTGGACCCCTGCAGACTCTTCTCCCCGCAGGGAAAAAGGAACAGGTATGCACACAAGGAGCTCAGCCGCGCCTACCTACTTCGGTGGACTGCTGCCAGTGGAGGACAAAGGCTCCTGTTCCTTTGGCACCATTTTCAAAACAGACCTGCTATACTTTAAGTTGCCAGAGTAGTGAAAATAGTTTTTTTAACACTAAAAAATCTGCTAAGCTTGTACAGAAATCTCTCTGATTGCACAGGAACCTTAAGTGTAATTTTAACTTCAGACTGTAGAATCTCCTGGCTGCCTCTGGTGCCTTAATTTTAAACTGCACAGCATAAGAAATCGTAGTTAACTGCCTTACTAAGCCGCAAAAGTCTCTACTGTGCCCCAGGTGCTTGTAATTAATTTGCACAGGAATTTCAGACTGCCCTTCCCTCTAATTACCTGCGTATAAATGCAGTGCCTTTTTCTCTTTCATCCTTAGCTGTGGTGGTCATGAGGGCCCTCTGTTGCTTCGCCCTCCTCCCTAGCCGGACCCCTGCAGACTTGTCTCCCTGCAGGGAAACAGGAACAGGTACGCACACAAGGAGCTCAGCCGCACCTACCTACTTTGGTGGACTGCTGCCAGTGGAGGCCCCACCACCGCCCTTGATGAGCATCTACTTATATAGCTAAGATCACGTGAGCCGCAGAACCTATCAGCTCACTTTACCATTTGCAGGTTCTCGATTTCCTCCACTAGTGGGCGCATCTCACATCTCTTGTTCGCTCTAACCCACATCAGCTGACTAAATAGGCAGGACATTTTGTCTCTTCACATTTCTGGCTGCAGTTTCTGTTGCACCGGAGCAGACGGTAGGAAAAGCCTGCAAAACAATTCTTGAAAGACGAGCATAGCTCGCTGCGGCCCTGCCCTATCTAGATTGGGGACTTGTGGCAACAAACTGCTCTGAACCTAAATCATACTGTGCTCAGCCTGCTTCACTCTGCTCTGAACCCCCAGAGGTGGCCAAACAATATTGAATATACTTAGCCCCATTCTTAACCTGATCCCTGCCTGTAGTCTCCCAGCACTTTATCCGACCAAATCAACTACAGCTAAATTTGCTGGGTGATTCTCACTTAGCACACTTGCTTCCTAACCTAGCTGAGGGTACAGCCCGAAACCTACTTCCAACCCCCTCATATACATAACTCATCATGCTGCCCCCACAGTGGGAAGAGGTAAAGGGTCTAAAGATTGCCCACCTCAGTATACGGAGCATCCTTGCCAATCACTCAGATCTAACGGCATGGGTCACCTACTACAAACCTGACATCCTTGGGGTCTCCGAAACCTGCGCACCCCGACTCTGTCTGTGTTCTCCCTGGCTACCTTGCGATTAGACGGGACAGGGCGGGCAAAAAACGTGGTGGTGGGTTGATGCTCTACTACAAATCTCATCTAAAAGTGACTGACATACCTCACCCCCCTCCTGTGAGTTTATACATGCCCTCCTCCTATTAGGTAACACTAAGAAACTTCACCTCGTCTGTGTAAACAACCCCCCAAAAGGTGGTGTTCGTGGGCTCTCCTACCTACTTGACTGCCTTAGCCCCAAGGTGAGGACTAGTGAACTCCTAATGTTTGGGGACTTCAACCTTAACTGGCTGAGTGGGAATGCAAAAATATATGAACCCCTTCTATCTGGCCTTGCCCTCAGCCAGCTTATCACCAAACCCACCAGACCCTCCTCCTCCGGGGAAAATGGCTCTCTGCTTGACTGGATGCTGTGTAATAGGCCTGACCGAATTACCACCTCAGGCCTCCTCCCCGATTCGATCTCGGACCATTGCCCTACATACTGCATCTGGAAGGTTCAAAATTCCAGGGTTCCACCAAAAGTCTTACAGATGAGAGATTACTCAAACTTTGACCTAAACAACTTCCATACCAACCTCAGCCTGACAGACTGGTCCCCGGTATATGCAGACCCGGACCCCTCGGTTGCTCTAGACAGCTTCCTGACCATATTCACCTCACTACCAGACAGACATGCTCCACTCATTAAAAGAAGAGTGAGGGGCACAGTCACTAAATGGTTACGGGGGAACTGTTTGCTCTGATGAAGCTCAGGGACAAAAGTTGGCTAACATACAAAGCCTCTGGGAACAGATCAGACTTCGAGGTCTACAGGGAGCTTAGAAATTCATGTAAATGGGCAATCCGCTCGGCAGAGTGATTTCTGCAAAGCATCCCTCGAAGTGTCCGCCAAGAACCCGAGGAGTTTCTAGCGCACTATAAAGCACACTGTAAATGGTCCAGCCTGCCAGCAGGTCACTGACTTGCAACTAAATAGAGTCAGTTGCAATAATCCCCAAACGATAGCTAACGCATTCAACGACCTGTTCTCGGACCTATCTGATTATACCTCTATGCCTTCAATTTGTAAGGATATGGGTCCTGCTCCTGATGCTCCACCCGATCCTCCCTTTTACTTTAAGTCTGTCTCCTTCAAAGAAACCCAGAAGCTTCTAGTAGGTCTCTCCCCTTACTCCAGTGCTGGGCACGACAACCTTGTGCCCAAACTGCTAAACCTTGGGGCCCCCTTCTTGGCCCGCCCAATCTCCCATATTCTAAACTCCTTGCTCACTATGGGGTCTGTCCCTCCCATTTGGAAGGTGGCCCATGTGACTCCTGTCCTCAAGCATGGCAATCCCAAATTACTTAAGAACTGTCAACCCATAGCGATTCTATCCGCAGTCAACAAACTGCTCAAGAAAGTAGTGGACTCCCAGATTGCCCTCTTCCTCCAAACCTATGGCCTTCTCTCCCCTGAGCAGCATGGGTTCCGAAGAGGACATAGCACCTCCACTGCCCTAGCGCAGGTCACCTCCAACATTAGAACCGCGACTGATCAAGGCAAACTCACGAGGGCTGTCTTCATACACCTGTCGAAGGCCTTCGACTTGGTCGATCACACCCTCCTGGGCTTTGCTCCCCAGTCTTTTGGTCTCTCCCCTCCCATCCTAGCCTGGTTCTCTTAACTATCTCTTGGGTAGGAAACAGTACACGAGGTTCCAAAATGCCATATCCATCCTATCACCAGTAGCCTGTGGGGTACCTCAGGGGTTGGTCCTTGGTCCCCTCCTGTTTTCCCTCTCTATAAACCAGTTGCCCTCAATCACAACCTTTGGACAAGTTACTCTATATGCTGATGATATGGTGCTCCTTGCCAGTTCACAAAGTATTGATGACATTAACTATGGACTCGACTTGGATTTTGGTCGCATCCAATCCTGGCTCAAGGCAAGTAAGCTGGTCATCCACCTTCAGAAGACGCAGGCAATGTTATTCGGCTCCCTTCCCAAGGTGAGAGTGTGCCCGGCCGTGCTCAGAGTTGATGGCACTGACGGCACCCCTTTGAAGGTGGTGGAATCCTTCAAGTACTTGGGGGTGACTCTTGACCCACAAATGGATCCCACCCTGCACATACTTAACTCCTGTAAGGCAACCAACTGCAAACTAAGACTTGCGTACAGAGCAAGAAGTTGCCTCACCCCAGCTGCCAGACTTGCCCTGGCAAAAGGAGTCTTCCTCCCCTCACTTTGTTACGGGTTTATCTCCTTCACGAATGCCCCCAAAGCCTGGCTCTTCAAATGGGACACCTCGTATAACAACATATATTGGTTCGCCCTGTCAGCCCCTCGTCTCACCCATCGGTGTCTACTCTAGACTGGGTTGGCTTTCCCCAAGCAACCATCGCTCATTCGTTATGGGCAACTTTACAGATAACATCATCCATCGTCTACTCCTCCAGCACTTGCTGACCTCCTCCAGCCTGTCCCCTCTGGCTATCAGCTGAGGTCCACTGAATCCCAGGTGCTGATGGTTGCGAAGACTCACTCCCTTGCGGGAGATCGAGTATTTACAGCTCTTCCCCAAAAAATCTGGACCCTCCTACCTCCTCACGTAAGAACTGCCCCCACCCACAGTTGTTTCAGGTCCTCCCTTTGGGATTACCTAAAACAAGCCTCAAGCTGCCTCTGTCCCCTGTAGTCCCTCCCTCTGTGAAGTGCCTAAAAAAAAAAAAAAATCCTGGCTGCAGGCGTGCACTTATTCCAAAAATAAATAACAAATAAGCAATATTCACAAATATTGCTGATGCTGACACTGGCTCTAATTTTTCCTGGCTGCCCTCCCTGGGTTGTTCTGCCTCATACTGAACTACACTAAAATTGTTCTCTGCCTGTTACTTGACTGTAGATGATTGCTTATACCTGTCTATACCTTGCATGACAGTTGGACCCAAGCCTTTGTACTTTGTTTCGCTGGTCCTTCTTGCTAGTATTCTGACTGTACCTTTGTGTAACTTGATGCTAGCCTCTGTACTGTTATTGCTTGTATCTCTGTAACACTTCCGGTTCGCACCTGAAAATGGGCACGTGACTGTCTAATGTGCTTACCTGGTAAACAAAAAAACAAATAAATAAATAAAATAAATAAATAAACCCCCACTACAATTGCCTTATGTCTGTCCCATGCATGTTTGAATTTCCCCACTGTTCTAGACCTAACAGCCTCCCCAGGAAGGCAGTTCCATGCATCCACCACTCTCTCTCCATGAAAAAAAATGTCCTCACATTACCCCTGAGCTGTCCCCCCTCTATCTTTAAATTGTGCCCCCTTGTTCTTACACATCTCTTTTTCTGAAAGATGCTACCCCAAAGATGCTACCCTCCTGGACTTTGTTGATTCCTTTGAGGTACTTGAAAGTTTCTATCATGTCCCTCCTTTCATCAAGGGTATACACATTAAGCTCTCTCAGTCTCTCTTCATATGGTTTCTGATGCAGACCCTGCACCATTTTAGCTGCCCTCCTCTGGACTGCTTCCATCCTGTCTATGTCCATGCGTAGATGGGGTCTCCAAAACTGCACACAGTATTCCAGATGGGGTCTCACCAACTGTCTGTACAGAGGGATAACCACTTCCCTTTTTCTACTTGTGATGCCTTCCTATGCATCCCAGTATCCCCCTGGTTCTCCTTACTGACTTCTCACATTGCTTACCCACCTTTAAGTCATTTGATATGACTACTCCCAAGTCCCTTTCCATTTTTGTTGTTAGTACCTCCCCTGCTATTGTGTACTTTCTCCTGAGTTTTTGTTTCCCAGGTGCATTACTTTGCACTTCTTTGCATTGAATCTAAGTTGCCATATGTCTGACCATTCCTCCAACCTTGCCAAGTCCTTCTCATCCTTTCTACCCCCTGTGTATCAACTCTGTTTTGACAGATCTTTGTGTCATCTGCAAAGAGGCATACCTTCCTCCAGACCCTCTGCAATGTCACCTATAAAGATGTTAAAGAGGACTGGACCCAGTACTGAGCCCTGAGGTACTCCACTAGTAACCCCCTTTCTTCGGAATGAGTTCCATTCACTATTACCTTCTGTGTCCTGCAGTGCAGCCAGTTTGCTACCCAGGCTACCACCCTGGAACCCACTCCCAGGCTGGCTAACTTGATTATTAATCTTTTGTGCGGGACTGTGTCAAATGCCTTGCTAAAGTCTAGGTAGGCCATATCCACAGCCCCTCCCTGGTCTATTACTTTGGTCACCCAGTCAAAGAAATCAATTAGATTCGTCTGACATGACCTTCCTGCTGTAAATCCGTGCTGCTTTGGGTCCTGTGCCCCGCTGGCCTCTAGGTACTCAACAGTTCATCTTTCAGAAGTGATTCCATAATTTTCCCTACCACTGAGGTCAAACTTACAGGTCTGTAGTTTCCTGCTTCTGCCTTGCTCCCACTTTTGTGAAGGGGAATCACATCTGCCCTCCTCCAGTCCTCAGGTACCACCCCATCTTCCCATGATTTGTTAAAAAGTGTGGTCAGTGGTGTCACTAGGTCCTTCCTTAGTTCTTTTAGGATTCTGGGGTGAATCCCGTCAGACCCCACTTCTTTGTCCACCTTGAGTTTTAGGAGTTCTTTCAGGACTCTTTCTTCTGTAAATGGACTGGTGTCAACCCCCCTACCCAGAGTGCTTCTATTGTCTGGTGTAGGTAACTCCTCCTCATCTTTTGTGAATACTGAGCAAAAGTATTCATTCAGTATCTCTGTCTTTTCCCCGTCTCCCTCTGCCTACCTCTCCTCTCCTTTATTAAACTTCATTATTCCTCCCTTAACTCTTCTATGCTCCCTAATGTACCTGTAAAAGGTTTTATCCCCCTTCTTAACTGAGTTGGCTATTTTTTCCTCGGTTTGGGCCTTCCCCACTTCTTTCTGCTTTAATTGATACAGTTCCCTGTCGTGCTCCTTCTGTGATTCCTTATACTTTCTGAATGCAGCCTTTTTCTCCTTAACCTTTCCTGCCACCTCTTTTGAGATCCATAGTTTTTTGTTTTTTTTTTTTTTTACTCCGCTTTGTTTTCTTTATTTGTCCCACACAAAGGCTTGTTGCCTCTATGATAGCAGTTTTGATTTTCCTCCATCGTTCTTCCACCCCTCCTTTTTGGCCATTTGGTAGTGCATTCCTCAGGTATTCACCCATTTTGCCAAAGTCGGCCCTTCTAAAGTCCAGTATCCTTGTTTTTGTATGGCTTGTCTCCATGGTTGTGCTTATTGTGAAGCACACTGTGCAGTGGTCACTTGTTCCCAGATGTCTACTGACTTCTAAATTTGTGATCCTCTCTCCATTTGAGAGTACCAGATCTAGTATTGCTCCCTCCCGAGTGGGTTCCAACACTAGCTGGCTAAGGCCTGCCCCCTGCAGGGCATCAAGAATGACCCTGTTCTTGGATGTGGCTGCAGTACATGTCATCCAGTTAATATCTGCCATATTCAGGTCCCCCATCAACAGTATCTCCCCTTTTTTCAGCCATTTTGAGACTGTCCTTTATCATTTTCTTGTCCGTTTTCTCCCCTTGAGACGGGGGTCTGTATACAACCCCTGTGCAGAGTGTGATGCCATTCCCAGTCTCCAAGGTGACCCAGAGTGTCTCTTGTCCTCCCCCTTTACTTTTTAGTTCTGTAGCTTTGATCCCTTCCCTTATGTATATAGCTACTCCACCTCCTCTTTTACCCTCCCTGTCCCTTCTGTAGACTGTGTACGCCGGTATGTTGACATCCCAGTCATGGTTCTCCGTGTACCATGTTTCCGTGACTGCAATAATATCCAAGTTTTAATCTTCCATCAGGGCTACTAGCTCATGAAGCTTGTTTCCCAGACTACGGGCATTGGTACTTATTGCCCTCCATTTAATGTTGGCTTTATCCTTTTTTCCCCCATCCCTGCTCTTATTGCCCTTGTCTATTTTTCCATTTACCCCTGTTCTGCCCTCTTTTGAGCTCTGTACCTCAGTGTTTACCTTACTACCTGCCATGTTTTGTGGGGGGAGGCTTGAAATTTCCTGCCTCTTATCAGCACCTCCCCCCTTGGCTAGTTTAAATGCTTGCCAAGGAAGCATTTAAACCTGT
The DNA here is from genome assembly GCA_016271365.2 of Neoceratodus forsteri. Lineage (NCBI taxonomy): Eukaryota > Metazoa > Chordata > Ceratodontiformes > Ceratodontidae > Neoceratodus > Neoceratodus forsteri. Next base: position 55,936,937 of record JADMNL010000033.1, read on the forward strand.
CACTTAGGAGCTTGGTTCCCTTCATGGACAGATGCAGACCATTGTGCCAATACAGACCTTCATCTCTCCAGGTGTATCCCCAGTCCCCAATGAAGCCAAAGCCCTGTGCTCTGCACCAGTTTTGCAACCATTCATTAAACTGCAAGGTGTGCAGTACCCTAGCCTCACCCCTGCCATGGACTGGCAGCACCTCTGAGAAGGTAACCATGCTTGTTACCTGTCTGAGGCCCCACCCCAACTCCACAAATTCATCCTGCACTGCACTGATTCCATGCCTAGCTAGGTCATTTGTCCCAAGGTGGACAATGATATCTAGTTCCCTCTCCTGTGATGCTGCTTCTGCAAACGTGAGTATTCGCTTCTTGTCCCTCCAAGCCATGGCACCAGGCAGGCACCTTGCTTCCCTCTCCTCTCCCATTCCCAGTTCTACCCTCCTAACAATTGAGTCCCCTATCAGAAGCTGTTTCCTTCCCCTGTGGTGTCCCTTGCCACCCTTTTGTGGGTCTCCCTTGTGGATGTCCTCAGCATTCTTCTTGGTCTTCACTAAGGGTGCCATCATAGAGGAACCTTGCTCTGCCAGACTGGCGTATGATTTGTGTAGAGGTACAACTAGGGGTCTTCGCCTCTGTTCCACCACCCGTACCCTCCCAGAACCCACTGTGGTCCAACCACTATTCATACTTGGCAACCTCTGAGGCAGTGGTTGTGGCAGTGGTGCTCTTTGGGTGGGGGAGGCTTCCTTAGTCCTTGCCAGTTCAGCCTGGAGGTGGGCAGTCTCCTCCCTCAGAGCTGACAGCTGCCTGCAAATAGGACAGCAATGAAGTTTACAGAATGTCTCCCGGAAAACTGCTGCCCCACAGCCAGTGCATTGCACCACTCCTCACATGTCCCTCTCCCTTATAATACACAGTATATAATATATATAATTTTTTTTTTTTTTTTTGGTGGTGTGTACTTACCCTTTATGCACTGTGCTGGGTTATTAAGAATATGACAGTTATGCCCCCAAGACCTTTTGAGGAAGTGTTGTCAGAACTTTGGCTATAAAGGAAATGCCAGGCCTTGGGGAGGGGTGGTAGTCCACAACCACAGGTGACTGTTAGAAACAATCAAATACACCACTGCTCCACCACCCTGGTGAGTACTGCCCTTTGTAGTAATTCAACTAACCTCCAGCAACTTATTTAAAAATAGTTTATCACAAAATCCTACACACCTGTAAATTATTTAAAAATAGTTTCTGTCCCAAAATCCTAGTAGGTCAATCCAGCTACCCTCAAGGAACAACCAAAATGCAGTATTCAAACCCTTGTGAAGTTACTTCCAAGATAAGCAGAGTTTGCAAGCTCCTTATTCACTCCTCAGCCATCTGTAACTTATTAAAAAATAGTTTAACTGTCAGAAAGTCCTAGTAGACAATCAAGCTACCTCCAAGGGTCTACCCAAATGCAGTATTTAAATCCTTCTGAAGTTACTCACAAGATAAACAGAGTTTGCAAGCCCTTCTTGGTTAAACACTAAATAAATATGTAAATAAAAAGCAATTACCAAGGGTAGTTAGTTTCACCTCCCACAGAATTGAGCAAAAGTACATGTTGTTGCAGATATCAAGTGCAATATAGAATTTCCCACACAGCTCACAGCTGAATAAAGAAGTAGTGTCCTTCCAGGTCAAGAAGATGTGCTTTGTGTCAAAACAGACTGTTGAATCAAGGCTACCACACCAGCATGGAGGATAGAATGCTGCAATCCAGGAAACAGTCCACTAATAAGACTTACAATAGAAAATGGCAGATTTTTTACAAATGGTGCAGAGAAATGGGAACCTCCCCCTCAGTAGCAGGACTCCCATAGATTCTAGATTTTCTAAATGAAGGGGCCAACAAGGGTCTCAGACCAGCATCCCTCAGAGTCCAGGCATCAGCAGTATTCACCATCAGGGGTCCACTACCAGGAATAGGCCACATTGGCTCACACCCAGACACTGTCAGGTTGCTTAAGGCAGTGTCATTAGCATCTCTGAGGGTACAGCCAAGACGCCCCCCGCCCCCGACATCTCAACACAGTGTTAGATGCCCTACAATCACAAGCTCTGCAACAGGACAGCATGCACTGGTACACAGTCAAGGCAGTCTTCCTGGTGGCAGTCTGCTCCGTGAGAAGGACTGGGGAGATCCAGGCACTATCATGCAGGGAACCATACATAACATTCCACAACAATAGGGTAGTTCTCAGAACGGTGCCCTCCTTCCTCCCTAAGATAGCTTCCACATTCTATAGGGAACAGGATGTCTTACTACCTTACATGGCAGGGGAACCCATAGACATGTCTAGACTCGCCCACTAAGATGTTGGGCATTTTCTGAGGCAGTACCTCGACAGGACGAGGGACATCCATAAATCAGACAGACTATTTGTATTACACAAGGGGCCAAGAAAGAGTAGGACAGGCAGCCTCCAAAGACACAGTCACTAAATGGATCAGACAGGGCCAGCCTGGTGGCGCTGAGGTTGGCCAGCGGGGGCGCCCCACCTCGTGCTGCCTTGGCGGCAGTAGAGTGAGCTCGGGCGCTAGGGGTTGGCAGGGATGGGTAGAGGATTGAGCTCCTGTAGGGCGGTTCTCCTCCCTGGGGGGAGGGCGAGGGATAGCCTGGTGCACCAGCAGCTCCCAGTGGAGATTGGGAGTGCTGCAGTGCGTGGGCTGCACACAACGTGGCAGATGCAGGCAGGGTTGCCATGCGCCATTGCTTCAGGCATGCCCATGCAAGGAGGGGGAACTACCACCAGAACAGGGAAAACACCGACTCCGTGGAACAGGCGATGGCACCTGTCCCCCATGCCCTCAGCTGGGCTCACCTCGACTGGCCTTCCAACTCCTCCGTCGGGGCCCTCACCTGAGGCTGGAGACTGACTTAGAAGATTGCCCAAAGAGGAGGAGCGACCCAACCCAGATGGGTTAAACTGGGGGTGCTGGCTGCGGGGGGAGGGAGGAGTCGCAGTTCGAGGGGACCTCAGGCGGGCAGGATATGGGTAGGATGCCCAAATGAGGTTCCACTGGCCATGACTGGAGTGAAATAAAGTTGGTGGAAAAAAAAAAAAAGAATCCGACAGACCATCAGAGAGGTCTACAGGGCAGCAGCGCAGTCCCCCACCTGAGGGAATTAAGGCTCACTCCACCAGGGCAGTGGCAGCATCATGGGCAGAACGGGGGAATGTATCAATTGCGGACTTTTGTTCAGCAGCAACCTGGTCTTCTGTACATACATTCACCAGGCATTACAGGCTAGATGTAGTCTCACAGGAAAGAACAGCCTTAGCAAGGTCAGTTCTAAGGGCAGGGTCACAGCTACACGCAGCTACGAAACAATCTACCTTTCCTTTACCCACCCAGAAGTAATTACTCATGTTATTTGCACTGCTACTAAGGTCCCACTAGTATTGGCTGCAGAGTACTATAAAGGGTATGAAATATAAATCTACTCACCTGGTAAAGGTGATTATCTGAGTACCCTTTATAGTACTCCGCAGCCCCACCCAGGATGGCAGATTGCTCCATAGGAAGGGTTGACGGAAGCACATTTACAAGATGGTATTCAGTAAGCAACAATAGGGGATACTCCACAGTTTGTAAATGTCTCACATGAAGTGATAGAGTGCATATTTAGCAATGTCACATTATGCCAATATGTATATTAATGTTGCTGTACTCAGGGGACTCTTCCACAATAAAGGACAGATAATTACAGAGTAAATACTGTCTGATCTTGTCTATCTTTCTCTAAATTATAGTAAAGGCTACCAGGCAATGGCCAGAGCAGATGCTACACAGCGGCAGGGGCGACCCACACACCTGTAGTGTCCATATTAATTTCTCTCTCTCACTCTCTGGCCTTTATGTCTTTGTCTCTCTTTCCTTATATTAGCTATGGAAGAATCACTCTGTAGAAGATCTGATGACCACAGAGGTATGTCCTCACCCCTCCCTTCGTTTTGATTGGTTTGTGTGTCGACCTATAGAATGGATGAGGAATACCCACTGGTATTGACTGTGGAGTACTATAAAGGGTACTCAAATAATCACCTTTCCAGCTGAGTTAAATCCCATTGGTCTAAACACTAGGATTGTCAGAACCGACTGAAGTTCTGGTTCTAGTCCAGAAACTTTGAAAACATTTCTAGAGTTCTGATCTTTTTTAGAACTTAAGCCCTATTTTTCTAACCGGGTTGTACATAGAGAAGATTAAATGGGAAATGTCATTAACAGAGTTTCTTAATGTCTCAAAGTCCATAAAAAGCTAATTTGAGTGAGGCATTATATTTATTTATTTTTTGTAATCTTTATTTCTCTCTCCACACTCCTGAACTCTTTCAGGAGTAGTCGCACGGGGTACCAGTCCTAGTTCCCACTCGTCTGAAGCCCCCTCCTCACCCCTTCCATCCGCCCCGCTACCACCCGGCCACCCGGCTCTAAGTCCCCCAAGGCAGGACCGCCAGATACTCCTCCTGGCGCTCTATCTAACAGTCTAGTCTGGTGGAGCGAGGCGGTGTAGAGTACACGGGGCGAGAGGATGGCCTGACTCTGAGCATGGTGAACTTCAGGTGGAGAGTACACAGGGGCGAGAGGATGGCCCGACTCTGAGCATGGTGAACTTCACCCCCCCGGACCCTCCATCACCTATCAGGAGGTGGAGGGTTTTCTAGTTCTTTTTCCTCATTGCGCCCTCACCCCCCGCCCCCCCAGGCAGAGCCCCAATGTGCAGTGGCACCAGGAACATCTTGCATGGCTCCGCGGCCTCTCTAGTTAAGCTCTGTGGCGTTGCGGTACCTCTGGTCTCCACCAGGAGTCACCGCAGTGCAAGTATAGTCGGATCTCCCGCCCGAGGAAGAGCGCTGTCCTCCGGACGCTCTATCCTTCCCCTCCCCTGCCGACCCCCGGCGACCCAGGCTCACTCCTGAACCCGGGTTGTCAGCGTGGCGCAAGCTGTGGTGTCCAGCGCCTCAACCCTCAGTGCCACCGGGCCAATTAGAGCCATTGTATTTATGTGCAAGTAACTCAGCCTGTAATTAAGGGCTGGGGGCAGCCACATGTTTTAGGCTCCTGACAGGAAATGATGTCACCGAGGAACATGGCCCTCCATTTACTGCAGGTTAAATAGGAAATCATCTGTTTTATTGTGTGCTTTAAGGTGTTATTACAACACGTTCTACATTTAGAATTAATGGTTTTGTATGTGCATTGAGACTAGTAAGTTATCACCTTTACATTTCAAACTGTTAGTAGTAATAATTCACCTTTAGGATTGCTTTAACCTCTAGGCTGTACTGCCAGCTGATTATTAACAACTACGCATATCTCAAGGCTGGCTTTGTGGTATCAACAGGTATTGGGGCCCCATATCAGGATTTCTAAACCCTGGCTTGTCCATGTCAGTACAGATTTCTGGGGCTGCCACAGCACCAACTCCTGTCTTATTTCATTCCCTCTCTTACAGTCTTTTCTCTTACAATTTTGGATGTGAACTCAGGTCTACAAGATGCAAATGTTGCTACTTACCTACTGGCATGGCATCATGAGGCCAGCCTTGAAATGTGTAGTTTTTGATTTACAGCTGTCAGTATAGCCTAGAGGCAAAAACCAAGAGCTGTGAACAAGCTTCTTTCATCCAGCAGAATGGGTTTTTATTCCAACATGCTCTTCTTGTATACTGTGTGATCAGAATAAGTCACTTAACCGCCATGTGGTCCCAAAACACACCTAGAAATACGCTGTAGTTGTGTGCCTTTCCTGGACAAAGACAATAAAAACTATCTAAGCATGTGTTATGATTCTGAAAATATTATGCCTTTTCTATCCAGATTTGACTTGAAACGAAAAAAACATGGGACACTATTATTAGTTTATTAATTGCAAAAACACACAGATGGACAATGTTGTTAAAACATGCATGCATGACAGGAACTGCATTATTAAAATATAGACTAATATATGGGTGTGTGTGTGTGTGTGTGTGTGTGTGTGTGTAACCAGAATTTTACACACACACACACGGTATGGGATGTTACATTAACCCCAAGGGCAAAGTCCAGGGGGTTTATAAAAACATCCCACACCAAGGGTGTGTGAAGAATTCTGGTTTTTACACCCACCCATACATTATTTTATTTAATTAATGGTGATACTTTTTTTTCCCTTTCAGCACAGTTCAGTTAGTGCAGCACTTCTCTCAGAGGTAGACACACACACACGCACACTTCACACACATGTGCACACACAGACATGCATACGCACATGCGCGCACACCCACACACGCACTTCCTGTCTCTCCCTTTTTCTTCTTTCTTTTTTTACATTACAATGGGAATGGCATTCTGAAAAGTTGCAGTCCACTGGCAGAGTTGCAACGTGTAAGACACGCTTGAAGGGCAAGCATGGCAGGATCAGCCAGATTCATTTATAGTGTATGGTAGAATGCTGTTCTAACTGAAAATTCCACTATACTGAAATGCTGTTCAGCCACACCCTCAACAATGAATAGAATGCTATACTAATTGTACGTGCAGAACAGCATTCCATTCATTCAGAGTGAAAAGTTCAAGCCCTGTGTGAAAGCCACCATAAAAAAAATGCTGCGCATTGACAGCAGTGTAATCTGCTTCAAACATGGAAGCTGTGCGTGGCGTTTTTTTTAAATACACTCGCCTCTCAGAAGCAGTTTATCCTCCGTGATGAGAACCAGCATAAAAAAAGAAGTTTCTGCCTCCAGTTCATTGATAAGCTGGCTAAGACAGACATCTGTCTGCCATGTTTTTTTCTTTGAAAACCCACCCACACTACAGCGGCAACCAACTGGAGTGTGTGCTGATAACACAGGGGCACCAGTCCCCAGCAACCACATTGAATCAAGTAAGACAAGCCGTGAGTCTCAAATACGAAATGGGAGACTACAGTTTATTTTTCAATTAAAACATTTAGTTAGAAAACCTAAAATAGGATACAAGGGGCACCATACACTATACAAAATACAGGATGGGCGACCCAATGCAGAACCAGTGTGTTCTGCCACCTCGGGGTTTGATTCCTTGGACCCCTTGAGCTTTGCTCTTGAGGTCACAGGGCATCAAACCCCTCTGTGGCAGAATACACTGGTTCTGCATGGTTGTCCATCCAGTATTCTCTATGTTTTCTTTACGGAAGAAAATCCCATCCCATCCAGAGTATTTCAGTAAGAAACTGTTATACTTTTAACTTCATCAAAAAAGTAAAATACTCTTTTAATAGTGCATTTTAGGTTATGCATGTTTTAACAATGTTGTCCGTCTGTGTGTTTTTGCAATTCATAAAGAATTAATGGTGTCCTAATTTTTTTCAAGTCAACATGCTCAGATTGTTTTCACTGTCTTTGTCTGGGAAAGGCACACAACTACAGTACATCTTGTTTCTGGGTGTGTTTTGGGACCACAGGGAGGATAAGTGACTTGCTCTGGTCACACAATACACAAGTAGAGCATGTTGGAATCAAATTCCATTCAGCTGGATGAACAAAGCTTGTTCACAGCTCTTTGCTTTAACCTCTAGGCTATGCTGCCAGCTGTTAATCAAAAACTACACATTTCAAGGCTGGCCTCATGATGCCAGGCCAGTAGGTACGTAGCCACATTTGCATCTTGTAGACCTGAGTTCACATCCGAAACTGTAAGAGAGAGAATGGAATAAGACAGATGTCAGTGCTGTGGCAGCCCCAGAAATGTATTTATTTATTTATTTATTTATTGAAATGTTTCACCAGGAGGGCACACTGAACAAGTTGCTCGTCTCACGGTGCAACCTGGGGGGAGGGGTTACATAGGGTTGTGAATTATGATTAGTTACAATAGTATGTGGATAGTACAAACGGTACAACATTGTAAGACTGTGCAACAGTTGGAACACAAGGTATTGTACAATAAATAGTAGAGGAACATTGGGTAAATTGCAAATCCAAAATCATACAAAAGAACATATGAACGTACAAAACCTATAGAACCATTTACAGTGCTTGAGTGTACCAGGAGCAGGCTTGAGGTAGTACGCAAGTGCTGTTGGAGTAAAAAGGATGGGGTTAGGTTGTGCACACTGGTGACCCAGAAGGGCAGGTGGAGAAAAGAGGGGGGGGAGGCAAGAACTAAATATGAGGAGAAGGGGTAGCCATTTCCTGACTTCCTCCTTCAGGATGTTGAGAACCCTGCCGGGGGGGGGTAATAGTTGGAAGGCAGAAACTGGGGACAGGTATTAAGGTGGGTTAAAGCAGAAACGGTTGAGGGAAAGGTAATTGTGTAGGGCACAGGTAAAGGAGTAGTTGGAGGAGGAGGAGGAGTGTCGTATTTCAGGGGGGAGGGAATTCCAGATTTTAGGGAAACAATGGGTGAAACCAGTCTGACCAATGAAGGTGGAGTGGTAAGGGACCATCAAGGTGCAGGTGTCATTTGATCTGAGAGAATGGTTGGGGGGGGTGGAGTGGACAAAGAGGATGAGAGATAGAAGGGGAGCCCCCAGTACCAGAATTTGGAGGTTAGTTTGGCACAGTGAGAGATGCATTTGTGAGATAGTGGAAGGAAGGTTAGAGAGTGATAGAGTTCACAGCAGTGGGAGCAGGAAGGGGAGTCAATAGCAAAGTGGCAGAAGGAGTTAAAAAGAGTGTCCAACTTGGTCAGAGAAGATTTGGGAGCACCACCAAGATTTGGGAGCAGCACCATAGACTACATAGCAGTAGAACAGCTAATATTCTTCAGGTAAAGCTACCTCTGGCTGGAAGCTGCAATACTGAACATAGGATTTGCAAGAAAGCGAGTTGTGCTCAGCTCACAACAGAGGGAGGTGAACCTTACAATTGTTTTTGGTTTGTAGCAGATATTCTGCAGGTGGAGGCTACTTCTAACTGAAAGGTGAAATAAGGAACTTAGAATTATCAGGAAAGACAGTCTTTCAAGCAACAGAGGGAGGTGGATATTGCTTTACTTTTGTTACAATTAAGATTTTCAGTACAGGAAGAGTTTAAACCCTGGGCTAAGAATTTGTCATAAGTCCTGAAGTAAGTGCAGGTACAGGCTGTGTATTTGACCCAGACAGTGCCCCAGGGGGTGGAAACTGTTTTTTGTGTTTATCTGTGTGTGCCTTAAAAGGCCAGGCCAGGCCAGACTGTGTCAAGAAGTGCTTACATCATAGCTACTTATCAGCCAATAGCTTTGGAAGAGTCTTACAGACCTGATAACAACAGTATTATAAGCAAGTGTTTTATAGCAAACTTATCAGAACAGCTAATATTCTTCAGGTGAAGCTACCTCTGGCTGGAAGCTGCAATACTGAACATAGGATTTGCAAGGAAGTGAGTTGTGCTCAAAACAGAGGAAGGTGAACCTTACATTTGTCTTTGGTTTGTAGCAGATATTCTGCAGGTGGAGGCTACTTCTAACTGAAAAGTGAAATAAGGAATTTAGAATTATCAGGAAAGACAGTCTTTCAAGCAACAGAGGGAGGTGGATCTTGCTTTACTTTTGTTACAATTGTTAAGATTTTCAGTGCAGGAAGAGTTTAAACCCTGAGGGACGGAATACTGTTTACTGTGTCTGTCCTGGTGTACAGCTAACTTATTTTGGGGCTGACTGCTTTCAGAGCACAACTCACCAGGCTGTTTTGGGGCTGGGGAGGTTTACCTGTGTCTGACTTGGATGTCTGGATTTTTCTCTGTTTGATTAGCAGGGTATTTTCTCTGTCAAATTGTTGTGTAGGGCATCTTGCTGACAGGAAGGTACTCATCGCAGCGTGGGTCAGAGCTTTTAGCTGATTGTTTCGTGAGGGCACAGTTTAGACCCAACCCCTGCCCACCCCTCACCCACCCCTGGAAATAGTTCCTTTATACCTGGGTTCTGACATCATTTCCTCAAGAGTGCAAGGTATATCACTGTCATATCCTCTCTAGCACACTGCACTGACAATATAAGCATACACATTGTATAATATATATATTTCTATATAACAAACCAATCACACACACAAAAAAAAAAGTAGATAAACATGTGGGGAGTAGTGCAATGTAATGGCTGTGGGGCAGCAGTCTTACGAGAGTCTTTCTGGAGGCTGAGATGCTGCCCTATTTGCAGACAACTCTCTGCCCTGAGGGAGGAAGTTGCCCGTCTTCAGGCCACACTGGACAGTAGTAAGGGAACCTTCCCCCAGGCCAGACTGGACAGTAGGAAGGGAACCTCCCCCATCCAGGGAGCACTAGAGCCACCACCACTACCTCAGAGGTTGCAAAGAAAGCACAGCAGGTGGACCGCAGTGGGCTCAGGGAGGGTGAGGATGGTGGAACAGAGGCACACCCAGTCAGTTGTTCCACTCCACAATCCATACACCATTCTGGGGGAGCATAGTTCCCCTATGGATGCACCCGCAGAGGAGACTAAGGAGGCTGAGGACAACTGTCACAAGGGAGGCCCAAAGGAAGGAGGCAGAGGACACCACAGGGAAAGGAAGCAGCTCCTGGTGGGGGACTCAATTATTAGGGGGATAGAACTGGGGGGAGCAGGGAAAACTGAAGTAAGGTGCCTGCCTGGTGCCATAGCTTGAGGGACAGGAAGCGATCCTCAGGATCACGAGAACAGCTGCATGGGAGTCTGAGCTGGACATCATTGTCCACCTAGGGACAAATGACTTGGCTCATCATGAGATTAGAGCAGTGCAGGAGGACTTTGTAGAGTTGGGGAGGGGCCTAAGACAAGTAGCACACAGTATCCTTCTCAGAGGTGCTGCTGTCAAGCATGTGGGTGAGGCGGTACTTTGCACCATGCAGTTTAACGAATGGTTGAAAAAATGGTGTGGAGCACAAGGGTTTGGCTTCATTAGGGACTGGGGTTCCACCTGGAGGGACACCAGCCTATACTGGCAGGATGGTCTGCATCTGTCCAGGAAGGGAACAAGTCTTTTTAGCAGTCGGTTTAAATGCTTCATTGGCAAGCTTTTAAACTAGTCAAGGGGGGAGCCACTGATACGCAGCAGGAAAATCACAGCCTCTCCCTACAAAACAGGGTACTAAATGAGAAAAAGACCAAGGTAGAAAGGTCAGTGGGGGATGCTACAACAGAAGGTAAAGCCATCAAAAAATGGAGAGCAGTGAGTACCAATGCCCGTAGTCTGGGTAACAAGCTTCCTGAATTAGTGACCTTGATGGAGGAGGAACATCTGGATATCGTGGCAGTCACAGAAACATGGTACACACAAAACCATGACTCGGACGTAAACATACCAGGATACACTATCTACAGGAGGGACAGGGAGGGTAAAAGAGGAGGAGGTGTAGCTCTTTACATAAGGGAAGGAATCAAAGCAACAGAACAAAAGGGTAAACAGGGAGGAGAAGAAGCACTGTGGGTCAATTTGGAGACAGGCAATGGCACCACAATATGCACAGGGGTTAGATACAGACCCCCCCCTCTCAGGGGGAGGAAATGGACAAGGAAATGATAGAAAGTATACTTAGAATGGCAGAAAAAGGGGAGATATTGCTGATGGGTGATCTGAATATGCCAGATGTTAACTGGAATGCAGTTGCAGCAGCCACTTCAAAGAGTGGGGTTATTCTAGATGCCCTACAGGGGGAATGCCTTAGACAACTAGTATTGGAACCCACTCGAGAGGGAGCAATCATAGACATGGTTCTCTCAAATGGAGATGGAGAGAGGATCACAGATGTAGAAGTGGGTAGCCATCTGGGAACTAGCGACCATCGAACAGTATGGTTCACAATAAACACAGCAATAGAGTCAAGCCATACAAAGGCAAAAGTACTGGACTTTAGGAGGGCTGACTTTGCCAAAATGGGTGAGTGCCTAAGGAATGCACTAGCAAATGGGCAGGAAGGAGGTGGAAGAACAATGGGGAATAATAAAAACTGCCATCACAGAGGTAACAAGCCTTTGTGTGAAGCAAATAAACAAAAGAAAACGATGTAAGAAACCACTATTGTCCTCAAAGGAAATGGCAGTGAAGGTTCAAGAGACAAAGAAAGCATTCAGGAAGTACAAGGAATCACATAAGGAGCAGGACAGAGAACTGTATCAGTTAAAGCAAAAGGAAGCTGGGAAGGCAGTCAGAACAGCAAAGGCCCAAACCGAGGAAAAGATAGCCAACTCAGTTAAGAAGGGGGATAAAACCTTTTATAGGTACATCAGGGAGCGAAGGAAGACCAAGGGAGTGATAGTGAGGCTGAATGGGGGGGGGGGCAGAGGGTGACTGTGAAAAGGCAGAGATACTAAACAAATATTTTTGCTCAGTATTTACAAATGAAGAGGGGGAGGTACCTAAAACAAACAATAGAAACAGTCTGGATACAGAAGTTGATACCAGCCCAGTCACAGAAGAAAGGGTTCTGAAAGAACTCTTAAAACTGAAGGTGGACAAAGCAATGGGGCCTGATGGGATTCATCCCAGAATTCTAAAAGAACTAAGGGTAGAACTAGTGACACCACTGACTACCCTCTTTAACAAATCATGGGAGGATGGGGTGGTACCCGAGGACTGGAGGAAGGCAGATGTGATTCCCCTTCACAAAAGTGGGAGCAAGGCAGAAGCAGGAAACTACAGACCTGTTAGTTTAACCTCAGTGATAGGGAAATGATGGAATCACTTCTGAAGGAAAGAATTGTCAAGTATCTAGAGGCCAGAGGGGCACAGGACCCAATGCAGCATGGATTCACAGCGGGAAGGTCATGCCAGACGAATCTGATAGATTTCTTTGACTGGGTGACCAAAGTAGTAGATCAGGGAGGGTCTGTGGACATGGCCTACCTAGACTTTAGCAAGGCATTTGACACAGGCCCACACAAAAGATTAATATACAAGTTAGCCAGCCTGGGAGTGGGTCCCAAGATGATATCCTGGGTAAAGAACTGGCTGGAGAATAGGACACAGAGAGTAATAGTAAATAGAGTCCACTCTGAAGAAAGGGGGGTTACTAGTGGGGTACCGCAGGGTTCAGTATTAGGACCGGTCCTCTTCAATGTCTTTATAAGCAACATTGCAGAGGGACTGGAAGGAAAAGTATGTCTCTTTGCAGATGACACAAAGATCTGCAACAGAGTTGATGCACAAGGTGGGGTGGAAAGCATTAGAAGGGACTTGGCAAGGTTAGAGGAATGGTCAAATGTATGGCAGCTTAGATTCAGTGCTAAGAAGTGCAAGGTAATGCACCTGGGAAACAAAAACCCAGGGGAAGAGTACACAATGGGGGTGAGATACTAACAACAACAAAATGGAAAGGGACCTGGGGTAGTCGATCAGATGACCTAAAGGTGGGCAAGCAATGTGAGAGGCAGCAAGGAGGGTTGGGGAATACTGGATGCATAGGGAGGCATCACCAGTAGAAAACAAAAGTTATTATCCCTCTGTACAGACAGTTGGTGAGACCCCATCTGGAGTACTAGGCAGTTCTGGAGACCCAATCTCCACAAGACATAGACAGGATGGAAGCTGTCCAGAGGAGGGCATAATAAATGGTGCAGGGTCTGCACCGGAAGACATATGAAGAGAGACTTAAAAGCTTAATATGTATAGCCTCGAGGAAAGGAGGGAGAGGGGACATGACAGAAACTTTCAAGTACCTCAAGGGAATCGACAAAGTCCAAGAGGGTAGCATCTTTCAAAAAAGAGGTGTGCAAGAACAAGGGGCAATTTGAAGATGGGGGCGGCCTAGAGGTAATTTACGGAAGTATTTTTACAGAGAGGGTTGTGGATGCATGGAACTGTCTTCCGGAGGAGGTTGTGGAGTCAAAAACAGTGGTGGAATTCAAGCATGCATGGGACAGTCATAAGGCAATTCTAGGGGGTGGGGGTAGGAAGAAGTAGGCTGCTGGTTAACTAGGATCTGCAGCTTATCCATTAGGTAGGGAAATGGGCAGACTGGGTGGGCCAAGCAGTCCTTATCTGCTGTCAAATTCTATGTTTCTATGTAGTCAAAGATGGGGAGTATCATCTTCTGGACAATTTTGCGCCTCGCAGTCAGCAGGATGAAACTACAATTCCTGTACAGAGCACCAAGCGTGGGGCGCAGTTTCTTCAGGATACCGTCAATATGCACAGAGAAGTTGAGGTGCTAGGTCCAGCCAAACTCCCAGATATCGAATTGAGGACGTTTCCTCCAAGATGGTCCCATCAATGGTGTGGAAGGTGGGTAGGGCCGGGAGCCTAGAGAGTCTCTGCCTGGTGCCAAAGGTCATTGAGACTGTCTTCTTGGCATTTAGAAAAAGCTGGTGAGAAGCAAACCAGAGCTGAACTTGGTTGAAGTCATGCTGTAAGCTGGTTTGCACGGCAGCAGGGTTTTTGCCAGAACTGTACAGAACAGTATCATCAGCGTACATGTGAATAGAAGAGGATGAGCAGGCTGTGGGAAGATCATTAAGGAAAATGGAGAAGAATAGGGGACCAAGCACTGCGCCCTGAGAGATGCCAGTGTTGATGGGGGGGTGGAGGGGAGATGGAATCAAGGATTCTCACCGACTGGGTCCTGGCAGTGAGGTAGGATTTAAACCAGTTGGTGGCTGATGGAGCAAGGCTAGCTGAGAAGAGTGAATCAAGAAGCAGGGGATAGGAAACAATGTCGAAAGCTTTGGCTAGGTCGACAGAGATGGCCGAGGTAATCAGGCCATCATCCATCCCTGAAAGGATGGAGTCGGTAAGCATGAGGAGAGAGGTGGTTGTTGAGTGGTTCTTTCAAAAACCAGATTGGAAGGGGTTGAAGAAGGAGGAATCGGAGAGGAATGGTGATAGTTGAGAGAGAACTAAATGTTCTTGAAGTTTGACAATGGTAGGAAGGAAGGAAATGGGGCGATAGTTGCCAGGAGTGGATATGTCACCACCGTTGGGGAGAGGAAGGACTACTGCATGTTTCCAGGATGATGGTACTTGGACAGAAATAAAGGACAGGTTAAGAATTAAGGAGATAGGATAAGCAATTGCAGGAGAAGAATGGTAGAGAAGTTTAGGATCAAGCTCATCTGGTGAGGAGCCTTTAGAGGGGTTGAGGGATAGGAGGGCACTAAAAGCTTCATCAGAGGAGATGGTAGAAAAGGAAAAAGGGGAAGGGGTAGGCACTGGCTGAGGCGAGGGGCTGAAGTTAGTAGGGGGCAGGGGTGTAGCCAGGAATTTCAGATGTATACACCAAGTTGACACACTGCTACCCCCGTTATGTGCCCAGCTAACCCACCCACTGTCCACGCCCTTCCACCCGATACAAGTGTCATTATTCTGTAGTACATGCTATAAATATTAAGGCATATACCATAAATATGATATATAAAGATGTAACACACATGCTCCCATTTGCATACAGCAAGAAGGCCTTTTAGTCACCAGTGTCAGACCTACAGACTGGCTTTTAGTTACAATGTTGCATTGTGACAAGGCTCTGTACCACATCCAGGTCCCACAGGTGACCCAGATTTAATGAACAGGTAACAAATCTTACATACATAGCAATGTCTTAATACAGCCAACATAAGTAGTCTGTGCCTCAGAGCAAAGGGTGGTGGGAATGTATCTGAAACAATAAAGGAAATCAAAAAAGTCATAGTGACAGACATCTATTCCCAAGCTGGAACCCCCTTAGTTTGGTAATACAAGTACCTTACTAGAAGCTAGTGTAGGTCTCCCAACAGGCAGCAAAATCCCTAGTAATTTTTCCTTTCTGCTTAGGATTGAGGGCCCCTGCCACTTGCAGGGCATCTGTTACATAAAGAGGAACACTAGATAAACCACCTGAGCCAAATCACATAGGCAGAAGTCTCCTAAAATAAAAATGGTTCTCTGGTACCTACTGTAATAACTAAACACATTTCCCATTATTTAAAAAATGCAGTTGCTTGAAATGGAGAGATGGGCAAAGTAAAGTTGCTTAAAGTAATAACTCCAGCATAGTTATCCAGTATGTACACAAAAGGAGTGCTCCTGTCTGTTTCCAGGAGATCTTAACATACACAAACACACAGACCTTCACCAATTAAACCATTTGCAACTCCACCTTCATTACATTATTTATTTATTAAAGTCTCAGAATTACAACCCTTTGAGTCAGAGACTCATTTACAAAGGCTCTACGTTATAATAGAAAATACAGACATACTACACTGACTAATACAGTACTGGTGGAATATCAGGAGCACCTTAGAAGTAGGGACAGGCAGGTTATTTGCTTATTGTATAGTTCCTATATATGTTCATTATTGGTCCATTCGTCACAGCTTTGGGCACCCCACAAAAATTATATATATATCTACCCTCAAGAATACAAAGCAGGGTAACAAAATCCATTAAAGAACTATGAGCTAACCTGTGATCACAGGCTCCAACAGTCAAAGTCACAGTCCCTGAAAAAGCATTAAATGGGGGGGTGCGATATTTGTTATTTCTGTTTGACGCCATTAACAGCCCAGAACTGATAATAAATATGAACCTTGAATTAAAACGAAATGCCCAAGTCGCCAGAGGGCATCCCCTACAGATTCAGAACAAGCATTTTAGGAGCCAAAAGAGAGGAAACTTCTTTACACAAAGGGTGGCTGGGATCTGGAACAGCTTCCCTCTGGAAGTAGTCGTAAGCAAAATATAATTATATTCTTATCTGGAATCTCTTTTCTGTGAGGGAGTTCCAAGTCATGAAACTGGAGCCACTGGCATAAATTACATTATTTCTTCCACAAGAGTTGGGTTCAAACAGTAACCGGACATGAAAAACTTCCAAACTTAACATTTATTTAAATGAAGGTACAATAAGCAGCATACTGCCTGCCTGCCTGCCATCAACCAATGCACACTACTCATTACATAGCTGTGCTTATGCCCTGAAAAGCATTGCTGTGTGAAATGTGCATTGGTAGATGGCAGGCAGACAGTATGCCACTTGTATCTTTTATTTAAATAAATGTTTTAACTTTTACCAAGTTTGAAAGTTTTGTTTTTATGTCCAGTCACTGTGTCCAACTCTTGTGGAAGAAAGTCTTATTTGGAAAGAACTGATTTAACCTACCACTAAGAGAGGGCATAGTTAACATACATCAATGGCCTTTTACTCTACCTTTACAAGCGTAGTATAGGTGGCACACAGGTTCCACCAGTTATTTCAGCCCCCCAAGTCAAATATGTTTACCTTGTGTGACCCCTTCTCAGTATGGGTTACATTCTAAAGAACAGCAGACAACAACAATTCTGTCTGATGAGGCAAGGTTCAGTACATTTGAAGAATTATCCAGTGTGTTATTCTGCACAGGGGTAGAGGAAACAGAGGTCAACATGGGGACTAACATTTATAGTTTACTTTTGGCTCACCTACACACAAAGCATAGCACAGTAACTGCATATAGTGAGTTACGTGGGGAAGTTTATTGCAGGTAAGGGTGTTCGCCTGATCACACACACACAAAACATAGTACAGTAACTGCATGTAGTGAGTTACTTGGGGAAATTGTAGTTTTACAAGTGTCAGCCTGATGTTTTTAAAAAGTAGATATGACAGTAGGTCTTGAGAGGTAATCATTTTACCTGATCTTTTATTAAAAAAAGAAGCATTGTGATTCAAATAAAAAGCCTAGTTTCCTCCTCATATGTTTTCATTGAAAAGCTAAGCCTTTAGTGACTGGTCTGACACAACGTAATGTGCCTGGCTGACACTTCCTTACCCCCTTCCAGACAATCATTTCCTTTCGGTCCTTAAATCTTAAATACTTTCATGTTTTGCACATAGTAAGCATTACTGGTTTTCTTTCAGCACACCAAAAAATACCTCAGGGCTCACCAGATTAAAAAGAAGTGGGTACATTATGTGGGCCTTACTAACTCATAAAAATGTGGGCAAAACAAAGCAGTATACTATCATACCCGATTTTAGCTTGCTTCACCAAGTGGAATAGGACTGAAACCTAGTCTGAAACGTAGGCTCCCAACCCCTTTCCTTGCAGATTTCCACAAGCCCTGATGAAATTTAAAACCTGAACACACCCCTCTTTGAAGTTGGAGCCCAGTACTGTTCAGTCATGCAGCATGAAGGGCAGCATGCAAGGGGCCAGTGTATTGCTGCCACTGTTTATTTTTGCACCAATTCTGGTTGATGACCTCCACACCACCACAT
Source organism: Neoceratodus forsteri (assembly GCA_016271365.2). NCBI lineage: Eukaryota > Metazoa > Chordata > Ceratodontiformes > Ceratodontidae > Neoceratodus > Neoceratodus forsteri. The sequence goes on from JADMNL010000033.1 coordinate 55,955,086, forward strand.
GGCCTCCGACTGAGCACACAACAACAAAGAAGCGACTGGACACCAGGGAGACACAATCGCAATCCAGCAGCCCAAAATGCAACTTTCAATTCTGCAGAACATGTGGGTTAGAAAACGGCTATAAATCCAGCAGCCCAAAATGTAACTTAATTTAAACAGAAGACGGGCGCATTGGGAAAAAAATTATAATTCAAACAACAGCACAAATGTAACTAGAAAAGGGCTAGACTTCAAACATACACTGTCTGGCTGATTTTAAATCAAAATGGAAATAAAAACAGTGCAAATACCTGAGTGCTTGCTTGTTTTTCTCTCAGTTTGACTCCACACTCCAAAGCACTCCCTCCACTACTGACTAGATGAAAGGCAGGATGGGCAGGGTCCAGACAGTTCAGAGAAGCGGCACTCTAGTCTTTTTGTTGCCACCAACCTGCCACCAACAGCGACGCCAATGCCAAACAGTGAAGGTCCAAACATCACCACGGTCACCAGATCACAGTCGGTCCCCTCACACCTGCTGCTCCTCTAGTCTCCAGTCTATGTCCCGACTCGAGTCCCCTGAGACTCCTCCATGTTCTGCAATTCCCAACTTCTGGGCTGGCATGCAAAGCTCTTACGTCTTGATCAACTAGTGGCACTCGCTCAGCGGCTCCAATTCCTCGCTCACTTGGCTCTCTAAATAACCACACAGCCACACTTCCCGATTGAATCCCAGCTCAGCTTTCACAAGAACCATCCACACACAGAGTGACTACAGCTCTTTCACTCCCAGTGTGAACAACCGGCAGCCAGCTGTCTTCCTTGGCGTCTCACTGACTCACAACTGGAGGGACCATCTATGACTTCTGCAGTGCTGATGTTCTAACTCCTCGTCCCAACTTCTCCTCCATGGTCAAGCTCCAAAAGTGCTCGCTCCACGCCGTTGCCTGCCCCCACTTTTCAGTTACAGAAGGAACAGCAATGGGCATTTAAAGAGCCCGCGCGACCTGCCCCTTACTAGCCACGCCTCCTTTCTTAGCAAGTGGACCTGACTGAGGCGGCAAAATATATCTCAGTCAGGTCCGCTGGGGTCACGTCAGAGATTTAGACCCCATCCCCACCCCTCCTTTCTTTAGAAATAGATTAAAAGGTTGACAGTGGCTGCAAAAGCCCACAAAAAAAAAAAAGAGAGAATCAAAGAAATGTGGAGACGCCAGCCGGCTCCCACTACCCACCCGCTGATATTTAGCATGCCATGGCGTGTCTGGCATATCTGTGGCTACGCCCTTGGTAGGGGGCAATGGGGACAGGGAATATAGAAGAGACGTGGCACACGAGGTGTAGTAGGCATTAAATTCATTGGCCAGAGAGCCAGGGTCAGAAACTAGGGAGTTATTTATTTTGAGAACTGGAGGGGGAGAGAACAGAGCATGAACTACCCTCCAGAATTTAGATGGGGAGTTAGTGTTAGTCAGGAATGAGGAGTTGAAATAATCAGACTTAGCCAGTCTAGTAGCTTTAGTAGATGAATTGCGTAGCATTCTGTACTTGGCGTAGTCGTTTGGATGTTTAGTAGATTTGTGTTTTCTCCAGGCCCGATCACGCTCCCTGAAGCAGGCCAGTAGTTTGGGGGTGATCCAGGGGAGGTTAAGCCCACGCATTCTGGTTCATCTGAAAGGAGCAAAGACATTCCAGGTGGCAATGAATTTATCCTTAAAATAGTCAAGTGCTTGGTCAACAGAAATGGCAGTGGAGAGGGGGGCCCATTCGGTGAAAGTGAGTGCAGAGCTGATTGGGTTAAGGTCTAAGGATTTAAAAGACCGGAGCTGTATGATTTTAGGGGGAGGTTTGGGGTGATGAACCTTATGTACAATGAAAATGGGGTTGTGGTCACTAAGGGCTTCGGGGAGGAGACCAGATTTAATGACGCGGTGTGGGTGGGTTGTGAGTGCCCAGTCAAGCAGGGTGTGATTTTGTGTTTTGGGATTACGGCGTGTGGGCACAAGTATAAGTTGAGTGAGGTTTAGAACAGCGACATCATTGTGTAGCTTGTTTACCTTAGGAGACAACCAATTTAGATTCACGTCACGCATTATGAAAAGTTCACCAGATTGTGAGAAGGAGGTGATATTTGCAAAGAGTTCAGTGGTGACCGAGGGTTGAATGCTTGGGCAGCAATAGATGCCAGCCACAAAGATTGGGATTGAGAAAGGAAGGGTAATGCAGGTGACAAGGGCTTCGTAGGTAGTTGGGATGGATGCAGATAGAGTGGTAGTAAACTGCAGTGAGGACAGGATATACATGGCCACTCCCCCTCCACAACCCGATCAATCTTGTCTGGAGATGGAATACCTAGGGATAGCAATGGCACTGTCAGGGGTGCTTTTCTTGAGCCATGTATCTGTAATAATTAGGATGTCGGGGTGTGTGAAATCATAAGAGTTTGTAGGAGGTCGAGTTTAGGTAGCAGGCTGCAGATGTTCAGGTGGAGGAGCTTCAACCCGTTGGGAAGGGTTGTAGTGGGAGTGGGGTTTGGAGACGTGTTATTTGGGTAAGAAGCCAGGGCAGGAGAAGAAGTAGGGCCAGGGTTTGGATGGATGTTCCCTGATGAAAGAAGGAGGAGGGCAAGGATGAAATAGTGAAGTTTAGGACTTTTGTAGTTGGAGAAGGAAATACATGAGGGAGGGGTTGAGAAGGAAACAATGAAAGGCAACGTGACTAGGAAGGGAAAACAGATGCTGGAGGGTAGTAGGGAAAGTGGGGTGTGTTTACAAGAGGAGCTGTAGGGGTGATTGACAGAATGAAGGCGGTATCTGGAAGGGAAGGGGAGAGAGAAGTGGCAGGAGGTGTAGAGGGAGAGACTGGGATAAGGGTAAGAACCAGGAAGGGTGTTAACAGGAGGGAGATGAAAAACATTCTGGGTAGGGTAGTAGATGCTTTGTACAGGCTTACAGATTCAGATCACACCACTGAATGTTAGGACATTGATAATTTGCTTTAGGTATGAATGACCCAGGACTAGGAGTACTAGGGGATAGTAGTGGGTGGAGGATTGCAACCTTCTTGTGTTGTTTCCCTCTAGTGGCTTTACAGTATAATTTGCAAATGGAAAAATAGACACTTTGTTGGGGGGGGGGGGTCAATAAATCTCTGACAGGCCAGTGGAGGTTAAGCAAATGCTGCTCTGCACTGAACAGTGTTTCTCTGCAGTCTTATGTCCTAATCTGCACTGATATGAACACAGCCAGGGTTTAGACATCCTGATACAGTATGGAGCCCCAATTCCTGTTGAGACCACAGAGTTTCAGACATTAAAGGGGCACTGTCAGCTTTACCCACTCGTTTTTGTTAATATTCGTGCAGTGTGCCTTTTGGCCCACACCTAAGTAATTTGTAATGCAGAATAACCCCACAGACATAGAAGTGCAGCAAAAATACCAGTTTTATAAATATTTAGCACAGTTCTTCTTTTATCTGGGCCGTCCATAACTCCACCGACACCAGAAGCATAACCCCATTGAGGGCCTTACGCCAGGACCGCGCAGTCGTGAAAGTGGCATTTATGCCAAGCTTGCTTTTATATAACATGCTGCCCATACAAACTACTAATCTACACGGTTTCCTGGTACTTTAGATAAAGTCCAGCCTCAGGTGGTTGCACATTTCCCTTTAAAACCAGTGCTGAAATCCCGCGCATGTTAAACGGGCGGCATGTTTGCACATGTGCGGGATCTCCACATCTTTACCCACGCATGCGCCGGGGTTATAGCACCAGCTTTATAAAGTAAATTGCGAGCCACACAGGGCTCGGTTTTAATTCTAAAGTACCAGGAGCCATTCGCGATTTAGTAGTTATATGAGCAGCATGTTACTAAACGAGGCTTGGTGTAAAATGCCACTTCATGACTGTGCTTGGTCCTGGCGTGCGTTTTCAATGGCGGTTATGCTTCCAGTGTTGGTGGATTTATGGACGCCAAGACAAATTTTGCTAAATATTCATAAAACCGGCCTTTGCTGAACTTCAGCGTCAATGGGGTTATTCTGCATTGCAAATTACTTAGGTGTGTGCCAAAAGGCACACTGCACAGGTGTAACCCCCCTGCAAATGGGGGTTCCCAAAAGACTTCCAGGAGCTTGCTTGAATGCTCCAAGCCTGAATGGTGTTCATGCTAAGCCATTTATCAGTGAGTGTTTTAGAACCTCTGGTACTGTCTCTTTAAGAGCTGTCTGCTTGCAGACATAATTAGTTTGTATGGGGGACTGTGTGTTTCTTTGATTGAGTACCACTCAAGCTGCTGCCAATTCAATCCATTTTGCAGTCACTAGGAGTGCAAAGGAACCTATCTGAAAGATGTAACTGTTTGCAGGAAATTATTTAGAGTAATAATGAAATTACAGTTTGTCTAACCTGCTTTCTTTGCAGTCAGAACTGTCTGCTAGTTCCCCATTCTAGTTTTGAACTGCTGAACTGGACCAATCAGTGTGGGTATGCTAGTTCTAAATGGTGCCTTGGACTAATCAGAACTTGACTCATAATCTGAGCCAGCCACAAGAGGATTGTATGGGCAGTGACTCTGGGAGATGTAGTTAGACTTCAGTGCCTTTTGGACCAACAGCAGCAGTCTATTGTGAGTGACAGCCAATCCAGTCAAGAACTGGGAGGAACTCAAAGGAAGTGCCCGGTTTTGTCGGTTGGAGTTTCAGTTGAGCTTTGGCAGTGAAGAAGGAAGGAGCCCTGTGCTTTTTCAGTGTGCAGTTTTAGTCAAAAACGTGTGTAAGGCCCAGAGTTCCGGTCTGCAGCTTGTGTAACAGCTTGTTAGACTGAATCCGTCCTGTGAAAAGAATAAAGGATCTCTGAAGAGTAGAAACCAGGCTCACCCTGTAGAAGACTGGAGGAATTGTTGAAAATTGCACTCTGTCTGTCAGGAACTGAATCTGCTGTGTGTTCTCCGGTATTGTGCAGTAATTGCGATCGGATACAGATGCAGCCTGCCTGGTATAGTGCTTTCTTTATATGGATGTGTGAAGAGGTTTGTGTACCTCAAGTGAGCCCTGCTGACATTGAAGGACCCTATCTTATTTGGAGGTCGTGAGTACTAATTCAGGTCGCCTCCTGTTGAATTGCCATTAAATCCAAATGGAATTACTGTACTGCTGACTGTTTAATTCTCCTTTTCTGTGTGAAAGGGCCCTACCAGCTGCCACGGTTTGACCAGCCACTAGGGCTTGGGTACCCAGGGACAGTAACTGATAGGGATAGGCCTGCACAGAGCCATAGGTAGATTATTAGAGTGATAAGCTAATTAACCTGATTTCCTGTCCTTGTTATATCCCCCTAAATAAATCAGAGCTGCTTGTTTCAGCAAAGTTATACTGCCTGAGGTATTTGTCTATGTTAAAGTACTGTACTGTGATTGTTGCACTGTATCTCATTTCACAGGAGGTCCCAGTGCCGGAACCAGACCTGGGGTAAGTGTATACTGTGAAGGTAATTTGATATATTGTGTGGGCCACTAGTGGGAAGAAAGGGGGTTGCAGTGTCCCAGAGGGCTGTGACCAAGTTAGTTTAACTATTGCAAACCCTGACCTCTGGGTGGAGGCACCCGCCATTGGATCCAGGCCCCTCAACCTGTTAGTGACAAATCAGGCAGGGGTAGTAGCCCCTGGGATAGCGCCATCTAGGGGTTACATCTTGGAGGCTCACCGCTGGGATTGTGTGTCCTCTAGTGGCCATATTTCTGAACCACTGTTAAGAAAAAATGGGTACCCGACAGAAGTGGCTGTGCACCGCTGGTGGAGTGGTGTACTGGGAGGAGATCGACCTCAAAATGCTATGCTTATCCTGACATCCCCCTGTATCATCACGGACACTGTGCAGGGAGTACTTTCCAAGGTGGAAGGTTTACAAAACCCTGTGGTGGTGGGTCGGCATGCTAATCTGCTCACCCACACTTTCCTGGCCCTAGTAGAGTTTAAGGATCCCATAGATAGCTCCAAAGTGCCACAGACCATTACCCCAGAGGGAGCCCTCACTGCTTGGAGAGTGATAACTAAGGACAGTAAAGACCCGGGGGGGAATCAGCCCCCACCACTATCTGAAACTTTTGAGGAGAAATTTGCTGAATGGTTGCTGGGAGAGGGGAAAACTGTGGAGGACTTGAAGAAACTATTCTGCCACCTGGGGTGTTCCTCCCAACACCCCTCCTGCTCCAGTGCCCGTAATGGTGGCTGAACCAATGCAGACTCTATTTCTGCACTGCCATTAGTCACGGCTCTTCACCAAGGTTGAGGATCTTCTCTGGCACTCCTCCCCACTCCCAAGGGAGGATGACTGGGAGACCTGGATAGACTATGTTGCCCTCAAGTGCTAGAATGGCAATGCTCGGAAGGCTGAAAAGTTAAAGAGGGTTAGTGAGAGCCTCCGAGGTCCTGCCCTGGCTACCATCCGTAAGCAACGGCCAGTAACCCTGAAGCGACTGCACAGGCCTATCTTGAGGCCTTGGAGAATGTGTATGGAGCCCAGATTCTGATGAGGACCTATGGTGGAGAGTAAGAAATGCACAACAGTATCAAGGGAGTTGTTGTCTGTGTATGTCTCGGCTGGAAAAAATTGTTGCAAGAATGCCTCAGAAAGGGTAGTTTGCCAGCGATTGAACTGGACCGAACCAGACTGGACAGAATCTTAAGTCTGCCCCTTCTCAGAACTGCTGTTGCTTCAGTTACGCCTGGCAAATCGACTGGAATCCCCACCCTCCATGATGAGTTAATGAGAGAAATTCGAGGAGTTGAGAAAGGCGACCTGAGGTACCTGCACCAACAGCTGTGGCTACGACCCGAGTGGACTGAGGGTGACCCATCAAGTGAAGTTCAGGGGCAGAGGTTGACAGTCAATGAGTGCTCTGACAAGGAAAAAGATATGCCACAATGGGACGAACTGTTGAGAGAGATCCGGGAATTCAAAAACAGTCCCTTTATGAAGGCCACGCCTGCAAGTACGGGCCCTGACCTATATCCGACTGCATCTGCTATGGGGGTGGGGGTACCCACCCATGTATCTCCTGCTGATAACAGCTCCAAACTCAATTCCTTGACCATGGAAGTGGAGAAACTGACGAGATGTCTCCAAATGCTTATCACGCCAGAGACAGAGATGGCACCCAGGTTTCCAGTTAGTAATACCCCCCCTGGCTCCCAGTGTGGCGCCCGGCCAGCTCAAACTCCAGAAAGTATGTTTTGCTATAATTGTGGGAAAGATGGGCACATGAAAAGGGAATGCCAGTCCCCAAAAGACACTGACAAAGTTGCATATAGGCTACAAGGAGAGCTTCGGAGAAGAAATCAGTGGTTAAGAGGTGCACAACATGATCCCAGTGAGGGCACCAAAATGCTAATTCACGCCCTTTGTGGCAAGGTCAGTTGCCCAGGCCCCCACTACCGCTCTCCAGACTGGTCCAGAATAGTGGGTCCCTCCATGGAGACCACTGTAAAGGTGAATGGAGTGTCTACAAGAGCTGTATTAGACAGTGGCTCCCAAGTGACAATTATGTTCCAGGATTGGTATCAGAAGCTATTGTCAGACGTAGCCCTTACAACCATTAGAAGGACTGCATGTATGGGGGTTAAGTGAGAAGGCTACCCTATTCCGGTATATCCGAATTTGGCTGTCTTTCCCCACCTCCGCTGGAGTGGCCGAACAAGTAGAGACCCTAGCCTTAGTGTGTCCCCCCACTGGACTGTATGATGGTGTCCCTTTGTTGATTGGAACAAATGCTCATATGTTCGAAGGCTGGCACAGTTGTGTTATGAAAACAGGGGTCAAAGACTAGTAGAGCTTTAAGAGTTCCGGCTTTAATTAAGAAGGCCTATGAGGCACAGAGAGATGCTGAAAAACAGAACCAGAGGAACCTGGTCGGAATTGTATGGAAGAAGGATCCTGAGTCTCTGATCCTGGCGCCAAATGCCCAGTGTACCTTACAGGAGAGGTCCGTATCAGAAAGGATGTTAAGAATAAAATATTAATGTTGGATGCACCAGGCGATGGAAAATTGCCAGAGGGACTGCTGGTCAAGCTTAGTATTTTGCCCGCTAGAGCCCATGCTTATGCCAGAAGGGTAATGGTCCAAGTTCATAATGTGTCTGAAAGAGACATTCGAGTAAACAGAGGTTGCATCCTGGCTAATGTGCATTGTGCAGACACTGCAGTGCTACCCAGCAGCAAGAGTTCAAGGAAGAATGACAGAGTAACGCCTGACTTGTTTGATTTGACTCCCGCTGCCAGCTGAATGGAAAGTGAGGATCAGTGAGAAGCTTGCCCAGAGAGACCAGGTGTTTTCTTTAAAGGAATGGGATGTAGGATGCGTGCAAGGAGCTGAGCACAATATCCGGCTGCATGACGAAAGACCATTTCGTGAGAGGTCTCGACGCCTGGCACCTGCTGACATAGATGATGTGAGACGGCATCTGCAAGAGATGTTAGCTGCTGGTGTAATACAAGAATCCAGAAGCCCTTATGCTTCCCCCATTGTGGTAGTGAGGAAAAAGAATGGAACAGTAAGGATGTGTGTGGATTATCGCACCTAAACCGCGGACTATCCCTGATCAGTACACAATGCCCGCATTCAGGATGCTTTGGACTGCCTAAACGGGGAGCAAGTGGTTTCTGTGCTGGATCTCCGCGGTGGGTACTACCAGATCCCGATGGCCCCAGAGGAACGTGAGAAGACGGCCTTTATCTGTCCGCTTGGCTTATGAATTCATGAGGATGCCTCAAGGATTTCAGGTGCCCCAGCCACTTTTCAACGATTGATGGAGCGTGCAGTGGGGACATGAACTTACTAGAGTGCCTGGTATACCTAGATGATGTTATTGTGTTTGGCAGCTCACTGGAGGAACATGAGAGCAGATTATTTAAGGTATTGGACCGACTGGAGGACTTTGGCCTTAAACTGTCCATTGATAAGTGTCAATTCTTTCAAACATCAGTAAAGTATGTGGGACACATAGTATCCACCGAGGAATAGAGACCGACCCAAGTAAAGTTGAGGCCTTGACCACCTGGCCACAGCCCAAAAATCTAAAAGAACTGCAAAGATTCCTGGGATTCTGTGGTTATTATCGGTGCTCCATCAAGGACTATTCAAGAGTGATCCGCCTTTACTTAACCTTACTCAAGGTATCCCCAACCCACAAAAATACCAAAAGTCAGCGTCCTCAAGACTGAAAGAGTGTATTTTCATCCGAGTGAAGTATTTGGGGCCCGCTGGACTCCTGATTGTGAGACTGCTTTTCATGAGATCATATATCAACTTACCCATGCTCCAGTGCTGGCCTATGCCGATCCAAGAAAATCTTACGTCCTGCACACTGATGCTAGCTTGCAAGGGTTGGGGCTGTGTTGTACCAAGAGCACGAGAATGGCCTGAGACCAGTGGCCTTGCCAGTAGAAGCCTGACCCCATCCGAAAAGAACTATCCTGTACATAAGTTAGAGTTCCTAGCTTTGAAGTGGGCTATTGTTGACCAATTCCATGAGTACTTGTATGGGGCTAAAATACTAGTAAAACTGACAATAATCCTTTGACCTATGTGCAGACCTCAGCTAAGTTGGATGCCACTGGCCATAGGTGGCTTTCTGCATTATCTACATATGACTATGCTTCTCTATACCGAGCAGGTCTGAACCACATAGATGCTGATGCTCTCTCCCGAGGCCTGTTCCCCAGAATGATTGGGTCCGATTGGCAGAACCTGACATTCGGGCACTCTGCCGGAAGTTTGACAGGGAGGAACAAATGTCCACGGACGAGTGGACTGCATGGTGGATTGCTTGGGACCCTCTGAGAATTGCATACCTGCTGCTATTGCCACTTTTCTGCAATAGACATTGGTGCACTGCCTCAGCTGGACAATGACAGTATTCATGGGCTCAATCCCGCATCCCATGATCAAAGCAGCTTTAGAAGCCTCTATGCAGGAAAAGATGTGTCCAAATTACGCTCCACTGATTTGAGAACTGCACTGTTATACAAAGAAGGTCCTAAGTTGAAACTGATCAATAAACTGTTATACAGAGAAACAGTAGACAGAGGGGACAAGTAGACAAACAACAACTAGTGCTGCCCACTGCCTTTCGAGACTCAGTACTGAGGTCCTTGCACAACCACATGGGGCACCTTGGTATAGACAGAACACTTGACTTGGTGAGATCCAGATTCTATTGGCCTAAGATGGGGCTGATGTGGAGCAACACATTCGAACTTGTAGTCGCTGCTTACAGAGGAAAGCTTTGCCCCAGAGGGCTGCCCCTTGTTAACATCACCACCAGTGCACCCATGGAGCTGGTCTGTATTGATTTTCTGAGTTTGAGTCAGATCAAAGAAATATCAGTAATGTGCTGGTGGTCACTGACCATTTCACGAGATATGCCCAAGCTTTCCCCACCAAAGACCAGAAAGCATCCACTGTGGCCAAAGTACTTGTAGAAAACTTTTGTTCACTATGGGCTCCACAAAGAATCCATTCTGATCAAGGGAGAGACTTTGAGAGTCGTCTGATCAAGAGATGCTTTCTCTGTGGGAGTCGAGTCCAGAACCACTCCTTACCACCCCAGGGGACCCACAGCCTGAACGTTTCAACCGCACTTTGCTAGATATGCTAGGCACCCTGCACCCAAAGGACAAGCCTAGATGGAGCCAACAAATTAGCACCCTGGTACATGCTTATAACTGCACCAAAGTGATGCCACTGGATTCTCCCCACCGCCTGATGTTTGGAAGAGAAGCTCGACTACCAGTAGATGTGTGTTTGGGGTCTCCTGATGGGGTTCAAGCTGACAACTATTTACAGTATGTGCAAGTTAAAGGCCCAGCTAACTCATGCGTACTAACTGGCTCAAACCATGGCTGCCAAAAGAAATCTCACAACAAAGAAAGGTATGATAAAAAGGTGAAAGCACAGGAACTCCAGGAGGGAGATGGTATTGCTAAGAAATCTGGGACTGCATGGCAAGCACAAGATTGCTGACAGATGGCACCATCTCCCTCACATTGTAGTGGGCAAACTAGATGATCTGCCAGTGTACAAAGTAAGGCCTGAGAATAATTCAAAAGATGTAAAAACAATGCATAGAAATCATTTACTGCCCATTGGACAAATCTTAATTGAGTCTGAGCCCTAGAAGATGCCCCTCTGGACCAGTGACTAGAGCTGCTGCTAAGAAAAGATCAAGAAAGTCTGCACCTACAGAAGCAAAGTTAAAGTGTTCCCTCCACAAGTCCCAGTTGAGCATGACTGTCAGTCCATATCGGAAGAAAGTGAGAGTGACTTTGAATACTATCCTTCTTACGAACTGAGTCAATTGTTTCGGGCAATCCCCAGTCAATACTGGAGACAAAGCTGGGCCTTCTGGACTGTCTAAGCCCCAGCTTCATCCCTGGAGCCAATGCTCCCAGAAAGTGAAGTGCAAAGCATCAGATCAGATGAAATGGAATCATTGTGCATGGTTGAACTGTTTGAGCTTTCAGGGAGGAAAATGATAGATTGGGGCAGACTGGTGATACACCGAACAAGAAGAGTATTTGAGTGCCCTGACAGTCCACTGCCAGTGTCCAAAGCTCTCCATGCGAGCCAAATGTTGTGGACTCAGAAACTGTAACTCCTGGAGCTGAAAGTGCCCCAAGTTCTAGCCTCTCACCCCCATGGAGACTCCCTGACAAGTGAGGACAATGCTGAAAATGAGGCTCAGAGTGCAGAGACTATAACAGTTCCCCTAGAAAGACTGGTCGAGCTGTAAAGCCTGTGGTGCACCTCAGTTATGATTCCCTTGGGAGGCCTGTGGACTTGCCTCTCAATGTTGTCCATAAAGGAGTGTATGTGTCCCCTAGCTCATTGCCCAAACTGAACATCAGTGCTAACTCCAAGTTACTTGTGTTGCCCTCTATATGGTGCCCTTGCCCCATCCAGCCCTAAGGTAACTGATAGGAAGGGCCCCCCTCTTCAGGTTTCATGTACAAGAGGTAATAACTTGAGTTATGGTACAATGTGTATGTAATACTGTGTAAAGAGTGACGTACTGCAATGTTTCAGAAATGTGTTCTTGGTAAAATGATATATTGACTGATAATTACATGCAGCCTCAATGCAAATGTATATGGTTGCAGTTGAAACTTATGGTACTTGCTTGACGCGACGCCAAGCTTTCCCAGGCCAGGAAGGGTGTAACCTCTGCAAATGGGGGTTCCCAAAAGACTTCCAGGAGCTTGCTTGAATGCTCCAAGCCTGAATGGTGTTTCATGCTAAGCCATTTATCAGTGAGTGTTTTTAGAACCTCTGGTACTGTCTCTTTAAGAGCTGTCTGCTTGCAGACATAATTAGTTTGTATGGGGACTGTGTGTTTCTTGATTGAGTACCACTCAAGCTGCTGCCAATTCAATCCATTTTGCAGTCACTAGGAGTGCAAAGGGAACCTATCTGAAAGATGTAACTGTTTGCCAGAAATTATTTAGAGTAATAATGAAATTACAGTTTGTCTAACCTGCTTTCTTTGCAGTCAGAACTGTGTCTATAGTTCCCCATTCTAGTTTTGAACTGCTGAACTGGACCAATCAGTGTGGGGTATGCTAGCTCTAAAATGGTGCCTTGGACGAATCAGAACTTGGACTCATAATCTGAGCCAGCCACAAGAGGATTGTATGGGCAGTGACTCTGGGAGATGTAGTTTAGACTTCAGTGCCTTTTGGACCAACAGCAGCAGTCTATTGTGAGTGACAGCCAATCCAGTCAAGAACTGGGAGGAACTCAAAGGAAGTGCCCGGTTTTGTCGGTTGGAGTTTCAGTTGAGCTTTGGCAGTGAAGAAGGAAGGAGCCTGTGCTTTTCAGTGTGCAGTTTTAGTCAAAAACGTGTAAGGCCCAGAGTTCCGGTCTGCAGCTTGTGTAACAGCTTGTTAGGACTGAATCTGTCCTGTGAAAAGAATCAAAGGATCTCTGAAGAGTAGAAACCAGGCTCACCCTGTAGAAGACTGGAGGAATTGCTGAAAATTGCACTCTGTCTGTCAGGAACTGAATCTGCTGTGTGTTCTCCCGGTATTGTGCAGTAATTATGCATCGGATACAGATGCAGCCTGCCTGGTATAGTGCTTTCTTTTATATGGATGTGTGAAGAGGTTTGTGTACCTCAAGTGAGCCCTGCTGACATTGAAGGACCCTATCTTATTTGGAGGTCGTGAGTACTAATTCAGGGTCGCCCTGTTGAATTGCCACATTAAATCCAAATGGAATTACTGTACTGCTGACTGTTTAATTCTCCTTTTCTCGTGTGAAAGGGCCCCTACCAGCTGCCACGGTTTGGACTAGCCACTAGGGCTTGGGTACCAGGGACAGTAACTGATAGGGATAGGCCTGTGCACAGAGCCATAGGTAGATTATTAGAGTGATAAGCTAATTAACCTGATTTCCCCTGTCCTTGTTATATCCCCTAAATAAATCAGAGCTGCTTGTTTCAGCAAAGTTATACTGCCTGAGGTATTTGTCTATGTTAAAGTACTGTACTGTGATTGTTGCACTGTATCTCATTTCAAGGAGGTCCCAGTGCCGGAACCAGACCTGGGGTAAGTGTATACTGTGAAGGTAATTCTGATATATTGTGTGGGCCACTAGTGGGAAGAAAGGGGGGTTGCAGTGTCCCAGAGGGCTGTGACCAAGTTAGTTTAACTATTGCAAACCCTGACCTCTGGGTGGAGGCACCCGCCATTGGATCCAGGCCCCTCAACCTGTTAGTGACAAATCAGGCAGGGGTAGTAGCCCCTGGGATAGCGCCATCTAGGGGTTACACAGATATTAACAGAGACAAGGGGGTAAAGCTGACAGTTCCCCTTTAAGAAACCTGTTGATGACAGTTTCTCCTTTAACAATTGCCCAAAATATCAAAATAGTTCTGAAAGTTTATTTGCGAGACACCACACATGGAGTGCCGGACAGCACGTGGTCAAACATTGACTACAGTGCAGTAAAAAGGAGCACAGCAAGACAGATAGCAAGTACGCCACGTAGGAGTTACAAATATTTTTAAATGAATAAAGGATTCTTCTCTCCTCCTGTGACCCAAAATATTTCTGGGATTTACTTAAGATTTTATCTGTATTTATTTAGTTTTTGTTGACCGGGTAAGTGCACTAGACAAATTCTGCCTTATTTTTAGGCATGACCCGGGGGAGGGGGATACAGATGAATACCAACTGACTTTGAACCAGATTAAGCTGTTGGTGGTATTTTAGTGAATGGGGGTAAATTCCCCTACTCTTTTCGAGAAGTGCCATGGGATCTTTAACATCCACCTGAACTACCACCAGAACAGGCAGATGGGACCTTGGTTTAACGTCTCATCCGAAAGATGACACCTGAGGAGTGCAGCACCCCACCCTCAAGCTGCACTGCAGTGTCATTATTGGGATATTAACCCAAGTGCCTGGTGTGGGGATAGAACCCACAGCCTTCTGATCTCCCGGCCTCAGAGGAGAGTGTGCTACTTGCTGAGCCACTGACACTTTTATCATCTTACTGTCATCTGTGACACCCTTAAACAGACCAGCCAATGCAACACAGCTTACAGCAAGGTCAGCAAAATGTTGGGATATATTGGGAGAGGATTTGACAGCAGAAACAGGGAGGCAATACTGCCACTCTATAAGTCCCTTATGAGGCCCCTCCTGGTGTAATGTGTCCAGTTTTGGAGTCCACACCTTAAGAAGGACAGAAAAAGACTGGAGACCATGCAGAGAAGGGTGACGAAAATTATACAGGGCACGCAGGGGCTTTCATATGAGGGGTGCTTGGAAGCACTGAATATGTGTACTCGCTGGGAACTAGGAGGGAGAGGGGTGACATGAGAGAAACCTTCAAGTTCCTAAATGGAATAAATAGGGTACCCTGCAACTGTTCAACAAGGCTTCCAGCTCAAATACTAGAGGGAATGAACGGAAGCTGTAGGGAGGGAGCTTCAAAAGGGAACTCGGGAACAAATTTCTTGGAAAGGGTCGTTGAGCCTTAGAATAGGCTGCCCGCGGAGGTGATGGGAGCCAAGACAGTCCTGGGATCTGAGAACGTCTCAGGGGATTATTGGGCAGACTTAAAACCCTTGGTCTCCTTCTGCCATCAAATTTTCTCTGTTTCTATGTTTCAATGACTGAGTGCTGGATAGCACATGCGCACACTTGATACAGACAGTGTAGTCCAAGGGACCACAGTACATATGGCAGTAAGTACGCCACTCAGGAATCACCGATATCTGAAAATGAATAAAGGATTTTTCTCTTGAGTACTTACACAAAATATTTCTACTGTATTTTTATACAGACCAAGAAAGGAGACAGCAATCCTCTCCTAGTCCTCCGTCCCACCTCACACTTCACATTTTGCCATTGCTTCTTTCTCCTTGGCCCTGCCTCATTTTTATTTTTTTCAGTTAATTAAATTTTCTTTTTAGGTACTGAATGTGCGCCTTCCCCTTAGAATGCCACACACAAGAAGGAAAGATTTTATTTATTTAGTTTTTTGTTTACCGGGTAGGTGTGCTAGCCATAGGCATGACCCAGGAGAATTACAGAGAAATTACAGAGATGACAAACAGCAGCAAAAATACAGATGAAGATTCAAAACATAGTAGACAAACTTCAGGGTTGCATCATAGAACAAGGGTACAATGTACAGAGCGGTTACATAAAAGAAAGTGGCATTATTAGGTACAGAGGGTTAATGCAATTTGTGAAAGAATGGCGTGTCAGAGGTAGGTTACAAGTAGGGAAAACCAGCAAATCCAGGGAGAGACGGCCAGTACGGCTCTAGGAAACGCATAAGACTGATAAGTGCAAGTGGGAGGGCAGATGGGGATGAGGAATGGATATGGTTTGAGTTTGGAGTAGAGGTAAAGCTCAGAGAGAGGGAGCTTATTTTGAGAAAGAGAGAGGAGTAGAAAAGTTAGTGGAGGAGAGGGTAACAGGGTGAGTGAAGAAAGAAGTCATAACCCTATAGTATCCAGGCATTTTGTAGGTTAATCAGTGCAGTGGGAGAACATAGTGCTAAGGTGGTTTAAAGCAGGAGCACTGACTAGATGAGGTGACAACGGAGTGCTTTTTTAAAGGCTTCATGGGAGGGTGCCAGGCATACTTCAGGCGAGAGGGAGTTCCATTGTTGGGGGCATAGAGTGCAAAAGCACAAGCACCTTTGGCTGTTTTACGCTTTGGCACGTTTAGAAGTGATTTTTCAATGGAGCGTAAACCATGGTTGGAGGACAGGGGAGTGAGCAGCCCCACCAGCGTTAAGGGGGTCTGGGTTTTAACTATACTATCAATTGTGGAGCAGAGGGCATAGTCTAGTTGCACTGGGAGACAGCCAGTTCATATCAGAGTATAGGAGGCAGTGGTGTTTCAGTCTTTGGAGGAGGAGGCAAACCTGCATATGTTGTTGTATGTAACGTCCCACCCTTGAAGGTTAGATTTAGGTAAGGCAGCATGTGCAACTGAACCATAGGTAAGGGTTGGTTGGAGTACACCCCTGGCAATAGCCAATCTGGCTGCGGGGGTTAGAGCATAGCTGGTCCGGAACGCAATGCCTAATTTAGAGTTAAGGGTTGCAAGTGTTCTGTATGTGCAGTTCAAAGGTAAGGGACTGATCTAGGGTTACCCCAAGGTACTTGAAAGTGGTTACAGAACAGACAGGAGAACCATCAAGGCAGGAGACCCTGAAGTCGTTCTGGCACGATTTGAGCCTTGATGGTGTACCAAATGTGTTTTGACTTCATTAAGGACAAGTTTGTTGTCAGATAGCCAGTTCTGTGTGCATTGGAAGCCCAAGGAGGGCCGTTGTTTGTCAGTAGTAGTTTTCGCACTAATGTATAAAACAATATCATCAGGATAGAGAAGGGAGGAGGTGGAGGACAGGTTGGAAGAGATAGTATTGATAAATACATAGAAACATAGAATTTGACAGCAGATAAGGACCGCTTGGCCCACCTAGTCTGCCCATTTTCCTACCTAACAGATAAGCTGCAGATCCTAGTTAACCAACAGCTTACTTCCTCCTACCCCCCCACTAGGACTGCCTTATGTCTATCCCATGCATTCTTGAATTCCCCCACTGTTCTTGACTCCACGACCTCCTCAGGGAGGCTGTTCCATGCATCCACAACCCTCTCTGTGAAAAAATACTTCCTCACATTACCTCTGAGCCGTCCCCCTCTATCTTCAAATTGTGCCCCCTTGTTCTTGCACATCTCTTTTTCTGAAAGATGCCACCCTCTTGGACTTTGTTGATTCCCTTGAGGTACTTGAAAGTTTCTATCATGTCCCCTCTCTCCCTCCTTTCCTCAAGGGTATACATATTAAGCTCCTTTTGTCTTTCTTCGTATGTCTTCTGGTGCAGACCCTGCATCATTTTGGTTGCCCTCCTCTGGACAGCCTCCACTCTGTCTATGTTCTTATGAGACGGGTCTCCAGAACTGCACACAATAATTCAGACGGGTCTCACCAACTGTCTGTACAGAGGGATAACAACTTCCTGTTTTCTACTATTGATGTCTCTCCCTATGCATCCCAGTATGCCCCCAGCCTTCCTTACTGCCTTCTCACATTGCTCGCCCACCTTTAGGTCATCTGATATAATTACCCCCAGGTCCCTTTCCATTTTTACTGTTGTCAGTATCTCACCCCCCATTGTGTACTCTTCACCTGGGTTTTTGTTTCCCAGGTGCATTACCTTGCACTTCTTTGCATTGAATCTGAGCTGCCATACATTTAACCATTCCTCCAACCTTGCCAAGTCCCTTCTCATCCTTTCTACTCCATCTGGTGTATCAACCCTGTTGCAGATCTTTGTGTCGTCTACAAAGAGACATACTTTTCCTTCAGTTCCTCTGCAATGTCACTTATAAAGACATTAAAGCGGTCCCAGTACTGAACCCTCAGAGTGCCCGCTAGTAGCCCCCTTTCTTCACTGTGGACTCCATTTACTATTACCCTTTCGTCCTGTTGTTTAGCCAATTTTTTATCCAGGCTATCACCTTGGGACCCACTCCAAGGCTAGCTAACTTGTGTATTAATCTTTTGTGTGGGACTGTATCAAATGCCTTGCTAAAATCTAGGTAAGCCATGTCCACAGCCCCTCCCTGGTCTACTACTTTGGTCACCCAGTCAAAGAAATCTATTAGATTCGTCTGACACGACTGTCCCATCGTGAATCCATGCTGCCTTGGGTCCTGTGCCCCACTGGCCTATAGGTACTCAACAGTTCTTTCCTTCAGAAGTGATTCCATCATTTTCTCTACCACTGAGGTCAAAGTAACTGGTCTGTAGTTTCCTGCCTCTGTCCTGCTCCCACTTTTGTGAAGAGGAATCACATCCGCCCTCCTCCAGTCATCAGGTACCACCCCATCCTCCCATGATTTGTTAAAGAGAGTAGTCAGCGGTGTCACTAGTTCTACCTTTAGTTCTTTTAGAATTCTTGGGTGAATCCCATCAGGCCCCATTGCTTTGTCCACCTTCAGTTTTATTAGTTCTTTCAGAACCCTTTCTTCAGTAAATGGACTGGTATCGACCCCCATCTTCAGAGTGTTTCTCTTGTTGGGTTTAGGTACCTCCCCCTCCTCTTCCTTTGTGAATACTGAGCAGAAATATTCATTCAGTATCCCTGCTTTTTCACTGTCACCCTCTACCCACATTCCCTCCCCTTTATTAAGCCTCAGTATCCCTCCTTTGGTCTTTCTTCGCTCCTTAATGTACCCCCTCCTAAATCCCCCTTCTTAACAGAGTTGGCTATCCTTTCCTCGGTTTGGGACCTTGCTATTTTGACTGCCTTCCCAGCCTCTTTCTGCTTTAACTGATAAATTTCTCTGTCCTGCTCCTTCTGTGTTTCCTTGTATTTCGTGAATGCTATCCTTTTCTCCTTAACCTTCCCTGTCACCTCTTTTGAGAACCATAGCTGTTTTTTCCTTCATATGTTTTACTGATTTGCTTTACACAGAGGCTTGTTGCCTCTATGATGGCTGTTTTGATTACTCCCCATTGTTCCTCCGCCCCTCCTTCTTGCCTGTTTGCTACTGCTTTTCTGAGGCACTCTCTCATTTTCCCAAAGTCAACCCTCCTAAAGTCCAATACTCTTGTTTTTGTGTGGCTGTGTTTATCGTGAACCACACTGTTTGGTGGTCGCTTGTTCCCAGATGGCTTCCCACTTCTAAATCTGAGATTCTTTCTCCGTCCCCATTTGAGAGTACCAGGTCTAAGATTGCTCCCTCCCGAGTGGGTTCCAATACTCGCTGTCTGAGGCATGCCCCCTGTAGGGCATCAAGAATGACCCTGCTCTTGGATGTGCCTGCAGCAAAGGTGCTCCAGTTAACATCTGGCATATTCAGGTCCCCCATCAACAATATCTCCCCTTTTTCTGCCATTCTAAGGAAGCCTGCTATCATTTCCTTGTCCATTCCCTCCCCCCTGAGATGGGGGTCTGTATACAACCCCCATGCAGATTGTGGTGCCATTTCCTGTCTCCAGGGTGACCCAGAGTGTCTCATCTGCTCCCTGTGTACTCTTTAGTTCTGTTGCTTTGATCCCTTCCTTTACACAGAGAGCTACTCCTCCTCCTCTTTTACCCTCCCAGAGAATAGAAGTGGTCCCAGGATGGAGCCCTGAGGGACTCCTATGTTAACAGTAGCCTGATCAGAGTAGGTTGAATTGAACTTCACGATTTGGATTCTATTAGTCAGGTAACTGCTGAACCAATTGATGACATTTGAGGCAAAGCCCATAGTCTTTTAGGTGGAGAGGAGAAGAGTGTGGTCCACCAGATCAAAAGCTTTTATCACATTGACAAAATCTGCTCCGGTTAGGAGACCCGAGTCCTTGGCGGTGAGAGTGTCAGAGGTAAATTTGAGCACAGCAGCAGTAGTGCTATGCCCATTGCAAAATCCATGCTAGGCATTGGATAGGAGGTCATGTCTAAGAAGAAAGTCAACTGTTTGCGAGGCAAGCAATTTTTCTAAGATTGTGCTAAGGACTGATAGTATCGCTATAGGCCTGTAGTTAGATGGGTCTTTGTGATCACCTTTCTTGAAAACAGGTGTGATCCGCACAATCTTCCGGATGTCAGGAACACAACTTTGACACAGGGAGAGAGTAAAAATTTTGCCCAGAGGGGCTGCAATGAGAGGGGCAGCAAGTTTTAGTAGCCTGGGTTCAATAGCGTCAGCCTGTGGCAGCACTATCTGAGATTGTTCTGAGAAATGTTATTATCTCCTTGGTAGTAACGGCCTTAAAGTGAAAGGAGGGGATCACTGTCCCTTTGCAGTACCGAGCAGGGGTGTCCTTTATCTGAGTGACAGTAAAGATGAGATAAACCTGGTAAGGTCAGAGAATTGTTTGTTCTAGGAGCGTGGATATGTTGTTCATCCACACTCTCTGGCATGTCCCTTTCCCCTTTAAATCTGGCTGGAAAGTATTCAAGCTGGCTCCTCCCACCCACCCGGGTGGTAAATACCTCAGCTCCGCCCCATGCTGCCAGATCTTCCTTTCCACTGGAAGATTCAGGTTCCCTCGTGCTACTTCTACAGTTCGTAGGTCCGGGATTCTCAACGACTGTTTTTACTGCAGTCGCTTTCCTTAAAACTCATTAGAGTTTGCAATACCGATCTAAGCGCATCGGACATGGAAGACAAGTCGTCCCCCAGGTTTCGCCGGTGTCCCTGCGGACTGAAAATGTTTCGCACCGGTCCCCACCTCTCGTGTGTCTACTGCCTGGGTGTCGTACATGACACCACCTCTTGCACCATCTGTCTGGCCTTCCATCCCAACATCCTGGACGACCGCAAGGCACGCCTAAAATTGGGAGACGAGCTTCAATCCACCGTGAAATCAAGGAGGGCGGTGGGCGTTTCCATGTCATGGATCCGCCGAGCAGCCTGACCAGATGGCGATCAAGAGGAAGCTGCTCAAGCTCCGGCCAGCCGAAGTTTTTTCGTGCCTCTTAACCTTGGCTCTACCTTCACTGGGTCCTTTCGGTAGCTGTGCCGGTCTCTCCCCACCAGGGGTGAGGCGCTCTCGGGCTCGCACTCCTCCCACCCTAGGAAAAGGGACAAGGACCCCAAGTCTTCTTCAATCTGAAGGAGATGTTCCTGGGACCGAGAGAGGTCCGATTCTCAGGAACTTGCGGTCTTGACCTCGGTCGAGATCGCTTCCTCGGCCGCCGGCTTCTCGGACCTTTCGTCAGGCCAAGGCACCGAGGCCGAGGAAACGGCTGAACCAGCCGAGATTTCTCTCGACCCAATCAAGCCTTTGTCGCCGACTCCTTGGAAAGGACACCTATCCTTTCCTTCCCCGACAGGGAGACCCAGCCCTCGGGTGTCCCGATCGAGGGAAAGGTGCTGGAACCTCGGTTCTCCCTGACTTCGGCTTCTCCCAATCGAACGAACTGACTCCTTCGGTCTTGATCGAGGACCAGGACCCCTTCAGTCGAAAAACCGAAGAAAGGTCACAAGCACTCCAGGAAGAGGCGTCGCCACCGATCCTCATCCTCCTTGGATGAGGAGAGACTTCAACGGAAGCTCCGTCGACATTATGAGGACCTCATGTGGCAACAGCTGATTCTGACCAGGGAGAAGCTGGCTCCGCCGGCAACACCGACCTTTACTTGGCCCTAGCCTCTTAGGCTAACGCCGACCCCTCTGGAACCAAAGATCTTGGTTCCTCCACCTGTAGGACCAACACGCATTCCAGCTTGGCCTGTTTCAGTCTCCCCCACCGATTTTGGTGGAACCACCGCCTAAGCAGCCTCAGGGAGGAGCTCCCTCGAAAGAGGATCAGACAGACACCGGCCTGCCCCGTCGTCTGTCCATTACTGTTGTCCTCAATTGCCCTCAGTGTATCGAGGGAGACATAGGTGTGAGACCTTTATATCCCGACTCTTCGGACTCTGATGCCACTGGTCTGCACTCGCATCCGGGGGATGACGAGTCATCAGTGGCAGGCTTGGAGGAACGTCCTTCCTCTTTTCAGGGCATCCTCCGCCTGATTTCCGAATCAACCAGAATGCCCTTGGAGCCTAGCCAAAAGAAGGCGGAATAACCCCACACAGATATCCTCAAGAGGGGGGATAACCTGACGAAAGCCTTTCCAGTGGCTAAAGCCATTGTTGGCCCGGCCCTTGAGCTATGGCAACCCTGCCTCCTGCCCAGCTCCATCTGCCCGCATGGGCCACAAATATACGGTACCCATGGGGTCCCTGGCGGGTTTCACAGAGCATCCCTTGGCCGAGAGCCTTGTGACTGCTTCTGTGTTCAGACGCACGGGTAGCTCAGCTGACACTGACTGCCCTCCGGACAAGGAGTCCAAGAATGTGGACCATTCTGCCCGGAAGGTTTATGCGGCCTCATCCTTGGGCCTTTGTCAGGCCAGCTCAGCTGTGATCATGGCACACTTCTCTCATGCCCTCTTGGGGTCACTAGATGAAGTCCTCCCTCATCTCCCAGCGGACATGCAGACCACGGTGAAGCAGGTCTGTGACCAGGGCCGTGCTGTTGCGAAACAGCAGCTTCAGACGGCCCTGGACATTGGAGATTCCTGTGCCCGCTCCTTAGCAGCCGCAGTGGCCACTCACCGCAGGGCCTGGCTGAGGTTATCCTCCTTCCCAGTGGATACTCAGCACAAGTTAGCTGACGTGCCCTTCCTTGGCATGACCTCTTTGGTCCGTGAGTGGCAGGTCACCTCCAGCGAATAGAGCAGTCCAGTGCCACCTTGGATGCTACCTCTGCAAAGGGTTCTTCGGGCAAGAACCAGCAGAACGCAAAAAGAAGCCCTTTCGGCACTCTTCCCCTGCAGTTAGACAGCCCTCCTATCAAGGAGGTCAGCAGCAACAGCAGGCTCAAGCTTGGCACCCCAGGCCCAAGCAGGGTCCTTGACAGCCCCATAAAGGAGGCCGAGGTGCTGGTCCAGGAGCCTCCTCCTCCTCTAAGCCTGTTCAGTGACGGGTCAGGGGTTGTCACCCCTTACACTCGTCGTGCCAGCTCTGGGTCCTCCCGTGGGGGACCGGCTCCGTCACTTTCTTTCCGCCTGGTCCAGTATCACTTCGGACAGGTGGGTTCTGGAAGTGGTAGACCAGGGACTGCCTCTAGAATTCGAGCAGTACCCTCCCAGCCGAGCCTGCGCCCCTTGGGAGGAAAGGATCTCTGCTCACACTCAGTCGGCCCTTCAGGATAACATTGCTCAGCTCCTCCGCAAGAAGGTGGTAGCTGCAGTGCTGGATCCTCCTACAGACCCAGGCTTCGTGTCCAGGTACTTTCTGGTGCCCAAGCGGATGGGGGGTTGGCACCCCATCCTAGATCTCCATGACCTGAATCAATACCTCAGGTCTCGCACCTTCCGGATGGTAACTATGAACCAGATCATACCATCTCTGGGGCAAAATATGTGGTTCTGTTCACTGGATCTACAGGATGTGTTCTTTCACGTCCCAATCCGTCTGTCCCACCAGCTGTTCCTCCACTTCAGGGTAGAAGGGACCCTGTACAAGTTCCGAGCCATGCCGTGCGGCCTGTCATCGGCCCCTCGGTTCTTCACCAAGTGCATTGTAGTGGTGGCAGCCCATATTCGGCATCGAGGAGTTCGGATATACCCCATCTCGACGACTGGCTCCTGGCAATCTGGACCCTCGTCAGCCGGTTGGAGGCAGATCTCCTTGCCATCCATGTGGCAGGAGTCTCGAACAAACTGGCAGATGCTCTCAGCCGCATCGGCCAGACATCTCATGAATCGTCTCTCCATCCAGAGGTAGCTCACAATCTGTTCTCCCATTGGGGCAAACCATTGGTGGACCTGTTTGCCTCAAGGGAGAACACCAAGCTGAGATTGTACCATGCCGGCCCCCCTCAGCAGGGCTCGCTGCAGAGGGATGCCTTCTCAAGGCTGTGGACCCCAGGCCTCCTCTATGCCTTCCCTCCATTTCCCTTGATCCACAAGGTGCTACTCAAGGTGAGGAGGGACAAGGCGAAGGTGATGCTGGTAGCCCCAGATTGGCCCCGCCAGTTCTGGTATCCAGATCTCCTCAGCCTCAGCTGCAGGGCCCCGGAGTGGCTTTGTGCATGCCCGGACCTGATATCATTGAACCAGGGGAAGGAATTCCATCCGGACCTTCAATCCCTACACCTCACTGCCTGGTACCAGAGCGGCTAGAGTTCCAGGCTCTGGGTCTTTCCGAGGATGTCTACACTGTGGTGGAGGCATCTCGTAAGTAATCGACCAGGAAATGTTATGCCCTCAAATGGAAAAGGTTTTCCATTTGGTTCAGGGTAAGAGTCTGGATCCCTTATCCTGCTCTGTGGCTAATATTTTAGACTATCTTTGGTCTCTCTCCAAAGGGGGTCTGTGGTCATCGACCCTTGGGGTGCACCTGGCAGCCATTTCTGCTTACCGGGTGCGGGCTGGTCAGCCGACATTGGCACAGGAGGCAGTGGTCAGGCACTTTTTCAAAGGCCTGGATCACATATCCCCTCCAGTGCGTGAACCTCCACCTCCGTGGGATCTCTTGCTGGTTTTGGCAAAGCTCATGGGCAAGCCATTCGAACCCATGCGCAAGTGTGAGCACTCTCACTTGTGGAAGACGGTCTTCCTGGTGGCTATCACGTCAGCCAGAAAGACAGGGGAACTCCAGGTGCTTTCGGTGGACTCCCCTTATCTGGTTTTTCACAGGGACAAAATTGTCCTGCGCCCCCACCTGAAATTCCTTCCGAAGGTGGTGTCAGAGTTTCACCTTAACCAGGTGTTGACTCTGCCGGTATACTACCCTGTCTGCACCTTGGACGCCGAGTACAGGCTCCATACTCTAGACCTGAGATGTGCTCTCTCCTATTATAAGGAGAGGACGGCAGAAATTTGGGGAGAGGTTCGCCAGCTGTTTGTCGCCTACGCTGAAGCTGCTTCTGGCAGACCTGCAGCTAAACGGACCATTGCGAGATGGATTACATCATGCATTGGTCTGTGCTATGAGTTGGCGGCCAAGTAGCCTCCCAGAGTGATAAAAGCTCATTCTATCCGCCATACTGCTGCATCGGTGGCTGCTTCCAGGGACATCCCTATCCAGGAGATCTGTCGGGCTGCTACTTGGAAGTCAGCAAATACCTTCATTTCCCACTACCACATCGACCTTGAGTCACGCTGGGATACTGGTTTTGGGGCTTCAGTTCTCCAATCTCTGTTTCCTAAATAGGGGGTGTGTGCCTTGCCTCCATCCTCCCGGAGAACTGCTTGGAGTCTGCCAGAGTGTGTGGATGAACAACATATCCACACTCCTAGAAAAACAGGTTACTCACCTGGAACAGTAGTCTAGGAGTGGTATATGTTGTTCATCCTCACGCACCCACCCGACCTCCCCGGCTTTAGGCGCACCACCTTGCTTCCAGCGGGCTAAAATCTGGCGTCATGGGGTGGAGCCGAGATATTTACCACTGGGGTGGGTGGGAGGAGCCAGCTTGAAGACTTTGCAGCCAGATTTAAAGGGGAAAGCGACATGCCAGAGAGTGTGGATCAACAACATATACCACTCCTAGAACTACTGTTACAGGTGAGTAACCTGTTCTTAAAGTAGTTGGCTATGGTCTGGGCATTATTGCATGGGTACCGTTCAGGACCATTATCATTAGGCATGGAGGAGTGAGAGGAACCCAGGAATGTTTTGATGTGGGACCAGAACTTTTTTGAGGTCGCTCGAGGCATTGGTTAGCAGGGTTTTAAAATAGGAGCTTTTTGCTGTTCTTATATTCTTTTTTGCAAGCATTTCTTTGTTGCCTGTAAGTGTTGTAGTCATATTGTTGACCAGTGGACTTGAAACAGCTCCAGAACTTATTTCTCTCTTTCAGTTTAGTAAGCAAGTCCTTTTTTAACCACGTTGTGCGTTTCCCTTTTATTCGCCGAGTTATAAGGGGGGAGTGATAGTCTTGTAAGGCAACACATTTCGTAATGAATATGTCAAGGGCTGTCTGCATATCTCTAGCATTGTAAACACTGGTCCAGTTTGTTTTTGAGATGTCGAGAAGGAATTTTTGGTGGTCTAGGCTGGCATAGTTATGGAAGGAGATGAAACGTTGCCTGGGGAGGGGGTGTCACAACTTCGAATCTAAATTGGGTACCATTTGCAAACTCTTCGCCTCAGGCTTTTCACAAGGATATAGTTTTCTAATATTTTTGGTTGTGCTGCTTCGTATGCAAATTATCCCTCCATTCGCCTTTTTCTGGTTTTGCAATAGTCTGCTATTTGGCTATGAAACCCCAGATTCCTACTGGTGGCTGCTGTCACTTCTCCCCCTTTCTGCTCTTTTGTTTTCCTTTCTCTGTATTTTCCTGGAGTTCACTGGCATCCTGCTTTCTAATTAAACTATAAGATTATCATAGGTTATTGGGGAAATAATAACATGTAATATTAGGAAGGTAATGAAATGTGTCACTATTTAGAGCTTCTGTACATGGTAGTTCAAGAATATGCTAGTTTCGTAAACTTGACTACAGAGGATTTATTTTTAGTATGTCATGTTATAAGCATAGTGAGTAATTGTTGCATAAAAATCATAACGTTATTGATAAAAAATAAATGTCAATTTCCTATGTTATTCATACATTATTCATTCCTACTTATGTGTCTAGTAATGCTAGTTACTTATAGAACATACATACTTCAGATTATGAACTCTACGAATGCAATAAAGTTTAACTTATTTAAATATCATGAATGTTTCAGAAAGTATGCCAGATATGATTAAATACATTTGCAGCATGGCAATAAATGAGCTCTGAAATACAACATAACGATTTGTCCAAATGGAGCATGTGACAGAAATGCAATGGGTATTAATACACTAGTAATGCCCGCTAGTGCAGTACCTAGGAAAACCACAGTGAAATCGCCATGATACAATATATAAAGACAATAATGCCCGCTAATGCAGTACCCAGAAACACCACAATGAAATAGCAATACCACAATCTATAGAGCAACAAAATATTCATCCCCACGCACCCACCCTGGGAAACTGTGTTTGACTCTACTTTTATCTGTTCCTGTGTCCAAATTTACAGATGGCAGATTCAAAAAATACCTCATTGCTCTGTGGTCTCCTGGGGATAACGTCCTGGGTACAGAAGCAGAACAAACATAATTTTTCAAGATGTGCAGCTAGTGAGCGCAGTGCACATAAGCCGTGTCCTGAGGGTGGCATAGAAAACTCACCTGCTGTCTCCCCTGCCATACAGTTTCCACAGTCTCTTCCTCAGTAGACATTTTGAAAAGTGGCATGAACTCCATACGACTGTTAAAAAAGCAGCCTGTCACTCGGTGCACAGAAGCCGTTTCCCCGAGCATTCAGAAAGCAGGAGAGAGCAAGACACAGCAAGATGTTAGAATGTTTTAAACAAAGTCGTCAACTTCTAGTAGCAAGGAATATGTCAATACTGTGTTCCAGAATCCTTTGCGCCATAATGCAGTGAATGCACAAGAAGCTGCGAACATGTTTCTTGAAATAATGATTGTTCAGAATTTAAAAATGTTGTTATATAGCTTGTTATAGCACAGTAAAGAGCAGGAATCTAAATGGTCAATTCCTAGCAGCCACAATATTGAAAGATGTGAGACATCGCACAATGCATTTTTCAGACAACGAACAAGTGAAAGTAGCATTGCCATTTGTTTTTTTCCAAACTATAAGCATAACACTTCATTGTTCTAGCACATCCCATGTTACAAGCACTTTAATGCACTCCGAGTCGGGCTCTACTAGGAAATGAATGCCCAGTTGGTGGTTGGAGGCACTTGGCTCGACCTCGTGCCTAACCCATACCCCCACCCAAACTGGGCATTAATTCCCTAGTAGAGCCCTCTCTGCATGCATTAACGCTACTCTAGTTTGCCTAGAGCTACATATCCAAGTCTTTCATTGTCAGCCGGTTTACTCATATACTGTAACCATCCTGGCAATGCTTGTGCTGCAGGGTCACTCCATCTAGCCACCAGCAGTCATTTCCGCCCTACAAATGCTGGTAACAGCCAAATCTGCTGGTGCTTGCAACTTGGGTGCCAGCACCCAAAATTATAAATCTAGGGTAAGAGGGTATATTAACATCTACTCATGCATGTAAAGTGTTTTTTTTTTTGTTTTTTTGTATTTTTTTAACATATCTAACAATATTTTTTGATGTATGGAAACAGCTGTTACTATAAATGAGATCCATGTCTGTGTTGCTTTAAAACGAGCAATGTTACGCTCAAATGAGCGATCTGAAATCCAAAACGGTGAGTCTGGGCATGTGCACTAATGGTGTGAGTATTGTGCACATGCCCAGAGTGACGGCTTTGGATTTCAGATTGCTTTTTTGAGTTTAATACTGCTCATTTTAAGGCAACATTGACATGGATTTCATTTGTAGTAAGAGTGGTTTCCATACATCCAAAAATATTGTGTCCTTTTAAGTTTCTTTCATTCACATATTGAAAGGGGATAATACCACAGAGGCATTGGTTTTACAGGGAACGTGTTTTTTTTTTTTTTTTAACATATTTCCCCGATACATTTACATTTCATTTATACAGTAATTAAGGGATGGGTGCTCTTTAATCTTTTTTCATTGTGAACATGAAAAAATAACCAGTAAAGATCCCAGACCTCAGTAACAAGGATTTATATTCTGCCCAAATGGGGCCTTTGTCCCAGGAAGATTTATTTATTTATTTATTTATTTATTTTAATTGAAAGAATCGGAATTAACAACCTTTGCGTTAAGCACTCCTTTGCAAAGGCTCCACGTCAAAAATGAAATAACATAACAGAGTACAAGAAAGACAAGAACAGAGCAATATTACAATGTTGAAAAGAGGACAAGTAACAAAATTCAAGGGCGGAGAGATCCAGCCAGAGTCAGACAGCAAGCAGTAAACAACAACAGTACCCCAAGCAAGTCACTTAACCTCCTTGTGCTCCCAGGTCACTCCGGTAAAAAAGCTTTCAGCTTAGTGTGCTATACCTGGTTAAACAACTAAAATAAAATAAATATCAAAAGACAGTGATCAATAAGCTACAGATTGGTTACAATTTCTGCAGGGTCAAGCGGTAGGGGCAGACCCCAGGTCGGAGGGAAAGTGGGGAAGAGTGGTGGGTGACTTGCATCTGCATTGCAGACAGGGACCAGGTGCAGTCGCAGCAGGAGTAGGAGAGAATTTCTGAGCGGAGTCGGGATTTAAATGGGCCTAGATGCTGCTCCAGAGAGACAACAGGAGGTAATTCATTAAACCAGATGGGGGCCCTGTGGAAAAAGGAGCGTTGGCCCAGGGAAGTCCTGCAACGGGGTACTAAGAGAGGGGCAGACAGAGAGCTTCGAGATGTCTGGGGTTGGGTAGAGTGCTGAACAAGATGGTGATGCCCCGGGGGGGGAGAAACAGAGTAAGAGCTTTCTGGCAAGGAGACAAGTCTGGTATCTGAGCTGTCCATCAAAGTTAAGCCAGTTGGTGCGACGGTAGAGCTCACAGGTACAGGTCCACCGGTCACATCCTGTGATAAGTCTGCAGGCTTTATTTAGGGAGACATTAATACGGTGTAGGGCGGTGGGGTCAGCAAAGTCATAGACAACAAGCCCATAGTCGATAAGTTGTTTTTTTTAATTCCTTTTCCCTCTGGTCATGGCTCGTGGAAACTCTCTCAGGCAACCCTATCCCTGTGCCTGCCCGCCTGAAGTTCTCTGTGGTCTATGCCTTCTCCCCCCCCCCCACAGCCAGCACCTCAGTTTGACCCACCCGGGGAAGGTAGCCAGACTCCTTACCGTGGGCTCTCTTAACAAGACAGACTCTGGTGTGCAGGTAGGGCCTGGGTGGAGTAGTGGTGAGGCCAGCCGGGACAAACCTGGTGCTGGGCATGGAGGATAGGTGCCATCGCCTATCCCAGCGAGCCGGGTTTTTCCTTGTTCTGTCCATCCCCTCCCTCTTGCATGCGCACCCCCCAGCGCGTGGCTTACAGCAACCCTGCCTGCTTCAGGCACGCTACTGTGTGCCGCCCATGCTTCTGCGGTGCCCCCCGATCTCCACCAGGGGCCACCGGAGTACCAGGCTCCCCAATGCCTTCTCCTCAGGGTAGGAGAACAGCCCAGTAGGCGTTCTATCCAGTCCCTCCCTTGCTGATCCCCCGGCACCTGAGCTCGCTCCCAGACTTGGATTCGCCCGGTGGCGCGGTCGGCGATCCGGCGCACCTCAACCCTCCACGCCACCAGGCCTGCCCATAGTTGATAAGTGAGAGCACCGAAGATGTCACAGCAAGGTTTACGGCATTTGGGGGCAGGCAACCCCTATGCCTATACAGGAACCCTATTCTAGCATTGACAGCGGAGCAGAGGAGATTGATGTGTTCATGGAAAGTGAGAGAGGAGTCAAGGGTGATGCCTAGGTATTTAAAGGTGGGTACCAGGTCAAGTGGGGAGCCCTTGGAGTTGAGGATGGTGAGGGGAAAGTTTTTGTTTGTTTTGCATGTGGGTGAAGAGCATGCCTTTGGTCTTTTTGTAGTTCATGACAAGGCGGTGATCCGAGAACCAGGCTTCAGCCTCAGTGAAGGAGTGCTGCAGGGAGGCTTAAAGAGAAAGGGGATCAGGGTGACTGTCGAATATGACTGCATCATCGGCACAGAGAAGCAACCGACCCGAGCAGGCCTTGGGAAGGGTGTTCAAGAACATGCTAAACAGGAGGGGGCCCAATATAGAGCCTTGGGGGACCCACATCGAACTGGTTTACTGGGTGTGAGTGTGGTGTTTAACGTGACCATCTGGGTTCTATCGCTCAGAAAGCTTTTAAACCAGGTGGTGACTTCCAGAGATAGCCCCAAGAGGGGCAGGGATTGTAAGAGAAGAGTGCGGCTGACATGTCGAAAGCCGTGGCTAAATCAATACAAGTAGAGCCAACCAAGTGTCCTTGGTCAAGGGCTTTGTTGATGAAGGTGGTGCGTTCAAGAACAGCAGTAGCAGTACTGTGTACCCTCCTGAAGCTATGCTGTTCAGGAAAGAGCAGATCATATTTGGTGAGATGGTCGGTGAGTTGGTCCGACACTGTTTTTTCTAAAGCCTTGGAGATGGCGGGGAAGAATTGAGATGGGGTGGTAGTTGCCAGGGTTGGTACAGTCCCCACCTTTAAGGACTGAGGTGATGACGGCTGATTTCCAGCTTTTTGGGAATTGTCCAAGGCAGAGAGACCGGTTGAGGATGTCCGTGGGGGGTGATTACAGCGTCTAGGGTGAGCAGGACAAGTTTGAGGTCCAGTGAGTCAGTACTAAAGCGCGATTTGCTCAGGGCTTTGGGGAGGTAAGGCCTGGCCTCGTGGGGAGAGTGTACAGAGCCTGAAGGTGGGGATGGTTGTAGGTTTGGGGGGTTTGGGGGCACCTCAGGAGTCGGGTTGAAAAAAACAGGGGAAGGACGCAACTGAGATCAGAAAAGGCAGAGTTAAGGGTATCCGCAATTAGAAAGGGGTCTTGGGATACGGAGCCATTTACCAGCAGTTGGGCCACAGGGGGATGGTTTTTCCACTAAATTCTTTAATATTATTCCAGAACTTACGCCCCGAGCCCCAGGTGGAGGAGAGTGACTCCTGGTAATGGGCGGCTTTGGCTTTCCGAATTTCCCAGGTGCATTTGTTCCTGAGTTCCCTGTATAATTGCCTGTTATATGGTTTGCCTGATTCATTAGCTAAGTGCCACTGGTTGTCCTGCTGCTTCATGAGAGGAAGTAGGGCGTGGGGGAGCCAGGGGGTATCATAATTTTTAATCAGTTGCTTGGAGACTAGAGCATAGTGGTCACTGGCAGAGTTAAACGTAGAGATAAAGTGCTCAAGGGTGAGGTCTGTGGTGGGTGCAGAGTTGATGAGGGACTAGGTACAATGCAGCAGGTACTGCATAAGCTGGGGGAGGGAGCCCTTTTTTAAGCGACGGTGAGAGGTAAATTTTGGTGGCCGTTTTGGAGATGTTTTTGAGGTCCATTTGCAGAGAACTGGCGAGTGGTCGCTCAAAGCATCTGGGAGTACTGAAACCTCGGAAAGGCGAGCGAGCCTGTTTGTGAGGATGAGGGCAATGAGAGTGCCTGCCTGCTTTATGATTGAGTCTTATGGAGGACTGGACAACTTCTGTGAGGTCAAGGGCAGCAGAGGAATCCTTGTAGGGGGCGGAGGAGGCGGCGAGCCAATTGACATTAAAGTCGCCCAAGGCAATGATTTCACTGGACTGGATTTCTGTAGAAGAGACGTGGTTTGTTTACAATTAATGGCTGAATGAAATTGAAAGTTGGGCAAAGCTAGTGAAAATACATCAGGTGCTCAGTCTTGAAAACAAGCTGCACACCAGTGTGTGAGGATCATAGCAGAACCATTAATAGTAATTATAAAATGGGTTTTACAAATCGTGTAACCTAATTAGCTGAGGCCCATTTTTGTGAGTGCAGTTATCTCAGCACAACAGCACTGGATAAAGATCCAGCAGCCTCTTCACATTAAAATCAATACTAACCACACATCCCTGATTGCCATCACACACATGGATGTCACTTTGACTTACTAAAATCCTTCAACTAGGCCCTAAAATTAAAAACTGCCTTATATGTAAAGAAAAATAATTAAATGTTATTTGCCCTCATAATCCTGTTCTCACACACAGATACATAAATTAAACAAGCACTTGTCAATGCCAGATGTTTGCTTGCATGGTGTTGTACCAGGTCCTGCTGGTAAGGAAGTATCATGTTGGGGTACAAAATCCACGGACTGTGGTGAATCTATGGAGCTGTGCTGATCACATGGTGCAGCGTCGGTCTTTCCCTAATTTCCTCATGGCTGTCAAGTCCAGGCACAGAAACAAACATTGAATTTGACGGCAGAGAAGGACCGCTTGGCCCACCTAGTCTGGCCATTTCCCTACCTAACGGATAAGCTGCAGAGCCTAGTTAACCAACAGCCTACTTCCTCCTACCCCCCACTAGAATTGCCTTATGCCTGTCCCATGCATTCTTGAATCCCCCCACTGTTTTCGACTCTCTGACCTCCTCAGGAAGGCTGTTCCATGCATCTACAACCCTCTCTGTGAAGAAATACTTCCTTACATTACCTCTGAACCATCCCCCTCTATCTTCAAATTGTGCCCCCTTGTTCTTGCACATCTCTTTTTCTGAAAGATGCTACCCTCTTGGACTTTGTTGATTCCCTTGAGGTATCTGAGTTTCTATCATGTCCCCCCCCCCCTTTATAGAAACATAGAAGTTGACGGCAGATAAGGACCGCAAGGCCCATCCAGTCTGCCCATTTCTTTTTCTACCTTATAAATGTACCATCGGCCTTTGCTCTGTCAGTGACCTATCTATTCATAGTCATTTGTATTGCTCCCTTATGCCTATCCCATGCCTGTTTGAAGCCCTGCACTGTATTCATAGCCACCACTTCTTGTGGTAAGCCATTCCATGCATCTACCACCCTTTCTGTGAAAAGAATTTCCTCACATTCCCCTTAATCGGCCTCCTCTAATCTCATGCTGTGTCCTCTTGTCCTGCTATTTTTCTTATATTTAAACATGTTAGACTCTTTCACCTTGTTTATGCCCTTAAGGTGTTTAAATGTCTCGATCATATCACCTCTCTCCTCCTTTGCTCAAGGGTATACATATTGAGCTCCGTTAATCTGTCCTTATATGTCTTCTGATGCAGTCCCTGCACCATTTTGGTTGCCCTTCTCTGGACTGCCTCAATTTGGTTAATGTCCTTGTGAAGGTGTGGCCTCCAATACTGCACGCAGTACTCCAGATGGGGCCCCAGTAATGTCTTGTACAGAGGATTATTACCTCCCTCTTACGACTTGTGATACCCCTACTAATACACCCTAACACCCCCTAGCCTTACCTACTGCTTTAGGAGGTCTGCTTGATGATTTTAGGTCATCAGTGATGATGCCCAAGTCTCTTTCTTCCTTTGTGACTGCTAACAACTCCTCCCAGCCTATAAGTGGCTTCAGGTTTCTCTTCCTATGTGCATGATTTTGCACTTCTTTGCATTAAATCCAGTTGCCACTCTTCTGACCATTCTGCTAGTTTATCCAGATCTCTTCTCATTCTGCCCACCCATCTGGATCATCTACTCTGTTGCAGATCTTGGTGTCATCTGCAAACAGACAAGCCTTACCCTCTAGTCCATCTGCGAGGTCACTAATGAAGATGTTGAATAGGACTGGCCCCAGGACTGATCCCTGAGGTACCCCACTTGTGACTTGCATCTCTTCTGACTGTATACCATTTACCACCACTCTCTGTTTTCTGCCAGTCAACCAGTTTGCCACCCAGTTGACCAACTTCTGACCCACCCCAAGCCTACCTAGCTTATTTATCAATCTTCTATGTGGAACAGTGTCAAAAGCTTTGCTGAAGTCAAGGTAGGCGACATCAACTGCTCCCCCTTGGTCCACCACTCTGGTTACCCAGTCAAAGAAATCTATGAGATTAGTTTGACAGGACCTTCCTTTGTAAACCCATGCTGTCTTGGATCCTGTGCCCTATGGATTCCAGGTGTTGCACTATCCTTTCCTTAAGGTGCCTCCATAATCTTGCCCACTACTGAGGTAAGACTGACGGTCTGTATTCCCGCCTCCTCCCTGCTACCACTCTTGTGGAGTGGGATCACATGAGCCTTTCTCCAGTCTTCTGGGACCTCTCCTGTGCTCAGAGACTCACTAAACAATTCTGCTAATGGCTCTGCTAGTTCCTCCTTTAGCTCCTTAAGTACCCTGGGATGTATGCCATCAGGTCCCATTGCCTTATCCACCCTGAGCTTAGCAAGCTCTTGTAGGACCCTTTCTTTTGTGAAGGGAGTAGTGCTCAACTCCCTCCCCCCTGTGTCCATGATGCTGAGCTGTGGGCCCTGCCCTACCTTCTCTTCAGTAGATACTGAGCAAAGTATCTATTTAGGATAGATGCCTTTACAGGGTCCTCCTCCTCACATGCTCCCTTTTCTCCATTAAGCTTAGCAATACCCCCTCTGGACTTTCTCCTTTCACTAATGTATCTATAGAAAGTCTTGTCACCTTCTTTTTACTGTTCGTGCTAGTGTTTCCTCAGTTTGGGACTTTGCCTGCCTTACTGCCTTACCTGCTTCCCTTAGGGCAGTTTGGTATGCCTCCCTATCTTCATCCCGCTGTGTTCCCTTATATTTTCTGAAGGCCAGCCTTTTGGCTCTGACCTTTTCTGCTACTATATTTGACAACCAAAGTGGTTTCCTTCTTCTTTTGCACTTCCTTTTCTGTCTAACACAATGGGATGTTGCTTCAAGTATTGTATCCTTAATGCTTGCCCACTTTGCCTGTACCTCCTCACCTGTGTTTCTTTTTGCCAGGGCTAGCTTAACTCTGTTGGCCATCTTATCAAAGTCAGCTCCTCTGAAGTCCCATATTTTTGCCTTGGAATGGGATGATTTAGATGTAGTAGCCAAATTGAACCACACCATGTGATGGTCACTGGCCCCAGGTGACCTTCTACCTGGAGATCTGTGATCCCTTCTTTGTTAGTCAGTACTAGATCTAGGATAGCCCTGTCTCTTGTGGGTTGCTGTACCAGTTGTTTGAGGCCCTCCTGCAGGGAATCCACTATGAGTCTAGTTCTGGCAGATGTTCCTGCTGGTATTGACCAATCTGTATCTGGCATGTTGAAGTCTCCCATTATCAGAACCTCCTTTAGCTGTCATGTTTTGTATATCTTCTAACAGTAATGTGTCTATGTCCTCCCCCTGGTCTGGGGGCCTGTAGACAACCCCAGTTCTTATGGCTGTCCCATTACCTGTTTCCAGGGTGACCCACAGTTCTTCTGGCTCCTTATGTGTATTCTGAATTTCTGTAGCTTGATATTTTCATTAACATACAGGGCCACCCTCCTCCCTTTTTGCACCTCGGTCTCTTCTGAACAATACATATCCAGGTACTGAAGTCTCCCAAGTGTGGTTACTGGTAAACCACGTCTCACTAATTGCTACTATGTCCAGTTTAGCCTCTGACATTATTGCCTGCAGGTCTGGGATCTTATTTCCCAGGCTGTGAGCATTTGTGTACATGATTTTCCATTGGCCAGATTTTGGTGTGTTAGTTGTTGGGTGAAGTTTGGCATTACCCTGTGCATCGTATGGGAGACAAACCTTTTTCTTACCTGGTGATGCAAATGAATGGCAAACACGCTGAATTCCTGTTTGACCACTAGCTGAGGGGAGGGGTGTTCTTCCCATTCGACGTATGGGGTGCTGCACCCCTCCCCATTTGCTAGTTTAAATATTCTGCAAAGACGTCCAAACTTCTGCCCAATGCACTGATCCTCTTTAGTCAGATGCAGTCCATCAAATTTAAAGAACTTTCGCCTCCCAGAACTGTTGCCAGTTCCCTACAAATCTGTGTCCTTTTCCTGGCACCAGTCCTTGAGCCACGTGTTTAGCTCCCCTATCTCCCCTTCTCTGACCTTCCGTCCATCTGCTCCTCTCCCAGACTGGCAGGATCTCAGAGAAGGAGATGCCGGACGAAATAGATGATAGTTTGTCACCCAGCCTAGTCAGGTGTTCCTTGGTCTCCACAACTGACCGGTGGCAGATCATTAGTCCCTATGTGTACTAGGACATCAATGTTTTCTCCTGCTTTGTGAACAATTTTAGCAATGCGGTCAGTGTCTCTCCATGCTGATGTACCTGGAGACATCTGACCATCACCCCTGGCTGGAGATGGGTATCAACTCCCGAATCATGGAGTCTCCTATGATCAGAAGTTTTTGATTTCCTTTCTGCTTGTTTAGTTTTGGTTCCTGATTTGGGTGAGTATTGTTGTGCTAGCTCCTGTGCACGTGTCCTGCTCTGCAGTGTCTTCTGCCTCTTTATTTGATTTTCAGAGATAGAGGCAGATACCTGTTTGTAGTGTTTATATGGTTTTGGAGGTAATGTGTTGGAGAGCAGAGGTGATGGGGCACCTGATTTGCTCCTCCTAACCACCTGCCAACCTCCTGGACCAACTACCCTCTGCGGTCGAGGTTTTTCTGTTGGATGCTGGGGAAATGGCGGGTGGTTCTTATAATGTATTTCCTCTTCAATATGAAATTTGAGGCGTGCAATCTCTGCCCATGCTGCCCGGAGCTGAGACCTAAGATCTCAAAGGCCCAGCATGTAGGACAGTGTCCTAAATCCTGTAAGACTGTCCTTCTGAAAATTGTTCCACAGTACCTGCAGTTAATGAAATCCATTCCAAATAAGTTGCTGGGTTTGTAACCTAGTCAGAGTAATTAGAAGGAAAAAAAATGCAAGTAATGGTTTAATTGTGCTTTGTTTAACTTGTTATAACAAGTTAAATTACTAGTGCCCTGTAAATGAGATCACCTTGTGGAGGCCCACTGATCCGCCCCTTCCTGTTCTGCCACAGGAAATGTTACAACTGTGGTACCCTATAAAAGGAGTGTAGTGTGGGGTGGTTGGGGATGGGGTGGGTGGCTGGGCCCTTCCCTGCCAAAAAGAAGAACCACGGACGAAAGAACAAGGAGGTAAGAGCAGAAACAATCAGTCAACAACAAATGCAGTAACCCTGAAAGCTTATCCTAATGTTAGATAAAACTGTAAAACCTGTAAAGCACCACCTGTAATAATTTCAAGAAGAATATACCCTGTAAGAAACACTTTGCTCCAGAGAAAATAAAGCAGTAACAGAAGATATACCTTGCAAAGACATTTGAATCAGAAGATTACAGCAGTAATCTGTTAGCACACACCTGTAGGCACACCTTGTAATAATGCAGAAGAAGGTATACCAGCAACAACAATTTGAATCAGAGAAAAAATAAAGCAATGAAATGTTAGCAACAAACAGTAGCAATCCCTGTGAGTAAAAATTAAAAACACCACCACACAGTAAATCTGCTTAGCCAAACTAAGTCTTAATCCTTCTCCCTTGCTCTGGTAAGTTTCTCTACTCTGCCTTTCAAGCAGTCTTAGAAGAAAAGAGCTCAGGTGAAGCTAGGTGCCTTGGCCAGCAAACCAAGTCTTCTACCTTTCCTTGAGGCTATACATCTTAAGCTCCTTTAGTCTTTCTTCATACGTCTTCTGGTGCAGACCCTGCACCATTTTGGTTGCCCTCCTTAGGACAGCCTCCAGAACTGTACACAGTACTCTAGATGTGGTCATACCATCTTTCTGTACAGAGGGCCAACAACTCCCTGTTTTCTACTGGTGATGCCTCTCCTTATGCATCCCAGTATCCCCCAGCCCTCCTTACTGCCTTCTCACATTGCTGGCCCACCTTAAGGTCATCTGCTACGACTACCCCAGGTCCCTTTCCATTTTTGTTCTTGTCAGTATCTCACCCCCCATTATGTACTCTTGCCCTGGGTTTCTGTTTCCCAGGTGCATTACTTTGCACTTCTTTGCATTGAATTTAAGCTGCCATACATCTGACCATTCCTTCAACCTTGCCAAGTCCCTTTTCATCCTTTCCACCCCATCTTGCACATCAACTCTGTTTCAGATCTTTGTGTCATCTGCAAAGAGACATACTTTTCCTTCCAGTTCCTCTGCAATGTCACTTATAAAGACATTCAAAAGGACCGGCCCCAGTACTGAACCCTGTGGTACCCCACTAGTAACCCTCCTTTCTTCACTGTGGACTCCATTTACTGCTACCCACTATGTCCTGTTGTCCACACAGTGTTTTACCCAGGCTACCACCCTGGGACCCACTCCTAGGCCTGGCTAATTTTTTTTATTAATCTTTTGTGTGGGACTGCGTCAAATGCCTTGCTGAAGTCTAGGTAGGCCATGTCCACAGCCCCTCCCTGGTCTACTACTTTGGTTACCCAGTCAAAGAAATCAATTACATTTGTTTGACATGACCTTCCTGCTGTGAATCCATGTTGCCTTGGGTTCTGTGCCCCACTGGCCACTAGGAACTCAACAGTTCTTATCTTCAGAAGTGATTCCATCATTTTCCCTACCACTGAGGTCAAACTGACAGGTCTGTGGTTTTCTGCCTCTGTCTTGTTCCCACTTTTGTGAAGGGGAATCACATCCACTCTTCTCCAGTCCTCAGGTACCACACCATCCTCCCATGATTTATTAAAAAGGGTAGGCAGTGGTGTTACTAGTTCTTCTCTCAGTTCTTTTAGCATTCTGGGGTGAATTCCATCAGGCCCCATTGCTTTATCCACCTTCAGTTTTAAGAGTTCTTTCAGAACCCTTTCTTCTGTGAAAGGACTAATATCAACCCCCCTATCCAGAGTGCTTCTATTGACTGGATTTGGTATCTCCCCCTGATTTTCCATTGTGAATACTGAGCAGAAATATTCATTCAGTATCCCTGCTTTTTCACCGTCGCTCTCTGCCCAACCACCTTCCTCTTTATTCAGCCTCAGTATCCCTGCCTTCAT
Organism: Neoceratodus forsteri; assembly: GCA_016271365.2. Taxonomy (NCBI): domain Eukaryota; kingdom Metazoa; phylum Chordata; order Ceratodontiformes; family Ceratodontidae; genus Neoceratodus; species Neoceratodus forsteri. Next base: position 55,994,509 of record JADMNL010000033.1, read on the forward strand.
CTTTCTTTGCTCCTTGATGTACCTATAAAAGGTTTTATCCCTCTTCTTAACTGAGTTGGCTGTCTTCTCCTCGGTTTGAGCCTTTGCTATTCTGACTGCCTTCCCTGCTTCCTTCTGCTTTAACTGGTACAGTTCTCTGTCCTGCTCCTTCTGTGTTTCCTTATACTTCCTGAATGCTATCTTTTTCTCCCTTACCTTCCTGCCACTTCTTTTGAGAACCAGTGTTTTTTTTCTTTGGTTTTGACTTATTTGCTTCGCACAAAGGCTTGTTGACTCTGTGATGGCAGTTTTGATGTTTTCCCATTGTTGCTCCACCCCACCTTCTTGCTTGTTTGCTAGTGCTTTTCTGAGGCACTCTCCCAATTTGACAAAATCAGCCCTCCTGAAGTCCAGTACCTTCACTTTTGTGTGGCTTGACTCTACAGCTAAGTTTATCGTGAACCACACTGTTTGGTGGTCACTTGTTCCCAGATAGCTACCCACTTCAAAATCAGAGATCCTCTCTCCATCTCCATTTGAGAGTACCAAGTCTAAGATTGCTCCCTCCCGAGTCGGTTCCAAAACTAGCTGTCTGAGGCATGCCCCCTGTAGGGCATCGAGAATGGCCCTGCTTTTGGATGTGGCTGCAGCAAAGGTGCTCCAGTTAACATCTGGCATATTCAGGTCCTCCATCAGCAATATCTCCCCCTTTCTCTGCCATCCCAAGGATGCCTTTTATCATTTCCTTGTCCATTCCTCCCCCTGAGACAGCCATACAGCAATGCTTGGAGAGTCAAGTACCACTTAAGAGGTCACATTTTGCAACTAACTGATAAGTCCTCCAAATGTGATACAAGGAAATATGTTTCAAACAACATGAAGTCTTGCTATATTATGACATATGCAGTATAACCCCAGGTTAGAATTGCTCCGGAGGTGAAAGAGATAACTTTCCATGCAGGGCATGGAATCTTGAGCGCGCGAGCTCGGTTGAACACTCTGTCTGTTGTAGCTCAAACTTAAACTGTCAGGTTCTTTACTCCACCTCATTGAACAGTCGCTCCGGAGATTCCTCCTGCTGCTCGGTTCGTTTGTCGGTTTTAAAGTGTAATTCTCAGTTTATTTTACCGAAATTTAACCGCAATCATCGGTTCAAGCTCTGTCTGTGGTATTGTAAGTAATAGATAGGCTTATTTATTATTTTTTCTTCTGTGTGGAACTTGTAAACGTCTTTTTCGGTTTGGTTTGAACTGATCAGATGGGTTTTAAAATTACCTTCTAGTCCTTTAGAGTGCGGTTCCCGGTTCTTATCGGTTCTAAAAAAAACGGATTTTATTACGTTTTTTTCCACGATCCATGACACGGTTGGGAACCGATAAAGAGAGTCTTGCTTGGTGGATTGCCATTAACGGGCAAGTTTTGTTAGGCTGGCACTATGTCTGAGAAACCCAAAGAAAAAAACGGACCCACTGGGTTTCAGCACTGTGGCCTCTGTGGGAAGCCTTTTTGCTAAGGCTGACCCACACACCATTTGTGTATTGTCTGGGGTTTGACCACCTCAATGCAGACTGCCAGATTTGTAAGAATTTTTCTGCTGCCACCGTGGAAAAAAGAGTTGGTAGGCTCAGGGAAAGGGAGGCCAAAAAGTCCGCTGACCCGGATCGCCAGCCCGGTTCGGTTCCAACCGAACCTGAGGGAGTGCCCTCTGACCAGGGCGATACTTCCTCGGGCAAACGAAGAGCCAGCTCTGAGGGGCCGGTTCCAACTAAAAGGAATAGAAGGTCAGCTAGTTTGGGGCCAAAAGTTCTTTCTCCAACCGCTGAGGAAATAGCCAAAGCTATTCAAATTGTCCGGTGTCTTTCCCCAGTTCCATCTGAACCGGCACCATTAGGGAAGCGCCCGGTTTGGTCGGTTCCCCCGGTTCAAGATTATGATTTTGAGGATTTTTATGAACCGAGGGATGGGTAGGAGGGGTACGAGGAGAGTGAGTGTGATTTTGAAAGTCTGGATGTGCCCATTGAACCGGACATCTCTCCAGACAGACCCTCAGGAGTGTCCCCTCCCAGGCTATCTGAGTCCCCTTCTCATTTTTTGTTTTACAAGAAAGTTGCTGAGACTCTGCAACTCCCTGTTGAGGAAGCTGTTGATGATCAAGAAGAGCCTGATTTTGTGGAAATGATGGATATTCCAGAGTCTAGGAGACTGTCTATTCCCTTGCACAAATCTTTTAGGAAACAGTAAAAATTCTGAAAACTCCTCATTCTATCCTCCCTGTGGATAAAAGGATGGACAAGAGGTATGCTTTATCAGGCTCTGATACGGTGTTCCTATCCCAGCAGTGCAGCCATGTGGGGGTAGTGCAGGCTGCAGCCTGTGACAAGGCTAATATTCCTCTAGCCTCTCACCCTCCTGAAAAGGATTCCAGGAGGATGGATGCCATGGCAAAAAAGCAGTACATGGCAGCATCTTTGGGACTCAGACAGGCAAATTATATGGCTTACGCAGCTACGTACCAGAAATCCAGGTGGGATACTGTCCTGGCCCTAGCAAAACAGGCCCCTGACCAGCTTGCCAGGGAGCTGGAGCAGGTGGCTGCGGATGGTATTGAGGCATCCAAGGTGCAATTTCATGCTGCAGTAGACTCTAATGATGTTTCATCAAGAGTCATGGCTACATCTGTGTCTCTTCGTAGAATGGCCTGGCTCAGATGTACTGCCCTGTCACAGGATACCCAGTCTAAGGCTATGGATTTTCCTATTGTGGGAAATTCTCTGTTTGGGGAGCAGACAGAGAATTATACGAAGAAAATAGATGAGTATAGGACCACCTATAGGAGTGCACAGGCCAAAGAAAGGCAAGTCACTCCTCAAAGGCAGCATATCAGGGGCAGGGGCAGGCCTTTTCATAGGCCGTTTTACCAAGCCCAGGCCTCCTCTTCTGCTTATGCCCAGAGGGGGTTCTTAAGAGGAAGGGGCAGAAGGGGTTCTAATAAGCCTGCTTCTACCCCTCAACCCAAAGCCCCTGCAAAACAGGCTCCCTGATGGGGTAGCCAGGGCCGATTCTCCACTACCGGTAGGGGGCAGGCTGGCTTACTTTGTCCAGGACTGGAAGTCTTTAACATCAGACAAGTGGATCCTGGAAGTAGTAAGCCAGGGACTGGTTCTCAACTTCAAAAAATTTCCGAAGATGAGAGCCAGGTCTTTTCCATCTGCAAACCCTTCAGAGGCACTTGCCCTGGAAGCAGAAGTTTCTTCCTCCTGGCTCTCAGAGCTGTGGAAAAGGTTCCACCCATACACCAGGGCAAAGGGTTGTCACCAGGTACTTCCTTACTCCAAAAAGACAGGAGAATGGCGCCCATCCTGGATCTCGGTATCTAAACAAGCACCTTTTAAAACCAAAGTTCAAAATGGTGACCCTGGGATTATTTTACCCTAAGGCCAGGGGACTGGCTAGCCTCCCTGGACCTCAAGGATGCCTACTTCCATGTTCTCATCAGAAGCTCCCATCGAAAGTACCTCCGATTCGAACTGCCCTCATGCCATTACCAGTTCAGAGCAATGCCCTTCGGCCTCACCTCGGCCCCAAGGGTGTTCACAAAATGCCTGGCAGTAGCAGTTGCTCATTTAAGAAGGCAAAAGATTGCCATCTTTCCTTATCTGGATGACTGGCTCATTGTAGGCCAGTCTCCAGAGCAGGTCAAATTACATTTACAAGTAACCCAGCAACTGCTTACATCTCTAGGTTTCCTTCTCAATCTTCCAAAGTCAGTTCTGGAGCCTGTCCAGCTTCTCACCTTCATAGGCGCAGAACCGAACACAAAAGAAGCCAGAGTCTTCCTTCCTCTGGAAAGAGCAAGGACCCTGGTGTCTCTGGCCTTCTCTTTCACCCTGCAGGTCTCTTGACCAGCAAGGCATTTTCTACAGCTCCTGGGGCTAATGGCTGCTTCTACAGCAGTTGTGCAGGAAGCGAGATTTCAGATGAGGGACATTCAGTTCCATTTGAGAGCCTTTTTGTCTCAAAGGACAGATCTCCTAACCAAATTGATTCCAGTGACTTGAACCCTGATCCAGGCCCTTCAGTGGTGGCAGGATCAGAACAATCTGAGACAGGGGGTTCCCTTCACTCCCCAGTCTCATTCCTTGACCCTTACTACAGATGCATCCCTCTTGGGGTGGGGAGCTCACATGGGCGACCTTTCCACCCAAGGGCTGTGGTCCCCTCAGGAATCCCTGCTCCACATCAATTTGCTGGAACTCGGAGCAGTTTTTCTAGCACTCCAGGTCTTTTCCACATCTGTCCAGAACAAGGTGGTTCAGGTCAGAATGGACAATACCACTACAATGTGGTACATCAACAAGCAAGGGGGCACTCAGTCTATGGCCTTGTGCACCGAAGCAATGAAGTTGTGGTCTCTGGCTTATTCTCTGAAAGCCTCCCTTACGGCAGTTCACCTTCCAGGCAAGGACAATGTCCTAGCGGATGCTCTCAGCAGGATTTCCCGGGCCATCACGAATGGGCACTGGATCCCCTAGTTCTGGAGGTAGTATTTGCCAGATGAGGCACCCCGCAAATAGATCTCTTTGCAGCCCCAGACAATCACCAACTTCCCCTTTTTTGCTGCAGGCCCCCCATGTTGGGCTCAGTCCCTCTGGATGCCTTCCTCCTTAGTTGGGAAGGGAAGTTTCTCTATGCTCCCCCCCCTTCCCCCTTCTTTTCAAAGTGCTAGTCAGAATCAGATCTCAATCCTGCAAGATGATCCTGATTGCTCCAGATTGAGCCAGGCAGCCCTGGTACCCACTCCTCATGTCCTTAGCAGTCCACTCTCCCCTATGTCTTCCCAGGAATCACAACCTGTTAACCTGTGCCCAGGGGAGAGTTTGGTATCCGAACCTCAAATCTCTCAATCTCAAAGCTTGGCTCTTGAAGAGTTAAGAGTTTGCTGACCTACACCTGTCTCAAGGTGTATTGGATATTTTGAAGGCCTCTAGGAAGCCTTCCACCAGGGCTACCTGGAATTCAAAATGGATGGGATTTTCCATATGGTGTGCTGGTAAACATATTTCCCCAGAATCTGCTGGTGTGCCCACGATCCTGGATTATTTGGTGCATTTGAATTCCTTGGGGCTGAGACCAGCTACCCTAAAAGTGCACTTGGCAGCTGTGTCTGTCTTCTTGTCAGCAGGTAAGCCCTCTTCTTTATCAGCTCACCCTGTGTTCTCCAAGTTTTTTAAAGGGTTGCTTCACATCAATCCTCCGTTCAGGGATCCTGCCCCTGCTTGGGGTCTTAATATTTGCATCGCTCAACTTATGCAACCCCCTTTTGAGCCATTGTCTTCAGCAGAGCTGAAGTATTTGACTTGGAAAACTGTGTTTCTGGTAGCCATCACCTCTGCCAGGAGCATAAGTGAGCTACAAGCCTTGTCAGTGGAGCCTGATTTCATCTCCTTTCATAGAGATAAGGTAGTCCTCAGGACTAACAGGAAGTTTTTGCCTAAGGTGGTTTCAGACTTTCACCTTAATCAATCCATGTCTCTCCCTGTGTACTTCACTGACCATTCCTCCTCTGGTGAGAGGAGATTGCACAGTTTAGATGTCAAAAGAGCCCTTAGTTACTATATAGAACGTACCAAGGGTCACAGGTTCGAATCCCTCCAATTGTTCCTCACCTATGGTGAGGTTGGTAAAGGGAAACCTGCCACTAAAAGATCCATTGCCAGGTGGATTGTCTCTTGTATCCAATTCTGTTACGAAAAACTGGGTAAGGTTCCTCCCTTAGGCCTGAGGGCTCACTCTACCGGAGGTACAGCTGCATCTCTGGCTGCTGGCAGGGACATTCCTATTCTAGAGATATGTCAAGCTGCTACCTGGAAAACAGTTCACACTTTTACTAAGCATTACTCCTTGGATATCCAGGCTAGGAGTGATGCTCGATTTGGCACAGCCGTGCTTCAGAGCCTATTTCCCAAGTAGGTTCTGTCCCTCCTCCATAGAGGTACTGCTGTGTAGTCTGCATATGTCATAATATAGCAAGACTTCATGTTGTTTGAAGAAAAAATTACTCACCTTAGTAATGTTGTTTCATCTAATGGAGTCTTGCTATATTATGACCTCCCCCCCAGCCTGCCCCTCTCAACCTCTGTTTTTGGGATGTGGGTGGGCAGTGCAATGTTGGCACTTCTTTGATGCCCACTTCATTTCACCCTTCTAGGGTGCTTAGGTGTTATGCTTAAGTTTCTTCTTGAATCCCCAGACTTGCGTCTTTGTTTTGGGATCAAGATCAAAAAGGTGTTTTTGTAGTTAGTAGCCAGTGGCTAGTGTAGGTTTAAGGCTTCCACACAGAACCTTAGTGAGTTTTTGCTCATAAAGATCTGACAGTTTAAGTTTGAGCTTCAACAGACAGAGTGTTCAGCCGAGTTCGCGCTCAAGATTCCATGCCCTGCATGGAAGTTGACTCTTTCACCTCCGGAGCAGTTCTAACCTGGGGTTATACTGCATATGTCATAATATAGCAAGACTCCATTAGAAGAAACAACATTACTAAGGTGAGTAATTTTTTCTTTGTGCTGGCTCTTGCACGACAAAAATGTACTTTACTGTATCATGGGCAGCAGATTCGTCTTTATCCCGACCTTAGCTATGCCACAAGGCAAAAGAAAAATAAATTCAGCTGGCCCGGTGGCTCTGAGGGTTGAGGTGCTGGATGCCACGCCTCGCACCACACCAGCGACCCGGGTTCGGGAACAGACTCGGGCCGCCAAGGGTTGGCAGGGGAGAGGAAGGATTGAGCGTCCCATGACTGCTCTCCTTCCTCTGGGGAGGGTTGGGGCATTGCAGCGCACTGTAGCGACAGCTGGTGGAGGCCGGCTGCATAGCGGCGAGCAGCAGAATGGGGGAGAGCTCGGTGGGCGTCGGCACGTTGTGCCTTGACACCATTGGCACATCCGACTGGGAGGACAGACAGAAATGGCGGAGTGCAATCTTGCTGCTGATGGCCGTGGTACCCAAGAGATCCTGCATACAGGGTGTGTGAGCGATTAAAGGCCGGGCCTGGGGAGTGTCTGTCGGTGCCAAAGATCATGAGGGATTCGCTCCGCGGGAGGAGAAATAAAGATGATCTATAAAAAAAAAAGAAAAAAAGGAAATTCGACAGTGCGAGCCATTTTAAGGGAAGCTGAAGTTTCGCACAGTATCCTTTTTCCGGCCTGATTGAGACTGGCACATCGGGGGAAGGTGCATCTATTTTCTGACCCAACGGAGGCTCTAAAGTGGACCCAACACCATGTTCAAGCAAGGCATCACAGTGAGCAGCAATCCGAAGATGAGGAAGATCCAGGGGATACCTGATTGCCTACAAGAGTAAGATTACCTAGGTTTGCCAAATAGTAAACAAACTTAAAAAAGGGAGACGAAACAAAAAATATTCGGAACTTTTGGATTTTGTTTGTCTGGATCTGGGTCAGTACAATTTCATTATACAAGTTTTTGTAAAAAATAAGTTCAGACCCCTTCAACAGCGAATATAGTTTCATTCATTCTAGCATTAATGGAAATGACTGTCCTGTTAAATTGCTATTGTTACAGTATGTTTTTATTATTTTTATTTCAAGTCTCATTTTCTGTGTAGAGCATGAGTCTATATCAGAAGTTCTCAAATGGTGAGGCCAGCCTCCTTGGGGAGGCCCCAACCTGTTCCAGGGGAGGCTCAAGCAAGTCTGAAAAAGTACTGGATTTAAATTTTGAGTGTTATGTATTTTGTGTGAAGAAATGGAGCAAACTGAAAGAGGATAATAGTAGGTGAATTTTATATATTTATTTACTAATAGGTGACAAGGGAAGGTGAATGAGCCAAGGTTCATTTCAAGTGTACCCTGGGAAGGGTAGGGAGTGAATACATTTCAAAAGGTAACTGCAAAACAATCAAGCAATACACAATGAGCAATAGTGTAAACAAACATGAACAATAAACTAATAATGAGTATTGGTAACTGATCAATGTGTAGACTGACGGTAGAAGAACAGCCAAATACAAGGGTTGAGCATAGAAGTGCTAAGAGCAGTAGCAGGAAGGAGCAAAGTAATCCCAGAGAATTTGCTTAGGAGCAGAGGAGGTGGTGGAGAGGCAAAGTATGTAGGAAGGTTATTTCATATAGAGAGGAAACAGAGAAAGTAGTATGACCCATGAAGGTACTGCAACAAGGGGTAACAATGGTTCAAGGATGAAATTAGGGGAGCAAGTAGGCTGGCCTATGGGGGGTTACAATAAGCTTAATAATAATAATAATACTTGTTTATCTTATTTATTTGTTATTCACACAACACCTTTTAGCACAGGAGCTCTTTTTCAAAGGTTCCACATCAGTATAAAACAAAGAACTGAATGTGAGCCAAGTACTCAAAAGGGTTTCAATTTATTCATGGTGTACTGCGCAAAGTACAGCATGTTATTTTTCTTTGGGGAGACACAAGATTATTTCAATTTTTAAGGGAGACACAAAATCTTTTCCATGGATTTGGGGAAGCTCACTGTGACAATGTCTAAGAACTAGTGGTCTATATTGAATATATACCCTTCAGGTATGAAGTATTGGTTGATGCATGAACCTCACTTCCTTTGATAGGGAACGGAGACTGGATTTATTTTAATACTGATTTTATTTTATTCATGGAGCTCATGGGCTTGATATGAAAACAGCAAACACTACTGTTAATATAGGTTTTAAAGGTTCCTTGAGCCTGTCCAAGATACCCTCCAATGACGCATCTTAATGATGAGTACGAAGCATTTAAATTACGTGTATTAAGAGGGGTGGCGCCCTCAAGATTGATGTAACATACCCTCATGTATCTCATCTGGATTGAGTATTGTATTCAATAATGTCAAATTAATAAAAACAAAGTTTTTAAAAAAAAAAAGACATGATGCCCCTCTCGACGAAGCTGAGGCACCAGGACTGTAAGCACCTTCAAGAAAACCATGGGGCTGTTGTAAGGCCGAAGGGAAGTGCCCTGTACTGGAAATGTTGGCTCAGTATCAAGAACTGGAGATACTTCTGGCAAGACTGATGGATGGGAATGTGAAGGTTCGGATCCATCAGCTCTGTAAAAGCTAGGAAATCCCCTGGCTAGACAGCTCGGTGATGACTGAGCACAATCGCCCCAATCTGAAGGAGGTGCTTCCGGGTCTCTGACACAACCTGTCTCTTTACAGCATCCTCAGAAACTGGGGACGTCAGCCAACGCCCCCTTGAGGGGATTGCTGAAAAGTCTATTGCATAGCCCAAAGCTAGAATTTCAAATACCCATGTGTCTGATGTCTGAGCCCATCTTGAGTAGAAACTGAGTAGTCCTTCACCAAGGGGGGACAAGGATGGGCCCGCATACCCTCATTGTGAGGTACCATGCTTTTGCCCTGGACCTCCAGTACAACGTCTTGCAAGGGCCCCTCTGTTACTGTAGCCCTTGTTACCCGAGTAGGCTCCTCTATTTCTCTGGTTACTGAAGTTCTGAAAGGACGAAACCCTCCACGAAATTTCCTGCACCTGCCGCTACTTTGACCTCATGTGGTTGTGGTGGGCTTATGCTGTTGCGTTGACACTGGAAGGTGGCCCGTCTTTTCCAGCTGAACCTTCAAAATATCAAGACAGAACCAAACACACCTCCCTGAAAGGGGAGGTTAAACAGCATAGACTCTGAAGCTGAATCAGCAACCCAATGCCTGAGCCAGATGCCTCACATGGCCCACAATGTGGTAGGCAGAGCGAGCCAACATGCACAAATTCTCCACTGGGAGGAAGGAAGGAAGCTGCCCAGAGTAGTAACCCACAAAATTCTCCACCATAGAATCACCTAAGAAGGTGGAGGCCATGGCAACCAACTGTAAGATGCTTTCCCCTTCCGATTCGGGAGGAACAATGCTGCCCAGAGTAGTAACCCACAAGTTTAACACTCTGGCAACATTAAAAGAGGCATAGGAGGTGTGTAGGTTTGAGCCATTAGAAGCGAAAGCCCTCCTACATGCAGCATCCAGTTGTTTGTCTTAGGAATCTGATGAGGCCAGTGACCCTTCAGTAGGATTATTGGTGTGTTTAACCGAATTACACACAGCCTTATTCGCCAGTGGAGGGGCTTCCCACTGATGACATTTTTCCTCTAAAAAGGGAAAGGACTGTGTATTTGGTAGATACTTTCTCTGATCCACACCTGCCCATTCTTGCTCAATAATTATTTTGGTAACAGTGAATAAAACTCTGAAAACACTTTGGAGCAGAGGAGGACACGGACAGAATCAGATTGACGTCCACTGTCTCCACGGACTGTTCCTTCTTGAGCTGTAAGGACCTACATGCCTCAGCTATCAAAAAAGACAAGGACTTGTCAGACAGGAGAGGTACAGGAATCCTTGACCTGGGTTCCATCCACTCCCCTTCCTCCTCCTCAGGGGGAACATTCTCTTTATTAGAGAGCAATTTTTGAAGATCAGGAGTTTCCCCAAGATCCCTAAAATCTTCATCCTTACCCTCCAAGTACTCAAGGTTGGGGTCTGCCTGCAAATCTGTCTCTGCAGTCTTGTCTTGCTGCAACACACCTGGATGTGTGTGAGGAGCTCAGTTTGGAGTCAGGTGCATCTGCAGGGATGTCCTGCCAAACATCAGGGCCCAAAAGCTCAGCAAGGAAAAATGGCAAAGATTTCCAGAATTCTGCCTATCCACTGCCAACTGAAGAACCAGGTGCCCCCCCCCCCCCAGTTCAGAAAACCATCTGGTGGTGGGGGGGGGTTGTTAGTGAAATATTATGCTGGGCAACACGAAGGCAGTAGGAACTCACGGGGAAGGGTCTCATCATCCTTTTGCAGGTCTTACATCTTTTTGGAATTAATGGTTTCTAATAAGTCATGGTGCCAGGTATGCTAAAAACAATATCTAAATAGGTCAGCTGACCGCTGTAGGCTGTGTAATAAAGAAGTCAGAAGTTTTCCTGTGTTCACTCCCTGATAGCAGAAAATTACAATAAAGTGCAGTCGCCAGTTAGACCAACCGACTGCTGCAGGCTGAACAGCAATAACTAAATAAACAGAGCTTGCCCACATGCACGTCCTGCTGTCCGAATAAGTAAAGGCAGTGTGAAGCAGAGAGCCGCACGTCTACTGTGGCAGAAGCCTAGGCACTCGCTCTCAGACTGGCATGCGCATATCAAAAATGTCCTATGCTATGTCGTCGTACTAAGCGGACGGGTGCGCGCACCTCCTGGCATGCGAAGAACCTAATGCGAGTAGAGAGAAAAGATGCAAATATAGAGCATGCGCCCTACCACCATCAAAGCCCTGGATGACGAGAAGTACTGAGCGTTCAGAGGGCTGAGGTAAAAAAAAAAATGTTCAGACGGCTCTCTAAATGCAATGTAAGTATAGCACAAAACGAAGCACTTAACTCCACACAAGGGAAAAAGATGTAGTCCCCAGCAGCCCGAACCTGGAGGGAACGCTGCTAAACAGAAAAAAAAAAACGATCTGCAGACACTCTTAAAGGGAAAATTCCAACTAAAGTGGCAATACCCCACAAAACAATACGTTTCAAAATAACCAGCAGCAGAATGAATTACAGTACCTGAAGTCTGAAGGAGTGGGGTGAGGAACTAAGCCCCCTCGAGCCCTATACTGCCCCAAAAGCAATACGAATAGATTGCACTTACCTGTTGTACCTTTTATTTTTTTTTTTAAATAACTGGAGACCATAGAAAAACAAAACACCTTAAGCAAGGTAGATGTGTCCCCCAGTCCAAGCTGAGACAGTGGAAATGGGGAGAGCAGGTTAGTCCATTTGAGAGCTACAGCTTAACAGGTACGATTTTAATTTAAGGGTGCTCCCTGTTACCAGGCAGCCCCAATTTGCAGTGCAGAATTGCTGCCCCTAAACTGAAAACAGAAATCTGTTCAGGGAAGGTTGAAAAACGTCTGTCCCCAACAAATGGCACAGCTAAACTGGGGAGTTGCTGCTGCTGGGAAGGTTCATGTGCCAAGCTTTCTAAAGCTTGGGCTGTGCCATTTCCCTTAGTAGGGGTGCACTATATACCCAGTAGTTATGACTTCCTATTGACAATGTGGAGTGCTAAAGAAATTGAGCTTAACGCCACTGGTGAGGTTTCATTCAGGTTCAGACCTGCCTGTTGTTCACATTGTGTGCCCCCCCCCCAAAAAAAAGTAACTCAAGTCTGGAGTTGCATAAAAGCCAGTACTGCACGATTCAAGATATTATGCAGCCACTAGCCAGCTGGCTTTATCTGCTGCGGAAGGCATCAGTTATTCTAATATGCAAGTGAAAGGAGCCAGCCACTCTCTGAATGGAGCAGTGGACTCCTTTCAGTTACGCAAACTTTACACCCCAAAACAGAAACATGCACCAGGCTCAGCCTTGCTGATCATTTGGCTGTCACTGCCAAGCCCGCTGCAGTGTGAGCTGCACTGGACCGGACAGAGAGACACCTCTAAACTGCCATGCCTTGTAACAAAATGTTCCTTGCGCATGTACAAGCGAACGTAAAAATGAAGTACTACAGTACTTACAATTTTAATTTCTGGTGTTTCTTAGCTGACCATGAAAGATTTCCCTTCTACGCTCACCTGCTTACTAGAGAAAGTTCTGCAGTTTAACCTATGTGTAAACCCTCCCCCCACGGGTGGGGCTTACCTTAGTTTACCGCCCTGGGTGCTGCTTTGCCCTCGACCACTTGGTGCCACTAGTCCTGGTCCTCTAGTGCGCTCCTGCTGGCCCCCGTTAGTGTATTCCTGGTAAGGGAGACTGGAGGAGTAAAGTGTCAAAAGTAAACCACCAGCTTGGCGACGTGGTAAATGCCGTGCTGGCACCTGGTGCACGCCTCCTTGCTGCCGATTCAGTGTGCAAGCTGGCTGTGGACAGCTTGAATGTTTAGAAGTGCTACGGTGCCCAAATGTTAAAGCTGTTGTGGTGGCTCTTACAACTGTCTCCCTCGTATGCTCCAACCACCATGGACACTAGTAGCAGCATTGGGGGTCCAGAGGCACACCTTGGGGAGAGCAAAATTAAATGTGTAACAGCCCTCTTAAGTACTATACATTTAAAATTGAGTGCATATAGCTTTAAGAACAGCCAAGGCTGCTATGGGATGAATGAAGCTCTGCCTGTCACCTGGGGGGGGGGGTCAGCACTACAGTATTCATGACAGGCAGGGGGAGTGCCCTCCAGAGCCCACTCTGCCACTGGATGACTGGGCAGAGGGGCACCCACCAATCCCTGGGGGCAGTGAAATTTAAAATAATACAGTTGGGCTGCAAACAATTGTTAACGATGGGACTTTGAATAAACTGTTATGCAGCAGCCATTTTTGTTGCCTCTAACCCCTGAGGCAGCCAGTCAGTGCTCAAGAAGCCCAAGACCTGCAGCCATAGCTCCTGGGTAGAGGGAATGAACAGTGTTCTTGGAGCGAAACAGGCAACCAATCGAGCATCGAAGGGACTTCATACATACTAATTTTAAAGATGGACAGCTATATTCAGCCAATCAGAAGTTACCATTTTCTCCCGCCCGGACAGTTACAGCTTAGGGCAGCAGTTTTCGTGACTTTTCGCACTTTGTCATAGTGAGCCTCCACCCAAGCCTTGGAAAAGATCTTGAGCCTCCCCCCCAAAATAGAAATCATTTTGGACCCTCCCCATAGTTAGAACAACTATCGTACTTTGCACAGTATACAAGGAATGCAGTGAAATTCCTTGGAGTAGTTGAGCTTATTCTTATTATTCTCCCTCTGTGTAACCCCCATCCCCATGTCAGCCTACTCGCTCCACAATTCTGAGTTTTGGACCCTATTTACCCCTTGTTGCAATACCTCCATGAGTCCAACTGCTTTCTTTCAGTTTTACCTTGTTCTTAAACACCTTCTCAGGGACCATTTTGCTTTGTCCTGCTCTTGCTCCTAGTACCTCTCTGCATAGCCTTTGTATTTGTGCTCTTCTGCAGTCAGTGTAATGGGTCAGTTGTTACCTTGTTCTTATTCATTTGTATTATTTAGCATTTTGTTTTGCATAGTTTCCAAAAACTGTATTTCCTCCATTCAGTTTTGCCCTGTGTCTCACCAGGAAATGTATTTTCTGAGTGCGACTTTCCTGGTCATGTATTTTGTACATAAATTTGCATGCCATTATTCACTTTAGTATGCCAGATCCTTTCACAAAAAGCATCCAAAACTTGACATTTAAATATAGTACATTTTAAGGCTTGCTTGAGCCTCCCCTGGAACAGGCTGGGGCCTCCCCTGGGAGGTTGGCGTCACCATTTGAGAAACCCTGGCTAAGGGCAGTCAGGCTGAAACTCTCCGTGAGACGGGTGAGCTTGGACTGGGTTTGAATGTCTGCTTAAGGCTTCCACAGCCAAGCTCCAGGAGAAGTGCCAAAACACATTCTACTGTCTAGAAATCCAGAGTGTTTACAACTGAAACACTGCAGCATCCTGAGAAAAAGCCCTCAGCCTGTGCGGAAGGTTGGACTGTATTCCTGTTGAGAGCCTGGCTGTTTCTTGGGTTCAAGCAGCCAGAGTCAGAAAGCACCTGCATAAAGTACCCGTTGCCTGGGGAAAGCCAGTTCGAAGTGAGAAATCTGCTTGTGTTTAGAAGCTGCAGTTTGAAACCTGTCTAGCGACTGTATGCCACCCCTAACCGTAGGGAGTGAGCTGGTTGGTCCCAAAGGTATCCACTGCTGCCAGCCGCAGGGAAGAAAAGACTGTGTGATCTCCTGAGTTCTCAGACAGAAGCTACTGCCAACAAGGACAGTCTGGAAAGTCAGCCAGGTAGTGCTACTACTAGATGCTACACTTCGTCACCTCTGGAAGCATGTTGGCCATGGTCCCCAGTACTACCCTATTCTAGCATCTGATCCAGCCTGCAGCCACCTGAAGGTGACAAGCTGCAAGACGTCAGTGGCAGCTACTGCAACCGCCAGTATTGCCATTCCAGGCCATAGCATCACCTTTGCTCACCACCTACCTGTCCAAACATTTCACATCCAGAATTGGAGCAGGCCTATCAAGTACCTCGCATTGTTTCCTCAATTAGTACAATACATCAGAAACCTTGACACTTTCCTTTCAAAAAAAGCTTATAGAAGGTGCCAATAGGGAAGAATTCTTACCTCTGCCAATACCTCTCAAGTGACTTAAAGGGAAATGTTTATGTAGGATTAAATGTATCAGTATTGTTACCAATGGAAATCTGCTTTACATAAGCTCTTGACCGAACCTGTAACACTCTTAGGGTCAGAATTATAACCCATTTAGTTGCCCCTCCCATTACATACTAACATACTAAAATGCCAGCAGAATAGGCCTAACGGTCTTTCATGTCTGCTTGTTTGGTCAGCCCCCACCCTGGGAGCTGTCCTTGCTGCCCCCCTTGACCTCTCTGGCTTCTCCCTTCCCAGTCCCGGATATTCTAGTTGCACAGGACTTTGCTTCTAGAACCCTTCCCCTGTACCTGTCCCACCCCCTCTTGAACCCCTCCACTATCTCTGCCTCCACCAGCCCCCTGGGCAGCGCATTTCATGGCTTCACCACCCTCTCAGTGAAGTAGCACCTCCTCCTTTCTCCCCTGAATCTCCCCCCCCTCCAGCTTCCACCCATGCCCTCTAGTTGCCCCCTCTTCTTCCTTCGGAGCACCCTGACTGCTGCTCCCCTATTTACCCCTTCATGTACCTGAAGATCTCTATCATGTCCCCCCGGTCCCTTCTCTCTTCCAGTGGGTACATATTTAACTCTTCGAACCTCTCCCCATAGGTCCTGTCCACCAAGCCCCAGACCATTTTGGTTGCTCTCCTCTGGACCCTCTCCAGGAGTTCAGTGTCCCTCTTTAAGTGTGGCCTCCAAAACTGTACGCAGTACTCGAGGTGCGGCCTCACCAAGCAGTTATACAGAGGGAGTATCACTTTCCTCCTCTGAGGTGATCTCCTAGCGATGCATCCCAGCATCCTGCTGGCCTTGGCCGCTGCCCTCCTACAAAGTCTCAGAGTTGTTCTATCTTGACATCCACCACCACTCCCAGGTCCCTCTCAGTCATTGAGACTTGTAGCACCCCGGATCTACACTTGACCCGGGTTTCTGGCTCAGGTGCAGTACCTTGCATTTTCCTGCATTGAACCTCAGCTTCCACTTTCTAGACCACCTTTCCAGAGCCTCTAGGTCCCCCAGTAGGGCCACCTTCCCCTCCTCTCCATCCACCACCACCCCCAGTTTTGAGTAATCTGCAAACAGACTCATCTTACTCCTAATACCCTTTCTTATGTCAGAGATGTAGGCGTTGAACAGGAGGGGCCCAAGGACCAATCCCTGAGGGACCCCACTAATGACCCTCCTTGGGGGTGAGACTATCCCAACAACCACGAGCCTCTGGGTCCGGTCCTGGAGCCAATTTCCTATCCATCTGATCATCTGGTTCCCCACCCTCATTTCTCCCAGCTTATCCAACAGACCCCCGTGAGGAACAGAGTCAAACACGTTGCTGAAGTCGAGAAAGATGACATCCTCCGGTCTACCCAGGTCCAAGGCACTTGTCACCCAGTCATAGAACTCCACAAGGTTTGTCTGACACGGTTTCCCTGGGACAGATCCATGCTGCCCATCGTCCAGCCACCCGGACTTTTCCAGGTCCTCCCCAGCCTCTCCTTGACAATGCCCTCCATCACCTTGCCCACCACTGAAGTCAGGCTGACGGGCCTGTAGTTCTCTGCCACCTCCCTTGATCCCCTCCTGTGGATAGGCACTATATGCACCACCTTCCAGTCCTGGGGCACCCACCCTGTCTTCAGAGAGATGCTGAAAAGATCCGCCAGGGGTTTTGGCAGGACATCCGCCAGTTCCTTCAGCACTCTGGGATGTAATTTATCTGTCCCCGGTGCTTTCTCTGTCTTACGGGACCTGAGAGCTTCCCTCATTATCTCTGCTGTGATTTCCATCTCCGCTACCTTGTCCCCCTGCTTTGCCTTCCCCCCTCCTGCCCTCTCTCCCCAGACCCGCCAATCGGTAAGGTCCCCCTCCTCAGTTTCACCGTCTCCTCCCTTGTATGATGCAGCACCCCCATTTTCTGTGGTGAAAACTGAGGTGAAGTACTCATTTAGTACCTCAGCCTGCTCCCCAGGTCTTGTGCCCATCCCTCCCCTGTTTTAATCCTGCTAATCTGCCTCTTCACCCTCCATTTTTCCCCAGTGTATCAAAAGAACCCCTTGTTCCCTCTCCTAATTTCCCTGGCCAGGTTCTGCTCCTTCCTTGCCTTAGCTGCCCTCACCACCCTAGTGGCCCTTCTGGCCATCAGCTCATACTCCCCTCAATCTCTTCCACTCCTTGAGCATTTGAAATGCCTATGAGCCGCCTTCTTTTCCTTCACCACCTCCTGAACCTCCTTGGTCCACCAGCAGGGTTTCCGGGCCCTACCACATTTTCATCTTAGTCTTGTACAGGTGCTGGTAGCATCCTGCACCCCCCTGCTGATGGTTTCCCACCTACTGTTAGCGTCCATGTCTGGCCCAATCCCATCCAAATGCTTCTTAAGGATCTTTCCCATTTCCTTGAACTCAACCCCCCTGAAGTCAGTTACCTCCATCTTTGTGCAGCCTTCTACCTCTCCTAGGTCCAGGCAGAACCAGATCGTGGCATGGTCGCTCCCCGCCAACAGGTCCCTTACCTCCAGACCCTCAATCTGGTCACTGTCTGCCAGGATCACATCCAGTATCCGCGCCTCGCTGGTTGGTTCCACTACCTGCTGAGTTAGGAACGCGTCCTGAAAGGCATCCAACAACCTCTGTTCCCTGGCCACCGAGGATGTCATAGTCTCTCAGTCCATTCCTGGCATGTTTAAGTCCCCCAACACCACCACCCTTCCCCTGCCCAAACTGCAGTGTCTCTTCACATCTGCCACCAGACTCTCCTCCAGCTCCTCTGCCAGCGTGGGAGGTCTATGCACTGCTCCTGTTTTTACTCTTTTGCCCCCCCCCTTGTTATCAAGGTGATCCAAATCACCTCCACAGTTCCCTCTGCCTCCTCCACTCCTCCTATGCCAATGCAGTTTTTGATTATTATGGCTACCCCTCCTCCCCTTCCCTCCCCCCTGTCCTTCCTGAACATGGTGTAATCCTCCAGGTTCAGGTCCCAGTCATGCCCTGCGGTGGCCCAGGTCTCAGTGACCACTGCCACATCCACCTCTCCCTCAGTTAGCATCGTCTGGAGCTCAGGCATTTTATTGTCCAAGCTCCTGGCATTTAGCAGGACTAGTTTCCACCCTTTCCTTACACTTCCATTTCCCCTGCTCGCATTCCCATGGGGATTCCATCTTCCTCCGGTCAGCACCTTACCAGTCGGCCTTTTCCCACATTCCTCCAGCTCCTTGGGGGGTGGAGACAGATTCCCTCCTTTATCAGACCACTCTCGGCAGCTTTTTCTCCCATCCCTCCCCCCTTCACAAGTTTAAACCCCACCGTTCACCAACGAACCCCTCTATTTTCAATTTAAGGATTTCCTTCCCTTCCAAAGTGAGATGGAGCCTATCCCTAGCATATAGCCCCTTATCCTCCCAGGTCTCCCCCCATCAACCCATACCCTCTGGCCCCACACCACTCCCTGAGCCACTGGTTTATCTCTCTAATCTTCCTTTTGTGTTCCCCAGTAGCCCTTGGCACCGGCAGGATTTCCGAGAAGGAAATCATGCATCCTATGTCATGACAGACCCTGGCAAGCTCCCTGAACCTTGCCTGTATCTCTAGCTCACTATTTCCCTCAATGTCATTGGTACCCAGGTGGACCAGTATGTCCAGGGAATCTCCGCAGTCCTTTGCCAGCTGATGTACCTCATGCTTGGCCCTGTGCACCGTTAGTCAAGGGAAGCATTTTGTTCTAACCGGACAGGCTTCCCCCTTCCTATCCCAACTGATACCCCTGATCATGGAATCACCCAACAGGAGCACTCTTGACCGCCCCTTTTCCTCCATCCCCCCCACCGTGTCCCTCATCCTTTCTACCGGCCCCTCCCCTCAGCTGGCTCCTTGCTCCTCCCCCTATCTGGGTGCCACCTGCCGCCCCCTCCTTATTTACCCTGGCCACCTCCTCCCCTCCGATCCTATGCCTCTCCTCTTCCTCCCGAGTATCCTTCTGTACCCCGCTACTCCCATCACTGCTTGCGACTAATCCCCCCCCCTCCCATCTACTATACTTGCCTGGCTTGTCCTCCCTTCCTTCCCATCTCCGTTCGGGCCCTCCTTGCCTGTCATGCTCCCCGGCCTAAACCCTCAGCTGCCTTTACTGTATCCTCTTTGTACTTCTGGTCCCTCTCCTTGCCCTTTCCTCCCAACTGGTCCTTCTCCTTTCAAACAACATGAAGTCTTGCTGTATTCTGACAATTGCAGTGATTCCCAACCTTTGAACTGCCCTGGAGAACTAAGGGTTAACTTTCCATGCAGGGCATGGAATGCTGAGCTTGAGCTCGGTTGAAGTCTCTGTCTGGAGTGTTTTGAACCTAAACCGTCAGATTCTTTACTCCGCCTCACTGAACAGTCAATCCGGAGATTTCTCCTTCAGCTTGGTTCAAAGTCGGTTAAAGTTTTCAGTTTTTCGTAGGTTTAAACCGAGAAAAAAGTATCCGCATAGTCGGTTCAGTCTCTGTCTGTGGTGCCATGAGTACTAGATAGGAATTGTTCTATATATTTTTTCTGTGTGGAACTTGTAAAAGTGCGGTTGGTTCAGCTGAACTGACCATTTGATTGTGAATTTTGCTATATTTAGAGTGTGGTTACCGGTTCTTATCGGTTCTAAAGAACCCGTATTTTAACCGTTTTTTTCCAATACCCTGACACGGTTAAGAACCGATAAGAGAGTCTTGCCTGGTGGTTGCTGAAAAAAGGGTAAGTTTGGTTAGGTTGGCCATGTCTGAGAAACCCAAGAAAAAAACCGGACCCACTGGGTTTCAACACTGCAGTGAGTGTGGGGAGGTCTTTGCCAAGGCTGATCCCCACACCACCTGTGTTTATTGTCTGGGGTTTGACCACCTCGATTCAGACTGCCAAACATGTAAAATTTTCCCAAATCTACCCTCGAGAAGAGATTAGGTAGACTGAGGGAAAAGGAGGCCGAGAAGTCCGCTGACCCGGATGGCCAGCCCGGTTCGGTTTCGACCGAACCAGAAGGAGTGCCCTCTGACCAGGGCAATACTTCTTCGGGCAAAGGGAGAGCTGATTCTGAGGGATCTGTTCAGACAAAAAGAAAGCGCAAAGATAAATCAACTGGTTTGGATCCAGAGGTTCATGTCCCGACCACTGAAGAGATAGCCAGGGCGATTTAAGTTGTGGAATCGCTCCGTCCGGTTCTGACCGATCCGGCTCCTTCTGGCAGGGGTTCAGTTGGGTTGGTTCCCCCGGTTCAAGAGTATACCCTTGAAGAATCTTATGAACTGGAGTTTGAAGAGGAAGGGGAATTTGAGGATTATGATGTAAGTGAAGGTCTGGATGTGCCTGTGGAACCGGACATCTCCCCAGACAGACCATCAGGTGTTTCCCCTCCTAGGCTTTCTGAGTCCCCTTCCCATTTTATATTTTACAGGAAAGTGGCTGAAACCCTCCAGCTTCCTATGGAGGAGGCTGTGGAAGATCAAGAAGAGCCTGCTTATATAGAGATGATGGATATCCCAGGGTCCAGGAGACTGTCTATTCCCCTCCATAAATCTTTTGGGAAACAGACACAAAAAATCTTAAAATCTCGTAACACTGTACCTCCTGTGGATAAAAGAATGGACAAGAAGTATACACTTTCAGGCTCAGACACGGAGTTCTTATATCAGCATTGCAGCCATGTTGAGGTAGTGCAGGCTGCTGCCTGTGACAAGGCAAATATTCCCTTGGCTTCACACCCCCCTGACAAGGACTCCAGAAAGATTGATGCCATGGCAAAGAAGCAGTACATGGCATCTTCTTTGGAATTCAGGCAGGCGAATTACATGGCCTATACAGCCAGGTACCAGAAGTCCAGGTGGGACACTGTACTAGCACTGGCTAAACAGACCCCCCCCCCAGCTAGCCAAGGAGCTGGAGGCAGTGGTTGCAGATGGGATTGAGGCATCTAAAGTGCAATTTCATGCTGCTGTGGACTGTAATGATGTCTCATCAAGAATCATGGCTACATCTGTTGCTCTTCGGAGGATGGCTTGGCTCAGATGTACTAGCCTCTCGCAGGACACCCAGGCTAAGCCTATGGATTTTCCTGTAGTGGGTAATTCTCTGTTTGGGGAGCAGACAGAGAGTTACATGAAGAAAATGGACGAGTACAGGACCACTTATAGGAGTGCTCAGGCCAAGGAAAGGCAGGCAACTCCTCAGAGGCAGCAGTCTAGGGGCAGGGGCAGGCCTTTTCACCAATCACAGGCCTCTTCATTTTCGCAGGAGGGGGTTCTTCAGAGGGAGAGGCAGAAGGGGGATGAGCAGGCCCGCATCCACCCCTCTGCCTAAAGCCCCTGCCAAGCAGACACCCTGATGGGTCTGCCTGGGTTGACTCTCCGATTCCAGTAGGGGGCAGGCTGGCTTACTTTGTCCAGGTCTGGATGTCTGTTACATCAGACAAGTGGGTCCTGGAAGTAGTAAGCCAGGGACTGGTTCTCCGCTTCAAAAAATTTTCCAAAGATGAGGGTCAGATCTTTTCCACCTGCAAATCTTTCGGAAACCCTTGCCCTAGAGGCAGAGGTTTCTTCTCTCCTAGCTTTAAGAGCTATAGAAAGAGTGCCTACCCTACACTGGGGCAAAGGACTGTACTCCAGGTACTTTCTGGCCCCCAAAAAGATGGGGGAGTGGTGACCTATCCTAGACCTCAGATATCTGAACAAACATCTTTTAAAACCAAAGTTCAAGATGATAACTCTGGGAATAATCCTTTCCTCTCTAACGCCAGGGGACTGGCTAGCCTCCCTGGACCTCAAAGATGCCTATTTTCACATTCTCATCAGGTGCTCCCACAGAAAGTACCTCAGGTTCGAGTTGCCCTCAGGCCACTATCAGTTCAGAGCAATGCCCTTTGGCCTAACCTCAGCTCCAAGGGTTTTCACAAAGGGCCTGGCAGTAGTAGTTGCCTTTCTAAGAAGGCAAAAGATTTCCATATTTCCTTATCTGGATGATTGGCTATTAGTGGGTCAGTCTCCAGACCAAGTCAAGTCTCGCCTGCAAGTGACCCAGCAAATGCTCACTTCCCTAGGATTTCTTCTCAACCTTCCCAAGTCAGTTCTCAAACCAGTCCAGCTCCCTTACCTTTATAGGGGCAGAACTGGACATACTCAGAGCAAGAGCCTTTCTTCCTATAAAAAGGGTAAGGGCTCTTATGGAACTAGCTTCTTCCTTCAGCCTTCAGGTATCTCGACCAGCAAGGCATTTTCTCCAGCTCTTGGGCCATATGGCAGCTTCAACAGCAGTGGTCCAAGGGGCAAGATTCCAGATGAGGGATATTCAGTTCCACCTGAGAGCTTACTGGTCTCAGAGAAAGGACTCCCTTACCAAACTGATTCCAGTGACTCAGACCTTGATCCAGACCCTCCAGTGGTGGCAGGATCAGGACAATTTAAGACAAGGTGTTCCTTTTGTTGCTCAGCCTTGTTTAGTGGTCCTTACCATGGATGCTTCTCTTCTGGGCTGGGGAGCCCACCTGGGGTCCCTCACTGCCCAGGGCCTGTGGTCCCCCCAAGAATTCCTTCTACATGTAACCCCAACCCCCCTGCTTTTTTGCAAACGATAGGTGGTATGCTGTTTGAATCTGACAGCAGTACCAGGTAGGGACTGGGTTCAGGGAGGAATAGGTTACTCGGCACAAGGGCTAGGTTTGGCTACTCTGCACAGAGGCACCCAAGTAAATCCAGACACAAGAAGCAATAACTGTAATGTCCAATACCAGGAATGGGATTCTAAAGTGTGGCTTTATTCACATCCAAGCAGAACAAACAAAGCATAGATGGACCCCCACGGGGCTACACTTCTGATAATACAGATTAAAAAGAATCGGAACACTTCCTCAACACTTCAGCCCTCAGGCTCTGAACCCACCGGGCACCCAGCCCAGACTTACACGCTGCTTTGGGTACACAACCCGAACTTGTACACTATTCTGCGATTTCTCTGGCTCGGCTCCCCTGCCGGCCACTTGAACACCTTCCATTTATCATGGAAACATTTTCTGGTGGCTCCCTAAACCACCTAAGAGCCTTCGGCTCCATAAGGGAAACTTCCTTTTAATCCCATGTCTGGATACTTTCCTCAGGCACTGGCCAAGTACCTGAGAAAGTAAAAAGTGCTACAGAGCAAATCCTAGAGGTGAATTTGGTTACTACTGATGGGGGGTCTCCCACCTCTCGCTTCCACAATTCATACCCGGCCATTTCTCTGGACATTAAACATCTCTTTCTGTAAAGCTTGGCAATGTAGATTAAAGGGTAAATGCATGTCACATTTCCTCTACTTGTCTTTGCTTTCCGACTGCGCTGGACTTGAACGTACTTTTACTTGGCTTAGCCCATTACTCTAGGTCTCCCATGCAAACTGCCGGCATTCAGAGCAGTACATAACCTGCTGAGCCTCATCAAAAGCCAGCCATTCCTGTTTCTGGCCATTGTCATCTATTCTCCATTTTTCAGTGAACTGACACACTCTCTTCTCCTTCTCACATTTCTTGCTCTGCTCAGCCTTCTTGAGATCCGTTGCATCTTGCTTTCTTTTTTGGGGCTGTCTCACTCCTTTTAAATAGCACCACATGGTGATGAACAGAGAAGTTGCTGAAGATGTCTGACTCACTACGGAGGAAAGTAATAGCTAATTCAAAGTGAAAAGCCCAGCCTGCACTGACAAGTGATGACGAGTACATGTAACGGAACACAAATTTTCTCGGAAATCTGTTCTTTTAGCACAAACAGGCAGTTGCGCAGCTCAACACCACTGGGCCCAGTGCTTCAGCTCACTGGAGGAATCTAATGGCCATCCGAGTGTTCTGCTCTAGGTCGGTGAAGAACAAGGAACACAGAATATCCATCCTGCAGTATAACATGCCTGCAGCCAACAATTGATGCCTGATCGGCGCATCTGAACCTTATCATAAAGCAGGCAACAAGAACGCACACAAACAGATCCAGGGAGGGAAGAAGTGACACCAACCTGCTTGGCAACTAAAGTTAAGCAATAAGGCATGACCAGCATGGCGTGTCAGATTAACAGTCTGTTCACCCCCTAGGGGTGTATCTGGCATGAGGTACAACTGATTGCCATATTGCCGAGGGAGTGATTATATAGACTGTTAATGTAACATGATCCGCGAAGTGCCATATTGTCTCATTGATCCAAAACAAGACAAGTGTTAATAAACAAAATTTATACTTCTGAATAAAGGGAGATTTTGATAAAAAGCTCTTCCACTAGCAGTTTAAGATTAGAATGCCAGATCAAAATGAGAATGCATCATTCCAGTCATTCAGCGAGTGCTAGTCGGAGGATGGAATGCTGACAAGACAGGAAGAATCCATGTGCCATGGTGATCAGGCCGACACATGACGTGACATGAGGGTGGATAATGCAAGGCTTTTGAAGAATCTGATTGCAACATTTCTGAGACAACCCTTTTTATACTAAAGAAATACAGGATGTTGAGTACATTGTGTCTTCTTTGGGTGTGGGTGTGATTAAGCTCTGCTTATACTGCACAGTCTTAAGACACAATACAGAACACAGTCATCACACACATCAAACACTGACTAGTCTGCACTGTTTTCCTAAGTATCACAATCAGTTTGGAGCAACTCAGCAAGTTAAAAAGAAAGTTCCAAGTTTGACAGGCCTGCGCTCCTCGACATAAGATTGTTCAGCCGTAAGACACTGACAACCAAACTGAAGAAGACTCGGCACTGCTCCCAAACTGACCAGTTTGGAATAGAGTAGTTACACTCTAAGCTCACACTGCACAGCATACCTCTCAACTGTCCCTGATTTTCAGAGACGTCCCTGATTTGGGCTCAAAATTTTCCTCCATCCCTTGTAAAATTTGTGTTTTTGTGACAGAACAGATGGGATTAAAAGCACAAAATAATGTCAAACATTAAAGTTACAGACTTCTTGTTCTTCCGAAAATGCGACACAAATCCTTTTATTCTTTCAGCTTTCTAAGTGAACAGTACCAGTTTTTAAGATGTGTCCCTAATTTGGGGTCTTTGTCCCTGATTTTTTTTTTCCAAGTCTTGTCCCTGATTCATGAGGCAAGAGGCTGAGAGGAACGCTGAACAGTTACTTAATTTAAAATACCATATTTATATAGACTCAGTAAGCAGGACAGGTACACTGAATTCCGATTCTTTGCAGGCACAGAAAAATCAGCACAAAATTAGAGTTAGTGACAGAATCCTGTAAGATTCTGGCAACAGTGAAAAACAGTTTTAGTCAGCAGAATTATTTACGCTGTACAACCAACAATTCCGGCTTTTCTGGTCTGATCAGTCTGCT
The DNA here is from genome assembly GCA_016271365.2 of Neoceratodus forsteri. NCBI lineage: Eukaryota > Metazoa > Chordata > Ceratodontiformes > Ceratodontidae > Neoceratodus > Neoceratodus forsteri. The sequence continues at coordinate 56,019,998 of JADMNL010000033.1, forward strand.
CCGTGAGTCTAAAATGCCTATTATCAGGCTGACATTTATTTATTTATTTTTTAATTTCTGTTCCCCCCCCCCCACTTCTCTCAGAGCCGCATCATCAGGAGATGCTAATTAAGCCTGTCCCTGCCTAGTGCCTTACCTGATAACGCCCGGTCCCTCCATCCTACCTCTGAACTCCCTGGGCGGGGTCAGGGTAGAGGCCAACCCCCGAATCTTGTGATCCTTGTCAGGGTCTGGGACTGCAGGCAGGCACTGGCACAATGGGACCTAGCTCGGCGCTCCGTCTTCCTAGCTCTAGAGTTTTTTTTTTCCCTTTTCTGTGGGATGTTGCATGCTCATATGTCAAGGCGTGCACGCTGACGTCTGCAATGTCCCTCTCCCTCTTTCCACGAAGGAGCTGCCCCTGGAGCTGATAGGTCCCAGACCTAACACCTGTGACCAGTCATGCCCCAGTGGCTTCAGCTTGCTGTCGCACCCCCAGACTCCGCCAGGGGTCACCACTTGTCGGACTGTAGGGCCCTCCCAACCCCCCGGAGAAGGCGAGCTGTCGTCGGACGCTCCAGCCTATCTCTCCTTGGCCAAACCCCGGGGGCCCGAGCTCATTCTCGAACCTGGGTCACTGGCGTGGAGCAAGATGTGGCATCCAGCGCCTCAACCCTCAGCGCCACTGGGCTGGCTCAGACTGACATTTTGACTCGGGTACACATGGTAGCAGACTGAGCAGACCAGCCAAGGTAACCTTTCCTGGTTAAACAATTTCCCCTTTCCTTGTGCAACTGAGATGCTGCACATTGCTGTTTTTATGGCTGCCTGAATCAGGTAGGATGATTATCATGTGGACCCTGGTAAAAAATGCTGGCAAGTCGGTGTCATGACAACACAACAATGATCATCAGTGTCTGACCAAGACAGTGTCTGGCAATCTCAATCTGCAGAGTTAGATTAGCATTTTTACTCCAGCGCTGAACGCCTAGCAGCACTAAGTTCTAGTCTTTCGATTGCAGTCTGCTCCCTGTGTCTAGTCTAAGTGACATTACCCTGTAATCTGGAAGCATGACTCAATTAATTATGTAGCACACACTAGCATACATATTAAGAACAGAACAGTCAGCTTACAGTGAATAAAATCAATGGTAGCACCACGCTGCAGACTCTTACTACTCAGGTGACTCGGGCCCTGTCCACACTGGCAAGTCTGTACCATTACCGCGGAGTGCAACCGCTACAGAGTCTGACAGAAACGGTGCACGGCCGCATTGGTAATGGTACCTGATCCGGTTAAGCTTCCGATCTTGAGACCTGTTTGAAGGTAGCCTCGAGATCGGAAACAGGAACGTTTGGTAGCAAAAATGGTAAAAAGTTATGTGCACTCACCAGTGCAGATGGGTGAGAGCATGATGTTGAATCCTTGGTCCTCCATGGCTGCGTCAGGTATCCCATGATAGAGTGCGGCACCTCCGACCCTCCATTTATTATTAAAATAGACATACCCACCCTGATCCTATCACAGCAGTCCCCCAAATCCTGACCCTCTATTCTTTTAAATGTGTTACCCTCCCTGCCCTTATCTCAGCACTGCTTCCAGACCATAAACATCCCAGAACTCAGCATACATTCTGTTCAGCTAGTGTACCCTCCACACACCCAGCTCATCAGTTTTATGATAGCAAGGTGATACGGGCTGTGGTGACTTCTGCACTGCAATAAGTGTTCAGTGCACATAACAGAACCCATGCAATGCTGTCATGCTCGTTTCTGTTTACTGTGGCCATGGAAACGAGAGGTAGCATGCTGGGATACGTTGAGAAGTGACACACAGGATTCTGGGAGTATGTGTGTCACTTCTCTAAATATGGATTTAGGCGGCTTTCAGAATCGTTTGGAACTGTCGCTTGAGGAGCCAAGTGCGGACGCAAAAAGCTGCAGAATGCACCATCAGGAAGAACACTGTGACGAGAGTGTGGACACACGGTAACAGTGTGCAACCATTACACTCCTATGCTTGTGAGTGTGGACAGGGCCTCACTGACCACCGTAACCAGGTTGTGTTGCAGTTCTGCACATAAAACTTGGTCAACAGCGGTCAGAGACGATTGTGTGAGAATACTGAGAAGATGCAGCATGACATGACAGGGAGACAACCGTCTGATGGGCAAGTGATAGACCAGCATGATAGGCAAGGTATTTTATTTTCTCACTCAGAGATTTTGCTATGTCATTCTCAGAGTTGACAAATAAAATACCCTCAGCCTTTGCTGGTCTGTGACTTGCTCATCTGTTCACCATGCTTCTGTCATGCCTCTCAGTATCCTCACACAATCATCTCTTTTAGCTGTAATGACCAAGTTTTATGCAGAGTCGCAACACAACATGGTTACTGTGAGTGTGGGCAGTGAGTCGTCTAACTACTGTCTGCATCTAAAGCCGGTGCTCCCATTAATTATTCATGTTGTTCTGAACTGAGAGACTAGAGAGGGATTGTTACAGCAAAGCATGAGGAAAAAAAATAACAGCAACAGCAGCAAATTCTGAAGCAAGTTATTTATTTATTTTTATTTATTCATTCATTAAGCATCAATTTACAACCTTTGAGCCAGAGACTCGTTTACAAAGGTACTTCGTCACAGAGAAGACAATACAGTGATAACAATTTAGTACAGAGAAACAGTATACATTTTTTTTGTTTGTTTTTTTTTGAGGGTACAGGAGGACAAATGAGATCAACAGTTTACCACATACAGGGCTGGTGAAGTTAACATTGTTCAGGGAAATAACTAGAACATCAGAAAAACAATAGGATATCAATACAGTGCGTTTTAGTGGAGTCAACAAGGAGGTAACAGGAACCAAGGGTAGAGAAGGTAAGTTAGTGAAGGGAGCAAGCTGACTTGGACTCTATCACTATTCTGGGTGATGACTGACTCATTGACCACTGCACTGTAAGCTAGGTTGTGTTGCAGCTCTGCATAAAACTGAACTGGGTAATTACAGTTATCGGAGTCAGAGATGATTGTGTGAGGATACTGAGAGGCATGACAGGGAACAGACAGCCCTGATGAGCATGTGACATACCAGCATAGTCAGGTATTTTATTTACTAACTCAGAGATGTACTGTATGTTTTAGCAAGATTTCTGAGTTAGCAACAAATAATACCTGGCCTGCTGGTCTGTGACTGTCACTTGCTCCTCATAGCTGTCTGTTCCCTGTCATGCCTCTTAGTATCCTCACACAATTGGAAGGCTCCGCCTGTGGTTTGATGGACAAGCAGCCAGCCACTCCCACTTCCTGAGCTATATAAGCAGTTCCCCTTAGCCTCCTTCTGAAGCACTTTTTCTTTGTGGCCGGAGGCTCTGTCTGTTTGTTTCAAGCTGGCTGGGCCTTTCCTGCCCCCCTCATTTTGCTGCTCTGTTGGACTCTGCGTTTTGTTCCTCTGCTTCTGGTTTGCATATTGCCTCTGGCTGTGTGCTTCCTTTTATTTCTTCCCTGTTTTTTCTGTTAGTGTTTTTGTTTTCTTTTTGAGGGATTTGATTCTCGGCTCCTACCGTTTGGCCCTTTTGTAACTGCAAATACTGCTTTTGCCAGCTCCCAACACTGCTTTTGCTTCCCCCCATTGCTATTGTAACCAGTACTTGTGTTTTTACACAAACCAAAGTTGCTCCCTTATGCTGTCAAGCCTGATTGTCTTCACCTGATTCAAGCTCCGTCTGACCCTTGCTCTTCAGTTCCATTGTGTTTTCTCTGCTCCATCTACCTCCCCTGTGGTCATAGCTGTTTTCACAGCATTGAGCTTTTCTCCTTCCATGCTTAAAGATTACAACCACTCACAGCTGATGCTATTTCTTGTTTGTATACACACCGCTGTTCTACTCTGAGGTCAGTTAAAGCGCCTGCTGATGCTGTTAACTAGTTTTAATATCTGCATGTGGTTATCGACCCTACCATCACTTTCTTGTGTGTTCTACGGTGGGGACTGTGAAGTGTTTGGGGAGTCGTGGTCCCATGTGGCTAATCGTTTCTTTCTAAATCCTGCCTTCACCATCAACAATCCTCAGAGTATTGGTCACCTTGATTTGGCTTTATAAATGCCTGGCTGGCTTGCCCCGCTATCATGCTGCCCCCATTTATGTTCATGTCCCATCATTGCTACTATGTTTTGCAGACCTATGTGTCTGTCTGACTATTCCTATTGCTTACTGACCTACGTGCAGGTCAGATTACTGTTATGCTTCCCTGAATAACTACTCAGCTTTACTGAACTACGTCCAAATCAACCCCTTCTTATGCCATCATTGCTCACTACTCCCTGCCACATACCCTCTGCAAGGTCTCAGCACTCAATGCTTATTCAGCTCCTCAGCAGTCCCTGGGTGAGCCAGCCACAGCATTCTGGCGGGGGGTTCCCCTGCAGCCAACGGTCTTGCTCTGCACCTAGAGTCCGCAGCTTGGGCGTGCAGAGCTTGGGACGGGGTCCTTCTCACCTGGCCCATAGCTGGGAATGTCCTCGCTCCAGGTGGACCTTTAGTCATCAACCATACTGACAGCACCCCAAGTTGTAGAATTTATGACTCTGCCGTGAAGGAAGGGTGCAGCCCCTAGCAAGGCACCATCACCGCATTCTCCCTATGACCACCTCAGGTTCACCTGGTGTGTTTTCTGGATCGGTAGGCTGGGTGCATGCCCAAGGGGGGTAATTGCTCTCCTTCTCCCTTCCTCTTCCAACTTCCTCCTTGGAGGTAGTTGTTGTAGAGTGGCACTGTCAACCCTCCACGGCGTTCCTGTTAGAAGTATAGAGTGAGAGCTTCCCTCCAGATTGGAATATTTTCAATTTTTGGGGCTTCCAAATTGCAGTAGCAGAGCCGTCACTAATGAAATTATCCCATGCCTGGAGGGAAGGCAACTTAGGCCTTGAATCCCCAGAGATTTCCTCCTCAAAGTTTTTTTTTTTTCTCTCCTCTGTGCCAATAGTCATATTTAGTGTAGTATTTCCTATTTCCATTAAATTGGATCCGTTGTTGGATGGAGAGGTATGGTGCCCCTTACTTGCTGTTCCCTCTCTCCTTAGGAGGTCCCCTCCTCCCATTTTGCAACCCATCAGACTCATGCCATGAATACCCTGCTATCCCATTACGTGATCAAACTGCCTCATTCTTATTTATTACCATGGCTTACAGCTTCTGATTGTTTATACAGTTCTTACTACTTCCGTTTGGGTTGTCCATATGCTTCATACTATTACTTTCTTTTGTGGGATTCTTCTTAAGGTATCTTTAGCCAAGGGAAGTGTCCCACGGCACCTCTAGAGGGTTCCTTGCCTTGGTAGCCCTACAGGGTGGTAATTCCTCTGGAATAGAGTGCGAACGGCTAAAACCTAAGTAACACAGTTGCACAAGCATAACACTTACTGGCTGCATAGGCCATTGAATCATCTCTAATACTAGCTTATGAGTCTGATCAAGTTTTATGCAGAGCCGCAGCACAACATGGTTACTGTAAGTGCGGTCAGTGAGTCACCTAAGTAGTGTCTGCATCTAAGGTGCTCCCATTATTCATGCTGTTCTGACCTGAGAGAGGGACTGTGTCACAGCAAAGCATGAGGAAACAAGCATTTGTCAATGCTGAATGTTTGCTTGCTGGCATTGGCATTGGTAGTGTAGGAGTTAGAGAGCTGCATAATAGGAATGGCAGTGAAGTATTGAACTGAAGCCAACCTCACCACCACCCTGCAGAGACTGACAGGCATTGGGGTGTGCTTTTTGGTCGTCAGGCATAACAGCCACGCCATTTCACCACACCCTACCCTGCAGACACTGAGAAGTGTCACGGTGTGCCTTGGGGTCTTTGGCCCATATGCTCACCCCATTCCACCAGGAAATACGGTGAGATGGATCCTGTATGGGAGAGTGGGGTGAACTTTGGGGCTGAAGAGTCCAAGGCACACCTCAATGCCTCTCACTGGCTGCAGGGTGTGGAATGGCATGAGCATTACAGGTGAGAATCCCAAGGCACACCCCTGATGCCTCTCAGTCTCTACAGGCTTGGGCATTATGGTCGGAAACCCTAATGCCTCAGGCGTTCGTTGGCATTTTCACTCCAAATTTTCAACATGGTTTTTTTGTGACCCTCACCTTATGAATAGTGGCAATATCAGTTTGTTAGCTGAAAGCTGATTTTGCTCAGCGACTATGCCATTTGGCACCACAGGTGCGAAAACACATTTTGAACAGGATCTGAAAAATGACAGCTGTACTGTTCATGGGGAGGTGCAAAAAATGGCAATGTTGAAATTCTGCAGTGAAAATATTAAAAAAACTGGTGAAGTCACGAGCGTGCATAGAAAATGTGCAACGCACACCTGTAATGCAATTAGTTTGGGGATTTTTTACAGCAGATTATCAACACAGGGATTTTGTAACCTCCACTCATGAACAGTGTCACTGTGATTTTCTTAATCTGTCCTGAACAGTGATTTCCCGCAGCGACCATGCATTTCTGTGCTGGAAGTGCGAAAACACATTTCGGCCATGGTGTGAAAAATGACAGCTGTACTGTTCATAAGGAAGTGTGGAAAAATGCAAGTGGTGAAAATCTGGACTAAAAATATTAGAAATCCATGAAGTTACGAGGGTGTGTGGAAACTGCGCAATGGTCGTGCATAACACAGTCATTTTATGGACGTATTTCACCAAATTTTTAACATAGTCATTGTAACACCTCTGCTCATGAACACTGTCACTGTGATTTTCTTAATCTGCCCCGAACATTGATTTCGCACATCGACTGCGCCATTGTACGCTACATGGCCGGAAACGCATTTTGGCCGAGATGTAACAAACGACAGCTGTACTGCTCATAAGGAGGTGTGGTAAAATGGCAGTGTTGAAACTCTTGAGTGGAAATATTGAAAAATCGCGAACTTACAAGCATGCATAGGAACAGCGCATTGCATGCTCGTAAAACAGTAATTTTGGGGAATTTTTTCACCAAATTTTTAACATAGTCATTTTAACACCTCTGCTCATGAACAGTGTCACTGTGGTTTTCTTACTCTGTCTCAAACATTGATTTCGCACACTGACTGCTCCACTGCGCGCTACATGCACGGAAACACATTTTGGGTCAGATGTGAGAAATGACAGCTGTACTGCTCATAAGAAAGTATGGTAAAATGACAATGTTGAAAATCTGGAATGAACATATTGAAAATTCGCGAACTTACGAAGCGTCATGTGAGAACAGTGCAATGCATGCCCGTAAAACAGTCATTTTAGGATGTCACCAAATTTTCAACATAGGGTTTTTGAGGGCCTACCTCATGAACTGTGACACCTGTTGTTTCATAAATCAGTCCCGAAAGGTGGTTCCACCCTGTGATCGTGAAATCACCTTTTGGGGCTGATTAACACCATGACAGTGACAGAATTCATGAGGCGGGGTCCCAAAAACCCATGTTGAAAATTTGGTGAAACAATTCCCCAAAATGCTCGAGATATGCACTAAAGTTGAAAAAACCCTATTTATTACATTATACAGCTTACCGGCATTTCCTCAGTTCGCGGTTGGCTTTGAAGAGTGCAGACGTGTGCCCGGTCCACTGAAGATTGTCGAGCCGAGCTCCGGAGGTAAGTATGGGGTGAGGAGGGTGTGTGGGGCGTCAGGGTGCGCAGTGGGTGAGCGCGGGTGGGGGGAGATTGGGTCAAGACAGCGAGGGAATTTTTTTTTTTTTTAACTTAGACGACGCGGGATGTTTGCCACGCTGTGGTGGGCTCCCAGCATGGCAACTGGAAGGCTGTTTGGGGAGGGCCATGGAGCCAACAGGGGACTGGGCACCCCAGTTGCCCATACGATCTGTTGCCACGCTGGGGTGGGCTCCCAGCGTGGCACCCTGTAGTCTTTTTGGGGGACAGCGGAGCCGACGGGGATTGGGCACCCCATTGGCCAAACGATCTGTTGCCATGCTGATGTGGGCTCCCAGCGGGCATCTGGAACTCTGTTGGGGGTGGGCTGCACAACGGCCGAGGATTGGGCACCCTGTCGGCTATAGCAGTGTGCGCGTGCATGAGCACACAGTATGCGCTGGGTGTGTGTGGGGAGCGTGCATGAGCATGCGATATCTTATTGCTGCTCGCTGAAGCATAGCTCTCCCTTTCAACTGTACGGCCACTGCATTTTCAACTGCTGTCATAGATAGCTGCAGCATTCATTGGGGAACTGCAGCCGCGCCTGCAAATACACTGACTGAATTGGAAGACAGCTGCCACACCTCCGAAAACTCAAATGATGGCACTATGTTTCTTGCACATATGTGCAAGCAAACATAAAAATGACAACAGCAGCAATTTCTGAAGCAAGTTAGGGAAGGGAGCAAGCTGACTTAGACTCTGTCACAACTCTGGTGACTGACTGAGTGGCCAGTAAGCCAGCTCTGCAGATCATTACAGCTGTCAGAAATGATTTTGTAGGACAGAGGCATGACAGGGAACAGGCAGCTGTCTGATGAGCAAGTGACAGACCAGCAAGATAAGGTTATTTACTAGCAACATCTCTGAGTTAGCAAATAAAATACCTGCCTGCCTGCAATGAGTCAGAGTACCAGTTCAGACAAAATCCCTCAGGCTAGGGTGGTAAGAGCCAAGGGCGTATGCTGGTATGTGCTTATCGTGCTTATCAGACAGCTGTCTTTTCCCTGTCATACCTCTCTCGTATCCTCACACAGTCATCTCCAGACAGCACTGTAATGATCCAAATGCAGAGCTGCAACAACCTGGCTTACTGGTCAATAAGCGAGTCACCCAGAGTAGTGGCAGAGTCAGCTTACCGACCCTCCCTTCACTAACTTGCTTCAGAAATTGCTGCTGCTGTCCTGATTTTCCTCAGCTTTCCTGCAACACAGTCCCTATCTCAGGACAGCATGATGACCAGCATGGACCATCTCCCACAAGTCACTGGAGGAAGGCAAATTCATTGTCGATGCATGTATGTAAAAACAAGCAAAGTTGCTGAACTGCACAGAGCATGCCCCATGCACGTAATGGAAAAGCTCAGCAAAAAGACAGTAACCGCAGCACAGCTCACAGGCCGTACAAGGCTTTAATAATAAATTTAAAAGGGCATACCAAGCTCCAACACACCGCAAGAATTGCTGGCAGAAATACTCCCCAACCGGTTTTGTACTTACTGCGTCTTCAGGGGGTGAGAATGAAGGCCAGTTTTGCACTTACTGGGTGGGATAGTCAGACATGCACCAGGCATGGGCGCAAGCCTGGCGCAGTGCAACTGGGATGCGCCAGGGCATGGCCCGGGCAATATTCAACAGTGCTGCGCCAAGGCTCAGCACTGTTGAATATGGCACTGGGGCCGCCCGCACTGCACATGGCACAGTGGCACTGTACCAGCGCAAGTGGCTGGAGCAGGGGGCTGTGCCAGCTACACTAGGCGCAGTAAAAGCGATATTCAGACATGAGCATGCAAATGAGGCAATTATGAATGCAAGGTGCAAATGGGGCCATTTGCATGTCATTATGGCCCCATTTGCATGCAGGTGCACCGATCCCCGGTGACTTGCACCTGGCGCCCTGCCAGGCTGCAGCTGAAGGGGACCGATGCCCCATGCCCCTCAGCGGCAACGCACCCCAACACACCGTCACGGGCGTCAGTTACATCTACATTCCCTGGTGGTCCAGTGGACCTGCTCCCCAGCCCTATCGCTAAATAGAATAAAATATTACCTGGTGGTCCAGTGGACCCGCTCCCCAGCTCTATGGCGGGCTTAAGTATAATACAGTATTCCCTGCTGGTCCAGTGGACCCGCTCCCCAGCTCTATGGCGGGCTTAAGTATAATACAGTATTCCCTGCTGGTCCAGTGGACCCGCTCCCCAGCCTGATCACGGGCTTAAGTACAATAAAATATTCCCTGGTGGTCCAGTGGACCTGCTCCCCAGCCCGATCGCGGGCTTAAGTAAACTTAAATATTCCCTGGTGGTCCAGTGGACCCACTCCTCAGCCCGATGGCGGGCTTGAGTAAAATAAATTATTCCCTGGTGGTCCAGTGGACCTGACCCCCAGCCTGATCGCGGGCTTCTGCTGTAAATAAATGCCCGGTGGGCCCATGGCACCCTTCCCACCCACCCACCAGACCCACCACCCCTCCCCTGGTCAGCGGCGAGGTGGCAGCTCCCCACCCACAAGCTGCCCGGCTGCCCACCGACTGACAGCATACAGTGCACAGCTGTAAGCCTATTAGTTTCACCGCGGCCAGAGCGTGCCAGCATTGTCTGCATGCCCATTGGCCCATGCAGTGACCAATGGACGACAGCCGCACTGTACGCTGTCAGTCGGTGGGGCGGCTTGTGCGTGGGGAGCTGCCACCGCCGCTGACCGGGGAGCGGGTGGTGGGGCTTCGGGGTGGGTGGGGTGGGGACACTAGCCACCTGGGCTATGTCGGGGAGGATTTGTTCAACTTTACATCCCGCGATCGGGATTTGCCACTGTACCACCAGGGATGAATTCGGAGGGGGGTTATTAAACCACCACTGCCCGCGATCGGGCTTTTGGTCCAGTGGACCACCAGGATGTGTTCGGGAGGGGGTTGTTGTAAAGCACTACTGCCCGCGATCGGGATTTATGGTCCACTGGACCACCAGGGATACGCTCGGGGAAGCTACATTGCTGCCCGCGATCGGGCTGGTGGGGGAATTAAACTATGCCCGCGATCGGGCCAGTGGTGGGGGATTCTACACTGTTTTGCCCGCGATCGGGCTGCGGGGGCACAGGGAGGGGTGGGGCCCAGCCAGGTGGTAGCTGCTGTGTTGCGCCTGCAATGCAGCAGCTTTCTGTGGGTGGCCCCGACTTAAGCCTTTTTTGGGGCTCAAAGTTGTGCAGGCGCAGGTTGGGGGTGCGCCAGAACTCTGCACAGCCCGGCTGAATATCGGCTGTGCAGTTTATGCATGGTTCCTCCCCCTCCAGTTCAGCATGCATTCATTTGCATTGCGCTGTTGCTCAGCCTGTTTTCAGTGGCGCAACTGCCTCCTGCTGAATATCGCAGAATGGAGCAAGTTTGGACTTGCTCAGGCGCAACCCTATTGTGCATGGCGCAACCCTTTTGAATATCTGGGCCATGGTGGATTCCCTGCAGGGGGAGGGCCTCAAACAACTGGTACAACAACCCACTAGAGACAGGGCTATCTTACATCTAGTACTGACTAACAGGGAAAGGATCACAGATCTCCAGGTAGAAGGTCACCTGGAGGCCAGTGACCATCACATGGTATGGTTCAGTTTGGCCACTAGAACAAAATCATCCCATTCCAAGGCAAAAATATGGGACTTCAGAGGAGCTGACTTTGATAAGATGGCCAGCAGAGTTCAGCTAGCCCTGGCAAAAAGGAATACAGGTGAGGGGGTACAGGCAAAGTGGGCAAGCATTAAAGATGCAATACTTGAAGCAACATCCCATTGTGTTGGTGAGAAAAGGAAGTGCAAAAGAAGAAGGAAACCACTTTGGTTCTCAAACACAGTAGCAGAAAAGGTCAGAGCCGAAAGGCTGGCCTTCAGGAAATATAAGGGAACGCAGCAGGATGAAGATAGGGAGGCATACCAAACTTCCCTAAGGGAAGCAGGGAAGGCAGTAAGGCAGGCAAAGTCCCAAACTGAGGAAACACTAGCACGAACAGTAAAAGAAGGTGACAAGACTTTCTATAGATACATTAGTGAAAGGAGAAAGTCCAGAGGGGGTATTGCTAAGATCAAAGGGGATAAGGGTGTGTGTGAGGAGGAGGACCATGTAAAAGCATCAATCCTAAATAGATACTTCTGCTCAGTATTTACTGAAGAGAAGGTAGGGCATGGCCCACAGCTCTGCACCATGGACACAGGAGGGAGGGAAGTGTGCACTAGTCCCTTTACAAAAGAAAGGGGCCTACAAGAGCTCGATAAGCTCAGGATGGACAAGGCAATGGGGCCTGATGGCATACATCCCAGGGTACTAAAGGAGCTAAGGGTGGAACTAGCAGAGCCATTAACAGAACTGTTTAGTGAGTCTCTGAGCACAGGAAAGGCCCCAGAAAACTGGAGAAGGGCTCATGTGATCCCGCTGTACAAGAGCGGTAGCAGGGAGGAGGCAGGGAACTACAGACCAGTCAGTCTTAACTCCGTAGTGGGCAAGATTATGGAGACACTCCTTAAGGAAAGGATAATGCAACACCTGGAATCCATAGAAGCACAGGATTCAAGACAGCATGGGTTTACAAAAGGAAGGTCCTGTCAAACTAATCTCATAAATTTATTTGACTGGGTAACCAGAGTGGTGGACCAAGGGGGAGCAGTTGATGTTGCCTACATTGACATCAGCAAAGCTTTCGATACTGTTCCACATAGAAGATTGATTAATGAGCTGGGTAGGCTTGGGGTGGGTCAGACGTTGGTCAACTGGGTGGCAAACTGGTTGACAGGCAGAAAACAGAGAGTGGTGGTAAACGGTACACAGTCAGAAGAGATGCAAGTCACAAGTGGGTACGTCAGGGATCAGTTCTGGGGCCAGTCCTCTTCAATATCTTCATCAGTGACACTGCAGATGGACTGGAGGGTAAGGTTTGTCTGTTTGCAGACGACACCAAGATCTGCAACAGAGTAGATGATCCAGATGGTGTGGGCAGAATGAGAAAAGATCTGGATAAACTAACAAAATGGTCAGAAGAGTGGCAACTGGGGTTTAACTCAAAGAAGTGCAAGATCATGCACATAGGGAAGAGAAACCCTGAAGCCACCTGTAGGGTGGGAGGGGAATTGCTGGCAGTCACGAGGGAAGAAAGAGACTTGTGCGTCATCACCGATGACCTGAAATCATCCAAGCAGACCTCTAAAGCAGCAGGTAAGGCTAGAGGGATGTTGGGGTGTATTAGCAGGGGTATCACAAGTTGGAAGAGGGAGGTAATAATCCCTCTTTACATGACACTGGTTAGGCCCCATCTGGAGTACTGCATGCAGTACTGGAGGCCACACCTTCACAAGGACATTAACCAAATTGAGGCAGTCCAGAAAAGGACAACCAAAATGGTGCAGGGACTGCATCAGAAAACATATGAGGACAGATTAACTGAACTCAATATGTATACCCTGGAGCAAAGGAGGGAGAGAGGGGATATGACTGAAACATTCAAACACCTTAAGGGGATTAACAAGGTGAAAGAGTCTAACATGTTTCAATACAAGAAAAATAGCAGGATAAGAGGACACAGCATGAGATTAGAGGGAGGCCGATTATGGGGTAATGTGAGGAAGTTCTTTTTCACAGAAAGAGTGGTGGATGCATGGAACGGCCTACCTCAGGAAGCGGTGAATATGAATACAGTGCAGGGCTTCAAACAGGCGTGGGGTAGGCATAAGGGAGCAATACAGATGAGTATGAATAGATAGGCCATTGACAGAGCAAAGGGCTATGGCACATTCATAAGGTAGAAAAAGAAATGGGCAGACTGGATGGGCCTTACGGTCCTTATCTGCTGTCAACTTCTATGTTTCTATGAAATATGGGTTTTGACCTAAAAAATAATATGATGCTAAAAAGGTTGGCAGTGTCCCTTTAAAGTCTCTGCATACATTCTTTAATGTGGTCTAGTATCCTGAAAGTCCCGGCCAATAGTGCCGATCGCTAAAAGTGATGAAACCTGTGAAAAAATAAATCAGTCTTTACCAGACACTTCTCCGGCTCTTCCTCACCCACAGTAGCAGTCTCTCTGGAAGCAAATTTATTTTTAATCTTCTCTAACCACCGTCCGGCATCCCTTGGATCTGTAAATTGCCAGGATTTTCCAGCATATGTACTCCATAGTTGGGCTGGCAGGAGAAAGGAGGGAATTATCCCAAGGGCCCAGAGTTTCTGTCTGACCCCATCGAATTGCTTTTTGTGGGTTCATGTTTAGAAGGAAAGGTCAGGGAAACACTTCACATTGGAGTCATTTATTGAGAGTGGGTATGCTGCCCATGTTTTGAAGAGGATTAAGTCCCGAATCTCTGCTCCTGATGTCCTCACCAGGACCATCCGAGGTATGTTGGTATTAGGAGGCCGCACTCTGGGGGTTCACTCTATAGGCTCTCTTCAAAGCACTCCAGTCGAAATCCCCAGGAATTGAAAGCAATGCTTGCAGTCACTCTTTCAAAAACTTTAACAGATTAAGGTAATTCTCCAAGGCCTCAAACCTACCTCGGAGCTGTGTATTTTTTGGGGTCAGGGTTGCGACAGCTGCCTGGATGGTGATCGATCGCTTGTCGCATTTCGTTACAGAGCTGGTCAATTCTGTTAAGGCATCATTATGGTTCTCCAGCCTTGCCAATGTTTTCTGCATCCGTGGATTGCATCACTGTTAGCATTTGCTGCCATGGAGGACTCTGTCACAGTTCCTAAATGGGGACATGAGGATTCCCTGGCCTTCCCTGGTTTTGCAGCATTAGGGCTGCGGCTGCTGGAGCTGGATTTTTTTGTTTTCCCCATATCGATTTTAAGGTCTATCGATAGCTGGTTATCTTAGGAAACCACCGTTCCATGTAAAAGCTTCTAAGTTTGTTCAGTTGTCTTAGCTTTAATTAATATTTTAATGGAGTTGAAATACAGAGCATTTGAGAGAAACTTCCTGCCTGGAAATCGGCTCTCTAGCGCCCCTGTTTTTTACTTTTTAAAAGGGGAAAAAAAACTCATTCACCTCCTCACACAGAAACATAGAATTTGATGGCAGATGAGGACTGCTTGGTCTATCCAGTCTGCCCTTTTTTCCCACCTACATTATTACCACGGACTGTACTTGAACTACTGCTCTTTCTCCCTCCGCCGCTTCCTTTCAGTTATGATTCCCTTGTGCTTACCCCTTGCATTCTCAAACCCTGCCAGTTTCTGCCCCCCCACACCTCCATTGGAAGGCTGTTCTAGGAACCCATCACTCTTTCTGTGAAGAAGTACTTTCTCATATCTGTCCTGAATCTACCCTCCTCCAGTTTTGTAACATGTCCCCTTGTTCTTGAACATTTTTTCTTCCGAAAAATACACCCCTTCTGTACCTTGTTTACCCCGGGATATTTACTTTTTAAACTTAAATTTGTATTACTGTAATAGCACAGACAGTACAATTGTTACACTTCATTTGTGATATTCAACATTTCAAAGTAAAGCTGAAGATTTCCCAGTAGTGTAACAATCAGAATATTTACAGACTGGAGCTTATTTATGCAATTTTTTCTTCCACTTTTACAGATTGTCCAAACCTTTTAACTATGTATTTTGTATATGAAGAGAAACCAAGGGGCTCAGTCCATACTTCCAGTCCCTCCAGAGCCAGAGGATGAGCAGTCAGTGATCAGCTGACATCAGTGTGCTAAATCCTGTGCCATGCCTGACAGTTCATCTCTTTATGTAAACACAAAACAATAAAAACCATAACTAAACAACAACTGGCTGGTATTTCATTGTCAATGTTTAAGCAGTCAATCCTATATTGTAGAGATGTGTAGTTTCCCCAGTGGGGTACAATAGGGTTGGAATGTGACTTTACTATATGAACGCCTGTTGGGAGAGTATTGAGATCCCCTCTCTTTCTTCTATAAGGTTCATGAAAGGGAGCCAAACACTGTTGAATTTGTCTTTTTGCAGACGTAATTATTTCTGCCTTCTGTATAGTTTTAATAATATCTATCCAGTCTTGTACTGTCGGGGGCTGCGGTGTCAACCATCTCCTAGTAATCGCTTAGCCTGCAGCTGCCAGCAGTATCCCCTGGAATGATGTTTGACCATTGGTACTCCTCCCTTCTGGGGGGGGAGCCCCCAGGATCATATGTTTGAAAGAAGGTGGTTCCTTACCCTCAACCATCCGGTGATATTGTGCTATAACATTCACCCAAAAGGCTTTAAGCACTGGACACTCCCCAAAAATGTGATGGTATGTACCCACCATTCCACAACCTCTCCAGCAATATTCTGAACTGGAGGAACTATCATGTGTAGTCCTGGCTGGAGTGTAGAAAAATCTACTTATAAGTTTCCACCTGAATTCTTTCCAGATTCGGGATGCTGATGTACAGAAGTCTCCCTTCCATACTTTACTCCATGTATGGGCATTGAGTTCAAAACCCATCTCCCTCTCCTAAGCTGTCTGACATTTAGGAGGCTCTTCTTTCTTGATTTCCACATAGGTCTTAACCAATTTTGAAATTAAGTGTGTTTCCCTGTGATTTGCTGCTGCCTTTACAATCATATCCTCCAAGGGTTGGGGGTTCTGCTGGATGTTTTGTAGGTTTGTATCTTTACACAGGAAAGACACCACCTGTAAGTATCGGAAGAAGTGAGACTTGGGAATTCCGAACTCTTGCTGTACAGTACTTGTAAGAATGTCTTAATTTGGTTATGCTTCCCCAGCTGGCTAAAATAACACAGTCCATACCTGTGCCAGGTGTCAAAGGTAAGGAGGAGTAAAGCCTGAGTATGTGGAGATTTGCGTCTGGTTAGAGAGAGATTGTACTACATTTAGGTATTATTTACCATCCCCTATAGCCATATAACTGTTCCGGCCATGGCCCTCTGAAGTATTTAAAGGTCTCTATCGGCGGATGGAGGGGATGACAGCCAGACTCCGACTCATAGAGGAAAAGCATGAGGAACTTTGGAATAGATGGTCCATGGTTCAGGGAGGAATTTCAGGGGGATGAAAATGGGGACTAAGGATTATGCCGGGATACCTTAAATCACTGGGACGAGTGAAGGGCAGCCCAGACAGAATACCTCAGTGGACACATGGGGGGGGGTGATCCTCATAGGCTAATTAAGGCCTCCGACTTGTATGGGAGGGTAATACAGGATACCAGCAGGATCTCTCTAGTCCAATGTGAGACTCCAGTAGAGTTGTTTGAGGTAGTTTGCTTTTCTTTTTGCTGTGTACCTTTAACCAGTTCTACTGTTATTTTAAGATGCAGACAGAGTTTACTGAATGAGTGTGACCTCAGGGAATTTGATATGATTTATTGTGATATCACCTGAAGTATAGGAAGGCACACACAAACAAAGAGGTCCCTGTGCTCTGCGGAGGTGGGAAAGGGAAGAGCCAAGGGATTAGATCCCCACTGGCAGTGGGGACAGAGATATGTTGTGCGGGTTTTTTTTATCTTTCTCTTGGGTTAGCAGAGGCTGTTTTCAGGTTACTGAGATACATGTCTTGTAATATTGGTCAGTGTTGTTTGATCTTGTCAAGTGACTTCTGTATACCTTACCTGCTCGCCTCTGTGAGAGGTACGATTGATATCTGCAACAAAGATGAGTTTAAAAAAAAAAAAAAAAAAGGTCACTATCCCTCGTGTGTAGGATTGATCCGGAAAAAATAAAATACGGGCTTCATCGATGTGTATTGGGCCCCAGTTTCTCAGGGATCCCAACAACAGATCTTGTTCTCCCGAGGAACATACTGTCAGCAAGACAGTTCGGGGATTAGTAAGTCCATTCGAGGATCTTCTAGGGGTGATTCGATATGCTTTAATTATTTTTAAAGTCCATCAGATCAGTCAGACCCTCGAGCCAAGATTGCAAAAAAATAAGTAGTGAACCACCTTCAGATTCCTCAGGCAGACAGAGAACCCAGACATTGGCAGCCCTTACTGAATTTTCAAGCTGTTCCATGTGGCTTCTCAAGGCAGCCTGTTCTTTTAGCGATGTAGCCGTGGCGGCCAAAGCCCTTCCCGCCGTAGCTTCCTCTGGCTTCGTGGTTTTCCCCCATAGTGTCAAGTCTATGCTCCATCCGCAGGAATTTTTTAGAAAAAGTGTCTAACTTTTGGCCCATTTGTTGGACCACTTCAGTAAGAGCTTGCACCGCAGTTTGCAGAGATGTCAGGGTGGCCCCAGAAGAATCGGAGTTTGATGCTTGGGTTGGGCCTGGTGGATCATCTGGCGATTTGGTGCTGGAGGAGAGTGGCAAGAAAAAGTCTCGTTTGTTCATTTGTACTGCTCATTTTTGGTGTTTAGTTCAATATCCAAGAGCAGTGTCTCCTCTTCTATCAATATTCCACTTTTAATGATAGTTCTGGCTCAGAATTGTGGTTTTATAAAGGATTAAACAGCGAAGAGCAGCGAGCTCTAGAAAGTTGCTGCTGCTGGCTGTGCTGCTAGCTCCTCCCCCGAAATTGCAGCTTTTTGATCTCTTCAAAGATGTACTGGTGGGTCTCTTTTTAGATCCAGGCCTGCCTACCTAATGCCCTGCCCATACCAGGGCTCTTTGTACATTATTTTATTGTTATTTGGTAACCAGGTAAGGCCCACTAGGCAGAAAAGCCTGTTTTCAGGGGTGACCCTGGAGCACTGGGGAGGTTAAGTGAGTTGTTCATTTGCACAGTATGCAAATGTAGATTGTGGGAATCCAACTCGGGTCTAATGTGTGTACCAAGCTCATTCACAGCTCGTTACTTTAACTGTAAAATGGTTTAAAAGGTTTGCATCCAGAGTGTGGCATGGTAAAAACTGTGCTACAATCCATGATCTAAAACTGTGCTCAAACCCTGCTATGAGGAAGACCTGAGCGCAGTTTTAGACCAACACTGTTATCTTTTTTTTTTTTTTTTTTTAATCTTCTTTTTCCCCTCCGGTCACTGCTCTGCCGAGACTCCCTCAGACATCCTGGCTTGTTCCTGCCCACCTGAGAACCCCCCCATCCTAGGTCTTTCCCGCGGTACTCTGACCCCCCTCTCTCCTACCTTACAGCGAGAACTAACTGGTTTGTACCCCTCAAGGTGGGGCCACCACTCCTTCTTGGTGCTCTTCTAAAGACAAGTTGGCTGTAGGCAGGGCAAGGGGCGGAGAGAGAGAGAGAGAATCAGGAGACCAGGTGGGTGGGATTCAGCGGTGGGCAAGGAGGTGTCATCCTCTACCCGGCAGTGCAGGGTTTTTCCTTGTTTGTGCAACCCCCCCCCCGAGGCGCAGATGTGCATTAACGTCCAGCGCAAGATGGGCACGCTCCCGCAGCCGCCTGCAGGACATCCGCCGACACCTCACCCCAACTCAGTGTGGTCCCAGGTTGCAGCACATCCAGCCTACGTTGGGTGTCGTTAACATCAGGGGTTCACAAACCACCCTATCCCCAGGAGAGGAGAGCTGTAGTTGAACACTCAATCTTCTCCTCCTCAACTGACCCCCGACAACCCAAGCTCGTTCTCAAACCTGGATCGCCGGCGTGGTGAGAGGTGTGGTGTCCAGCGCCTCAACCCTCAGTGCCACTGGACCAGCTAACGTGGTTATGTTAACCATGTCTACAGCAACGTGAATGCTATCCATGCTGTAACATGGTTTAAGGTCACCATGTTGACGAAACAAATTTTTTTGTGTGCAGTGGTTCATAAAAAAAAGCTTATATATATGAGATCAGAGTGTGCTCCTGATTCCAGCACAGGTACTTTTCCTGCAATCCGCACCCACGATGCTTTGCACTGGTGCTACAGTCATGCCTTCGAAGTCGCTTGAGCTAGCACAGTGTCGGAATGCAATCTGGATGCTCTGACAACTGTGCTGTGGCATGGGTATAAATGTTTTTTAAAAGTAGATAGTGTGAGCAGAGCCTTAGGCAGCTAATATCACTAGGTACATTCCACTGTATAACAAGTTTTGGATGGGAAGTGGTTTTGTGCGGTTAGTAATAGGCAGTGAGTATGTGTACACAGAACGAGATGTTGTGGGAAAGGTAATATAGCTAGAGTCAAAGTGAAGTATGATATTAAAGTTTACAAAATATATGAGAATGGCATGAAAATGTTACTTTTTTCTATAAAAGATACACTTTCACAAAATATTCATGTTTAAAGAGCTGCTTACACTTATGGGAAAACTTTGGAGAACCTAATATTTAGACAGTTTTCAGTTTTAGTTCATATCTTTTATAGATTTCCCTCTCCCTTATTTATTACTGAGGAACTTTGCACAAAAACAGGATCTCCATCCATCCCAGTTAATTTGGCCTTACTGTTTAGTCCTTTGTTGATATAGCACAGTCTGTTGCCATGGGAATAACTGTGATATTACAAGCAGTGTATTATGCTATCAGGTAGGAACTAAGCGGTTGGAACCGATTAATTCTCAATAAACGGCTGGCCCAGTGGTGCTGCCGGTGACCTGTGTTCGGGAATGAGCACGGGCCGCCGGGGATCGGCAGGGGAGAGAGAGGATTGAGCATCTAGAGGACAGCTCTCCTATCTCTGGGGAGGGATTCAGGGCTTGCTCGGCACAGCAGCGGCCCTGGTGGAACCCGGAGGCACTGCTCAAGCCTAGGGCTGGAGTAGAGGGTGTAGAGCTGCGGCGGACGTTGACGGACGTCATTGCATGTACAAGCTCAGGGAGAAGGAGAGGGGAGGGACAAACACCACTTAAGGACCACCCACACCATTGGTAGGTGAAGGTGGGCCCAGAGGTCATGACAGGGCCCTCCAGTACTATAGATAGAGCGCCAGAAGGTGTGTGGCGGTCCTTCCCTGGTGGACTCAGATCCGGGGGGTCGGGCTGGTCATGCTGGAGGAGGGGTCCCCCTCATGGAGGATGGGCTGCATTGGGCTTCAGGCAGGATGGGAAAAAGTCGCAGCAGCGAGTGACCACGCCGGGGAGAGGCCAAGGTGAGGGGTGAATAAAAATAGAATAAAAAAACAAAACTCTCGATAAACAAGAGCCTGTTTTTGTGAATATAACCTCAGTAACAAATAATGATTCCACCGTATACAGAGATAAATAATAATAATGTTATTTATAAAACACTAAATTATACTTTCAGTATATCAAGACGCTGAACATTTTCAAAATCATAATTTCAAATACAAATCTACAATACATATAAATAAAATCATGCCATAATAACATCAGATATTAAAATCAAATTATAAGTTATAATATAAAATATGAGAACAATAAAATTAACTTAATTATCCAGGAAGGCCATTTGCCGTAAGTAAGTTTTCAGGTCCTTCTTAAATACCTCCACGGAGGTGCACTCCCATAACCGGCGTGGTAGAGAATTCCAAAGAGTGGGTGCAGCATAATGTGAACTATAAGCTAAATTGTATTCAAATATTACGTTTTTCAAAGGTCTCCTCTAGGCATCAGTGGCTGTTTAATAGTGCTAAGGAACAAGTGCTGTGTAGTGGCTGAAGCATCAGTTTGACAATCAAAAAAGTGTAGGTTTAAATTGCAGTGTAATTACTTTTTGAATTGACTCGCAGTATGACCTTGGGCAAGTCATTTGACCTCCGTATTCCACAGTCCACTAGTACAGAGTTGAACAAAGAAAGTGCGGAGAGGGAGAGATTAAAAAACTGTGGTTTTTTTTGGGGGGGTGCTGTGGAGCCTGAACAAGATGGAGGCTTTCTAATTGAGCTCTGCAGCTTAGCCCAAGAATAATTTGATAAGCGGCTGAGTTTGGGCTTTGCAACCAGCTGAATTTCAGGGCAAAATTAAGTTAAACCGGTCCCGACCATCATGAGGCATTCTCAGAAGGATGAAGCTCCGGGAGCAGGACCTAGGTCTGAAACATCTTCCGATGTGCCCGCCACAAGGTCTCAACCAGGCCATGCTGCTGAACCAGATGAAACACCACAAGAAGAGACACTACAAACTCTCGGCATCAAGCTGAACAGACTGATAGCCTCTGTATCTGGATTATCAGACAAATTTGAAGCCTTAACTCACCATTTGTCAGGGATCAAGCAAATGGTAGAATCAGTCCAAGGTGCATTGGCAGAGGCTACCGAAAGGGCTGATGCTGCAATGGGAGTGGTGACAGTGATGTTCAAAGAAAATGCTCACCTGAGATTTCATTTAGAAACATTGGAGAACCAGGCGAGAGCAGCTAACATCCATGTCTTGGGTTTACTGGTGGGTTGCAAAGGGGATCACCTCCTCCTTTTCATACAGGACTTGCTGGTGCAACAACTGGGAGAAGGAGACACTGACCGAGCCCATTGGATCCAAAAGGTGTACCGCGTCACCCCTTGAGGCCGACCAGATAACCCTGAAGCTCCCCGGGCAGTGGTGGTGGTCACAGACGGGATCGGCTCTTAGGATTATATTTTAGCTTTTTGAAACAAAAACGGATGCTTCTACAGGATGGAGAGCAGGTCCAGCTGTTCCCAGATATAAGATATGCTACCCGTCAGAAGAGAAAAAAATGTGATGGTGCCAGAGCCTTTCTCCGGGAGGTCAATATCTCTCATGGCCTTGTTTTTCCAGCCCGGATGTATATTGTGCACCAAGGGAAGGTAATTGTCTTTTCCGATCCTAATGAGGCTATGAAGTGGGCACAAAGAAATACGTTGCCTAGACCCAGAGATTTGGAATGGGAAGTATATTCTTCCAGTGACGAGGCTTCATGAGGACTCATTTCCTTTAATGGAGACTTTACAAAGTGTTTTTCTAGTGGGGCACTACTACTTTGGGGCCTGTTGGGATGTTAGACATATATGTGGAAGTCCTTCTTGGAACCTTTAGCTCCAGAAGTGGCTTATAGTTCCTCGAAGACACCAGGTTCACTGTTTGAGGTTTATATTGAGTAGCTCAGCTGTTAAACATGTTGTTTCACTCTTGGTTATTTTATCACTGCTAGTTATTGTTAACCAGTGTTAGTTGCAGTGTTACAAGGGTAGCTCACAGCTTGAGAAATGCCTAAAATTATGCATGAATACTATTTAAGCATTAAGGCACGACAAGGTGTGTGTTATCGTGTAATAACGTCACTCCTGGGGTGGGTTAAAGCACGAGGCAAAGCCGAGTGCTTCCACCACCCCAGGAGTGACGTTATTACACGATAACACACACCTTGGAGTACCTTATTGCAATTATACAATGGCTCGATGTTATAGAAAACAAAAAATAAAAATAAAAATGTTTTTAGTAGATTTTTAGTGAGGCAGTGTATCTTTGTTTCTGAAAGGAAAAAAAAAAAGTGGCTCATAAAGATCATCCACAAAATCAATGCAGTGATGTTATTGTGTAATAACATCACTGTCTCAGGCACACATTGACCAATCAGAGTCCAGGAAATTTTCTTGCCATTGTATAATTGTTGTTATTTCTATGTTCTTGGGTTTTCAAGTTGAGGAGCAGTGTGGAAGCATCTCTTTTTTTTTTTTACTGTGACTGCACATTTTGTGCCTTAATTTGTGGAAGGAACGTGGTGGTAACCTCCCACCCTGGTGGAGGAGGAAAACTATGGGGACTTTTACTTTAAATAATATACAAACTTTTACCATGTAGCTCATGAACTCACTTGCAGCTTATATTCAGAATTTATTGATAATTATAAAAAATGTTCTGTTTTCTCTCCCATATGATGCATCTAAAAGCATCTAATTTTATCGCATGTATTAAGAGGGAGTGGCGCCCTCATGGTTTGTATCTTACTGTAATGCAGCTTCGATGCTTGTAATCAAATTGTGTTTGTTTTAATAATAATAAACATAAAGTTTAAAAAACTGTGTTGAAATAGATGCTGCCAGTAATTGCTAGGTGGTGGGTGGGGTATGAGGGTTGCAATAAGGAAAACCCCAACAAAGGCTCACAGCTGCTATGTGGGTGATATTACATCAGATTCTTCCAGGACTCTGCTCTCTATGCAGACCAGGGCTTTCTGCTGCTAACGCATACTCAGTGGCTGGCCCGGTGGCACTGAGGGTTGAGGTGCTGGATGCCTTACCTGGCACTACGCTGGTGACCCGGGTTTGGGAATGGACTCTGGTCGCCAGGGGGAGGGCAGGAACAGGACTGAGAAGCCAGAAGGCGGCTCTCTTTTCCTGGGTGTTCACACTTCATAGTCCCACTTCCACCGGGTGGAGGTCCGTGGCTGGTGTGGGTAGAGGGGGTGACAGTTAGGGAGGGTGCCTTGAGATGCAGCGTGCACATGCCTCCATATGCACGCACGTCCAAGGCAGGGGATCGGGACCGGGGAGAAAATGGGAAAAGCGCAATAAAGTATATCTAGAAAAGGAAAGAAATATATACTCCTTGCTCTGTGCCGGCAACGGGGTGGCAGAATGAGACTCTGCACTGCCAGTAGATTTATAAATAGAAACAAGTAGGAGGCAGGGATTAGAGGGCAGTCAAAGCTAAATTACTGAAAACAAAATCGGCACTGCTGGTACATTTGTAAGCAAGAGGTGGGGTGGAATGTACTTTGGACTGTAAAACAGGAACCTGCACTGGCAGTGCAATTATGAACAGGGGAGGGGGTGGAATAGAACATGACTGAATGAAAAATGGAACACTGACTGTACATTTCTTAACAAAGGGAAGGGGGGAGGGGCAGATATAAACCTTTATGTTGAAATCTGTGCTGCTGGTAATTGCTGGGTAGAGATACAAGTGTTCTGATTAGGACAACCCCTGCTAGGGCTCTTAGCTGCCCTGTTGATGGCATGAGTTTTTGGGTTCTACAGCGAGTGGGGTGAAATTATTTTCAGGGTGTCAATTCTGATGAAGTCTCTCTGCCAGATTCCATGACGTTCAATTTATGAGTGAAGCGTCTTTCATAAAGTGTTTGGCTGCACCTAGTGCAAAACAGCCCACCGATATAGATCACATATAAGGCTGACTTGCGTGCGATCTTGATAGGGATATTCTTGGGCAGGCAGGTGGCGGTGGACGAACGCTCAAAACTAGTTCATGGTAGACCTATAGTCCAGCACCTGCAAGAAGTCTGCTGGCTTACATCAAGCATCCTTGAAACAAATGTCATTCGACCACAAAAAAAGGTAGGGAGAACAGGGGAAAAAAAACCCCCGTAATATTCTGACAAAAGGTAGGGCTTGTTCGAGCCATGCAAACCCCACCTGGCAATGGGCATTGTATCTACAGTTCCTGTGTGTCTTTTTTTTTTCTGTACTGTATTTTTATCAGTTTCAGTCATTTTACATAGAAATAACATGACCTTATTATGGACATTCCACATATAAATTTGCATTTCAAAGAGGACATAGCCTTGTTAATCCTAGGACAGATGCATCCATAATATTGCAATACCACATTGAGAGGAAAATACTAAGTTTGCAAATGAGTCCCTTAATAACAGCAGAAGAGCTGTTGGAACTAGCCCATGAGCAATTTGACTATTTCAGTACACTTAAAGTCCAAAAATGAAACACCAACATTTACCTGTCCCTGACTGGGACTAGTGGCGTCAAACTGTAATCTAAAGTGGATAATATTCAATTAACAAACATTTGGCAGCAGCTTCATTCAAAAGTAACAGCTTATGTATAAGCTCTAGTAAACTGACTCTGTAAGAACAAAAGGAAAAAAGCCCAGTCTAAAAGCAGGAGCTTATTTAAACGAGTAAGTGAAGAACCATTTCGGTAATATAGACTCAGTTAAAGAGGCCTTGTCTGGATACTACTATAACATGAAATCAAGTCAAGAGATGTTCTGGCCCCAGGAAGTAATACTTCCTGATGTAGGCAGTCCAACATATTGTTTTAAAATTCAAATGAAAATAACAGCTGATCCACCAAAATTAACCGAGACAAGGTAAAAACCTGAGATGAGGGGAAAAGTCAGAAAGCTATACTCAGCCTTGTTTAAACGTCTTCGTCACCCTCCGAGTCATTACTGCCTATCTCCAACTCGTTCTCTAGTGCTTTGCGACGTGGTTGAACACGGGTGGCCCATTTTCCAGCTTCCGTGGGGTCAGTAAAAATCCACACCTTGTCCTTGTAGACGATGCTCAATCTGGCCGGGTATATCACTGCATGTGGTATATGGGCCCCTCTTAACTTTTGCCACACAGCATCACATTTTTTGTGACGCATGCGATTCGTCGCATAGCTGATATCTGGAAACAGATAAATTGTCCGATAATCCTGCGTAAGAGTTCCAGCTTGTCTCACCATCCTGAGGATCCTGTCCCGAGTCCCGACTCCATCCGTAACCACCAATAGAGTACGTGGATTATCAGATTGGTCCCGATAGCCCCGAGGTGTAACATGGTATGCCATTTGCAGGCCAAAGTCATGATTTTGCCCCTCGGGAGATAGCTTGTCAGTAAACCAATCTTTTAGAAACAAAATGGGATGATCTCCTTCGATCCCCTCTGGGAGACCCAGAATTCGGAGATGCAAGGATCGGGCCTGGTTTTCAAGTGTTTCTAACCTATCCCGAAAATGTACATTCTCTGAGCAGCATCGTTGTCGCTGCAGTAGTTTTTTCTGTTTGTCTCTGAATATCGCTGCACTTGATTTTTATCTGGTCCACCGTTGTTTCAACAGTTGTAATTCTGGATCCAAAAGAATCAATTTTGGAATTCAGATCAGAGACCGAGGAAATTAACGTTTGAATTTTCCTTCCTAAGGATGTTAATGTCTCTTGTGAGGCTGATTCAGTTGAGGCCTGCAGGTCGGATTCCCTTCTGAAAGACTGGGAGGTGCTGCTTGATTTCCCTCCAGTTCCCGTCCGTGATCTTTCTTTGGGTTACCCATCTTAACTAATTCTGGGCTCCTCTTTCCAAATCTGTAGGTAGTTTTCAGGATTACCAGCTTATAATCGTTGACTTTTGGTTTTTGTTAGCCTAATAGCGAGAGTTGAAAGATTTTGCTGCCACACAGCTCAGGCTCAACAGCGCCCCCAGTTCCTGTGTCTCTTATGGTTATAAGAGCTTCAAATATATCAAGGGTATCAACAGAGTGTCAGTAGGGGAGCAATCGAAAAACCAGGGGGGCGGGGGGGGTGCTGTGGAGCGCTTAACATGGCGGATGCTTTCTGATAAGAAGCAGTTTGAGGTGACGTTATACTACCTATTTTACCAAATTAGAGAACTCAAAGTTAAATTTTGAGAAAGTGACGGCTCAACACCTGGAAGATCAAAATATGGGCCCAAAAAAAGATAGACATATAGTGTATGTTAGAACGTTGTATTCATTAAAAATCTAACGTTCCCTGGTTTTGCTGTACCATTGATGTGACGTCACAATGTTGTTATACCATATGAGTATGTCACATCAATGGTACAACAGATTTTACCATGTTTGCGCATGTGCAACTCGCGGTTTGTGGCGACGAAAAAATGGGCAGTGTACTTCAGTGTAGGCTCTGGTGGACGTCCTAATGTAAATGTAAGTGCCATTTTGTTCATATCTTAGCCAGCACACAGCAGAGCTCAATTATTTAATTTAAAATGCGGAAGAGTGTTGTCACCGACTCGGGCTTGGCGAGGGGTTCCCTGACATCACAGCGCGACCGCGAAAGAAACCATAAGTTGTTTTCTCGTTACTTTTTGCCCATACACTATAGAAGACAGTGTATAAGCAACAGAGAACAACAGTGCCGTTCACTTCTCGAGGTGTCATGTCACCCTCAAACCTCTTGAGCTTCGCTCTCGAGGTTTCAACGGTTGTCATGACAACCTTTTGAAGTGAACAACACTGTTGTTGTTCACTGTTGCCCATGCACTATCCTCTATATAGTGTATGTTAGAACATTGCATTCATTAAAAATCTAACGTTCCCTAGTCTTGTTGTACCATTGATGTGACGTCACGATGTTGTTGTACCATCGTGAGTATGTCACATCAATGGTACAACAGATTTTACCACTTTTGCGCATGTGCGACTCGTGGTTTGTGGTGACGAAAACATGGGCAGTGTACTTCAGCGTAGGCACTGGTGGACATCCTAATGTAAATGTAAGTGACATTTTGTTCATATCTTAGCCGGCACACAGCAGAGCCCAATTATTTAATTTAAAATACAGAGGAGTGTTGTCAGCGACTCGGGCTCGGTGGGGGGTTCCCCGACATCACAGCGCGACCGCGAAAGAAACCACAAGTTGTTTTCTCATTACTTTTGCCCATACACTATAAAAGACAGTGTATGGGCGGCAGAGAATAACACAGTGCCGCTCACTTTCGAGGTGTCATGACACTAAACCCTCTCGAGCTTCGCTCTCGAGGTTTCAGCGGTTGTCATGACAACCTATCGAAGTGAACAGCACTGTTGTTGTTCACTGTTGCCCATACACTATCCTCTGTGCAGCACAACAGATTGGCACCTGTCTTTCATCCGTGTCGGGCTCGAGAGGTGCAGCGGGAGGGCCGTGTACAGTGTCAGACACTAGGCCTGGGGAGACACCACAGCCGCAAATCATGGCTCTCATGGAGAAAATTCAAGCTACAGGAGGGGATACAAATTGTCCATGCTGACTCTATACTAACAAAACTCCGCCCCAAGCTCAGAGCTTTATATCGGAACTGTTCTAGCCTCCCCTATTTGGTCCATCTCGAGCTTATCCAGAAGATGATACTTCCCTCCTTCAATTACTGTGATATTGTTTACAGTGCCGCCCACAAGTCAGTTTTATCCAAACTGGATATCCTTTTTAATGCTTTCTGCTGGTTTGCTCTTGACGCTCCTCTTCGCACTCACTGCTGCGAGCTATACCGCTCCCTTGCTCTCCCCCCCCCTTGAGAACCACCGCCTAATACACTGTGCCAAGTTTATCTCGAAGAACTGGTTTGGTACCCTCCCAGTGTATCTGACCTTCATACTATTGCCCCCTCTAGCACCCACCTATGCTCTGAGGTTCCTAGACTCCTGGCTCCTGTTAGTCCCCAGATGTCAGACCCAAGCTGGCTAGGCTGCCTTCTCTCACCACTTCCCTCAACTCTGGAACTCTTTCCCCTCTGAAATTCGCCATTCTTCCTCTATCCGCTCACTATCCTATGCCCTTGCCAACCACTGCTCAGTAAACTGCTCCTGCAGCTAACTCACCAATCTTTGCTACCTCAGACACTCCTATATTTCTTCTCCCAGTAGGCCCAATGGTGCTACTTCAATAATCCACACCCAACTACTGCACTTGATCCCAACTTTTGAGCTAGCTAGCTTGTATTTACCTCTATCTCATTATATACCACATCCCAATACCTTAGCAGGATTTCCTGATTGTAACTGTTACTCTCGACTATTAGGGTATATGTATTGATCCACACTCACCTATTCCTGTCAAACATATGCAGCTGTATTATCTAATTATATGTTTTCAAGATATAAAGCATGACTTCCCCATGTAATTGCTACTATACTATAAGTAAGGGTAAATTGTCATCTACGCCCAACTACTGTATTTCTGTCAAATGTTTTCAACTGTATTGTAATTTTATGTATATCCTCACTTTGGATCAGAATATCACATACAAGGAACACGTGGACCAGGTCACCAGGACCCTACATCGGAAACTTGGCACCCTGTACCGACTCAGGGACCAACTCATCCCTGAAGCCAGGCTCTCCATACCTACCAGCGTCCTTCAACCCAACCTGACCTTTGCGGCCCCTATTATACAGGGCATGGCTAAACAAGAGATTACCAGGATGCAAACCCTATATAATATAATAAAATAGCTCATTTCGCAACCTTAGACCACCCGAGACGTCACCACTGTGACACTTTGGCCGGTCTTCGTTGGCCCACATTGGTCGCCCTCCTCCAACACCCCTTGCTTGTCCAGGCCTACAAGCTTCTCAAACCCCATGCTCCGCCAAGCATTGCCGGGACCATAACCCTCAAATACAACCCAAGGAACCTAAGGACCTCAGATAGAACGCTATTAGAAGTCCCTAGGGTAAGGACAAACGCTGGCGGAAGATCCTTTTCCTCCCAAGCAGCCTGCCAGTGGAACAAGCTCCCTTCCCAGGTCCAGGCCTCCTCCTCACTCATGAACTTCCGCACCAGGCTTAAGTCCCATCTGCTGACCTCAGCGCATGCCACTGTCATGGCACTTAAAGCTCCTAAAGTACTCCCCTCCTCTCCAACTCCCGTCTCCTAGCTTAACCTTCCTACTACCTGCCTTATACAGACTGCTCGCCAGAGGCCATGTGTAACCCCTGAATAAACTACATGCATAATACTACCAGTTGCTTACATGTCATGATGATACCCATGCCGGCATCCACTGCTTTTCTTTTACCGTGCCTGTAAGCCATGCCCTTATCCACTGCTTTTCTTTTACCATGCCTGTATCCACTATTTTTCTTTACTGTAACCACCTCATGATGCAACTCACAATGCCTCAAATGTTCCTTATGTCCTTGTTCATTCTTATAACTTGTATTGTTATCCTGGGTCGCCCCTGAAAAAGGGACCTTCAAGGCTCAGTGGGCCTACCTGGTCACCAAAATTTAATAAATAAATGTATATATGTCAGGACCTGGACTACTCTTGTCCTCTTCCCCACTGTACCCTTCCCTCCAGGTCACACCGGGAGACGAGCAGTTCTTGCTCAGTGTGCTTTTCCTGATGAAACAATTTCAATAAATAAATAAAATACGTCATGTTAAGAAGCTCATAGGATTTCCTTAATGCATATTTTGGCATAGTATTGTTTCTCTTGATGAAGCCTCACACAATATTGGAGCATGTTAAGCTCCACTTAAGACTGTTTTCTAAAGTTCTTATAATTGCCTGTATCCCTACCAGCCATCTGGTAAGTGCTTAGAGGTAGGAGAGTCATTTAACTTAATTGGGACGAGAACATCTATTAAATTTCCTTTTGAGGCTTTAAATCTGAGAGGTTCAGATTCTCATTTAATACAGTCTATCCTACGAGGGGCAAGATATATTGGTTTAAATCCTGCTAGTAGTGGGAAAGGTAAGAGTGGGCTCTTCTGCAGTATTATTTTGCTGGACTTTTAACTCCTTGGAATCACCTGACTGACCAGCAGCAAGTATCGGACATTTTAAAAAGACCTGTTCAATGTATCTTGTGCCGCCTATTTGGTTAGTAGGATGCTCACCTGTACTGGTATTTTGTGCATATGGTGCAAACTGTATTTGATAAAATACTATAAATAAAAAGTTTTAAAAAGAAAACAAGGGGGCATGATATGCAGATAGTAGGGGGGAGGTTCAGGGGAAACTTCAGAAAATTCTACTATACGGAGAGGGTGGTGGAAAACTGGAACAAACTCCCAGAGGAGGTGGTGGGGCAGAAACTATTGGGGAATTCAAGAGAGCGTGGGATAGACACAAGGGACTATTAAATCAGGAGTGGGGGGGCGGGCAAAAGGCAGTAGCAAAGCCCTCGCGGTGTACTATGCATATTGGGTAGGCCTGGCGGTCCTTTTCTGCTGACATGTTCTGTGTTTCTCCTCAAGCCCGTTGTGTGCCAGCCCTGCTCAGCTTTGCTTCGCAGTTCTCTCACCCAAAGGACTTGAATCAAGAAGGTGCTCCAAAAGGAGTATGTTAATCAAAATTTGCAAAAAACTATGTTGTGCAGTGTTTTGATTTGTGTGTTTAGTCCTGTATGTCCTTCCCTTTGTTTGCTATTAGGATTTTTTTCTAAACTTGTCTATAAGTTTATAGATCCATTTGGAGGGCCTCTTATGGGTATAACATTGTCACCTTGTGTGTTCTTAGGGCCAGAGGACTACAAACCAAAGGTGAGCCATTCTGTGGTCCTAAGAACACAAGAGGCGATACTCTTAGATCCAAAAGAGGCCCTCCAAACAGACACATAAGATTCTTACAGAGTGCTCACTGTATTAAATAAAAAAATCCTTTTTTTAATTTTTTATTTAAAATGCCGCCAGCTTGAAGCCCATTACAGTGCCTCAGTGCGTGAGGTACTCTTACGGTTGGTTATAAGGGTACCTCATGCGCAACTGAAAGGAGGGCTGTGATTGGTCAGGAACACTCCTGTGATCCATAATACTAGTTTTATGACCCTGGGGATCTCCATCTTACCATGCTTTATTGGTTTTCCCTGTCCTACAGTGCCTCCTGTCTCATGTGACAGTAATGCATCCGGGAGCACTGATTCAGTGAGGGAAAGTACTGCAGCAATAATCTGCAGATAGAAGCCTGATCTGCTAGCCTCAACTAAACTCTCATTCAAATATTTGTTTTCTAGGTGTGAGTCTAGGTGTAGCCAACAGGAGTAAATGTTTTGCTTTTAAAGCTTTTTATGTCTTTGAACTACACACGGCCATAAAAAGCACACAAACCATTCTAGGTCATCAG
This sequence comes from Neoceratodus forsteri, assembly GCA_016271365.2. NCBI lineage: Eukaryota > Metazoa > Chordata > Ceratodontiformes > Ceratodontidae > Neoceratodus > Neoceratodus forsteri. The sequence goes on from JADMNL010000033.1 coordinate 56,051,991, forward strand.
TGTTAAAATTAGTAAAGACTTTAGCTGTTATTTTACAGAATAACCAACTCAGTTAGCCTTCAAGTGTTTGCTAAACTGAAAATGTAGCTTTCAGTGCTCAGTCCAGAAAAGCTATTTAAAATCACAGTTCTCCTGCTGTAAAATTGCCCTAGACCAGTACTTGCCGAATATATGGTCATGGATACATCACTGTCACATGGGACAGGAGGCACTGTAGCTCGGAAAAAGAACCATAAAAAATGCTAACATGGTCATCCCCAGGAACCATCAAATTGACAGGCAAATTCAGAATAAACTAATAGCAAACAAAGGGAAGGACACACTAAAACTGCACAAACAGATCAAAACACTCAGCTCAGCATATGTTTTTACAAATTCTGACTGCAGTATTCCTTTAACCATAAGAGACACAGTAGCTGTACATATAACCATAGAATTGTTTTTTATTATTATTGTTCTCTTTTTTGGCCGCCAGACCTCAGCCCCTCGAATGGGCTCGCTGCGTCCCCGGTGACCCGACCCTCACCCCAGGAAGCCTCCCTGGAGTGGGACCGCCGAAGTGGAACTGTTGTGACTGGAGGGTTAGGCACCGTGCCTGGCTCATACGTGGGGCCAGGTGATTTAGAGATTTTGCTTCCCCTTGGAGCTAGGACGTGCAATGATGCTAGGATTTGAGCATCTGTCTTAGCTCCACCCCATGTTGTGGTTTGGTGCCGTGTCCCCCAGCCTCCGCCAGAGGGCAACCGACGCCGACACACAAGAACTCCCCGGAGAAGGAGAGCAGTCCTCCGGACGCTTAATCCTTCTCCGCCACTGCCGACCCCTGATGGCCCGTGCCTATTCCCGAACACGGGTCTCCGGCATGGTGTGAGGTGTGGCATCCAGCGCCTCAATCCTCAGCACCACTGGGCATAACCATAGAATTTAATGATGAAGGAGGCAACCTCAGTATGGGGGCAACTGTAATGTACTTGTGCACCCCTGATATTTATGACATGATAGTAAGTACTGTTGGTAGTCGTAGGACTAGTATTAATTTGCAGGTACTGTACGGTAAGAACTGTTGGTAGTCGTAGTACTGTTAGTTGCAGGAACTGTAAGTCAATTGTATGCATACAGTATGTAACATGCTTCCACTGAGGAAACCACTAATGTAATGCAAGGAAAATATCAGCTTCTGGATTACCTGTTGCACTTCACACTGCTGAGCATATGCCCACATTGCCTTTGGTCTGAGACACTGCAACCTGCTGGAGTGTTTGGGTGGTGCACGGGGGGGGAAGGAGTGCATGTCTTGCCCGCGCTTGTTCTGTGACTCGGAAGTCCTCGCTGCTTCACTCGCTATGAGTCCACCCTGGTCTACATAACTGAAGCAAAGTAGTGCTTTAGACAGAATTATTGGTGTGTCAGCAGTTTGAGTCACTGAACGCAATACCCATTTTGTGGGCATTCATTCATTCACCTCCTTTCCCTGGCTAGCTCTCTGATGTCCAGGGCTCGTTCCTGAGCGCAGGACACCAGCGCCGTGAGTGCTTGCGCAATCCCTGCGAGATGGATCAGCCTGTTGGACAAAAAAAGTTTACAACCCTGTTAGTCCTTGGAAACAGTATTCACTGAGTATTGTGATAACTTGGATTGGACCAACAAAGAAATGGTACACAGATGGTAAAGTACACAAGCATTTGGCGCCACACAGATCTGTTTGCCAGAAGTGATAGCAGTCTGGACAAGGGAGGCAGGTGCTTCGTATAATACAGGCGTAGAGATAGGTAACTGCAGCTGCTTACACTTGATTTAGAACACATGTTTATTTGGATGCCCCCCGCCCATGCCCTGGTACTCTCCTTAGGAGACCTGTCCTACAATCCCTTGTATCAAATACCTGTGTTTTCAAGCAGTAGGTTTCAATTCTGTTGTCCTTGAATTCCCATTGCCCCTGAGCAGCAGGTGAGATGTGGGACCCCTGGTTACCAAGTTTCCTGGACGGCTGTCAGGTGTTGGACTTAGGCTGCTCTGCCAGATCCTCTGCACTGTGACTCATCTTTAGTGCAACTGTACTTCTTTTGATCCCTGCCTAATATACAAACTGTCCTAGTTAGCCTTATCTATCAGGACTAGTGCCCATACATAAACCTTCATTTTGTCATTTACATGGTTGCACTTTCCCCCACCTCTACCGGAGTCTATTCCTTTTCACTTTATTGTTTCCTATCAGATCCCCTTCCGTCTGTTTTCTGGGCTGCCTCTGAGAGAATTCACTATAGAGGCGAAGAGTAACTCATAGAATCATAGAAGCTTTATTTTTTTTTTTTACACTTCTTTTTGCCTCCTGTCATTGTCTGTGGAGCGACTCTCAGGCATCCTGCCTGTTCCTGCCTGACTGAGGTTCTCTCGGCCCAGAGCCTCCTCTCCCCCCCTCAGCCAGTACCCCCAGCCTAACCCCTCCGAGGTGGGGCCACCCCTCCTCTTTGGGCGCTCTTACAAGTCAGACCCTGGCTGTATGTGGGCCCGGGGGGGAACTGGAGCCAAGCGAGCAGATCTGGCAGTGGGCATGGGGTCAGGTGCCGTCTACTCGCTTATGAGGCAGGGGTTTTCCATGTTCTGGTGCTCTCCCCATGGGCACCCCTGACACCATGGTGCACGGCAACCCTGTCGACGTCAGCCATGCTGCTAGTAACCTGTTTGCATACTGCAGCGTCCCCAATCTTCACCGGGAGCAGCTGGTATGCCAAACAAGCCCCAGACCTCCCCTCGGGGAGGAGAGCAGCCCAGTGGGTGCTCGATCCTCGCCCCATCCCTCTCGACCCCCAGTGTCCGAGCTCACTCCCGAACTCAGGTCGCCAGTGTGGCGTCCAGTGCCTCAAGCCTCAGTGCCACCGGGCCGGCTGAATCATATAAGCTTGATGGCAGAAAAGGACCATACTGGCCCATCTAGTCTGCCCTTTTTTCCCCCCTACATCTCCCCCTCCCTGCCAGCCTCCACCCTCCCTCTGATACTCAGCCCCACATGCTTGTCCTGTGCCCTCTTGAATTCTTCAATGGATTTAGCCCCCACCACTCTCTTAGTCTGTTCCAAAGCTCCACCACCCTCTCCGTGAAGAAACGCCCTCTCACATTGCCCCTTTATCTTTTTCCTTGCAGTCTGAGGCTGTGCCCTCTAGTTTTGACCCCCTCCTTCCTCTTAAGTAAACCCACTTCTCCCACTTTATTGAGCCCCTTTACATATTTAAAAGTTTCAATCATGTCTCCCCTTTCCCTCCTTGTCTCCAGCGTGTACAGATCCAGCTCCTTACACCTCTGCTTGTATGACTTTCCCTGTGTACCCTGCACCATCTTGGTTGCCCTTCTCTGAACCTTCTCCAACGCATCTATATCCTTGTGGAGATGTGGCCTCAGAACTGAACCCCATACTCCCAACTCCAAGTGCGGCCTCACCATGGCTTTGTAAAGGGGCATTATTACCTCCCTCTTTCTACTAGTAGTGCCCCTGCCTATGCATGCCAACATTCCATTGGGCTTTCCCACCACCCTACTACATTGGATTCCTACCTTAAGGTTTGAGGAGACTATGATCCCCAGATCCCTCTCCTGTTCTGTTACTTTAATTTCCTCCCCACCTAGGGTGTACCCTGCTCTTCTGTTCCTACTCCATAAGAGCATCACAGTGCACTTCTTGGCATTAAATTTCAACTGCCACGTCCCAGACCATTTTTCAAGCATCTTTAAGTCCTCCCTCATGTCCTCCACCCCCCTGGCGTATCCACCCTATTGCATATTTTTGTATCATCAACAAATAGGAACACCCTCCCCCTCAAACCCATAGCAATATCACAGATGTAGATATTGAAGAGAGGCGGATCCAAAACTGACCCCTATGGCACTCCTCTCTTCACCCTCGCTGTCCCAGAGTGCACCCCGTTTAGCACCACCCTCAGAGTTCTTTCTGACAGCCAGGCCTCCATCCAACTTATTATTTTCCCACCCAACATCAGGCTTTCCATCTTGCTCACCAGCCACCTGTGGGTGTCGGTGTCAAATGCATTACTGAAGTCTAGATAGGCCACCCCCCCCCCCAAGTCTGAGTCACCTAATCAAAGAACTGAATTAGGTTTGTCTGACAAGACTTCCCCTGCGTGAAGCCATGCTGTCTGCTTTCCTGGAAGCCACTCTCCTCCGGGTAATCCACCACCCTCTCCTTGATTAATGCCTCCATTACCTTCCCCACCACTGGACGTGAGGCTGACAGGTCGGTAGTCCCTTCACCTCCTTACTACCTTCCTTGTGTAAAGGCACCACCTCCGCCTCTTCTTCCAATCCTCTGGCACGCCTCCCGTATCCAGAGACAATTGAAGAGCCTTGTCAAGGGTGCAGCCAACTCCTTCAATTCCCTGATCACCCTGGGGTGTAACCTGTCAGGCCCCATTGCGTTGTCCACCCTCAATCTATCTAGCTCTGCCCTAACCCTATACACAGTGAACAGGCTCAGATCCACCCATTTGCCCTCCTTCCCATTCGACTTTAGCGCAGGTCCCCTACCATCCTCTTCCTTTGTAAATACCGAGCTAAAGTACTTATTTAATAACTCTGCTTTTTCACAGTCCTTTTCTAATTTTATTTCTCCCTCCCCCTCAGCCTAGTAATCCCCTGCCTTGCCCTTCTCCTCTCCCTCACATATCTGAAAAAGGTTTTATCCCTTTTAGACATTTTTGCTATTTTCTCCTCGGTATCTGCTTTTGCCCTTCTGATCTTCTTCCCTGCCATACTCCTCTTTTCCTTATACTCTTCCTTATCTTCCTCACGGAGTGCCTCTTAAATTTTCTGAACACCATCCTCCTTTCCCTGACTGCCCCCGCAACCATTTTGTAAACCAAAGTGGTCTCCTCCCCCTTTTGCTCTTCCTAAACTTTTTTATGCACATTTCCGCAGCTTTCAGTACCCCTCCCTTGATAGCTTGCGATAACTCCTCCACTGCCCCTATATTCTCCGTACCCTCCATTGTATCCCTTATTATCCTTCTCATCTTGTCAAAGTCTGAGCGTCTGAAGTCCATGACTGTAGTACTGGTTTTACTTGTCTCCCTCCCTGCCCTGACCCTGAAGATTACCTTGCTGTGGTCGCTGTTGCCCAAGGCTTCTCCCACCTGCACCTCCTCCACACTCATTTGTCAGGACCACATCCAGCAGGTTGTTACCCTTGTTGGCTCTCTGATTAGCTGTTGAAGGAATATCCCCTGAGCGCAGCTAGTATCCCCTGCCCCTGATGATGCTGCATGCAGGATTTCCCAGTCTACATATGGGAGGTTTAGGTCACCTACCAGCAGTAGTTCTCCTTTAGGACCAGCCTTGTGACTGCCTGAATTAACTGTTGATCACCCTCCTCCCTTGCTTAGGTGGCCTGTATACCACCCCCATCGCAAGGATTGTCCTCCTCCTGCCTAGCTTTACTCACAGTAGCTCAGTCTCCCCATCCTTCTCTTGTCCTTCAGTTACACTTGTGCCTTCCCTGAGGTATAAAGCAACTCCTCCCCTCTTACCCTCCCTATCCCTTCTGAACAGTCTGTAACCTGGGATAATCATTTCCCAGGTGTGCAGCTCTGTGCACCAGGTCGTGCTTATAGCTACTATATCTAGCCCTTAGTCCCCATGATGGCCTCCAAGCCCATCATCTTATTTTCTAACCTCCTGGTGCTGGGTGCTAAGCCCTTCCACCAGGTTCCCTCACCACCACCCCTTCTCCATTCTCTACTGTGTCTGTTTTTCTGCAGCAGCATAAGCCACAATGGAATTATCACTCAGAATGCTGGGAGTGGGAACATGCTGACAGCTTTTCCTTCTCAACAAAGAAAACCAAAACAAAACACTGCACCTTTATTTTTTAGTTGGAGCTTTTTTGGTTGCTTATAATTGTTTCCCTTATAATTACCATTAAAGACAAGTGCACCTGTTGTGCTCTATTTAACTCCCAAAACCCCTATAAGCCAGCTTGCCTCTGCTAAAGCTCTGTTTAAAAATAATATATATATATTCTTTTCAGCCTGTTAAGCAGGAGAAGGGATTGTAATTCTACATGGTGGAGCCTGCCAAACATTCCTTTCCCGGGATGAGTGCTGCACTCTCACGCTCTGACATTTTGTGATGTAAGAGTTTGGATTAGGGACGCTCCATAGGAAATAATAGGGGCACCTTTTGCAGACCCTCCAACTGTACCGGTTTTGCTGGTATAATACCATTATTTAAAACATTGTACCGTATCCTGAATGATTGGTACCGTGTACCAAATTTGCAGCTGAGCAAATACCTTCAAGTTCCTCCTTACTTGACTTTTTTTTTTTTTTTTATGCCTGAGCCAAGCACTGACTACCGCTAGCCAGCAGCACACTTGTCCCTGTCGTGGAGCATCCTCGCTCATCCCCATGGTAACCACTGACACCAGACAGATGATTTTGCTGGTGGCATGCATTATGAGTGTACCCTGCAGAGGGCGCCTTACAATTGAATCCCCATTCGAGCACCTCAGGTGTTTCCCCAATGCAAGTCTGCCCTGGTTGTGTTCTCCTCAGTTACTGACTCACTGACCACTGCTGACAGACACTGGTGGGAGAACTGAGCAGCCCGCGAGTAACTTGCCGTCTGTGAACCAAGCTGAGCTCTGAGGTGTGACTGACTGTGGCAGATCAGCGCGCACAGACAAGTGTAAGTCCTGCAGATCTGACCGTCCGTCATCGGGAAAGAGTTTTGGTAGGCTGGTCAGGTGACTGTTTAGTGTTTCAGAGACGTGGGTAAGCGCAGCGCTGAGTATTGGATTATCGCCGGTCTGTCTTTTGCTCGTCGCTCCGTCCTTTATCCTGTGGTGCCGGTAGTGTGTGGGTGACTGGTTGCGGTCCCCCCCCCCCCAAGTCTTGGCTGGATCTGATTAGCTGTCATCAGGAGGAGCGGTTGTCTGTCAGCTGAGAGCTCAGCTGTCATTGAGTGGCAAGAGAGGACTTGAGCATCACTAGCTGACTGTTTAATTCAGTCAGACAGGAGTGGGGACAGAAAGCAAAAAGCAACAACCTTTACACTGCAGGCCACAACTGTGCTTGGAGGGACGGGAGTTGAGGACTGGAAAACTGATGAACTAAGTAAGTCTACTCTTCTAAAAATAAGCATAAAATCGGAACCTTCCTATGTGCCCTGAGTTAGCCCAGCACATCCACAGCACACAAATACATTCTTGGGGGGGGGACCAGAGATGGTCACAGCACTGTCCTGAATGCCCCCACCACCTGCAAGCAACAGTGACCAGCAGTCACTGCTGGTCACTGTTGCTTGCAGGTGGTGGGGGCATTCAGGACAGGCACTCCTCCTGCAGAATGCTGGACGGGGCTAGTGCTTGCTGCTTGCAGGTGGGGGGCAACCAGGACAGGCACCCTTCCTGCAGATGATGTATGGGACTTCCTGGCCCATGTGTATCCCTCCCCCCTTATAAAATTAGCTGCTTGGGGCCCTAACATCAGCTGTGGTACTATGACCCCTTTGGGAGCCAACTGATAGCCCCTGTTACTTACTGCCTGCCTCCTGCAGGTTCTATATTTATGCATAATGATTTGTTTTGCTGATTCATAATAGTACTTACAACTTCAGAACAATAACAGAGAGAAGAAAGTGAGGAGAGGGAAAAGGGTGCAGGGTTAGTTTGTGCACACAGCAGTGTGATTGGAGGGTGGTTCTGCCAGGATGCCTGCCATGGCTGCTGTGGGGGTGGCAGCCGGAAACAGCCCCTCCTGCAACAGACCAAGTGTTACTTTCTCACTGCCAGGCAGCTACAAAGGCTGAGACTAACCAAAGTGGTTATCTTCACTTGGCTTGCAGTGGGTGGGTGGTGGTCAGTGATCTCATTCCATGCCATCACCGGAAATATACAGTATATAATGTTTTTTAAACAACTGTAAACAATTATGGTATAAGAGGGGTTGGCATAAAAGCATTGGTTACATGACTCTTCTGTCATGAGCCCCTTTTGTCTATCTTTTTGTATTTTTCCTAGCCATTATGTGATGCAGCAATTAGGGGTCGAGGACAGAACAGTGACGTAAAGGGTATACGCAGATATGCATGTCAGTCAGTGTTTTAGCCTTTAAAAAGATATGTTAACACCTCTTATACCATATTGCCCGCATTCGTTTAAAAAACATTTTTCCTTTATGACCAAAAATGTTGTAGTATTTGCTGAAACAGCTAACTCTTTAGTATCTGTTGTTGTGTGCCGTAATATTTGGTGTATCCATATGACATGAGAAAACAAAACCTTCTTTGTTTACAGTCCACACTACTCTTCCACTGCATTCTTTCTTGATATTACTCCACCACCACGGCTCCCATACAATAAAAGACAATGTCCACTGCCGGCACAAGTTAAAAATGCTGACTGACCTAACCACACTTGTTTTATTTGTATTTAGTCTTTTTCCAGTTCTCTCATCACACACTATACAATTTAGGAATGATTGCTAAATTAAGAATTCCACACATTAGTACAGTCAGCGTTTCCTACAACATAAGGAATTGCTAGTCTAGTAAGTAGGCTAGCAGTTCATTGTGTTGACGGAGAAGTTGACTGTATTAGTCTGTGGAATTGTTAGGAAGTGTGAAGAGGGAAGTGGAAAAGACTACATACAAATAAAACAGAAAAAAACAAAAGTATGGAGATGGCAGCCAGTACTTTCACAGTTCATTACAATAATGCATAGGGTGGGTGGATGTCATTGTTGGCAAGCCAGCTGCTTTAAGGCCACAATCTCCTGCAGAGACACCCCTGACTTGAGGAGTAAAAATAATTGGTTCCCTCGAGTCCGGGCTGGGAAAGATTATCAAAAGTGTATTTTATCTTCAATAAAAGACCCAAAACTCAACCACAGAGCATCTAAACCCCCAGAGCTCCTGGGGGCCTGGTGGCCCCCAGACCCCTGGCTTTAATTCTTCCCCCCCCACTCAGTGAAACACAGAAGTGTACCTATTTTGACTAATGAAATGTTGGAGGGTCTGCTTTTGAATGCTCATTTTTGATATCTGCATCGTCCATTTGAGTAAAACCAAAGACACTGCTAGACTAACAAGGTCCTTGTTAAGTAAATGATGGCTTTGAATTGACCCATGTGGACAGCACAGACATTGAAAATGGGCATTCAAAAGACACCCCTACTGCTTCCTAACCTCCCACCCAAACACCGATATCAGAAAACATCAAAACACAGGGGGATACAATCATACTTTTCCCTTACGTATTTTATGTATTTTTCTCCTGTGTTTTGCCGTCCTCGTTCTCGACTGCACACATGTGGAGTCATGTACGCCATGGTCTGAGACACCCTCCCGTGACTTGCTGCCCCTACGCTAGCCACTGGACCTCCACCCCATGGCAGCAGAGCTATGGGGGGGGGGTTCACGACCACCCAGGAGAGGAGAGCTGCCCCATGGCTGCTCAATCTTACTCCCCCCCCCATGCTGACTCCCCTGTGACCTGAGTGCATTCCCAAACCCAGGTTGCCGGCGTGATGAGAAGCAAGGTGTCCAGCGCCGCAGCCCTCTGCGTCACCGGGCTGGCTAATCCCTTCCTTTTCTAACAGGTTGCAATAAAAAAATATTCTTTTACACAAAACAACTTCAGCAGAGGTAAGCTAGTGACGGGGCATGGGGGGGCACAAAAAAGGTACTTTTAAAGGGAAATGTCAACCTATAAAGATACCCCCACTTGCTGTGTTTGGGCTGTCCCGGATCAGCACTTTGGATGCTAAATATATATTTTTTCTTTACGGGGTTTGTAAATAATCTGTTTTATCTTGCCATATTGCTTCTAGTCCTGAATGTAAAATGAAGCTGCGGGGGGGGGGGGATAATTCAATGCTATTCATAATTTATGACTTATTTCTGATCGGGGGACTTTTTATTCTTCTGTTTTGGTAGTTTGTTTTTATTTTAAATTTGATGGATTTACTTGTGTTCTAATGTATGGGTACTTGTTTGTGTATTTCTGAAAACTCAATAAAGTATATTTAATTGAAAAAAAAAAAAAGACCAATCTGCAGAGGGGCATTTTCAACCCCCAAGAGCTGACATCATGGCTGGGGAGCAGCCATGGGCTATTCAGTTAAGCAATAATGCACGACAGGGGCATGTGCCGTGCTGGGATAATGTCATGCCTTGGGTGATTAGGCACGAGGCACAGGCTAAGTGCATCCAGCGCCCGAGAAAGAAAACACCCTGGTGTGCATTATTGCAATTATAAAATAGCTTGCTTCTATATAAAACAAGCATTTGTCAATGCCGAATGTTTGCTTGCTGGCACTGGCGTTGGTAGTGTAGAAGTTACAGAGCTGCATAATAGGAATGGCAGCGAAGTATTGAACTGAAGCCAACCCCACCACCACCCTGCAGAGAGTGGCAGGCATTGGGGTGTGCCTTTGGGTCATCAGGCATAACGACCACGCCATTTCACCACACCCTACCCTGCAGACACTGACAGGTGTCACGGTGTGCCTTGGGGTCTTTGGCCCTTATGCACACCCCATTCCATCATGAAATACAGTGAGATGGGTGCGGTATAGGAGAATGGGGTGAAGTTTGGGCCCGAAGAGTCCGAGGCACACCTTGATGCCTTTCACTGGCTGCAGGGTGTGGGTGGGGATGGAATGGTATGAGCATGACAGGCAAAAATCCCAAGTCACACCCCTGATGCCTGTCATACTCTACAGGGTGGGGCATTATGGTCGGAAACCCTAATGCCTCAGGCATTCGTTGGTATTTTCACTCCAAATTTTCAACATGGTTTTTTTGTGACCCCCACCTCATGAACAGTGGCAATATCCGTTTGTTAGCCGAAAACTGCTTTTGCACAGCGACTATGGCATTTGGCACCACAAGTGCAAAAACACATTCCGAACAGGATGTGAAAGATGACAGCGGTACTGTTCATGGGGAGGTGTAAAAAATGGCAATGTTGAAAATCTGCTGTGAAAATCTTAAAAAAACTGGTGAAGTCACGAGCGTGCGTAGAAACTGTGCAACACACACCCGTAATGTAACTAGCTTGGGGATATTTTTACAGTAGATTGTTAACACAGGCATTTTGGGACCTCCGATCATGATTATCTGTCCCGAACAATGATTTCCCACAGCGACCACGTATCTCTGCACTGAAAGTGTGAAAACACATTTCGGCCATGTTGTGGAAAATGACAGCTGTACTGTTCATAAGGAGGTGTGGAAAAATGCCACTGGTGAAAATCTGGACTGAAAATATTACAAATTCATGAACCTACGAGGGTGCGTGGAAAATGCGCAATGCTCACTCGTAACACAGTCATTTTATGGAGTTTTGTCACCAAATTTTCAACATAGCCATTTTAAGACCTCTGCTCATGACCAGTGTCACTGTGATTTTCTTAATCTGTCCTAAACATTGTTTTTGCAAACCGACTGTACCGTTGTGTGCTACATGTGCGGAAACACATTTTGGGCGAGATGTGAAAAATGGTAGCTGCACTGCTCATAAGGAAGTGCGGTAAAATGGCACTGTTGAAAATCTGGTGTGCAAATATTACAAATTCGCAAACTTGCCAGTGTGCGTAGGAACTGCATAACGTGCGCTCCTAAAGCATGTGGTGTCATTTTTGGGAATTTTTTCACCAAAATTTCAACACCTCTGCTCATGACCAGTGTCACTGTGATTTTCTTACTGCATCCCGTACATTGATTTCGCACACCGACTGTGCCATTGTGCACTACATGGGCGGAAACACATTTTGGGTGAGATGTGAAAAATGACAGCTGTACTGCTCATAAGAAGGTGTGGTAAAATGGCAATGTTGAAAATCTGGAGTGAAAATATTGAAAATTCACGAACTTACGAGCGTGTGTAGGAACTGCGCAATGCACACTCGTAAAACAGTCATTTTTAGGAATTTCGTTCCGGAACGTGATTTCGTGCAGTGGCTGCAAAATCACCCTTCGGGCCCGAGTAACGCCATGACAGTGACAGCATTCATGAGAAGGGGTCCCAAAAACCCCATGTTGAAAATTTGGTGCAAAAATTCCAAAAAATACCCGAGATATGCAATAAAGTTGAAAAAACCCTATCTATCGCATTATACAGCTTACCGGCATTTCCTCAGTTCGCGGTCGGCTTTGAAGAGTGCAGACGTGTTCCCGGTCCGCCGAAGATCGTCGTGCGAGCTCAGAGTAAGTATGGGATGGGGGGTGTGGGAGAGCAGGGTGCGTAGTGGGTGGGCGCGGGTGGGGGCAGACACAGCGCGGGACCGCTTTTGATTTTCAGGGGTTTTTTGTTTTGTTTTTTATGACGACAACGTGGGGCGTTTGCCACGCTGGGTGGGCTCCCAGCGTGGCAGAAGAACTTGACTGGGGGTGTGGAGCCGGCGGGGATTGAGCATCCTGTCGGCCGCGCTCTGTTGCCACGCGTGGGGTGGGCTCCCAGCGTGGCACCCGTACTCGGTGGGGGGATACAGGAGCCGACGGGGATTGGGCACCCCGTCACCTATACGACGTAGCCACGCTGGGTGGGCACCAGCGTGGCATATGAAACTGTTTCGGGGCACAGCACAGCTGATGGGGATTGGGCACCTCCGCTATACAGTGTGTGTGTGGGGGGGCAGCACGCAGCATATGTGTGTGTAGGTGGGGAGGAATGCCAAGAGCAGGCGATATCTGATCGCTGCTCACTGAAGCGAGCTCCCCCTTTCAACTGTATGGCACTGCATTTTGGAGCTGTCATAGACAGCTCCAGCAGGCATTGGAGAACTGCGGCCGCGCCTGCAAACACACTGACTGAATTGGAAGAGGGCTGACACACCTCCGAAAACTCCGATGATAGCACTATGTTTCTTGCACATGCGTGCAAGCAAACATAAAAACACCTTCAGCGGGCAGCCAATCAATTATGTCTCTAACTCCCTAGGCTTGGATTTTACTGTGTACTGATCCAAGGATTTATCTAGCAGGTAACCTGTGTGTTGAGAGAGTTTTCCGAGTTGCTGTCTGAAGGATTCAGCTGTAGTGCTAAGTGGAAAGAAGTTGTTTCTTGACAGTCTAGCGAGCCCAGTTTTGTTTTCCTGCACGACTAATTTTTAATGGCTACAAGAAAGGTTTTTTTTTTTTAACTTTCTATTCATCCCTCCTTCACCCCTCCAGCTCTGCTTCCTCGGGACCACCTGTGGAGTCACTCCTGCTTCCCACCTTACCTAATCCATCTCGTTCCCCCCACATGGAGTGGTGGTTCTTCTCCCCGGACGGTGACGAGGTGGGGCAGGTACACCACAAACTTTCTTGTCTCATCGGGTATCAGAATGGGCAGGCAGGCGGGAGCACATCGAGGTCTTCTCTGGTGGTCCATCTCCCTGCAGCTTGAAGGCATTTTCCTGGTGTGCGCCCAATGTCAGTGCGTCACCACTGATGTCCACCACGTCTCAACCCACTCTTTTCTCTGCTCTGTGCTTGCTGAGTCTCTGACTTCCGCCAGAGGTCAGTCAAGCACCGAGCCAAATTCCCCCCTCCCTCCCAGAGAAGGCAAATAGTCCTACAGATGCTCGAGCCTTCACCCCTGTCCGGCCAGCCCTCCGTCTCCCCAGGCTCATTCCTGAACCCGGGGTCGACGGTGTCTCAAGTGGTAGTGCTACCGCTGCGCCAGTGGCCTGGCCGAGAAAAGGTTTTTAATGCGGGTTTGATTAAAAACAGTTTGCAAAAGTTGAGATAGGGCAAATTTCTGTATCAATATTAGCAGATGAACAATGGATATTTTTAAGTTGTTGAAATGAACTTAGCAACCTCAGCTGTAAAAACTAGAAAGGAGCCCCGGGACCAAAACATTCCCAGAAACGAATCCAAGGATCTACATTAGCTGGTTGAAAATCAGTCCCTCTGCCCAACCAAGGAAAATAATTTTTAAAAACCAAGCAGAATCATTGGTTTATCCTTTGAGTCCAAGGTATTAATACCATGTGCTTCTTTTTTTATGAAAATACAAAGGTAAAAGCTATACAAATCGGTACTTCAGGTACTGTACAATGAGATAGACAGACTTCAGAAATATGCAGGACATAATAAAGAACTAAATGATCAAACGAATTAGTGAGAAATGTCAAGAGTCCAGTCCTCAACAGGGACCCAGATGTGTATCCTCCTCAACAGATGCCAGCACAATAGCTAAAATGCACAACTCCCAACCTCCCTAATCGGCATGCAGGAAGGAGAGGTTGGGGCACGTCTTAGATGGCACAGGGCCAGAGAGTGGGCATCCAGTCAGATGACTGTGCTGGCACCTGGGTGCATCCCCTGCTCTGTGTGGGACAGGGGATTGTGAGATAGGATGGTCTTCCAAAGACTGATCTATCCCCTTATGGCCCCATTAACTTCTGAGAGTTTCTGTAAGCTCTGATGTTTTGTTTACTGGTCCTGCTGTCCTCCCGGGGTTAAGTACAGTTAAGGAAGACTGCACTTAGCCATGGGGAACAGCGGGACCAGTAAACATTTGACCTGAGCTTACAGAATCTCCAACATGCACTGTAGGCTACTGAATCTCCCACTGCTGCAGCCATGCTCTGACATCAGCTGCAGGGGATTCTAGGATTTCAGGTTACAGAAAATGTCAGCTTGCACGTCAGCAGAATCAGGCAGCTACAATATTGCAACAAAGAGCAAGTAACAAAAAAAGGTTCTGCACACAAATTGCACATTGAGACCAGCCCCCTCTTAGTGCTGACTGTTCCCCTTTAATATGAAGATTATCGAACCAGACGAATTTGTTTGCTTAAAGACTGCCCTGCTAACTACAGACCAATCTCTAACCTTCCCTTTGTAGGGAATGCGATTGAGAAAGTAGTGGCCCTACAACTGGAGAACCATTTGACCATCCATGACATATATGAACCTCTCCCATCCGGTTTCCGAAAGAGGCATAGTACCGGGACGGCACTGGTTCAGGTGCTCAATGATGATCTGATGGTGAGGGATCGGAAAAACTGTTCCATCCTGGTTCTTCTAGATCTCTCATCAGCATTTGACACTGTGGACGATGGAGTTCTTCTCGAACGCCTGAGGTTCATCTGTGGCCTGTCAGGTACAGTCTTCAGGTGGTTTACATGTTTCTGCACTGGAAGAACTCAGAGGGTGGTGTCGGGGATTCATTCCTCTGACCCAGTCTCTCTTATGTGGAGTACCTCAGGGTTCAGTATTGTCCCCCATGTTGTTTGCAGTGTACATGTTACCCCTGAGACATTGTAAGAAGGTATGGGCTCAGGTTTCACTGCTATGCTGATGATATCCAGCTCTACCTTTCTTTTGCACCCAACCAGGATAGAGCGCTCTCGGTATTTAACAACTGCCTCGCTGAAATCCAGGGTTGGATGAATTCGAGCTGGCTGAGGTTGAACTAGGAAAAGACTGAGGTGTTGGTCGTAGACTTGGGGTGCCGGATAGAGGGGTTGGGGTGGGTGTACCTTCAGGACTTTTCCTTGGAGGCTCCCAGCTCCTTACCTCTGAACGGGTGTGAAACCTGTGGGTGATTTTTGATGAAGGGTTGACACTGCGATCGCAGGTGTCAGCAGTCATCAAATCCTCTACCATTTGAGGAACATCTCCAGGGTTGAGCACCAAGTTCAGTTCATGACCTCCCTACATTGGTCCACGCCTTTGTGACTTCGCGCCTTGCTTACTGCAACTCCCTTTATCTAGGGCTACCCGGGGTGGATATCTGCTACTTGCAGCTGTTGCAGAATACTGCAGCCCGGTTACTGATTAGGACTCCTCAGTCTTGTCACATCTCTCCAGTGCTGTGTGAACTGCACTGGCTGTCGGTGCAGTGGCGGATCACCTTTAAAGTTGGACTTCTGACGTATAAAGCCCTACATGGACAGGGCCCGGACTACCTGAAAGAGCTCCTGTCCCCCTACTGCCCCAGGTGATCACTCTGCTTGGCTGACAAGGGGTTGTTAGAGATTCCAAGGGTTTCTTTAAAATTTTGGGGGGTCTGTGCATTTATATACGCGGTCCCAGCCCTGTGGAATTCTCTACTCTGTCAGCTACGGGTGAGCGCAACTGTGGAGGGATTTAAATAGGCCCTTAAAAAACGAATTTATGGCATCAAGCCTACCTTATTTGATTTTATCTTGTCTGCTATCTGAATTTTGTAAGACATTATACTTACTGTTTTATTGTGTTGTATCTTATTGTTAGGCACCTTGGTTTGTTGAAAGGCGCCTTACAAATAAAGTATTACATTATTATTAAGGTAAATTTCTTAAGACACCACAGAATTGAGCTGGCTGTTGATAATAAATTAATTAATGCTTTTAGGAGCACTTGCCGCCCCCCGGTAGGCAGGAGAGGAGACTATCAAGTGGTAGAAGCAGGGGTGAGGGACTGGGAGAGGAGGGGCAGGGGACACGGTGGAAAGTAGTATCCTAGAATGCTAGGAGCTTGGTGAACAAGGTAGAACTCCAGGCGATGATGGAGGAAAGGGCAGCTGATATTGCGGCCATCACAGAATCCTGGTCTACCCAATAACATGACTGGGACCTCAAGATCCCTGGATACAAGATGTACTGTAAGAACTGGAGGGAGGGGAGGTAGCTACTAATGTGAGGAATGGCATACTATGTACCAGGGAAGAGGGGAAGCCAGAGCCATATGGGTACAGCACCCAAACTCCAAAGGTAGGAAGGTTAGGCTGGGGGTGGTATACAGACCACCCTCAAAGAGTGAGGAAAATGACAGGGAGTGTGTGTGCGTGGAGCAAATCAGGATGGTCAGTGGCAGAGGGAGTACGATCATAGTGGGTGACTTCTATTTACCGGGGACTGACTGGAGCATCATGTACTAAATATTTATTAAGCTTTTAGTGTGTATTTTTGTACTAGTGTAATACTGTGTACTTTGTATACTGATGATTGTTTCCTTATGTTCCTATCGTATGTGTTATATTTGTATGCAACTTCAGCCACTCTTTCGGGGTGTTTGGCTGCAGTGTATTTAAATAAACTTGAAAAAAGTCTACCACGAGTGCCAGGGAACAGGTACTGCTGGAGGCTATCCAAGACAGCTACCTACTGCAGGGGGTGACGGAGCACACCAGGGAGGGCAGCAAATTGGATCTTGTGTTAGCAAATAGGGACCAGGTCCAGGATGTAGTCATACAGGACCTCTGGTGGACAGCGATTACCGCACAGTGTAGTTCTTCCTTCACATGGGCAGGGAGGCACCCAGGACAAGGACAAGAGTGGTGGACTTCTGTAGGATGGATTTTGCCAGGATGGGCAGCATCCTAGAGGTTCATCTTACTAAAATTTGCACAGGGATGGATGCATAACAGAAATGGTCCATCATAAAGATGGCCCACCATCCCCATCCCCCCTACTCTCATTTCTCCCCCCTTCCACTGTCTATGCCTCTCTAGACCAGTCCTCTCCCATCGCCCCCTCCCAAATCCTGTCCTTTTTCCTGATCCCCCATATCTCCTCCCCATTCCATTTCTCTCCTCGCCTTGAACAACAAGGCCATTGTTGGCTGCCTCTGTTCACCTGTTTTATACTTATTCCAAAATGTAGTTTTTTGTCTACCCTTTAGTGCCTGTCAGAACACTGTACTCTTGGTAGTGTAACACTCTGGTGTTAATTTGTTGTAATATACTGTATAATGTGATGTGGAACCTCTGTAAAGTGAGCCTCAGGTTCAAGGGTATTGTAATCCAAAACTAAAGAGGGCTCTGACAGTGGCCACTAACAGATGTGCAGAGCAAGCAGGTCAGGTCTAAAAAAAAAAAAAAAAAAAAGCTGGCTCAGCAGGAAAGTGAGGGAGAAGAGAGTACCCCCTCATGGTGTTAGGGTTCGAAACTCTAACGTCTCATTTCCCTACTTTTGTTGCTTCAGCTCTTATGCATTATTAAAGTTTTTTGCAATGAATTTCTTTACTTTTTGAGAAAGTGTAATCTTACCCTTATTTGTTTGTGGGAACGCAGGACCCTCAGGGTATTGTGCTTCCATCAGTCTATAGTGTGTTGTGGTTGCACAGGGCCCTCGTACGTAACTATAAGTATATAGACATTGCAACTAATGCTCATCTCCCCATAGGGCCCTGTGCTCCCATCCCGCTCCCATCACTCCATAATCTATCCATAAATGTAGAGATATTGTAATGATGTGTCATGGCCCTGCATTACCACTGTTGCATAAGGGAGGACCCTGCAGTCCCATTACTGCATAATGGTAGAGGGCCCTGCGCTCCCATCTACCTATAATTGTAGAGACTCAGCGCAGGCCTAGAGACATTCCAAGTAACCCTTGTGCTGCGAATGGCGCAATATATCAGTAACTATAGGAACATTTAAAACAAATCCACTGCAGTTGTAAACATGAATTTAAATGAGGGGTGCTAATGTGTATGGTATACATCAAGAAAAACAACAAGTCAGAGCACACCCTGAGTCCCCAACCCCCCAATGTAACAATAAACATATTTTTTCAGCCTGGATTGGCAACTTACTATTTTGATTGTGTTTAGTGTAAAATCTGTATCTCGATCTGTTTGAGATATAGACGCAGAAATGGCACTGCATCTGCCACAATGTTATCCTAGGGAAATTTCCAAACTTCAACATGTCATAAGAACAGAAGCAATGTCAATTTTATCCCCAAAACCAGCAAAAGTCATATCTGTGGGCAAGCCTTTGTACCCTGCAAATTTCAGCCTGAATGTCCTGTTTCTTTGCAGTGAAGTGACAAAGAAACAGTAAACTTTAAAAAAGCTGGTGAGAGCAGCTAAGGCAAAAAAGGAGCAGTCCTTGGCCAGTGGGATCCGGAGGGAGGACAAGGGGTTCTTTAGATACACGGAGGAAAAAAGGAAAGTAAGGGGGCAGATCAGCAGGCTAAGAATAGGGGATAGTTGGGCACAGGAGGTGGGGGAAGAAGCAGAAGTCTTAAATGAGTACTTTGCCTCAGTTTTTACCAGGGGGGATGGAGGGGCTATGTCTTGCAAGGGGAGCGGGCGCAAACTGGAGGAAGGAGTGGGACCGGTAGAGACCAGGGGCCCTGCTGGGTCTGTGGAAAAAGAGTGGCCACCACAGACAGGTGGGGGCCCAGCAGTGCAGGGTGAAAAGGGGGAGGACGTGAAGGCTGAAATCCCGGTAGAGAGAGTAAGGGAAGCCCTCAGGTCCCTTTGGATGGAGAAAGCACCTAGGCCAGTTGAGATGCATCCCAGGGTACTGAGGGAACTGGTGATGTCCTCGCAGTCCCTATAGTGGAGTTTTCAACATCTCTCTGAGGACTGGGTGGGTGCCCCATGACTGGAGGGTGGCCCATGTCGTGCTGATCCGCAAGGGGGGGATCAAGAGAGGAGATGGGAGATTACAGGCCAGTTAGCCTGATGTCGGTGGTTGGCAAGGTGATGGAGGGTATTGTCAAGAAAAGGTTAGGGGGTGTTACTGGAACAAACTGGGTACTTGGACGATAGGCAACACGGCTTTGTCATGGAAAGATCGTGCCAGACAAACCTTGTTGAGTTCTATGACTGGGTGACGAGGGCTCTGGACCAGGGTAGGCCAGTGGACATCCTCTTTCTGGACTTCAGCAAGGCATTTGATTTGGTACCTCACAGTGGCCTGCTGGCTAAACTGAAGGAAATGGGGTAGGGAGACAGTTATTAAGATGGATAGAAAATTGGCTCTCTGAGCATACTCAGAAGGTGGTGGTTGGAGGGTTAGCCTCATCCCCATGGTGGGTTACTAGTGGGGTTCCCCAGGGGTCAGTGCTGGGGCCACTCCTGTTCAACGTCTATATCTCAGACATCAGGAGGGGGATCAGGAGTGAGATGAGTCTCTTTGCAGACGACTCGAAGCTGGGTGCAGTGGTGGATGAGGAGATGGGGAGGGTGGCCTTGCAGGAGGCTTCCTGTAGGCTCTGGAAAGGTAGTCGGGAAAATTGAAGCTAAAATTCAATGTGTGAAAGTGTAAGGTTCTGCACCTGGGAGTCAGAAATCCAGGCCAGGGGTATACCCTGGGAGGAGACATGATTCAAGTCATGGAGGGCGAGAGAGACCTGGGGGTAGTGGTAGATGTCAAAATGAACAACTCAGAGACCTGTAGGAGTGCAGCGGCAAGGGCAAATAGGATGCTGGGATGCATCACCAGGGGGATTACCTCCAGAAGGGTGGAAGTGATCCTTCCACTGTACAGCTGCCTGGTTAGGCCACACCTCGAGTATTGTGTACAGTTTTGGAGACCACATATAAAGATGGATATTACACTCCTAGAGAGGGTCCAAAGGAGGACAACCAAAATGATCTGGGGCCTGGGAGAGAGGACCTATGAGGAGAGGCTCAAGGAGCTCGACATGTACACCTTGGAGGAGAGCAGTGACCGGGGGGGGGACATGATAGAGGTCTTTAAGTACATGAAAGGGATCAATAAAGGAAGCCCAGTCTGGGTGCTCCAAAGGAAGGAGGGTGGGGCAACAAGAGGTCACGGGTGTAAGCTGGAAGGGGGCAGGCTCAGAGGGGAGAGAAGGAGATGTTATTTCACTAAAAGGGTGGTGGGGCCATGGAATGCACTGCCCAGGGAGCTGGTAGAGGTGGAGACTGTGGACAGATTTAAGAGGGAATGGGACAGATACAGGGGGAGGGTAAATCTGACCAGGCCCAATACAGGTGGAACATCTGGGATTGGGGACAGTATAACCCAAGTTGGGGGGACACCAAAATCGGCCCTCCGTGCGGGTGCTGAAAATCAATCAGACTCAAGAGACCATTAGGCCTATTCTGCTGGCATTTTGGTATGTTAGTAAAAATCCTTTTCCGTGAGGTGTCAAAATCCCTTTTATGAGCCCTAAATCCCTTTTCAAACTGTGCAGCTATCCAAAAGACTGAACTGAGCATGCTCAGAACCTGAAATTTCAAAACTGAATAACTCTGGAATGGATTAATATTGTTCATCAAACTAATGCGGGCTTGTTCTTTTGGGCAAGCTCTTTCTACTTTGAAAATTTCAGACCACAATTCCAAAGGGTGTGGCTGCAGTGCAAGGAGGAGTAAACAGCCAAAACAGGTGGAAAAAAGGCGACTTTTACTATTTACTCTATACGCAGCACAAAATGTGCATATCCGATCAAAATGAAACTTGGTACATCAAGAGATCTATCCCACAGGACAGTGCATACCAAATTTCATGCAAATCCCTTAAACGGTTGCTAAGTTATTAAAGTGCAAAATTTGAGGTTTAACATTAAACTGCCTACTTAACCCTACCTATGGTGTTGTTACCGCACCAGTATATGTATATATATTCTTTGCAAAAAACATTGTTAATGCACTAGTTAGGGTTCCAGCGACAAAAGTTGGGAAATGTGCTGTTAGGGTTCGGGGGTGGGTGGGGTGTTAGGGTTGGGGTTGGGAACCCTAACACCCCACCCCACAGGAAGGAAAAGGAATGGGGTGTGCTGTGGGGTTGTCAACCCTAATGCTCACCCCATTCCATGTGTATGTAACCTAAATGGGTTCGGTATGATAGTGGGGTGAACATTAGTGTTGACAACCCCGTGGCACACCCCAGGCCTGTTCCTATCTACAGTGTGTGTGTGTGTGCTGTTAGGGTGGGAGGGTGTTAAGGTTGGAAACCCTAACAGCACATTTCCCAACTTTTGTTGCTGGAACCCTAACTAGTGCATTAACAAAGTTTCTTGCAAAGAATTTCCTTACTTTTTGAGATAGTATAACCATATCCTTATTTGCCCCGTCCATGCATAAGTTTTGAGATATTGTAATTGTATCGTTATTTCCCTGTGGGAGCGCCTCTGAGTCCTGCGCTCCAATCAGTCCACAACAGTATCCATATCTGTGTGTGAAGGGGCCTGTACTCCTGTCCATCCATAATTTTACTGTACTCATCTCCAATCCCGTGGTGCACAGCACCAAAGAAACGCTTCACATTGGAATGTTATTCTATGGGAACCACAGTAAAATTTGAAACGTGTATAACTACACACCAAATAAATATATTTTCACCAAATTGGCAAAAGGCATATCTGAGAGGCAAGCACTTTGTACCCTGAAAATTTCAGACAAAAATTGAAAGCCACGTCCTCACAGCAGAGTGACTAAAAAAAAAAAAAAAAAACTGTGTGCACTTCACAATACAGTGTTATCCTATATGAACATATGAAGAAGCCAGCAGAGGAAGGTCATTTGGTCTATCAAGTCTGCTCATATTGCAGGGTTCTCAGCTTGAGCTGATGTCCCTGCCCTTCCTCCCTACTCCTCCCATCCTCCCTACCCATGATCCTTCCCTTCCCCCTATGCCTATCCCAACCTCTCAATGGAAAGCAGCCCAAAACGTGGGCTCCCTCCCTCGGACAGCTTACCCTCCGGTTTAGCTCTGACCAGCAAGAGCGGGATTTTCATGTGCCGCAACTTGCTGTATTTACATTTGTAAAACTCGGGAACCCGGAAGTATGGAGGAGGCAGGGACGCTCCGTTTGCTGAAATGGTGCGGCGACGCACTGCTCACTTCAGTACTTTTGTACTGAAGCAAGCGGTGTGGCACCGCACCGTTTCAGCAAATGGAACCCCCCTACCTCCACACTTCCTGGTTCCTGAGTTTTTAAAATGTAATACAGCAGTTACACGCATGAAATTCTCGCCTGCTGGTCGAGCTAAACCGAGGGTAAGCTGTCCGAGGAGGAGCCCATTTTGGGCTGCTTTCCTTTAAAGCTACCCATTGTCTTCAACAAGATCACCTCTACCGGCAGTGCATTCCAAGTGTCCACCACCCTGTCTGTAAAGAAGTGCTTCCTGACCTCCCTTTTAAACCGCCCACCCTCTAGTTTAAGACTGTGCCCCCTCATGTTATGGTTGCCACTGAGTTTAAAGAGATCCTCCTTATCAACCTTATTTATCCCTTTCAAGTACGTGAAGGTCCCAGTCATGTCCCCTTTCTCTCTCTCTCGTCTTCCAGGGAGTATATGTTCAGTGCCCTCAACCTCTCCTTGTATTCCTTACCCTACTTGACCTGCTATCATCTTTGTAGCCCTCCTCTGGACCTTCTCCAACAAGTTAATGTCCTTTTTGAGGTGTGGGCACCAGTACTGAATTCCATACTCTAGCTGCAGTCTTACCAGTGACCTGTACAAGGGCAGTATAACCTCCTCTCTCCTACTACTGATACCCCTAGATATGCATCCCAGCATCTTATTTGCCTTTGCTGTTGCTTTCTTGCACTGTGTGGAGTGCTTCAGGTCACTAGTGATCATCACTCCCAGGTCCTTCTCCTTTTCTGATGCAGATACTCAGACTCCACCCAGGTAGTATTCTGTCCTAGGATTCTTGGCTCCAATATGCATAACTTTGCTTTTCTTGGCATTGAAGCCAAGCTGCCAGATCCTGGACCACCTCCCCAGCTTTTCCAGATACTCTGGTAGGTCCTGTATCCCTTAAGCTGTGTCCACTCTCCCACAGAGGTTAGTGTCATCCATGAATAGGCACATTTTGCCCTTGATGCCATCCCCAGCATCATTGATGAAGACACTGAACAACACTGGCCCCAGCACTGAGCCCTGCGGGACCCCACTGGTTACCTCTCTGGTGCCAGATAACTCTCCCCCCACAACCACCCTCTGGGTTCTGTCCCTCAGCTAGTTTTCCACCCATCTGGCCATCTTTTCCCCAACCCCAAGATCCACCAACTTCCTGATCAACCTTTCGTGGGGCACAGAGTCAAAGGCCTTCCTGAAATCAAGATAGAGAATGTCTACCGCTTGGCCCCTGTCTGCTGTCTTAGTGACACAGTCAGAGAGGTCAATCAGATTCGTTTGACACGATCTCCCCCCACGAATCCATGTTGCCTCGCATCCTGGAGACCATGCTCCTCTAGATATTCCACCAACCTTTCCTTTAGTATGGTCTCCACGTGCTTCCCTACAATGGAGGTCAGACAGACTGGTCTGTAATTCCCTGGGTCATCCTTGGGACCACTTTTGTGGAGGGGCACTATATGTGCTGTACTCCAGTCCTGCAGTACCACGCCTGACTCTAGTGAACTGTTATACAGGTCTGCCAGTGGCCCTGCCAATTCCTCAGCCAGTTCCATTAGTACCCTTGAATGTACTCTGTCCAGGCCTGGTGATTTGTCCACCTTCAATGCCAGCAGCCCCTCCCTCACTCACTCTCTCCTCCTCTGTCACTACATCTGTGTTCCTGTCCTCCCCCCTCCGCTCTTCTTTTCCCTCCTGAAGGCACTAGTCTGTCCTTCTCCCTGATGAAGATGTAACAGAAGTATTCACTATGGGAAATGAAGGCAAATTTAAACCCCCACAACTCAAGAGCAAAGTAATATGCATTCACCAAACCAGCAAAAGGCACATCTGTGGACCAACCTCTTTGTATCCTGAAAATGTCAGACCAAAATTCCAAACTGTTTCTTTACTGTGAAGCGACAAAAAAAAAAGCTATATAAAAATTATTTTTCCCCAGATTGCCAGCAGGTTCCTGTTTCAGGTTTTTTTTTTCACAATTTGCAAAAAAAGGAAAATCCTTTGTCATTAATTGCAAAACAGAATTCTGTTTTGTGTTCTTTTTTTTGCAATTTACAAAAAAAGAAAAATAATTTTTCGCAAAATGCAAAACAGGATCCTGTATCGGGATTCTTTTATTTGCAAATTTTTGAAAAAAGGATTTTGGCATATTCAAAAAACATATTTCCAGGAGATTTATAAAAAAATAAATAAACAAACACCAGAATCCAATAGAAGAGGTCCCGATTACCAGAACTCATGTTGGTGAATTGAGAAAACATTATATTTTTCCCTCACCAAGAAAACACAAGATGGCGGCAACATGAAAAAAAGATTCCTTGTTTGCGACGAAGGATTCCCCATTTGCGAGAAAGGATTGCCCTTTTGTGACAAATAATTCATTTTTTTTTTGAGGTGAACATTTAACTTTTCCCATTAAAAATAATGGGAAACTTTGGGAGGTGGGCGCTAGAGAGTCGTCTTCCAGGCAGGACGTACCCAGGTTGAGCTCTCGCTGACAGAACAACATTTTGGCATACAATCTTTATTAATAGTGAAAATTTTATTATTGTAAGTGTTAAACCTGCTGCAGCTTATCTGGAGCCGAACAATCCATTTTATGTCATGGGGCGACCAAAAGGGCAGCAATCTGGACCGTCTGAGAATCTGCAGTCAGCTACTAGTAAGGCCTCCAGCACTTTGGGAAGTCTCATCATGCCATCGACGGAACCTCCATGGCAGACAATGTTAGAATCCAAAATAGAAATGACTCTGCAAAAATTAGAAACACATGATTCACCCATTGCGGCTTTGATTGGTAATGTCGCTGACTCTAAAAAACGTATTACAACTACCTCGACAGCAGTCGTATCCCTAACTAAAGAAAATGGGCAATTACGCTACCTATGGAAACTCTAGAAAGTTAAATTCGTGCTGGCAGCATTCGTTTGGTCGGAGTAGTGGAGGGCACAAATTTATTACAATTTCTGACAGTTTGGATCCAAAGAGCTCTTCCTGCCTTAGAGTGAATGGACTGATCTGCTTTTAAATGGGCCTACAGGGTGAACCCTTGTGTCTGTCCTGAGTCACAACCCAACCCTGTACCATCCTCCTAAAAACATCGGGAGCAGAGATCAGGGATTTGGTCAGTTGCTGCAGCAAGGACAGCATATCCTTTACATATTAATGGAGTGGATGTTAAGTTCTTGCCGGACCTTTCTTTCCAAACCAGAGCAAGTTAGAAGAGATTTGAGGGCCGGCTCAGTGGCGCTGAGGGTTGAGGCGCTGGATGCCACACCTCGCACCACACCAGCGACCCAGGTTCGGGAATGAGCCCGGGTTGCTGTTGGTCAGCAGGGGAGGGAGAGAATTGAACGTCTGACGGACAGCTCTCCTCTCCCGGAAGTCGGGGGCACGGCAAGCGTAGAGCAACAACTTGGGGATGGGGAGTGGTGATGTCGGCGGTGATGCCATGACATCAGGGTGCATACCATTCCCCCTAGAACAAGGGAAAAATCTGCGGCTGGTCTCCTAGATGAAGGAGCATGTAAGAGAGAGAGCAAGTTAAAAAACCATCCCCCTCTCGCTTTTTTTTTTTTTTTATTTTTTTTGAATACTGAAGGTATTCGGAAGGACTTCGAGATGTACAGTGTGTTGTGTTCATTGGGCTGGCCACCCACAATCTTTTTTGTTTATGTCTTTTTGTTGTGTGTGACCCCCCCCCCCTTTGTGTACATCGCGGATCTCCTTCCAAATGCTACCAGCGTTAATCCTTGGAAACCATGGGAGACAGAAATTGATTTAGAATAAAAAAATGATAGTTTATAAGTCTCCATTTGATTTGTTTAATTTCCTACGTTGGAAGGCAGGCGTTGCGACAGTCACGGAGCGTTTTTAGAGTCTGCTCAAGCGCTCACACTATCGCAGAGTAGGAAAGGCTCTGGAAGTAATGTTTAATTTAGTAAATCTGTCCGTCTGCATTACAAACAGAACGGATCAAAAGAAAAACACACTGCAGTGAAGTAAAGCCTTTCCTTTTTAGTGGAGATGCGGAAAGTTCAGACCGCTGCTGTTTAAACTCCGCTGGGCTCTGCCTCTGCTATTTAAGTGGCGGTCTTTAGAAAATTAATTATGCCGCCTGAAAAGTACTGGTTTTGGGCTATAGTCTTATTTGTAAGTGATTTCATTTAGTTAAAATAAATTCTCCTTTCAGGACACAGAAGGAGTTCACCCGTAGAAAGCGCTATTAAAAGAGGGTGTTGGTAATGCGAGTAAACTTTGTTTGTGTGGTATGTGTGTCCCTGCTACTTGCTTAAACACTCGCATTACCAACACCAATAAGAAGAAACATTTTGGCTGTGCTGAAAAGGAACTAAGTGAAACTTGGCTTACCTTTGAATGAAACTTAAAGAATGTGGAAAAAAAGATAGCCTTTTATTTTTTTTTTATGAAGTTTCTGTGTAGCCAAAACGCTGCCGTTTTGGATGCTTCCTACCACACTATTACTTATGAACCGGCCGCCCCAGTTCCTATTTTTATCCCTTTCCAAGAGGAACTTCCTTTGAAAAATTAAAATGTTAAAACAACTCATAAATTCATTAAAACCAAGTTTGGGATACTAAAGTGTTTATGGAATGTTAATTTATCTTTAAATAAAATAAAATACTTTAATTTTGGAAAAGATTGAATGGCTAAAACTTTAGAGGTGGAGCAATGAAGTCACATGTCTAAAGGGACTACTATTTAAGTAAAACTGCCTAGGAAGCTAGCAGTGTAAGGGAGGGTGTGAAGCTGTCAACACCCAGTCCTGAGATAGTCAGTACTACCTCTGATATGTAAACTATGGACTTTATGGCTTGGTTTATTATTTTGTTGTTTCCAGTCCGCTCTAGGTAATACATTTTTAAGTTTATTCTGCTAATTTTGTCCGAGCATTTTTGTTTATCCCACACCATTTCACAGAGCACCATGCAGAGACCCTGGTAGCCCACACCTTCCTGGCAACCCGTCGGATGTCCAACAAAAAGCTGATTTCTTTGGGTATATCTGCCCCACCCCATACCCACCTGGGGTGTATTGCCAAGGCTCCATGGGGACTTGGTGGGAGACCAGGCAGGTTGTGGAGTGGGGATACTGTGATGTGTCTCCTGAAGGAGTGGAGACCGGACGCAAGAGGAGGAGTATAAATTGTATAAAAAAAAAAAAAGAAGAAGAGATTTGATGCAGTCCGGCACAGGCTTTGTGTGTTGGGGATAATCCATTCATTCCTAAGTACAGCCCAGCTGCATATAGTATATGGCGGGAAGACTTGGCAGTTCACCGACCCCCAGGATACCGGTCGGTGGATCGAAAAGACGGAGGCCGAATTTGCGGCACGGCAGGAGACATCAGAATCTTTCAAACTTCAGCATCCGCTGACTCCAGAGTTGTGATACTTTCCGGTTACCTTCATTAAGTAACTAATTTTGGGTGTTCTGACCTGGCCCAGTGGCGTGGAGGGCTGAGGCATCTGTGCCTTATGTCCTGCCACGCTGGTGACCCGTGTTCACGGTGCAAGCGGGTCGCCGGAGGTCGGCCAGGGAGGGAAGAGGATCGAGTGTCTGGAGGACAGCTCCTCTCCTGGGGAGGGGTGGGATTGGTGTCCACTGTTTGCCTGGTGGCTGGCGCAGCAGATCCATAGCCAGAGGGGGTGGATGCAGGGCAGATGCCTGGTGTGCCACATGTGGAAGTGTGTGCTGCTTGGCCACTGTCATCACTGTACGTCGCCGCGCTGCACTCATGGGTCAGGCTGAAAAAGTGAAATTCCCGACCAGCAGGATGATGCCTGCCCCTCACAGGCGCATCACCCAGTCAGCTGGCACCTCCAAGTGAGAGCCAGGAGGTAAGTCCAGTTTATGCCGGGGTGACAGGGCCAGAGGTAGACAGCCGGTCAGGAGGGAGACAAACAAATGAAGATAAAACAAATTGGGGGTGTTCTGTCAATTAGTACACTTCCTGTGAAGTTTTTTTGTTTTATCCTCTTTATGCTCCTCTGCTCCATCTGGCGAGCACCTCCTCCGGGCCCTCAGTATCCTGTCCTGTCTGTCCACCATCCCCATGACCTGCCTCAACCCCAGATCACAGCCCCCTGGAGGTAGCCCGGCGTAACCCTTCGCCGGTGGATCCCTCTCTGAGAGGGAAGGCACCGGGTGGGGTCAATCCAGCGCACTGCGGCATCGGCTCCAGGTGCTGCTGGGTGGGGTGGGGTTAAATAAGACGGCAGAATCGGAGAGCCGGTCATCTGCTTCACCAGAGAGCCATTTTCCGTTTTCCCCACGGAGAGTGACATACCTGACGCCAAGGTGAACGCCGACGCCTGTCACCCCTGGAAATTTGAGCCCCAACACTCTGCCATACTCCCAGCCTCCGCCAGGGAACAGCAGGTGCCTGGCTCACATCACCCTCCCCTGGAGAAGGCGAGCTGTCTCACGGACGCTCCAACCTTTCCCCCCGGCCGGCTCTCCGATGACCCGTGTCCGTTCCCGAACCCGGCCGCCGGCGTCGCAAGCAGAAATCCAGCCGCTGTGCCGATGAGCCAGCATTCCTGTGAAGTTTACAGGGAAGCAGCTATTCTGGCTGATATAATTGTTATGAAAGACATTTTCTGTATGGGGGGGCCATTAGTTTACTATAATATATCTAATTTTGGAATTTACAGCTTACAGTCGAGGTGGTAAACACCGTCATTCTTGAGCTCCCACTTACAGGGTTTCTTTACTACGGTTCACTCCGATGGATGGTAATGTCTGCTGCGAACTTTGGATTTGTTGTCATACAAGTGCAAGGTGTTGCATCTTGGTCGGGGAAACCCTAAACACAGGTACACCCTGGGAGGGGAGGTGCTGGAAGCCTCAACAGGGGAAAAAGACCTAGGGGTCATGGTGGATACATGTATGAATAACACTGAGCAGTGCAGGAGAGCAGCTAGCAAGGCAAACAGGATGTTGGGATGCATCGCAAGGGGATCACCTCTAGGAGCAAGGGAAGTGATTCTGCTGCTGTACAATGGACTGGTTAGACCACACCTTGAGTACTGTGTACAGTACTGGAGACCACACTTGAAGAGGGACATACAGCTCCTGGAGAGGGTACAGAGGAGGGCAACAAAGATGATACGAGGGCTAGGGGATTTGACTTACGAGGACAGACTTGAGGAGCTCTGCCTGTTTTCATTGGAGGAGAGGAGAGACAGGGGGACATGATTGAGGTCTTCAAGTACCTCAAGGGAATAAATAGGGTAAACATGGAGGGGATCTTTAGACTAAAGCAGGGAGGCATCACCAGAGGGCATGGTTTGAAGTTGGAAGGTGGAAGAGTGAGGGGGGAAAAGAGGAGGAGGTTTTTCACTGAGAGGGTGGTGGACCCTTGGAATGCTCTGCCTGGTGAGCTGGTTCAGAGATCCACAGTGGAGAGCTTTAAGAGAGGGTGGGACAGACACAGAAAGTGGATGTATCAGATGATGGCCTGTCCCGAGGGGGTGGGGATGGATGATAGGGGTTTCTGGAGCACAAGGGATGGGAGGGTCTCGGCACCCAACTAAGGATCTAGGCTCGAGCAGACTTGATAGACCATAAGGCCTAATCTGCTGGCAAATAGTATGTTAGTATCTTTATCGCTGTGGGGATTTAAACCGACTGCCATACTTGTTCTTTTTGTTTCTACTTTTTTCAGTGATACCTTTAATGTTATAAATAAGGGATTTTGAAATGTTGTAACTGTCGAAAGGGGTTCTCAGTCGGTGTCAGCTTTGATAATTTCACTGCCTAGATTTATTGCTTACCAGGTTTAAACAGTAATTGGTGAGATTGCGTTTCACTCTTTCCTATGTATTTCTCCCTATGGGTAGCACCTATAACCACTGAAGAGTCTGACAACTGCTTCAAATTGTTTTTGGAATTGATTTATTCACAGACCCTTTACAGGATACCCCTGACTCCTACTGTGCAAGGATACAGTATATGGCAAATGACTGTCAGCTTTTTGTGGACGTTTTCTCCTTTTATTACGCATCCAGAGATTTTCTTTATTGCCATATATGAGCAAATGGATACTGACTGTCTGTATCTGCAGAACTTAATAAAAATAAAAGTTTAAAAAATAATGGAAAATTTTAAAATGTAATAACTTTTGAATGGATTAATATTTTTTCACCAAATCTTCAAAAGGCTTATCTGTGACCCAAGAACGTTCTACACTAAGCATCAGACCAAAATCCCAAGCAGTTTCTGTCCAGCGGTGTGACAAAGAATTTGACCAAAAATGGTAATTTGCACATTTTGTGACACTCCGTATCTCTGCACCCACATACCTGACCTCAGCAAAACATGGCACATCAAGCAATCTTTGGTCCTTGATGGTGTGTACAAAATGTCATGGAAATCGGTTGAATGGTTGTGAAGTTATAAAGTGCAAAATTTTGAGTTTAACATAGAAGTGAAGAATGAACCCTAACTGTAGGGGTGCAACCACACCCCTATAATAACACTGTATCTCCGTATCCACATACCTGCCCGGAATGCAACTTTACACATCAAAAGATCTTTGGTCCACGATGGTGCATGCAAAATTTCATGCAAGTTGGTTGAATGGCTGCAAAGTTATTAATGTGAAAAAAGCACACAAAAAAGATTCCCTGTTTAGTTACATGAAGTTATTAAAGTGCAAAACTGAGTTTAACATGGAAGTGGAGAATGAACCCTAACTGTAGGGGCACGACTGTGCCCATTTTATACATACATACATACAGTTCCAAAATTCTGAAGTTCTTTGATTAGTTGGCACAGCCCATTTACTACACGTAGGGTTTTTTTAATTTTCTACAAGGTAATGCATTGTGTTTTTAAATTCACGTTTCATTTTTTAAAAACAGACATCTTACATGTAATTCATAATATGTTTATAAGTTACAGCAAGTCTAATGGTTATAAGAAAGCAACACATGTACTTTGTGTTCCAGAGGTTCACACAAATACCTGGAGAAGGCACTCGTAACCATAAGAGGTATCAGAACCGTTGATACAAAACGCATGCTATACATATAATATGGGGATTCAGGTTATACAGTATCACAGTGCAATGCATTATGGAAATGCATACAAATTATCAGAAAAGAATTTTGGACAACGCTCTTGCTCCAAGAGAAATACTGAATTCTCCGGTAGATTTTTCTCTTATCGCGAAGGTGTTCAGCTTCAGCCTTTGTCTCTGCTAGCGATGCCCTCTAGAGTGTACATCATAACCAAGCTGTACTGTATTGTAATGTAACTACAGGTTAGAATTGCTATGATGTTAATCCTGTATTTGCCGTCTCCCTCCCCCCTTTATGTCCGCTACCTGCGCTGGTACCCTTGGTCCGGTCATGGACCCCTGCTGCCTCACCCCCATATGAGCCGACTCCGACACTCCGCTTTCCATGGTGGGGTTCGTGGCAACTGGCCCATAGTGCTGCAAACATCGGGAAAGGTTGGGGGTTGGCCTGGGAGCAATGAAGGTGGCAGGGCGGACGTCATCAAGGTGGCAGCATTTTTTTCCCCACTGTAAGGGGGGCGGAAATGTGCAGTGACAACCTGCATCCGTTCTGCCCCCTGAACGTACTGGTGCCAGCTGCTTGCGGTGCCCCTGGCCTCCGCCTGGGGACCTTCATGCACCGGGCACTCTCCACACCCTCCCTCCGGAGAAGGACAGCAGTCTACAGGGTGCCTCATCCTTCTCCCCTGGCCGGCCCTCCGACACCCCGGGTCTGTTCCTGAACCCGGGTTGCCGGCATCACAAGCGGAATTCTAACTGCTGCGTTGATGGGCTCTCACATTTGTCCTCTTTAATACACCACCAGGATGTTCTGCTTACCTGGGGGTATCACAGTGCTTTTGTGCCCTTTTTGGTTTATCACTGGGGGCATGTACATCTTTAATAAAAAGAAAAGCACAGAATGGTTGTTTCTGCCTTCTTGGGTAACAACAGAGTAGACAGCACTGAGAAAAAACTTCTACACATTTCAGTAACTGCTGCTATGAATGCTGAACCATTGCTGTAAGTTTTCTTCATTTATCAAAAACAATCAGAGCCGTGTTTTGCATTTTTCAATACTGTTATCTACATAGTGCATAACAGAAATTTTTTTTATAACAGAAGTCACAGAAAACACAGCACTTTAGTGCATTGTTTGCAGCTGTTATGCACTTGAGTGGTCTGCTGTTGTCCATGGGCATCTTAGCCAATCTGCGTCATTCAGTGGACAATTGACAGAATATCAGTATTTCACAAATTCTGAAAACTATGTTAACACTGCCACTGAGGCTACCATTACAGCTGTAAGAGTGATTTCACACACATTCTTAGGGTACAACAACCATGAACCGAAGCTGAACATTTCTGGTACTCTGTGAATGTAAGTGAGACTGCTCTTACAACTGTAAGAGCAGTCTTAGTGGCTGTATTAATATATTAATCAAGGTTGATCAGTAATATATTAAAAATGTAAAACTCCTCCCCTGAATTTGCTCATTTCTAAGGCACCTGCACGTGTTACTGTGGCAACCATTTCTCTTGAATCTCCAGCAACCCCATTCTGCACTCTCTGCCATGTGTTATCATCTTGTTAATGTATGGAGGAGAATACTGTAATTGAAACATTAGCATACAACCCAGTTACACCGCTCCTGCTATGAAGGTCACGCTGCTAGACTGTTTTGCCCATTTCACAATCTTAGTACAGACTTTAATCAGTGTCACTGTGCTTCCAATGAGGAACTCCTTAACTGTCTGAGAAAGCAGAATGCTTAGTGAGAACAGAACATCTGCAATTCGTTTTTTCCTCTGTACATTACACACTAGTAGATGGTGGGGAATACAGGATGGTGGTGGCTGCTGGTTCTCATGAAATTATTTCCAAGATAATCCTTCTTAAGCTGAAGGTTGCCAAGATAACCCTTAAGAGCTGTGCTCTCAAGGGTTAAAGAGGCTACCATTTCTTTAAGGCCTGCAACATTACCATTCTGCACCCTCTTCCCCACTGTCTGTTTTCTTTCTTTGAGCTGTAAACACTGTTTCACATCATATTTTTTTTTATACTTTATTATTTTCAATGTAGGTATACATTACATTTCAAGCAGAGACATTTCACATGATAGTTACATATTTGACACATTGAGGACGCCACCCCACTAAAATCCCTATATATAGATTATTCTACTGCTTTAAGATACGTTGTGGGGGGTTACTTAATTATAATATACAATTTTGCATACAGATATTGCTAGGTGTGAAGCCCATGAACGGCATGGAAAAAGTTACTACAACAGTTTTAATATACATTTTCCCCTTATTTAACTATCCCCTGTAAGGGATTATTAAAAGAACCATGCATTAACTTAAAAAGGTATCACAATCTGTGATAGTTCTAATAAGGTCGTGCCATTTTGAATTAGGTTACCCCTACTATGGGAACATCTATGTTCATTACCAAGGGGCTATAACTATCCGATCACCCAAACTTAATTAAACAATTAACCTAACATTAGAAGACTCATATGAAGTCCAGTAATATGTCTGTCACTCAGAAGGATTTTTCTCTTAAATCCTGAGGAATTAAATCAAAGTGTTCAAAAAATGGTAGCCCCATCATAAACTTTTGTTAGAGTACTCACTCAAACCTCTCTCTAGAATTAAACACCTTTCATAATTATTATTACAGAGTTCCTCTCTTCTCCCAAGGTCTTCGTTGTAGAAATCCTAGCTGTACCTTCATGTCTCGTCGTCTTCTGAGGCGCTCTCATCCTGGTCTGTCTTGCGTCTTCTTCTCGGTGCATGACTCTAGACCCATCGATTAGCTTCTTTTACTTCCAAAAAGATGAAGATCTTCCCCATGTAGGTTATTCTCAGCCGGGCAGGAAAGATTACACTATGTTGGATCCCTGCTTCACGCAAAAGTGCCCTGGTACCGTCAAACTGCTTTTGTCGTTGTCTGGTGGCAAAACTGATGTCTGGATAGAGTTGGACGGTTTCTCCCTCACAAAGCAATGTCTGATTTTGACTAGCTAGGGCCAGCAAGTAGTCCCTTGTTGCTACTCCGTCAGTGATTGCTAATACAGTACGAGGGGCTTCAGGGTTGTCTGGCCTACCTCTGGCTGCGCTCCGATAGGCCTTTTGAATGCCCTTAATACGTAGGCTAGCATCTTCATCAAACTATTGTTGAAGCCCATTCATGTAAAAATAGAATGAGATGATCTCCTTCGCAGCCCTCTGGGAGTCCTAGGAAACGAATATTGGGAGCCCTTATTTGGTTTTCCAAGTTTTCGAGACGCATTTGGAAATGCTTGTTCTCCTTTATTACACCATTTACTGCGCCCATTGCCACTTCCGACCTTTTTTTGTTATCTGAGGATTCTGCTGACACGAGATCGATTTTTGTTTCTAGGTTTGTAACTCTGGTAGCAATTCTTTTTTTTAAACTTTATTTATTGTTTTAGTTCCAGTCGAACAAGACACATACAGCTTACATACAACCATATAACATATCTATTAATCACAGAGTTTTCATAGGCAATTTAATTTCTAGGGACATGGATATGTTGTTCATCCACACTGTCTGGCAGGTTCCTTGCCGCTTTAAATCTTGCCGGAAGGTCTTCAAGCTGGCTCCTCCCACCCACCCAGGTGGTAAAACTCTCGGCTCCGCCTCATGACGCCAGATCTTCCTTACCGCTTGGAAGCTCAGGCTCCCTCCTTAACGCTCTGTGTGATAGACTGGATCCTAGTTCTTTGGTTCGCCTGAAACGCATTTTAAAGTTTTCAAGACTGTCATCTTCTCCTCGCGCCGCGGCGGACAAATCGGACCCTGGATTTCTCGGCGGTGCCCTTGTGGCAGAAGATGTCCGGAACGGACCCGCACTCCACGTGCGTCTACTGCCTCGGCCTAGAACACGAGCCACAGGCCTGCGAGTCATGCCGTTCGTTTTCAGCCAACGTCCTGGAGGACCGCGCTGCCCGGTTACAGCTTGGGCGCCCCGAGAAGTGCTACCACGGTTAAGTCAAAGGATATTCACATGGTTACCGCGTAGCTGGCTCGCTGAGCAGCTCAAGCAGATGATCGCCTCAGGAGGAGGGGCGCCCAGGTCGCATCATCCTCTTCCTCGGTCGCGGCATTTATTCTGCTCTCTCTGGGTACCTCGTATTCAAACACCATGAAGTCTTGCTATATTATAACAATAGCAGTCAGCCACTGCAGCTGAACTGCCCCGGAGAGGAAGGAGTTAACTCCAGAGGATTTGAGTTCTACAGCCGCGAGGGCGCCTGTGCCAAGTTTCTATCTGGCCAGTTTCAAATGAAACTGTCAGATTCTTACTCCGCTCCACTGAACAGTCGCCCGGAGATCAGCTCCTTCAGCTCGGTTCATTCTCGGTTCAAGCGAGTATTTTTCGTTCATTTGAACCGCAAAAGTATTTATTTTACCGCATTTCGTTAAAAGCTCTATCTGGTAAACCGTAAGTACAAATTTAAAGTCTGTGTGGAAATTCAATTATCGGTTCGCTTGAACCGATCGGTTTGATGATTTTAACGTTTTGAAGTGTTTGGTTGGGCTTTTAAATGCGGTTCCTGGTTCTTATCAGTTCTAAAAAAACCTGGTTTTTAAATAGGTTTTTTTCAAATACCCGTGACACGGTTAGGAACCGATAAGGGTGTCTTGCCTGGCACTGCCATCAAAAGGGCAAGTTTTTGGATAGGCTGGCATTATGTCTGAGAAACCCAAAAGAAAAACCAGGCCCACTGGGTTTCAACACTATGATGTCTGTGGGGAAGCCTTTGCCAAGGCTGACCCACACACCACTTGTGTCTATTGTCTGGGGGCTGACCACCTCCTGTCAGACTGCCAGGTGTGTAAAAATTTCCCTGCAGCCACCCTGGAAAAGAGATTGGGCCGGCTCAGGGAACGAGAGGCCAAAAAGTCTGCTGACCCGGATGGCCAGCCCGGTCCAGCACCCACTGGACCAGAGGGAGTGCCCTCTGACCAGGGCGAGACTTCCTCGGGCAAAAGAAAGGCTGGTTCAGATGAACCAGTCCCAGTTAAAAGACAAAGAAATCAGTAGGTTTGGAGTCCAAAATTGTCTCTCCAACTGCTGCAGAGATAGCTAAAGCCATTCAGATTGTCCAGTCACTGTCTCAGGGACCTGTCGAACCACCAACAGTTGGTAAAAGGTTGGTTCGTTCAGTTCCAGTGGTTCAGGAGTATGATGTTGAGGAATTTTATGAACCACAGGAGGGGAGGAGGAATTTGATCAATATATGTGTGGCTGGGAGGGTCTGGACGTGCCCATTGAACCGGACATTTCTCCAGACAGACCTTTAGAATCTCCTCCTATTCTGTCTGAGTCCCCTTCTCATTTTATGTTTTACAAAAAGGTTGCAGAAACCCTCCAGCTTTCTTTAGAGGAGGCTGTGGATGAGCAAGAGGAGCCTGATTTTGTAGAAATGATGGATATACCAGAGTCTAGGAGGTTGTCTATTCCTTTGCATAAGTCATTTAGGAAGCAAACAACAAAGATTTTAAAAAATCCTCATTCTGTCCCTCCTGTAAATAAAAAATGGACAGAAGGTATACTTTGTCAGGCTCTGATACAGACTTCCTCACTGAACAGTGTAGTCATGTAGGTGTGGTACAAGCTGCAGCCTGTGACAAGGCAATATTCCCTGGCCTCACATCCTCCTGATAAGGATTCCAGGAAGATTGATGCCATGGCGAAAAAACAGTATATGGCAGCTTCTTTGGGACTCAGGCAGGCAAATTATATGGCTTATGTAGCTAGATATCAGAACTCTAGGTGGGACACAATATTGCAGTTGGCCAAGCAGGCCCATGGCCAGCTGGCTAGTGAGTTGGAACAGGTGGCTGCTGATGGCATTGAAGCCTCTAAAGTTCAATTTCATACTGCTGTTGATGTTAATGATGTCTCCTCTAGGGTCATGGCCACTTCTGTAGCTTTCCGTAGGTTGGCATGGCTCAGATGCACTAATCTGTCCCAGGATACTCAGTCAAAGGCTATGGATTTTCCTGTAGTGGGAAATTCTCTGTTTGGGGAACAAACAGAAAACTATATGAAAAAGATGGATGAATACAGAACTACCTACAAAGTGCCCAGGCTCAGGAGAGGCATGCCACTCCACAAAGGCACGCTCCCAGAGGTAGGGCAGGCCTTTCCACAGGCCTTTTGCAATTTCAAGCCTCCTCTGCTTTGCTTGAGAGGGTTTCTTCAGAGGCAGAGGGTAGACGGGCACAAGTAAACCGCCCCTCCCTCAGCCTAAGGCTGTTGCTAAGCAGGCACCCTGATGGGGTGCCAGGCCGATTCTTCTGTACTAGTGGGGGCAGGTTGCTTATTTCAGCCAGAACTGGCTGTCCTTAACTTCGGACAGATGGGTTCTGGAGGTAATAAGCCAGGGTCTGGTTCTCAGCTTCAAACAGTTTCCAAAGATGAGAGCCAGACATTTCCACCTACAAATCCTTCAAAGCCCTTGCTTTGGAAGCAGAGGTTTCTTCTCTTCTGGACTGCAAAGCAGTGGAAAGGTCCCTCCTTGCCATCAGGGCAGGGCTATATTCAAGATACTTTCTTACCCTAAAGACAGGAGAATGGCGTGCCCATTCTAGATTTAAGGTACCTGAACAAGCATCTTTTGAAACCAAAGTTCAAAGTGTTGACTCTGGCAATGATATTGCCTTCTCTAAGGCCAGGGACTGGCTAGCTTCCCTGGACCTCAAGGATGCCTATTTTCATGTTCTGATCAGGTCTTCTCACAGTACCTCAGGTTGAACTGCCCTCAGGCCACTACCAGTTCAGGGCAATGCCTTTCGGCCTTACCTCTGCGCCAAGGGTATTCACAAAATGTCTAGCTGTGGTAGTGGCTCACTTAAGAAGGCAAGGGGTTGCTGTGTTTCCCTACCTGGACGACTGGCTCATTGTGGGTCAGTCTCCAGATCAGGTGAAATCCCACTTGCAAGTCACCCAGCAGCTTCTCACTTCCCTGAGATTCCTGCTAAATTTACCAAAGTCAGTTCTGGAACCAGTTCAGGTCCTAACTTTCATAGGTGCAGAATTGAACACAAAGTTAGCCAGGGCATTTCTTCCCTCGGAAAGGGTAGACAGACTCATTGCCCTGGCATCCTCCTTTACCCTCAAGTAGTCTCGACCAGCAAGGCATTTTCTGCAACTCCTGGGGCACATGGCTGCTTCCACAGCTGTAGTGCTAGGAGCAAGATTCCAGATGAGGACATTCAGTTCCATTTGAGGGCCTATTGGTCTCAAAGGAAGGACCCCCTTTCCAAATTGGTCCCAGTGACTCAAACTCTGATCCTGGCCCTCCACTGGTGGCAGGACCGAAGCAATCTAAAACAAGGGGTTCCCTTCATTCCCATTTCCCACTCCCACTCCCTCACCATGGATGCCTCCCTGTTAGGGTGGGGAGCTCACTTGGGCGACCTGTCCACTCAGGGAGTGTGGTCTCCTCAGGAATCTCTGCTCCACATCAATCTTTTGGAACTCAGAGCTGTCTTTTTAGCTCTTCAGGTATTTTCAGTTTCTGTCCAGAACAAAGTGGTTCAAGTCAGGACAGACAACACCACAACAATGTGGTACATCAACAAGCAAGGGGGCACTCGGTCATCAACCTTGTGCACCGAAGCAATGAAGTTGTGGTCTCTGGCCTACTCCCTGAACACCTCCCTGATAGCAGTTCACCTCCCAGGGAAGGACAATGTCCTGGCGGATGCCCTCAGCAGAATTTCTCAGGGCCATCACGATGGGCTCTGAATCCACAGGTGCTTGGGGTCTGTCTTTGCCAGATGGGGCACCCTCAGATAGATCTTTTCGCAGCCCCAGACAACCACCAACTTCCTCTATTTTGTTGCAGGCCTCCAGTGCTGGGCTCAGTCCCCTGGACGCCTTTCTGTTGGACTGGAAAGGAAGTTCCTGTATGCCTTTCCCTTTCCTCTTCTTTTCAGGGTACTAGTGAAAATCAGATCTCAACCCTGCAAAGTGATTCTGATTGCCCCAGATTGGGCCAGACAGCCCTGGTACCCTCTGCTTCTGTCTCTGACAGTCCACCCTGCCCTGAGCCTGCCCAGAGTCCACGACTTGCTGGCCTGTGCACAGGGGAGAGTGTGGTATCCGGACCTCAAATCCTCCATCTCAAGGCCTGGCTCTTGAGGAGTTAGAATTTGCTGATTTACACCTTTCTCAAGGTGTCCTGGATATTTTAAAGGCTTCAAGGAAGCCTTCCACTAGGGCCACTTACAATTCTAAGTGGAAGAGGTTTTCCATCTGGTGCTCTGAGAGGCAGATTATTCCAGAATCCGCTGATCTTCCCATTTTATTGGACTATTTGGTCCATTTAAATTCCCTAGGCCTTAGGCCAGCTACCTTGAAGGTTCATCTGGCAGCTGTCTCTGCTTTTGTGTCAGCAGGGAAGCCTGCCTCCCTTTCTTCTCACCCTGTGTTTTCCAAGTTTTTTAAAGGGTTACTTCATACTAACCCCCTTTTTCGGGAACCAGCTCCTGCCTGGGACCTGAATGTTTGCATTGCTCAGTTAATGCAACCTCCCTTTGAGCCTCTGTCCTCAGCAGAGCTCAAGTATCTAACTTGGAAAACTTTTCCTAGTGGCTATCACTTCTGCCAGACGCATAAGTGAATTACAGGCCCTGTCAGTGGAAGAAGATTTTATTTCTTTCCACAGAGATAAGGTAGTCCTCAGGACTAATAGAAAGTTTTTGCCTAAGGTGGTTTCAGATTTCCACCTGAACCAATCCATCTCTCCCAGTATTTTTCACTGAGCATTCTTCCTCAGGTGAGAGGAGACTGCACAGCTTGGACGTCAAAAAGCCTTAAGCTACTATTTGGAACGCACCAAGGGTCACAGGTTCGAATCCCTCCAACTCTTCCTTACTTATGGCGAGGTTGGCAGGGAAACCTGCCACTAAGAGGACAATTGCAAGGTGGATTGTCTCTTGTATCCAATTTTGTTACCAAAAACTAGGTAGAGAACCCCCCTCAGGACTGAGGGCCCACTCCACCAGGGGTACAGCTGCATCTCTAGCGGCTGCTAGAGACATTCCCATTCTGGAAATTTGTCAAGCTGCTACCTGGAAGACAGTTCACACTTTTACCAAGCATTATTCCCTGGATGTCCAGTCCAGGAGAGATGCTCGGTTTGGTACAGCTGTGCTTCAGAGCCTATTTCCTAAGTAGGTCCTGACCCTTCTCCATGGAGGTACTGCTGTGTAATCTGCTATTGTTATAATATAGCAAGACTTCATGGTGTTTGAAGAAAAAATTACTCACCTTAGTAATTGCTTTTCTTCTCATGGAGTCTTGCTATATTATAACCACCCTCCCTCCTGCCCCTCTCAGAACTTCTACTTGGGTAGGGGTGGCAAATTAGTGCAAGCACTGTGTCATGCCATTGTAGTTTTTCTTTACCCTCTTTCTTTTAGGGTTAGGAACTAGGTTTGTTCGTTTAGGTAATATATTGGCCCCTTCCTGGACTTGAGTCTTTGGGGAAGGGGGTCCTAATAGTGCTTGTCAAGGGGAAAACTAATAATAATAATAATACCATTATTCATTGTTATTATGGTTATTGGTGTTTCTATTGTTGTTTATATTGTTGTTATTACTACTAGTAGGTAGCCATTTGGCTAGTGTAGAGCTTTCCACACAGACTTGTTGCTTAGTGTTAGCTTAGAAGATCTGACAGTTTCATTTGAAACTGGCCAGATAGAGCTTTTGCACAGCGCCCTCGCGCTGTAGAACTCCAGATCCTCTGGAGTTAACTCCTTCCTCTCCGGGGCAGTTCAGCTGCAGTGGCTGACTGCTATTGTTATAATATAGCAAGACTCCATGAGAAGAAAAGCAATTACTAAGGTGAGTAATTTTTTCTTCAGCTTCATTCAAGGAGCTTTGCCAATCCCTTTCCACGAAGGGAGAGGGGCCATTGGGTCATTCCTCTCAGTCCAAAAAGAAGGACTCAAAGGGTAAGTCCCATCGTCGGCGTTCGTGGGAGCGGGAGAGGTCTCCTTCCCTGGACAGCCGACTGTCGACTTCGGTCGAGGTTGCGGCTAAGGCTGCTGGCTTCATGGCGTCCCTGTCAGGCCAGCCGGCCGAGACACCCTTCAACGCAGTCAAGCTTTTTCTTGACCCGTCGGACGGGCTGTCGACTGGTGAGGCCGACAACCCTTCTTCACCGGTTCCCCCGGTGGAGACCGAGGCTCTGCCTGTGCCCCCAGTGCAGCAGTCCCCCGTTAAGGCTTCCGAGCCAAGGGAAGAGTGGGTGTCCCCCACTCCTTCCCAGACCCGTCCTCAGAAACACCGAGGGTCTCAGTCTCGGACTTCGTCTCGGTCCAGCCGATCCCACTGACATCGGCGGTCTCGGTCTCGACACCGAGGTAAGCAGTGCCGCCGCTCGTCCTCGTCTTCCTCCTCGGAAGAGGAGAGGCTTTGGCGCAAATTGTGTCGACGCTACGAGGACCTGATGTGGCAGCAGTTACTTCTGTCCGGGAACAAGTCGACGCCGTCGCCTTCCCCAGCCATCAAGTGGCTGTCACGCGAGCGGCCGAAACAACCCCCCGCTGTAGTCGAGGTGCCCAAGCCTGGGCTGGTTATTCGGCCGAAACCAGCTGCCCCACCGATTCTGGTGGAACCTCCGCCTCCACAACCGAAATTGGGGGCGCCGACCAAGGACTCTCGGTTGGGTCAAGGCCTGCCCCACAGGTTGTCGGTCACCTTCACTCGCGACCGTCCTCGGAAGGTGGAGGGTGGCTTAGGCCCCAGGCAGCTCTTCGCGGGCTCCTCCAACTCCGACGATGACTCCTCCCTGTTCTCCAGGCCCATTGACCTGGAGTCCTCCGGGGGCCAGTCATTGGACGAAAGCCCATTGTCCTTCATGGGTTTGCTTCGGCTCATCTCGGAGTCCACCGGGATGCAGCTCGAGCCCGTATCCCAGTGGGCCAAGTATCCCCTGACAGAGATACTGGACCGAGGGGATTTGCCAACGGAGGCCTTTCCAGTGGCTGAAGCCATTGTTGGCCCAGCCTTGGAGCTCTGGCAGCGGCCTGCTTCCTGCCCTGCACCTTCGGCCAGGATGGCCAGGAAGTATGCGGTCCCTACCAGCTCTTGGCCCGGTTTTCGGAACACCCCTCTGCCCGAGGGTTGGTCACCGACAGCTTCTCGGCGTCCGGAACGCT
Organism: Neoceratodus forsteri; assembly: GCA_016271365.2. Classification (NCBI taxonomy): domain Eukaryota; kingdom Metazoa; phylum Chordata; order Ceratodontiformes; family Ceratodontidae; genus Neoceratodus; species Neoceratodus forsteri. Next base: position 56,094,788 of record JADMNL010000033.1, read on the forward strand.
AGGATGTGGACAAGCCTCGACAAGGAGTCCAAAAAGCTGGACTATGCCGGGTGCAAGGTGTACGCTGCGTCCTCCCTTGGCCTCCACCAGGCCAGCTCGGCCATGCTGATGGCACACTTCTCCCACGCCCTCATGGGCTCCCTGGATGAGGTGATCAATGGTGTGGGGTATATATCAAATACATATATGTGTTATTCCACTGAAACCCATTATCTCCACATGAGTGGTAAGACCTTTATAACTAACTCGTGGCTTTGCCACTTGTAAGTTATGGGTCTTACTGTTGACTACTGGAGACAAATATGTTATTCCACTGCAACCCATCATATATTCCCTATTTGATTTTAAATTTTGTTAACTAGGTAAAATCCCAGGGCCAAAAATTTTCAATTTTTAAGTGTAGCCAGGGATACAGCAACACAAGACAAAAGAAGGCCAGCATATACCTGTTTGCTGACGACACGGTTTTGTATATATAAGTCGTCCGACACCCGAAGCCGCTTGCGCTGACCTTCAGGAGGAATTTAACCAACTCCAGAACCAGCTCCTCCATAAAAAACTTCTTCTAAATGCTAAAAAAACAAAACCAATGTTGTTTTTGCCCTATAGCCGTGTGATGTATCCGGCCAGCTCTGGAGCACTACCTCAGGTTGCCACAATTCTTGTAGAAAAACTGGAGCTTGTCTCAAAGTTTAAATACCTAGATGTGTGGTTAGACCATAATCTATCATTCACTGAGCACATCGAGGACCTTGTAAAGATGTTAAGGCAGAGGCTGGGGCTATTCTTTAGAATTAACCAGTTTCTTACTAGAGATGCAAAAGTGCGTCTTGTCCAAACTACTTTTCTTTCACTGATCGATTATGCAGATTTCCTTTATAGTCAATGTCCCAAAGCCTCGCTTGCAAAGTTGGATACACTTTACCATAGGGCCAGCCAGTTTATCACTGGTCTCCCCATCTCTACCCATCATTGTTCCTTGTACAGAGCTGTAGGGTGGTCCTCTCTTATGTTTAGGCGTAATAGAAACACAGTCCTTTGGACTTAAGAGTCTTCTTGAAGCGGCTCCCACAATATATAATAGACCATCTCCCACTAAGTGAGCCAGGACTGTATGCCCTAAGAAGAGCATCCTCCATCGCATTATGTATCCCCAAGGCTTCCTCTCGCTATGGCAGAATGGCCATTAGTTTCCTGTTGCCAACATTGTGGAACAAAGTACAAAAATTATTGAAATTAAGCTGCCTCCGCAGTATGAATGCCTTTAAATCTCTATATGCTCGGTATGTGTGTGAGCCTTGCAATTGCTACCCCAGCCCCTAATCTTAGTCCAAAGCATCAGGCTGCTGCCCTCTGAGCGTAGCTGAATTTGTGATCGCTTGTAACCTTTGGTGACATTAACTCTGTGAGCGTCTTATGCCTTAAATGTTTTTCCCCTCTAGAAATCCCTGTAGGGTTATTATCTCTTCATGGCTTTTTCGGCCGCTACACCTTACTCACCCTGCTGTCTTTTACATATTGCTTATTCTGTGGCTCTTATTCCCCTACCCTGTACAATTTAACTGCCCTATTTCATCTTTGTATTCCCTTTTCACTGCATTCCACTCTTAGTATCTTTCCTCTGTCGCCTAACTCTCTTCCCTACCATAGACTGACCCTTAAGGGGCTCCCTGTGTCTCAGGTGGGAGAAATGCGGATACCGGGCGGTTGTCGCTTCCATAGCTGTCACCTGAGACACCTAGACCGGACTCCTTACTAGCGAGATGCGGCATTACCAATACCCAATCGGAATGCAAGCGCTTTTCTGCTCTGGCGTCTGATTGGCTCCTGCAGTCTGCTCCTGTGTCTCCCTCAGTTCTAAGCTAAAGTCTGATTTTCTGTCTAAAACTTGCACAAAAAAAGAGCTGTACTTACTTATTGCCTAACAGTTATGGCCTCTATTTTTCCTGTTTAGAGTGTCAAGAGTTTTGGGTTCTGTTTGATTACACTCCTTTCTGAATTTCTGTTGTTGGGCCAGTCTTTAGGCGTTAAGAAATAGCCAGTTCTGTTGTCCTGCTGTTTTGGTCCTCCTGCTGGTTCAGGTGTTTTATTGTCCGTGGCCCAGTACTTAATACCGACCTCTTCTTCCATCCCCTCCCAAGGCTATGCTCTCCACGGGCTCTCTGCCCATAGGCGTGGGAAACCTGGGCACCGGGCGGTCGGCACTGCCTCTACCGCTGCCTGAGAACCTAAGCTCAGACTCTCCATTAGCAAAGCACGGCATTAGCAGCGATGCAATTGGAATGTGAGCGCTCCTGTGCATTGGCTTCTGATTGGTTCCTGCATTCTGCTTCTGTGTCTGTTCTAAACCAATCATGAATCTGATTTCCATGCCGAAATGTGCCAAAAAAGAACTGTAATTAATTTTCTCCTTGACTGTTAAGACACTTATCCTTCTGTTTAGAATGATGCATTTAGGGATACTGTGTGATTACACTACTTATGAAATTATGTGCTTGCGTCAGCTCCCTACACGAGCAGCCGATCACTTCTACCTACTGAAGTTCCTACTAAGCCTCATCTTATGTCCACCTTAAATATTACAGAAGCCCTCTGAACTGATATGACTTATGTAACATTGAGTACTTACTTGCATTAATTGCATTAACTGTTTTTTTCTTGTGTTATTTGGCTCTATTGTAAATATCTCTGTATACATTGTACCATTTGACCCGGAGTTAACCAGGTCCATCTTGTAAATGAGCTTGCTCAACGATGTTCGCCTGGATAAATAAAGATTTTGATTGACTGATTGATTGAATGACAATAAAATTAAACATTAAAATTACAAAATGTGCTTTGCAACAAGGAAGATTTTACACTTGAACTAACTAGGAATACCAGCCTCCAGAAGATAACCAGAATGTGCATTCCATGGTTTAACAATATTTATAAAATAGGGAAGGGATTTTGGCAATTCGGATTGGTCCTTAGCCATGCATTACAAATGTCTAATGCACGGCTACAACTAGAAACACCATGTAGAATCCATAGTCCCTTTTTTAAGTGTAATAAGTCACTCTGGGATGGGCGCTAGACAGTTCTAATGCACACCTAATCGTATCTTATTGCTTAAAAAAGTAGAAGATCTTCTATCTACATAGATGATGCAGTCAAAGTTGACTCAGAGTTGGGAAATACAGAAAACTACAGGTTGCCTCATGAAGGTGTTGGCAATGCAAAGTGGAAGCAGAATGTACCAACTGCAATGAGGCAGTGCAGAATTATATTTGTGTTGGGCTGAGAGGGTACTGAGGTTGGAGTAGGATAATGCTGCGCCAAAATAAAATTCTGCTGGCAGAATTATCATGAAAGCCAGAAGTTCATTTCCACAAAATTTCAGCATGCTCTTTGGCAACTTCCATGAAATTATGACTTGGAACAGCAGAATGAATGAACAGTATGTACTGCAGACTGATGTAGTAAACTGCGGAATGGAGTTCTGCAGAACGCATCAGTCTGCTGTCTATAAAACTGTGGCATGATTGCATATTGTGGATTGATGCATTGCACTGTGGAATGGAATTCAGCAGAAATGTTATTCTATAGTTCATGTGTATCATTCCATAATTCAGCCAGAAAATTTTAGGGACATCGTGAAAGCTACTCTCCGATTGGTTCAGTATGCATCGTTTGTGACATATCCAACTTTGCAAGATATTATTATTATGCTTTGATGGGCAAACATATCACTTTTAAATGTGTGTGTGTGTGTCTATATATATATCATTTTATTATTAATAAATTATTTATTTTTGGCTAGTATGTGTCAGTGCGTTTTTTTTTTATTCATCCTTTTCCCCTCCGGTCACCACTCCCTGGAAACTCCCTCAGACAACACTTGTGGCTTTTCCCCCCTGGCCTGAGATACTCCCAGCCTGAGTCCTTCTGGTGCTCTTAACCCCATGCCTTACCTGCAGAAGACCCCCTGACTTGTACCCCCCAGGGTAGGGCTGCCTCCACTTCTGGCACTCCTTGAATCCAGTTTCCACCGCAGGCAGGGTGAGGGTTGGAGGCTATCAGGAAAAGGGGGGCATGATCCGACAGTGGGTGTAGGGTTGTGATGTGTTGTTGTCCTCCCAGGGAATGTTTTTTTTTTTCCTTGTTCATGCGTGATAAGTCCCCCCCCCAAACAGTGAATGCGGACATGCAATGACGTCAAAGGAGGTGTGCATGCTTCCATGCGCACCCACGGACGTCTGCTGTGGCCCACCTCCCTACATACTGAAGGCAGATGGCTCAATACCTATCAGCCGCTGGGAGACATAGTATTGCTGAGGTCTTCAACCCTCCCTCGAGAAGGCAAGCTCCTCCCCGACTGATCTCCAGCATCCTCAGCTCGCTCCTGAGCCGCGGTCACTGGCATGGTGCGAGGTGTCGCGTCCAGCGTCTCAATCCTCAGTGGTATCCAGCTGGCATGTCAATGCATATTGAACCAGTTTGACAGCATTTATCACAATGCCAATGATATCACAATAGCCATGTGCAGCACTGAAGCCAGCAGTTGACATTAAACAGAAGCCGTTAAATCTTCATATAAACAGTAGATTTAAAAGGTATAACTAGTAAACTGATATTGAGTAACTCAAATATACAATGGTTTCACTCAAAGTACTGTACACAGTTTATCATCATTTGTGATGGAGCAGGACTTTCATAGCTCACTCAACACTCCGCCACGCATGAGTTACGGTATTGCCCCTTCACCCTTGACAGGAACCTACATATATTTTGAGTCAGCAGTTAAAAGGAAAACCAGCACTGATCAAAACCATGGGACTATAATCATTACACCAGCTTGAAAAAAGAGATATTCGATACCTATAACCTAACATCAGCTTCTCTTTATTGCGTGCAGCAGATCTCCCTTTCAACACGATGCCTTGTACATTTCATGAAAAAATGTGCTTTCTTAACGCCTTGGAGAATGCGCATTTTTGCATGACACTTGCACTGAGCACTTTCAGTAAAGATAAACATGCTGGATTACAGGTGTTGTACATCATTTTTTCAAGCTGGTTTAAGGACTATCGTCCCACGGTTTTGGTTGGTGCCAGTTTTCCTTTTCCTGCTATTTCACATCTACAAAGTGAGGCACAACCATCCCACGTGCAGTTCCTTCCTCAAGCCTGTTATATTTTGAGTCAGCCCACAAATATTTTTAAAACAACCATGGAGAAACTCCCATGTAGGTAAGGGATCTTCCTCTTTCTTGTTTGGTGCACCAAGAAGGGTGCTCTTTAAATAACACTTTCACGGCATTGACTCTTTTCGAATATAAGGACATCTCTTTATTAATTTTTTATGTAGTCTGCATGTATATATATATACCCGTCTTCTATTTCCCTTTAATGTTATTTATTGTCTGTTTTATATTTGAAATACTTGTATAATTATTTACTGCCTGACTGTACTGTCAGATAATGTGAATGTATGTGCTGTGCTACAGCAGCACCTGTGAAAACCAGATTTTATATATAAATCTTGACTAACAAGTAAGTGTTAGTAAGGCAGACTTTTTCCACTATCAGTATTCAAAAAGAACCTCTTGTAAATGCACACATTTTTTTTAATGGTGGAAATTAAAAAAGAAATGGTTGAGGTTTTTTGCTCGGTTGAAGTCTTACATTTCAAAATGGGTGAACAAGTCAGACAGGATGTTGTACAGTATAAAAGTCAGTCATAATTTGTAATTCAGCCAACTCCAGGGTCTAGGAGATGTGCTGCACTAGCAAGTGTAGAGCTCTCTCATTAAGGCCTTTGGGGATAAAAAGTCAGGCGGGAGGAAGAGGAGGGGTTGGAAACGGAAAGTAAAGATGAAGAGGCAAGTGGAGAACTGAGGAATAGGGGTTCAGAGAATCTGCAAGGGGGAACTATTGGCAAGTGAGGGAGAGGGATAATTAAAAGGCAAGTGGGAAGTGGGATTGGGGAGGAACAGGTGGATAGGAAGGGTACAGAAAAGGTGGTCATATGAGGCACAGCTACCAGCATAAACCCAGGTGAGAGTGACCAGAAAAAAACAGTGGGCACTAAACAGTGTAAAATATGAAAACCAAGTCCTTGTGCTGTGTAACCCCAAGTGGGATTAACATTAGTCAGAGCAGTGAACGGTGGTGGTGGTGGGGGGGGGGAGGGTGTGTGTAAGAGATGTGGTTACAGTAGGACCCACAGTGCCTGGGGACTCACTGCCTCAGAGGCTGCCAGCATTAAGAAAACCTTTTATCGTCAGAGACAAACTTGTACCTTTCTATTTGTATGCTGTTTGTACATTGCGTGTGTCAGCAGTGGGGTCTGTGCTGCAGAGTTCTACTCCAGTTTTAAGGGGTGGGGGTACAGAACAAAGAAGCAATGGGGCCCATTACTCAAAATATATGATCTTGGTGTTCATGTCACCAGGGAGTGCAGAAACAAATTACATTGTTCTGTTCTTTAATCCTGCAAGGGGGAAGGGGGACAACACAGAAAAACGACAGATACTCCAAAGGACAGATACAAAAGAACCTATGCTGCAAATACCTGATATGTGCCAATGGTTATTTTATGGTCATTGGTGGGTAGAAAGGCCCCATAAAATATTTTGTGGGGAGGGTCTTAAAGTCTTTGGAATAGCCCTGGGATTAGAAAATGTAAGTGTACCAAACTGTGCACTCCTAGACTGAGAAACTGAACGACTCCCATCAAAATGTGTCAAAATAAAGCTGGCAGAATCAAAAATGGAGACGTAGCAATCCATAAAATGGGAACATATCTAGGCTCGGAAATCCAAGACATCAGGCAAAGGAGCATCAAGTTCTTGTATTAATGATGTGTTACTTTATATGCCATTTATTTTTTGTGACGTGCTTTGTGATTTTAGAAAGGCGCGCTATTAAAAATAAATCATGTTCTCAATGAATCCCACACATTTCAGCAGCTGGACAAACTGGTTATGGGACTCGCTCATTTAAGGAAGTTAAGGTGGAAGCTCTTTCCATGAAGTCAGGCTAGTAATTACCTTAATTCTTTGTTCGTCCTGGTGCAGACCAGTTTTTCTTTATTAAATGACATTGGGGCAATAAGCAGTTTGCTGCAGAGTAAACACATTTTGAAAGACTGGTTTAAGCACAGCGAAGTAACTTCAACAATTCAAACAATGCGCACTCTCACAATCTTTTTTTCTCCCCCCTCATGAACCTACCTCTCGTCTCTCGCCTTACATGAACAGATCAGCTGGTTAATCCTGGCAGTACTGCCATGTCAACATCCCTCAAACGTTGGGTGGGGGGGGGTCTCCCTATTGGTGACCATTAGAGTCAGGAGAGTTTCTTGGAGTCCTGTGGGTGCAACGCACTGCACAATGATAGGAATGTAGTGCTTGACCCATAATGTTTGTTATCTAATTCTGATGACAGTTGGGGAAACTGTAATGGTGCCATAAGAAATGGTAGGAACAACATGGGGCTTTGGAAAGTTCTGTATGTTACTTGCGTATCATCAACAGCAGAAATGGAGGAGGGGTCACCCACCAGAACTCAATTAGTGGAGTGAGAAGTTGTGTTTGTTTTTTAAACATATGTGCCCCCTGTCCGCCCCCTAAGCCTCTGTCTCAGGCATTTCCCTGGCAACCTTTCCATTATTCCCTTTGTGCACCATCGACTTCAGTACAGTTTACAAGATTTAATGTCTGAGCCGGCACTACTGGTCATGACCCTGGCAACCCACATTTGGGAAGGAGCACAAGTCATCAGGGGCCAGCCTGGGGGGGGGAGGTGGAGATCCAAGCATTTTAGAAGACACTCTCCTCCTTTTGGGGAGGGAAAGCAGCCAGCTCTGCTGCCATACTGCCACGTAGGTTACCAAGAGGTGGCAGTGCAGACGGAGCGGCTAGTGGGTGGGAGGATGTCAGCTGGTGCTGCACCATGCACGCTCACTTACGCTCATGCCTGCACATCCAAGCTGCCGACACCTTGGGTAGTACTGGGATGGAACCAGAAAAATGCCCCAACCGGTGGGATGATGATGGTCACTTGCAGGACCCACACCTGGCAATCCAGGTACCACCTCTCAACCAGATCTGTTTTGTAGTGGGAGCTGGAGACCCCAGCCGCCCCCACCAGAGGGGGAAAGCTCTGGGGAAACAAGGAAGCAAGGTAAGTTCCGGGGACACCAGGGTGGAAGGGCTGTGGCTGAAGGGATCTGGAGAGAAAGGAGAACAACAGGGGGAAACAGATTGATGTCTGAGCTGAAAATACTGAAATAAAGTGCAAGCAGCACTATCTAAAATGGTCAGAGTTGGATTTTTTTTTATAATTAGCACAACCGTCTTATTCTCCTCTACTTTTTTCATAGACTCAGCTCAGACCTACATTATTCAGCACAACAGTTACGTAATACATGAGTAATCTCCCACTGGATTCTTCCTAGATTACGACATCAAGGTTTTTCCTCTTGAGTGACAATTACTAAACATTGCCCTTTATTCTTTATTTGCTATGTTCTTTTGCCAGTGACAAAAAACATGCATCACCGTGCTCTTTAAATTACATATCCTTTCCTGAAGAAAGAAAGAAAAGTGTTGTATACACGGTAATAATGCCATAAAGAAAGAAAGAGCGGAGGACAGAGAGAGAGAGAGAGAGAAAGAAAAAGAGCAGGAAGGAGGGAGAGAGAAAGAGGCAGGAGAGAGGCGGTAGGTAGGGGGGAGGAAAGGACACAGGGGAGAGAGGTCCCATTAAAAATAGAACACATTAGAACTCTTTGTTAAACAGATGCCTACGCTGCTAATAGCACTGTTGTCAAGGTACTAATGCTCTACTGGGATTTGACAGGTAAAGCAATGGAAGATTAGCAATTTGCACACCTGTTATCTTAAGCACACACAAACAGGTTGGCTAGCAGAACCAATGTGCTGGTCCCAACTGTATGCTACCTGTCTCCAACAATTCAGAACTGACATCCTTCATCAGCTATGCAGCACCTGTAGCATGGCTTTCTTTAAGGTAGAGTGTGAAAAATTCAAGTTTGATGGATGCCATTCAGATTTCACCTAAACGCTGTTTAGTGGGCATCTGTATGCATAGGAGGAAACATGTCTGTGTCTCCTGTTATCAGCCTTTGCAAACTGTGTGACTGGCCCTTTTAGCACTATGCATTCCTGCTTAAAGCAGAAGCAGCCTAAATTGTCATGATGTTTTTCATATGCATCCCATGATGCTTTGCACTATGCGTGATAGGTATCATTTTGTATTTCATTGAAACCTGGCTTTGTTGCCAATGCCCTTTTTGGGTAACCCTTGCCTCAGTTCTTCTGTGCTGACGTGCTCTGTTTTTTTAATTTGCACACCACTCTACCTCAAATGGTTTCTGGGGACGTCACCTCCCTTTAGGTTTGTTTTAATTATTATGCCCTAGATAACTATCAGTTAGTAAAATGGCAGTGAAACGAAGTGTCATTTTTAAGGTTTGGTTGGTCATGTCCCTAAATCAAACAGTGATTCAGGTATTCAAAATATACCCCTCATTGACCCTTTACTATTTTCCCCCAGTAAGTCATGTCCGTTTCATCTTAGTGTTTCTAGCAGACTGACCAATTTTCATCCTTGTTTGTCTCATACTTGTAACCCCTAGATGGCGCTATCCCAGGGGCTACTACCCCTGCCTGATTTGCCACTAACAGGTTGAGGGGCCTGGATCCAATGGCGGGTGCCTCCACCCAGAGGTCAGGGTTTGCAATAGTTAAACTTACTTGGTCACAGCCCTCTGGGACACTGCAACCCCCCTTTCTTCCCACTAGTGGCCCACACAATATAGCAGAATTACCTTCACAGTATACACTTACCCCAAGGCTGGTTCAGGCACCGGACATCCTGTAAAATAAGATACAGTGCAACAATCACAGTACAGTACTTTAACATAGACAAATACCTCAGGCAGTATAACTTTGTTGAAACAAACAGCTCTGATTTATTTAGGGGGATATAACAAGGACAGGGGGAAATCAGGTTAATTAGCTTATCACTTTACTATCTACCTATGGCTCTGTGCACAGGCCTATCCCTACCAGTTACTGTCCCTGGGTACCCAGGCCCTAGTGGCTAGTCCAAACCGTGGCAGCTGGTAGGGGCCCTTTCACACAGAGAAAAGGAAAATTAAACAGTCAGCAGTACAGTAATTCCATTTGGATTTAATGTGGCAATTCAACAGGGAGCGACCCCGAATTAGTACTCACGACCTCCAAAGAAGATATGGTCCTTCAATGTCAGCAGGGCTACTTTTGATCTCCAAGAGACTCCTCACACATTTATATGGTAAAAAAAGAAAGCACTATACCAGGCAGGCTGCATCTGTATCCCAATCGCAATTACTGCACAATAACCAGGAGAACACACAGCAGATTCAGTTCCTGACAGACCGAGTGTAATTCAACAATTTCTTCAGTCTTCTACAGGGTGAGCCTGGTTTCTACTCTTCAGAGATCCTTTGATTCTTTTCACAGGACGGATTCAGTCCTAACAAGCAGTTACACAAGTTGTAGACCGGAACTCTGGGCCTTGCACACGTTTTTTTGACTGAAACTGTGACTGAAGGAGCACAGGGTTTCTTTCCCTTCACTTTCAGATCTCAAACTGAAACTCCAACAGACAAAAACTGGCACTTCCTTTGAGTTCCTCCCAGTTCTTGACTGGATTGGCTGTCACTCACAATAGACTGCTGCTGTTGGTCCAAAAGGCAATCAAGTCTAAACTACATCTCCCAGAGTCACTGCCCATACAATCCTCTTGTGGCTGGCTCAGATTATGAGTCCCAAGTTCTGATTCGCTCCAAGGCATCATTTTAGAGCTAGTTTACCCACACGATTGGTCCAGTTCAGCAGTTCAAAACCAGAATGGGAACTAGGCAGACAGTTCTGACTGCAAAGAAAGCAGGTTAGACAAACTGTAATTTTATTATTACTGTAAATGATTTCTGGCAATCAGTTACATCTTTCAGACAGGTTCCTTTGCACTCCTAGTGACTGCAAAATGGGGTGAATTGGCAGCAGCTTGAGTGGTACTCAATCAAAGAAACACACAGTCCCCCATACAACTAATTATGTCTGCAAGCAGACAGCTCTTAAAGAGACAGTACCAGAGGTTCTAAAACACTCACTGATAAATGGCTTAAACGCCAAACACCATTCAGGCTTGGAGCATTCAAGCAAGCTCCTGGAAGTCTTTTGGAACCCCCATTTGCAGGGGTTACACCTTTTCCGGTTTGGGAAAAGCTTGACGTCCACAAGCAAGTACCCTATAAGTTTCAACTGCAACTATATACATTTGCATTAGGCTCACACATGTAATCATCAGTCAATACATCATTTTACCAAGAACCATTTCTGAAACATTGCAGTACGTCCTCTTTACACAGTATAACACACACATTGTACCATAACTCAAGTTATTACCTCTTGTACATGAAACCTGAAGAGAGGGGACCCTTCCCTATCAGTTACCTTGGGGCTGGATGGGGCAAGGGCACCATACTTAGAGGGCAACACAAGTAACTTGGAGTTAGCACTGATGCTCAGTTTGGGCAGTGAGCTCGGGGACACATACACTCCTTTATGGACAACATTGAGAGGCAAATCCACAGGCCTCCCAAGGGAATCATAACTGAGGTGCACCACAGGCTTTACAGCTCGACCAGTCTTTCTAGGGGGAACTGTTACAGTCTCTGCACTCTGAGCCTCATTTTCAGCATTGTCCACACTTGTCAGGGAGTCTCCATGGGGGTAGAGAGGCTAGAACTTGGGGCACTTTCAGCTCCAGGAGTTACAGTTTCTGAGTCCACAACATTTGGCTCGCATGGAGAGCTTTCGACACTGGCAGTGGACTGTCAGGCACTCAAAATACTCTTCTTGTTCGGGTGTATCACCAGTCTGCCCCAATCTATCATTTTCTCCCTGAAAGCTCAAACAGTTCAACCATGCACAATGATTCCATTTCATCTGATCTGATGCTTTGCACTTCACTTTCTGGGAGCATTGGTCCAGGGATGAAGGTTGGGGCATAGACAGTCCAGAAGGCCCAGCTTTGTCTCCAGTATTGACTAGGGATTGCCCCGAAACAATTGACTCAGTTCGTAAGAAGGATAGTATTCAAAGTCACTCTCACTTTCTTCTGATATGGACTGACAGTCATGCTCAACTGGGACTTGTGCAGGGGAACACTTTAACTCTGCTTCTGTAGGTGCAGACTTTGATCTTTTCTTAGCAGCAGCTCTAGTCACTGGTCCAGAGGGGCATCTTCTGGGGCTCAGACTCAATCAGGATTTGTCCAATAGGTAGTAAATGATTTCTATGCATTGTTTTACATCTTTTGAATTGTTCTCAGGCCTTACTTTGTACACTGGCAGATCATCTAGTTTGCCCACTACAATGTGAGGAGATGGTGCCATCTGTCAGCAATCTTGTGTTTGCCATGCAGTCCCAGATTTCTTAGCAATACCCGATCTCCCTCCTGGAGTTCCTTGGCTTTCACCTTTTATCATACCTTTCTTTGTTGGCCAGATTTCTTTTGGCAGCCATGGTTTGAGCCAGTTGGTACGCATGAGTTAGCTGGGCCTTTAACTTTTGCACATACTGTAAATAGTTGTCAGCTTGAACCCCATCAGGAGAGACCCCAAAACACACATCTACCGGTAGTCGAGCTTCTCTTCCAAACATCAGGCGGTAGGGGGAGAACCCAGTGGCATCACTTTGGTGCAGTTATAAGCATGTACCAGGGTGCTAATTTGTTGGCTCCATCTAGGCTTGTCCTTTGGGTGCAGGGTGCCTAGCATATCTAGCAAAGTGCGTTGAAACGTCTCAGGCTGTGGGTCCCCTGGGGTGGTAAGGAGTGGTTCTGGACTTTCTCACCCCACAGAGAAAGCATCTCTTTGATCAGACGACTCTCAAAGTCTCTCCCTTGATCAGAATGGATTCTTTGTGGAGCCCCATAGTGAACAAAAAGTTTTCTACGAGTACTTTGGCTACAGTGGATGCTTTCTGGTCTTTGGTGGGAAAGCTTGGGCATATCTCGTGAAATGGTCAGTGACCACCAGCACATTACTGATATTTCTTTGATCTGACTCCAAACTCAGAAAATCAATACAGACCAGCTCCATGGGTGCACTGGTGGTTATGTTAACAAGGGGGCAGCCTCTGGGGCAAAGCTTTCCTCTGTAAGCAGCTTACTACAAGTTCGTATGTGTTGCTCCACATCAGCCCCATCTTAGGCCAATAGAATCTGGATCTCACCAAGTCAAGTGTTCTGTCTATACCAAGGTGCCCCATGTGGTTGTGCAAGGACCTCAATACTGAGTCTCGAAAGGCAGTGGGCAGCACCAGTTGTTGTTTGTCTACTTGTCCCCCTCTGTCTACTGTTTCTCTATATAACAGTTTATTGATCAGTTTCAACTTAGGACCTTCTTTGTATAACAGTGCAGTTCTCAAATCAGTGGAGCGTAATTTGGACACATCTTTTCCTGCATAGAGGGCTTCTAAAGCTGATTTGATCATAGGATCGCTGGATTGAGCCGCCGAATACTGTCATTGTCCAGCTGAGGCAGTGCACCAATGTCTATTGCAGAAAAGTGGCAATAAGCAGCAGGTATGCAATTCTCAGAGGGTCCCAAGCAATCCACCATGCAGTCCACTGCGTGCCTGGACATTTGTTCCTCCCTGTCAAACTTCCGCAGAGTGCCCGAATGTCAGGTTCTGCCAATCGGACCCAATCATTCTAGGGAACAGGCCTCCGGAGAGAGCATCAGCATCTATGTGGTTCAGACCTGCTCGGTATTCGAGAGCATAGTCATATGTAGATAATGCAGAAAGCCACCTCAGGCTGTGGCATCCAACTTAGCTGAGGTCTGCACATAGGTCAAAGGATTATTGTCAGTTTTACTAGTATTTTAGCCCCATACAAGTACTCATGGAATTGGTCAACAATAGCCCACTTCAAAGCTAGAACTCTAACTTATGTACAGGATAGTTCTTTTCGGATGGGGTCAGGCTTCTACTGGCAAAGGCCACTGGTCTCAGGCCATTCTCGTGCTCTTGGTACAACACAGCCCCCAACCCTTGCAAGCTAGCATCAGTGTGCAGGACGGTTTTCTTGGATCGGCATAGGCCAGCACTGGAGCATGGGTAAGTTGATATATGATCTCATGAAAAGCAGTCTCATAATCAGGAGTCCAGCGGCCCCAAATACTTCACTCGGATGAAAATACACTCTTTCAGTCTTGAGGGACGCTGACTTTTGGTATTTTTGTGGGTTGGGGATACCCTTGAGTAAGGTTAAGAAGGGCGGATCACTCTTGAATAGTCCTTGATGAAACGCTTCGATAATAACCACAGAATCCCAGGAATCTTTGCAGTTCTTTTAGATTTTTGGGCTGTGGCCAGGTGGTCAAGGCCTCAACTTTACTTGGCTCGTCTCTATTCCTCGGTGGATACTATGTGTCCCACATACTTTACTGATGTTTGAAAGAATTGACACTTATCAATGGACAGTTTAAGGCCAAAGTCCTCCAGTCGATCCAATACCTTAAATAATCTGCTCTCATGTTCCTCCAGTGAGCTGCCAAACACAATAACATCATCTAGGTATACCAGGCACTCTAGTAAGTTCATGTCCCCCACTGCACGCCCATCAATCGTTGAAAAGTGGCTGGGGCACCTGAAATCCCTTGAGGCATCCTCATGAATTCATAGAAGCCAAGCGGACAGATAAAGCTGTCTTCTCACGGTCCTCTGGGGCCATCGGGATCTGGTAGTACCCACTGCGGAGATCCAGCACAGAGAACCACTTGCTCCCGTTTAGGCAGTCCAAAGCATCCTGAATGCGGGGCATTGTGTACTGATCAGGGATAGTCCGCCGGTTTAAGGTGCGATAATCCACGCACATCCTTACTGTCCCATTCTTTTTCCTCACTACCACAATGGGGGAAGCATAAGGGCTTCTGGATTCTTGTATTACACCAGCCGCTAACATCTCTTGCAGATGCCGTCTCACATCATCTATATCAGCAGGTGCCAGGCGTCGAGACCTCTCACGAAATGGTCTTTTGTCATGCAGCCGGATATTGTGCTCAGCTCCTTGCACGCATCCTACGTCCCATTCCTTTAAAGAAAACACCTGGTCTCTCTGGGCAAGCTTCTCACTGATCCTCACTTTCCATTCAGCTGGCAGCGGGGAGTTGCCGAAATCAAACAAGTCAGGCGTTACTCTGTCATTCTTCCTGAACTCTTGCTGCTGGGTAGCACTGCAGTGTCTGCACAATGCACATTAGCCAGGATGCAACCTCTATTTACTCGAATGTCTCTTTCAGACACATTATGAACTTGGACCATTACCCTTCTGGCATAAGCATGGGCTCTAGCGGGCAAAATACTAGGCTTGACCAGCAGTCCCTCTGGCAATTTTCCATCGCCTGCATCCAACATTAATATTTTATTCTTAACATCCTTTCTGATACGGACTCTCCCTGTAAGGTACACTGGGCATTTGGTGCCAGGATCAGAGACTCAGGATCCTTCTTCCATACAATTCGACCGTTCCTCTGGTTCTATATTTTCAGCATCTCTCTGTGCCTCATAGGCCTTCTTAATTAAAGCCGGAACTCTTAAAGCTCTACTAGTCTTTGACCCCTGTTTTTCATAACACAAATGTGCCAGCCTTCTGAACATATGAGCATTTGTTCCAATCAACAAAGGGACACCATCATACAGTCCAGTGGGGGGACATACTAAGGCTAGGGTCTCTACTTGTTCGGCCACTCCAGCCACGGAGGTGGGGAAAGACAGCCAAATTCGGATATACCCGGAATAGGGGTAGGCCTTCTCACTTAACCCCCATACATGCAGTCCTTCTAATGGTTGTAAGTCGTCTGACAAATGCTTCTGATACCAATCTTGAAACATAATTGTCACTTGGGAGCCACTGTCTAATACAGCTCTTGTAGACACTCCATTTACCTTTACAGTGGTCTCCATGGAGGGACCCACTATTCTGGAACAGTCTGGAGAGGCGGTAGGGGGGCCTGGGCAACTGACCTTGCCACAAAAGGACGTGAATTAGCATTTTGGTGCCCTCACTGGGATCATTTCTGCACCTCTTAACCACTGATTTGTTCTCCGAAGCTCTCCTTGTAGCCTATATGCAACTTTGTCAGTGTCTTTTGGGGATTGGCATTCCCTTTTCATGTGCCCATCCTTCCCACAATTATAGCAAAACATACTTTTTGGAGTTTGAGCTGGCCGAGGTGCCACACTGGGAGCCAGGGCGGGTATTACTAACTGGAAACCTTGGTGCCATCTCTGTCTGCGGCGTGATAAGCATTTGGAGACATCTCGTCAGTTTCTCCACTTCCATGGTCAAGGAATCGAGTTCGGAGCTGTTATCAGCAGGAGATACATGGGTGGGTATCCCCACCCCATAGCAGATGCAGTCGGATATAGGTCGGGGCCTGTTCTGCAGGCGTGGCCTTCATAAAGGGACTGTTTTTGAATTCCCGGATCTCTCTCAACAGTTCGCCCCATTGTGGCATATCTTTTCCTTATCAGAGCACTCATTGACTGCCAACCTCTGCCCCTGAACTTCACTTGATGGGCCACCCTAGTCACTCGGGTCATAGCCACAGCTATTGGTGCAGGTCCCTCCCGAGGTCGCCTTTTCTCAACTCCTCGAATTTCTCTCATTAACTCATCATAGGAGGGTGGGGATTCCAGTCGATTTGCCAGGCGTAACTTGAAGCAACAGCAGTTCTGAGAAGGGGCAGACTTAAGATTCTGTCCAGTCTGGTTCGTCCAGTTCAATCGCTGGCAAACTACCCTTTCTGAGGCATTCTTGCAACAATTTTTCCAGCCGAGACATACACAGACAACTCCTCCCTTGGTACTGTTGTGCATTTCTACTCTCCACCATAGGTCCTCATCAGAATCTGGGCTCCCATACACATTCTCCAAGGCCTCAAGATAGGCTTGTGCAGTCGCTTCAGGGTTACTGGCCCGTTTAGCAGGATGGTAGCCAGGGCAGGACCTCGGAGGCTCTCACTAACCCTCTTTCGCTTTTCGGCTTCCGAGCATTGCCATTCTAGCACTTGGGGGGCAACATAGTCTATCCAGGTCTCCCAGTCATCCTCCCTTGGGGGTGGGGAGGGTGCCAGAGAAGATCCTCAACCTTCGTAAGAGTCGTGACTAATGGCAGGTGCAGAAATAGGAGTCTGCATTGGTTCAGCCACCATTACGGGTACTGGAGCAGGAGAGGGTGTTGGGAGGAACACCGGTGGCAAGAATAGTTTCTTCAAGTCCTCCACAGTTTTCCCTTCTCCCAGCAACCATTTAGCAAATTTCTCCTCAAAAGTTTCAGATAGTGGTGGGGGCTCATTCCCCCCCGGGTCTTTACTGTCCTTAGTTATCACTCTCCAAGCAGTGAGGGCTCCCTCTGGGGTAATGGTCTGTGGTACTTTGGAGCTATCTATGGGATCCTTAAACTCTACTAGGGCCAGGAAAGTGTGGGTGAGCAGATTAGCGTGCCGACCCACCACCACAGAGTTTTGTAAACCTTCCACCTTGGAAAGTACTCCCTGCACAGTGTCCGTATTGATACCCAGGGGGATGTCCAGGATAAGCATAGCATTTTGGGGGTCGATCTCCTCCCAGTACACCACTCCACCAGCCGGTGCACAGCCACTTCTGTCGGGTACCCATTTATTTATTTATTTTTTTTTCCCTTAACAGTGGTTTGTAAATATGGCCACTAGAGGACACACAATCCCAGCGGTGAGCCTCAAAATGTAACCCCTAGATGGCGCTATCCAGGGCTACTACCCTGCCTGATTTGCCACTAACAGGTTGAGGGCCTGGATCCAATGGCGGGTGCCTCCACCCAGAGGTCAGGGTTTGCAATAGTTAAACTTACTTGGTCACAGCCCTCTGGGACACTGCAACCCCTTTCTTCCCACTAGTGGCCCACACAATATAGCAGAATTACCTTCACAGTATACACTTACCCCAAGGCTGGTTCAGGCACCGGACATCCTGTAAAATAAGATACAGTGCAACAATCACAGTACAGTACTTTAACATAGACAAATACCTCAGGCAGTATAACTTTGTTGAAACAAACAGCTCTGATTTATTTAGGGGATATAACAAGGACAGGGAGAAATCAGGTTAATTAGCTTATCACTTTACTATCTACCTATGGCTCTGTGCACAGGCCTATCCTACCAGTTACTGTCCCTGGGTACCCAGGCCCTAGTGGCTAGTCCAAACGTGGCAGCTGGTAGGGGCCCTTTCACACAGAGAAAAGGAAAATTAAACAGTCAGCAGTACAGTAATTCCATTTGGATTTAATGTGGCAATTCAACAGGGAGCGACCTTAATTAGTACTCACGACCTCCAAAGAAGATATGGTCCTTCAATGTCAGCAGGGCTACTTTTGATCTCCAAGAGACTCTCACACATTTATATGGTAAAAAGAAAGCACTATACCAGGCAGGCTGCATCTGTATCCCAATCGCAATTACTGCACAATAACCAGGAGAACACACAGCAGATTCAGTTCCTGACAGACCAGTGTAATTCAACAATTTCTTCAGTCTTCTACAGGGTGAGCCTGGTTTCTACTCTTCAGAGATCCTTTGATTCTTTTCACAGGACGGATTCAGTCCTAACAAGCAGTTACACAAGTTGTAGCCGGAACTCTGGGCCTTGCACGCTTTTTGACTGAAACTGTGCACTGAAGGAGCACAGGGTTTCTTTCCCTTCACTTTCAGATCTCAAACTGAAACTCCCAACAGACAAAAACGGGCACTTCCTTTGAGTTCCTCCAGTTCTTGACTGGATTGGCTGTCACTCACAATAGACTGCTGCTGTTGGTCCAAAAGGCACGAAGTCTAAACTACATCTCCCAGAGTCACTGCCCATACAATCCTCTTGTGGCTGGCTCCAGATTATGAGTCCCAAGTTCTGATTCGTCCAAGGCATCA
Organism: Neoceratodus forsteri; assembly: GCA_016271365.2. Taxonomy (NCBI): domain Eukaryota; kingdom Metazoa; phylum Chordata; order Ceratodontiformes; family Ceratodontidae; genus Neoceratodus; species Neoceratodus forsteri. The sequence continues at coordinate 56,113,817 of JADMNL010000033.1, forward strand.
TTTTAGAGCTAGTTTACCCACACTGATTGGTCCAGTTCAGCAGTTCAAAACCAGAATGGGGAACTAGGCAGACAGTTCTGACTGCAAAGAAAGCAGGTTAGACAAACTGTAATTTTATTATTACTGTAAATGATTTCTGGCAATCAGTTACATCTTTCAGACAGGTTCCCTTTGCACTCTAGTGACTGCAAAAATGGGGTGAATTGGCAGCAGCTTGAGTGGTACTCAATCAAAGAAACACACAGTCCCCCATACAAACTAATTATGTCTGCAAGCAGACAGCTCTTAAAGAGACAGTACCAGAGGTTCTAAAAACACTCACTGATAAATGGCTTAAACGCCAAACACCATTCAGGCTTGGAGCATTCAAGCAAGCTCCTGGAAGTCTTTTGGGAACCCCCATTTGCAGGGGGGTTACATACTGTTCAGGTAAAGATCCAGAACGTCTCCCTTCTCTCCACCACTGCATTCTAGTCACCTCACACGGTTGGTACTTTCACTTTCTCTACTGCCCAAAATCGCAATGCTGCTGCTGTGTGACCTTCGGTGTTAAAGTGTCTATAGCAACTTGTGAATGCTCAGATTTATTGCGTATCAAACTTTTGTGCATCATAACTGTATTCTGGTTTGGTGCACTTGTTCTGCTTGGACTGTCATCTCATAGCATATGTAGACAAATACAGTAATTATAAGATAATTTAGACACGGACGTGTTTTGAGAAGCATGTTTTGTACAATGGTAGTGGGACACTGTATGTACCTGGGAATTCACATAAGTTGGCAGAGGAGGATTTGCACAATAATTTTGTGAAGCACTGAGGGGTGACACAAAATTGTTTGGAACCATTACAAGCTTATTTACATATATGTATGTATATTTTGACTAGAAGACCCTCTCCCTGAAAGAAGCCCAGTGCAGGCGAAACATTGGGCTCTCACCGGGTGGACGTGCTGGTTGGAATAAAATAACAAAAGAAGAGGATTTTTCCAACTTACTTCTGGTGCATGGCTGGTTTCTGTTGTTGTTTGCCCACCAGACCCCTGAACTTAAAACCTGTTCTGCAGATGGAGGAGTCCCGTTTGGATTGTGCCTGTGTTTCAGGAATGGAACCTCACAATCCCTTTAGGTTTACATGCAAAGAAATACTTCCAAATGCTTTACTAAACAAAAATTCCTAAGATCAACTTCAAAATCTATTACTCTTTAATATTACTACTTACATGTGCATAAAAGTACCAGACCTATCATAAAACAGCTAATTCAAATAAGACCCTAATTACAATTTGCAAACAATTTCCAAATTCGGGGACCCCGCACTATGGAAACCATCAACGTTATAAATGCAATGTAAAATGCAATAGCCACATTCTCACACCAGAAGTATAATGCAACAGGCAGCTCACGGAAACACAAGGCTGCCAAGAAATCCTTTAGCAGATCTGAGTTTGCCACTCTATAAAGCTTGCCTTTAAGCAAGTGTGGGATTCTAGTAAGGCACAGTACACGCAGCAGCAAAAGCAGATTATAATGCTAGCTTCCAACTGAGGTATGCATATTGTGATAAAAAAAATTTCAAAGTCCTAGATTGGGTACTGAGAGACAGTCCAATTGCCCTCTGGTCCAATATCAAGCGGACCAGGCCTCGTGTGCACAGTTTGTAAAAAAGTCCTCTTTGTGGAGCTGCAGAGCCATAGTACAACTGGGAAACCCCAGGCAAGGAGGGGTCCGAAAAACTGAGCAACCTTACCTATATACGGTAGCACACAGCAAACAAAACTAGCCAGAACATTAAACGTTAAAGCACTGTTCACACTTGTTATTGTTACGGTTTAATGGAGCTTTTTCCCCCGGTTAAAAAAAAAAATACATATGTAACCCCCCTATAAATGGGGGATCCCAAAAGTCTTCCTTGGGTGTGCTTAAATGCCTACTGCCAGGCGGGTGTTCTGTGTCTTTACAGGTGTAAAAGTACTTGCATGAAAGTGCCGTTAGCCTCCGTGCCTGTCCCTTTAAGAGACATTATTTTTGTAGTGTATAAGTAGTCTGGGTAGGGTCCAAGTATTTCCAGGCTTGAGTACTGCCCGAGCTGCAATAATATTGCTCTGTTCTACCATCACTAATGGTGCAGAGGGGGCTCTGTTAGAACTGGTAATTGTTTGCTGACTAGCTGCTCTAATAATAATGGTATTACAGTTTGTCTAACCTGCCTTTCTTTGCAGCATGGACATTTCTGTATTGCACCAATCGGTACCTTTTGGGGACCTTAAAATGGAGTCTGTCCCCAGGGGTCTTGTGGGAGTGAATTTCTGTAGGAATTGTAGTTTTTTCATTTTGGCGCCTAAATGGACCTGGAGGGGGAGCCCTTGCTTTGACAGACAGATGAAGCAACCAACCAAATACTTTTTAGATCAGAAGGAAGTCCCAGTGCTGCCTGCAGCAGAGAGTCAGTCTGAGTTTGGAACCGAGAGAGTGATCTGCTCAAGACATTCGAGCAGCTGCTCCTGCGTAGTAGCTCGGGAAACTGGTGGGAAGGATGTATCTGGCCTGCCTGCTTCATCTTCCCTTCTGAGGGATCTGCTAATTAATCGGACTGAATCTGAACCGGCTTGTGACCAGAAATACCGAATTGTGACTGCCCTGTTACCTGAAGAAGACCGAAGATTTGCTTCACGCGATTGGCCTGTCAGGAAGTCTGAAACCACCACAAAGTGTACGGTTTGTGCAGACACACTGTGATTGCGACTGGACTATAATCCGAACTGTGGTACAGCTTTTTATTTACTATAAGTGTGCTGATGTTCTCAGTGGGTCACAATTTGGTTCCCCATTTCCCAATTGTGTCACACTTGCTGGAAGCTGAATCCAGTGCTACTGGATTGCCATCTGAGTTGTTCACCTGGCCTGGGCTCTGCCAGCTTGGCCCAGCCAGCTACTCATGCCAGAGAGAAGACTATCGAGAGACCTGCCTGGGGATCAGTCCCCTGCTCAGCGTCATGAACAGGAACGACACCATGGTGAATCATGTGGGCCCTGCTTCTCCTGGCAAACCAGCAAGTCATTCTGCTATCTCCATTTCGTCCATCCTACGTCCTGTACTGGGTAATGTGAGTAAACACCAGGGTAGCTCCCTGCATCATCAGCTAAATCAAAGGGCGTCACCAGATTTGATTATCGTGAACAGAGCCATCTGGCTCCGGATTACAAATTGTGGGTTACTGTGCATGACTCTCTTCCCATCATTAGAGCCCCGACCAGCTGTGACACCGGCCTACCCCAGGCAACGCTTCAGGCTAGCCTGCATCAACAACTGGGTACCCAGAGTGTGTGTGAGTGTGTGTGTGTGTGTGTGTGTGTATATGTGTGACTGTGTTGAGGGACTCTAAAGTGCATGTCTTGTAGCCTGATTGAATCACTTGCTATACCAGTCAACCTGTTTACGCCCCTCCCTTATTCAATCCCCCTGAATAAATCAGATCTGACTTTTTTGCGCCTAAACTGTTTGTGGTGCATCTCTGTCCTAATAGCACTGTGTTGTTGTTGTTGCTGGCTGTATCTAATCTTATTTTACAGGTGGTCTCCAGGGTCAGACAGGTGGAACCAGCCCTGGTAAGTGCAATCAGAGTGTAGACATATTTGTGGTTTGGGGGCTATAGTACCTGTTTATTCTGTTCATTATTTCAGCCACTAGAGGGAAAAGAGGGGGGAATCACAGTGTCCCGGAGGGCTGTACCCAGGTCAGCTACACTACCACCAACACTGTCCTCCAGGTGGCGGCACCAGTTTTCAGTACCCAGGCCCCTTAACCTGCAACTAGTCACGCAAGCAGGGGTAGTAGTCCTTGGGATAGCGCCACCCAGAGGTTACACATAAATTAATACATAAGTATTTACCGATACAAATCTTGCTTCTCACTTTGGAAAGGCAGCCAAATAGTTTTAGTTGAAATATAGTATGGCACCACTGTATAAGTGGACAGTTGCTAAGCACCAGAGATGATACACAATTATCTAGAATAAAATATGAACACTCTGTTGCATCTGCAGGCTTCCCAAGCTGCTGCTGTGGCCCCGGCACTCTCCAAGCCAGCCACAGCTAACAGACCACCCGACTGACCCCTGGACAGATCCAGGTACGCACCGGACCTCCGAAACGCATGGTTTTGAATGCTGCTGTTTTGACTGGATGCCCAGTGGAGGAGCCAGGCACTGAGTGGCAGTTTCTGCTCCTCGGCTGATTTTCCAACTCCTGGCGCTTCCTGATCTCGGGGAAATCTCTTTCTGTGCTGTGTTCTGGACTGAATTTTTCACCCACGCCCCCTCAGTATTATATAGACCCTTGCTCCGCCCCTTTCCTCAGCCTAGCAGCTGATTGGTCACTCCAGTGCTGCACATTCTTATGGCTATTGGCCTCCCTGTCTTCAGTACCTGACTTGACCCGCTTTCTTACCGCCCCTTTTTAAAGCAATCTCACCCACAGGGTTGCACATTTGCTCTCAAGTTTTTCTCCAGCCACTCCAGTTAACTCCTCTCAATTACTGCTGTAACCTGCCCTATTGTTAAGGACCTCACCCTAATTCAACTGTATACCCTTTAATTTCTTACACTTCCACTGCCTTTGGTGACATGCCCAGTCACAGTCAAACCATCCCAGTAGCTGGCACCTTTGCCTCAGCTGAATTTTCAACGATATCACTAAGTTAGAATGAGTGTCATTGCCACCCCCACTCAGTAAAGCAATATTACAGTGACTCTTTCCAGGCGTTTTACCAAAACTGCCCTGTGCTTCGGCTAATTTCACAGCTGGCACACCATAGCTGGCTCAGTTTTACCTCCAGCGACCTACTACATAACAATGGGCACCATCGTTCTCCTACTAGGCCTGCTGACGTTTACCCTTTTGGCTCAGACCACCCCTCATCCTGTGCCCCTGCCCTCCACCCCCAGCATTTCTCCCCTTAGCCACCCCAAAACAGCGTGGCCCCCTCCCACCTTGGTCACCCCCCACTCCTCTGCATCCACCACCTACCAACACCCCCACTCCCTCTGCCCTCCTGGGCCCATCCTGAACTAACCTCTTCCTTGCCATAATTACCCTCCATGCCTTACCTATCCCCTGCACCCCTACTGTCAGGACCTCACATTGGCACCACACTAAGGGTCCTTGTCGCCACCGTCCCCTAATTAGATCAATCACTCTGCTCTTACTGCTGTCTGGGAATGTACACCCAAACCCTTGACCTATGCCAACTAGCCCGTCCATACCCCACACTGGATCTGGTCTCCGCATTACATCACTGAACATATGAGTGTAACCCTCTGCAAATGGAGGTTCCCAAAGGTCTTCCAGGAGCTGGCTGAGTACTCCCAGCCTGAATGGTGTTCGGCGTTTAAGCTGTTTATCTGTGAGTGCTTTTAGAGCCTCTGGTACTGTCTCTTTAAGAGCTGTCTGCTTGCAGACTTCGTTAGTTTGTATGGGAGGTACTGTGTATTTAATGCTCGAGTCCCGCCTGGGCTACTGAGCAAATCGCTCCATTTCTGCAGTCGCTATATGCACAGAGCGAGCCCTTTCAAAAGATGTAACTGTTTGCCTGAAACCAGTAAGAGTGTTAAGTAGGATGTAGTTTGTCTAACCTGCCTTTCTTGCAGCTGGGACTCTGTGTGTTTGGCCCCTCCATTTTGGATCTGAACTGTTGAATAGATCCAGTCAGTACAGGGGGGCCTCTAAAATGGAGTTTGTTCGGACCAACCAGAATCAGGACTCTCTTGGGAGCCGGCTTACCATGAGGAGATATAGCTAATAATTCTGGACCTTGGCACCTGTTTGCACCAATGGGGGGAGTTCTGAGTGATTGACAACTGAGTCCACTAATTGGACCGGGTGGCACCTGAATGGAATGCCCTGCCTTGTGTCTGGACAGATCAGATCCATTGTGACCGTGACAAGAGAAGGAGCTCCGAGCTTCTACGCTGCATAGTTTTAGCGCAGGAAGCGCGTGGGAGGCCTAAACTCGGGCGGTGCATTGCCACTTTGACTCGTACTAAATCCACGCCTACAGAGAGGCTGAATGAGTGGGAACCAGGCTCACCCTGTAGAAGACTGGAGAAACTTCTTAATCGCGCTCGGTCTGTCAAGAAGTGAAGCTGCAGTGTGAACTCCCGGGTTAGCAGTAAGTGCGTTTGGGACCTGAAAGCGGCTGCCTGGTATAATAATTTCCTTTACATATAAATGTGTAGAATGCTTGTGAAGGACAGCTAAACGGGTTCTCTTGTCCCCGTGTGGTGTAGACTGAAAGTCAAGTGAATGTATGTGGACTGAATCTGTTTGCTGATCGAAGCTGTGTGCCTGGCTTGTAGAATTTCATCTCCCTGCTGTGTGTGGGTGTCTGGCAATACAGAACCCCATCTGTGCCAGTTTTCAGCATCGAGTCTGTGAGTACAAATCAGGGTAGCTACTTGCCATTGGTTTATCAAATTGCAAGTGTGTCATCTAATTATTGTGCTTCCATTTCTTCATGGACTGAGCCATCTGGCTCTGGATTACAATTGGGTGTTGTGCATATTTTCTTCCACAGGGCCCTTTTTCATCTGCACCTGCCGGCCAACCCAGGGCAGCGGACCTGGCTAGGCCCCCCAAACCTGGGTACCCAGAGTGTGACTTTCTAGACCCTGTAATGTGCACAGTACTGTGATCTTATGCTGCTAATTAACCTGATTTCCCTCTCCTGTGTTATTGCCCCCTAAATAAACCAGATTTGATGTTGTTAAACTTTAAACTGTTTGAAGTGTCCATACCTACTCATCCAGCATTGTAGTGGTTGGTGTATGCTGATTAACCTTATTTTGCAGGGGGGTCCTCAGAGATGAACCTCAGAATCGGTCTCAAGGGTAAGTGGTATTCTATGATTGAACAGTGTGTACATGTGGGGTATTGGGACTGTAACTTTTGTACATTGTATGCATCACTAGAAGGGATAAAGGGGGTCTCAGTGTCCTAGAGGGCTGTGACCAAACTAGTCTAGCCACTACAAACCCTGACCTCTGTGTGGAGGCACCCGCCATAGAACCTAGGCCCTTCAACCTGTCAGTAGGCGAGCAGGCAGGGGTAGTAGCCCTTGGGATAACGCCACCTGGGGGTTACATGCGGCCTTCTAAAGAAATCCACCGCACTTGTGTGCTGGGTTGTACAACACCAACCCGATATTATTGCGTTAGTAGAGACCTGGCTCTCCAAAACAACCCGACTCTGTTATTTTCCTCCTTGGATACACTCTGTTCAGGGAAGACCACATTGGTAAATGCGGCGGTGGGTGTGCAATCTACATGCAGGACGCCCTTATAAACCAGGTGCTCCCTGCCCCCAAGCTGGACTATGGGGCCCAAGCCCTCACTCTAAAAATCACCCCAGACCCAGCCAGGGGCCCACTCTTCCTCACGGTCTCCTAAATACCCTCGAGGAACCACAACCCAGCGGTCCAGTCTGTCATCAACTACCTCACCTCCCTTCCACACAAAGCCAAGCAACTCATCCTAGGTGACCTTAACATCAATTGTCTTGGTACCACTGCCTCCCATACCAGCAACTCTTTCTCGGCCCTGGACATGTCCCAGTTAGTCACCCAGCCCACTAGATTCAACCGGACAAGTGGCTCCAGCACCCTCCTAGACATAATACTATCGAACCGCCCTCATAAAATCCAGGATATCAACGTTCTCCCCGACTCTGTTAGTGATCACTCACCTGTCCTCTGTCTCTGGTCATCCTCCACACCGAAACCTGTGTCCCAGACCATCTTTCCCAGGGGTCTCAGAAAGCTAAAATTGCATCTAGTACAGCTGGACTGGTCCCCCATCCGTCATGCCCCTCATATGGACTCTGCTGCAGACCTCTTCGGCAAGGCCTGTGACCTTTTAGCCCCCCACACCAAAATCCGTACTAAAAAGCAAAATGCTGCATGGATATCCCCATCCCTTATTCAAAAACTTAAGCATAGGGATAATCTCTGGCACATTACTATCGAATCAGGCAAGTTGGCTGAAGTTGACAAGCCTACAGTGCGACGCATAATCAGTGCACCTGGGCCATTAGACGGGCCAAGGCAGAGCACTATCAGACCACCCTTGCATCTACCTGCGATTCCGCCCGGACTTTCTGGGACAGCATGAAAGAGCTTAATGGGAAAACCCGCTCCCCCATAGCTGATTGCCTCAATACTACCTTCTCTAACCTAAGCTCTGTCCTCCCAAACAACTTTTTTGACCCAATCCCCGCCTCTGTCTCCCCCTGCCTTGGATTGCCCTCCTTTCTACTTGCACACTATATCCCCCCACGTAGCCAGGCCACACCTGCTAAAAGCCCTTGGTAGCAACAGCCCCAGCTGTGATCCACTAGACTCCAGGATCCTCCGCCTGGACTTTGATGTCATCGTAGTCCCCCTTATAAACCTACTAAACCAGTCTCTATGTCTCGGTCAGTTTCCCAGTGCTTGGAAATCAGCTGAAATCACCCCTATTCGTAAGAGTGGAGATCAGGCCACACCTAACAACTACCAGCTGATCTCTATCCTCCCCCCACTCTCTAAAGCCCTAGAAAAAATATTGTCTATTCAACTCTCTGAGTACCTGGCCAAATATGACATAATGTGCCCAGAGCAACATGGTTTCCACCCAGGACACAGTACCACTACTGCTCTCCTGGAGTTCTCACAATACCTGCGCTCTGCTCTTGACTCTGGCAACCTTGCCAGCTCAGTGTTCATAGACCTCTCCAAGGCTTTTGACACCATTTGTTACTCCCTCCTGCTCGACTTCCTCTACCAACTTGGCTTTTCTGCTGGTCCCCTTGCCTGGTTCTCCAGCTACCTCTCTGCTAGATCCCAGCATGTGAAGATAAATGGCTCCCTGTCCAATACTCGGCACATTTGTTCCGGGGTACCCCAGGGCTCCATTCTGGGCCCTGTACTTTTCAGCCTCTACCTCAACACTCTCCCCAGCTCCTGCACAGGAAAAATGCTCCTCTTTGCCGATGATGCGGTTCTCTTTGCATCCCACCCTGATCCCTCTTCTCTCCAGGTATCCCTCCAGCACGCCTACAACCAAGCTGAAAAGTGGTTCCTTGACCACCGACTTGTCATTAACCTAAAGAAGACCAAGTCAATGCTCTTCTCCCATCACCAAAACAAGGCCTAGAATGCCCCCCCTTCATTCTCCCCAGCACTCTGCACCCGCTGGAGCAAGTGACCTTTTACAAATATCTAGGCATCACTTTTGACCCGGCTGTCGCCTTCCACACCCACATCAATGCCCTATCCTCCATCATAAATTCTCAGATAGGCCTACTATATCATCATAGAGATTGCCTCCCCCAAGTTGCCCTCCGGCTGGCCATAACCTCTTCCGTCCTGTAGCTAGTGGACTATGGCTCTCCCATTTATGCTGTGGCGGACAATACTGCCTTGACTAAAATCCAGCTCTCAATCAATAAGGCTTGCAGGCTCCTGACTGGAGCTCCTAGCCACACTCACACTTGCCTGCTCCAATCCACCGCCAACCTGCTCACCTTTGAGGAGCATCTGTGCTACCAGACCTGCCTACTCGCCAAAAAATCTCTTCTAGGGCTCCCCCGGTGTCCTCTGCTTCCTTACAGCATGCGTCCTCTTCTGTTGCCACCCATAACTCTGTTAAGGCCACCTTTCTGGTGCCCAGAACCATGACCGTGCAAGCCCAGAGGTCCTTTCATTACTGAGCCCCTGCTTGGTTCAACTCCCTCCCACGCTGCATCACAGACATTGCCAAAATTGGTCCCTTCAAAATCACCCTCCGGAACCACCTCTTCAACGCTCGTTGCTGTAGATGCACCTAATTAATCCCACTGTGGGATCCTCCTGTCACGCCTCCCTGTCTTGACAACATCCTCCAGACAGCCTATCCTCTCCACCTTCCTCCCACCGCACTCTCCATCTCTACCTTCACCCTCTCCAGGGATTATTTAGGTATGTCCAGGGCCGTACCCCCAATGTAACCCTTGGGTACCTTGTATTTGACTGTAACCCATTATAAGTAATATTATTATGTAACTTATGTGTACTCTGTGTTTAATGTTCTGCACCTGTACTGTTTTAACCACACTATGTAACTCTGTCTACCCGTCCCCCCGCGACAAGGTGCCTTTGTAAATGAGTCCATGACTCAAAGGTTGTAAATCTGACTTTTCTAATAAATAAATAAACAAACATCCTATATAGTGGTGTGTGGTTCTCTGCACTGTATTAACACCACTGATGTCCAGGATACCCAGTCCGATTAATTCAGGGCACACAACTTTAAAAGTCATCTGGTGGAGTCACAACCCTACCTATTCTCTGAAGTGACTGGTCACAAAAAATCAAAGAAAGGCTCAATTTCACTGAGCAGATTATGTGAGAAATAGTGATTTCAGTCTAAGCTGGGACCTGCAAAAAGTAAGAGCCATGCTTATTTTACCTGAATGGAAACTGGATCCCCCAGTTTCTTGATGGATTTCACAGCTGAGTGGCTCCAAGTCTCTGTCTTTAACAATAACATGGCTGTTTATATCTTGCTTGCTGGGGAGGAGAGCTAGCTCACTCCACCCGCTCTAGGATGTGCTGAGCAGTCCAGCTACAGTGCTTGGTATTCAGTGTCTGACTGTTAGCTGGTGGTCATGACAACCTGGTAGCAGATGAGCAACTGATCTACAACCATTGGTCATGGTGTTATAAGAGCTGCTCTCCCCCCTTCCGTGAGTGCATGTTGTGCTGCTCACTGATGATGCTTCTCAGCAAAACGGGATGGGAGGGGGTGACAACAGTGATCTTACTTCGAGACACAGCTCTTGCAGCAGGTTACACCATTAGGACTGAAGCCGGCAGGTGTCAGGACCCCACGGAAAAATTCTAGCTAGCTATCTTCAGCGGGGACCTCTCTGACGTCGGTCCACCTCCAGCCGTCAGGCGTGGTACATAAAGGCGGTCCTGCGGATTCCCAGTTCTTTCCGGCCGTCGACTTGCATGTCTCGACCCTTCGGGTTTCAGTCTAGCGCGCGACGTGTGGTTAAAGAGCTTTCCTCCGGGAATCCCTTTTTCTTCAAGCAAGATTGTTGCTGATGTCCTCTCCGACCTCCGGTCATCCCTCCAAGTGTGCTTGCGGGAAACAGATCCCCTTCAAGGACCCCCACATGGCCTGCGTCAGGTGCCTGGGCCCAGACCACGATACCCGGGCCTGTTCGTTCTGCCAGGGGTTCAACAGCCGAACCAGGATCCGACATCAGAAGGCTCTTCAGGCTTTTTTGTTGGAGGAGAAATTAAGAACCATGTCCTCCAAGGGGGAATCATCGTCCAAATCCCACAAGCACGTGGAGAAAAGAAGGGAGAAGGCCCCTTCCAGGTCCCCGTCCAGGGCCTCGGAGTCCCGCAGCTCCGGTTCTAGGTCCGACTGCTCTCCTTCCAGGGCCAGCTCTCAGCCTCCCCCGGCTGCGGTACCTAAGCCTCCTTCTTCTCAGACCAAGTCCGCCAGGCCGTCGTCGTCCTCTTCTTCTAAGGCCTTGGCGAAGTCTGGGGAGCACCATCACCATCATCATAGGTCGGGTTCCCGCCCTTCGGCACCCGACGTCTGGTCGTCTTCTGTGCCTCCCCGCAAAACTTTGGAGCTCACACCGTTGAAGAGACTGGTGGACCCAATGCCGGCTCGACCGTCGTCGGCCGTACGTCATTTCTCCCTGGAGCCGTCATCGGCCAGACGGCCATCGTCGGCCAGGTCATCCCAGTGGACGCCGGTTGGGGGACCGACGTCCGTTCTTCCTGAGAAGAGGGCTCCTTCGCCTCCGACCGACGTCGGTCAGGAGACGCTGACTGAGGAGGATTTAACGCAGCCCGAGGACCAGATGGGCGATCCCGGCCTCGCGGAAACTCCCAGGGCCCCCTCGCCTTTACCCGAGGCCCCTGTGGAGCCGACGACCGCCCTCCGGCGCCTGGGCCTCGGGACTTTCTTTAGCGGAAGTGAAGGATCTCTTCACTTATTGGTGGGATACCATTAAGAGGGACATGGCCCCCACCACTCTTCCTCCTCCTCCTCCTCCGGTGCCGGCCCCCCCTTCACCTTCGGGGCCGGCAGGCCACTTAACTCCCCACCGGGAGCCTAGATCCTCTCCCAGGAGAAGATCAGAAAAACGGAGACCTCAATTGAAATCCTCTTCTGGATCACTTGGCCGTCGATGGAGGACACGGGATCAGTCTACACCTCCTCTAGATCCCCATCTCCTCTCTCCATCCCTTCTCCGGACCCACGTGAGATGCCGAGATCTCCTCTGGATGAACATGAATGAACATGGGATGGGATGCAGAAGAACTAGACCCCGAAAGGTTACGCCTTGCCAAATATCTTGGGCAAAAGGACCCCAAGCCTGTGGTGGTACCACCTTTGGTGGACACTTTCATGGACGTCACCAAGGCAGCGTGCAAGCGTCCACATTCGCTCCCGGCAGTGCCGAAGAAAGCTGATCGTCTGTACAAGGCTCCTAAGGAGGACCAGTACCTGACACAGCAGCCTCAGGCCGACTCTCTGGTCATAACAGCCTCACATGACCGGTCACAGAGGCCGCAACATCTGAGCACCCTGCCACCGGACCCAGAGTCCAAACAGCTGGACGCTCTGGGCAGGCGCACGTACGCTTCCGCTACCTGCGCCATCAGATTCTTGAACTACCTAACCCACATGGTTCAATTCCAGAACGCTTTGTGGGAACAGGGTCTGGAGGCGGCTGAAAAGCTGCCTGAAGGTGAGCAGAAGGAGGAGATGCTCCAGCTCCTCCGTACGGGTTCAGACGTGGGGACCCAAGTGCTTCAAGCCGCGTACGACTCCGCGGACTCATCGGCCCGAGCAGCAGCTTCTGGCGTTTGCCTCCGGAGACACTCCTGGTTGCGTGTCTCCGGCTTCACCCCGGATGTCCAGAAAAACATTATGGATGCTCCGTTCGAGGGAGAAGTTTTATTTGGTAATCCTTCTGAGAAGATCATTACCAAACTTCAAGAGGCTGGGAAGGCGGTACATAGATACATAGATACATAGACAGTGTCGACAGATAAGGGCCTATGGCCCACCCAGTCTGCCCATTTAAGTTTGTAAGTTCAGTTTATGTTTTCCGGGAAGTCTGTTGCCCCTTACCCCTGACTTCCAGAATTCCTTTATGTCTATCCCATGCATTCTTAAATCCCCCACCACTTCCTCTGGCAGGGTGTTCCAAGCCATGTACCGACCCAAGCTTGGTTCCTTTCGTAGGAACAAAAGCCGTTTCGATAAGTGGTCACAGAGGTAACAGCCCGTTCCTTCACACATCAGAGGGCTCCGGTTTCGTGGGAACCCAGGGAAAACAGCCCGCCAGCCAAGGTCAGCTGCCCTAGGCCGACCCAGCCAGCGGGCCCATCTGCCGCCACAGCCTGACTCCTTTCCGGCCCCGCCCTCAGGATCAGCGGGAAATCGTGTTGGGGTCGCATTGCGAACTTCCTGCGGGATGGCAGGCCATCACCACCGACAGGTGGGTTCTGCAGTTGGTCAGTCTAGGCCACTTTATAGAGTTCGCAGAAAAGCTACCCTCGAGGCCTCCTTTGCTCTCCCGGTATCTGGGTCAGCACAAAAATTTGATCTGGCAAGAGGTACTCACGCTCCTAAGAAAAGGAGCGATAGAGTACGTCCCGGAGAACCAGAAAGGACGAGGATATTATTCCCACTTCTTCCTGGTTCCCAAGAAATCAGGGGACCTCCGTCCGATTCTGGACCTCAATGTGTCGGTCACCTACAAAAGATTCCGCATGGTGACTCTTCCGGGCCTTATTCCCATGCTGAAACAAGACACCTTTTTAGCGTCTCTAGACATGCAGGACGCATACCTGCATATCCCCATAGCTCACGCGCACCAGAGGTTCCTGCGCTTCGAGTTTCTCGACCACCACTTTCAGTTCTGAGCTCTTCCATTCGGACTACCATCCGCACCAAGGGTCTTTACCAAGTGCATGGCAGTCGTGGCAGCATCTCTGAGGAGACAGGGCCACTATGTGTTCCCGTACCTCGACGACTGGCTTCTCATGGCCGCCTCCAGAGAGGCGTTGTTACTCACGGTCCAGAGCACCCAGGATTTGTTCCAATCTCTGGGCATTCTCATAAATTACGAGAAGTCTCTCCTGGTACCGTCGCAGAAACTGCAGTTCATAGGCGCAGTACTGGACACTGTTCAGGGAAGAGCTTTTCTTCCGGACGACAGAGCGGAACGCATCAGATCCCTCATAAGGGATTTGTCGTCGAACAAGATTGTACCTGCCAGGTCGGTCCTTCGCTTGCTCGGACACATGGCTGCGGCCATTCCTACTGTCCTTCGCGAAGGCTCCACATGCGGGTAACCCAGTGGATGCTCAGGTGCAATGGGACCAAAGGCAAGACCACTTGCATCCGGTCAGGATCACGAACTCAGTGATCCGAGACTGGCAGTGGTGCTGTATCCACGGTCGCTCTCCAAGGGCGTCCCGTTTGTAGCGCCGTCCCCGGAGGTAACCCTCATCATGGACGCCTCAGGTCTTGGATGGGGGGCACACCTGGATGGGGTAAAGTCCCAGGGTACGTGGACCCTGTTGGAAGCTCATCTCCATATCAATGTCCTAGAGATGAGGGCGGTTCTCTATGCCCTGCAGGCCTTTCAGTCAGTAATCCCACCGTGTACTCTCCTGCTTCAGACAGACAACACGGCAGTGATGTATTACCTCAACAAACAAGGAGGCACACACTCTTACCCCCTTTGCAGGGAGGCCATGAGGGTGTGGGATTGGGTAATCGGACACGGCGCAAATCTGATCACTCTGCACGTTCCCGGGGTGGACAACATGATCGCAGACGGCCTGAGTCAATCCCAGGCCAGAGTCCATGAGTGGGAACTTCTTCAAGAGGTAGCAGAGGATCTGTTTCTTCGATGGGGAATTCCAGAACTAGACTTGTTCGCATCCCCATCCAACATAAAACTGCCCAATTTTGCTCGCTAGATCCAGGGCCTGGTGTTTTCTGGCAAGACGAGGTTATCCCTCTCCTGGGCGAACAGATTCTACGCTTTCCTCCCTTCCCGTTGATCCAGAGAGTTCTTCTCAAACTGCGCAGGGAGCATGCACACATGATTCTGGTGGCCCCATTCTGGCCCAGACAGATCTGGTTCCCTTTGTTGGTGCAACTATCTCGGGAACCTCCGCTCCCATTGCCGCTCAGCTCCCACCTACTGTCTCAGGAGAAAGGTTCATTGGTCCATCCGGATCTACGTTCTCTGAACCTGCATGCTTGGCTCCTAGAGACATAGCCATCTTGCGTCATGGGGTCTCGCAAGAGGTTGCAGAGGTTCTTTCTGCAGCCAGAAAGCCGGCAACGCATGCGACGTACGCCATGAAATGGCGCGTTTTGTTTATGGTCACACACTCATGATTTTTCCCCTTTAGGTTGTCCTGTGGGAGTAGTTTTGGATTATCTCCTCTCCCTTTTTCATTCAGGCGTAGCCTACTCCTCTCTTAAGGTACATCTTTGTGCCATTTCTGCCTATTACCTCCCGGTGGGGCACCGTACAGTAGCTCAATTGGACGCCTCTCTGGAATTTCTTAGGGGAGTGTTACACCTTAGGCCTCCCATTAGGGACCCTGTGCCTCCATGGGATCTGCTCTTTGTCCTGGAACAGCTCACGCTTCCTCCCTTTGAACCTGCCGCAGATTGCGAGCTACGTTTTCTGTTGTGGAAGATGTTATTTTTAGTTGCTGTTACTTCAGTGAGAAGAATTTCTGAGCTTCACACTCTCATGTGCAAAGAGCCTTATTTAGTTTTCCACTGCGACAGAGTATCCCTGAGGACGAACCCTAAGTTTTTGCCTAAGGTGGTCTCTTCACTCGCTCTAAACCAAGATATTGACCTTCCGGTCTATTTCCCGAGTTATTCAAATAGAGGAGAGGCTTTGCTCCACACCCTGGATGTTCACCGCAGCCTGAGGTATTACCTCAACAGAACTAAACCCTCTCGTAGTTCTGATCAGCTTTTCGTTTCCTTCTCTGAGAGAATGATGGGCCAATCAGTATCCAAACAGACTTTGTCTCGCTGCTTGTCCAGTGTATTTCCTACTGTTATGATTTAAAACAGAAGCCCCTCCCGGGTTCTATCCGGGTCATTCTACCAGGGTGTGGCCACATCCTTTGCAGCACTTAAAAACGTGTCCATCTCTGCTATTTGTGCTGCAGCCACTTGGAGCTCTGTGCATACCTTTATCAGGCATTATAGCCTGGACGCCGTCCTCTCGTGAGGGCTGGTTTGGCCTTGCGGTGCTGCAGGGTCTCCTGTCCTAGGTTCAGGACCTGGAACATTTTCCTATTTTCCTCCTCCCGAATTTCTGGCAGCGTTACTGCTTGAGAATCAGTCCTAATGGTGTAACCTGCTGCAAGAGCTGTGTCTCGAAGTAAGATAGTACAGTTACGTAAGAACTTACCGTAACAGTAGATCTTCGAGAACAGCTCTTGCAGCAGGTACCTTCCCGCCCACCTTCCCCCCTGGAGGAGGCATGGCTTTACCTCAACATGTTGGGATTTTCATTCCTTATTTTCCTCTGACTGTGGATCCTCGGTCTCCCATTCTGATGTCATCCTGCAGCCGGGAGTCTCCGCCGGGAGAACTGGGGAATCTGGCGGAACCGCCCCCTTATGTACCACGCCTGACGTCGGAGGCGGGACCGACGCCGGGGCGGTCCCGCTGAAGACAGCTAGCTAGAATTTTTCCGTGGGGTCCTGACGCCTGCCGGCTTCAGTCCTAATGGTGTAACCTGCTGCAAGAGCTGTTCTCGAAGATCTACTGTTACGGTAAGTTCTTACATAACTGTACTTTCTCTGGAAGTGGGGTTGGGCACCTAACGAGTGGACAATCAGGGGAATGGGAGGGGGTGACTGTTCTCCAGTAGTGTGGCTGGATCCCCGATCACCGGAAATGTTCGGGAGAGGGGAACATAAGAAAATGGCCAGCAGAAGGAGGCCTCTTGGTATATCGGGCCCGCTTGAAATAATATACATTGTTTCCCGCTTTCATCTTACATCTGTGACCCCGCCCCCTCCCCTGAATTTTCCAGTCTTTCCCCTTAAAAGACCTCGTGCCATTACTTTATGCTTGTCCCAGGCTCTTTTGAAGGCTCCCACTGACTTCGACTCCACCACCTCCTGTGGCAGCTCATTCCACGCCATCACCACTCTCTCTGTAAAAAAGTGCTTCCTTATGTCCCTGTTGAATCTACCCACCAGTTTAAGGCTGTGCCCTCTGGTGGTGGTGTTGGTGGCCGTTTTATTGAGTAGTCTCCCGCAATCCACTCTGTTAGTTACCCTAATGAATTTGAATGTCTCAATCATGTGCCCCCTCTACCTCCTCTCCTCAAGAGTTTACATCCCCAGGTCATCCAACCTCTCTGCATATGATCTATCCTGCTGTCCCTCTATCATTTTAGTCGCTGTCCTCTGGACCCTTTCCATCATGTTTATGTCCTTCTTCAGGTGTGGTGCTAATACCTTACTCTGTATTCCAAGTGAGGTCTCACCAATGACCTGCATAGTGGTAGAACAGCCTCACTCTTCCTACTGCTAAATCCCCATGCAATACACCCTAACATCCTATTTGCCTCTGCTACAGCCTTTTTGCATTGAGTAGAGTGCTTCAGGTCACTAGAAATTATCACTTCCAGATCTTTTCTTCCTCCGATGGCGTAACCTGAACTTTTCCAATGGAGTACAGTGCATGCTGGTTTAGGCAGACATTTCCATGCATTACTTGTTTGTCCGCTGAAACCGATGTCCACAGAAGCCGCAGTGAAATATTTTTAAGTGCATTTCACACAAAAGTCTGCATTTGCGACCTGCATTTCTTAATTTTATTTTGCGTGCAGTTGTGTGCTGTTTGTTCCGT
The DNA here is from genome assembly GCA_016271365.2 of Neoceratodus forsteri. Classification (NCBI taxonomy): domain Eukaryota; kingdom Metazoa; phylum Chordata; order Ceratodontiformes; family Ceratodontidae; genus Neoceratodus; species Neoceratodus forsteri. The sequence goes on from JADMNL010000033.1 coordinate 56,131,778, forward strand.
TTCCGAAGACATCAGTGTTAGGTTGGAGGGTAGAAGCTTTGGGGGCGTACTTTTTAACTTTTAGATGCTTTGTGACTGTACTTTTGCCAACTTTTCTGTTTGTCTGAGCATTTCCCAATCAGGTTTAATGTCCATTCGCTGAGCCATGGCAAAGCTCAGAATACTGAGAGCATTTTACACATCCGAAGAGGAGACAGTAGGAATTTCTTTTTCCTCGGTGTCCTCAGCTGTTGCTGTTGGAGTTGGAATGACTGGTCTAAGCATTTGCACAACTCTTGTCACTTCATCCAAACTGCTTTCGGGTTCTTGATCGTCTCCGAGGTGAGTAAGGCTTTCAAGCTCATCGGGTGTGAAGCCTTCTGGTGGTTGGATGGGGTCGTCTATTGTGACATCATCATGTTCTGGATTGGGGTTTGGTGTCTTGAAGCTACATTTTTTAAAGCAGTTTACAATGGTCTGACTCATTACGGAATCCCATGCACTTTGTAGCAGAATAACTGCATCCAGTAGGGTGATCCGTTTGACACAAATCAACAGTTGTCAGATCAGCCCTGCTTTCCATTTCTGCCAGAACACGACCTTGCATCTCCTTCACATAATGCCGCTTTAAGGAGTAAGATCACCCCTTGATCTAGCAGCTGAATAATGGAGGTTGTGTTTGGTGGGAGAAAAGCCAATTTAATGTTTCTCAGTCCTCTAACATCTGGATGACCACTACAATTGTCCAAGAGCAGGACGATCTTTCACCCGCGCAGTTTGCGGTCCCATCCCCCGACCCAGTTCGGGAAAATTTTCCCTGTCATCCATGCGGCCCGATTATGCTTGTACACTACGGGCAAGTGGCTAACACCCCTGAAACATCTGGGCTGGGCAGACTTCCCAACAACTAGGAGCTCGCACTTCTCAGTTCCTGTCATGTTGCAGCAAACCATGACAGAAACACGCTCTTTTGCTTTTTTCTGACCCTGCAGCATTTCATTTTTAAATGACTGTGTGCCGCTGCTGACACACCTGAAGAACAGGCCTGTCTCATCAGCATTAAACATTTCATTCAGCCCATAGCCTTGTAGCAAATCTGGCAAGACATCTCTGACCCAAGTGACAGCCCCCTCCCCAATGGCATTTTGCTTTTCGCCGTGCGTGTGGTGAAAGCAAATGTTGTTACCGACTTTCCAACGCTGAAGCCATCAGTCAGTTGGATTGAAGTCAGGTTTTTCCAGAGTGACTGCAAACTGATTAGCTTTTTGCAGCAACAAAGGTCCACTGACCATAGCGTCTCTGTTACAAACCTCAGCAAACCACAGCAGTAAGCCCTCCTGTTTTTCCCGGTCCTTACCATCTCTCTTTTGTTTCTTTTCAGGAGTTTGGTTGCCGTGCCAGTCTGCCTGATGTCTTTCTTTTTGTTGAATTAAATCTGACACAGTTGATTTGGGGAGACACAGATGAGCAGCAAGATCATGAATGCTCATGCGGGGAAAACTCTCAATCTGCTGTAGCAGTTCAGTTTTTCTTGCAAGAGGAATGCCAGGCCGCTTTGAAGAAGCCATTGCACACAGATAGAGTAACACCTCTGAAATGAGGTGTAATGGCTGTGACAGATAAAGTAACATCTCCAATTAACACCAGTCAACACCGGCAGAGCTTATGGAGACGGTACGATTAGACTGAATGCCGTAATTAACCATCCACGCTATTCGGTATGCATAGTCCGCCTTAAAGCATGGATTTTGCTTGCATCATATAGATTTAGGTTTGGGCCGACCGGTTTTGTCCACGCATAGCGATTGTCTGCAGTATCAGCATCCGTCTAATGTGGAGTCCACTGTACCCTGTTGTCGGGTTCTTTGCCCGTGTGCATCACCTTGCACTTTTTGGCGTTGAACCAGAGTTGCCATATCCCCGACCATCTCTCTAGTTTGGCTAGGTCCTCTCTCGTCTCCTTTATCCCCTCCTGAGTGTCCACCCTCCCACAGAGCTTGGTGTCATTGGCGAACGTGCACATTTTCCCTTGAATTCTTCCCCTATGTCACTAATAAAGACGTTAAACAACACAGGGCCCAACACCGACCCCTGTGGAACCCCACTGATGAATTCCCTTGTACTGGAGAACCCCCCACTACTACTACTACCCTCTGCGTCCTGCTTCTCAGCCATTTATTGACCCATCTAACCAACATTTCTCCCACCCCTAAGTCCTTCAGCTTCATAATCAGCCTTTTGTGTGGCACAGAGTCAAAGGCCTTGCTAGAATCCAAATATACAATATCCACTGCCTGGCCTTTGTCCACTGTCTGGGTGACCCAGTCAAAGAACTCAATCAAGTTAGTTTGACAAGCTCTGCCTGCCACGAACCAGTGCTGTCTGCTATCCTGCGGGCTATTTTCCTCTAAGTACTTGACCAAGCTCTCCTTCAATATTGTCTCCAGTAGTTTACACACAATTGAGGTCAGGCTGACCAGCCTATAGTTACCAGGATCCTCCTTGGGGCCACTCTTATGGAGAGGCACGACATGTGCTGTTCTTCATCCCCTGGCACTACCCTCATATCAAGAGATCTATTGAATAGTATTGTCAGTGGGCCTGCTAGCTCCTCTGCCATCTCTTTTAGTATCCTAGGGTGTATTCCATCAGGCCCTGGAAATTTTTCCACCTTTAAATTCATGGTCCCTTCCCTCACCCGTTCAGTCCTTATGGCTCCTATTTGGTTCTTGCCAGCCCCCTCCTTTCTCCTCGCACTGTGCGATATTGGGCCCTCTCTTTCTTTGGTAAAGACAGAGCAGAAGTAATTGTTTAATATCTCCGCTTTTGCCCCATTTTCCACCAATATGCATTCTCCCTTCTTCAGCCTGACTATGCCATCCTTTCTGTCTTGGTTTTTCTTTTATGTATCAAAAGAAGGCCTTATCTCTCTTCTTTATCCCCTTTGCTATCTAGAGCTCCTTCTTTGCTTTTGCCTGTATTACCTCCCATTTTGCTAGTTTAGCCAGCCTTTGGTTTTCCTCCTCATCCTCTTCCCTCGCCATCCTTCTAATTTTCTTGTATGCTGCCCTTTTATCTTTCACTACTGTAGCCACCTCCCTGCTAAACCAGCTAGGCGGTTGAGTTCCCGCCCTCTTTTCACTCATCTTAGTGCACCTGTTTGTGGTATTCTGTATGGCCTCTCTGATCGTGTCCCACATTCCCTCCACACCCAAGCCCTCCTCTAGGTTTCCTACGTCTTCTTTGATCATTTCCCGCATTCTCCTACAATTTGCTGTTCTGAAGTCCAGCGCTCTTGTCTTAGTGGGGATGTCTTCCCTACCTATGTCCAGGTTGAACCACATTGTGTTGTGGTCACTTCCACCCGTAGGATCACCAATGTCCATATCCTGTACGTGTTCTCCATTGGAGAGCACCAGGTCCAGAATTGCTTCCCCTCTGGTGGGACTGGTCATGTACTGCTTCATGAAGCCATCCTGGATTGCATCCAGGATTACCTGGTTTCTGGCACAGAGTGTAGCTGGACTAACCCATTCGATTTTGGGTAGGCTAATGTCAACTACCACTACTACCACCCCCCCTTTCAGCTACATTTGTAACTGAGTGCACAACTCCCTGTCCTTGTCCTCGCCATGACTTGGTGGTCTGTATATGACCCCCATCCTTGGGGAGGAAGGTGACAACAATGTTCTTCAGCCATGGGGTTGGACACCTGACTGCTGCACATTCAGGGGATGGGGGAACAACAGTGTTCAGCAGTGGGGTTGGGCTCCTGGTGAGTGGACAATCAGGGGGATGGGAGGGGGTGACAACAGTGTTCTCCAGTAGCGTGACTGGATTCCCGACCACTGGAAATGTTCAGGAGAGGGGAGTAGGGTGATAATGTTCTCCAGCCATGGGGTTGGACACCTGACTGCAGGACATTCGGGGGATGGGGGAATGACAGTACTGTTCTCTGGTGACAGGACTGGGTACTCAACCACCAAATGATCTTACTTCGAGTGGGAGCTCTTGCAGCAGGCTATAAGAATTAGGACTGTGCTGCAGGCACTAGGACCCTCCGGAAACCTTTTCAGCCAGCAGTATACAGCAGGGACCGCCCCCAACGTCGGCCCTGGTACAAAAGGGGGTGGACCTTGCTCCACCTCAGTTCTTTTCCTGCCGCGTCCCGCACGTAAGAGAAAAACTTTGTTCCAGCTTGCCAGGAACAGCAAAACTTCTTTTTCAAACCCGCTTTTGCTACTGTTTCAACGGTTTTTCAAGTTATCGTTGTCAGGCTGTTTTCTAATGTTTTTTTCAGTTGATCGACAGATGTCTTCGCCGTCGTCGGCCTCTCCAGAGCCCCATCAGAGCAAGTGCGATTGTGGGAGGCAGATCCCTGCCAAAGACGGCCACAAAAGCTGTGTCTTCTGCCTCGGGCTGGACCACGATACCACAGCCTGTTCAGCCTGCCAGGCGTTCACCAGCCGGACCTGGATCCAACGTCTAAAGACCCTGAAGGCATTTCTACTGGAGAAGAAGATGGATCTGCACTCCTCTGAGGGAAAGCGTAAGGAAAAAACCAAGCGCCACGGGAAAGACCATAGTCGTCCTGGCACCAGTCCCGGTCACGGTCCCACTCTCGTTTGCGGCCCTCTCCCAAGAAAGCCCATCTTTCCCTGGGCTCAGGAGAGTGCTCTAAGTCGTCCCAGGCCAAGGCCGGCCCATCCGGGTAAGTCGGCCAAGCTGAAGGTAATCCTCTGAGGTTCCCACCAAGCCCCTTGGAGGTGGCTCACGGCCCCACCTACCAGGGCACCGGGCGCCGCTAAAGGTGCACCTCCAGAGCCCAAGGACTCTCCGGGCAGCACCCTGTCGTCTGTACCAACACCGACGCCGGTTGAAGGGGCGAAGGGTGAGGGAGCGGCAATGGGAGAGCTGACATCCCCATCTCCCAAGTCCTCCTCCCCCTGTGCCCCCAAGAGGGCTCTCCTTCGCGGGCCGACATCCTGGATGCTCCCTTTCTGGGCCGAGCGGCAGAGCTTTTCTCGAAGGACGAGCTGCAGGAGTTGTTCTCCTTTTGGTGGGGACAGGTCCAGAAGTGGGGCCCCCCCCCGTCGCCAGCCCAGACACTGGTATCGCACCCAGTGGGAAAACCATAGCCGGGAGGTGAACCTTCCCTGAGGAAGTCCCCGGAGCGACCGCCTACACCTCCTTCTAGGGCTCGTTCCCACGCCTGGTCTGAAGACCACCGCCGATGCTCCAAGGACTCTGGAGACCGTCACCGGTCCAGGTCTCGTACACGCAGCCTTCTCATTCTCCTAGACGAGAGCGCTCCCGATGTTGGTTCTCTGACGGACGTCGGTCTTCGCTCCGTTGCTGGTCTCGGGACCGGAGCCGGTCTTTGGACCGACGTCGGTCCCCCAGTTACCGACGACAGAGGGGGTCTGGTCATAAAAAGAGATCAGACTATTCCAGATCATATAGTAGATCTCCCTCTTCTTCGTCCTCATCCTCTTCCTCTCTCAGCTTAGAGCAGTCCCCGAGAAAGAAGGACCAGCCTCGCTCGCCTCCCAACAATACAACCTTCATGGACGTCATGAGTCATATCCAGGCCTCCAAGAAGTGGGAAACGGAGGACCTGGATCCGGAATGCCAGAGATTGGCAAAATACCTGAGGCAAAAGGAGCCAAAACCACTTGTGGTCCCTCCTTTAGTGGACACTTTCCAGGACCTGACTCTGACTACCTGGAGATGTCCAGCTTCCATCCCGGCTGTTCCCAAGAAATTGGATAGGCTGTATAAGGCCCCGAGGGCAGAAACTTTTCTAGCAGAGAACCCTCATGCGGACTCTTCGGTCATCACGGCTGCCCATGACAAATCCAGGCAGCTGAAGCACCTTAGCTCGCAGTCTCCCGATCCAGGGTCTCGGTTTTTGGACCAGGTGGGCAAGAAAGTTTATTCTGCCTCCACCTGTTCCATCCAGTCCCTTAACTATCTGATGCATATGGTCCAGTACCAGAATGCTCTGTGGGAGAGGGGACAAAAGCTACTGAAGGCCATGCCAGATTCCGATCAGAAGACGGAACTTCTAGATATTATGAAACTGGGCTCCGACGTAGGCTCCCATGTCCTGAGAGCCTCGTACGATACTGCAGATGCGGCAGCCAGGGCAGTCACTTCTGGGGTGTGCCTCCGGCGCCACGCCTGGTTGAGAGTTTCAGGTTTCCACCAGGATCTGCAGTCCGGTATCAAGGATTTACCATTCCAAGGTATCGTGTTATTTGGGCAGGAGACGGAAGCTTTGATTTCTTGTCTACAGGAGTTGGGCAAGTCCATCTCGTCGGTCCACCAAATGTACCATGGTGACCAGCAATGGTAACGTAAATGGACATTTTGTAAGCCCTCTGGTGGTCAAGGTGGACACGCCCATGGTAATCAGCAGGGCAGTATAGTGCAGTGGTTTAAGGCTCTGAGCTGCAAATTTGGTGATATCCAGCAGGCCAGACCTGGGTTTGAATCCCACAGATTCCACTTACATACTGTGTGACCCTGAGCAAGTCACTTAACTTCCCTGTGCTCCCAGGTTGCACCTGTAAAAAAGCTTTCAGCTTAGTGTCCTAATCCTGGTTAAACACAACTTAAAAAAAAAAAAAAAAACAGCTTTTGTAGGAGAGCCAGTAACCAGCAGCCTGGAGGTGCTCCTACCCGTGGGCCCAAGTCCTCCCAGGCCTCTCTGCCTACGCCTGGCTCAGCCCAGTTACTCCCTTCTGCCCCCCCCTTCCAGAGGAAGACTCAGGGGAGATGGTCTGGGGCCGCTTCTCCCTTCATCTCAAAGGGTGGAAGTCGATTACTGCAGACCAGTGGGTCCTGGACATCATCAGGAGAGGACACACGCTGGAGTTCACGGAGTTTCCTTCAAATACTCCACCAAAGTGCTCCAGTTATCCTCCTTCTCACATCCCACTAATAGGAGAAATTCAGACCCTCTTGCAGAAAAAGGCAATAGAGGTAGTCCCCTTACATCAGCGGGGAAAGGGGTTTTATTCCCGCTTCTTTCTGGTCCCAAAAAAGACACAGGATCTTCGTCCCATTCTGGACCTCAGCTCTCTGTCTCTTTATAGAGTACAAAAGGTTCAGGATGGTGACCCTTCCAGGTCTATTTCCTCTGCTGCATCAAGGAGACTGGCTCTGCTCCCTAGACATGCAAGATGCATATATGCATATCGGGGTCTTCCCTCCCCACAGGAAGTTTCTGAGGTTCCACTTCCAAAGGGAGCACTACCAATTCCGAGTTCTTCCATTCAGCCTCTACTCAGCTCCACGAGTCTTTACAAAATGTTTGGCAGTGGTGGCTGCGGCTCTAAGGTGCATGGGGCACTACATTTTCCCATACCTCGCCGATTGGTTGCTTACAGCCCGTCAAGGTCATGCCTACTCCACGCCCTCGGAGGCGCTTATACTCTATTCTGAGAGCTGGGGATCACCCTGGACCTTCGGAAATCATCCCCTGAGCCCAGTCAAAAACTCGTCTTCATTGGAGCGGTCCTGGATTCTATCCAGAGCATGGCTTTCCTTCCCCCAGACAGGGGTAATCGCCGGCAAGAGATTGCCGAATGGATCTCAGTAACTCCTTAAGTTCCAGCGGGTAACTTCCTCAGGCTCATGGGGCACATGGCGGCGGCCATTCCAGTCACTCCTCTGGCCCGCCTCCACCTGTGGGTCCTACAGTGGATGCTCAGGGTACAGTGGGACCAGGGCTACGATGATCTAGACTTTCTGGTCAAGGTCACCGAGCCAGTCAGGAGAACTTTACTTTGGTGGATGGACCCCTGGAATTTGGAGAAAGGGGTCAGGTTTCATCTGGAGACACCAGGTCAGACTGTTACGACAGATGGATTGGATCTGGGATGGGGAGCGCTCCTGGGTGCTCATCAAACGCAAGGGGTTTGGACACCCGAGGAGCGATCCCTTCACATCAGTGTACTGGAAGTGCGAGCGGTTCTCTGTGCCTTACAAGCCTTTCAAGAGGACCTGGTGCCGGGCTCTCTTCTAGTTCAAACGGACAATATGGCAGTCGTCTTCTACATCAACAAGCAAGGGGTACTCATCCGTATCCCCTTTGCAGGAAGGCGATGAGAGTCTGGCACTGGACACTGGAGCGGCATATTCTGCTGGCTGCAGTGCACGTTCCAGGTGTCCTGAACGATCTGGCCAACAGCTTAAGCAGGTCTCGATCCAGAGCACAGGAGTGGGAGCTGCTACAGTCCATAGCAGATTAGCTCTTCGACAAGTGGGGTCATCCAGAGCTGGACCTCTTTCCGTCACCACGCAATGCCAAACTGTCAATTTTCTGCTCGCGAGAGCATGCGCCTGGAGTTTTCTGGCCAGATGCGTTATCCCTTTGCTGGGCAGGGAGGTTTCTCTATGCCTTCCCACCCTTCCCTCTCATTCAGAGAGTCCTACTAAAGTTACAGGCAGAAAGGGCCCGAATGATTCTAGTAGCCCCCAGATGGTCTTTGCAGATTTTTTTTTTTTTTTAGTTATTTAACCAGGTGAGACACACTAAGCTGAAAGCTTTTTTACAGATGCAACCTGGGAGCACAGGGAAGTTAAGTGACTTGCTCAGGATCACACAGTATGCAAGTGGAAGCTGTGGGATTCAAACCCAGGTCTGGTCTGCTAGATGTCACCAGATTTGCAGCTCAGAGCCTTAAACCACTGTGCTATACTGCCTCCCATTTGGTTCCCACTCCTGTAGCGGTTATCCACGGAACCTCCAACTCCGCTGCCCATATGCTCGCAGTTGCTATCCCAGGAACATAGGTCGCTGGTCCATCTGGACCTTCGTTCGTTACATCTGCATGCTTGGCTCCTTCAGACGTAGCTCAACAGAAATACGGGATTTCCCCGGAAGTGGCGGCAGTCCTAGTGTCAGCGAGGAAGCCCTCCACCCGCTCCGCCTATGCTATTAAATGGAAGCGGTTTTGTTTATGGGCCTCGTCACAGCATTTGGACCCAGTCACTTGTCCTGTGAACTCAACGTTACAGTACCTCCTCTCCTTGTACCAACTTGGCCTGAGTTACTCCTCTATTAAGGTGCACATGTGGGCTGTCTCCGCCTATCTTGCTCTGATTGGAGATAAGGAATTAGCACAGTTGGATGTAGCCCACACCTTTTTGAGAGGAATTTTACATATGAGACCTCCCATTCAAACACCATGAAGTCTTGCTATATTATAACAATAGCAGCAGTCAGCCACTGCAGCTGAACTGCCCCGGAGAGGAAGGAGTTAACTCCAGAAGATCTGGAGTTCTACAGCGCGAGGGCACTGTGCTCAAAGCTCTATCTGGCAGTTTCAAATGAAACTGTCAGATTCTTTACTCCGCTTCACTGAACAGTCGCCCGAGATCAGCTCCTTCAGCTCGGTTCATTCTCGGTTCAAGAGAGTAGTTTTCGGTTCATTTGAACCGCAAAAGTCATTATTTTACCGCATTTCGGTTCTAAAGCTCTATCTGGTAACCGTAAGTACAAAATTCAAGTCTGTGGAAAATTAATTATCGGTTCGGTTTTGAACCGATCATATTTTTTCTGCCTTTTAAAACTGTACTGTGGGTTTGAAGTGCGGTTCCCGGTTCTTATCGGTTCTAAAAAACGAATTATTACGGTTTCAAATACCGTGACACGGTTAGGAACCGAGCAGGTGTCTTGCCTGGCACTGCCATCAAAGGGCAAGTTTTTGTTAGGCTGGCATTATGTCTGAGAAACCCAAAAGAAAAACCGGCCCACTGGGTTTCAACACTGTGATGTCTGTGGGGACGCTTTGCCAAGGCTGACCCACACACCACTTGTGTCTATTGTCTGGGGGCTGACCACCTCCTGTCAGACTGCCAGGTGTGTAAAATTTTCCCTGCAGCCACCCTGGAGAAGAGATTGGGCCGGCTCAGGGAACGAGAGGCCAAAAAGTCCGCTGACCCGGATGGCCAGCCTGGTTCAGTACCCACTGGACCAGAGGGAGTGCCCTCTGACCAGGGTGAGACTTCCTCGGCCAAAAGGAAGACTGGTTCAGAGGAACCAGTCCCAAGCAAAAGACAAAGAAATCAGGAGGTTTGGAGTCCAGAATTGTGTCTCCAACTGCTGCAGAGATAGCTAAAGCCATTCAGATTGTCCAGGCACTGTCTCAGGGATCTGTAGAACCACCAACAGTTGGTAAAAGGTTGGTTCGTTCAGTCCCAGTGGTTCAGGATTTTGAAGTTGAGGATTTTATGAACCACAGGAGGGGAGGAATTTGATCAATATATGTGTGGCTGGGAGGGTCTGGACGTGCCCATTGAACCGGGCATTTCTCCAGACAGACCTTTAGAATCTCCCCCTATTCTGTCTGAGTCCCCTTCTTTCTTTATTTTTTACAAAAAGGTTGCAGAAACCCTCCAGCTTCCTTTTAGAGGAGGCTGTGGATGAGCAAGAGGAGCCTGATTATGTGGAAATGATGGATATTCCAGAGTCTAGGAGGTTGTCTATTCCTTTGCATAAGTCATTTAGGAAGCAAACAACAAAGATTTTAAAAAATCCTCATTCTGTCCCTCCTGTAGATAAAAAAAATGGACAGAAGGTATACTTTGTCAGGCTCGGATACAGACTTCCTTATTGAGCAGTGTAGTCATGTAGGTGTGGTACAAGCTGCAGCCTGTGACAAGGCTAATATTCCTCTGGCCTCACATCCTCCTGATAAGGATTCTAGGAAGATTGATGCCATGGCGAAGAAACAGTATATGGCAGCTTCTTTGGGACTCAGGCAGGCAAATTATATGGCTTATGTGGCTAGATATCAGAAATCTAGGTGGGACACAGTATTGCAGTTAGCCAAGCAGGCCCATGGCCAGCTGGCTAGTGAGTTGGAACAGGTGGCTGCTGATGGCATTGAAGCCTCTAAAGTTCAATTTCATACTGCTGTTGATGTTAATGATGTTTCCTCCAGGGTCATGGCCACTTCTGTAGCTTTCAGAGGTTGGCATGGCTCAGATGCACTAATCTGTCCCAAGATACTCAGTCAAAGGCTATGGATTTTCCTGTAGGGAAATTCTCTGTTTGGGGAGCAAACAGAAAATTATATGAAAAAGATGGATGAATACAGAACTACCTACAAAAGTGCCCAGGCTAAGGAGAAGCATGCCATGCCACAAAGGCATGCTCCCAGAGGTGAGGGCAGACCCTTTTCAGGCCTTTTACCAATTTCAAGCCTCCTCTGCTGTCTCATGAGAGGTTTCTTCAGAGGAGGGGTAGACGTGGCTGCAAGTAGACGCCTGCCTCCCTCAGCCTAAGGTTAAGTGCTAAGCAGGCTCCCCTGATGAGTGCCCAGGGCCGATTCTCCTGTACCAGTGGGGGCAGGTTGGCCTATTTCAGCCAGAGCTGGCTGTCCCTAACTTCGGACAGATGGGTTCTGGAGGTAATAGGCCAGGGTCTGGTTCTCAGCTTCAAATATTTTCCAAAGATGAGAGCCAGGCATTTCCACCTGCAAATCCTTCAGAAGCCCTTGCTTTGGAAGCAGAGGTTTCTTCTCTCTGGTCTGCAAAGCAGTGAAGGGTTCCTCCTTGCCATCAGGGCAAGGGCTTTATTCAAGATACTTTCTTACCCCAAAAAAGACAGGAGAATGGCGGCCCATTCTGGATTTAAGATACTTGAACAAGCATCTGTTGAAACCAAAGTTCAAAATGTTAACTCTGGCAATGATATTGCCTTCCCTAAGGCCAGGGGACTGGCTAGCTTCCCTGGACCTCAAGGATGCCTATTTTCATGTTCTGATCAGGCCTTCCCACCGAAAGTACCTCAGGTTCGAACTGCCCTCAGGCCACTACCAGTTCAGGGCAATGCCCTTGACCCACCTCTGCGCAAGGGTATTCACAAAATGTCTCGCTGTAGTAGTGGCTCATTTAAGAAGGCAAGGGGTTGTGGTTCCCTACCTGGACGACTGGCTCATTGTGGGTCAGTCTCCAGGTCAGGTGAAATCCCACTTGCAAGTCACCCAGCAGCTTCTCACTTCTCTGGGATTCCTGCTAAACTTACCAAAGTCAGTTCTGGAACCAGTTCAGGCCCAACTTTCATAGGCGCAGAATTGAACACAAGGTTAGCCAGGGCCTTTCTTCCCTCGGAAAGGGTGGACAGACTCATCGCCTGGCATCCTCCTTTACCCTCGTGGTCTCTCGACCAGCAAGGCATTTTCTGTAACTCGGGCACATGGCTGCTTCCACAGCTGTTGTGCAGGGAGCAAGATTCCAGATGAGGGACATTCAGTTCCATTTGAGGGCCTATTGGTCTCAGAGGAAGGACCCCCTACCAAATTGGTCCCAGTTACTCAAACCCTGATCCTGGCCTTACACTGGTGGCAGGATCAAAGCAATCTGAAACAAGGGGTTCCCTTCATTCCCATTTCTCCTCCCTCACCCTCACCACGGATGCCTCCCTGTTAGGGTGGGGGCTCACCTAAGCGACCTTACCACTCAGGAGTGTGGTCTCCTCAGGAATCTCTGCTCCACATCAATCTTCTGGAACTCAGAGCTGTCTTTTAGCTCTTCAGGTCTTTTCAGATTCTGTCCAGAACAAAGTGGTTCAAGTCAGGACAGACAATACCACCACAATGTGGTACATCAACAGCAAGGGCACTCGATCTTCAGCCTTGTGCACGAAGCAATGAAGTTGTGGTCTCTGGCTTATTCCTGAACACCTCCTGATAGCGGTTCATCTCCAGGGAAGGACAATGTGCTGGCGGACGCCCTCAGCAGAATTTCTCAGGGCCATCACGAATGGGCTCTGAATCCACAAGTACTGGGGTCTGTCTTTGCCAGTTGGGGCACTCTCAGATAGATCTTTTCATGGCCCCAGACAACCACCAACTTCCTTTTTGCTGCAGGCCTCCAGTACTGGGCTCAGTCCCTCTGGATGCCTTTCTATTGATTGGAAAGGGAAGTTCCTGCATGCCTTCCCCCTCCTCCTCTCCTCCTCTTTCAGGGTACTAGTGAAAATCAGATCTCAACCTTGCAGAGTGATTCTGATTGCCCCAGATTGGCCAGACAGCCCTGGTACCCTCTGCTCCTGTCCCTGGCAGTTCACCCTGCCCTGAGCCTGCCCAGAGTTCACGACTTACTGGCCTGTGCACGGGAGAGTGTGGTATCCGGACCTCAAGTCCTCCACCTCAAGGCTTGGCTCTTGAGGAGCTAGAATTTGTTGATTTACACCTTTCTCAAGGTGTTATGGATATTTTAAAGGCTTCAAGGAAGCCTTCCACTAGGGCCACTTATAATTCTAAGTGGAAGAGGTTTCCATCTGGTGCTTGAGAGGCAGATTACCCAGAATCTGCTGATCTTCCCATTCTTTGGACTATTTGGTCCATCTGAATTCCTTAGGCCTTAGACCAGCTACCCTGAAGGTTCATCTGGCAGCTGTCTCTGCTTTTGTGTCAGCAGGGAAGCCTGCTCCTTTCTTCTCACCCTGTGTTCTCCAAGTTTTTAAAGGGTTACTTCACACTAACCCCTTTCGGGAACCAGCTCCGCCTGGGACCTGAATATTTGCATTGCTCAGTTAATGCAACCCCCTTTGAGCCTCTGTCTTCAGCAGAACTCAAGTATTTAACTTGGAAAACCGTTTTCTAGTAGCTATCACCTCTGCCAGACGCATAAGTGAGTTACAGGCCCTGTCAGTGGAAGAAGATTTTATCTCTTTCCACAGAGATAAGGTAGTCCTTAGGACTAATAGAAAGTTTTTGCCTAAGGTGGTTTCTGATTTCCACCTGAATCAATCTATCTCCTCCCAGTATTTTTCACTGAGCATTCTTCCTCAGGTGAGAGGAGACTGCACAGCTTGATGTCAAAAGGGCATTGGTTACTATCTAGAGCGCACCAGAGGTCATAGGTCTCAATCCTCCAACTGTTTCTTACCTATGGCGAGGTTGGCAAAGGAACCTGCCACTAAGAGAACAATTGCAAGGTGGATTGTCTCTTGTATCCAATTTTGTTATCAGAAACTGGTAGAGTACCCCTCAGGATTGAGGCCCACTCCACCAGGGTACAGCTGCTGCCTCCAGCGGCTGCTAGAGACATTCCTATTCTGGAGATTTGTCAAGCTGCTACCTGGAAGACAGTTCACACCTTTACCAAGCATTATTCCCTGGATGTCCAGTCCAGGAGAGATGCTCGGTTTGGCACAGCTGTGCTTCAGAGCCTATTTCCTAAGTAGGTTCTGACCCTCCTCCATGGAGGTACTGCTGTGTATTCTGTTATTGTTATAATATAGCAAGACTTCATGGTGTTTGAAGAAAAAATTACTCACCTTAGTAATTGCTTTTCTTCTCATGGAGTCTTGCTATATTAACCACCTCCCTCCTGCCCTCTCAGAACTCCTACTTGGGTAGAGGTGGCAAATTGGTGCAAGCACTGTGTCATGCCATTTTAGTTTTCCCCTAACCCTGTTTTCCTTTGGGTTAGGGATCTAGATTGTTCATTTAGGTTATTTTTTATTGCCCCCTTCTTGGACTTGAGTCTTGGGGGAAGGGGGTTCATATGTGCTTGTCAGAGTAGGAAACGAACCATAATACCATCAATCTTTGTTATTATGGTTCTGGGTGTTTCTTTGTTGTTTATATTGTTGTTATTACTACTAGTAGGTAGCCATAGGCTAGTGTAGTTTTTCCACACAGACTTTTTTCCGTCCCTTGATGTTGGCTTCGTAAAGATCTGACAGTTTCATTTGAAACTGCCAGATAGAGCTTTGGGCACAGCGCCCTCGCTCTGTAGAACTCCAGATCTTCTGGAGTTAACTCCTTCCTCTCCGGGGCAGTTCAGCTGCAGTGGCTGACTGCTGCTATTGTTATAATATAGCAAGACTCCATGAGAAGAAAAGCAATTACTAAGGTGAGTAATTTTTTCTTCAGGACCCTATCCCACCCTGGGATCTCCTTTTTGTGTTGGAGAAGCTCACCCTCCCTCCCTTTGAGCCGGCAGCGGATTGTGAGCTGCGTTATCTTTCTTGGAAGGTGTGTTTTTTGGTTGCTATTACCTCAGCTCGAAGAGTTTCCGAGCTTCAGGCTCTGATGTGTAAAGAGCCATATTTGATTTTCCACAGGGAAAGGGTTTCCCTTAGAACAAATCCTAAGTTTCTTCCGAAAGTGCTCTCGGAGTTGACGCTCAACCAGTCGGTTGACCTTCCAGTCTATTTTCCTTCCCCATCTAATAGAGGGGGAGGCTGTCCTTCACACATTGGATGTCCACAGGACTTTGAGGTATTACCTCAAGCGGATGGCTATGCACCATCAGTTGGAGCAACTTTTTGTGGGCTTTGCGCCACAATGCTTGGGCAATACGGTGACCAAGCAGACGATTTCGAAGTGGATCGTCCACTGCGTATCCTTCTGCTATGAAAAACACAATAAGACTGGGTGGGCTAAACGGCCCTTATCTGTCATCAAATTCTATGTTTCTATGTTTGTAAGCCCCTACTGGGTTCGGTCAGGGGTCACTCCACCAGGGGAGTGCCTGCTTCTTTTGCTGCCCTGAGAAATGTCTCTTATCAGGGACATATGCGCGGCCGCTACCTGGAATTCGGTGCATACCTTTGTCAAGCATTACAGTTTGGATATTGTCTCCAGACGCCGTGCCAGTTTTGGTCTGGCTGTTTTACAGGGACTTTTGTCCCAGGCCTCTGGAGTCAGCGTATTCCACCTCCCGGGGTCGTCTACCTCTTTGGCGAGGGACTGCTTGGTATTCAGTCCTAATTGTTATAGCCTGCTGCATGAGCTCCCACTCGAAGTAAGATAGTACAGTTACGTTAGAACTTACCGTAACGGTAGATCTTCGAGAGGAGCTCTAGCAGCAGGCGTTACTTTCCCACCCGCCTTCCCCCTCGAGGTGTGCAGATCCATCTTCATTTACATCTCCAGCGAGTGCTTCATCTCCTTTTCTTGTCTGGGCTTGTTCATGGGCCTTGGTGGAAGAACTGAGGTGGAGCTGGGTCCGCCCCCTTTTGTACCAGGGCAGACGTCGGAGGATGGTCCCTGCTGTATACTGCTGGCTGAAAAGGTTTCCGGAGGGTCCTAGGTGCCTGCGGTATAGTCCCACCTGTTGTGCCCGCTGCAAGGCCCTCTCGAAGATCTACTGTTACGTAAGTTCCAACGCACTACTTTTTTGGGGAAGGGGGTTAACACCAGACTTTTATGGAAGGGGGTGTTCAGCAGTGTTCTTTAGCTACTGGGTTGGACAGCAGTCAGAAGGAGAACAATGGAGACCCAGTGAGTTCTTCCCTTGCTGGGACTGGTGAGAGGAAGGAGACATTTTTTTTTTCCTGGGACCAGTGGGGGCAGGATTGTACAGCATGCAGAGGGAGAAGGTGGGAAGGTTCTTCTGTGGTGCACCAGGACAGGAAATGTAAAGGGCAGAAGAGGGAGGGAGTGGAGAACTGATGATGACCCTTCTTAGCTTGCTAATGGAGGGAAAACAAAAAAAAAATAAAACCTCGGGCATGGGTGCGGCTGCATCCTTTCATATGTGACATGTTTCCGCCCATCAGCAAACTAGATAGTGCCATCATCAGCCTTCTCAGCATTGGGTTTTCACTTGCACACCTCATGCAGCCTCAGCTCCACTGACTGTTACAGAATATAGCTCCTCAGCCCCTACACTGGTCAAGTGGCCCCAAGATATTTGCTTTGCATATGCAGATCCATAGAATCCACTAAGATGGCAGAAGCCAGATTAACTAGGGGAATCAAATCTTTCACCTTACAAAATTCAGGAAGGGCATTCAACAACATGGTTACTCAGTAAGAGAGTGACTGTGCCATCAAGGCCAAGGCAGATGCCTCCCTAATAGCTGATCTGCAATGGACTAAGCTAGCCTACAAGTGGCATCTCTTCACTTGTCAGTCATCTGAAAGAGTGGCTCCTCCCTCAAAAGGAATAGTTGTGCGACTGACAATATTAAGAGATCACCGCATTTGTGATCTACAGAATTTCCCACTTTTTCATCCACATTTCCTGAAAAGGATAGCACTTAGCCCTTTGCTTAGTAAACAGTTTCTTTGTCCAAGTGACTCCATTGCTTGTTGACTATCTGCTCACAATGAAGGAAACTCGGGAAGCACTTGGGAGCATTCCTGAAGTGGACAAAATGAGATTCACATTTAGTGGTGCAGTCAACAGAACCTCCGCCAGCTATGCATTCTACACGTCGCCGCAATCAGAAAAGGAGGTAAAATGAGCATCAAACAGAACAGAGGAGGACTCAGCATTGTTTGAACAATCACCTTCTTCTTACTCTGACATATTGCTACCCATTGGAATGAGAAACTGCTGGATTCACTGGGAACTTCTTCATCACTGTGTTTGGGAGCAGGCTTGTCAGTGCCGCGGTAGCGCTACCACTCGCAATCTTGGTGACCCAAGTTTGGTAACAAGCATGGTTCTTCAGGGGCCAGCGGGGAAGGGGAAGGGGGAGGAGAATTGCATTTCCCAGAGGACACTCCTCATCCGGGGAGGAAGGGTAGCCTACTCCACTGCTATGCTGCTACCTGGGTGACCACAGATGGCAGTGCAATTGGGAGTGACTTGTCGGTGGGAGGACGTCAGCTGGTACCACGCTGCACATGCTTATGCACCCTCACCAGTGAAGTCCTAGAGGAAGGAAGGAAAGAAAAAAGCAAAAATACGCCAGCTGGTAGGGATGATGCCAGTCACCAGCTGACTGCGCACCTGGCTACTCGGGTGCTACCTCCACACACCTGTACTGTTCTGCGGTGAAGAATGGTGGAGCTTCCACGGCCCCCACCAGATGGAGGTTAAGCTCTGGGGGAACTCATGGAGGTGTTGGTAAGCCCTTGGGAAGCCAAGATGATGGGAGTCAACAGCAGACAAAGGGGGCATAAAAAAAAACACTGTTCTGGCTGCAAGGTGGGGTTGAGCCCTGAAAAATGTTGGGTAATTTGCAAGTCTGGAAGAGCGCTCATATCATGCTGTGGTACAACCACACATGCATGTTGCGACCCCCCTCCCCGGTCTGAGGGGCTTGACTGAGATTCAGGTGCCTTCACGACAGTGGCCTGTGGTTCTTCATCATGGAAAATGTCATTTAGAAGATACAGAAGGAACTTGGATAACTCACTTCTGCCACTTGCCAAGTGAAAAAACAGATGTACCTCCCCCAAAGCCTGCAATGGGCTGAGAGGTTGAGGCCAAAAATTATGCATTTGCCTCACTAATACAGAATGGACACAGCAACCCATAAGGTAACAACTGCATATGTTTTAAGCATAATTGATTAGCCATGGCGCACAGCAACCCTGTCAATGTCAGCCACGCTGCTAATGTGCTGTCTGCGTACTGCAGCATCCCCGATCTCCACCAGGAGCAGCTGGTATGCCAGACAAACCCCAACCCTCCCGGGAGGAGGAGGCAGCCCAGCGGGTGCTCGATCTCGCTCCATCCCTGCCGACCTCCGATGTCCCGAGCTCGCTCCCAAACTCAGGTCGCCAGTGTGCCAAGCCCCAACCTCAGTGCCACCGGCCAGTCAATCATATAGCTTGAAAGCAGAAAAGGACCACACCGCCCATCTCGCCTGCCCTTTTTCCCCCCTACACCTACACCTCCCCCTCCCTGCCAGCCTCCATCCTCCCCCTGATACTCAGCCCCATATGCTTGTCCCATGCCCTCTTGAATTCTTCCACCGATTTAGCCCCCACCACTGTGGTAGTCTGTTCCAAGGCTCCACCACCCTCTCCGTGAAGAAATGCACATTCACATTGCCCCAGTATCTTTTTCCTTGCAGTCTGAGGCCATGTCCTCTAGTTTTGACCCCCTTCCCCTTAAGTAAACCCTCTTCTCCCACTTTATTGAGCCCCTTTACATATTTAAAAGTTTCAATCATGTCTCCTTTTTCCCTACTTGTCTCCAGCATGTACAGATCCAGCTTTTTACACCTCTGCTTGTATGACTTTCCCTGTGTACCCTGCACCATCTTGGTTGCCCTTCTCTGAACCTTCTCCAACGCATCTATATCCTTGTGGAGATGTGACCTCAGAACTGAACCCCATACTCCAACTCCAAGTGCGGCCTCACCATGGCTTTGTAAAGGGGCATTATTACCTCCCTCTTTCTACTAGTAGTGCCCCTGCCTATGCATGCCAACATTCCATTGGGCTTTCCCACCACCCTACTACATTGGATTCCTACCTTAAGGTTTGAGGAGACTATGATCCCCAGATCCCTCTCCTGTTCTGTTACTTTAATTTCCTCCCCACCTAGGGTGTACCCTGCTCTTCTGTTCCTACTCCATAAGAGCATCACAGTGCACTTCTTGGCATTAAATTTCAACTGCCACGTCCCAGACCATTTTTCAAGCATCTTTAAGTCCTCCCTCATGTCCTCCACCCCCCTGGCGTGTCCACCCTATTGCATATTTTTGTATCATCAGCTAATAGACACACCCTGTCCCTCAAACCCATAGCAATATCACAGATGTAGATATTGAAGAGACAGCTGTGGCGCTCCACTCTTCACCCTCGCTGTCCCAGAGTGCACCCCATTTAGCACCACCCTCAGAGTTCTTCCTGACAGCCAGGCCTCCACCCAGCTTGTTATTTTCCCACCCAATATCAGGCTTTCCATCTTGCTCACCAGCCTCCTATGGGCGACGGTGTCAAATGCATTACTGAAGTCCAGATAGGCCACGTTCACCCCACCCCCAGTCAATCACCTGAGTCACCCAACCAAAGAACTGAATTAGGTTTGTCTGGCAAGACTTCCCCTTCGTGAAGCCATTCTGTCTGCTGTCCTGGAAGCCACTCTCCTCCGGGTAATCCACCACCCTCTCCTTGATTAATGCCTCCATTACCTTCCCCACCACTGACGTGAGGCTGACAGGTCGGTAGTTCCCCTTCACCTCCTTACTACCTTCCTTGTGTAAAGGCACCACCTCCGCCCTCTTCCAATCCTCTGGCACGCTCCCCGTATCCAGAGACAATTGAAGAGCCTTGTCAAGGGTGCAGCCAACTCCTTCAATTCCCTGATCACCCTGGGGTGTAACATGTCTGGCCCCATTGCGTTGTCCACCCTCAATCTATCTAGCTCTGCCCTAACCCTATACACAGTGAACAGGCTCAGATCCACCCATTTGCCCTCCTTCCCATTCGACTTTAGCGCAGGTCCCCTACCATCCTCTTCCTTTGTAAATACCGAGCTAAAGTACTTATTTAATAACTCTGCTTTTTCACAGTCCTTTTCTAATTTTATTTCTCCCTCCCCCTCAGCCTAGTAATTCCCTGCCTTGCCCTTCTCCTCTCCCTCATATATCTGAAAAAGGTTTTATCCATCTTTTGGCCATTTTTGCTATTTTCTCCTCGGTATCTGCTTTTGCCCTTCTGATCTTCTTCCCTGCCATACTCCTCTTTTCCTTATACTCTTCCTTATCTTCCTCACGGAGTGCCTCTTAAATTTTCTGAACACCATCCTCCTTTCCCTGACTGCCCCCGCAACCATTTTGTAAACCAAAGTGGTCTCCTCCCCCTTTTGCTCTTCCTAAACTTTTTTATGCACATTTCCGCAGCTTTCAGTACCCCTCCCTTGATAGCTTGCGATAACTCCTCCACTGCCCCTATATTCTCCGTACCCTCCATTGTATCCCTTATTATCCTTCTCATCTTGTCAAAGTCTGAGCGTCTGAAGTCCATGACTGTAGTACTGGTTTTACTTGTCTCGCTCCCTGCCCTGACCCTGAAGATTACCTTGCTGTGGTCGCTGTTGCCCAAGGCTTCTCCCACCTGCACCTCCTCCACACTCATTTGTCAGGACCACATCCAGCAGGTTGTTACCCCTTGTTGGCTCTCTGATTAGCTGTTGAAGGAATATCCCCTGAAGCGCAGCTAGTATCCCCTGCCCCTTGACGATGCTGCATGCAGGATTTCCCAGTCTACATATGGGAGGTTTAGGTCCTCTACCAGCAGTAGTTCTCCTTTTAGGACCAGCCTTGTGACTGCCTGAATTAACTGTTGATCACCCTCCTCCCCTTGCTTAGGTGGCCTGTATACCACCCCCATCGCAAGGATTGTCCCGTCCTCCTGCCTAGCTTTACTCACAGTAGCTCAGTCTCCCCATCCTTCTCTTTTCCTTCAGTTACACTTGTGCCTTCCCTGAGGTATAAAGCAACTCCTCCCCCTCTTACCCTCCCTGTCCCTTCTGAACAGTCTGTAACCTGGGATAATCATTTCCCAGGTGTGCAGCTCTGTGCACCAGGTCGTGCTTATAGCTACTATATCTAGCCCTTCGTCCCCCATGATGGCCTCCAAGCCCATCATCTTATTTGCTAACCTCCTGGTGCTGGGTGCTAAGCCCTTCCACCAGGTTCCCTCACCACCACCCCTTCTCCATTCTCTACTGTGTCTGTTTTTTGGCAGCAGCATAAGCCACAATGGAATTATCACTCAGAATGCTGGGAGTGGGAACATGCTGACAGCTTTTCCTTCTCAACAAAGAAAAAAACAAAACACTGCACCTTATTTTTTAGTTGGCTTTTTGGTTGCTTATAATTACCATTAAAGACAAGTGCATCTGCTGTGCTGTTTAACCCCCAAAACCCCTATAAGCCAGCTTGCCTCTGCTAAAGCTCTGTTTATTATTTATTTATTTATTTGAGGTATTCAGAAAGACCTCTGAGTCAAAGACTCATTTACAAAGGTTCCACGTCAAACATATAGAGGAACAGGGATAACATTGACACAGTTTCCGGACATTACATAACATCACAGTGCAGGATACATGCATGGTACAGAGAGTGACTTGAAGACAGGGATGACATGCAATACAGTATTATAGCACAGCCACAAAAAAGACAGTGAGACTGTTTGTCAAAGTAGGAAGTTTGGTGGAGATCGGTCAGGTTACCGGTGAGAAACTGGCTTTAACAGGTTAGGGGCAGTATATTCTTTTCAGCCTGTTAAGCAGGAGAAGGGATTGTAAATCTATATGGTGGAGCCTGCCAAACATTCCTTTCCCGGGATGAGTGCTCCACTCCCACGCGCTAACATTTTGTGATGTCAGAGTTTGGATGAGGGACACTCCATAGGAAATAACAGGGGCATCTTTTGAATGCTCATTTTTTATATCTGTGTGGTCCATGTGGGTCAAACCAAAGACACTGCTAGACTATCAAGGTCCTTGTTAAGTGAGTGATGGCTTTGAATTGACCCATGTGGACAGCACAGACATTGAAAATGGGCATTTAAAGACACCGCTGCTATTTCCTAACCCCGGTCCAAACACCAATATCAAAAAAAACATCAAAATGGGGGGGCGGGTTACAATCCCTTCCTTTCCCATACACATTTTATGTATTTTTCTCCCTGTTTTTCCCCCGTTCTTGTTCTCGGCTGCACGCATGTGGAGTCATGTGCACGCTACGGCCTGAGACACCTTCCCGTGACTTGCTGTCCCTCCTGCCCCTACGCTAGCCACTGGACCTCCACCCCGTAGCTGCAGAACTAGGGTGGGGGTGTGGCTACCACCCGAGAGAGGAAAGCTGCCCCATGGCTGCTCAATCTTAGTCTCCCCCCCATGCTGACTCCCTGGTGACCTGAGTGCATTCCCGAACCTGGGTTGCCGGCGTGACGAGAGGCAAGGTGTCCTGCACCTCAGCCCTCTGCTCCACCGGGCCGGCTAATCCCTTCCTTTTCTAACAGGCTGCAATAAAAAAATATTCTTTTACACAAAACAACTTCAGCAGAGGTAAGCTGGTGACTGGGCATGGGGGGCACAAAAAAGGTGTTTTTAAAGGGAAATGTCAACCTATAAAGATACCCCCACTTGCTGTGTTTGGGCTGTCCCGGATCAGCACTTTGGATGCTTAATATATTTTTTTTTCTTTACAGGGTTTGTAAGTAATCTGGTTTATCTTGCCATGTTGCTTCTAGTCTCAAAAGTAAAATGAAGCTGCAGGGGAAGGGGTGATAATTTGATGCTATTCATAATTTGTGACTTATTTCTGATCGGGGGGCTTTTTATTCTTCTGTTTTTGTAGTTTGTTTTTATTTTTAATTTGATGGATTTGCTTGTATTCTAATGTATGGGTACTTGTTTGTATATTTCTGAAAATTCAATAAAGTATATTTAATAAAAAAAAAAAAAAAAGACCAATCTGCAGAGGGGCATCTACAACCCCCCAGAGCTGACATCATGGCTGGAGAGCAGCCATGGGCTATTCAGTTAAGCAGTAATGCACGACGGGGCATGCGTCATGCTGGGATAAGGTTGTGCCTTGGGTGATTAGGCACGAGGCCACAGGCTGAGTGCATCCAGCACCCAAGAAAACACACACCCATGTGTGCATTATTGCAATTATAAAATGGCTTGCGTCTATATATAAAAAAAAATCAAAGAAAATGTGAGCAGTTACATTTTCAAAATACATTTTTGGGTTGCTTTTTGAATAGGCATGGTGTTGTGGTGGGATAACATTACCACTGAAGGTCAGCACTGCCCAATCAGAGCCCAGGAATATTTCTTGCCATTTTATAATAAGCTGTTTATAGCCTTTGAGCTATGAATTGCTCGAGTTTGCGTCTTGCCAGTCAAGCTTCTCTCCAAAACTCAGGCCCTGTCTGCACTGCTGCTGTAACATTTTCAAAATTGTTTTAAGGCTTACTCGGCTCAAGGCTCCGTCTTTCGGATGAGACGTTAAACCGAGGTCCCATCTGCCTGGATTGGTGGTAGTTCAGGTGAATGTTAAAGACCCCATGGCACTTATCGAAAAGAGTAGGGGAATTTCCCCGGTGTCCTGGCCAAATTTCTCTTATTCACTAAAAATACCACCAACAGCTTAATCTGGTTCAAGGTCAGTTGGCATTCATCTGTATCCCCTTCCCCCGGGTCATGCCTGATAATAGGCAGGATTTGTCTAGTGCACTTACCCGGTCAACAAAAACTAACTAAACTACTGTTACATTGCATCCACACGTGCCTTAATCTGGTTTTGAAATCGTTCACCTCCCATCCGCATTTGATATCCATTGGAGATGTGTCCTTAACTGGGTCCTGCATAACGACATCGGTGATCCCACAATGCAGTGCACAGCCTCAGATACTCCACAATGGGTAATGTTTATGCTGCCCATCTGCACTGGTAGGGGAACCGGTTTAACATTCAAAACATTACTGTAACTGATCTCAGGACCACCTCTCAACAGGTTTTGAGATCAGTATCAAACACGACTGTTAAACCGTTACCAGTGTGGACACAATACCATTTTACCACAGAACCGTAATGGTTTAACAGCACTAGTGCAGACAGGGCCTAAGTATAGCTCACACGATGTACAGTATACTCCGAGGAGTTAGACTGGCAAGAAGCAAATCACCACTGCAACCAAATGTGAATGGGCTGAAGGTGGCAGAAAATTCTTAAAGGAGGCACAGAAACTTCAAAATCTAAAAAAAAAAAAAAAGTTTACTAATGTAACAAGGCCCCCTAGGGAGCTATCCTATTTTGGTGTGTGAACCCCCAAAAGGTTCATCCACACTCTCCAGCATGTCCCTTTCCCCTTTAAATCTGGCTGTGAGTCTTCAAGCCAGCTCCTCCCACCCACCCGGGTGATAAATACCTTGGCACCACCCCATGACGCCAGATCTTCCTTTCCTATGGAAGATTCAGGTTCCCTCATGCTACTTTAGCAATTCGCAGTGTCAGTCTTCACTGCAAATTACCCTGAAACTCATTAGAGTTCACGATTCTGATCACAGCGCATTGGACGTGGAGGACAAATCGTCCCCCAGATTTCGTCGTTGTCCCTGTGGCCAGAAAATGTCACGCACCAATCCCCGCCTCTCGTGTGTCAATTGCCTAGGTGTTGGTCATGACACCACGTCTTGCACCTTCTGTTTGGCCTTCCATCCCAATGTTCTGGAAGACCACAAGGCACGCCTAAAATTGGGGAGACTGGAGCTGAGAAACCCATCAGTGAAATCTAAGGAGGCAAGGTGGCCGGTTTCCGCGGCCGCGGGATCCTCCGAGCAGTTAAAGCAGATGGCTGCTTTTGAGGAGGAAGCGGCTCAGGCTTTGGCTAGTCATGGGTTGTTCATTCCTCTTAACCTTGGCTCTACTTTTTTGGGCTCCTTTAGGGAGTTGTGCCAGTTTCTCCCCACCAGGGGTGAGGCACCTTTGGACTCGCACTCCTCCCGCCCT
The DNA here is from genome assembly GCA_016271365.2 of Neoceratodus forsteri. Classification (NCBI taxonomy): domain Eukaryota; kingdom Metazoa; phylum Chordata; order Ceratodontiformes; family Ceratodontidae; genus Neoceratodus; species Neoceratodus forsteri. The sequence goes on from JADMNL010000033.1 coordinate 56,156,943, forward strand.
CGGAAGAGGGATAAGGATCCCAAGTCTTCTTCTCGAAGGAGACGCTCCTGGGACTGAGAGAGGTCCGACTCCCAGGAACATGCGGTCTCAACTTCGGTCGAGATTGCTTCCTCAGCTGACGGCTTCATGGTCCTTCCGTCTAGCCAATGCACCGAGACAGAGGAAATGGCTGAACCGGCTGAGATTACTCTTGACCCAATCGAGCCTTTGTCACAGACTCTGGTCGTCGATTCCTTAGAAAGAACACCTGTCCTTTCCTTTCCAGATGAGGAGACACTGCCCTCGGGTGTTCTCATTGAGGAAAAGGTACTGGATCCTTGGTTTTCACCGATTCTGGTGTCCCCCCCATCGAACAAACCGACCCCGGTCTCGATCAAGGACCAGGACCCCTTTGGTCGAACGGACAAAAAAGGGCCATAAACATTCAAAGAAGAGGCACCGCCGCTGGTCATCATCCTCCTCGGATAAGGAGAGGCTTCGACGGAAACTCCGTCGATGCTATGAGGACTTGATGTGGCAACAGCTGATTCTGACCAGGCAGAAGCCAGCTCCGCCGGCTGCCCCGGCCAGTACTTGGCTCCCACCTCCTAAGCTGATGCCAACCCCTCCAGAACCGAAGGCCTCGGTTCCACCTCCTGTGGGGCCAGCGCCTATTCCAGATCGGTCTATTCTGGTTTCTCCACCAATTTTGGTGGAGCCACCGCCTAAGCAGCCTCAGTGAGGGGCTTCCTCTAAGGAGGACCGTACAGACACCGGGCGTTCCCCCGTCTGTCCATTATGGTCACCCCCGACTGCCGCCGGCGGATCAAAGGTGACATAGGCGGTAGGCCATTGTACCCCGACTCTTCGGACTCTGATGACATGGGGTTACACTCTCATCCAGGAGATGATGAGTCGTCCGTGGCCGGATTAGAAGAAGGTCCTTCCTCTTTCCAGGGCATTCTCCACCTGATCTCTGAGTCCACCGGAATGCCCCTGGAGCCCATCCAGAAAAAGGCGGAGTACCCCCTCACGGATATCCTCAAAAGGGGGGATACCTCGATGGAGGCCTTTCCAGTGGCCAAAGCCATCACTGGTCTGGCCCTTGAGCTTTGGCAGCACCCCGCTTCCTGCCCAGCTCTGTCTGCCCACATGGCCTGCAAGTACACAGTACCCATGGGGTCCCTGGCAGGGATCACAGAGCACCCCTCGGCTGAGAGCCTGGTGACTGCTTCTGTGTTCAGACGTACTGGTAGCTCGTCTGACACAGACCGACCTCCAGACAAGGAGTCCAAAAATATGGACCACTCTGCCCACAAGGTCTATGCGGCCTCTTCCTTAGGCCTTCATCAGGCCAGTTCGGCTGTCATTATGGCACACTTCTCTCATGCCCTCCTCGGGTCATTAGACAAAGTCCACCCTCATCGCCCGGCGGGTATGCAGACCACGGTCAAGCAAGTCCGTGATTAGGGCCGTGCTGTTCCAAAACAGCAGCTCCAGACAGCCCTGGAGATTGGAGATTCATGTGCCCGCTCCTTGGAAGCTGCAGTAGCCACTTGCCGCAGGGCTTGGCTGAGGTTATCCTCCTTCCTGGCAGAAACCCAGCGCAAGTTAGCTGATGTGCCCTTCCTAGGTACCGACCTCTTCGGTCCAGGAGTGGCTGGTCACCTTCAGCGCATAGAGCAGTCCATTGCCACCTTGGATGCTACCTCTGCAAAGGGTTCTTCAGGCAGGAACCAGCAGAAATGTAAGAAGAAGCCCTTTCGGCACTCTTCCCCTGCGGTTAGGCAGCCCTCCTATCAAGGAGGTCAGCAGCAACAGCAGGCTCAAGCTTGGCGCCCCAGGCCCAAGCAGGGTCCTCAACAGCCCCGAAAAGGAGGCCAAGGTGCCGGTCCAGGAGTCTCCTCCTCTAAGCCTGCTCAGTGATGGGTTGGGGGTTGCTACCCCTACACCCATCACGCCAGCTCTGGGTCCTCCTGTGGTGGGCCAACTCCACCACTTTCTTTCCGCCTGGTCCGATATCATCTCAGACAGGTGGGTTTTAGAAGTGGTCGGCCAGGGACTGCCGCTAGAATTCGAGCAGTACCCTCCCAGCCGAGCCCGTGCCCCTCGGGAGGAAAGAATCGCAGCTTGCACTCAGTCGGCTCTTTGATATGACATAGCTCAGCTCCTCCACAAGGAGGTGGTAGCTCCAGTGCCGGATCCTCCTGCAGACCCAGGCTTTGTGTTCAGGTACGTCCTGGTGCCCACACAGATGGGGGGATTGGCACCCCATCCTAGATCTCCACGACCTGAATCAGTATCTCAGGTCTCGCACCTTCCGGATGGTAACTCTGAACCAGATCATACCATCCCTGGAGCAAAACATGTGGTTCTGTTCACTGGATCTACAGGACGCGTTCTTTCACGTCCCAATCCGTCCATCCCATCAGCGGTTTCTCCGCTTCAGGGTCGAGGGGACCCTGTATGAGTTCTGAGCCATGCCATTTGGTCTGTCATCGGCCCTGAGGGTCTTCACCAAGTGCATTGCAGTGGTGGCAGCCCATCTCCGGCATCGAGGAGTTCGAATCTACCCTTATCTCGATGACTGGCTCTTGGCAGGTTCCTACCTCCAGGAGGTAGATAGAGCTAGGGATCTGGCTGTTCGAACCTGCTCCAAACTAGGCCTCCTCATCAACGAGGCCAAGTCTGAACTCGTGCCCTCTCAGGTGATGGGCTTCATCGGGGCAGAGCTAGACTCTCGTCAAGCCAGAGCCCAGCTCCCAGCGGGCAGGGCGGAGGTTCTTCCCTCCTTTGCCCAATCATTTCTGGTTGGGCACTTGCTTCCTGCCCGGGACTTCCTGCACCTTCTGGGTTACATGGCGGCATACACCTCAGTGGTCCGTTGGGCCAGGTGGCACATGCACCCTTTCCAGTGGGAGCTGGCTGCTCAGTGGACTCAGTGCCATGGTCATTTCGACCAGCTGATCACTGTGACCCAGAAGATGTGGGATGCTCTCCAATGGTGGACCGTCCCAGACCGGTTGCAGGAAGGGATCCTGTTTGTCCGCCCCGAGCCAACAGTTGTTCTCACGACCGATGCCTCTCTCATGGGCTGGGGAGCCCACATGGGGGACAACAGAGCCCACGGGTTCTGGACCCCTGAGGAGTCCCGATGCCACATCAACCTGTTGGAGCTCAGAGCAGTCAGACAAGCATTGTTAGCTTTCACTCCTCAGCTCCGGGGTCACGTGGTTCAAGTCCAGATGGACAATACCACGACCATGTACTACCTCAACAAACAGGGCGGCACGCACTCCCATCTGCTGTGCAAGGAAGCGCTCTGCATCTGGACCCTCATAAGCTGGTTGGAGGTGGATCTTCTAGCCATCCATGTGGCAGGAGTCTTGAACCAGCTGGCGGATGCTATCAGCCGCATAGGCCAGAAGTCCCCCGAGTGGTTTCTCCATCCAGAGGTAGCTTACAGTCTGTTCTCCCGCTGGGGAAAACCGTTGGTGGACCTGTTTGCCTCCAGGGAAAACACCAAGCTGAGACTGTACCATGCCCACCCCCCTCAGCAGGGCTCACTGCAGAGGGATGCCTTCTCGAGGCCATGTACCCCAGGCCTCCTCTACGCCTTCCCTCCATTTCCTTGGATCCACAAAGTGTTACTCAAGGTGAGGAGGGACAAGGCAAAGGTGATTCTGGTAGCCCCAGACTGGCCCCGTTAGTTCTGGTACCCAGATTTCCTCAGCCTCAGCTGCAGGCCCCTGGAGCGGCTCTGTACATGCCCGGACCTGTCTCTGAACCAGGGGAAGGTATTCCATCTGGACCTTCAGTCCCTGCACCTCACAGCCTGGTACCTGAGTAGCTAGAGTTCCAGGCTCTGGGTCTTTCCGAGGATGTTTACACCGTGGTGGAGGCATCTCGTAAGGAATCGACCAGGAAATGTTACACCTTCAAATGGAAGAGATTCTCCTGTCAGGGTAAGAGTCTGGACCCTTTTTCCTGCTCTGTGGCTAACATTCTCAACTACCTTTGGTCTCTCTCCAAAGAGGGTGTATGGACATCGACCCTTAGGGTGCACCTGGCAGCCATCTCTGCTTACCAGGCGCGGGCCGGTCAGCCGACATTGGTGCAGGAGACAGTGGTCGGGTGCTTCTTCAAAGGCCTGGATCACATATCCCTTCTGGTGCATGAACCTCCACCTCCATGGGATCTGTTGCTGGTTTTGGCAAGGCTCATGGGCAAGCCATTCGAACCCATGCACAAGTTGTGAGCTCTCACAGTTGTCATGGAAGACGGCCTTCCTGGTGGCTATCACGTAAGCCAGAAGGACAGGGGAGCTCCAGGCGCTCTCGGTGGACTCCCCTTATCTGGTCTTTCACAGGGACAAAGCTGTCCTGCGCCCCCAAGTGAAATTCCTTTTGAAGGTGGTGTCAGAGTTTCACTTTAACCAGGTGTTGACTTTGCCAGTATACTACCCTAATTACACCTCGAATGCTGAGTACAGGCTCCATACCTTGGACATGAAATGTGCTCTCTCTTATTACAAGGAGACGACGGTGGAAATTTGGGGAGAGGTTCACCAGCTCTTTGTCACCTATGCTGAAGCCGCTTCTGGCAGACCTGCACCCAAATGGACCATTGCAAGGTGGATTACATCATGCATAGGTCTGTGCTATAAGTTGGCGGGCAAGGAACCTCCCAGAGGGATAAGAGCTCATTCTACCCGTCGTACTGCTGCATCGGTGGCTGCTTCCAGGGACATCCCTATCTAGGAAATCTGTCGGGCTGCTATCTGGAAGTCAGAAAACACCTTTATTACCCACTACCACATCGGCCTTGAGTCACACCGGGATGCTGGTTTTGGGGCCTCAGTTCTCCAATCTCTATTTCCCAAGTAGGGGGTGTGCACTTTGCCTCCCTCCTCCCGAACTGCTTGGAGTCTGCCAGAGAGTGTGGATGAACAACATATCCACGCTCCTAGAAGAACAGGTTACTCACCTGTAACAGTAGTTCTAGGAGTGGTATATGTTGTTGATCCACACGCACCCACCCGACCTCCCCGGCTTTAGGCGCACAACCTTGCTTCCAGCTGGCTAAGATCTGGCGTCATGGGGTGGAGCCGAGGTATTTACCACCCCGGTGGGAGGGAGGAGCCAGCCTGAAGACTTCCGGCCAGATTTAAAGGGGAAAGGGACATGCCAGAGAGTGTGGATGAACAACATATACCACTCCTAGAACTACTGTTACAGGTGAGTAATCTGTTCTTCTCCTAGCCCATGGACAGCTATGGGGAACACCAGAAGCTGTCACACTGCCCTGGCAATGACTGTGCAGTCATCCTCACGGCAGGTGAGCTGCCTAGCATTCCTCATGTCTGGTGGATTAGAGACATAACAAAATGTGTTCTACAATACAAGTGCTAAGTCAGCATACTGACTGGGCCACAGCAGCATTTCAGCATTATAAAGACACCTTCAGCAGCCAGCCAATTATGTCTTTAACTCCCCAGGCTTGGATTTAACTGTATACTGATTCAAGGATTTATTTAGCAGGTAACCTGTGTGGTGAGTGAGGTGTCCGAGTTGCTGTCTGAAGGATCCAGCTGCAGTGCTGAGTGGAAAGAAATTGTTTCTTGGCAGTCTAGCAAGCCCAGTTTTGTTTTCCTGCACAACTCATTTGTAATGGCTACAAGAAAACTTTTTTTTTTAACTTTCTATTTATCCCTCCTTCACCCCTCCAGCTCCGCTTCCTCGGGACCACCTGTGGAGTCACTCCTGCTTCCCACCTTACCCAGTCCATCCCGTTCCCCCCATGGAGTGGTGGTTCTTCTCCCCGGGTGGGGACGAGGTGGGGCAGGTACACCACAAACTTTCTTGTCTCATCGGGTATTGGAACGGGCAGGCAGGCGGGAGCACATCGAGGTCTTCTCTGGTGGTCCATCTCCCCGCAGCTGGAAGGCATTTTCCTGGTGTGCGCCCAACGTCAAGGCGCTACCACTGCCGGCCCACCATCTCCAACCCTTCTTTTCTCTGCTCCAGTATTGTTGAGCCTCTGGCTCGCCAGAGGTCAGTCAAGCATCAAGCCAAGTTCCCCCCCCCAGAGATGGTAAGCAGTCCTATGAATGCTCGAGCCTTCTCCCCCCACCGGCCAGCCCTCCGTCTCCCCAACCTGGGTTGATGGTGTCGTAAGTGGTAGCACTACCGCTGCACCAGTGGGCTGGCTGAGAAAAGGTTTTTATTGCAGGTTTGATTAAAAACAGTTTGCAAAATTTGAGGTAGGGCAAATTTCTGTATCAATAATTAGCAGATGAACGATGGATATTTTTAAGTTGTTGAAATGAACTTAACAACCTCACTTGTAAAAACTAGAAAGGAGCCTCGGGACCAAAACATTCCCAGAAACGAATCCAGGGACATTAGCTGGTTGAAAATCAGTCCCTCTGGCCAAACAAGGAAAATAATTTTTTAAAAACCAAGCAGAATCATTGGTTTATCCTTTGAGTCCAAGGTATTAATACCACATGCTTCTTTTTTTATGAAAATACAAAGGTAAAAGCTATACAAATCGGTACTTCAGGTACTATACAATAAGATAAACAGACTTCAGAAATATGCAGGACATAATAAAGAACTAAACGATCAAACGAATTAGTGAGAAATTTCAGCATCCAATCCTCAACAGGGACCCAGATGTGTATCCTCCTCATCCACAGATGCCAGCGCAATAGCTAAAATGCACAACCCCCAGCCTCCCTAATCGGCATGCAGGGAGGAGGGGATGGGGGCACGTCTTAGATGGCACAGGGCCAGAGAGTGGGCATCCAGTCAGATGACTGCTGGCACCAGAGTGCATCCCCTGCTCTGTTAGGAGAGGGGATTGTAAGATAGGATGGTCTTCCAAAGACTGATCTATCCCCTCATGGCCCCATAAACTTCTGAGAGTTTCTATAAGCTCTGATGTTTTGTTTGCTGGTCCCACTGTCCTCCCAGGGTTAAGTACAGTTAAGGAAGACTGCACTTAGCCATGGGAAAACAGCGGGATCGACCAGTAAACATCTAACCTGAGCTTACAAAATCTCCAACATGCACTGTAGGCTACTGAATCTCCCACTGCTGCAGCCCTGGTCTGGCATCAGCTGCAGGGGATTCTAGGATTTCAGGTTACAGAAAATGTCAGCTGACACGTCAGCAGAATCAGACAGCTACAATATTACAACAAAGAGCAAGTAACAAAAAAAGGTTCTGCGCACAAATTGCACATTGGGACCAGCCCCACACATGGGTGTGGAGCTCTTAATGCTGACTGTTCCCCTTTAATATGAAGATTATCAAACCAAACACATTTGTTTGCTTAAAGACTGCCCTGCTAACTACAGACCAATCTCTAACCTTCCCTTTGTAAGGAAAGCAATTGAGAAAGTAGTGGCCCTACAACTGGAGAACCATTTGACCATCCATAACATATATGAACCTCTCCAATCTGGTTTCCGAAAGAGGCAGAGTACCGAGCCGGTGCTGGTTCGGGAGCTCAATGATCTCCTGATGGTGAGGGATTGGAAAAACTGTTCCATCCTGGTTCTTCTAGATCTCACATCAGCATTTGACACTGTGGACCATGGGGTTCTTCTCGAATGCCTGAGGTTCATCTGTGGCCTGTCAGGTACAGTCCTCAGGTTATTTACATATTTCCACACTGGCAGAACTCAGAGGGTGGTGTCGGGGATTCATTTCTCTGACCCAGTCTCTCTCTCTTATGTGGGATACCTCAGGGTTCAGTATTGTCCCCCATGTTGTTCACAGAGTACATACTACCCCTGAGACATTGTAAGAAGGTATGGGCTGAGGTTTAACTACTATGCTGATGATACCCAGCTCTACCTTTCTTTTGCACCCGATCAGGATAGAGCTCTCTCGGTATTTAAATAACTGCCTCGCTGAAATCCAGGGTTGGATGAATTTCAGCTGGCCCAAGTTGAACTCAGAAAAGACTGAGGTGTTGGTCGTGGACCCGGGGCGTCGGATAGAGGTGTTGGGGTGGTTCTGCCTTCGGGACTTTTCCTTGGAGGCTCCCAGCTCACCTCTGAACGGGTGTGAAACCTGGGGTGATTTTTGATGAAGGGCTGACACTGCAATCGCAGGTGTTGACAGTCGTCAAATCCACTAGCATTTGAGGAAGATCTCCAGGGTTAAGCACCTAGTTCCGTCCAGAGACCTCCCTATGTTGGTCCATGCCTTTGTGACCGCGCGCCTTGATTACTACAAATCCCTTTATCTAGGGCTATCTGGGGTGGATATCTGCTGCTTGCAGCTGGTGCAGAATGCTGCAGCCTGGTTATTGACGGGGACTCCTCAGTCTTGTCACACCTCTCCAGTGCTGCGTGAACTGCACTCGCTGCCGGTGCAGTGGCGGATCACCTTTAAAGTTGGACTTCTGACTTATAAAGCCCTATACAGACAGGGCCCGGACTACCTGAAAGAGCTGCTGTCCCCCTACTGCCCTGGGCGATCACTCCGCTCAGCTGACGAGGGGTTGCTAGAGATTCCAAGGATTTCTTTAACATTTTTGGGGGCGCATGCATTTATGTACACGGTCCCAGCCCTGTGGAATTCTCTACTCCATCAGCTACGGGAGTGCGTGACCGTGGAGGGATTTAAATTGTCCCTTAAAAAACTAATTGATGGCATCAAGCCTGCCTTGATTTCATCTTGTCTGCTATCTGAATTTTGTAAGACATTGCACGTATTTATATATATATTTTATTGTGTTGTATCTTATTGTTAGGCACCTTGGTTTGTTGAAAGGCACCTTATAAATAAAGTATTATATTATTATTAAGGTAAATTTCTTAAGATACCACAGAATTGAGCTGGCTTTTGATAATAAATGAATTAATGCTTTTAGGAGCACTTGCCGCCCCCCCCCGGTAGGCAGGAGAGGAGACTATCAAGGGGTAGAAGCAGGGGTGAAGGACTGGGAGAGGAGGGGCAGGGGACACGGTGGAAAGTAGTATCCTAGAATGCTAGGAGCTTGGTGAACAAGGTAGAACTCCAGGCGATGATGGAGGAAAGGGCAGCTGATATTGCGGCCATCACAGAATCCTGGTCTACCCAATAACATGACTGGGACCTCAAGATCCCTGGATACAAGATGTACTGTAAGAACTGGAGGGAGGGGAGGTAGCTACTAATGTGAGGAATGGCATACTATGTACCAGGGAAGAGGGGAAGCCAGAGCCATATGGGTACAGCACCCAAACTCCAAAGGTAGGAAGGTTAGGCTGGGGGTGGTATACAGACCACCCTCAAAGAGTGAGGAAAGTGACAGGGAGTGTGTGTGCGTGGAGCAAATCAGGATGGTCAGTGGCAGAGGGAGTACGATCATAGTGGGTGACTTCTATTTACCGGGGACTGACTGGAGCATCATGTACTAAATATTTATAAAGGTTTTAGTATGTATTTTGTACTAGTGTAATACTGTGTACTTTGTATACTGATGACTGTTTTCTTATGTTCCTATCGTATGTGTTATATTTGTATGCAACTTCAGCCACCCTTTCGGGATGTTTGGCTGCAATATATTTAAATAAACTTGAAAAAAAGTCTACCTCGCGCGCCAGGGAACAGGTACTGCTGGAGGCTATCCAAGACAGCTACCTACTGAAGTGGGTGACAGAGCACACCAGGGAGGGTAACATATTGGATCTTGTGTTAGCAAACAGGGAACAAGTCCAAGATGCAGTCATACAGGACCCTCTGGCGGGCAGTGATTACCACACAGTGTTGTTCTTCCTTCACATGGGCAGGGAGGCACCCAGGACAAGGACGAAAGTGGTGGACTTATGTAGGGCGGATTTTGCCAGGATGGGCAGCATCCTAGGGGGTCATCTTACTAAAATTTGCCCAGGGATGGATGCAGAACAGAAATGGTCCATCATAAAGATGGCACACCATCCCCATAACTCTCATTCCCCCCCTTCCACTGTCTGTGCCTCCCTAGACCAGTCCTCTCCCATCACCCCCCCTCCCAACTCTGGTCCTTTTTTCCTGATCCCTCGACATTCCTCCTCTCCATTCCATTTTCTCTCCCTCGCTCTCGAACAACAAGGCCATTGTTGGCTGTTCTAGGTTCACCTATTTTATACTTATTCCAAAGTGTAGTTGTCTACCCTTTAGTGCCTGTCAGAACACTGTTCTCTTGGTAGTGTAACACTCTGGTGTTAATTTGTTGTAATATACTGTATAATGTGATGTGGAGCCTCTGTAAATGAGCCTCAGGTTCAAGGGTATTGTAATCCAAAACTAAAGAGGGCTCTGACAGTGGCCACTAACAGATGTGCAGAGCAAGCAGGTCAGGTCTAAAAAAAAAAAAAAAAAAACCTAGCTGGCTCAGCAGGGAAAGTGAGGGAGAAGAGAGTACCCCCTCATGGTGTTAGTGTTCGAAACCCTAATGTATTTCCCTGCTTTTGTTGCTTCAACCCAACTGATGCATTAAAATTTTTTGCAATGAATTTCCTTACTTTTTGAGAGTGTAATCTTACCCTTATATGTTTGTGGGAATGCAGGGCCCTCTGGGTATTGTTCTCCCATCAGTCTATAGTGTGTTGTGGTTGCACAGGGCCCTCCTATGTAACCATAAGTGTATAGACATTGTAATTAATGTTCATCTCCCTGTGGGCCCTGCACTCCCATCACTCCATAATCTATCCATAAGTGTAGAGATATTGTAATTATTTGTCATGGCCCTGTATTACCACTATTGCATAATTGAGGACCCTGCAGTCCCATTACTGCATAATGGTAGAGGGCCCTGCGCTCCCATCTACTTATAATTGTAGAGATGCAGCATAGGCCTAGAGACATTCCAAGTAACCCTTGTGCTGCAAATGGCGCAATATCTCAGTAACCGTAGGAACATTTAAAAAAAATTCCTCTACAGCTGTAAACATTATTTTAAATGAGGGGTGCTACTGTGTATGGCATACGTCAACAAAAAACAACAAGTCAGAGCACACCCTGACTCCCCCCCCCCAAAGTAACAAACATTTTTTCAGCCTGGATTGTCAACTTACTATTTTGATTGCCTTTAGTGTAAAATCCGTATCTCGATCTGCTTGAGATATAGGCGCAGAATGGCACTGCATCTGCCACAATGTTATCCTAGGGGAAATTTCCAAACTTCAACATGTCATAAGAACAGAAGCAATGTCAATTTTATCCCCAAACCAGCAAAAGTCATGTCTGTGGGGCAAGCCCTTTGTACCCTGAAAATTTCAGGCCGAATGTTCTGTTTCTTTGCAGTGAAGTGACAAAGAAACAGTAAACTTTAAAAATCCTTTTTTGTGAGGTGTCAAAATTCCTTTTCATGAGCTCTAAATCCCTTTTCACACCGCACAGCTATCCAGAAGACTGAACTGAGCATGCTCAGAGCCTGAAATTTCAAAATTGAATAACTTTGGAACAGATTCATATTTTTCACCAAACTCATGCGGGCTTGTTCTTTCAGGCAAGCTCTTTCTACCATGAAAATTTCAGACCATAATTCCAAAGGGTGTGGCTGCAGCGTGAGGAGGAATAAACAGCCAAAACAGGCAAAAAGAAGCGACTTTCACTGTTTTTCACTATACGCAGCACAAAATCCAATCTGATCAAAATAAAACTTGGTACATCAAGAGATCTATCCCACAGGACAGCACATATCAAATTTGGTGCAAATCCCTGGAACAGTTGCAAAGTTTTAGTAAAGTGCAAAATTTGAGGTTTAACATTAAACTGCCTACTCAACCCTAACTATAGTGATGTTACCTCAACAATATTATATATTCTTTCCAAACAACTTTGTTAATGCACTAGTTAGGGGTCCAGCAACAAAAGTTGGGAAATGTGCTGTTGGGGTTCCCAACCCTAACCCCCTACCCACACCCTGCAGGCAGGAACAGGGTGTGCCGTGGGGTTGTCAACGCTAATGCTGTCCCCATTCCATGTGTAAGTAACCTAAATGGGTACAGTATGAAAATGGGTGAGCATTAGGGTTGACAACCCCATGGCACACCCAACGCCTGTTCCTGCCTGCAGTGTGTAAGGTTGGAAACCCTAGCAGCACATTTCCCAGCTTTTGTTGCTGGAACCCTAACTAGTGCATTAACAAAGTTTTTTGCAAAGAATTTAATCATATCCTTATTTGCGCCATCCATGCATAATTTTTGAGATATTGTATTGTTATTTCCCTGTGGGAGCGCCTCTGGGTCCTGCACTCCAATCAGTCCACAACAGTATCCATATTTGTGTGTGGAGGGCCCTGCACCCCTGTCCATCCATAATTTTACTGTACTCATCTCCAATCCCGTGGTACGCAGCACCAAAGAAACGCCTCACATTGGAATGTTATCCTATGGGAACCACAGTAAAATTTGAAACGTGTATAACTACACATCAAATAAATATCTTTTCACCAAACTGGCAAAAGGCATATCTGAGGGGCAAGCCCTTTGTACCGTGAAAATTTCATGCAAAAATTGAAAGACACATCTTCACAGCAAAGTGACAGAAAAAAAAACAAAAAAACTGCATGCACTTCACAATACAATGTTATCCTATACGAACATACGAAGAAGCCAGCAGAAGAAGGCCATTTGGTCTATCAAGTCTGCTCGTATTGCAGGGTAAACAGCTTGAGCTAATGTCCCTGCCCTCCCCATTCCTCTCTACCCAGATCCTTACCTTCCTCCTATGCTTATCCCAACCTCTCAAAGCTGCCCACTGTCTTCAACAAGATCACCTCTTCTGGCAGTGCACTCCGAGTGTCCACTACCATCTCTGTGAAGAAGTGCTTCCTGACCTCCCTCCGAAACCTCCCACCCTCCAGCTTAAGACTGTTCCCCTTTGTGTTATGGTTGCCAGTCAGCTTAAAGAGATTCTTTTTTTCTTCAGTTGATTAACCAGGAGAGAGACACTAAGCTGAAAGCTTGTTTACAGGTGCGACCTGAAGTACAGGGAAGTTAAGTGACTTGCTCAGGGTCACACAGTATGCAAGTGGGGGCTGTGGAATTCAAACCCAGGTCACCAGATTTGCAACTCATAGCCTTAAGCCACTCTGCTATACTGCTTCCCTGTCAACCTTATTTATCCCTTTCAAGTACGTGAAGGTCCCATTCATGTCCCCCCCTCCCCTGTCTTCCAGGGAGCATATGTTCAGTGCCCTCAACCTCTCCTCGTATGCCTTACCCTGTTGACCCACTATCATCTTTGTAGCCATCCTCTGGACATTCTCCAGCAGGTTAATGGCCTCTTTGAGGTCTGGGCACCAGTACTTAACTCCATACTCTAGATGCAGCCTTACTAGTGACCTGTACAAGGGCAGTATAACCTCCTCTCTTCTACTACTGATCCCCTAGATATGTATCCCAGCATCTTGTTTGCCTTTGCTGTTGCTTTCTTGCACTGCATGGAGTGCTTCAGGTCACTAGTGATCATCACTCCCAGGTCCTTCTCCTCCTCTGATGCAGATACTCGGACTCCACCCAGGTAGTACTCTGTCCTGGAATTCTTGGCTCCAATATGCATTACTGCATTTCTTGGCATTGAAGCCAAGCTGCCAGATCCTGGACCACCTCTCCAGCTTTTCCAGATCTTCCTGTAGACCCTGTATTCATTCAGCTGTGTCCAGTCTCCCTCAGAGCTAGGTGTCATCCTCGAATAGGCATATTGTGCCCTTAATGCCATCTCCAATGTCATTGACGAAGACATTGAACAACACTGGTCCCAGCACCGAGCCCTGCAGGACCCCACTGGTTACCTCCCTGGTGCCATATAACTCTCCCCCCACATCCAGCCTGTGGGTAATGTCTCTCAGCCAGTTTTCCACCCATCTGGCCATCTTTTCTCCAACCCCGAGATCCACCAACTTCCTGATCAACATTTTGTGGGGCACAGAGTCAAACGCCTTACTGAAATCATGATGGAGGATGTCTACTGCTTGGCCCGTCTACTGTCTTAGTGACAGAGTCAAAGAAGTCAATCAGATTAATTTGACACAATCTCTCTCCCTTGAATCCATGCTGCCTCACATCCTGGAGACCATGCTCCTCTAGATATTCCACCAACCTTTCCTTTAGTATGGTCTCCATGAGCTTCCCACAATGGAGGTCAGGCTGACTGGTCTGTAATTCCCTGGGTCATCCTTGGTATCGCTTTTGTGGAGGGGCGCTACATGTGCTGTTCTCCAGTCCTGCTGTACCATACCTGACTCTAATGAACTATTAAATAGGTCTGCCAGTGGCCCCGCCAGCTCCTCAGCCAGTTCCTTTAGTACCCTTGGATGTACTCTGTCCGGGCCTGGTGATTTGTCCACCTTCAATGCCAGCAGCCCCTCCCTCACTTTGTTCTCTTTTATCACTGCATCTGTGTTCTCCTCCTTCCTCCAGCTCCTCTTTTCCCTCCTGAAGGCACTAGTCTGTCCTTCTCCCTGGTGAAGATGGAACAGAAGTATTCACTATGGGAAATGAAGGAAACTTAAAACCCCCATAACTCAAGAGCAAAGTAATATGCTTTCACCAAACCAGCAAAAGGCACATCTGTGGACTGAGCCCTTAGTACCGTGACAATTTGAGACCAAAATTCCAAACAGTTTCTTTATTGTGAAATGACCAAAAAAAGAAAAAGGCTATATAAAAATTATTTTTTTCCCAAATTGCAAAGCAGGATCCTGTTTCAAGCTTTGTTTTTTTCAAAATTTGCTAAAAAGGAAAATTCTTTGTCACAAATTGCAAAACAGAATTCTGTTTTGCATTTTTTTCACAATTTACAAAAAAAGGAAAAAATAATTTTTCACAAACTGCAAAACAGGAACCTGTGTCGTGATTTTTTTTTGCAAATATGTGAAAAAAGGATTTTGGCATGTTCAAAAAACGCATTTCCAGGAGATTTATTATAACAAAACACCAGAATCAGATAGAAGGGGTCCCGATTACCAGAACACATGTTGATGAATTCAGAAAACATCATATTTTTCAACTTTTTAATTTTGTTTCCCTCGCTAAGAAAAAAGAAGATGGCAGCATAAAAAAAAAAAAAAAAAAAGATTGTCCTTTTGCAAAAAAATAATTCTTTTTTCGAGGTGAACATTTTTTCTTCATTAAAAATAATGGGAAACTTTGGGGGGGCACTAGAAAGCCATCTTCCAGGCAGGATGTACCCAGGCTGAGCTCTCGCTGACAGAACAACATTTCGGCATAAAATCTCTATTAATAGTGGAAATGTTATTATTTTAAGTGTTTAACTTGCTGCAGCTTATCTGGAGCTGAACAATCTGTTTCATGTCGTGGGGCAACCAAAAGGGCAGCAATCTGGACCATCTGAGAATCCACAGCCAGCTACTAGTGAGGCCTCCGGCACTTTGGGAAGTCTCACCATGCCATCTATGGAATCTCCATGGCAGACAATGTTAGAATCAATGCGGGCAATGGCTTGTAAAACAGAAATGACTCTGCAAAAATTAGAAACACATGATTCAGCCATTGCGGCTTTGGTAATGTCGTTGACTCTAAAAAACGTATTACAACTACCTTGACAGCAGTTGTAACCCTAACTAAAGAAAATGGGCAGTTACACTCCTGTATGGAATCTCTAGAAAATTAAATTCGTGCTGGCAACATTTGTTTGGTCGGAGCACTGAGGGCATGAATTTATTACAATTCCTGACAATTTGGATTCAAAGAGCTCTTTCGGCCTTAGAGGGAATGGACTGGTCTGCCTTTAAATGGGCCTACAGGGTAAACCCTTGTGTTTGTCCTGAGTCACCAACCCTGTACCGTCGTCCTAAAAACATCAGGAGCAGAGATCAGGGACTTGGTCAGTTGCTGCAGCGTATTAATGGAGCGGATGCTAAGTTTTTCCTGGACCATTCTTTTCAAACCAGAGCATGTAAAAAGAGATTTGATGCAGTCTGGCACACGCTTTGTGCACTTGGGAGAATCCATTCATTCCTACTTACAGCCCAGCTATGTATATGGTGGGAAGACTTGGCAGTTCACCAACCCCCAGGATACCAGTCGGTGGACTGAAAAGACGGAGGCCGAATTTGCAGCACAGCACGAGACAGAGTCTTTGGAGTCAGTGGATGCTGAAGTTTGAGAGTTGCGAGACTTCCCAGTTACTGTCATTAAGTAACTAATTTTGGGTGTTCTGAGCCAGCCCAGTGGTATGGAGGGCTGAGGCATCGTGCCTTAGCTCGTGCCACGCTGGTGACCTGTGTTACCGGTGCAAGCGGGCCATCGGGGAGGGAGATGATTGAGCATCCGGAGGACAGCTCTCCTCTCCCAGGGAGGGGGTGGGATTGGTGTCTGCTGCTTGACTGGCAGCTGGGGGCTGGCACAGCAAATTCATAGCCAGAGGGGGTGGATGTGGGGCAGACGCCCGGCATGCCGCGTGCGGAAGCGTGCACAGTTTGGCCATTGGCATCACTGTACGCCACCACGCTGCACTCAGGGGTCGGGCCAAAAAAGTTAAAATCCTGACCGGCAGGATAATACCAGCCCCTTGTAGGCACCGCACCCAGCCAGCTGGCACCTCCAAGAAATAGCCAAGAGGTAAGTCAGGTATACGCCGGGATGACGGGGCTGGGGGTGCTGGAGGAAAGCAACCGGTCGGGAGGTGGAGAAACAAATGAAGAGAAAAAAAATTGGGGGCGTTCTGTCAATTAGTATGCTTCCTGTGAAGTTTACAGGAAAGCGGTCATTCTGGCTGATATAATTGTTATGGAAGACATTTTCTGTATTGTGGGGGCCATTAGTTTACTATAATATATCTAATTTTTGGATTTTATGGCTTACAGTCGAGGCAGTAAACACAGTCATTCTTGGGCTCCCACTCACAGGGTTTCTTTATTAGGGTTCACTCCGATGGATGGTAATGTCTGCTGCAAACTTCAGATTCGTGGTCATACAGTATCTATCGCTGTGGGGATTTAAACTGACTACTGTATTTATTCTTTTTCTTTCTACTTTTTTCACTGTTATACCTTTAATGTTATAAATAAGGGATTTTGAAAAGTTGTAACTGTCTAAAGGGGTTCTCAGTCGGTGTCAGCTTTGGTAATTTCACTGCCTAGATTTATTGCTTACCAGGGCCCAGATATTCAAACTGCACCACAAAAGTGCGCAACAGCAGGAGCAGGTGCAAGTCCAGTGTGCCCATGCGCAACACGTGTGATATTTAAGCACTGCGCAGGTCAAGATGCACCTGCGCCACACAACTGAATATCACACCAACTGCGCCATGGCGCAACTAGGGATGTGCAGTGGCGCAGGTCTGATGCGCAATAGCACAACCAGGGATGCGCAGTGGAGCAGGGTAGCAGCGCATCAGCACAACCAGGTATGCGCAGGGACAGGATGCAGGGGTCCACCACCCATGGTAGATATGGGCAGAGGAGCACACAGCAGAACAGACACTGCCCCCCCAACCCCGTGCACCGCACAACCTGAGGAGAGCTGGAAGAACCACCGGCCCATGGACACCAGCAACAATCCCACAGCCGGGGCATGGTGCCCCAGCACACCCCCTGGCAAGCTGTGACCGGCGCACAAGGATGTCTGGCCACCCCGTGCCACACCATCCCATCAATGCAGAGCACACCCTGCACTACGATTCCCAGACACCCTGCCTAGAAGTAGCGCCCAACAATGCAGGACACCCCATGCATGCCACCACCCCCACTGTGACAGTGTAACCCTGTGCACCATGGAGCCATGCAAGGCAGCCCCACAGCGAGCACCCTACAGTGGGCAGCAGCAGACAGCAATGCAACAACTGCATACACAGTGCTGCCCTGCACGTCCCTCCCCCGAGGTACAGCTCAGAGACCGACCATGCGTCGGCACACGAGGTACCCCGCACGCAACAGGGCATGCCCCGGAGCCCACCACCAGCGGTACAGCACCCTGCACACCCTCCCAAGGGCACACCCCGTCCCAGCACTGGCCACAACAGCCAGCACAGATAACCACAGTGTTGCATGGAAGCATGCGCCAGACAGGATGCAACACAGTGCATGGACAGACACCCACCCATACCCAAGGGCACAGGGACACAGTAGCAGGTCAAAAAAGCCACTGGCATGTGGCCACGGCAGCTGTGTACACACGGCCAGCACCGCTCCATGGAACAGGTGTGCCAGCCACCCTGCACAGGCACCATGAAGCCGTATGCCACCAGCATGCAGCCGGAGCACAAGTGACAGACAGTGGAGCACATCCCCTGCAACAGACACAAGCGACAGCATGGAGGGGGGGACAACAACAGCAGAGGCCACAGTGCCACCCAAGGCAGACGTGCACCATACTGGTGACAGGAGGCAACCTGGCATTGTGCCAGGTACAGCGGGCTTCCAGCATGGACAGCCACCACTGACATGCCAGCAGACCGTGCAGATCACAGACATGCAAGGGTGTCAGCTGCACAGGCCATGGACGGTCTGCCGGGGGCGCCATGGACACAGTGCATGCACCGTGGACCACTGAACACAGTCATCCAGTGCACAGGGAACAACACACAAACCACAGACAGTTGCTGATACCTACGCCCACACCATAGGTGGTTCCCTTCCGGACACTGACACACACACACACACACACACACACACACCATGCCTGCACCACCCCTGACGCCATGCACACCACTGCAGCTGAGCACCTGTAACCTGCTGCAAATCAGAGACCACCACAGTAGGCAAAACAAATGTATTAAAGGTCCAAACAACTATATACAAATATTTACATGGGGGGGTGAGTGCCACATGCCAGGTGGAGATGGGTAAGGGGCAGGGGTGAACAAATGAGAGAGGGAAGAAGGGGTGTGAGCGTGGGTCCAGGGGGGTAGGGTTAATCCGGGGGCATGGAGGGCTTAGCGTCTGCCCCGTTCCTCACTCCTGTGGCACCTCCTTGTCCTCCGCCTCCAGACACCATGCTGCTCCAATCGCTGGAGTAACTCCAAGGACGCCCTCACTATCTGCAGGAGCTCCTGCATGGCCCTCTCTAGCTGCATCAGACGCCATCCACCTAGGACAAGGGAGCAGAGTCAATATGTGTGAATGTCCATCCCCCTGCAGCCCACCTATTCTGCATGGCATACAGCCGTGGGCCATGCCCCTGTGATGATGTGCAGCCACCCACAGTGATCGTGTCCACAAGATCTGCCTGCCCATGCGCACACAGCCATGCGGACCACTGTACGCACCCACCGCCCCAGTCCCGCACAGCACCACCGTGGCTGTACAGTGACATGGCCAAGCGGTGCGAAGGCAGTGGCACAGCCATGTACCCGGTGCACGCATAGACCACTAGCGATGCACACCCACACATGCAGTGCCACAAGACTGTGCTGAGTGTACCATGTGGCGTGCACGTCAGTGGTGTCAATGGATGGTGGCCATGCCCCGCCGCCTATCCCGCAACACAGCATGCACAGAATATCCTGGAAGAAAGGCACTCACCTGCATTGGCTGGATCCAGGCGCTGTTGTTGGATGGGCCCGGAAGCCTGTGGCTGTTGCCCTGCATCCCCTGCCTCCCAGCATTGCCATGCCTCCCTGGCTCTTTGTCGCTCCTCAGGGCCTAGGGTGCAAACATGGAGAGGGGAACATCAGTACAAACCAGTAGCAAAGGCCCCCCCGGGTGTGTGTGTGATCCCGCACAGCCCAGCCGTGCCGCAACCCTACCACCACCACCGCCCACACTGGACTGCCCCCGCTGTGTGGTGGACACATGCCCACCGCGATACCCGTATGGACGCAACCAGTGTATGGATGGAGCACCTACCTGGATGTGGCACTGCACCTCGCCTGGCACGTGCCCATAGACGGGCAAGCCTGTCTGGGTCCCTCCGCTGGAGGTCCCCGTAGCAGTGGCGACACTGCTCTGCTGTTCGGCCGATCCCTGTGGCCTCTTCTAGTGCCACTGCCACCTCCTCCCAAACTGCACTCCTAGCCCTGTCCAGGGGGTCATCCCAAAACAGGGCCCCAGCATGGGGCTCCACAATGGCCACCAAATTGGACAGCTCCAGTGGGCTCCAGACAGCAGTTCTCCTCCATGCCATCACTGCTTCAGATAGGATCACAAAATGACGCTCTATAGCGCACGTCCGCTACGTGCAGATGCTGCGTGGTACAGTGCTGCCATTCCCCATTGCGCTGTCAATGAACAGCACGATAGGGGTGCACCCATGCGGACGCATGGCACCTAGGGGACAAAGGTCAGGCACAGGGTGAAGGTTCTCTCGTGCATGGACCGCCACAGCACGATTGGTACTCCCTGCGTGTAGCGCGGTTGGGTGCCAGTGTGAGCCGCCCTGTAGTGGCCTACCGCGCTGTGGCTACACGGCACCTACGGCGCCCCAGTGCAAGAGCGCCATACATGTGAACAGTGCACTAGCACCACTGGCACAGTGGTGGCCGTGCCCTCCACTGCCTCCCGCGCACAGCACGTCAGCAGCGCGGCAGATGTCAGTGTCAGCACCCCAGGCATGCGCTGTTCAGTGTCTACTGTGCACGTCACAGAGCTGTGCCCTTGCCTGAGCACGTTCAACACAATTGCGCAAGGGGCAACGGCGCGCTATTCAGCCGGCATATGCAAATTAGCTCATCAGCGGTTCAATGGCGCAGCTACTGCATGAGCATCCACTTAAAATTGAGCCTCACCTCATTTGTATGCGTTGCGCTATATAAATGCGACATGGAGCTGCAGAGGCCATAGTCTGGTATTGCAATCTATTGTGGTGAGTTGCATGCTGTTTGGGAGTGTGGACTGTGGCGTGTGGGAGATGCATGGTACTGCACAGTCAGAGATAACACCTGTCATTCCCACAGGATCAATGATGACCAAACGTGAGGAGGAGGATCAGAGACGTGGGAGACGGAGGAGGCCCAACTTTACCAAGGCAGAATCAGATGCCCTGTTTGAGGCCTACCTTGACCAGGAACCGCTGCTCAGCGGGGAACACCACAGGCCCATGCGGCATGGGGTGAGGTGGCACGTGCCGTCAACCAGTATGGCAACCACCAGCGGTCCGTGCAGGAGTGCAAGAAGAAGGTGGGCATGGACAGGAGAAGGATTAAAGATAAGGTGGCTGCCATCAGGGCAGCACGAGTTGTGACTGGTGGGGGATAGCCAGCTGTGCAACGCCTGACGCCACAGGAAGAGCAGGTTGCTTGCAGCATGTGGTATTGTGCCATCGAGGGTGTTCCAGGTGGTGGCTTCCAGATGGGTGGTGGCCCGTCACTGCATGGTAGGTCCTGATCTGTCACTGTGGGGGGGGGGAGAGAAATGCCACAGCGTAAGGCAGATACATTAATGCTACTGTGTTCCCTTATAGCTCCTGAGCATCTACATGGGTCGGTGGTGGGCTTGTCCACTGAGGGTGATACCTTGGACACAGAGGAGGGCCCATCCACCTCCACAGGTGTCCGAGGGTCAGGACGACAGTGGGCCCACCTGGCTGTCCGGACTGATGGTGATGGAGCAGGTGTGGAAGAGGCCCTGCCCGTGTCCCAGCGTGACAGTGTCCATGGATGCCAACATGCTGAGACTCGGAATGGTGCCAGATCCGTCACTGATGATGATGGAGCTCACATCGTGGACAGTGATACGTGTGGGCCACAGGATGGCCGCACAGCAGGTTACAGCCATGGGTGGTGCCACCGTAGAGGCCTGCGTGACATCACAGTCCCAGCTTGTGCCTGTCTGCACCAGTGGGGCAGCACTGGTGTGTGTCCAGGACAGTGTGGCTGTTGCGGCCACTGCGGTGGCACCGTTGAGCCCTGGAGAGCAGTGGCCGGAGGGGCAGCATCCGCAGTCAGCCAATGGTGATGGGGGGGGACAGTGTCGGGGGCAGCGTCAGTGCATCGCCTGTGGACATGCCCAGGCATGGCCCTGGTGTGCAGCGCTCAACCTCAAGGGGTACTGCCCAGCACGGCCGCGAACACCATGAGGGACAGCATGCCAATCAGGCAGATGAGCACACACGCATACTCCATGAATCAGTGGATCAGCAGTTGTGGCTTGTGACGGTGGTGGATGCACTCAGTGCGGTCCTGCGCCAGGCAGAGGAGCGGCGCAGCAGGGACACCGGTCTACTCCTGGCAGGGATGGACCGGCTGCAGGAGGATGTGACCACCGCCATTGGCAGGCAGACACAGGCATTCACAGCTGTCATTGCCACAATGGGCAAATAGTTATTTGCCCATGCACCACAGACACCATGCAGTGCCATGTCCACCCCCCCATTCCCGGCATCGTGCGACACCAGGTTCAGCTGTGGGCATCCCGAGCACACCTGAGACAAGCATGTTCGGTGAACTGCAGACCCCTGCTTGAGAACGGTCGCGTTCCCACAGCTGCACCCCTGGGGGACCATCGGTGCCACCCCATGAGACCACTGGTCAGCCTGTCACTGCTGGTGGGTCTCGGCGGGGCCACCCATGCATCCGTGGCACTGTGCCGCGTGACTGACCTGTCTCCCACCATGGCTACTGTCTGACGCTGCCCTGTGTGCAATGTGTTGTTCAATGTGCAATGCATGGGTGGGGTACCCGGCCCTGCACACACACACGTTCCATGTGCACACCCTCCCAGCTGCTGGCCACTGTGGCGTGTGCATGATGATGCCTGCATTGCACTGTCCACCACTGTGCAATGGTGCCCAGTGTCTGAGACACGCACAATGACAGGCACTGGGTGTGGTGGTCTGTGGACGTGTGTGTGGCTAGGGGTGGCGGTTGGGGTCAGCGTGCCTCCTACCCTTTGTGCATGTCTTGTGGGGTATGTGTGTGCGTGACCGCGTGCTGTGTTAGGCCTTGCCCATCCCTGACGGTGTGTGCGGTTCCATGCTCAGCCAATTCCCTTTATGACATGCGCCCCTGGGGTTTTTCCGTGTGTGTTTGTGGGTTGTGCACTTGCCATTGGTGGTTGCACATGGCCCCATGACTTACCTGGGTTGGTTGAAGTGCTCCTCTGTGATGGTGTCCTGGTGCAGCTGCGCCATCCGGATCAGTCAGGGGTCCCGTGGACCAAGGGGGGGCTGCCCATCACCATTTGCACCAGCGTCCTCATCGTCCCCATCACCATCCCCCTCTTCGACCTCTACAGCTATCCCACAGTTGTTGGCCATGTTGTGCAGGATGCAACAGGCCAAGAATAGCCTGCAGGCCTTCGAGGGGCTGTACTGTAGGGCACCGCCAGACGTGTCCACACAATGGAAACGTGCCTTCAGCATCCTGAACATCCGCTCTATGACATTGCGTGTGGTGGCATGTGCCTCACTGTACCGTTGCTGCGATGGGGTCGCGGGGCCGCCGGTATGGTGTGAGCAGCCAGGGACGGGGTGGACATTAGTTTGGTGATCAGCGTCGCTCTGCCATGGGCCATCTAGGCCAGTACCCATGTCAACTCTGACTATGCCCCTCCCAAGATCCATGTCTTTCTGTGTGATTTGCATACTCATCCAATAGGTGGCCAGTGGGGATGTCCCCACTCTCGAACCTGTGGCATAGTGCAGACTGGTGCCAGATGAAGGCATCATGTGCTCCCCCAGGGTGCATGGCACAGACATTGGTTATGCACCCCCTAGCATCGCACACCACCTGGCAGTTGATGCTGGCATAGCCCTTCCGATTAATGTATGCAGCACCTTCTGGGCCAGCTGGCATGCGGATGGCCACATGGGTGCAGTCAATGGCCCCGAGCACACCAGGCATATGTGCTACCCTGTGGAACTCTTGTATGTGTGCTGTGCCCTCCGCCTGTGTGCTGGGGAAACGGATGTATTCCGCAGCATGTGGCAGCAGTACGCCGAGGAATTGTCGCGGTAGGTGTGGCCGACTGGGTTATGCCTGTTTTGTCCCCTGTTGGTCTCTGGAAGGTGCCCGTGGCGAGCAGGCACATGACAGCTGTCACCTCCGTCTCCACCGACAGAGCATGGCTCCGTCGTGTGGGTGCCTGCATCTCATCACTGCACAGCCGCCTCAGGATCACCCGGTTCAGGAGATACGGCCCACTATCTCGGTGTCACTGTAGTGCTTGAAGCTGGTGCAGGCTCGGTACCGCCTGTTGGGGGCATACCACCGATGGGCCCTTCCATGGCTGCGCCTCCCTCTGCCTACCTTCTCACACCCCTCATTACTGCCTCCATCTGAATGGTGGCACTGGCCATGTCCCTGGCTTGTGTTCCCCCCCCCCGGCAGCTGTATTCTCATTCCCCCTGCTGTCCTTTGTGCTACTCACTCCCCCTGCACCGGGAACACCTCCAAGATTTGGCTGTCCTGCCCACTGTCACTGCCCTCAGTCCACTGTGGCACTTCCCTTTCACTCCTGCACAGTGGCATAGGCTCCCCGCTCCTGTCCTGTTCCTGGTTGTTTCCAGGTGTGCTCTGTCCTGCTCCTGCCCAGTCCTGCTCACTGCTACCCTCTGCCTTGTTGCCGTCACCTCGCTCCCACCTCTGGCTTCCCTGTAGCGTTCTTGCACCTCTCTCTTGTTCCTTTTTATTTTGGATCATTTCTGCTATCGCGCAACTTCCGCTTGCTCCCCTACTGCGCATGGCGCATGCTGTTGAATATCGCACTGTGCCATTTATTCATGGTTCCTCCCTTCAGTTGCATGCATTCATTACCATTGCACTCTTGCGCATTGCGGGTGCAGCTGCCTCTGCTGAATATCGTGACAATGGAGCATTTTTGACTTGGCGCTTGAGATCTCTGTTGCGCATGGCGCAACCCTTTTGAATATCTGGGCCCAGGTTTAAACAGCAATCGGTGAGACTGCATTTCACTCTTTCCTATGTATTTCTCCCTATGGGTAACACCTATAATCACTGAAGAGGCTGACAACTGCTTCAAATTGTTTTTGGAATTGATTTGTTCACAGACCCTTTACAGGATACCCCCGACTCCTACTGTACAAGGATATATGGCAAATGACTGTTAGCTTTTTGTGGACGTTTTCTCCTTTTATTATGCATCCAGAGATTTTCTTTATTGCCATATATGAGCAAATCGATACTGACTGTCTGTATCTGCAGAACTTAATAAAAATAAAAGTTAAAAAAATAATGAAAACCTTTAAAATGCAATAACTTTTTAATGGATTAATACTTTTTCACCAAATCTTCAAAAGGCCTATCGGTGACTCAAGAACGTTCTACACTAAGCTTCAGACCAAAATCCCAAGCCGTTTCTGTACAGCGGTGTGACAAACAATTTGACCAAAAACGGTAATTTGCACATTTTGTGACACTCCGTATCTCTGCACCCACATCCCCGACCTCAGCAAAACATGGCACATCAAGCAATCTTTGGTTCTTGATGGTGCGTGCAAAATGTCATGGAAATCGGTTGAACAGTTGTGAAGTTATAAAGTGCAAAATTTTGAGTTTAACATAGAAGTGAAGAATGAACCCGAACTGTAGGGGTGCAACCACACCCCTATAATAACACTGTATCTCCGTATCCACATACCTGCCCGGAATGAAACTTTACACATCAAAAGATCTTTGGTCCATGATGGTGCATACAAAATTTCATGCAAGTTGGTTGAATGGCTGCAAAGTTATTAATATGCAAAAAGCACACAAAAAAGATTCCTCATTTAGTTACATGAAGTTATTAAAGTGCAAAACTGAGTTTAACATGGAAGTGCAGAATGAACCCTAACTGTAGGGGCGCGACTGTGCCAATTTTATACATATGTACAGTTCCAAAATTCTGAAGTTCTTTGTTTAGTTGGCACAGCCCATTTACTACACATAGGGCTTCTTTAATTTTCTACAAGGTAATGCATTGTGTTTTTAAATTCATGTTTCATTTTATAAAAACAGACATCTTGCATGTAATTCATAATATGTTTATATGTTACAGCAAGTCTAATGGTTATAAGAAAACAACACATGTACTTTGTGTTCCAGAAGTTCACACAAATACCTGGAGAAGGCACTCATAACCATAAGAGATATCAGAACCGTTGATACAAAACGCATGCTATACATGTAATATGGGGATTCAGGTTATACAGTATCACAGTGCAATGCATCATGGAAACGCATACAAATTATCAGAAAAGAATTTTGGACAACACTCTTGCTCCAAGAGAAATACTGAATTCTCCAGTAGATTTTTCTCTTATCTCAAAGGTGTTCAGCTTCAGCCTTTGTCTCTGCTAGCCATGCCCTCAGACTGTACATCATAACCAAGCTATAACGTAACTACAGGTTAGAATTGCTATTATGTTAAGCTTGTATTTGCCTTCTTTTTTTTCTCTTTATGTCCGCTGCTCACGCTTGGTCTGGTCATGGATCCCTGCCGCCTCACACCCACGAGCCACATTCCCAATACCCCCCACGGCTTCCCCCCAGGGTGGGGTCGTGGCATCTGGCCCATAGTGCCGTGAACTTTGGGATAGATCGGGAGTTGGCCTGGGAGCAATGAAGGCGGCGGGGCAGAACGTACTGGCGCCAGCTACTTGCGGTACCCCCGGCCTCCATGTGGGGACCATCATGTGCCAGGCACTCTCCCCCTGGAGAAGGAGAGGAGTCTACAGGATGCCTCATCCTTCTCCCCCGGCCGGCCCTCAGATGCCCTGGGTCCATTCCTGAACCCGGGTCACCAGCGTCGCAAGTGGAATTCCAACTGCTGCACCGATGGGCTGGCATATTTGCCTTCTTTAATACACCACCAGGATGCTATGCTTACCTGGGGGTATCACAGTGCTTTTGTGCTCTTTTTGGTTTATCATTGGGGGCATGTACATCTTTAATAAAAAAAAAGCATAGAATGGTTGTTTCTGCCTTCTTGGGTGGCAGTAAAGTAGACAGCACTGAAAAAAAAATTCTTCACATTTCAGATGACTGCTGCTACAAATGCTGAACCATTGTTGTAAGTTTTCTTCTTTTTTCAAAAACAATCAGAGCCGTGTTTTGCATTTTTCAATACTGTTATCTACATAGTGCGTAACAGAACATTTTGTATAACAGAAGTCACAGACAACACAGCACTTTAATGCATTGTTTGCAGCTGTTATGCACTGAAGTGGTCTGCTGTTGTCCATGGGCATCTTAGGTAATTGGAGTCATGCAGCGGATAATTGACAGAACATCAGTATTTCACAGCATTTCACAAATTCTGAAAACTATGTTAACACTGCCACTGAGGCCACCATTACAGTTGTAAGAGTGATTTCACATATATTCTTAGGGTACAACACCCATGAACCGAAACTGAACATTTTTGGTACTCTATGAATGTGAGACTGCTCTGACAACTGTAAGAGCAGTCTTAGTGGGTGTACTACTATATTATCAAGGTTGATCAATAATGTATTAAAAATTCAAAACTCTTCCCCTGAATTTGCTAATTTCTAGGGCATCTGCACATGTTACTGTGGCAACCATTTCTCTTGAATCTCCACCAGCCCCATTCTGCACTCTCTACCATGTGCTATCATCTTGTTAATGTATGGAAGAGAATACTGTAATTGAAACATTAGCATACAACCCAGTTACACCTCTCCTGCTATGAAGGTCACGCTGCTAGACTGTTTTGCCCATTTCACAATCTTAGTACAGACTTTCTTCAGTGTCACTGTGCTTCTAATGAGGAACTCAACTGTTTCTGAGAAAGCAGAATGCTTAGTGAGAACAGAACATCTGCAATTAGTTTTCTCCTCTGTACATTACACACTAGTAGATGGTGAGGGAATACAGGTTCTCACAAAATTGTTTCCAAGATAGCCTTCTTAAGCTGAAGGTTGCCAAGATAACCCTGTAGAGCTGTGGGCTCAAGGGTTAAAGAGGCTACCATTTCTTTAAGGCCTGCAACATTACCATTCTCACCTTCTCCTCCACTGTCTTATCTTTCTTTGAGCTATAAACACTGTTTCACATCATATCTGTTTTCCAGGAAATATTTTTCTGTGATTGTAATGAAACATTTGCATGACTAGCCAACCCTGGTAGCAGAGCGGTTTTACTGTGAGGTTACCACATCTGAGCAATCCGGCCTAATTGATTTTGTTGGTTGGGCACGTGTCCTTTGCCGTCATGAAGTCTGGCCAGATTTTCAGGAGTTCGTCTGGGTCATAGTGGTGCACAGTAATCAACTGTGAGTAGCGACACTTGTTATACTCTATCTTGTGTCCATTGAACAGGGATTTTGGAGACTCTGTAATATTGACTTTAAGCTTCTCCAGACAAACCCCGACGAAGGCATCTTCCACGTGGAAGGGTCTGATAACATGAGCTATATCATAAATCTTCCTCGCCATGTCTGCCGAAAACACATAGCCTGGCCCACCACAATAGGGAGGAAAATAATTGGGTTCATAGAGTTCAACAGGAAGATTATATCTGTACCACTTAGCTCGGACTGGCCTTGTTCCTGCTACTACATAACCCGTAAAATAGTTCTTTCTTGTTGGCATTCCAGGATTGAGGAACCGGACTAAGTATTCAGTATTTAAAAACATGTCCCCATCGATTTTTATGACATATGATGCATTAGGACAAAAAAGTGTTCACCCACTGCAATCCCATCATTGTTTTGATGGTCAGGTTGATGTGGGAGTCAATGAAGTCTTGCTGAATGATGTCTCGGAATGTCATGCTTTCCTCCTCCAACATGTTTTGGAGTAGGTCTGTAAACTGTTTTGATATCGCGATTAAGAACAGTCTTACAATCGAGACGCCAGGCACCAAGCTCTCATTGCCCCAGGTCTTTCGGATTGCATGTCTGTTGGCAAGCTCACTCGCGTGTGTTAGGATCAGAAGAACCAGAAATGGGTCTTTCTGCTTGCACTTGTCTGGTTCATTGAGAATAAAGGTATAGTTATAGGGATAAACAAAGTCAAGGGGGTATTTGACAATCGAAGAGGTTACAGTGCGATTTCTATTCATCTCAGAAGATAGACTGTATTGCTGGTATCTTGTTGTAAGTGAAATATTAAATGATATTAGGAAGACGAACAGGAACATAAATGTTAAGAGTAAAAGAAATGCACACGACCCTTTCTTGTTTCCAACATCTCTGTTCTTCCAACCTTCAAAGCTCTCTGATTTTCTCTTGTGCACCTAAACAAAATAAACAGGGAGTTATAACAGTTTCAGGGTTACTTAACAAGAAAAAAATATTGATGTTTTGAGAAGGTCCCCAGTGGCGTGCCCTTTATGATTAACATTCATAATATGCATTCAGACATTTCTAAGTTTATTTTATTACTCTGTCAAGCATTTTTGGCACCCTGGTATGAAAAACACCATGCAAAATAAAACTGTATTGTACCGTAATGTATTATAACTGGCCATTCATTTTTTCAGTGTAGACAGCCAGTTATTTGCTGTAGTAACCAGCTGGTTATTATGGCAGACGCATGCATTCAGCAGCTGCGATCTCAAGACAGTCTTGAGTGTAGCGCTCAGACAGCGCTTTTTTCAGCAATGAAAGCCATTGCTGTAAAAGTAATGATTTGAACAGCTACAACTGTAGACAAAAAACCCTACAACTTAATCTAAGCTTCAGATAAATCTTTTTTAATCCAGCGGAGTACTGATTTATTTATTTGCTTCTGATGACCGGGTAAGTACACTAGGCAACAGATCTGCCTATTTTTCAGGCACGACCTGGAGTACCAAGAAAAATGCAGACATTTCTACATACACGAGTAGCAGGTGCAAGACAATAACATCATCATAAACAGTACAGGTATCCACGCAGGGATACAAGTAAGTGATTTAAAACCAGCTTTCATTTTTGACCGGAAAAGGATCCTCTGCAGCCCAGTCAGTGCTAACGTGAAACCTCCTTCTCTGCTAAAAATAGGAGAAAAAAAACTAATGGGTTGGCACTGCAGTTCAGTTTGGGACACAGACTCACCTTAAACTTTTAGTTATTTATAAATTCAAGGAACCAGCATGTAATGGACTTGCTTAGCTTGGGGGGGGGGGGCCAAGAAGGGGGGAAAAACTGATGGGCAGAAATTATATAAAATAAAGTATCGGTGGGGTGCTTACTCAAATTTAATACAAACCCTTGTGGTGTGATGCTTCAGTAAACACCTCAGGCTTCACTCTTGGGGTTTACACAGCATCACACCCTGCAGATGTGTATCTAAATTCTGGTATGGCACACCACCCCATGCATTGTTCTCTATACAATAACCAGTGGCACCTTGTGTCGCTCAGTAATCTTCCCTACTGAAATACCATAACTGGGTGTGACATCACATACAGTTATTACTGCATTTTTGTTTATATGTACATTTATGGATTTTTCCCTGTTTTCTCCCCGACCCAGGACCTCAGCAGACACGTATGTGTGCGGAGGCGCATGCGCACGCTGGGTACCGGTTCGTCCCCTTCTGCCCCACCCCTGGCTAGTGTAACCAGCCCCTTATGCCTCCGCTTCCCACCAGACCTCCACCCGGTGAAAGCGGAACTACGGAGGGTGCGGGCAACCATCCCAAGAGGGGACAGCTGCCTTGCGGCTGCTCAGTCCCGCTCCCTCCCTAGGCTGACTCCTCGAGGTCATTCCCGAATCTGGGTCACTGGCGTAGCGTGAGGTAAGGTGTGCAGTGCCTCAGCCCTCAGTGCCACCAGGGCAGCATTATTACTGCATTTCTGCCTTGCGATGAACAGCCAGCGCAAAATGATAGAAGCCTGCTGAAAATGTTACCCCCCCAAACTAAAGCCTAAACAAATGTCATCACTCTCTTTCTCTCACACAAAGTATGAACATTTTGTTGAGAATGATCCAAATAATGAAAAATGCAGTTCAACGGTTTTTAAATTAGCACCAGAGTTGTTCCGATATTGCTGTATGCCAAATCAGATAGCGATTGCAAAGTTTTTCTCAGTTAAGGGCCAGATGTTTGAAATGGTTTGTTTCACTTTTTCAATCTTTTACTCTCAAGAAAAGTGGCAGAGTTGTTCAGTGTCTCAGTTTTAAGAAGTTTAGGTGATATAGTCTTGGTTTTGAACTGATTCTGTATTCTCATTGATGATGAGTCACAACTTATAACCTTCTTCAAGAGAAGGACCCGAAAACTCAACTTCCTTTCACCAGTTACTATTAAAAAAAAAAAAAATGTGCCTGTTGAGTTTTATTTATTTTAAACATATCCTCCATGTGAGAGGACCTCATAAACCGTGTGCGTTTAGCTCTTGAAGTCTATGGGTCATCACACACCAAGGGTGTGTAAAAAAAAAAAAAAAAAATCCTCATAACACACACTTGCATTTGCCTTTTTCTATACACACTGTACCATATCATGCGGTACTGTATAGCTTAGCTGCACCACGGATACAATCATATTTTATACCACCCAATGGTGCATAAATTAGGTAAATCATATTGTTTTAAGATATTTATTTATTTTCACCTAGAACACCATTTATTTAACTTAGAACATGTTATTTCCACTTACCAACTCATGGCCTACCTTAGTCAATCCAACCTCCTCTGTGCCCAACAGCATGGCTTCTGCAAGTGGCATAACACTACAACGGCCCTGGTAGAAGACACCAACTTCCTCCATGTGTGTCTGGATGAAGGCCATCTGGTGGGCTCCATCTTCATTGAGCTGATGAAGGTCTTTGACCTGGTCAGCCACACACTGTTACTCACAAAACTGTGCACACTTGGTCTCTCTCTGCCAGCACTGTCCAGTGGTTTAGCAGCTACCTCACTGAACAATCCCAACAAGTTAGGATCAATAGAGTCTGCTCCGATTCCAGACTTGTCACTGTAGGGGCACCACAGGGATCTGTACTGGGTCCCCTCCTCCTCACAACACCCTCCCATCAGCTTGCTCCACCTCATCAACACTACTCTATGCAGATGACGCAGTCATCAGTGCTAAGTGGACCTAGCCAAGAGGCTCCTACATGTGATCTACAACACAATTTTGTATTGCTTGAGCAATGGTTCCAACAGAACAAACTTGTGCTAAACTACAAAAAGACAGTGCTTTTCACCAGCGCACAGAAAAGAAACAAGGTCTCCCTGCTAGCTATCTTCAACACGGAGGGTATAGCCCTAGAACAGATTGACTCATTTAAATACCTGGGCATCACGACAGATCAGTTACTCACCTTCGCACACCACGCTGACCAGCTGGTTTGCAATATCAATGGGAAACTTGGGGCGCTCTGTAGGTTGAGGCATAACTTTACCACCGAGGCCAAAAGAGTGGCAGTCAGTTGCTCCATCCTCCTTATGATGGATTACGGCATCCTGATCTATGTGGCTGCCCCAGAAACAGTCCTAAACAGGGTCAAGACAGGGTTGAACAAAGCTTTTTGCTTTGCCACCAGTGCCACCAAAACCACCCACACCTGTACACTTTATATCCGCACTAACTGGCTATCTCTTACTGACTGGCTAAAGTATCAGACCTGTCTGATGGGAGCAAAAGCACTCCTGGGCCCCACCTCCCTTGGCATACAAAAGTTTCTAACCCCTTCCCAAAATACGTATGCCACCAGGAGCTCGTCCTTCTGCAACCTCTCTGTCCTGCTCTGCAGAACTAGCCAGGCCAAACGTTCTTTTGTGACAAGGGCCCCTCAGTGGCTAAATGCTCTGGTATGCCACTTCAGGAGATCACAAATATTGGACAGTTCAAAAAAGAACTAGTGAAGTCACCTGCACCTGGCCCATGCAGCTGTCACTAACAATTGCACCTTCCCGTCCCACCAAACACTCTCAACCCTCCTGCCAGCCCCTGCTATTTCCTCATTACTGTGTAACCCACTCAGTATAGTGGGCTGCTATGTCTTGTATGTGATGACAAAGTCATAATTTAGTTGCCTCTCATTTTGCCTGTTTGACTATTGTAACCAGACTATAAAATGTGCTTGCATGTACCGATTTTGTTGTACCACTTTGTTAACTGACGTGAAACCTTTGTAAATAACCATTTATGCTCAAAAGGTATACATTCGATCATTTTAAATACATAAATAAAAATAAGAATCTGGAAATAGAACACAGAGAAAAATGGCCAGATAGAGAACTTTCAATGGAAAGAAAGGCAGTTTTAAGCTAAAACACCAGTAAACACACTACAAATGGTGTGGTGTGTGTATATACATATATACACACACACACACACACACAACGTACATACACACACACACACAGTATATATTTATTTATACAATGGGGTGAAGGATAAATGAGTGTGATAAAAACACGTATCTTCACTGTGGTGACATAACCACATGAGATACTTCATGTTGTGACATCACAGCTTGAGATAAATCATGTGGTGACATTATCACTGTGCGTGATATTTCACTGCTGCCTGCAGCCCACTCAGTTACCATAGCAAAACATTCTCAGGCGTTTCCTATACTCTGACTCACTCCCAACCCATTGCTGTGATCCTCTCAGCTTGACTGCAACCAGAATTCTAAAACAGACACCTTCACAAAACATTTTCTTTCTCACTGCTGCCTGAAGCTAACTTACTTAGCATAGCAAAACACACTCAGCTTTTCCCACAGAGTTTGTAACACTGCCAGCCCATTCAGAAAATCTCACACACAGAAACAGCAAACGCAGAAACAGCAACAGAACACAAAAAATCATAACAATACTTCTGAAACTACATTACCCCTATTGTATAAATCAAACACATGATGTGCAGATCGTGTGCTATGGAAAATATCTTCACTCACCGTCGTGAGCTCTGGATACGCTCACTGGTGCCTTGGCGCGAAATCCAAACTCACTCTGAGTGAAGATATTTTCCATATCACACTCCTGCCCATCATGTATCCCCTATATATCAAATACATAATGGGTTTCAGTGGAATATGCATTCATTTATCTCCACACAAGTGGTAAGACCTTTATAGCTAACTTGTGGCTTCGCCACTTGTAAGTTATGGGTCTTACCACTCACTAGTGGAGACAAATGTGTTATTCCACTGCAACCCTTCATATACTCCCCATTTTTTTTTTTTTTAATCTTATTAACTAGGTAAAATCTCAAGGGCAAAAATGCCCATTTTTAAGTGTGGCCAGGGATACAGCAACATAAGACAAAGAAAGACAATAAAATTAAACATTAAAATTACAAAATGTGCTTTGCAACATGGAAGATTTTACACTTGAACGGACTAGGAATACCATCCTCCAGAAGATAACCAGAAACTGCATTCCATGGTTTAACAGTATTTATAAAATGGGGAAGGTATTTTGGCTATTCGGATTGGTCCTTAGCCGTACATTACAAATGTCTAATGCATGGCTAAAACCAGAAACCCCATGTAGAATACATAGTCCCGGTTTGCACGGCCAATATATTGCACTAATAGCAGATTTGGAGGCGTGGTCACTGTGGGTGAATGCAGGGCACGCATCAGTAGGTGTGTCCCTCATTCCCCAATAAGCCAGCATGCAGGCGCCACACCAGGAATATATAATGCGGCAAGCACATCTAAGGAAATGTCCACTGCCATGAAAGCCAAGCTAGTCATGCAGCGGCACCTCCCGACGTGCCTTTCCTGGTGAAGCATGCTAGTAAAAATGGCGGCAGTCACTGCCACCACAATGCTGACTTCAGGGGTGCCCAATCCCCTTCGGCATGCCCTGAATTAGTTCATGTGCCGATGGGGGAAGCCCACTCCCCGTCGGCATAATGCCCCCCTGGCTCTAGCCCCTCCCGTCGGTATGTGCGACAGGGTGCCCAATCCTGTTAGCTAGCCCCCAAAACACTCGGGTGGCACACTGGAGCCCCCACCAGCATGCCAAATGCCCTGTAAAAAAAACAAGAAAAAATGGTCCCCTGATTTGTTTTTTAACCCTGTAAAAGAAGGAATGGTCCCTCGTGGTCTGTCCTGCTCCCTCCCCAACCCGTGCCCACCCTCTGTGCACCTGCCTCCCCACACCCCCTCACTCCATACATACCTCTGGAGTCTGAAGCAACAATCTTAGTGGACCGGAATACATCTGTACTCTTCAAAGCTGACTGCGAACTGAAGAAATGCCAGTAAGCTGTATAATGGCATAAATAGGGCTTTTCAACTTTAGTGCATATCTCAGGCATTTTTGAATGTTTGCACCAAATTTTCAACATGGGGTTATTGGGGGCCTCCCAGCAGATTCAGTCACTGTCATGGTGTTATTCGGTCCCGAAAGGTGATTTTGCGGTCACTGTGCGGAATCACCTTTCGGGATCGATTAATGAAATGGCAGTGCCACTGTTCATGAGGTGGGCTCTCAAAAAGCCTATGTTGCAAATTTGGTGGAAAACCCCATAAAATGACCGTTTTACGAGCATGCGTTGTGCAGTTTCCACGCACGCTCGTAACTTTGTAATAGTTTCACTCCAGATTTTCAACATTGCCATTTTCCACACCTTCTTATGATTTATGAACAGTACAGCTATCATTTTACGTATCCTGGCCAAAATGTGTTTTTGCACTTCTGGCACAGAATTGCGTGGTCGCTGTGCAAAATCAGTTTTCGGGACAGTTTGAGAAAATTACAGTGACACTGTTCATGAGCAGAGGTCCAACAATGCATATGTTGAAAATTTGGTGACAAAAGTCCATAAAATGACTGTGTTACAGGCGTGCATTGCGCAGTTTCCATGCACCTTTGTAACTTCGCAAATTTGCAATATTTTCATGCCAGATTTTCAACACTGGCATTTTTCACACTTCCTTATGAACAGTACAGCTGTTATTTTTCACATCCTGCCCAAAATGCGTTTTCGCACCTGTGGCTCACAGTGGCATGGTCTCTGTGGGAAATCAACTTTTGGGACAGATTAACAAAATCACAGTGCCACTGTTCATGAGGGGAGGTCCCAAAATGCCTATGTTGAAAATGTGTCTTCAGGGTGGGGGTGAGGCTGGTGTCAGTTCAATACTTCACTGCCATTCCTGTTATGCATCTCTGACTTCTGCACTATCGATGCTAATGCCAGCGAGACAACATTCGGCATTGACAAATGCTTGTTATAAGTGCAATAAGTCACTCTGGGATGGGTGTTAGTTCTAAAATGCACACCTAATCGTGTCCTAGTGCTTAAAAAAGTAGAAAATCTTCAACCTACATAGATGATGCAGTCAAAACTGACTCAGAGTTGAGGAAATACAGAAAACTATGGGTTGCCTCATGTAGGGGTCGGCAATGCAAAGTGGAAGTAGAATGTACCAACTGCAATAAGGTAGTGCAGAATTATATTTTTGTTGGACTGCGAGGGTACTGAGGTTGGGAGTAGGATAATGCTGGGCCAAAATAAAATTCTGCTAGCAGAATTATCATGAAAGCCAGAAGTTCACTTCCACAAAATTTCAGCATCCACATTGGCAACTTCCATGAAATTCTGACTTGGAACAGCAGAATGAATGTACAGTATGTACTGCAGACTGATGTAGTAAACTGTGGAATGGCGTTCTGCAGAACATATCACTCTGCTGTCTATAAAACTGTGGCGTGATTGCATATTGTGGAGTGATGTATTATACTGTGGAATGGAATTCCACAGAAATGTTATTCTATAATTCATGTGTATCGTTCCATAATTCAGCCAGAAAATTTTAGGGACATCGTGAATGCTATTCTCTAATTAGTTCAGTATGCATCGTTTGTGACATATCCAACTTTGCAAGATATTATTGTTATGCTTTGATGGCCAACATTAGTACTTTTAAACACACACACACACACACACACACATATATATCTCACACACACATATATATAAAACGTAATTATTAATAAATTATTTCCTTTTGGCTGGTATGTGGCAATGTGTCCATTTATTAATTTATTTTTATATATTCTACCCCCCCCCCAGTCACCACTCCCTGGAAACTTCCTCAGACAACACTTGTGGCGTCTCCCCCCTGGCCTAAGATACTCCCAGCCTGAGTCCTCCTGCTGCCCTGAACTCCATGCCTTACCTGCAGAAGACTGCCTGGCTTGTACCCCCAGGGCAGGGCCGCTTCCACTTCTGGCATTCCTTGAATCCAATATCCACTGCAGGCAGGGTGATGGTCGAAGGATATCAGGAAGAGGAGGGCAGGATCCGACAGTGGGCGTAGGACTGTGGTGTGTTGTTGTCCTCCCAGGGAACAAGGTTCTTCCTTGTTCGTGCGTGATAAGTCCCTTCCCCCACAGTGAATGCAGATGTGCAGTGACGTCCAGGGAGGTGTGCAGGCTTCCACGCACACCCACAGGCATCTGCTGCGGCCCACCTCGCTACATACTGAAGACCAGCAGCTCAATACCCATCAACCACTGCTGGGAGGCATAGCATTGCCGAAGTCTTCAACCCTCCCTCCCCTCCCTAGAGAAGGTGAGCTCCTCTCCGGCTGACCACCAGTGTCCTCAGCTCGCTCCTGAGCCTGGGTCACCAGCGTGGTGCAAGGTGTGGCGTCCAGCGTCTCAGTCCTCAGCAGTATCGGGCCGTCATGTCAATGCATATTGAACCAATTTGAGAGCATTTTCCACAATGCTGATATTACAATAGCCATGTGCAGCAATGAAGCCAGCAGTTGACATTAAACAGAAGCAGTTAAATCTTCATATACACAGATTTAAAAGATATAACTAATAAACTGATATTGGGTAACTCAAATATACAGTGGTTTCACTCAAAGTACTGTACACACAGTTTATCATTTGTGATGGAGCAGGATCTTCATAGCTCACTCAAGACTCCGCCACGCGTGAGTTACGGTATTGCCTCTTCACCAGTGATGGGAACCTGCATATATTTTGAGTCAGCAGTTAAAAGGAAAACCAGCACTGATCAAAACCATGGGACTATAATCATTACACCAGCCTGAAAAAAAGATGTGCGATACCTGTAATCTAACATCAGCGTCTCTTAATTGCAAGTGCTCAGTGCAGGTGATTACCAGGTACATCTGTAAAAATGACAGCCACATCTATGGTGCAGCAGATCTCCCTTTCAACATGATGCCTTGTGCAATTTATGCAAAAATGTGCTTTCTTAATGCCTTTGAGAATGAGCATTTTAGCATGAAATGCGTGACACCTGCACTGAGCACGTTCAATAAAGATAAAGATAAACAAACTGGATTACAGGTGTTGTACATCATCTTTTTTCAAGCTGGTTTAATGACTGTGGTCCCACGGTTTTGGTTGGTGCCAGTTTTTCTTTTCCTGCTATTTCACATCTACAAACTGAGGCACAACCATCCTAGGTGCAGTTCCTTCCTCAAGCCTGTTATATTTTGAGTCAGCCTACAGATATTTTTGAAACAACCATGGAGAAATTCCCATGTAGGTATGGGATCTTACTCTTTCTTGTTTAGCGCACCAAGAAGTGTGCTCTTTAAATAACACTTTCATGGCATTGGCTGTTTTCAAATATAAGGACATATCTTTATTATTTTCTTTTTGTGATGAAATAGCTCAGAGCGTGGGTGCTTCAATCATCGTGTTATCTCACAGAGGAATAAATGTCTCCATCATTGCTAGATCACCTTAGACTGAATTATCCATAACGGCCAAAAATGGTTACCAAATTAACTCAAATTTATTAAATTCATCTGTCAGAAAATAGATGGACTTATTGACATTACTGTGATCCAGCATCCTCCAGATCCAGTCCTCATAGGTTGGGGATGCAGTATTTTTCCAGTTCTGTAGAATTATTTTGGAGGTCACCAAAATACCAGTGTTGCATAAAGTCTTCAAGTAAGAACTGGGAAACCAAAAATTGTAATCCCCAGATCAAAGGGGAAATCATAACCTAACACTTTACAAAGAATGGACTGGATAGATTCCCAATACACCTTGATCTGAGGACACCCTATCAGCATATGGTGGAGGGTCCATCTTTCTCCCCCACACCTCTGGCAAGAGTCCGTGATCTGGGCATCAATCTTATGAAGTTCAACTGGAGTGAAATATGTCCCATGTAATAAACTAAAATAGATTTGTAATAACTGGTTATTTCTGATCCCAATATTTTTTAAAATAATATGAGACCAAGTTTCTTCTGAAATGCCAGTATTCAGTTCTTTTTCCCAGGCCATTTTAGTGAGTGAAGACATGGCCACGGAAGACATCTCTTCCAACAGTACCGTATATAATCTGGAAATCAAATGGCTGCTAGACTCTAAATTCTTAAAAAAATTCTTCCAATGGAGAAATTGAGAGACAAAATGAATGATTATTCTTCTAAACATAATTCCTAACCTGTAGATACTGCCATCTATAACTGGATGGAATACCATACTTACTATGGAGTTGTTCAAATGACAAAAAAGGGCCTTCACAAAGGTCCCCAATGGTACAAATTTGTTTACAAAAATACCATTCCTTAAACACGATCTCCCCTACCAGGCGGGAAAAATGTATTATAATATATTGGGATAAGAGCCAATATTTTTTCCGAATAATGCAGAATCTCTGAAGCGCACGCCCATGCAGAAACAGTGGCATTGGTTGTACTTAGTGAACCTGAAATTAGATTCCTATATCTAATAGATGCTAATGCAAGAAAACTAGATAGTTCAAGGCCTTTAATGGAATCTTCCTCAATTTCCATACCTGCTAGTGATTTAGTAGTTGAGGCATGGAACCAATGGTATACAATTTCTAGCTGGGTGGCCAGGTAATATGCACCAAAATTTGGGCATCTTAGCCCTCCCTTTTTCTTGCTCTGATAAAGCTTGCCCAAAGCAACCTGAGGGTGACCCAGCTTCCATAAGAACTTCTGTAGTGTCTTATCCAGGTCCTTAAAAAACTGCTTTTCTAACCTACATGGAATGGATTCAAACAGGAAAAAGGAGCCTGGGTAAGACAGTCATTTTCAGTATGCCGATTCTTCCCCACAATACCAATGGGAGAAGTTGCCATCTCTCTAAATTGGATTTGATCCTAGATATTAAAGGATCATAATTAAGCTGAATTACCCGATTAGCATCCTGGGCCAGAATGACTCCCAGGTATCTAATTTTGTCTTTGTTTATAGCCACTAATGTGTAGAGTTTGTTAAGCTTTCAGGGTCACCCAGTTATAGCATCTCACTCATCCCAATTCACTTTGTAACCCGAAAGAGAAGCTAAATTCCTCCAATAGGTACCAAGGGTGGGGTAAGAGTGATTAGGATTATTCAGTGCAACCAATATATCATCTGCATACGGCATGGTAATAACATTACCTGCCCCCCACCCCCCGCCGGAAGCCCAATTCCTGGGCTTTCAATCTCATTTTTGTGGCCAGTAGTTCCAGAAAAAGTGCAAAGAGCAGTGGATACAAGGGAGAACCTTGTCTTGTCCCTCTCCTTAGTTGAATATATGATGATAATCCAGAGTTCATTCTGACATGGGCCAAAGGGCTAGTATATACCAGCCAAATCCAGTTTCTAAAATTACCCTCAGTACCATACCCCTTTAAGGCTTCCATCAGGAGTGGCCACTGCACTCTAGCAAAAGTCTTCTCAGTGCCTAAGGACAAGAGTGCAGTGTCCGTTCCAGAGTAGGCTTAGATAATATCGAAGGCCTTCCTAATGTGTTGCAATTTTCTGCCCTCAGTGAAGCCGACCTGGTCTTGGTGCACCAACCCTATTATAGATTTGGCCAGTTGCACACCCAAAATCTTGGTAAAAATCTTATAATCACTGTTCAAGAGAGTTATTGGTCTATAAGAGCCACATTTTTCCAGGGGTTTATCTTTCTTGAGCAATAGGGCAGTCTCGGCCTCATTAAAAGATTGTGACAGTTTATCCTCCTCTAAAAAGGATTTAAAGAGTATAACAAGCCAAGCAGCTAACACGTCAACCATCAAAGGGGAGACCATCTGGTCCCAGTGATTTACCATTAGGAAGACTTAATTTCTGAAATCTTTTCTATAGAAATTTCAGCATTCATGTCTTTTAATGCTTGTTCTGATATTTTAGGCAAGTTAGTATCAAGGATGTAATTCCTGATCCTATGCGCCTCTACCTCTGGAGTGTATAAATCCCTATAAAATGAATACGAGGTAGAATTTCTCTTCTTCAGATGAAACTGATCATCTTTATGTTTAATAATGCTAATCAGATTTTTGATTTTGCTCTGATTTAAGCTGATATGCAAGTAACTGACCTGGGGTGCCCCCATATAAATACTATTTAGCTCTTACTTTATATAACTCTCTTAGATTTATCTTGAAGCAGCTTCTCTAGTTTATTCCTGACCCCATAGCTTCATGTTCTGCCTGAGCAGAGGCCAATTCAGTTTCCAATAAGGAAAGTTCATAATTAAACTTTTTTTTCCCCCCAATTCCTACTTGTGATGCTGTCCATCCCCTTAAATATGCCTTCAGGGAATCCCAGACTATTTGTATACTAATATCCTGCTGCATGTTCTGCTTCATTAAAAATAAGCTACAGGAGGAAACAGAAGCTTTTCAGTCCCTGCCAGCCCATAATGAATGATCAAATTTCCAAGTTTTCAGATTATGATGACACTCCCCTTGTAGGGGAAGTTAAGTTCCAATATTATCGGGGTATGGTCCAAAACTCTTATTGGCTCATACAACACCCGAGTCCCAGAGTTAAATAACCTTGACAATATTAGAACAATCAGTTCTTGAGAACGTTTTATATGATCTAGAATAATAAGAGAATTTCTTTAAGGAGGAAAAAAAGCATCTAAAGGGGTCACATAAATTTAGATTCACCATTGCTTGTTTTAGCACACAGAAGCTTTTCCTTTTTCATTCTTCCATGGGGGGTTCTCTGTCCAGCATCCCAAAAGATAGGTTAAGATCCCCCCCATTATAATACTGGAGTCAAACTGAGACACCTCTGAAAAGAATTTGGTGAAAAATGCCGGGTCATCCTGATTGGGGCCATACAATGAAGCCAGTCTCAGAGGTTTGCCATGTAACTGTATTCCAATAATTACAAACTGCCCTAACATATCTATAACAGTTTTAATTTATATCCTAAACGTTTTCTAAGAAAAATGGCAGTACCTCTTGCTTTATCTGAGAAATCTGTGAAAAATCCATCTGCCCGAAACAAATTACCAAAATAAGAGGCGTACCGATTGTCAAAATGAGTCTCTTGTAAGAAAAGGAAGTCTATTTCCCTTCTTTTTGCCAACCGAATAACTTTCCTCATTTTAATCCTATCTTTACATCCGTTAAGATTCCAGGATATAATTCTCAATTTTTCTATAGGTTATAGACGGGTATCCAATCAAGGATGCTATGGCACTTCTCTATCACCCACACCTCTACTTCCAGAAATGTGGGTAGAGGGACCTGCCACCACCACTTGGGTCCTGTAAATTTCTCCAATAAGGCTGGACTCATAGTAACATTTTCAGATTCCATCTTGGCTTCACCATTTAGTAACCCTAAGCATCCACGTAAGCCTTTCATTTTTACAAGAGAGCTTACAGAAAAAACAAGTTTGCAATTTTTTCTTATATTTTGTTATATTAACCTCCACTGTTCCACCCTTCCACCCCCTAGCCCTTCTAATATGTAAATATTCAAAAAGGTGGTTACCAACATAAATAGAGGAGGAGTATTGTACCTTATACAAGTTCTCCAAGAGTAGGTTAACAAAAATCCTCCCTCCGCTCATATCTTCCCTCCCTCCCTGCTGTATTCAGCCTGATAACCAAGAAAAGTAGATTTAAGCTGCTTAGTAAACAGGCTGCGTTAATAGTCAAGAGAGAACAGAAAAGAGAGAGAGCCAAAAAAAAGAAAACCCAGATGTCCTAGTCTTGACTGGACATCCCCCCCCACCCATGGATGCTGAACCCTCACTGTCGCACAGCTGCGGAAAAGGAATTAAAGGGAGGATAATATTAGTTCGTCCCCCTACTCCACATACCTAAAGTCCTGCTCATCCCCCTCATATCCCTATATTTTTCTAAAATAATTTGCATTTGAAATCTAGCCCCATGTGTCAAGACAGCCTATGCTTTCTTTATCTATCCACCCTTCCCTTCACCTCCTGAACTCAGCCTGCATTAGAGGGGAGGAAAGAAAGGGGGGTCGGAGAAAACATGAGAAAAGGAAGAAGAGAGAAAACTGAGAAATTGGGTGCAATAAAGGATGCTATTAACTCGAGGTATTACTAGTGCCTCCTGGATCAGGATCCTCTGGCTGCTTCCTTGCTCTCCTTCTCAATAGCTCCTCCAACTCAAAAAGGGGAGTGGAAGAACATATTTTTTCCATCAAGATTTATCCTCAGCTTAGCAGGGTACATCAAAGTGAAGGAGATGCCTTCCTTTCTCAGTCTGTCTCTGACTATGTCAAAGGTTTTTCTTTTGGCCAGGATGTTTGGTGGGATATCAGGGAAAATTTGTAAAGACATACCATAATGATGTAAACCTTTCTTGGTTCTCGCTTTAGCCAGAATCCTTTCTTTATCTTGAAACATTAATGGTTTTACGTACATGAACCATGGTTTACCAAGGTTATCCATGGCACCAAAGGCACGGTGGGCTCTGTCTACCTCAATCGTCTGTTCTGGAAAAGGCAGGCCCATTGCTCTAGTTAGCAATTCTTCACAATACTGTATTGGATCTCTTCCCTCTTCTCCTTCTGGCAAATTACCAATTTTTAAGTTAGTCCTTCTTAATCTGGATTCTAGATCATCCATTCTTATTTTTAATGATTCCAGTTCTTTGTTACTT
Source organism: Neoceratodus forsteri (assembly GCA_016271365.2). Lineage (NCBI taxonomy): Eukaryota > Metazoa > Chordata > Ceratodontiformes > Ceratodontidae > Neoceratodus > Neoceratodus forsteri. Next base: position 56,200,568 of record JADMNL010000033.1, read on the forward strand.
TTTTCCAGAGTGTTGGAGATTTTTGGTAAGGTATCTTCAATTACAATAATACGTGGTTCACACTCAGTAGTTCTAAGGGAGGGGGATTTAAACTTTTCAGCTACATCCACAAATTTCTGCATCAGTGAAGCTACAGCCAGGTTCAAACTTTCAAAGCCCTGTCTCACCTCCTTTAAGATGGCTTTATATGGTCCTGCAGAGTGGTCTTCCGAATCTTCTGGAGCATCATTCTCACTGTCCGTGCCCCATTTCTTTTCTCCTCTCTCCCCTTCTGCACCCCGCTCAGAACCCCCTCCTCCCATCTTGCTTCTACCTGCATTCTTGCTCCCTTTACCTTTCATTGGAGAGGCCATATTTTCCACAATAATTTCTTTAGCCTTTGACTTTTTAGTGAGTAGATTGTATAAAAACACAGGAGAACTAAATTGCCGGAGGTTTAATCACTATCACCTTCTGTATTCAATATACCATTGTTAGTTTTTTTTTCTCTCCTTTTCTTGTTGACTGTTTTATCCCCTTTAGATGGGGTATTTTTGTTCTTTTTTCTGTTACTCACTGGAGGGGAGCTGAATGTTTTTCTTTTACTAGGAGTGCTAGTTGTATCAGATAAAACCTTTGAGCTAGATGGTATATTAGAGGCGGTAGCTGTAATATGAGAAGAACCAGTGGCTGCCAAATAAGATTTCATACCTTTTTCACCAGAACCACAGACAAAAATACCTTCCACTTATTTCAACCAAGTGGGTTACTTGGAGCAGCATATGATGAAGATTCTGCAGTGCTCTCCATGCTACTGTTCAAGGCCCGAGTAGTATCGAAGGAGAAAGGGCCCGAGGATGGAGAATGTTCCTGGCTGTTCCAAAGGTCGGCATACTGCTGAGTGGCAGAAGGTTCTGGGACTGGTAGGCTGCAATCTGGTGATAACTGTGCAAATCCACGTACCGGTCTGAACAGGCTTGACATAACCCGCCGCCGAGACTCTTAAGATGAAATACAGTGATCTTTTTAATCGAGAGGGAGATAATGCGAAAAGAAATAGGTGGAAAAAATCCCCCTTCTCACAAGCCTCTCTCCGCCTCCGACTTTCAAAGGGCCTTTACTGTGCTTTGCTTCACTTGGTATTAGCCTATAAACCGTACGAGTGCGACCGCAACCCAGCGAAGGTAGTGGATCAATTCCACTGAAACCACTGCCCCATTTCTAGGTTAGCAGAGTTGGCAGGAGAAAAATAAACTGAAGAACAAACAAGTGGAGTGAGAGGACAGAGTCTCCCCCCCGCCCCAGTACAGCTAGCTCACTCAGCTGTGCATACGGACGTGCATGCTGACATGCGCAGTACGCTAACCTCCAACAGGCTGTATATTCTCGTCTAAGGGCATCTCTTTATTAATTTTTTATCTAGTCTGCATGTATACACACACTATAGTCTAGTTCCCTTCAATATTATTTATTGTCAGTTTTATATTTGAAATACTTGTATAATTATTTACTGCCTGACTGTACTGTCAGATAAGGTGAGTGTATGTGCTGAGTTACAGCAGCACCTGTGAAAAAAGGGATTTTATATATAAATCTTGACTAACAAATTCGTTTTAGGCAAACTTTTTCCACTATCAGTATTCAGAAAGAACCTTTTATAAGTACACAAATAACATTTTTTAATGGTGAAAATTAAAAAAAAGAGTTTTTTTTTGCTCAGTTGAAGTCTTACATTTCAAAATGGGTGAACAAGTCAGACAGTTGTACAGTATAAAAATCAGTCATAATCTGTAATTCAGTCAACTCCAGGGTCTAGGAGATGTGCTGCACTAGCAAGTAGAGAGCTCTCATTAAGGCCTTTGGGGATAAAAAGTCAGGCGGGAGAAGAGGAGGGGTTGGAAAGTGAAGCTGAAGAGACAAGCAGAGAACCGAGGAATAGGGGTTCAGAGAATCTGCAAGGGGGAAATTATCAGCAAGTGAGGGAGAGGGATAATTAAAAGGCAGGTGGGAAGTGGGATTGAGGAAGAACAGGTGGATAGGAAGGGTACAGAAGAGGTGGTCATATGAGGCACAGCTACCACCATAAACCTGGGCAAGAGTGACCAGAAAAAACACTGGACACTAAACAGTGTAAAATACGAAAACCAAGTCCTTATACTGTATAATCCCAGGAGGGATTAACATTAGTCAGGGCTGTGGAGGGAATGCAAGAGATGTGGTTATAGTTGGGCCCACAGTGTCTGTGGCCTCACTGCCTCAGAGGCCATTGACATTAAGAAAACCTTTTATTGTCAGAGACAGACTTGCAACTTTCTATTTGCGCGCCATTTGTACATTGCTTATCCATTTGAAATTGGGTGTGTGAGCAGTGGCAGAGTTCTACTCCAGTTTTAAGGGGTGGGGATACAGAACAAAGAAGCAATGGGACCCATTACTCAAAATTATATGATCCTGGTGTTCGTGTCACCAGGGGGTGCAGAAACAAAATTACATTGTTCTGTTCCTTAATTCTGCAAGAGGAAAGGGGGACAACACAGAAAAATGACAGATACTCAGCAGGACAGATGCAAAAAGAACCTATGCTATAATATCTGATATGTGCCAATGGTTATGTTATGGTCATTGGTGGGTAGGGAGGGCCCCACAAAATATTTTGCGGGGGTCTTAAAGTCCTTGGCATGGCCCTGGCATTAGAAAATGTAAGCGTGCAAAACCGTGCACACCTGGATTGAGAAACTGAACGACTCCCATCAAAATGTGTCAAAATAAAGCCAGCAGAATCAAAAACGGAGGCGTAGCAATCCCAAAAATAGTAACACATCTAGACTTGGAAATCCAAGACATCAGGCAAAGGAGCACTAAGTTCTTGTATTAATGATGCGTTACTTTATATGCCATTTATTTTTTGTGAAGCGCTTTGTGATTTTAGAAAGGCACGCTATTTCTTTGTTCATCCTGGTGCAGACCAGTTTTTCTTTATTAAATGACATCAAGGCAATAAACAGTTTGCTGCAGAGTAAACACATTTCAAAAGACTGATTTAAGCACGGCAAAGTAACTTCAACAATTCAAACAATGTGCACTCTCACATTCCAGAATCCCCACCATGAACCTACCTCATCTCTTGTCTTACATGAGCAGATCTGCTGGTTAATCCTGGTAGTACTACCATGTCCACATCCCTCAAACTTTGTGGGGGAGGGTCTCCTATTGGTGACCATTAGAATCAGGAGTGTTTCTTGGAGTCCTGTGTGTGCAACGGACTGCACAATGATAGGAATGTGGCGCTTGACCCATAATGTTTGTTCTTTAATTCTGATGACAGTTGGAGAAATTGTAATGGTGCCATAAGATATGGTAGGAACAACACGGAGCTTTGGAAAGTACTGTATGTTACTTGCCTATCATCAACAGCAGAAATGGAGGAGGGGTCACCTACCAGAACTCAATTAATGCAGTGAGAAATTGTGTTTATTTATTTATTTTTTTTAAACATTTGTCCCCCTGTCCGCCCCCTAAGCCTCTGTCTTAGGTATTTCCCTGGCAACCTGTCCATCATTCCCTTTGTGCACCAACGACTTCAGTACAGTTTACAAGATTTAATGTCTGAGCCAGCACTACTGGTCATGACCCTGGCGACCCGCATTTGGGAAGGAGCACAAGTCATCAGGGGCCAGTTTGGGGTGAGGGGGGGGAGGTGGAGAACCAAGCATTCCGGAGGACACTCTTCTTTGGGAAGGGAAGGCAGCCAGCTCTGCTGCCATACGGCCACGTAGGTGACCAAGAGGTGGTAGTGCAGATGGAGCGGCTAGTGGGTGGGAGGATGTCAGCTGGTGCTGCACCATGCATGCTCACTTACACTCATGCTTGCACATCCAAGCTGCCGACACCTTAGGTAGTACTGGGATGGAACCAGAAAAATGCCCCAACCGGTGGTATAATGATGGTTGCTTACAGGCCCCACACCTGGCTATCCAGGTACCACCTCTCAACCAGATCTGTTTTGTAGTGGCAGCTGGAGAGCCCGGCCGCCCCCACCAGAGGGGGAAAGCTCTGGGGAAACAAGGAAGCAAGGTAAGATCTTACTTCGAGAAACAGCTCTTGCAGCAGGTTACACCATTAGGACTGAAGCTGGCAGGCACCAGGACCCCACGGAAATTTTCTAGCTAGCAGTATTCAGCGGGGACCGCCTCCGACGTCAGTCCTGCTCCCGACGTCGGGTGTAGTACATAAGGAGGTGGTCCCCCCATAATCCCCAGTTCTTTTCCCGCCGTCAACTCACCAGCACTGGCCTCTCGGTCTCCTTTCTAGCGTACGACGACTACTGAACTTCCAAATAATTTTCTAACAGCTTTGGTCTGCACAACTGATGTCCTCTCCAACTCCATCTCTTGAGGGTCACCTTTCGAAGTGTGCCTGCGGCAAACAGATCCCCTTCATGGATTCCCATTCGTTCTGTGTGCATTGCCTAGGCCTGGACCACGACACCAAGGCCTGCATCTTTTGCCAGGGTTTTAATAGCTGCACCAGGATCCACAGTCAGAAGGCACTTCAAACATTTCTTCTTGAAGAAATGCTTAAAAGTATGGACCAGGAACCTTCCTCCAGGGGAGAATCTTCATCCAAATCCCACAAACACCGGGAGAAGGTGAGGTCTAGGTCCCCTACTCGGGCCTTGGACTCCCGCAGCTTCGGCTCCAGATTGGACCGTTCTCCCTCCAGGGCTCGGTCGCAACCTCCTCCAGTTAAGGTCAGGTCTTCCAATGGTTCTTCATCGCTCCAGCCTCTCAAGACTTCGAGGCCCTTGGCTTCATCAACACCCTCCAAGTCCTCTTCGAAGTCAGGTGCATGCCACAAGTCTTCATCCTCCCATCGCCAGGACACCGACTCCAAGTTGGTCTCCCAACCACCCAGAGGTCCTGATCCAGCACCAAGGAAAGCTAAGGATCTGACGTCCCTCAAACGGACGTCAGACCCGACGTCGGCCAAACACTAAATCAGCTCGGCGCTCACAGGAGCCGACGACACCGGCTAGACACTCCATCGCCGGCCAGGCGTTCGTGGCAGCTACCTGGAATTCAGTGCATACCTATGTCACATTATAGCCTGGATATCGTCTCCAGACGCCGTGCTGGTTTCGGTCTGGCTGTTTTGCAGGAACTTTTGTCCTAGGCCTCTGGAATCAGCATATTCCACCTCCCGGGGTCATCTACTACTTGGGCGTGGGACTGCTTGGTATTCAGTCCTAATTGTTGTAGCCTGCTGCAAGAGCTCCCACTCGAAGTAAGATAGTACAGTTACGTAAGAACTTACCATAACAGCAGATCTTCAAGAGGAGCTCTTGCAGCAGGCGTTGCTTTTCCACCCGCTTTCCCCCTTGAGGTGTGCAGATCCATCTTCATCTACATCTCCGAGTGCTTAGTCTCCTTCTCTTGTCAGGGCTTGTTCACGGGCCTTGGCGGGGGAACTGAGGTGGAGCTGGGTCCGCTCCCTTTTGTACCAGGGCTGACGTCTAGGTGGGGTCGACATCGGGGGTGCTCCCTGATGTATACTGCTGGCTGAAAAGGTTTCCGGAGGGTCCTAGTGCCTGCAGCATAGTCCTAATTGTTACAGCCTGCTGCAAGAGCTCCTCTTGAAGATCTTCTTACGTAACTGTACTTTTGATGGATGCCATTCAGATTTCATCTAAACGCTGTTTAGTGGGCATCTGTATACACAGAAGGAAACGTATCCGTGTCTCCTGTTATCAGGAAAGGGTGGAAGAGGGAGGGAGCAGAGAACTGATGATAACCCTTCTTAGCTTGCCAATGGAGAGGAAAAGAAAAAAAAAAACAGTCATGGGTGCAGCTGCATCCTTTCATATGTGAGATGTTTCCGCCCATCAGTAAGCTAAATAGTGCCATCATCAGCCTTCTCACCATTGGGTTTCGACTTGCACACCTCATGCAGGCTCAGCTCCACTGGCTGTTACAGAACACAGCTCCTCAGCCCCTACACTGTCCAAGTGGTCCCAAGACATTTGCTTTGCACATACATATCCCTAGAATCCCCTAAGATGGCAGAAGCCAGAGTAACAAGGAGAATCAAATCTTTCACCTGACAAAATTCAGGAAGCGCATTCAACAATTTAGTTACTCAGTAACAGAATGACTGTGCCATCAAGGCTAAGGCAGATGCCTCCCTAATAGTTGATCCTGTAACGGACTAAGCCAGCCTACAAGTGGCATCTCTTCACTTGTCATCTGAAAGAACGGCTCCTCCCTCAACAGGAACAGTTGTGCAATTGACAATATTAGAGATCACCACATCTGTGATCTACAGAATTTTCCACTTTTTCATCCACATTTCCTGAAAAGGATAACACTTAGCCCGTTGCTTAGTAAACAGTTTCTTTGTCCAAGTGACTCCACTGCTTGTTGACTATCTGCTCCCAATGAAGGAAACTCGGGAAGCACTTGGGAAAATTCCTGGAAGTGAACAAAATGAGATTCACATTTAGTGGTGCAGCCAACAGAACCTCCGCTAGCTATGCATTCTACACACTGCCTCGATCAGAAAAGGAGGTAAAATGAGTATCAAACAGAAAAAGAACAGAGGAGGACTCAGCATTGTTTGAACAATCACCTTCTTCTTACTCAGATATATTGCTACCCATTGGAATGAGAAACTGCTGGATTCACTGGGGACTTCTTGCTCGTATAATCACTGTGTTCGGGAGCAGGCTCATCAGTGCAGCGGTAGCGCTACCATTCACAATCTCGGCGACCCAAGTTTGGGAACAAGCTTGGTTCTTCAGGGACAGCTGTTGGGGAGGGAGTCGATATCCCAGAGGACACTCTCATCCAGGGAGTGACAAAAGATGGCAGTGCAGTCGGGAGTGACTCGTGGGTTGGAGGATGTCAGCTAGTGCCACGCTGCACATGCTTGTGCACCCTCACCAGTGAAGTCCTAGGGGAAGGAAGGAAAAAGGCAAAAATATGCCAGCTGGTAGGGATGACGCAAGTCACTGGCTGATCGTGCACCTGGCTACTCAGGTGTTACCTCCACACACCTGTACTGTTCTGCGATGAAGAATGGTGGAGCTTCCACCGCCCCCACCACATGGGGTTAAGCTCTGGGGGAACTCATGGAGGTGTCGGTAAGCCCTTGGGAAGCCAAGATGATGGGAGTCAACTGCAGACAAAGGGGGCATTATTAAAAACAAACAAACAAAAAAAAAACACTGTTCTGGCTGCAAGATGGAGTTGAGCCCCGAAAAATGTGGGTAAGTTGCAAGTCTGGAAGAGTGCTCATATGCTCTGGTACAAATACACATGCATGTTGCAACCCCACCCCCCCCCCTTGGTCCGAGGGGCTTGACAGATATTCAGGTGCCTTCACAACAATCAATCAATCAAATCTTTCTTTATTCAGGCGATCATCATTGAGCAAGGCTCATTTACAAGATGGACCTGATAAGGTCAAGGTTCGAGTTGGTACACAGCAATTACATCACATACTTATGAGACAGTTATACATACAGAAACAAGAAAATGTTATTTATAACACAATAATATACAGAGAATTCACATGTTAAAGCTTGGCAAGAGAAAGTTAAACTAACATCTACAATATGTACAATACATATATATCACAATGAGGGCTATGACAGTCACTCACATAATGAGTACAAGGATGGTGAAGGAATATTGGTGCCATATACATGTGTGTGCTGGCTAGGAATATGCTATGTGATTGGAATAAGGTTTTGTGGGATGACTATTCTATCTCTAGCAGTAGCAACTGCATTTCTCTGTGAAGAAGGCTGTACAGTGCTGTTTGAAGGATGTAAATGGAATGATAATGGACAGTTTTAGGGATTTTGTAGGGTGTTCCATGCTATGGCTAGAGAGTAGCTGATTGCTGCCCTCCCTAATTTGGTGTTGACTTTGGGCAATTTGAGCAGGATGATATTGTTGCTTCTTAGGGCATAGGAGCTGGGAGTGGTCAGGTTGAAGCAGTCCAGGATATGGCTTGGGATTTTTTTTGATAAAGCTCTGTAGATCCATAGAGCTGCATTTCTGCTCCTCCTGACATGAAGGGAAACCCATCCAACTGAATCATAGAGAGAACAATGGGCGATTATATGGCAGGTCTGTAATGAACCTTATTGCTCTATGGTATAAGGTATCCAACTTTTGAAGGTAGGGAGTGGAGCAGTGACTATAGAGGAAGTCTAGTAGTCAATGACTGATAGAAAGATGGCCTGGACTAATCTCATCTTTGAATCTCTATTAAGGAAGGGTTTTAATCTGTAGAGGAGGCCAAGCCTTAGGCGAAGCTTTTCAGCAGTTGTTCTAGATGCTGAGTAAAGTCAAGTCTGTTGTCAATCCACACACCTAGGTATTTGAAATTTTCAACATACTCCAGATTTTCTCAAGTATAGTGCATATCTGGGGAGACTGATTGAAGAGGATGTGTTGGTGGAGTTTTGGGTTGTGACATCATTGCTTTGGTTTTCTTTGCATTTAGCAGAAGCTTTTTCTAGAAGCTGATGTTGTAACAGGGAGAATTCTGCTTGTAGGATTTCATGAGCAACTTTAGGTGAAGGGTTGCTGACATACAGTACAGTGTCATCAGCAAAGAGATGTACTGAGGACTTGGTAAGTGTTGAATCAATTTTATTTATATAAATGGCAAAAAGGATAGGACCCAGAATAGAGCCTTGGGGGACTCCTCTTGACTGTGGTCTTAATGGGGAGAGGTCATCTTCAGCTTTTACCTGCTGTGATCTACCTGAGAGGTAGCATCTGAACCACTTAAGGGAGGATGGATCTAGGCCAGTGGAGTGTAGGGATGAGAGTAGCAGTTCATGGTCCACAGTGTCGAATGCTTTGCTCAGGTCCAGGAATACAGCACAGACATTGTTCTTTTTATCCAGTTCGGTTTGCCAATCATTGGTGACCTTGGCTAATGCAGTGATAGTGCTATGTTTGGCCCTGAATCCAGATTGACAACAGTGGCCTGTGGTTCTTCATCATGGAATATCTCATTTAGAAGATACAGAAGGAACTTGGGTAACTCACTTCTGCCACTTGCCAAGTGAAAAACCAGATGTACCTCCCCAGAGCCTCCAACGGACTGAGAGGTAGAGGCCAAAAATTCTGCACTTGCCTCACTAGTGCAGAACGGACACAGCGACCCATAAGGCAACAGCCACATACTTTTTAAGCATAACTGATTTAACCATGGTGTCAAATATCAGTAACTAATCCCCCCCAGACTAATTACTTCTGAAAGAAAAAGGGGAGTGGGGATAGGATTCAAAACTAGTGAGGGCAGGTGGCACTTTTGAGCACACTTGCCAAGAGGATGCATCTCCTAGCAGCTCTGAGATTCAGTAAGATTAAATTGACAGAATTAACATTTAAACTTCGGTAAGCATCCTTTTAAATGGGTACATCTTATAGAATTTTACCCAAGGAGTCTGCAGATACCAAAATAGTTATGGTATAACCAAAGATGAGGACTACAGGAGGTCCCAAAAACCAGCAGCAACAGAGTCAGCAGCAGGCCATGCCGGTAACAGACATCATGCTCAGCACGGGGTCTGAACCTCCTTGGAAATTACTGGTCATCTTCATGCAAGCCACTGACAAGGAAAGGACATGATCCTTAAACATACAGTATGGGCAGCAGGACAGCACAATCGAGGTCCCATCCACTACTACAACCTCAGCAGAAAAACATCCTACCCAAGCCCTTACAGTGACTGGGAAATTGATTCAGGAAAATATGCAGTCACATTACTGACTGGAAGCCTTTGAAAACTCCAATACAGCTTCCAGTATCAGGCTGGTTGGACTCCCAGAGGTGAGTGAAGGTGAACACTTGCTGCAATTTCTGAGGGACTGTCTACTAGGGGTGCTTGGGCTCTCATCGGATACCATGACTGAGAATTCTGTGAAAGCATACCGGATCTCTCCACAATCGGCTGACCATCAGGGAGATCGGCCCCACACAACCTTGCAAGTTACCACCTCCACAGTTACCAGAGCCCTAATGCTACAAACTGCCAGGGAGACTCAAAACTTTGGCTGTAACAGGAATACACTCCACCTTTTCCCGGACCAATCTTATGCAACCCATCTAGGAAGAAAGAAATCTGATGCAGCGAGGCTGCAACTGAAAAGTCTTAACTCATTCTCTCTTGACGCCGGACCGACTTCACATCTTTTACGGGGGCCAAATTTACCAGTTTACGGGTACAATGGAAGTGGGCAAGAGACTCAAAATAATTGAGGCAGAATTTGCAACAGCTGGGAAACAAGAATGGCCTGAAGCACAAGAAGAGGCTTGAAACAAACAGTTTATTGTTCTGCAGACTTTAATAGATACAACAGACCTTCTTTGAATGTTTAAAGGGATTTAGCCACGGCTGCAAGTTAGTTTGATCTCTTTTTCTTGCTAAATGCCAAGTTTTGTAAGGGAATGTTTCAATCTCTCATAAGATGGTAGGCGCCACGTGGCAATATCTCAAGCTCCTGAACTTAACCCTTGACACAGGAGTCGGTAAGCATCACCTACCTGCCTTCCTGTAGCCCAGTTGTTGTACAACCCCACTGAAACTTCTCTTTGTAAAGTATGTTATTTTGCCGTTTTCTTTGTATAAATTAAAAGGCAGAAGTAAAAAATAGGAAATGCACGTTAAACAGGGTGATGTTTTGTTCTGATGTTTTTCCCTACTATTGGGTTTACCTAAGGTTTAGTAGCAGTTTTTATTTATAATACAATGTTGTAAAATGAACTATCTTCGAACACTTAAAATGCATATCGGAAGAGGTGGTCTCACGGAAGACAGCAGCTTCAAGCAAGGCTAGGATAGACATAAAGGGAAAGTAAGGGTCATGGGAGGGGCGGACACAAAGGATGGGTGGATTGGGGGCAGGATCAACAGCTTAATGCTGTGGACCCTTCAATACGAGCAGACTAGTTATACAAAGAAGCCAGCAGAATGACGCCATTTGGTCTATCAACAAATGTGTTTTCCGACAGTGGGACTTGGCTGTTCTTGGGTTGAGGGGAGGCACTACACATTTTCGGGAGCTACATCTCTGGGCCGAGGGCATATCCCAGTGTTAGGCAGGAGTTCACTTAATGCTTGGTCATTTTATTGTTTTATGATTTGCTATGTCACTCATGTGAAGTGTTGCTATAAGACTGTATGATAACCTGAGACACTAATCTGAAATACCCTCATCCTAAAAAAAGTGTCTAGATTTATATGTACTGCCAATTGATGGATTTGTTGCATATGAGGATATCTGGCATGGGTTCTTGTATCATGTGCTGGCTTATTTTATAAGCAATAAAATTTAAGTAAAAAAAAAAAACTAGTGAGTGCTCAAAAACCACAGCAGGAAATGATGCATACCACTAGACCGTGTCCACTAATTGAAAGGCTGTAAGCCTGTAGTTCAATGGCTGAAGCAACAGTGATGACCCCCTGCCTGACCTATTTAAACCCTTACCTCCTGCTTCATTCAGAAGCTTTTTTCTTTGTAGCTGGAGACTTTGCCCATCCTCTCTCTGGGCCCAGACTTTCCTTGGGCTTGCCCCCTCCCACATATATTGTTTGTCTCTTACCTTCCCTTGTGTTTGGAACCCACTGGCTGTGCTGGACTCTCTGCCTGGTTTGTATACTTCTGGGTCAGTATTTTGCCTCTGGCTGCAGTCTGTATTGCTACTCTTGCAGTATGCGTCTCTCTTCTGCTCCAGTGCTTGTGTTTGCTTTGTTTTCTTCTGGGACTTTTAGTTCTAGCGCCTCTTGTTTGCATTATTATGTTCCATGCAATCTCTCTTTTATCCTGTCATTGCGAGGCACAGGTCAGGAAGCATAGGAAAACTGGGAACAGTTGTAAAATTGGCAACAAGTGTTTTATTATTAAGAACAATAAAATAAAAAAATAAAATTGTTCAGAATAATTATTTACAATGGCAGTACAAATGTAGAAAGCAGAGCCCTTTTTCTTCTCAATTTCAAATCTCAGTCTGTCTCTCTGTTGCTCTCTCTTGCAAAACATTGCAGGTCTTTTTATAATAAGTCTTTGCAGGAGCTCGTTAAGAGAACATTCTGCTTCTCACACAGTGTTTTTGTTAGTTTCAGCAGGTGCAGCAAAACCACACATAATGACCCAGAACAGACCTCTTGTTTACATCTCTGCAAGGGGCTTAAAAAAACTGCATTTCAGGTTAACCCCTTGAGTTCCAAATAGCTTTGCAATCATTTCAACAGTATGACTAATAAATTTTTAAACAAACGGATCTCAGTATCAGTTACATTTCAACAAAATTATTCACATACATTTTTTTATACCAGCAGATATGCAAGGGGGGGGGGGAGACAGACAAAAACAGCAAGTGAGGGTAGAGAGGCAGAGAACTGCAAGACCATCGGGATGATCAAGTCCTAGGTCTCACAAGAAAATTTGGCTGCGCAACCAGACAGAGAAGAGACAGAAAAGGAGAGAATAGAACAGATCCTTGTATTTAAACTCTTTCCCCATAACAACTGGGACAGGGCTGTATTCAACCATCACATACTCCCCTCCTTAAGAGGGAACCTGTTTTACAAAAACAGGTTTCTAAAACTTTTTTTTTCTCTTCTAGCATTGGTATGATGCTGCAGCGAGACACACTCTGGCACCATGCCAGGGAGACGAGACAACTGCAGACATACAGTACAAAGGTAACAAGTGTACATGGGAAATCCGGCAGACCAAGGCCACTTACTACAAAAACCAGCAGGCTCAATGCTAAGGTAATGGGAAGAAGTTCTGGACTTCGATAAAGAACCTCCTAGGGTCAGGTGACAGGCCCCCTGAATGCTTCAGCATAATGGTGAGGTGATACTAGATGACGATACCATGGCTAATATCTTTAACACAGCATTCTCAGATTACAGCTCAGTCCTCCCCTCCCAGACGGGCTATGTACCCCACTGGAGTACCAGCTACCTCCTTTCCTAATTCCAGAGCCGACGCCAGTACAAGCCCTAACTTCTACTTCAAACATGTAACTGTTCAGGAAACAAAAAACACCCACCTAAAGAGCTGGGCAAAACCAGGATGGGCAGCGATGGTGTCGATATGAAACTGGTAGTCATTGCTCTACCCGAGGTTGTCATACCAATAACAAAGCTGTTTAATCTGTCTCTCCATTTGTCTGCTTTCCCTTCTACCTGGAAATCTGCTCTTGTAACCCCAGTGCTAAAAGGAGGTAATATGGCAACTGCGTCTAATTACAGACCTATATCCATACTGTCCCCACTCTCCTAAGCACTTTGGAGAATTATAGTTGGCAAACTCACGGACCATCTGCACAAATACAACCTCCTCTGCCCATAGCAACATAGCTTCCGCAAGATGCATAGCACGAATACTGCCTTAGTTGATTTCACAGGCTACGTGCATGAAGCGCTTAACCAAGGCCAGCTACTTGGAGCTATCTATATAGATTTTAGCAAGACTTTCAACCTTGTGGATCATCAGCTGCTGTTATAGGTTAGGTTGCCTGGGGCTGTCCTCGGGCACAGTTGAGTGGTTCACTAGCTACCTAAATGAATGCTCCCAGAGGGTAAAAATCAACAGAGCGGTCTCCCAGGCTTGTGAAGTCACCATAGGGGTTTCCCCCAGTGCTCTATACTGGGACCAATCTTGTTCAGCCTCTTTGTAAACAATCTCCCAGAGGCATGTACTTCAGTCAGGATCCTGCTGTACACAGATAACATGGTCTTTCTGCGGGATTTGTGCCAAGAGACTCTCACCAGACACCAGCAGCACAACTTTGACATGCTGAAGGACTGGTTTAAGAACAGCCTATTGGCACTCAACAGCAAAAAAACAAAGACAATGCTTTTTGCTGGGCGTCAAGAGAAGAACTACTGCACCCTTCATCATAAATGACAGCTCTCTCTGCTCCGAAGCAAATGTCCTCCTTCAGGTACCTGGGGATCACCGTCGAGGAGTCCCTTGCCTTCGATGAACATATTCGTACTGTTAGCACTGCCACTAACAGGAAGTTAGGGGCCCTCTACAGGCTTCGGTCCTGCCTCACTCCAGAGGCCAGGTATCAGGCTGTCAGAGGTACAATCCTGCCAATCCTAGTCTATGGAATTGTGGTCTATGGTACAGCCTCCGACACCAGCCTACACAGAGTCCACGCCACCCTAAACAAAGCCTGCAGACTTGTCTTAGATGCCGATCGCCTTACGCACACTTGCGATCTGTACATTAGAACAAAATGGCTTCCTCTCAAGGACTGGATCAGACTCCACTCCTGCCTCCTGGGGATGAAAGCCCTGCTTAGAGTTGTACCACCTTCTTTACAGGCTTTATTCTGCCCTGCCCCTTCTAAACATGTTACGAGAAGTGTTACAAAACACGCACTTGTGGTGCCATTCAGAAGAACTGCTCTAGGGAGTCGTGCCTTCGCAGTCAGGTCACCCACCTAGCTAAACGAGCTCCTTCAAGCCATCACAAGCCTCACCAGCATTAGTCACCTCAAATCTGAACTTCAGAATTCCATCGCCCCACCTACACACTGCTGCTGCTCTACCTAAACCCCAGGGCATTACCTGTGTACCTTAGACTATATCCATACATACTCTGCTGAATCGGCCTCCCCACTCTCTTACCTACTGCCCGCTACACATTCACTGAGATGTTTCTACCTTGGCATCCTCTTGCCTAGGACAAGGCTTCTTAGCTGCTATTTGTGAGTATCTAACTGAACTGTTAGCACCTTATTTATACCACCAGTGTTTTGTTCCTTATGTACTCTGTGTTAAGACTGTACTTTACAATTTGCCTCCATCTTTAATACTCAATTTCTTGTACTATATTAGTTTGTTTATGTGTTACTAATATGTTTGTCAATGCCTTCTAGCTGCATTTGCTATTCCCAACTCATAATTGTTCCCCTCTTTTCACTTATGAGGGCCCACTGTAAATGAGCTCTTAGCTCAAAGGTTTGTAATTCCGATTCTTTAATAAATAAATTCACCTTTACAATTCACTGCATATGCAGTATCCTTTTTTCCATAACAGTACAGCAAATAGTGAAGTTCAACCTCACACATTTGTTTTTTCAGCCTTCAGAATTCTCAATTCCAGATCCATATCTAGACAGAAAATCAGCACTGGCATTCTCTTTCCCAGATTTGTGCATCACTTTAAATTTAAATGGCTGTAGTGCCGGTGTAACCCCCTACAAATGGGGGTTCCCGAAAAGATGTAACTATTTGCTGAAAATCATTTAGAGTGATAATGATAATGTAATTTGTCTAACTTGTCTTCTTTGCAGCAAGGACTGTTTTGTTTATCTCCACTATCTTGGTCCTGGACTACGAATTGGACCAATCAGTACTGGTGGGACCTAAAATGGAGCCAGACTACAGGAGCTGTCTGGAGTCAAAATCTGTAGGAATTGTAGTTTTGGGCTTTTTGCCCCTTTTTTCACCTGAAGGGGGAGCCTTTGTTGTGACTGACAGGAGGATCAGCCAACCGAACATTTTGTATCTTGGAGAATTTCCCAGGTTGCTGCAGCTAGTTTCAGTTTTGAGCTGAGAAGTGAAGAAGTAACAGCTCAAGTGATTTTGAGCAGCAGTTCTGTGTAGTTTTGCAAGGGAGAAATGAGAAAGGCAGGGTTCGACAATTACGATAGCCCGACATCCCGGGCTATTACTTTTCAGTCAGGGACAAGTATTGTTGGAGCGAGCCACTTATCCGTGGACAAGAATTTAAAAAAAATGTCTGCAATTGCCTACTTTGTCCAGCAGTGTGCTTGCTGGCGATACTGGAGTCCTGCCATCCTGGGCTGGTGGTCATCTGACCCACCGGAGCAGCACTTACGTGATATGGCAGGTCGGCACGGCAGTGGGAACAGAAACAGTACGGGAGCGGGTACGAGCAGCGGCCAAGATGGAACAGAGGAGGAGACGGTCATAAGACTGGCATGTGTGGCAGCAAATCCAACCCAGGCTCTCCGAGGGGTAAGTCACACAATCCCACACACTGGCTACAGTGCAGACTTGGCGGGACTGATCTGGTAACACACTCTCAATTTCTCTCATCTTTCACAGAGAAAGGATGCGCATGCTGTTCCCAGAGCCGTTTGTCGTTGGAGCTTGGGAGTCCAGTCTTGTATTTTAGTCCTACGAGGGACTGACTGTTTAAAAAGCACTGCCTGCTTAATTTTACTACACACTGACTACAGCAAACGTAAAGGCCAGGGAGAATTAAAGTTAGCAAGGGAGGTTGGTGAGCGGGGCACCACCGCGGGGGAGGGGAAGAGCCAGAGACAAGTTTAACAGACAGGCAGCTTCGTCTTAGTTTCTTTTTCTTGTTGAAATTAAACAGCTGCCAGTACCACCAGTTTGCACAAACAAATAAAAAAATAGGGAGAGGGAAAACTTGTGTTCCTAAGAGATTTCACCAGGGCCTTGTTGAAGCCAAAAAAAATCAAGAGAAAACAATAATATAAGCCAAGGGGTATTAAAAATAAGGCAGAAGAATTGAAGGGGGGGGGCTCTTTGGCTTGACTGTGGAGTCAGTGTGCATTTTGTGACAGTACTGGGGAATAGAACTTGGGGACTAGAACTTTGAAGGGTGGACTACTAGGAAAGGACAACTGAAAACTAAGGACAAGAAGCATTGAAAGGAAGCAAGAATAAAGGCGTATACTAAAAACTAAAACAAACAGGGGCAGGGGAACTAGTGCACTAATCCAAGGAGTAGTGCTGCGCAAGGAAGCACTATTGTAAGCTGGTTCTAAGTAATTTTGCTAAATTCTCATTTTACTCAATTCTCAAAGTGCACACAAAATTACAAAAACACAGGAGTTCAATATACAGCCTCTTTGTACTGCAGCAATATCTGTTACGCGTTTTTTGTTTGAACTAGTGCACTGCACACCACAGTCTGGCTAGGTTTGCTGTCTGCTGGGCTGAGGTTGTGGAGTCGGTGTGAGCCTAAGTAATAAGGGAAGGGAGGGGAGGACCAGCCACTGAGGAGCATAAAAGACAGCAAGAGGCTTAAAGGGCAGAACAGATGGACTGTAGTGTCTATCTGTGCCTAAATAAAATAGCAGCAGTAAGGAGGAGGAAGAAAGCAAGGAGGTCTCAAGGGCTGTAAATGAGTAAGACCTGAGAAAGTGTACATTGTCAGGTCTGACTGCTGCCCATCTGTATTAGTGCTACACTTGCACTGCCAAGACAGTAGTAGCTAGCAGCAGCAGAAGAAAGCGGAGGTTTTGTGTTGTAAAACTTACTAGTTTCCCCAAATAAAGTAAAATACAGAATAAGAACAGTACAGTAACTGGAAAAGGAGAAGTAGAGCAGTAATTTATATAAAACTGCATTAATGCCCTCACCTGCGTTGATTTTGTGACAGTAAAGATTATAAGTAAAGTGACTTTTTTTTTGATGATTTTTTCCCTCCTGGCCACCTAAGCTGTCTCCCCCCCCCCAAATCAGGGGACATCCAGCCACCGCCCGCCTCTGCCATGGACACCGACTCTGTGGCCTCCCTCCTGCAGTGGGGCCACAGGAAGGGGCTCCCATATACTCCCTGCGGGCACGGATCAAGGCGGGTGCCCCGATGAAACCTGCAGACGGCCATCAAGCCGCTCGCCTCAGGCGCCGTTTTTCCCTTTTTCTTGCCCAATCAATGCATGCTCAGACAGTGCCCCCTGTCTCCACTGGGGGCCGCTGCTGAGTGACGCTTCCCTGGATCCCACCCTGGAAAGGAGAGCAGTCTGCCAGACACTCAATCCTCTCCGTCCCCTTCTGCCCCCCCCCAGTCCCTCTACGCCACAGGGCCAGCTATCAAGTGACTTATTTAAACTGATTTGCAGTTAACCAATAAAAATAAAGAAAAAAGTTGCAAGAATGTAGTAATAACTTTCTGTACATTGAGCTTGACCTTTCTAGCCTAAACTGTGTGAGTGTGACTGACTAGTGAATTATTAAAAAAACTAAACTAAGAACTGCCAGTCAGCTATCTGAGGGAGCAACAGGCAGCCTTAGGGAGGTACGTATGTGCTGTGCACATATGCTGTTATTACTGTAAGTAAGGTGACCCTGTAGTAACCTGCTGGACTTTTCCTATTGTCGTCCCCACTCCCTTCCAGCTTCCACTGCCTTAGTCATGGCTTCTTCTAAGTGTCTTTGTGTGCCTGCCGAATCCGATTAAGTGACTTGCCTTACCTTGTTTGCACAATCATAACTCTGAAAGTTTCAAGACACTTCTAAATAAAGATCTATATTTATTGAAAAGGCTTTATTTATTTATTCTAGGATTCCAAGTACCTTTGAGCCAAGGCTCTTTTACAAAGGTTCCATGTCAGAAATAAGAAACAAACAACAAGGAAGCAACAGTGACATAACAGTAAATAATTCATGTACAACAGTACTATTGAGAGGGGTCAATTATAAGAAGAGTAAAGTGTAGGAGGAGGAGAAGTGTAGGTAGTTAACAGAGACAGCTATAGTAAAATGGTGAACACAGCTAGGACGCATGTGCCCACAAGGAATGGGTAGGGTCAGGCACCTGGTGGTGGCAAAGAAACAGGGATGAGAGGAGAGGGGAAGGATGAAGATGCAGCCAGAGGCATTTGTCGAAAAATAAATGGGAAGGAATGATAAAGGAAAAAAGGTAGTTTGGTTGGGGATAAGTGCTATAATGGGGCAAGGAGAGACTAATGAGGTGGTATGAAGACCTGAGATTTGAAGTGGCGCCTCGAAGCTGGGGGGGGGGCTGGGGGCTGGGGGCTGGGGTTAAGCAGTATATAAGTTAGTATTAAAGCTGTGTAGGTCATCTAGGAGAGGCAGTCACAGGAGCTAGAAGCAATGTGATGGGCCCGGAGCCTGGTTTTGAACAGACCTAGTGTTGAGGCAGAGGAGATGGTGTGGCTGAGACCATTCATCCATAGAGGAGCCCGATAGGTGAAGGAGCATTGACCCTGCGTAGTTAGACAGCGAGGAACTTGTAGAATCTGGGTTGTCGAGCTCCTGGTGTTTTGATATAACAAGGCAGTAACACCAGGGGGCGTGAGGCCAAGGTTGATTTTTCCCGCCATAGCACATGTGAAATACTTTTATACGGTTGGAGAGTTGGAGCCATCCCGATTGTTCATAAAGGGCACAGGTGAGGGTGAGGCGGTGGGTACGAGTTGGGAGTCGGCATGCTTTGTTAAGTGCAGTTGTTATACGTCGGAGGGCGGACGTCGTGGTGGAGCCATAGATAATGAGGCCATAATCAATAACTGACACCACAGAGCTAGGCTAAGGCAAATAAGCACCTCATTCTTCTACTAGTGTCCTTCTGGCCCCCAGTACCACTGCCACCCAGTCCACCAAACCCCAGAACCCAAAGAAACTCGCACACCACACACACTGAAAAATAAAATATCTTTTATTATCATTTGGGGAAGAAAATAAGTGCCACAATATGCAGAACAGGAGTAGTAAACAGCAGACTCTTTCTCTCTGGTCAGTAGCCTCACGAGTACCAGCAGTGACAGCAGCCTCCATCAGTAGCAAGACACCAGCTGAAACAGAAACACAATCCACCTCTGTGTCTCATGCAGATAAGAGTAACAACAATGAAAATGAGCCTATATCTGTGTCAGGAGGTATAACTGCTAATCAGTGTGTTGAATTAAGCAATGAAGGCTTAACTGAAAGTTTACATCCACTCCCTAAGAAACGTACTTTAGTGCTCGATAAGTAGGATGAGAGGCCAAATAAAGATAAAGAAATATGATCAGGAAAAAAGGGCCAGATTGTTTCAAAGGCATTGGTTAACCATTTATAACTGGCTGAGATATGATGAAAAAAAAAGAACTGATGTATTGCACTGTGTGCGAAAAATATCCAGCTGTTGCAGTACCAGCCTTTTCAAAGAAACCTAATGTTTCTGCCACTGGCTCAAATACTGTGAAAGAGTTTTTTCTATTCAGAACCTTATCAAAACAAAAATAAGGGCACGGTTTGCTGACGACACACTACAGTGTCTCCTGCAGATAGCGGTAGAAGGTCCTGAACTGCATGAATTTGATCCTGATCCTGCAATTAACCACTGGCTGCTCTCTGGTCCAGGAACTAGACATGTTCACGGGCCTCCTCCTCCTCCTCCTCCTCCTCCTCCTCCCAATCTAGTCAGTCTACCCCTTGATGACAGTCATGCTATATTCAGAGAACGGCTTGTTGATGGCCTTCAGTTCTAACTAATTCTGAAACATTTATCTGATCGCTTCTAAAACAGACTTCAGCCTGCCCACATGGTACACCCACCCTGAGCCTGCTGTATTAACATTCAGAAAAGAAAGTAAGTATAGGAATTGGATGGAAACATATTGTTTTTCCTGATCTACACAGTTCCCTTACATCTACATCCATCCTATGTCATAATACCACAGTACAACCCCAGCCACACCATGTAATTTATTTCTACATAAGTTGGGTTAAAATTTTCATTTATGTGTACTGGACTACCACTCGGAACTTTGGGACTACCATTTTTGACCAGGCCAGTTGCCCTGGACTAGCATGCCATTTTGAAATTTGTCGATCCCTGATGAAAGGGCAGAGTTTTGGCCTGCCTGCTGTCCCTGAGAGGGAAAACAGAGTTTATTCGGACTGAATCCGAGATGTGAGGACTATTTAAGCCACTGGACTGTGACCAGGCTTTAACCTGAAGACCACCAAAGATTTGCTGAATGCGATCGGTCTGTCAGGATTTCCAGCTGCTTTTGAATCCCTGGTTTGTGCAGAGACTTTGCGATCGTGACCGGAGAGCGGTTTGCCTAGTACAGCAGAATTTCCTTACATATGAATGTGCTGTGTATTGAAAGTGGGTTGTGATTTGGTTCCCCACTGTGTGAACCATGTTCTGCTTGCTGGAAGCTTTATCCAGCCTAATCAGACTGAATCCACATTAATCTCCATTCGGCCTGGGCCATGCCACGCTGGCCCTGCCAGACTACCCCACTGCACAGAGAAAGCCACCGACGAGAGACCTGCCTGGGGATCAGCCCCCTGCTCCACGCCTGAACAGGAACGATGCCTCGGTGAATTGTGTGGGCCCTGCTTCTCCTGGCACTCCAGATTAACCACCTGCTGCCTCAATTTTCATCCAGCCTGTGTCCAGTCTTGGGTAGCGTGAGTAATCATCAGGGTAGCTTCCTGCAACAGCCGCCTAATCTAAAAGTGTGTCATCCGATTGTCGTTTTCTTTTCATGAACTGAGCCCTCTGGCTCCGGATTACAAATAATGTGTGTTGTGCATCTTGTTTTCTTCCATCACAGGGCCCCAGCCAGCTGCAACGTTCCTGGCTAGCCCATCATTCTCCATCTGGGCACCCAGAGTGTGTGACCGTTTATGGACCCTGAAGTGCATGCATAACTGTTTGATTGATAGAACCTTCAAGCAAATTAACCTGATTACGCCCCTCCCTTGTTCAAGCCCCTTAAATAAATCAGATCCAACTTTTTTTTTGCATTTACCCCGATTGTGGTTCCAGTTTGTGAGTAATGTACTGCTGATATTTGCTGTGTATAACTTTGTTTTATAGGGGGTCCCCAGGGCCGGGCCAGAGGAAAGCCCTGGTGGTAAGTGAAAACAGTGTGGGTACTTGTGTGGTGTATCAGGGGTATTGTGAAAGTGTTTGTGTATTGTTCCGGCCACTAGTAAGGAAAGAGGGGAGTTACAATGTCCTGGAGGGCTGTGCCCAGGTTAGCTTGACCACTACCAACCCTGACCTCCGGGTGGAGGTACCCGTTTCAGAACTCAGGCCTCTTAACCTGCTACCAGTCAAGCAGGCAGGGGCAGTAGCCCTTGGGATAGCGCCACCTAGGGGTTACACCAGGTACCACCGTGTGATTCTAGAATTTTTATCCTTTATTTGGTTAAGCCAACAGAGAAGACTGATCTGTTACAAGTACAAAGTCAGCTCCTAGTAAGCAAAACTTATGGGACTCCATGGCATACTTTGCTGCAAGGCATTCAGTTTCAATGATGGAGTGCCTTTTCTCTCTGTCGTGCAACTTGCTACTTATGTACAGAATACGATGTTCTTTCCCATCTATATGCTGACTCGAGACTGCAACTAGGCCTATCTCTGATGCATCAATCTGTAACAGAAATGGTTTCTCAAAGTCTGGGCTTCTTAAAACAGAGGTTGAACATAATGCAGCCTTAATGAACCGAAAAGCCTTGTCACACTCTGGGGTCCATTTCACATTATTCGGGAACTGTTTCTTTGCGAGTTCAGTGAAGGGAGTAGTAGATTCAGATTCTTTATTCCGCATGTATAAAATTTATCATTATCACATACATTATATTTACATAACCACACAGTTTAAGACAACATATAAATTAAAAACATTAAATACAGCAATCATGAGATAAAAAGGTAATTAATAAGATCTGTACCATAATGCCTGTATTAGTGTCCAATAACATGGTAAAGTGCTAATTTGGCAAAGTTTGCCATGGCAAAAATATGACTGGCTTTATCTCAATAAAGCATACATTTAAATAATTCTTCTCAGAAGTAGCTCTTAAATTCCCCCAAATTGGATACAGCCATTTTTCTCTTCTTTTAGTCAATTGAGGGCATTCAAAAATCAAATGCTTCCTTACGACAATGAATGTTGGATCACAGCTGCAAGTACAATTTAACAATTCAGAAATGGATTCTCGCTCATATCTTAAATTTCAACAGACCTAATCTGAAGTTACAGTCAGCATTCCTCTGTGTACTGTCTTCACAAAAGGTCAAATATTTTTCTTCTTTGAATATTTGTTTATTCTCTACACAGAGCGTACAAAATGACAATTCCCGTAGCTTACTTAAACTCACTCTGGAAGAAGTCATTTATCAATCTTTGGCTATTTCGGCATACCGTTTTATATTATCATTAACTTGTTTATCCCAAATTTGAATAAGGCCCAACCTGACCATATATTGGTTCAGTCTAAAAAAACAACCACTGGCACATAATCTTCCTTTACTTTCCTTTTTTTTTGGTGTATATTTTCTTCCCCATTGGCACCGGTTGGCATGTCATCCCGACTGACCCCCTGGCCCAGTACCAGATATCAGGCCACCTCCTTAATTCCCCCACGGATTACCCCGCCCCCCGCCCGGTGGGGTGGTGAGGAGCTACCTACAGCTCAACTCTCCAAGTCGGATCCAGATGAGGAGGCACCATTCGGGTCGGGCCGCGGAGGTCGGAAAGGTCATGCTGCCCCACTGGTGCCACTTTTTTTCCTCCGGTTTTATGCCCCTGCGGAGTGCGGGCGTGCAATGACATCTGGGCACAATGTGCAGACGTCTGCCGCACTCCGCCCCCTTGCTGGCACCACTCTAGTAGTGCCCCCGGTCGTCATCACGGGCCGCTACAAAGCGGTGGCTCCCTGCATTCCTCCACAGGATAGGAGAGCAGTCCTCTGGACGTTCAATCCTATCCTTCCCCTGCCAGCCCCTGGTGGCCCGGGCTCGCATATGAACCCGGGTCACTATCGTGGCACGAGGTGTGGCGTCCAGTGCCTCAACCCTCAGCGCCACCGGGCCTTCCTTTACTTTCTAACCAGCATTTAGCCAACAGACTGTCTTGAGGTGCTGACACACCTGTATCAATTAATTCTCCATTTATGCTGCAACCATAGCAATCCCTGCTAAACCTCATTGATTAATTTACCAAACCTCACTGAATCAATTTCTGGCATCACTGCCTCCCACTGTGCTTAATGGCTTCACAGCCTCTCACTACTTGATCACCTACCTTCCATGACACCATTAATCTGGCTTCCATAGTGGAATTGGTTGGCTTGCTTTCACTGGCTCTGCTCATATCACTCAATCATATTAAGCATTCTTATCCATCACTCTCATCAGCCAATTGTATCAGTCAATCATCTCAGACAATCATACCGTATACCAATACCTAACAGATGGCCGCTGGCTTTGCCCGGCCACCTCATATGTAATGCTTCATAGTTATCTGTCTCTCTCCTTCATAAATCGGAGGCTTGTCAACCATGACCATTATTCCCCCCCATTTATACTCTGGGGAGTTGGATGGTGGCTCTGGCCCCTCCCTTGGAATGGCTTATCTCTCTGGCCAGGCACCCCTGCACCTGTCCCGCCCAGCGAATTCCCCATGGGTTGCCCCCCCCATGAGGGCCAGGAGCAAGGAGCGCCTACTCCCCCCCCCCCCACACGCCAACATCCAGATTCCAGAGGGCTGGTGCGAGTACAGCCAGCCAGCTCAGTTTTTCCTCCTGTTTGCTCCCCAGGGCCCACGAACATGCAATGGGCGGGGTGACTGTCTCCACCTCCATGAAGGCAGTCTTACACCCCGGACGGGGCCCTCCCCATTCTGGGCAGCGCACCTGTGCCAACTCCCAGCCACCACTGGGCGTCCGTCTACAGCACGCTGCACTGTCCCCCCCCACCTCGAGGAAGGAGAGCTGTCTGAGGACGCTCGCTCCTTCCTCACCCTGTCCGACCCCTAAGAGACCAGAGTCCATTCCTGAGCCCAGGTTGCCAGCATGGTGCAAGGTGTGGTTTCCAGTCCCTCAACCCTCAGCACCACCAGGCTAACTTGACCATTACTTTCTCTGGCTTCCCTGCAGCCGATGGTTTCGCTGTGCACCGAAGTCTACATCTTGAACATGTGAACCTCGGGGCGGGGTCCTTCTCATCTGGCCCCTAGTGGGAATGTCCTCACTCTGGGTGGAGCTTTAGCCATTTCTGCCATCAATGGCACATCTCGATGTAGAATTTAAGACTTCGGCTATGAGGGATGGGACCCTTACGCCCAAGAGCACTCCTTAAGCTGGCCGAATTGGGTTCGGTGGCACCCTCTATGCTAATCTCATCATGACCGCCTCTGGTTCCCCCAGTCAGTTTAGTCAGCAGGACGGCTGAGTACCTCTGCGGTTGTTGCTATCCTCCTCCCGCCTTGGGGGTCCCACTCAACCTTCAGAGCTTTTGTTGTTGCAGAGGTCTCTCACAACCATTCATGGTGTTCATGTTAGAGGGACCATGAGAGCTTTCTTCCACATCGGAATATTTTCCTCCCCTCAGATTGGGTTTCTAAACTGCAGCAGCAGAGTAGTCACTAAATAAAAACACCCTTAGCCTGGAGGGTAGGCAACGTAGGCCTCGGATCCCCAGAGGGATGTCTGATGAGGAGTTCCAGTTATGTGGACAGGGTTCACCCATGCTGGTGCGAAAATCATGTTGCTGATGCCAATTATGGCACAGAACAGCACCAGGCATTGTGTTTTACAGGAGTTACAGTACCAAAGCACCCTCCTGGGAAACAATCTGCTTTTGCCTCGCCCCTCTGCACCCCCAAAACTAAATATAACCTCCTCTGGGGCGGGCATGCCCTGCAGGGGGCAGAAACTATGTGGCCGCAAAGGATGGCATATGTGAGGGGTGATCTAAATTCAGGATCACCCCTGTCATTATCCCCCTTGTTGTGGTGCCCCATCTGGTGCCAAAATTCAGTCACAGAGCTAACAGTATACCTGTGAACATCAACCATGGATTGGAAACATCAGGCTCCATAATGTAGGAGGATATTACAAGAGACACAGTTACAAATATGGAGCACTCTCGACGATAAGATCTGGGATCCTGGACCCCAGAATGAGTCGTTATCACCACCACGGGAAATAAAACAATGCATAGACTAAATGAGGCACTTTATCCTAAGCATGGAAAACGGGGATCTAAGTCAGTTGTATGCATACATATGCGAGCTTGCAGTACAGGTAAGGGAAAGGGGAAACTGTTTAACCAGGAAAGGCACACTAAGCCGGAGTTTGTTTCCAGGTGCGACCTGGGAGCACAAGGCAGTTAAGGGACTTGCTCATGGTCACACAGTATGCAAGTGGGAGCTGATGGGATTCAAACCCAGGTCTCCAGGTTTGCAGCTCAGTGCCCTTAACCACTATGCTGTACTGCCTCCTATAACATAGAAAGCAATGGAAGATTATGGATTATTGGCCCAGTGGCACAGAGGTGCCCAGTGTCTTATCTCTCATGCCCGTGACCCGTATTCGGAAGTGAGATCAACCCACCAGGGGTCGGCCAGGTGGGGAGGGGGGGTGAGAGAGAGGGCTGGGAGAGGATTCTGTCTCAGATTGGGGAGGTAAGCCTACCCGGCCCTTGATTGCCACCAGGTGGGAGGCTCGATGGTAGTGTCAGGTGGGGGGGTGACAGTAAGCCGGGTGGGAGTATCAGGGTTGCATGGGCCTCGGAGCGCATGCACACCTCCATGCGTGTGCACGACTATGTTACCATGACTTCAGGGATAAGGGCAAAAATGGAAGAAAAATACCCATGGTGACGATGAAGACCAACCCTTCGCACCAATGGCTGGGCACCCGCCTCAAGTCCTGTGGTAGAGGACGACAGTGGCAGTAGGGCAAGCCCTGGAGAAGCAGGGTGACGATGGTTTTGGGGGGGGGGGGTCGGTCAGATGGAGGTCGCCACAGGAGAGGACAACAGTGGCTGAGGGAAAAAAAATGATGAACTATTCTGCACAGAAATAAATGCTACTAAGATTATCTTTTAACTTTTTTAACAGTATTAATCTTTTAAAAATTTGTGCATCAATAAAGTACGGTACCTGCCATAGCCCTGTCTGTCTATGTCAGAATCTGCATCAGGAAAGTGTGGTATTATACTGTCACCTTGTGGTCAAATGTGGTGTTACAGCAGCCTATACATCAGAGGACAAAAAACTCTGTTTAATGCATCAATTAGGCTGTTCACAGCAAATAAAAGCTAGGAAATTCGGGGTTGGGGTTGGCCCCCCTTGGACCCCAGCCACCCCCAACCGCATCGGGTGCTGCGTAGTTGTCGGTCCTAACTCTCACCCCATTCTCCTGTACATCTGCTTCTTCACACATGTGATGGGGTGAGAGGGCAGATGACCCCAACGCGCACCCCAATGCAGGTTGGAGGGGTGTTGGGGTCCAAGGGGGGGGCTTTCAACCCTAACTCCGAATTTCCTAGCTTTTTTTTGCTGTGGAACAACCCTAACTGATGCATTAAACTGAGTTTTTTGTCTCTAATATCCGTTCTTTCTGAGAATGAGGATGATAAATAATGAAAGGAATGCAGTGGCGGCAGTGCGAGGCCCTCCTGCCACGTGATGTCTTGTTATACAGTAACATGAACTGCAAAGCAAATGCAAGCGGCAATGGTAATGCACATGGCAAAGCAAACGTAAATGGCAAAGCAAACATTAATAGAAACACAAGCGTAAAGTGACGCCGAAGCAAACAGTTACATTTTATTTATTTATTTAGCTTTTGTTGACCGGGTAAGTGCACTAGACAAATCCTGCCTATTTTCAGGCACGACCCGGGGGAGGGGGATACAGATGAATGCCAATTGACCTTGAACCAGATTGCTGTTGGTGGTATTTTTAGTGAATGAGGGAAATTTGTGGGACACCGGAAATCCCACTCTTTCGGGATAAGTGCCATGGGATCTTAACATCCACCTGAACTACCACCAATCCAGGCAGATGGGACCTCGGTTTAACGTCTCATCCGAAGGGCGGCACCTCAGAAGTGCAGCACCCCTTTCTTGCTGCACTACAGTGTCAGTACTGGGATATTAACCCAAGTGCCTGATGTGGGAACTGAACCCACAGCCCTCTGATCTCCCGGCCTCAGAGGCGAGTGTGCTACCTATTGAGCCACTGACACTGCAGAGGTACTGGAAGGAAAAGTATGTCTTTTTGCAGATGACAAAAAGATCTGCAACAGAGTTGATGCACAAGGTGGAGTGGAAAGGATGAGAAGGGACTTGGCAAGGTTAGAGGAATGGTCAAATGTATGGCAGCTTAGATTCAATGCTAAGAAGTGCAAGGTAATGCACCTGGGAAACAAATACCCAGGGAAGAGAACACAATGCGGTGAGATACTAACAACAAAAAAAATGGAAAGGGACCTGGGGTAGTCATATCAGATGACCTAAAGGTGGGCAAGCAATGTGAGAGGGCAGCAAGGAAGGTTGGGGATACTGGGATGCATAGGGTGAGGCATCACCAGTAGAAAACAGGAAGTTATTATCCTCTGTACAGACAGCTGGTGAGACCCCATCTGGAGTACTGCGTGCAGTTCTGGAGACCCAATCTCCACAAAGACATAGACAGGATGGAAGCTGTCCAGAGGAGGACAACTAAAATGGTGCAAGGTCTGCACCGGAAGACATATGAAGAGAGACTAAAGGAGCTTAATATGTATAGCCTCGAGGAAAGGAGGGAGAGGGGGACATGATAGAAACTTTCAAGTACCTCAAAGGAATCAACAAAGTCCAAGAGGGTAGCATCTTTCAAAAAAAGAGGTGTGCAAGAACAAGGGGGCACAATTTGAAGATGGGGGGGGTGGCTCAGAGGTAATTTAAGGAAGTATTTTTTCCACAGAGAGGGTTGCGGATGCATGGAATGGTCTTCTGGAGGAGGTTGTGGAGTCAAAAACAGTGGTGGAATTCAAGCATGCATGGGATGGTCATAAGGCCATTCTACAGGCTGGGGGTAGGAAGAAGTAGGCTACTGGTTAACTAGGATCTGCTGCTTATCCAGTAGGTAGGGAAATGGGCAGACTGGGTGGTCCAAGCGGTCCTTATCTGCCGTCAAATTCTATGTTTCTATGTAAACGGAGACATCAAACAGAAGTGCATACAGAATGCAACTGGTAACACACACATTCACGGTACCACAACTGTAAATGCAAATGGTAACAGTAACACCAATAATAAGAGCAAAGTAATCAGAAATGCAAGCATGTACGAAAACGCAAACCGTAATGCACACGCTCACGGACCACAGTTGTAAATGCAAATGGTTATGGTAACAGCAACAATAAAGCCAATAAAAACAGAAACGCAAAAGCATACAAAAACGCAAACTGTTACACATAAGGTCATGGTACCGCACTAGTAAACGTAATTGTAACAGTAACAGTAAAGACAACAGAAACAGAAATTCAAGACATACGTAAACGTTAAACCGTATGCACACGTATGATGGGAACGGTGATTCAATGGTAACAGAAGTGCAACTGAAACGCTTAACTGTCACAGTAACAAAAGGGCACACCCTTCTTACCCCCAAACTGCATTGAAAAAACTAATTGAAAACAAAGAATCTATGCATTATAATTGACTTGAGCAGAAAAGTACTACTTGGAATACTAAATTGCTATATCCGGGAACCGTATGACGTAGGAAAAAAATTTAAATTTTGTAGGAATTATTACTTTCCTGGCTAGTTTTATGCTTAGCCCCCAATTGGGGGGCTAAGCATTTTTTTGACAAAAAGTCCGTATCTCACACTGTTTCTGAGTTACGGGCCCTGAAAGACACGGCAGATGCCATAATGTTATCCTATGGGAAAAATTGTCAACTTCGGAGAACTGTCACTTTGCCACCCTGTAATATTTTTTCTCCAAACCACCAAAAAGCACATTTGTAGGATGTTGGTTTTCTTCCCTCCAAATTTCAGCCCAAAAGACCAAACCGTTATTTTCCAGCAGAGTGGCAAAGAATTCCTGTAATATGGCAGACTCCGTAATGTTATCCTATAGGGAAAAGCGCCAATTTCGTAGTGCTGTAACTTTGCCGCCCTGTAATATATTTTGATCAATCCACTAAAAGGTACATCTATGGGATGGTGCCTTTCTTCCCTCAAAATTTCAAATAAAAAGACCAAACCATTTCTGAGATATTCAATGTCAAAGATTGGCAAAATTTCCCTATCTATTCAATTATAAAAAAATCTGGCCATCTTGTCCCTATTTTGCGATCAAAGAATCTCATGATTGGACTTCCGGTGACGTCATGCCTCAAGAAGCAGCTTGAAGCTCGCACTCCGTCTCCTCCGAGGTTCTAAACATCAAATAAAAGTAGTTAACGCAACTTCAACAGCAGCTAAATGGACATAGGAGCTTGTCCATCATGTCTAGAAAAAGATATGACCACCAGAAATCTACTTTAGACACCGCCGAGCTGGATGGAGGGTGCTCCGACAGCGATGCATCGCAAACCTCGTGTAAAGGCGGCCAAAACCCCTTAATGCCAAATGTAGGCAGACTGATGGATATTGTCCTTCAAGAGATCCGAGACTTCAGAAAAGAGACTCGTTCAACCTTTGCTGCGCTGCAAACTGACCTAGGGAAGCCAGAAAAGCGTTTAGACAGTGTAGAGAAACAGGCAACAACCACGGATACCCATATGGACAGCGCAGAATGCCCCATAGTACAGCTCCAAACGATTGAGAACCTACAGGATAGGGCTGACGATGCTGAAACTAGGAGTCGAAGGAACAACTTGAGAGTAAACGGGTTCCCTGAAGGAGCCGAGGGCACCAATCCGACCCAATTCATGCAGCATTTCTTTAAAACTAAATTAGATTTACCAGACAACTGCACGCTGGAAATGGATAGGGTTCACCATACCTTAGGCCCTCAGTCAAGCGCTCGGCCAAGGGCCATTCTTTTTTTTTTTTTTTGTATGCCCCCTCTCTCACCACTGAACTCCTGCTCCTTCTGGAGACTCCATCGGCCTGATTTGTCCCCGCTCCTACTAACCGACGACCAATGCAGTCCATCCCCCCACGGAGCCTTGGCTATACTCCCCAGGCGGGTACGGGGTGGGGCCCTTACACCCTGACGTGGCTTAGTTTTCGTCGGGGAATGCTGGTACTGGCGTCGGTAGGGGCATTGGAGATCGTGGCCAGGAGCTCCGTCTGCCAGGAGTCCAGTGGGGTATTTCCTGGTTTTCTTCCCTCCCCACAGGACGTCGCACGCTTGGGGAGCCTAGGGGCGGAGCACGTCGTAACGTGCCTGACGCTCCGGCTCCCGGCAGACGTCCTTCCCTCCCTGCGATGTGCAGTCTCGCTGCACCTCCACCTGTGGTCACCCAGGTGGCGGTGTTGCAGCGGGATTTGCATCCCCACCTTCCCCCCTGGAGGAGGAGAGCAGCCGTTGGGCGCTCAGTCCTCCTCCCCAGCTGGCCCTCCAGCTACCAGAGTCCGCTCGAACCGGGGTCGCTTGGCGCCGCAAGCGGAAATCCAACCGCTGCGCCGGCGGGCCGGCCGCCAAGGGCCATTCTGATCCGGTTTCTCCACTATCAGGAGAAGAAACTGATCCTGCATAAATCGTGGCAACAAGGAGACCTAACATACCAGAACCAGCGGATCTATGTTGATAATGACTACCCTACTGTAATCGCTACGAAGCGCAGAGCATATGCCCCTATCCTTAAAAAATTTTAGGAAGCCAAACTCAAGTTTAGAACCCCATACCCAGTGAAATTGGTTGTCCAGCTTACAGATGGTCCCAGGACATTCGATACAGCCAAGGAGGCGGCGCAAGAACTGGTTAAAATTGGAATCGAAATTCCACCTACGCAGAGAAAGATGAACACTTCACTAGCTACTAAGTTAGCCCAAAAAGCATAGACCAAAATACTTTCAAGGGATCAACTACGGAAAGAAAGTGCTACGGCTGTACAGCAGATCATATCAGATCTCAGACAACAATCCGTGGACCTTCCCGAGACCTCTTCAATCAACCATAGCCTGAAGTGAATTGATTTAATGAACACTTAAACGTATGAAGGCTTTGGCTGCAGGTAGGCCATCCTGATTGCCCACCCCATGCTATTTTATGGCTCCACCGGTGACTGCCCCGTTCCCCGCTGGGGATTCCCTCGGCCTTTATACAGCTCCCCCTGAGTTAACCTCGTGCAGACTGTGAACCCTTCCTCTGAACGGGGGTGGGCGGCTCCTGTCAGATGTTGTGGCATTTACTGGAACTGAGACTTTACAGGTGGCCTAGGCCTCCTGTGGTCCCTGGCGACAGCCAAGCGAGGAAATACTGGGACAGAAGACTGAGGGGACCTCATGGTGGGGAGTGTGGGGCGGGAGGTGGTTACTGGAGGGAGGGAGGGCTCAGGATGGACTCCATTCATGGAGTACCCAGTCTATACCAGTCAAGCCACCTGAAACGGGTCAGAGGCAACCTCCATCACAATCTAAAAAATCTGTAAATGCTCCTTTTCCTGATGTGATCTTTTTTGAACTGCACGTTACTCTCAATAGTCTATGCAGAGTATCATGCTATATATCGTTAATTTAATTAATCCCACACTGTCTGGGGAAAACTGTCAGCCTCTCACTGCATACCACAGGTTGAGAGGGACATTCTGTGCTCCCACGTTTGCTCTTGCCCCCCCCCCCCGCGAGCTGTACTGGTGGGGATGTCCGAGAGTGAGGATGCATGGACCTTCCCTCATGCCTCCCACCCCTAGGAGTGACTGAGATCGCTGACCGTTATTATATTTACTAAGTATGACAAACCTAATAATTCAGTACCTTTCTTTTCCTCTCTCCATTGGGTTTAACCAAAACCTGTACTAACACCTCGGAGGAACGAGAGGCATACCTACTTCCCTTCACCCCCCCAATAAAAGAGATTTATATTGTTCGTTTACCTATTAGGCAAGGCCTTGCTAATTGTTTTTTGCTACACCCCAGAAGCTACCCACTTGTGTTTGAATGTCTGGCCTCATGGAAGCCCAAAGTTGTACTACAGTATCTGCCCAGTTGGCAGAATGCTGTTTTAAGCAGTTTTACCAGTTACTGTTTATTCCAAATTGTTTGATGTTAGAGGAGCTTCTTCCTCACACCTTCCCCTCTAGACAGTCATTCTCCTCATGCTCTGACTGGGTACCAGTGGTTAGTTATACAAGGTGTCATGTAGAACACAGGGGTACATCTCTCAGATCTGAATTCTGTTTTAAATGGCTAATGTACCACTTAAGATTTTTTCTTTGAATGTAAATGGACTGGGTAATCCCGTAAAACGATCCAGAATGCTCTCACTGTTTAAAAAAACCCAAGCGGGCATTGTGTATCTGCAGGAAACATGTATGACTGCTAATGAACATAAGAAGCTGGCCAGAGGTGGGATTGCACAGGTCTTCCCTTCTTACAAGAGAGGTAGAAGGAGAGGGGAGTCACCATATTGCTCTCCAGCCATACCCCTTTTCAGCCCATAAGGGAATGGGTAGACCCTGAGTGTTGTCTGGTGGTAGTACAGGGCCGCTTACAGGATAAGGAG
Organism: Neoceratodus forsteri; assembly: GCA_016271365.2. NCBI lineage: Eukaryota > Metazoa > Chordata > Ceratodontiformes > Ceratodontidae > Neoceratodus > Neoceratodus forsteri. The sequence continues at coordinate 56,233,743 of JADMNL010000033.1, forward strand.
ATTACTCTCGCCAATCTTTACTTACCCCCCTGGCTCTCCTATCCCAACCATTAGAACCCTTCTGGATAAGGTGGTTCAACTAACCAGAGGTATACTAATTCTCAGCGGAGACGTCAACATTGCACCTAGTCCCCATCTTGATACCACCAGTGCTGCCAGAGGCAAGCAACCTGCCCCACATAAAATTTTTAAATGCTATATTCAAGAGGTGGGCTGGCTGGATGTATGTCGAACCCTCCGTTCCAGAGACGGGAAGATATTCTTTCTATTCAGTGGTGCATGGTTCATACTCCAGGATAGACCATTGTTTTACTCAAAAAGAGAGTTTAGATTCTCTAAGGGAAGCCACTATTGGGGACAGAGTTTACTCCGATCACGCTGCTGTAGTAACAGAATGGGAGATGGGCCTGGAGAGGCGAAATTCCTTTTGGAGATTCAACCCAATCCATTTAAAAAATGGCCACTTTCTGGAATTCCTTAATGACATACTTCAGGAGATCCAGGGGGACAATTTGGGCACCGAGGTCTCCTCTGCAATACGATGGGACACATTAAAGGCAGTACTATGAGGCCATCTAATACAGTACTCTGCAAACATGGCTAAACAGCGTAGGGAAGAGCAGGCTAGATTAGAACAGACCCTCTCATTTCTCCAAACAGTACATCAACAGGGTGATGACAGTGCTGCCACAACTTAAGCAGACTAAAAGGGAGCTGGATACACTAGTAATGCAAAAAACTGAAATTGCCTTGGCCTTTCTGAGACAACGATACGGCGAGGTTGGCCCTAGGGCCTCCCACCTGCTGGCATTCCGGATACGCAAACAAAGATGCCTTTCAATTATACCTATAATTTGGGACCCTGTTTCGGGAACCCAATGTACAAGGGTGAGCCAAATTACCCAGGTATTTAGCGAGTACTATAAAAAGTTTTACACCCCAGACCACCCTCAGAAGCTGAAGGCATTAAGGCTTTTCTCCAGCCCCTTGGTCTCTCCCGGCTGACCAATGAACAACAGAGCCATTTGGTCTCCCGTGTTACACATACAGAACTCCTGGAGGCCATCTCTCGTGCTAAAACAATGAAAGCCCCTGGCCCAGATGGCTATGGCGCTGAACTTTATAAGCACTCAGTACAGACACTCTCCCCAATTCTCCTGCAGGTGTACAATGAAGTCTTACAAGGGACAACTAACCCCCCCACCCAGTTTCCCTAAGCCGGATAAGAATCCACAAGTATGTACATCATATCGCCCAATCTCCGTATTAAATGCGGACTGTAAGTTCCTTATGTCTATTATGGCTAAACATCTAGACTCAGTATTGCCTTCCCCTTATTAACACTGATCAAACTGGATTAGTCAGTGTTAGATCCACCACAGACAATACAAGAAGGACCTTACATTTGGTCCAGGAACTGCAATCTTGTGATTCCCCATCCATCCTCCTCGGTTAAGATGCTGAGAAGGCTTTCGACAGGGTCTCTTGGCCCTTCCTGTTTGTCACTATAACCACAATGGGTATCCCCCTCCTTTTATTCTCCATGATTAGGACACTGTATTCTTCACCTAAAGCATGTGTAAAAGTATGTGGACATCATTCCACCCATTTCCCCCTATACAGGGGCACCCGACAAGGATGCCCTCTGTCCCCTGGTCTTTTCGCCATATTCATCGAACCATTGGCACAGGCCATTAGGGAGTCTCCCTTGGGAGAAGGTGTAAAGGTTGAAGATGCAGAGCATTGAATTGCTGTCTATGCTGATGATAGCCTGTTATGTCTTGCCAACCCCTCTAGGTCAGTCCCAGCGGTATTTAATGTAATTGACCAGTTTGGTAGATGCTCAGGATATAAGCTTAATGCCACTAAAATGGAGGCTCCGACGTTTAACTTCTCCCCAACATTGGACCTAGCACAGAGATTCCCCTTCCGATGGGACCTGGGAAAAGTGAAATACCTGGGCGTATATCTATCCCACCGAGCTGTGAATGCAAAAAGATTTAACTACGACCTATTCACCATGCAGCTCCAATCGGATTTTGCTTGGTGGAATATCCTCCCGCTGAATCTCATACAGAGAGTAGATGTAATCAGGATGGTGATTTTACCCCGGGCCCTATATGTGTTTCAAAATATACCCATACATATTCCCACCAAGATATTCCAATTATGGCATAAATGTATCAGCAGGTTTATATGGTCTGGGCGTCAACCCAGAATAAAATTTTGTACTCTGACCCTCTCAAGAGCTAAAGGTGGCTTTGGCTCTACCAAACCTTAAACACTATTATTGGGCCTCACATCTCTCATTTATAATACATAGGATTGACAAAAGTCAACCTAACCCGTTGGAGAGAAATAGAAAAAGACCTCATTCCACATCGAAAATTGATCAGGATGATATTGCATTGTTCCACTTCTTACCCACGTAACTGGCTCCCCCAGAACCTGTGGTTTTTATTCCAGCTGAAGGTATGGACCAAGATCCGTAAGCAGTTATCCCTTACCACACATCTCCCTTTGATTTGCTCAGTGGCGCTCTTAGAGAATTTTTTACCTGCCTCCCTCGACCACATTTTTGAGTCCTGAGGCCATCTACAACTCTGTTACCTTTCGCATTTTTTACATGGTAGGGATTTTAGGTCTTTTCAGGAGTTGAGCTGTACCCATGGTCTTCAATACTCAGACTTTTACAGGTATTTGTAGCTGAGGCATTTTTACTATTCCCTCCCCCCAGAATTACGGGACCCTGAGGCCATTCCTCCCTTGGTTGCATGCCTTCAGCAACGCATCACCTCCGGTGAAATACCCCACATTATCTTGGTCTTATATAAGGCCATCACAGAAAATCTAGGAACAAACACTGATGAGTACCCAGCAAAATGGAGTTTAGAATTCAGGTCTGATGTACCTCTGTTATTATGGGAAGGTGCCTGTAGAATGTCATCAAAACTTACTCTCTCCCATGGCTGGAGACTGTTTGCTTGGCAGGTGATGCTTAGGTACTTTCCAACCCCGGTAATAACAGCCCATTTCTCAGTGGCCTGCCCTGGATCCTGTTGGCGTCAGTGTGGAAATCCTGCAGCACACCACGCCCACATATTCTGGCTCTGCCCAAAAATCAAGCCTTTCCTGAACTCATTGCAAGCTGAATTAAGTGAATTGATAGATACCCCACTTACATTCACTGCTGAATTTTTTATTCTACACATCTTCCCCCCAGACATAAAGGCCATATACACACGTTATCTGATGGGGATATCCCTCCTAGCTGCAGAATAAGCCCCGACATGAAATTGGCTTACCCCCAGGGTCCCCACTGTGATAGACTGGAGGGAGATAATGACCCAAATTTATAGGTCTGAAAAGATCTCCTATTCTTTAAACGACGCCTCAGACTTAATCACTATGAAATGGGCTAGGTGGGTTATGCATATCATGTTAAGAGACTCTACCTTCATTCCCTGAACAAATTATACTAAGAATATGATCAGCTATATAGGATCCTGACATGGATTTAAGTACTCCAGCACAAATGACCTTTCTGAATTTGCAGACTGAAAGGATATGTGTATTTCATTGTATTGTATATCATATGTTCCTATATATATATATATATATATATATATATATATATATATATATACACACATACATACATATATGTACAGGGAGAGCTCTGGATCACCAGTTCAAGCTATTATCAACTTATACCCAGTTAATTAATTGATTGTATGGCACAAAGTGTATCCTTAATAGACTATCTAAATGAATAACCCATTATAATTTTCTGTATAACTGTGTATTATGACTGTCAACTCCCCATCCCCGTTAAATGGAAAATACAATAAAATATATTTACAAAAAAAAGACTCTACAATCAAAGAATAAAAATTTAATAAATCAAAAATAGAAGCAATTGCAGTAAACCAACTCCATGGTTCAACAGAATAAAGCCCCCTGAGTAAAACCCACCCTCATTTGACTTCCTAGGACACCCCTGGGCTAAGAAAATTGAATTTTAAATTGGTCAATCTTGTCCCTCGCTCGTGATGCAAGATCGTGATCAAAGAATCTCACGATCAAAGAATTTGCAGCCTCACGATCAAAGAATTTGCAGCCTCACGATCAAAGAATAAAAAAATGTAATAAAATCAAAAAATTGGAGGAATTGCAGTAAACCACCACCATGGTTTGACAGAATGAAGCCCCCGAGTAAAACCCACCTCATTTGACTTCCTAGGGCACCCATGGGCTGAGAAAAATTATTTTAAATTCGACCATCTAGTCCCTCAGTCGATGCAAGATCGCGATCAATGGATCTCACGATCAAAGCATTTGCAGGCTCACGATCAAAGAATAAAAAAAGTGCGAAACGCGATTTATTCACCAATTTGAACCAAACCAATGGCATGGTTAGAAACATAGAATTTGGCAGCAGATAAGGACCACTTGGCCCACCTAGTCTGTCCATTTTCCTAACAGATAAGCTGCAGATCCTAGTTAACCAGCAGCTTACTTCCTCCTACCCCCTGCTAAGACTACCTTATGTCTGTCCCATGCATTCTTGAATTCCCCCACTGTTCTTGACTCCACAACCTCCTCAGGGAGGCTGTTCCACGGATCCACAACCCTTTCTGTGAAAAAATACTTCCTCACATTACCTCTGAGCTGCCCCCCATCTTCAAATTGGGCCCCCTTGTTCTTGCACACCTCTTTTTTTGAAAGATGCTACCCTCTTGGACTTTGTTGATTCCCTTGAGGTACTTGAAAGTTTCTATCATGTACCCACTCTTCCTCCTTTCCTCGAGGCTATACATATTAAGCTCCTTTAGTCTCTCTTCATATGTCTTCTGGTGACAGTGACAGGAGAGAGGGGGGACATGATTGGGACCTTCAAGTACTTGAGAAGGCTGAATAAGGCTGTTAAGGAGAGTCTCTTAAAGCAGAGTGGAACCATAACACAAGTGGGGTACAGTGTTAAGCTGGAGGGTGGGAAGTTTGGGAGGGAGGTCAGAAAGCACTTCTTCACAGAGAGGGTGGTGGACACTTGGAATGCACTACAAGAAGAGGTAATCTTGACAACAGTGGGCAGCTTTAAGAGAGGCTGGGACAGGCATAGGGAGGATGGGAGGAGTGTGGAGGGAGGGCAGGGACATTAGCTCAAGCTATGGACCGTGCAACATGAGCAGACTTGATAGACCAAATGGCCTTCTTCTGCTGGCTTCTTCGTATGTTCTATGTACCAGAAAGTATGAGCTACAGTAGCTAAATTGAAACACCCAGTCTCCTGTTGCCTCCATCATAAAATGGGGAGATGACAGATTCCACAACTTTTATACTACCCTGTATGCCCCAGAGAAGGTAGTCAATGAAGAGCCCACTCAGAGCTTTCCGGGTCCCTTGACCCTACCTACCTTAATTGCCATACCTCTCAACCTCAGAACTCTGAAATGAGGGACACCAACCTGTGCAATGAGGGACACCACACCCTGAAAGGAGGACCACCATGAGGGACATCACAGTTTCAGCACGTTAATGATTTATCGTACTGTTTAAGAGCTGTTTTACAGCCTGAAATTAAATCTAGTAGCACTAAAGAATAATCTTTTGCTGCGGTTTGCTGTTACCTGGGTTACTGATTAAAGAACAGATGGCAACTGCTCTCTTTCCTTCGTTTTGACAGCTACTTGTTCTATATCATGGAAACTCCAGATTTCATTTACTATAGGATCAGGCTGACCAGATGTCTTAATTGTACTGTATTGTTTTGTTAGCTTTTGCAAACAATCCCACAGAATGGCGAATTGCAAAAAAAAAAAAATATCAGTGAGCACTTCCAAAACCACAGCAGACGAAAATGACTGACAGCATGATTGAGCAGCTGTCAAACAGGAGGAGACAAAGCACTAGCTAAGAAGCTACCAAGCTAGCTATCAACAAATTTATATTAAGCAACCCCAGCAACAAAGCAAAATCAGTGCAGTGGTGTAAAAAATTAGGAATAATGCCCAGCAGTAATTAAATTCATTCACACATTTCATATTTCATAAAATACTAGGACGGTGGGGAAAATGGCCTTTGCACCCTGAGTAGTGCACTGTCTGGCCTGGCTCAGTCTGTCTATGTCTCTCTTTCAGCAACACTGCAGCACCTGGCGGCCAACCAGACAACAAGTCACTCATCACCTGACCCAGCCAACCCCACACCACAGTCTTACCTTTAGTTGCGGCCTGAAGACTGGTTAACTTGCACCACTCCAGACTCATGGTTGGCTGGGCAAGGGCAGGGCTGGGTTATGCTCTATAGTCTGCTGCTGGACAAATGCAAACTGGCTGCTGGGATAGATGTGCGCAAGTGAGTCTCGCAGTGAGACCATACTTCTCTGGCTGCTACATGGTACTTGCTACCTCAGGAGGCTTTGATTGAGGAGGGGGAGAAGAGGGTGCCAGCCGGCCGACCACTTGTGGCTTGCTGCTGCTGCTTGCAACAGTGCTTGAACTGGAAGCTTTTTAGCCGACGATAGTTGGTCAGAGACCGACTTACTTTGTCACTTGCTGCTCGATGAACAAATCATGATTGATCCAGTCTGCTTGCTGTATGTGGCAGTGCCTGTTCTGAAAACAGGGCTAAAGTCATTTTCTGATTGACCAAGAGTCCTGCAGAGGAAGAGTGAATCAGTGGGAAGAGACCCATCCCTCCACCCCCCAGCAGCACGTCACTGACCAAGTTCTGCCTTCCACACTCAATCCTACTGGAGTTCCAGAGCAGACAAGTTACATGCATGCTTAAAGGGCCTGCAACCTCAGCACTTAAATTTGGGACAACGATGGGCGCTAGCGGGACAGCGAGACAAGTTAGGAAAACAAGGGCAAATGCGGGACATTTCAGTGCTATGCTTATTGCAGGTGCAGGCAGATGCTGTCACTATGCCCATAACTATTACTGAGCTGGAGGGGGTCCTCCATAAGACCAAGATGCAGAAGGCCCCAGGCCTAGATTGATGCATCCTAGAATTTTATAAAACCCTCCAGGACCAGCTTCTGCCACACTTACAGCAGACTTGTAACGAGGTGATGGAGGCAGGAGAGATTCCTTTATCTGGCAGTATGCCCCAATTTCTGTGATACCCAAGCCAGGTAAGGCTGATCTCCATCTTGAATACGAATTATAAATTATTTATGGCTGTAGTAGCTCACTGGTTGGACCACTGCTTCCTTCCATAACCCATTCAGATCAGATGAGCCCTTTGTACCCTGATAAGTACCCACCCGATCCTCCGCCCCCTCAGCTTTTACTATCTTCCGGCACCCTTGTTTCCAGCATATGTGATCTAGAGTTAAGAAGGCAGTTAGAGCCTCCCTGGTCTTCCAAAATCTTACTCCAACAGGTCAAAGGTTTTCCTCCTCTCCTTTGCTGCACAGATCAGGTTAGGAAAAAGAGGAGTCTTCTCGCTGCTGTCAAAAGGTGGTCATGTTCTGCTGAAATCATCTGGATAACCAACAAAGTCTGAGGTTATGGCGTCATCTTGGGATGACTTAGTAGACTGTACTATCTGGACCTGCTCTGAGAACTGCAGAGTTCAAGTCAAAAGAAGGGTGACTATACTCACTTGGTCTTCTCCCTCAGCTTCTTGACAAGAACCCCAGAACCCTCTACCCAAGCCAAGGAAACCCATTTTATACTCCCTATGCTCCTTCCATGCCCACTATTTCTCAGGGGGTGGGGGGTGACAGGCACCCTATCCCTTTGTTGGGTGGGTGGCATTAGTAGCAAGGCTCCCAACAGGGAGATCACAAAATCACGGGGCAGGGCCGGTGCAGAAAAAATGGGCAGCCAGCCCAACCGTACACACCAAACCAAGAAGTTCCTGCACTCGAAGACAGTCAAATCCACCACACTTGTTATAACGTCCCAGTGACAATGTGGAGCCTACAGGAACACTGTGGTTTAGCAGGCCTGTGATTGGTTCTTATTTTTTGCAATAAAAATAATGTTGTACAATTTGTCTAGTGATTAAGTAATTTTTCCAGTCCTCTTTTATCAAGTATTTTGGTATGACTGGAACAGATCCCGGACAGTTGTTTTCTCATTTATTTCTGAGGGTCCTCCTATGGCCATGCTGGATCTGTTCTACTACTAAGTTTTATTTATTGAGGGCTGAGGTGCTGGTCGCCGCATCTCGTGCCATGCCGGCAACCCGCGTTTGGGAACAAGCGCAGGTTGCCGGCAGGAGGTGGATCGAGAGTCCAATGGACTGCTCTCCATCTCTGGGGAGGGGGCACCTTCGGTCGGCGCACGTCTGAAAACCCTGGTGGAGGCTGAGGGTCGGCACAGCACTGCCAACATGCGGGCAGAAGCTTAGCAGACGCCTGGTGGGGACGCTCGTCTGCTGGCGTCAATGCACGCCAAGCTCTCAATGGGGATAAAATGAGAAAGACCCTGGTGGCTGGTCGTGGCAGCTTGATAGCTGACCCCTGGTGCTCCGTTCCCGGAGGAACAGTAACACCCTGAGCCACATCCTGATTGAGACTGGTGAGTAGGGGGTTCCCCTTTGCACCGCCATTGGGGGGGGGTAAGCCATGGGACTGCAAGGGTGAAGGCCTGAAGGGAACAGGTTAGAGACGGCAGCCGGACAAGGAATGCCGACCAAGGCCAGGGAGGGAGAAAGCAGAAAGCAAAAAAAAAAAAAAAAAAAAAAAAAAAGAGAGTTTGTTATTTACACTTTATTCATTTTCATTCCACTGTCTCCATGACATACCTTCTCTTCCTCTGGTGCTACTTTACCCGACATCCAGGCTTTCTACACCCCTCACACACTCCTAATGGCTGCGGAGCTGCTCCAGTCCAGATCTCCCAGCTGTCTACTGCCAGAGCTCTGTGGCTAGTTACCAACACTCAGCAGGATTCTGATGACTGGTGTGCACTGATTGGCCATGGAATTACATCCAAGATGGGAGAGGCAGAGGAGATTAACAGATAGCACTCAGAGGTGTCTGGAGTGGGCCAAACACCATTAAGTTGGGTGAGTTGTACTTTTCTCCCAAATGAAGTGGCTCCCACCTCCCGTGGCATCCAACAATGGCTGTCCACCATGCCATCTTATGGGCAGGGGACAGACAATGTCCCATGGTCACCCAAGATGCCAAAGCAATCTCTTCCACCATAGAAGGTGTGCTAAGAGTAGACCAGCCAACACTCTCTCCCCCCCAACCACTTATGTCTGAGCACAATACTGCTATATTTTTTTTGTTTAACCCTGATTTTTCTCCCTTCTCCTCCCTCTACTCCCCATGATGACCGTCTCCCTCCAGAGTCACAAGGCCCCCAACCCCCACCCCCTGTGCCTCTCTCCACTTTCACCTGCCTCTATTGCAATTTGGATCACCCCCCAGGTGGGGTCAAGGTTGGGGATATAACCGAGACAGTGTCCTTTATCAGAGAGGTAAGCAGTGGAGGTGCAGGACTTGGATATACCAGGGTTCATCATTTGGAGGCAGAAGTGCCACATTCACTTTTTCTTCCCCTCCCTCTGGGATACTGGCCTTTTTTGTGATGCCAAATGCATGCAAGCACAAATGGTGCATGACTGCATGGTGTCGACCAGCATCCCCCTACTCCAAAGGCATGCCCTGCCTGTAACCCCTCCTGTAATGGTGCTTTCACACAGTCTCCCTCCTCAGAGAGGGAGACTGCTCTAGGATGCTCAGTGCCTCTCCCATCTGGCCGGCACTCAGCAATCAGTGTCCTCTCCTGAATCCTGCTCTCCGGTATGACAATCAGTAGCACTACTGCTGTATCAACAGGCCAGTTAAACATGATGCCTCCATAGTACACCCAGGCTCCACTGACTTGGGGTCAGGAGTCAAGATCTGGACTCGATCCATAGTCTCCCATGTGGTAGCAGTGTAGTGCACCACTAGCCAGTGGTGCTGTCTGAAACATAGAAACATAGAATTTGACAGCAGATAAGGACCGCTTGGCCCACCCAGTCTGCCCATTTCCCTACCTACTGGATAAGCTGCAGATCCTAGTTAACCAGCAGCCTACTTCTTCCTACCCCCACCCCCTAGAATGGCCTTATGACTGTCCCATGCATGCTTGAATTCCACCACTGTTTTTGACTCCACAACCTCCTCCGGAAGGCCGTTCCATGCATCCACAACCCTCTCTGTGAAAAATACTTCCTTAAATTACCTCTGAGCTGCCCCCAATCTTCAAATTGTGCCCTTGTTCTTGCACACTCTTTTTTGAAAGATGCTACCTCTTGGACTTTGTTGATTCCCTTGAGGTACTTGGAAAGTTTTTATCATGTCCCCCACCGCCCCCGAGGCTATACATTTAAGCTCCTTTAGTCTCTCTTCATATGTCTTCCAGTGCAGACCCTGCACCATTTTAGTTGCCTCCTCTGGACAGCTTCCATCCTGTCTATGTCCTTGTGGAGACTGGGTCTCCAGAACTGCACGCAGTACTCCAGATGGGGTCTGACCAGCTGTTTGTACAGAGGGATAATAACTTCCTGTTTTCTACTGGTGATGCCTCTCCCTATGCATCCCAGTATCCCCCCAGCCCTCCTTGCTGCCCTCTCACATTGCTTGCCCACCTTTAGGTCATCTGATATGACTACCCCCAGGTCCCTTTCCATTTTTGATGTTGTTAGCATCTCACCCGCATTGTGTACTCATCCCTGGGTTTTTGTTCCCCAGGTGCATTACCTGCACTGCTTAGCACTGAATCTAAGCTGCCATACATTTGACCATTCCTCTAACCTTGCCAAGTCCCTTCTCATCCTTTCCACCCACCTTATACATCAACTCTGTTGCAGATCTTGTGTCATCTGCAAAGAGACATACTGTACTTTTTCCTTCCAGTCCCTCTGCAATGTCGCTATAAACATTGAAGAGGACCGTCCTAATACTGAACCCTGTGGTACCCTCATTAGTAACCCCCTTTCTTCAGAGTGGACTCCATTTACTATTACCTCTGTGTCCTATTCTCCAGCCAGTTCTTTACCCAGGCTGTCATCTTGGGACCCACTCCTAGGCTGGCTAACTTGTATATTAATCTTTTGTGTGGGACTGTGTCAAATGCCTTGCTAAAGTCTAGGTAGGCCATGTCCACAGCCCCTCCCTGATGTACTACTTTGGTCACCCAGTCAAAGAAATCTATCAGATTCATTTGGCATGACCTTCCTGCTGTGAATCCATGCTGCCTTGGGTCATGTGCCCCTCTGGCCTCTAGATAGTTGACAATTCTTTCCTTCAGAAGTGATTCTATTATTTTCCCTATCACTGAGGTTAAACTAACAGGCCTGTAGTTTCCTGCTTCTGCCTTGCTCCCACTTTTGTGAAGGGGAATCACAGCTGCCCTCCTCCAGTCCTCGGGTACCACCCCATCCTCCCATGATTTGTTAAAGAGGGTAGTCAGTGGTGTCACTAGTTCTACCCTTAGTTCTTTTAGGGCTGTCTGTCTTTTTTTTTTTTTTTCCTTCTCTTTTTCATAAAGCTGTTTGGCCCACGAGCTGCCATGTGCTCCTGCTACTGGGTAATACCCTAGAAACCCCCAGTCCCCATCAGACACCCCCCACCACCTCCGTCAAGGCCAGTGGGCAGCTGCTCAGAACGTTCCTGAAGAGCATTAGTGACCATCATGGAGGGCTCAGGGCACAGGATTTTCCCCATTTTTTCCTGGTCCCATTTCTTCCCTCTGATCACCAACCCCGATGTTGATGGAGCCCTTTCAGGCCTCATGCCACAAAGCACAATGAGCACATGCTTGATCCCTCACAGGAGAGCTCTGCAGCCATAGCTATACCCGATCACGAACCCAGGTCACGGGTACTGAAGTGAGACACGTTACTGCGGGACCATCAGGAATCCTGTTTACTTTTTTTGCCACATGTATTCCACGGTATAGTTTTTTTGGTCTCCACTGACTCCCTCTTCCCACCAGACTCATTCCTCGCTACCACAAGGGGAGCTTCCAGACCATCACCCTCTGCATCCATGGGACTGACATGTCCCTGCTGCAGGCCTCCTCTGGTTATTGGGGAGGTGTGCTTCCTGCTCTTAACTAGTTGCCAGCTTGTCCCCTCTAGGGTTCCACATCCCAGAGGAGTAACAGCTTTGCTGAGATACTGGCTATATGGGCCCTTCTGTGGTGCATGGGGGGGGGAGAAGAGAGGCTCTTGGCAAGAAGGGACCCCCTAGATCATCCTCCTGCATATTGGCGCAGCATTTCCACCTTTTTCCTCCCACCCTAGCATGACCTATATACACTGTGGCTGGCCTGGGAGGGTGCCTGATGGCACATGGTCACTAATGCTGTCCATGGCACCTCAACCACACCACCACCAAGAGTTGCCACATACTAGCACATTGAGCATCACTCCCCTGGAAGGAGAGAATTCGGGGGGGGGGGGGCACTTCACCCACCCTCCTGGCCTCCGCTCCTGATGTCCTGGGCTCTGAGCATGACCCTGAACTGCCAGCATGTCAGAGCTGTTTATTTTTAATTAAACTAGTTCTTTATTTGGCTGACCCACTGGCACAGTGGCACCACTACCACTTGCGGTGCTGACGACTCAATTTCAGAATTGCGCTCAAAGCATTATGGGGCCAGCCAGCCTGTCGGCGCAGCAGTTGGATTTCCGCTTGCGATGCCGGCAACCCAGGTTCAGAAGTGGACTCGGGTCACTGAAGGGCCAGTCAGGGAGAAGGCTTGAGCATCCCAGGGACTGCTTGCCTTCTCCGAGGGAGGGAATCAAGGCTCGAAGCTTGCTTGACCCCGGGCAGAAGCCCCAGGTATAACAAGTCCTGCAGGTAGCGGGGAGGGCCGGGGGAGTGGTGTGGTGGACATTGGTGCCTAGCACCTCGACGTCCAAGCGTAATACCATGCGGAAAGAAACCGCCAGAGCGATGAGAAGATGGAGCACCAGTACTGGCCCGGATAGCTCCTGCCTGCCTGACCACTGGGGGACCTGACGAAACCTATAGAAATCGGGGTGTAAGGGCCCCGCCCCGTACCCACTTGGAGAACACAACCACGGCTCCATGGGGGAACCTCCAGGGATTCAGGTAAGGCAGAGAAGCAGGGTAGTACCAGGTGCCTCCCAAAGATGCGGGGCTCCAGCGTGGGAGGCGGATAAATAGAAAATTAAAGAAATAAATAAACATGCGGGCTGGCCACAGGAGAAGGATCAAGTGTCCAGGGACTGTGCTTCTTCCAGGGAGTGATGTGCAGCATCCGGAGCTTTACTGTCCCCTAGCGGGCAGCAGAGGTGCGATAGGCAGTTGGCATGCCAGGCACAAATGTGTGTGGCACCACCACAGATGCCATTGCACGCACACTTCTTTGTACCACAAGGGAGGGAGCGGACAGGAAAAGGAAGAAAAAAAAAATTCATCCTGAATGGCATGTTGCGCCCCTTCACAGGCTATGCACCCAGTGACTTGGGCACTGCCACTGGATTCTAGACATAGTTGGCTGAGTGCACTTCCTGCCTCCCGCTGCTTGGGAAGGGGGGGGATTGTGCCGTGGGCGCTTGGTCTGGCAAGTCCTTGGGCAAGCTGGGATGACAGGGCTTGAAGGGGGGGGGGGTTGCAACTTGGGGCCATACCAGGGAGGAGAGAAACATGACTAAATGGAAGCCAGTAATCCTGGATGGATCAGAAGTCCCTTCATATGTGGAGTGGCAGGAGGAAATTCTCAAACCTTTAACATATGGAAGAGAGTCTGGTTACAATGGGACACTCGTTGCTCTTTCAAAACAAATTACTGCACTGGCCCTGTGGCACTGAGGGTCGAGGCTGTAGATGCCGTATCTCACTCCATGCTGGCGACCTGTGTTCGGAAATGAATGTGTGTTGCCTAGCTGGGGGTGGGGAGTGAGTGTCAGAGGGACTGTTCTCCTCTACTTGGGGTGGGGGAGAAGACTGCTTGCTCTGTCAAATGACCACCTCCAGGTGGAGGCCTGAGGGCAGTGCAGGTTGAGGAGCAGCAGCAGGAGGGAGGTGCTGCGGGACTCCTCAGCGCATGGGTGCTTCCACACACGCGCACTGACGAGTACGCCCTACCATGGGGAAGGGCAGAAGATAGGAAAATGCTTGAAGGACAGGTGTATGTGATGTCTGCACGCCAATCCCTACCATCCGCATCACTGGGACTGGAACTGGGAGCTGGACTTATGTTTTGGGGGTGAGGGGAGGATGGCCTTCCCCCCAGGCCCACCACGGGGGGGGGTCAATAGGGGTATCCAGTCCACAGGTAAGTTCTGGAAAGGTGAAGATTTGTAAGGGGTCAGCGGGAAAGTGGAGAGCCCAGCCTGTCCTGGCCACAAACAGTAAAGACTTTTGTGAAAAAACAAATTGCTGCATGCTTCTCTATCTGAAACCTGACTCACTTGAACTTTTTAAAATAAAGAGGAGGATAAGCACTGCACGATGACATCTGCATACTTTATTCGATAAGGTTCAGAGTCTACAGATGTCAACATAGTGGTAGACCATGTTTTTTTCTTTGATGGGGGGGGTTTGCAGGATGGGGGAAGGGGTATGTACATATCTGGATTGTTTGCATTATGTGCTTCTGGTATTTCACATACGTCATACTTTATTATGCACATAACTGATAAGACATATCCTATAAAATATATAACTGCTAAAAAAAGTAATAAATATTGCACAACATGCACAATAAGGAAACATTCTCATAGTAGATTAATATATATTTGCACATGTCAGCTGTCAAGATGAAACTGGAAACCAGCACGGATGCTGGTTGTCTTGTAATTTCCTTGCACTCGCCTCTAACATTCTGATGAATTCATTCAACGTGAAATTGGCAAATGTTTTTTTCCCAAAAAAATGTTTAGCCTCCATGGAGAAAAATATTTGATTTTTTGAAGAAAGAACTTAAAGCAGCATTATTCCTTAGCGGGAAAAAAATGTAAATCATAAGATTGTTTTACTAATGTCTTTTCTCCTTCCCCTCCATTTCTATTTATTCCTGTACTTCTGGCCTTGCACAACATACACAATGAGGAAAATCTTCTCATGGTAGGTTAAAATAAGTACATATGTTAGGTGTCATAATTGCAATTGGAAACAAACAAGGAAGTTGGCTGTCTTGTAATTTTCCTGGCACTGCCCACTAATATTCTGACTTAAAGTGGTTTATGGAAGTTCTCCACGTGCCTTTTTATTTATTTATTTATTTAAACACAGTAAAGTAAAACTAAATTTTTTAAGTGCCTTTCAAAACCAAGGTGCTGTACAGCATATTAAAACCAACAATTAAACATATATACATATTTTAAGAACCTTCAGAGAAATCATTAAAAAACAAATAGGTTTTAAGCTCAGACTGCAAACTCGAGATAGTCAGGCATTGTCTTATCTGACGAAGTAGAGAATTCCACAGGATAGGGGCAGCGTAGGAAAACGCAAGCACCCCAGATGTCTAACTGAACCCTGGGAATCTCTAGCAATCCCTCGTCAGTGGATCGGAGTGAGCGGGAGGGGCAGTAAAGAGGTCTTGCAGATACTGGGGTCCCTGTCCATGTAGGGCTTTATAGGTCAGTAACCCGACCTTAAAGGTGATCTGCCACTGAACAGGCAGCCAGTGCAGTTCGCGCAGGACAGGCGTAATATGACGAGTCCTGGATGTACCAGTCAAAAGCCTGGCTGCCGCATTCTGTACTAGCTGCAAGCAGCGGATATCAACCCCCGGAAGCTCTAGGTAAAAGGCATTTCAGTAATCAAGGTGGGTGGGTACGAAGGCGTGGACCAATGTAGGAAGGTCATCCTGAGGAACCAGGTGTTTCACCCGGGCAATATTCCTAAGATGGTAAAAGAAGGATTTGACAATGGCAGACACCTGTGATTTTAGGGTCAAACCGTCAGAGATAACGCCCAAGTTATGCACCCGGTCTGAGGTCAGGAGCTGGACACTATCAAGACATAAGCCTGATGGAAGCCCAGCCCTGGGACCTGCCTCAGGGTGACCAGGGTCCACAACCAACACCTCAGTCTTATCTGGATTTAACCTCAGCCAGCTAGTGCTCATCCAGTCTTTGATCTCGGCTAGACAGCTGTTAAGCACGGAGATTGCATCATCCCGTCCGGGAATAAAGGGCAGATTCAGTTGTGTATCATCTGTATAGCAGTGAAAACCCAAACTGTATCGCCTAATGATATCTCCTAATGGCAGCAAATAAACTGCGGACAACATGGGCTCCAAAAATGGAGCCCTGCACCACCTCACAGGACAGGGAGATGGCATCAGAGGAATAAATTCTGGTAACAACCCTCTGTGTCCAGCCTGTGAGGAAAGATCGAAACCAATGTAGAACTGTACCAGACAGTCCACAAAGCAGCCGCAGGCACTCCAAAAGCACACCATGGTCCACAGTATCAAATGCTGCAGAGAGATCAAGAAGGACTAAGACACTACGAGCCTTCTGATCTCTCGCACTTAGGAGGTCATTTAAAACCCGGACCAGGGTGGTCTCAGTGCTATGTCTTTTCCTAAACCCAGACTGGAGAACATTATAGACATTGTGGGTTGTAAGATGGTTATCCAGCTGCAACGCAACTACCTTCTCAATAACCTTACCCACAAAGGGTAAGTTAGAGACAGGTCTGTAGTTAGCAAGGCAGTCTGGGTCTAAGGGGAATTTTTTAAGGAGTGGTCAAACGACCACCTCCCTTAGGGGATCAGGAAAGACCCCCTGCTCCAAAGAGCTCCAGGTGATTTCAGCGATGATCGGGCAGATGACATCTACACAACCCAATAAAAGTGGTGTAGGGCCCAGATCTAAACTACAACTGGTTGGTCGTACAGTCTGGACAATCCTCACAATGTCCATGAACTCTGGCCTGCTAAAGTCAGACCAGGTAGCCCGGGTGCTCGCCACCTCTCGCCGATCTCCGCAATCCCTTAAAGAGAGAGAGCTAGGCCGATACCAGACATAATGCTGGCAATCTTACCTGCAAAGAATCGAGCAAGCTCGTCACACTTTATTTATGAAAAACCTCTTCCAGACTGAAGACAGACTGGATTGCAGTGTCTGTCCACAGTCCGGAAGAGTTGAGCTGGTTGATTCCGCGCAGCAGCAATCTCCCCGGACAGGAGATCTGCCTTCTTACGGGTGATTGCTGATTGATAGACCACATGATGGTCCACCAACTTAAGCCTGTCAGTATACAGGCCAGATTTCCACCACGCTCTCTCTAGCCTTCGCCCCACTCTTCTCAGCTCCTTCAAGGACCCATCAAACCAAGGGGTCCTCGGGCACAGAGTGAGTGGACGAACATGAACAGGATCAATTAAGTCCAGGGCAGCACCCACTGCCTTATTATAGGCAAGTAGAAGATCCCCTGGACTCATGCATTCACTTGATAAACCAGATAGATCCAGCACCGCCAATAGGCCCTCTGGGGTAATCCCCCTCAAATGGCGGTACTGGATCATCTCTGTACGCAACTGGCAGCCATGCTTCAGGTGCTGAAGCTGCAATTTGTTTTGTATAAAAAAAAAAAAAAAAATCTGTCATTGTCATTTTCCATAATCTTTTATCACAGCTTTGTTTCCGGTTGTCCTCCAGTTTAATCACTGTTGCTCACTTGTTCATGCCTGCACCACTACATGCTGCCCGTACTGCCTGCTGAACTGTCCCTCACCAAACATGCATTTCTTGTTTTAAAACAAACCGCAAAGTAGATTTTTTTCCCCATCTTACACCCTTCCCGAACCATGATACTTACTCTGGCTGCAGTCACATACTCGCTTCTGCAGAAGTGAACAAAACAACAGTACTGCTCGTTCTTTCTAAGCCTGACACTCTCACTGGTTTCAAATCCGATCGTCTGCCTGCCATAAAGGAGCTTGTTTATGGTAACAAGTGTTATAACACAAGTAATTACAGTAGCTAAATGTAATATATGGATAAGTAAAATAATATCAAAACTCAAACAAAAAATTCCCTGTAATACACTACTCCCTTTCCGATAATACTACCCTTCCAAGTGATAATACTGTCATTCACTGCTGATAATACTATCATTTCAGCTGCGAACGATAGTAGTATCACTGAAAACCTACAATGCATGCACCAGTCTCCCTGCCACACAAACGCGGCTGCCACGGTGCCATGTTCCATCCTGTGCACCCAATGTAACAGTGTGCAATGCCATTGGAGGAGTTTCTCCATAGGTGGGCAAACCAACACATGGCGGACATTTACTCTCGCTTAGCGAGTTCAGTGCAAGTTGTGACCAATTAATTTGTTCAGTTTTATTTCCTCATAAAATGTACAGTGTACCTGCCAAAGGAAGAAATAAGTAAAAGGTAGGACTACCAAATTAAAAACTATCCATCAGAAACCTGGGTTGGGCAGGACTTCAATACTGCGGGCGGTCAGCCAAGAGCGAGCACATCTTCAGTGCAACAGGCGGCCAGCCCGTTTTACAGAATTTAAAAAAATCAGCACATTTTCCGAATCGGATCCATATATTACAAAAATTAAAAAAAACAGGTTACAGTAAATTACTTGTCTGAAATTGCATCTCAAGGTTCTGGAGACATAGAAACCTCTCAAGCTTCACTCTTAAGGTTATCTATGTCTCCAGAACCTCTCGGTGGAACTAATCTCGGATCCTGCAAGGGTTATGAGGGTCAGAGGAGCGGTCACCCCCCCCGCCACCAACAAAGCGTACAGGTACGGGAACGCCACGCACAGGAGCTCAGTCGTTGGAGCAACTCTCCAGAAGTTATCTGGCGCCTTTTTTGAATTTAAACCAGACTCTGTGCATGGCGCCACATGAAGTTTAACTTTAACTTTAATTCTGTTGGTGTATTTTTTATTTTTTTCCCTCCGCCATGTACCTCAGGGCCACCTGGGAACCACAATTCTGTACCGAGTGAAGGGTTCCTTAAATTGTACTGCGAGGGGCTGAATGTGGGTTCCTTAAATGATACTATGGGGGCTGAATGCATCGGTAAACAAAGCTTAGGGCACACGCTGCTGATCCAGTGCACTCGCACCTCTTAAAGTTAGTGTAAATTTAGCAGCCCAGACAGTTTAAGTATTAACTGAGGGATTTAAGCACAGACTGTTTATGCCTAATTTGTTGAACTCAGTGCTCAGACTGCTGAAATATAACTTGTGGAGGTTAAAGCCAACTTAGAATATTTTAGTAATCTTTCCCCCATCTCCCTGCAATTTCCAGATAAACTGTGCTCCTCAAAAAATTTCAGCTACACAGCACCTCTCCTTAATTAGAGCTCTCAGCCAGCTTGCTTACGAGACTGTACCCCACCCCCAAAACCACCTATAAATTCTTACCGGACTCTCCTTTCTTCCACAGAAACAGTCGGATCTCTGATCCTGCAAGGGTCGTGAAGGCCAGAGGAACGGTCACCCCCACCTGCCACCAACGTAAGCGCACAGGTATGAATGCTACTACCAGGAGCTCTGTCATTGGAGCAGCTCTAAAGAAGTGGTTCCTGCCAACGCTGTGCATCGGCTCCCCACCGCCCCACCCACGGTCAACTTTCCCTTATATAGGAACAGGGAACATGGCTCTGAACCAATCAGCCCACTTCCCCATCTGCAGATTATACGTGCTCGCCAGCAGGCGCAGTCTTCTAGGCTGTACACCTCCCCTTACTGGCTGTACTCTGATCCGCCTCCCAACACGCAGTTAAAAATGTTTCTCAGTCTTCCCCATACTCACCCTGCTCTTCCTGGTACTGATTCCTCACCCTCTATTTTTCCTGAAAATCTCCCTAAATATGCCAAAAACGACTTGCTGCCTGACTATCAGACACCACACACTAACTATCCCACCGCACCTATTGTGAACATCTGTTCTAAAACTAAGCAAGTGATCTACAGGGCTGGAAACCTCTTCCCTCATTACCTGGCCACCACAATTACAGGATGCCTGAATCCCTGCACCCCTGTCTCTTCCCCTGATCCAGACACTCCCCACCATACTATAGTGTCTTATCCAGGCGTCCCCCTACATTTTTACCCTCCCCATTCCTATGCACATTGTCACTAAAGGGTGCCAAGCTCTCAAGCTGTATTGCACCAAAACGTTGACCTGGAATCCCATCCTAATTGCTGGAAATATACACCCCAACCCAGGGCCCATCGCAACCTCCACACTCTCTCAAACCCCTGCAGGTGGATTATGTATTGCCTCCCTAAACATTTGCAGCCTACTAAAAAAATGGGACTCCTTCCAGGGATGGGTCCTGCAGTATCAACCAGCAACAGAATGCAGTTTGGTACCTTTGCCGCTTGTTTGTATTATTATGTTCAGGAGCCATGGTCCGCCCAACTTGACAGCGCCACAAGCATCTTGCTCAGGTGAACGCATGTCAGCTACCTCTCAATTACAAAACCCGCTCATGAACGAATTTACATTTTAAGGGGCAATATGAGGTATGACTGCTACCCAAAAGTATGTGCAATTACAGACAATAAGCGTCCCCTCTTGAATTAAAACGCACAAAGTGGAAAAAAAAAAAAAAACTTTGAAAAGCAAAGCCCAGATTCTGAGCATGCGCATTGAGCATTTCCGCTGCTGCACGTGCTCAGAATCTCTGCTCAGTTTATCAGAGTTGTTTGTTTTCCCTGCACTTTCACTGTACGTTTTCATTTGAGAAAAGCATCTTATTGGCTGTAATTGTACATACTTTTGTGTAACAGTCAGTGACTATCACCCCCCAAAACTGTAACAATGGTGTTCAGGTGAAAGAACTGGTAATCACACTAAAGTTTTGCAACATATTTTATTTGTACCAGTCTGGGAGTGTGAAGAAAAGCTGACCGGAGGAGTGGAGCAGTGGATATTGACTGGGTGTAATGTTTTCTTTCTTTTATTACCAAAGGCCAAATCATAGTGTTAGGTTCACCTGGCTCCTTATATGGGGAAACAGCTACTTGCAAACAATGTAAAGAGTCAGCCAAGAACCGACAGTGTCCCTTTAATGTAACTGTTTCCCTTGCATGATGTAAAGGTTGGGGGGCCGCAGCACTGAGAAAAAAAGGGCAGGGCTATACAAATGAAATGGAGCACAGAAATAAAGGGAATTTTCATGGAAAACGGTACTTTTGGTGGTTTGAATGATAGGAGAACGAGTCACAACTCCTACAGGTTACTATGCCCATTCGCTATGGCTAACTTTCATAACTCACTTTAATTCATTCAATGTAAAATTGGCAAACATTTTTATTTTTCCAAAAATGTTCAACATCCATAGGGAAAAATTGTTTTAATAATAATGTATTTCTTCATATTTTCCCTGTTTATTCTTGTACTCTGGTGGGGATAGCCCAGATTCAGTGCCTCTGCGCCCTGCCAGCATCCCCAAACAGCCTCCCGGAACCTGAGCCCGTGGCTTGCCCCCTGCAGCAGGGTCTCCAAAGGGGAGACTGAGATCAGCTGTGTTCGGTCCCGCGGTGGGCTACGGAGTCACTTGGCACGGGGCTGGAGGACATCACTCTGCACAGGATTTTCCTCTTCATCCGTCAGAGGCATGAATGTGCAATGACGTCAGCGTGGAATAGGAGCACTCCGGCACCCGATCCAAAGCTGTCTGCTGTCGCCTCCCAACTTTGAGTGTCCCTGGCTGTTGCACAACCAGCCTCCACTGGGTGTCACTGATAGCCAGGGAACCACGACCCGCCCCTTGGGGGACAAGAGCTGTCCGGACAGTTATCCTACCTCCCTCCCAACCATCTGACATAATTTTCTGACAAAAACATCAATATATTCATTTGTCTTTTCATTATATTTTGCTCCTAAACTAAGATTTGGTGTGCCAACGTTTTTATATGCCCATGTTCCGTGATGGCACTTGGCAGAAAAAAAAAACAGGAAGAAATTAATTAGGTCTTTGTGATCAGGGATTCTGTGGTCAAGGGGCTAGAGAGGGTGGTGGAAGGAGGATTAGATGGGAGGAGGAGGATGTGGAAGATGGTCAGATGCCTCCCTGGGGCAACAGCCATCTGGGATGTAGACAGGATAGCAAGGATGGTGGGGGGTACACTTGGGTACTGATGATCTCACTAATCAGACTGCGATGATGAAGAAGCAGAACTTCTGTAGTCTGGTGAACAGATTAAAGGCATAATCGATCTCTTTGGCCTTCTCTGAGGTCCTCCTGTGTGGGGTGGAGGAAGGAGTGATAAAAGAGTAAGGAAAGAGGCGATAGAGAAGTTAAATGGGTGGCTGTGGGGATGGTGTTAGTAGAAGGTGTACAGCTTTGTCGGGGACCGGAGAGACTTCTGGAACAGGAAGCCTTTCAAGGGTGATGGCCTTCATCAAAGCAGGGGGAGGGAGGAAGAAAGAGTAGAATACCAGCTAAGACCTAGGAAAGGTAGGAGTGCAGTTAGGAAAGCAAAGGCAGACACTGAGATGCGTATTACTGAAGGGGTTAAGAGTGGAGAAATGAAAATCTTCATAAAATATTAGGGAAGAGTGCTTCCGGTCACGTCATGCTTCCCGACGTAGCTTAATTTAGGAGCACCCGCGATTATCACCATAAATCCTCCTAATTTCAGCCATTCTAGACAGAAACTACTCAATTCAAACAGCACGGAGGATACAACATGCCACGAGCTCGAGATCGGTCGAAAATTAAGCCAAGCACAGCGCAGGATAAAGAGGGATTGTCAGAGGGTGGCTCAGAAAGCAAGGGCTCTCGGGCCTCCTTGGCCTTGCGCCGCAGCACGACTGCCTGCAGTCATCCCTCCACAGAGATACTCCAAAGGCAGATGACACAAATGTTATCCGAGTTCCGGGACTTCAGAAAGGAAATGAGGTCGACTATTATGGGCCTATGCACCGACATTACTAAGCTGGAAAAATGACAGGAGGCTACTGAGGCACAGGTTATGGAAACAGACAGCAGGGTGGATAATACAGAGCGAGCCATTTAGCAACTGCACCACAACATAAAGCAGCTACAAGACAGGGCAGAGGATGCTGAGAGCAGAAACCGCCTCAATAATATTCGTATAACTGGCATACCTGAAGGAGCCGAGGGCTCAGACATCATACAGTTTCTTCAGAACACCCTCCATGCACACTGGAATTTGAGCGTGTTCACCATGCCCTAGGCCCAAAGCCAGCCCCTGGGGCTCGACCAAGAGTGATTCTGGCTAAGTTCTTTCAATTCCAGGAAAAGGAATCTGTGCTGCACGCTGCATGGAAGAAAAGGGTGGTACTCCTTAACAACCAGAGGTTATTTTTTGAAAATGATTTTGTTCCGGAGGTTATGTCAAGTCAGAGGGCCTATATCCCTGTCATGAAAACACTTAAAATTGCAGATATTCAATTTAGGACACCATACCCAGGAAAGATGAACATTTTTTTTCCAAGGATGGCACCCTCACCTTTGACTCGGCGACTGCAGCGATGATGGCCCTGAAGATGAGGAAAATTGATGTCCTCCAGCAGAGACCCAGAACTGATGCAGCTTGCCCCTCCATTGCGGCAAAACTTTTGCAGAAGATGTGGAGTGGTGACCAACGTAACGGAGGTCACCGGAGAGGGGCAGAGGCTATACTGGACATTATGAACAGCTTGAAAGTGCGACAGCCCACCCAGGCCTCTGTCTGTTTGGATTCCTCAGACGCCCCCTATGAGACTTGAACCAGCTGTCTCGAACAGCAAGTATTCTATATGCGACTGACACTTATATTACAAAATAGTATTGATTGATTGTTATGTCGGGGTTGGGGTTTGGGGGTGCAGAGCCCGCTGGTATTACCATACAACTACAGTCCTGGGGTCGGTGGGGCTTGGTGTACCTGCTGTCTCCTCCTGGCAGGGAGTGATGGCCGCTGGACCTACGCCCTCACCTTGCTTCTCTGGGACTGCTCTGAGGCCGAGGGCACGCATCGCTGGATCCCTTGATGACCCTCTCCCGGTGTTCCTCCTCTCCTCCCTTCCCCCCTGGATCTCTGAACCCGCTAGTGCGCCCAGATCCAGAATTACAGACAGGGCTTGCTCTTCCGAGGAGGGGTGGGGTGCGGGACACATGGGCGATACACTCTGAATAATTAACCTAGGCCTCAGAGGTGAACCCAGCACTGTGCGCTGTACCCAACATGCATGATGGGCCTATTGAGAGGCTATCATGGAGGTTAACACGATCTGGAGAGGGGGCCCTGCCCTGGTGCGGTGAGTGAATCCACACTGATGCATGAGCTACTGTATCTCAAATCGGGATGAATGAGGTCTATCTTGGCTTGGTCCTTGATGTTTTGATTAGCTGATTTGGCCGGTGGGGTTTTAGGATGTGTCCCTGTCGCCGCAGGTCCGGAGAGTTTGGGGGTGACAAGATGCCTCGGTCTCTCGGTTTCCCACCTCTTCTCTCCTTCCCCTCAGGACTGCTCTAGTTTCGCCTTGAGGGGGTGAATTTAGCTAATAAATGTGCTGCTTGGGAGGGGGTACTCTACAGTGAGGACTGGCGTGCACATCACTGTGTGCCTTAAACAACAACGTGTTTTGCTGATCCTTGTTTCTTCCTCCCTCCTTTGGGGGCCTTTGCCCCCTCAGTGATTTATGTGTGGGGAGATTACTGGGAGGCGGGTCCCTCCACCGGGGTCTGTGGCATAACAATGGCACGGCCTGATGATCTGACCTGTTCCCGTGGCGGATCGATGTCAGAGGGTTATTACCATCCCCACGCTGGCTGGATCTAGAGATAGGCAGATGGAGAGCAACGCTAATCGGGTGGGGACCTCGCTTGGGAATTGCAGCATGACCTGTGTCAGGTTTATACCCATGTCTTGGGAATGGGGAATGGATGGCTTCCTGTTCCCTGACTCATCATATACCCGTAGTTTTGATCTTGTGGGGGAAATCAGGGTGGCCTCCACCTCAACGAGAGAGTGTTGTAACTCTGCCCTCATACCTCCCTCCTTTTGGGATTGTTTTGGGCCTGGCTGGGAGCGGGGGAGGGACATGTGATGGCTGTCACCACAGACATGATGCTACGCACGTAGTCTCGTCTCCCCCCTGGTTGTACTATACACCTGCATTCTAGCGTCAGCGAGGGCAAATAAGCACCGTATGGCTGGATATCCCGGGTAATCATTTACCAAGATCTGCGTTGGGTTGCCGGGTCCTTTGGGGGGGGGGATGGGGGTGGACTTGGATGGTTGATTCACTGCTGACAGACAATCGATCTGGTCACCTGACAGGACACATTACTGCATATGGTATAAGCCTGTGTCGATAAAGAAAGCCCACAAGCTAAGGTACCTCGACTGAGGTACCTTTGTAAATGAGCCTCTGGCTCAAAGGTTTCTAAACTGATGTTTAAATAAATAAATAAATAAATTAAGGCAATGGAGTGACCATTGTATGTGACCTCCTCACGGCTGGACCTCCTGACGGGGCGGACTGTGGAGGTCGGTGTGTCTGGGTCTGAGCTAAATTTAATGATCGACTCTGTCTCGGATTCCCCTACTCGCCCTCCCCTGCCCCCCATGGGGGACCGCCTCGCCTATGCTGATGGGGAACCATTCAAATGTTTGGATGGAGTGCACTTCATTCCCTGCTGAAGTGGAACTATTTAACCTGACCAGACAGGAAGGTGATTGTGGAGGGCGGTGCTCTCCCTCTGTTCCGCTCACTGCATTAGACTAGGGCCTTTGGGGGTACAGGCAGATCCGGCCTTCCTCCCCCTCACTGGTAGCCCTGGTATGGATCCTTGCTCAAGACTAACCTTTTCCCATTACATCCCCAAGAGACTGATCACCGCCTTTCTTTATGGCATCCTGTACATTTACTGTCCCCTTTAACCCCTTTCTTTTCTTTTTTACCCCTATACCCCCTATTTAGACACTGTAGGTGTCCGGAGGACCCCCACTATGGGAAGATTCCTCCCTGAAAGGAAATTTCTTTCACCAGGGTCTAGAAATGACCCTGTTTCATGGAAGTACTAGTTATTGCTACTCCAACAGAGTGGCCCAGTTGGCCGCCTTGTTGGAACCTGTTATTTGTTAGGTTTTTAATGCTTGCAAATGTTGAGTCTCTGTTACAAGTTAACTTCTCTCAAGAAGTGTCTGTTGTGAATCGATTGTTTGGAATCAAATTTCTTATTGTTTTAATAACCTAGTTGACTATCACAATGTAATGGGATCAAGAAATCCTAGGACGGAGGACTCTCGAAATGCCCTGATTGCTCGGGGGCACTTTGCAGAGTCTTACCCCAACTTAACCCATGATCTCTCCGCATTTGAAACTTTATCCCATAACATAAACGGCTTGACCTCCCCGGTCAAGAGATCCAGAGTACTAGCATACCTGAGGAAAAGTAGATCTGATCTACCTGCAGGAAACTCACTTGAGCGCTGTAGAACATGCCAAGTTGGCACGGATAAGTCGTGGTGAGGTTTTTCACTCCTCCAGTGGCTCGGGTAGATGCAGAGGAGTGGTAATTATAATACCCTCGCATACTCCTTTTAGTCTGGGACTGCAATGGGCTGACCCCAATGGTTGACCTGTCATTGTACAGGGCATGATTGGTTCTAGCCAGGTAACTGGCGAATGCGTATTTCCCCCGGGACTCCCCGCTCCACAGCTAAAGATACTCCTGGATAAAACAGTCCAAATGATTAAGGGGACACTCCTCCTGGCAGGAGATTTTAATCTACTTCCAGACGTTGTTCTCGACTCCTCCAACCCACGCCCCCCCCAGACAAACAGCTAACCAAAAGTTCTTTAAGAGATTTGTACAGGAGGTAGACTGGTGTGATGTCTGGCGCCATACCCACCCCCAAATGCGGAATTACTCCCATTACTCTTCAGTACATCGTACCTACTCCCGCGTAGACCAAACCTATACCCAAATTGAGAAGCTGAGCCTATTGCAGGAAGCAAAGTTGGGTGACATAGCCCTTTTTGATCATGCCCCCTTGGTTACCACCTGGGACATGGGATTACAGCCCAAAAAACACTTGATGGAAACTTAACCCTTATTATCTCCGTTCCAAACAATTTCAAGAATACCTTATGGACAAAATCAAGGAAATCGAGGGGAACAATCCCCCAGAAGAATCAACCCCTGCAATACACTGAAATCTGTACTTCGTGGACATATAATTCAATATACAGCGGAACTAAACAAACAAAGAAGGGAGCAGAACATAAATTAGAGGATATACTACACTTTTTACAAATGGCCCACAAACAAGGGGATACCTCAGTCTTCCCAACTACAACAAACCAAGTCAGACCTTGATTGTTTGGTCCTACAACAAACGGAGATTGCTCCAACTTATTTCAGACAAAGATACTATGATGTAGGACCCAGAGCAACAGGGTTATTAGCCTACCAACTCCGAAAACAGAAGTAGTCCTCGGTTATATCCACTATCAGACACCCCTCCCATGGTCAGCTGCTAACCAAGCTGCATGATGTTACGGGGGCATTCACTTCTTACTATTCTACATTACATACCCCAGAACAATCTTCTACTGTCCAGCAAATAAATCAGTATCTCTACCCTATCACTATGCCTACACTCTCAGACCAGCAGAAGGAAACCCTGACCAGTCAGATTTCAGACATAGAGTTGTCCGTGGCCTTAGCTAGAGCGAAAACATTGAAGGCCCCGGTGCCAGATGGATACGGAACAGAGTTCTACATGGCGGTTAAATCCCAGGTTCACCATAGACTTTTGAGACTATTCAATTCAATCCTGGAAGGAGAACTACCCCCACCCTCTTGGTCATATGTGACCATTTCAGTTATCCACAAACCAGGTAAACCCCCCCAACTCTGTAGCTCCTACAGACCAATCTCGGTATTAAATGCTGATTACAAATTATTTATGTCTATCCTGGCACGTCGCCTAGATTCCCTTCTCCCTCAGCTCATAGACAGGGACCAAACTGGTTTTGTGAATACCTGTACCACCACTGATAATATTAAGTGAACCCTTCATTTAACTCATGAGATGCATTTTTCTAACACCCCCCTCAGTTTTAATGCCGAAAAGGCATTTGATAGGGTGGCTTGGCCATTCTTATATCCGGTCCTTCAAAAAATTGGGATCCCCTCTACCCTGATTAAGGTTATACAAAATATTTATGCTACTCCCCAGCCCTGTGTAAAAATAGATGGGCATCACTCTGGGTATTTTAGATTGGGTAGAGGAACCAGACAAGGCTGTCCCCTCTCTCCGCTCTTGTTTGCTTTATTCATAGAACCTCTCGCACAGCATATCCAGGAGTCTCAGAATCTCACCAGAGTTACTTTGGGAGGTATGGAGCACAGTGTTGCACTGTATGCTGATGACGTGCTACTCTACCTCCAAAACCCGGAA
The DNA here is from genome assembly GCA_016271365.2 of Neoceratodus forsteri. Taxonomy (NCBI): domain Eukaryota; kingdom Metazoa; phylum Chordata; order Ceratodontiformes; family Ceratodontidae; genus Neoceratodus; species Neoceratodus forsteri. The sequence goes on from JADMNL010000033.1 coordinate 56,262,100, forward strand.
AATTGCTTCCAACAGTAAAGCAGCTCTTGGATGAGTTCGGACTGGTGTCCGCATATAAGCTTAACCTTTTCCAAACTGAAATTGTTACATTTCACTACACCCCGTCATCCATCGTACAAAACCTATATCCCTGCAACTGGACTTTGACCAAACTGAAATACCCGAGTATTCAACTCTCCCAGTCTCCAACAGACTACTGTAAAAAACAACTATATCCCCTTCACCTCAACTTAAAACTTATCTGGCCACTTGGAACACACTGCAACTGAGCCTCACCAGAAGAATAGAGCCAATTAGAATAGTAGTGCTCCCTAGGGCCCTGTACTTATTCCAGAACGTCCCCATTCCTCTTACAGATAAAACATTCCAGATCTGGAACCGCTCCATCTCTAGATTCATTTGAGCAGGGCAGAGACCTAGAGTCCGCTTTAAGGTGCTCACTCTCCCAAGAACTGGGGGGGGCTCGCTCTTCATGACCTACAGCTTTATCACGATGCTGCACTGCTTACGCATCTGATGGCGAGACAGAATGGCATAACCTCCCCTCACTGGGCAGAAATTGAGACAACGCTTTTCAGCAATAGGGATTACTTAAGCAGTATACCACAAGCGGATGTTGGTGATGCGATTCACCCACGCCTCGGGTGGTGTTTGGCCACGAGGTGCAGCCAAGTGGCCAAAACACCCCAGGACATGGGTAAATCCTGGCATCACCAACATTCGAGTAGCATACTGCGATTATGCAATGGATGTCTGTACATTTTGTGTGTTTAAAAAAAAAAAAAAGTTAGTTTAAATGTTTTATTAATTTTTTATTAGATTTGTTGTTACGATTTTAAATAGATACTGACAGGATACATCTGAGGGTGCTTAGAGAGCTGGGAGCAGAACTGGTTGAACCCCTGGTAGGGCAAATGCTTGTTGCAGTCATGGGTAGTTCCGAAGAACTGGAGGGTGGCGGGCATGGCTCCACTCCATAAAGGGGGGCTAGGGAACAGGGCACAGGCAGGGAACTACAGACCTGTAAATCTTACAGCTGTAGGTAAACTGATGCAGTCACTAGTCAAGGAGGACCATGTGGACTACCTGGAGAGCAGTGGCCTCCACCATAGTAAGCAGCGTGGGTTTGGGGCAGGAAGGGCTCGTCGGACGAACCTAATAGTTATCTTTTTATTCTTTTTATGCCCCCCTTCTCTCCACATCTCTTCCCTTCTTCAGGAGACACCACAGGCCTTCTACGTCTCCACTCACCCACCGATCCCCGGTGCAGACCATCCCCCCACGGAGCCTTGGCTATACCCTCTAGGCAGGTATGGGACAGGGTCCCCAGTCCACCCCGACATGTCTGTAGTTTCGTTGGGGATGCTGTCACCTAGGTGCTGGTAGGGGCATTGGAGATCGGGGCCAGGTGCTCAGTCTACTGGGAGAGGTGCGGGGTTTCTCCTGTTTTTTCTGGTCCCTCCTCCCTCAGGACGTTGTTTCTCTGGAGAACCAAGGGGCAGACATGTCATGATGTGCATACGCTCGGACTCCCAACCGACGTCCTCCCTCCTTTCCTACCGCCGTTCCGCTGCACCTCCACCTGTGGTCACCCAGGCGGCAGTATAGCGGTGGGACAAGCAGCCCACCCCTCCCTGGAGAAGAAAAGCAGCCTCTGGGCGCTCGATCCTCCCCCCCCCCAGCCGCCAGTGTCCATTCCTGAATCCAGGTCGCTGGTGCCATGAACGGTAGCCATACTGCTGCGCCGGCGGGCCAGCCTCTAATAGTTCTCTTTGGGTGACAAGGACTCTGGATGGGGGTTCACACCATAGAGCTACTCTGTTTCAATTTCAGCAAAACCTTTCACTCAGTGCCTCACAGGCGATTACTGAAGAAAATGGAGGAGCTGGGGATGGCAAGGGATATAGTAATACAAACAGGAAACTGGCTGAGGGAGAAGCAGCAAAGGATTGTGGTAAATGGGGCCAAATCAGAAGAGATGCGGTCACTAGTGGGGTGCCACCGGGATCTGTCCTGGTCCTCTTCAATATGTTTAAGTGACATTGGAGAAGGAATCCAGGGCAGGTTGTGTCTCTTCATAGATGACACAAAGCTCTGTGGGAGGGTGGACAGCAACAAGAGACTAGGGAGATGCAGCGTGATCTGCACAGATTGGAGAGGGGGTCTAAGGTCTGGTAGTTGAAAGTCAAAGCCAAAAAGTGCAAGGTTATGCATGTAGGGAGCAAGAAACTCAGGATGGAGTACTGGGTGGGAGGAGTTAAGCTGAGCACCATGACTGAGGAAAAGGACCTAGAAGTCATGCAGTGAAACCCTCAAACAGTCAAGTCAATGCAGTAAGGCAGACTGGATGCTGGGATGTATTGGGGGGTGTACAGACAGTAGAAGGAAAGAGGTAATGTTACCTCTTTATAGGTCAGTGGTAAGGCTGCACCTGGAGTACTGCACCCAGTTTTGGAGTCCCCACCTCCGGAAGGATAAGGGGAGGCCAGAGGCAGTGCAGTGAATGGTGACCAGGATGATGCAGGGCTGCCAGCAAGGCAGACCTTCCCAGAAGTGGCTAAAGGTGCCAAACAAATACTTGCTTGAGACCAGACGGGAGAGGGGTGATAGACCTTCAGACTCCTGAAAGGAATAAGTAAGGCAAACTGTGAGGAGTTATTTAGCGTAAGCTCAAAGCTGAGGTCACGGGGGCACAAGTGAAAAGGTATTTGAGGAAGTATTACCTTTACTGAAGGTGGTGGAACCTTGGAACAGTCTGCTGGCCGAAGTGGTATGAGCCAAAACCATAAATGGTTTTAAGCACAGTTAGGACAGGGTGAAAGCTATTGTGGCTGCCCAGGGTAGATATTGGGGGGAGGAAAGGAAAGGCTAGTACCCTGCATGATAATTAGGTCCCAGGGTTAGTCAGCGAACCACAGACAGACTGGATGGACCAAGGGTCTTTTTCTGCAAACATTGTCTATGTATCTGTGCGTCCATGTTCTCTGGTCAGGCCCACATTAAATAAACATTTTGGTGTGGTGCGCTGCTGTTAACCATCAGAAATGTATGCTAGCAGCTGGCCCATGGGGCAGGGGGCTGAGACACTTGGCGCCTTACCTCTTCCATGCCAACAGACTGAGTTCCGGAAAGAACTTGGGCTGCAGGGTCGGCCGGGGTAGAGAAGGATCGAGCGACCCGATGGATGCTCTCCTTCTCTGGGGAGGGAGGACAGCCAGTGCAACTGCTCTACTGCCACCTAGGTGACCACAGGTGGCAGTGCAGCTAGTGGGTGGGAGGAGGAACATCAACAGGCACCACATGCCACACACTCCCGTGGGGACGAGCTCGTTGTGCCCTTTACACCAATGTACCAGGGGAGATTAATCTGGTTCTATATGTCAGTTTGCATCTGTATCTTCCCCCTCTACCCTGGGACGAGGCTTAAAATAGGCAGAATTGCCTAGTCCTCCTTTCCCGGTCAACTGGGAAAAGGGGAAAAAAAAAAAGGGGGGGCCACTTATAGATTCATAGAAGTGCGACTGCAGAAAAGGTCCGACAAGGCCCACCAAGTCTGCCCATTTGTCCAGCTGTCTTTTCGGACATGCGCCCCCTGCCCTCAACACTCCCCTGTGGTTGTCCCATGCCCTTTTGAATCCCTCCACGGTTTCTTCTCCAAAAACTGCCTCTGGGAGTCTGTTCCACTTATCCATCACTCTCTCTGTGAAATAGTACTTCCTAATGTTACCCCTGAACTGCCCCCCCCCCACCTGCTGGCCATGCCATCTTGTCCTCTGATTATCCTTCAACTGGAAGAGGCTTTCCACTGGCACCCTGTTTATACCCCTAATGTACTTGAAGGTCTCACTTATGTCCCCCTCTCCCTCCTCTGTTCCAGGGAGTACATGTTTAGATCTCTCAACTTTTCTTCATAGGATAGGTGGCTCAACCCTTTTACCAGCTTCGTTGCTTTCCTCTGAACTCGCTTCAGCCTCCCCACATCCTTTTTGAGGTATGGCCTCCAGAACTGGACTCCATCTTTCAAATTCAGTCTAACCAGATGGGTGCACAAGGGTACTATGACCTCCCTATTTCTACTAGTGATCCCCCTTCCGATGCATCCCAGCATTCCACTACCCCTAGCCACTGCTCTCCCGCACTGCCTTTCCACCTTCGGCAGGATGAAGCCCCCTGGTCCACAAGCCCTGTGCCTGGTTACTCAGGCATGGTACCCCCCCTAACCAGATCTGGTCCGCAACAGAAGGCGATGGTTGGGGGGGCTCTGTTGCCCCCGCCAGGGGGAAACCTCTTGAGGAGACAAGGAGAGACCCATGAAAGCCCTGGGGGACACTGAGGATGGGGCTGGGACCAGGACTGGCAGAAGGGGACTATCGAGGAGAGCAGGAGAAAAAAAAAAAAAATATATATATATATATATATATATATATTTATAAAATGGGTAAGAAAAATTATTTCTGCTGATTTGTTGGATCACATGACCATGCGTATATAGCAGAGTGCAACCGCACACCTGCACTTTTACCCCCATCAAGACAATTTTGACATTTTATAAGATGGATAAACCACTCTGAGGTGTGTGGTTGTGCTCTGATATATGCACGCCTTGAAAGTTGATGCACTCTGCCCATGTGGCCCTGTACAATGCACACCAAGTGCGCCATATCAGAGCGTGACCACACACCTCAGAGTGGTTTATCTACTACTAAAGAGAGAGGGAGAGAGAGAGAAATGTATACTAGCACCCTCCCAATACATCCATAGTAAAGTGAATTCCTTATGTAAAAGTCCACAAAATAACCTCAATGGAAGGGATTTAAATTGCCAGAGGTGTCCATCTCTAATGAGAAATCATTAATTATATAATTAAGCAATATATCACGAGAGGGTGTTGGTGATGCCAGGATTTACCCATGCCCTGGGGGTGTTGTTTGTACAGGCGCAGCCAAGTGGCCCAAAACCCCAGGGCATGGGAAATAATAGCATCACCAACATTCTTGAGTGGCATACTGCGATTATACAATGGACATCTGTATATTTTGTGTGTGGAAAAAATAAGAAAAAAATAAGTTGGTTTAGATGTTTTATTAGTTTTTATTGGATTTGTTGTTGCACTTGGAAAAATAGCGCTTTGTTGGTAGGTATGCGCATGTGCAGTGGTGCCAGCAAGCAGGCAAGGAGATACCCAATGGTTACAGTTTGGGTAAAACAGAGGCTCGAGGAAACAGTGGGTCCGGAGTCCAGCAATGTAAGCTGTACTAGTACATATTTAAATGGAGCAAAAACGAAGAGAGGTAATTTTGTTGTGGGATATTTTTTACAGTGTCGCTGACAAACTGTAATAACTGGGTTCTGAAAGTGAAACGGAAAGAGAGAGCCCGGGGAAGAGCAACATGTTTCTTTTTTTCCCCCCGAAAGCCAGGAAAAAAAAAAAAAAGAATTTCCTGTGATTTGAAGTTTTTTTTTTTTTAATGCATAGCTGAATTACATTTTTGAAACTTGCGGTATTTTTCATATTGTTTACTCCAACGGCAACATCGTAGCTTTGTGGGGGTTTTGCCCTGCGACTGTGTGTTTTTGCCGGTTTTGTGTGTGTGATGGTCGCACTGATTTCAGGGGGGCCTTGATACAGCTTACTGGTGGCTGGCACCTCTTCCCGTGGGGTGATTGTAGCTTTTACAACAGGAGCGGTGTGCCAGGTAACCAATGAGATTAGAGGATTTGTGCCTTCTTTTCTATACCCATTGTATAATAAGCAATATAGCATGAGAGGGTGTTGGTGATGCCAGGATTTACCCACGGCCTGGGGTGTCTGGCCACAAAGTGCATCCAAGTGGCCAAAACACCCCAGGGTGTGGGTAAATCCTGTTGTCACCAACATTCTCGAGTGGCATATTGCGATTATACAATGGACATCTGTATATTTTATGTGTGAAAAATTAACAAAAAAAAAAAAAAAAAGCTGGTTTAAATGTTTTTAGTTTTTATTAGATTTGTTGTTACACTTGGTAAAATAGTGCTTTGTTGGTAGGTATGCACACGTGCAGTGGTGTCAGCAAGCGGGTGAGGAGATACCCTGAATGGTTACAGTTTGGGGAAAACAGAGGCTCGAGGAAACCGCGGGTGTGAGACCAGTCATGTAAGCTGTAGTGCATATTTAAAGGGAGCAAAAACAAAGCGAGGTAATTTTGTTTTGGAATGTTTTCTACAGTGTGGCTGACAAACTGTAAAAGCAGGTTTCTAAAAGTGAAACGGAAATAGAACACCTGGGGAAAGAACATTTTTTTTTTTAAAAGCCAGAAAAAAAAACAAATGTTTCCTGTGACCATACTTCTGGACCTTTCTTCCCTGAAATGTGTGACAAGTGACCAAAATGTGTGACATATCAAACTTGGCACTGCAAGTTCTGAACACTATTGCTGTCAGTGCACTAATTATAATAATGTTTGCTGATAGCAGAGCATAGTAGATAATTAGGAATTCCTGCTATAAGTCTCAGTGGAAAAATGTGAAATATCCCCTTCTTCATGTGGGGCAGAGGATTTCTGAGGGTTAAACTGAGTGAGGTACCTCCTATTGTGTGACCGTTGGAGGAGGTATGCCTGTGACTAGAGTTTTTTTTATGTTGAATTCATAGCTGAATTACATTTTTTGAAACTTGCGGTATTTTTCATATTGTCTACTTCAAAGTGGAAATCGTGGCTCTATGGAGGTTTTGCCCTGCGACTGTCGGTGTTTTGCCAGGTTTGTGTTCCTCGGTCGCAGTGATTTGGGGGGGGGGGCCTTGATGCGACTTACTAGCGACTGCCACCTCTTCCCTTGGGGTGATTGTAGCTTTTCACAACGGGAGAGGAGGGCCAGGTAACCACTGAAATGACAGGATTTGTGTCCGATTGCAATGCCCATTGTATAATTGGTAAAAGTTGTTTTGAAAACATCTTCGAGAAAAACAAGTAAAATGATGAGAAATTAATTATAACACAAATGTATTACTACTAAAAAATTATATGAAGGCTTGTTTTGCCGACTAAAGCAATTCTGCTGCTGTAAGTTATTGGGATGTGGTTCTCATCATTTATTTGGAAGCGTGTTCCGTGCATACAGTACCTGCGCGTGGGTCAGTCCGTCCTTCCCTTTCAGCTGCGGCTGGGTGACGGCCTGGCGCTGCGGCGCTTCTCCGCGGGGCGGCTGCAGGGGCTCATCAGTGTAATCAGGCTGCTGCTTCCGCCGGCGTCTCTCTCACAGCGACGGCCGCAGTGCTCCTCGTTCCTCACTGCCCCCAGGAATAGGATGCTCGTGCCTCACCTAAAATGGACCACAGGACACAGAACCACACCCGCTGAACCGGCAAGGGAAAGCTCAGTGTTCATTCAGTGTTGTTTGCCTTACAAGACACTGTTTGAAAGAGAACTGCTTTTACGGGGGAGAGAGAGACACCGTTATCCCTATGCATATAGTCGAAGCCCGCAGCCTGCCTGGGCGGGGAACTGACTCTCCGCATTCCACGTGAAAACCTGCTGAAAGAAGGGCGGGGACGTCGGAGCAGTGTGGAAGAGGGTTGCAAATCGAGTTCTCGGTAGGTAGGTAGGTTTGAGCAGACATTTATTAACTGGTGCGCTTAAAAGGGTTTCTTTTTCATTTCCTTTTCACGTATTTCCACAACTGTACCGGTAAAGTCTAGAGCAACGCGCTGTGAGCGAGTTTTGATGCATCCAGCAGATCTGGGTTTGATTCCCGCAACCTCCACTTGTTATTTGTATACTGCATGACCCTGAGCGTAACCCTGCCTTCTTAGTTCTCACGGAAATGGACTTCGACCCAGTGTGCCTTTGCCGGCCAAGAGCTGTAAACCAACAATAAAATAAACCGCAGAGTGCAGCAACAATATACAGATTGTATTATTTCATTTAACATTTGGTAACCGGGAAAGGCATGCTGACCCGAGGCTCGTTTCCAGATGAATATAGATAAAACAGAATTAAAGCATAAGCAAGGTCTTTCCAGTATTATTAAGATGTAAAACGTACATACTTCAAATTATACCTGTATTTATATATTCAGAATAATTGTATGTAAAATAATGTACTTCTTTATACAGAATATTGAGACAATTGGCTACTTTCATTGGTACTTCTTTCTGATTATTAAACAAGCATTTGTTAATGCTGAATTTTTGCTTGCTGGCATTAGCAGTGGAAGTGCAGGAGTTAGACAGATGCAGTATTGGAATGGCATTGAAGTACTGAACTGATGCCAACTCTACCCTGAACCTACAGAGATGGGCAGGCATTGGGATTCAGACACTGACAAGTGTCGAGGTGTGCCTTGAGGTGTTTGGGCATTACATTCACCTCATTCCATTAGGAAATACACTGAAATGGGCACAGTATATGAGAATGGGGTGAACTCTGAGGGCAAAGGGTCCAAGGCACACCTCAATGCCTGTCACTGGCTGGAGGATGGGGGTAGAATGGCATGAGCATTACTGTCGACAATCCCAAGTCACACCCCTGACACCTGTCAGTCCCTACAGGGTAGGGAGATCTTACTTCGAGATACAGCTCTTGCAGCAGGTTACACCATTAGTACTGAAGCCGGCAGGCGCCAGGACCACGGAAATTTCTAGCTAGCTATCTTCAGCGGGTTCCAGCGTCGGTCCCGTCTCCGGCGTCAGGCGTGGTACATAAGGGGCGGTCCAGCCAGAATCCCCAGTTCTTTCCGCCGTCGAACTTGCGTACGCGTCGACCCTTCAGTCTCCAGTCTGGCGGCGCGGGCGCTGGTTGTTGAACTTCCTACGAGAATTTGCTTCACTGAAGATTTTCCTTTGCTGATGTCCTCTCCGACCTCTGGGCATACATCAAAGTGTGCTTGCGGGAAACAGATCCCCTTCAAGGACCCTCATACGGCTTGCGTTCGGTGCCTGGGCCCAGAGCACGACACCCAGGCCTGCTCCCTCTGCCAGGGATTTAATAGCCGCACCAGGATCCGGCGACAGAAGGCTCTTCAGGCGTTACTCCTCGAAGAAAAACTTAGAGCCATGTCCTCTAAAGGGGAATCCTCCCATAAGCACGCAGAAAAGAAGAGAAGGGAGAAGGACCCTTCTAGGTTTCTGACTTGGGCCTCCGGGTCCCGCAGCTCCGGATCTAGGTCGGACCGGTCCCCGTCCAGGGCCTCTTCCCTCCCCCCGGCTGCGGTGGCTGTTTCCAGGTCTTCTCAGGCCCCTACCGCCAGGCTGTCATCGTCCTCCACCCCTAAGGCTGTGGTGAAGTCCGGGGAGCGTCATCATCATCGCCACAAGTCAGGCTCCCGCTTGTCGGTACCCGACGCCCGGTCCTCTTCGGTGCCTCCCAGGAAGACCCTTGAGCTCACCCCTCTGAAGATGCCGGCTCGACCTCCGTCGGCCGTTCGTCTCCACTCCTCGGGGCCGTTGTCGGCCGTCAGACCGTCGTCGGCTAAGCCCTTCATCGGACGTCGGTTGGGGACCGGCGTCCGCGGGTCTGAGAAGGGCTCCTGTGCCTCCGACTGTCGTCGGGCAGGAGTCTCTTACGGAGAAGACCTGGCGCAGCCCGAGGACCAGGCAGGCGATCCCGCCTCGCACAGTCTCCCAGGGCTCCCTCGCTGCCCGCCCGAGGCCTCTGCGGAGCCGTTGCGGGACCGGCGTCCGACCCTCGGCGTCTGAGCCGGCGTCGGGATTGTCTCTTGCGGATGTAAAGGATCTCTTTACGTACTTTTGGGACACCATTAAGAAAGACGTGGCGCCCACCGCTCTTCTTCCTCCTCCTCCGGCCCCCCTTCACCTGCGGGGTCGGCTGCCCGCTCTATCCCTAGGGAGTCCAGACCCCCTTCCAGGGCTCGGCATACAAAGAGGAGACCTCCGTCAAGATCATCTTCTTCTGGATCACCCAGCCCCAAGAGATCCAGGAGACGCCGCCGTCGACGGAGGACACGGGATCTGTTTACTCCACTTCAAGATCCCCATCTCCAATCTCAGTCCCTTCTCCGGACCCACGTGAGACACCACGGTCTCCTCCGGATGACCCCTCGTTCATGGATATCTTACGCCATATCCAGGAGAACATGGGGTGGGAAGCTGAGGAATTAGACCCCGAAAGATTGCGCCTGGCTAAGTATCTTCGGCAGAAGGACCCCAAGCCTGTGGTGGTGCCACCCTTGGTGGACACTTTTGTGGATGTCACCAAGGCCGCATGGAAGCGTCCACATTCGTTACCGGCGGTGCCGAAGAAAGCTGACCGTCTATACAAGGCTCCTAGGGAGGACCAGTATTTGACACAACATCCTCTGGCCGATTCTCTGGTCATAACAGCCTCACATGACCGGTCCCAAAGGCCACAGCATTTGAGCACCCTGCCACCGGACCCAGAATCCAAGCAGTTGGATTCTCTGGGCAGGCGCACGTATGCATCCGCTACCTGTGCCATCAGATCCTTAAATTATCTGACCCACATGGTTCAATTTCAGAACGCCCTGTGGGAACAGGGTCTGGAGGTAGCTGAAAAGCTACCCGAAGGTGAGCAGAAGGAGGAGATGCTCCAGCTCCTCCGCATGGGTTCAGACGTGGGGACCCAGGTGCTTAGAGCCGCGTATGATTCCGCGGACTCTTCGGCCAGAGCGGCAGCTTCGGGCGTTTGTCTCCGGAGACACTCATGGCTCCGTGTCTCCGGCTTCACCCCGGATGTCCAGAAGAACATTACGGACGCCCCTTTCGAGGGAGATGTATTGTTTGGTAATCCTCCGGAGAAGATTATTACCAAACTCAAGAGGCTGGAAAGGCGGTGAGGTCGGTCCAGCAATGTACCGGCCTAGGCTTGGTTCCTTCGAGGCACCAAGGCAAGCCTCGTGGGCGGACACAGAGGCAACAACCCTGGCTCCGCCACACAACAGAGGGCTCTGGTTTCTGCAGAACCCAGGGTAAGCAGCCTGCCAGTAGAGGTCAACGCACCCCTAAGGCGACCCAGCCAGCGGGCCCCTCTGCCGCCACAGCATGACTCCTTTCTGGCCTCCGCCCCTCAGGATCAATGGGATGTTATGGTCGGGGGTCGCATTGCGAACTTCCTGCCGGGATGGCAGGCAATCACCACTGACAGGTGGGTTCTTCAGTTAGTCAGCGTCGGCCACTTTTTAGAGTTCACGGAAAAGCCACCCTCGAGGCCTCCTCTGCTCTCCTGGTATTCGGGTCAGCACGGCGCCTTAATTTGGCAAGAAGTGCTCGCACTCCTAAACAAGGGGGCAATAGAGTACGTCCCGGGAAACCAGAGAGGACTAGGGTATTATTCTCACTTCTTCCTGGTTCCCAAGAAAACAGGGGACCTCCGTCCGATTCTGGACCTAAGCGACCTCAACATGTTGATCGCATACAAGAGATTCCGCATGGTGACCCTTCCGGGCCTTATCCCCATGCTAAAGCAAGGCGCCTATTTAGCGTCCTTAGACATGCAGGATGCCTACCTGCATATCCCCATAGCTCAAAGCGCATCAGAGTTCCTGCGCCCGGTTTCCTAGGCCACCATTTTCAGTTCGGGCTCTCCCTATCGGACTGTCATCCGCTCAAGGATCTTTACCAAATGCATGGCAGTCGTAGCAGCATCTCTGAGGAGAAAGGGCCACTATGTGTTCCGTCCTACGGCGATTGGCTTCTCATAGCGCCTCAGCGGCGCTCTGCTGATCCAGGACACCCAAGACCTATTTGGATCACTGGGCATTCTTATAAATCAAGAGAAGTCCTTCTTGGTACCATGCCAAAACCTGCAGTTCATAGGGGCAGTGCTGGACACGGTCGAGGAAGAGCTTTTCTTCCGGCCCGACGAGGCCGGAAGCATATCAGGTCCCTCATGGGGACTTATCGATGAACCAGACCGTATTTCAGCCAGGTCGGTCTCTGTCTGCTCGGACACATGGCTGCGGCCATTCCACATGCGAATAACGCAGTGGATGCTCAAGGTGCAATGGGATCAGAGGCAAGACTATTTGCAGCATCCAGTCAGGATCACAAAATCCGTGATTCGAGACTGGCAATGGTGGTTAGCCCCCGGGTCACTCTCCAAAGGTGTCCCATTTGCAGCGCCGTCCCCAGAGATAACCTTACCACGGACGCGTGGTCTCGGGTGGGGAGCACACCTAGGCGGGTGAAGTCTCAGGTGCATGGACCCGTTGAGCTCATCTCATATCAACGTCCTAGAGATGAGGGCGGTCCTCTATGCACTTCAGGCCTTTCAGTCCATAATTCCGCCGTGCACTATCCTGCTTCAGACGGACAACACGGCGGTGATGTATTACCTCAACAAACAAGGAGGCGCACACTCTTACCCCCTTTGCAGGGAGGCCATGAGAGTGTGGGATTGGGTAATCGGACACGGCGCAAACCTGATCGCTGTACACGTTCCCGGGGTGGACAACACGATCGCAGACGGCCTGAGTCGCTCCCAGGCCAGAGTCCACGAGTGGGAACTTCTTCAGGAGGTGGCAGAGGATCTGTTCCTTCGATGGGGAACTCCAGAGTTGGACTTGTTCACATCCCCATCCAATGCAAAACTGCCCAATTTTTGCTTGCTAGATCCAGGGCCTGGTGTTTTCTGGCGAGACGCGTTGTCCCTCTTCTGGGTGAACAGATTCCTTTATGCCTTCCCTCCCTTCCCGTTGATCCAGAGAGTTCTTCTCAAGCTGCGCGGGAGCATGCCGCAATGATTCTGGTGGCTCCGTTTTGGCCCAGACAGATATGGTTCCCTTGCTGGCACAGCTATCTGGGAACCCCGGCTCCCGTTCCGCTCAGCTCCCACCTACTGTCTCAGGAGAGAGTTCATTGCTTCATCGGATCTCCGCTCTTTGAACCTGCATGCATGGCTCCTAGAGATATAGCCATTTTGCGACACGGGGTCTCGCAAAGAGTTGCTGAGGTTTTCTCCGCGGCCAGAAAGCCGACGCGCATGCTACATCGCCATGAAGTGGCGTCGTTTTTATCTATGGTCGCGGGCGTGACCTTTCCCCCTAGGTTGTCCCGTTGGGTGGTTTTAGACTACCTCCTTTCTCTATTCCATTCAGGGCTAGCCTACTCCTCTATTAAAGTGCACCTTTGTGCTATTTTGGCCTACCACCTGCGGTGGGGGTACGTACTATTGCTCAGCTTGGCTTCTCGGGAGTTTCTTAGAGGAGTGTTGCACCTTAGGCCTCCCATTAGGGACCCAGTGCCTCCGTGGGATCTACTCTTTGTCCTCGAACAACTTCATCCCTCCCTTTGAGCCTGCGGCGGATTGCAGCTACGCTTTTCTGTCGTGGAAGACGTTATTTTTGGTTGCCGTTACTTTCAGCCAGAAGGATTTCTGAGCTTCACGCTCTCATGTGCAAAGAGCCCTATTTGGTTTTCCACCAGGACAGAGTATCTCTGCGGACGAACCCAAAGTTTTTGCCTAAGGTGGTTTCGACACTTACTTTGAATCAGGATATTGACCTTCCGGTCTACTTCCCGAGTTATTCTAACAGAGGAGAGGCTTTGCTCCACACTCTGGACGTTCACCGCAGCCTGAGGTATTACCTCAACAGAACTAAACCCTTTCGGGCTTCTGACCAGCTTTTGTTTCTTTTCTCAGAGGATGAAAGGCCAGCGGTGTCTAAACAGTCTTTGTCCGCTGGCTTGCCCAGTGTATTTCGCACTGTTACCAGATTAAACAAAAGCCCCTCCGGGTTCCATCCGGGGTCATTCCACCAGGGTGTGGCCACCTCCTTTGCAGCGCCAGGAACGTCCTCTATTTCAGCTATTTGCGCACGCTACTTGGAGCTCTGTGCATGCCTTTATCAGGCATTACAGTCTGGACATAGCCTGTAAGGCGTAGAGGCGGTTTCGACCTAAGCGGTGTTGCAAGGTCTCTTGTCCTGAGTCAGGGCTTGGATTGGTTTTTTTCTTATCTCTCTGCCTCCTCCCGGATCTTCTGGTAGCGTTATTGCTTGGGAATCGGTCCATGGTGTAACCTGCTGCAGAGCTGTATCTCGAGTAAGATAGTACAGTTACGTAAGAACTTACCGTAACAGTAGATCTTCGAGAACAGCTCTTGCAGCAATACTATCCCCCACCTTTCCCCTTAGAGGAGGTTGGTTCGTTTTAAAAAAAAAAAAAGGGGAAGAGGAAAGCGAAGAAAACCAAAAGAAAGGTGTAGTGATTGAATTAGGCGGAGAAATAGAATGAAATGCTCCTGTCGGGATTTTATCCTTTGTCTTCTGACGGCGGATCCTCGGTCTCCCCTTCTGATGTCATCCTGCGGCCGGGAGTCTCCGGCGGGAGAACTGGGGATTCTGGCGGGACCGCCCCCTTATGTACCACGCCTGACGTCGGAGGCGGGACAGACGTCGGGGGTGGTCCCCGCTGAAGATAACTAGCTAGAAATTTTCCGTGGGGTCCTGGCGCCTGCCGGCTTCAGTCCTAATGGTGTAACCTGCTGCAAGAGCTGTTCTCGAAGATCTACGGTTACGGTAAGTTCTTACGTAACTGTACTTTATGGTCAAAAACCCCAATGCCCTGGGCGTTTCTTTATATTTTTACTCTCAAGTTTTTCACTTGGGCTTTTTGTGACCGCACTGCATGAACAGTTACACTGTCAGTTCGTAAGGTGAAAGGTGATTTTGCACAGCGACTGCACCGTTTGGTGCCACAGGTGTTAGAACACATTTTGAACAGGATGTGAAAAGTGACAGGTGTACTGTTCATGAGGAGGTTAAAAAAATGGCATTGTTGAAAATCTGGAGTGAAAGTATGAAAAACTGGTGAAGTCACAAGGGTGCATAGAAACTGCGCAATGTACACCCATAATGTAATTACTTTGAGGATTTTTTACAGCAGATTTTCAACATAGGCATTTTGGAATCTCTGCTCATGAACAGTGTCACTGTGATTTTCTTAATCTGTCCTGAACACTAATTTCCAACAGCGACTGCGCTATTCTGCACTGGAAGTGCAAAAACACATTTTGGCCAGGGTGTGAAAAATGACAGCTGTACTGTTCATAAGGAGGTGTGGAAAAATGTCAATGCTGAAAATCTGGACTGAAAATATTACAAATTCATGAACTTACGAGGGTGCGTGGAACTTGTGCAATGCACGCACATAACACAGTCATTTTATGGACTTTTGTCACCAAATTTTCAACATAGCTATTTTAATATCTCTGCTCATGAACAGTGTCACTGTGATTTTCTTAATGTGTCCCGAATATAGAGTTTGCAAACCGACCGTGCTACATGTGCGAAAACACATCTTGAGCGAGATGAGAAAAATGACAGCTGTACTGTTCATAAGGAGGTGTGGTAAAATGGCAATGTTGAAAATCTGGAGTGAAAATATTAAAAAATTCTCAAAGTTACGAGTGTATGTAGGAACTGCGCAATGCACGCTTGTAAACAGTCATTTTTGGGAATTTTTCACCAAATTTTCAACATAGGGTTTTTGGGGGCCTACTTCATGAACTGTGACACTGTTTTGTAAATTGTTCCTGAAAGGTGATTATGCGCAGTGACCACAAAATCACCTTTCAGGATCGATTAACAAAATGACAGTGACCCAAGAACCCCCTGTTGAAAATTTGGTGAAAAATTCCCCAAAATGGGCAAGATATGCATCAAAGTTGAATAAAAAACATTCATGCCATTATATAGCTTACCGGCATTTCTTCAGTTTGTGGTTGGCTTTGAAGAGTGCAGATGTGTTTCGGTCCACTGAAGATCATTGTGCCGGCCTCGGAGGTAAGTTTGGGTGTGGGAGGTGGTGCGCAGAGGGTGGGCGCGGGTTGGGGAGGGTGAGACAGTAAACGAGGGACTGTTTTTCTTACAGGTTGTGTTTTTTTTTTTTGTTTTTTAGGAAGGCGATGTGGGATTTTGCCACGCTGGGGAATTGGGCCCCAAGCTGGCAGCCCCTGGAAAAAGGTTGTTTTGGGGGGCCAGTGGAGCCAACAGGATTGGGCACCCGTTGGCTCTATGGACTGTTGCCACTGCTGGTGGGCTCCCAGCATGGCAGCTGGAAGGTTGTTTGGGGGCCAGTGGAGCTGGCGGGGATCCAGGGCGTTGCCATATGGACTGTTGCCACGTGGGGTTTGGCTCCCAACATGGCAGTTGGAAGGTTGTTTGGGAGGCGAGGTGAAGTTGATGGATTGGGCACCCCGTCGGCCATACAGTGTGTGGGGAAGTGCATGGCAGCTGCGCTGATGTGCGCTCCAAGCGTTGCCAGGTGTTGTTGGGGGATGGGGCTGTCTATGACAGCTTTTCAGATGCAGTGCTGACGTGTAGGTACTTTGCATATTGCCGACAGCAGTATGCAAATTGCCTGCACGTTACCACTGCTTATTGTAGCAGTGTTTTGCTGTGAACTGTACACCACTGCATCTGAACTGCTGTCATAGACAGCTCGGACATGTATTGGTGCGGTGAGGCCGTGCCTGCAAGAAGGAGCAGGGCATTGGAAGCAAGGTGGCACACCTACGAAAACTTGTATGGTGGCACTGTGTTTCATGCACATGTGTGCAAGCAAACATGAAAAGCATTTGTCAATGCTAAATGTTTGCTTGCTGGTATTAGCACTGAAAATGCAGGAGTTAGACAGATGCAGTGTAGGAATGGCAGTGAAGTATTGAACTTCACGCCAACCCCACCTCCAACCTGGCCCAGTGACGCTGATGGTTGAGGTGCTGGATGCCACACCTCATGCCATGCTGGCGACCCGGGTTCGTGAATGAGCTCGGGTCGTCGGGGGTCGGCAGGGGAGGGAAGGGGTCTAGTATCCGGAGGACTTCTGTCTCTTCGAGGGTTCAGGGTACAATGCTCGCTTGAGGAGCAGTCTCTGTCGGTGGCCGGGGGTAGCCAAAAGTATCGGTGTGGCGCATGGTGGCGGGGTGGAGCTGGGGCAGTACATTGCCTTGATAGGCCGGGTGCCACTGGGGACTCCAGCACACAAAAAAAAAACCCTCCTCCTCCAATAGGCGAAGACGCCTCCCTCCACAGTCCACACGCCCAGAAATGGACTCGGCCCCCTCCGCTGCTGCCCCCCTCTCCGGCCCCATGTCTCAATACTTAAAGAAAGATCGCCCTGGGTGGGGGTGAACCTTCCCCAGAGGGTAGACCCTGGGGATGCCCGGTGCCGGAGAGGAGCGGATGGGGCAACCGAGCTACGTAGGGACGTAGAGACCTCGGTCCAGGAGGTCGCCGGAGAGAGTTCCGTGGTTAGGTGGGGTGAAAAATAGAGTTTAAAAAAAAAAAAAACAAACACCTCCAGCCTGCAAAGACGGACAGGCATTGGAGTATGCGTTTGGGTTGTCGCCCATAACATTCACGCCATTTCACCTCGCCCTATGCTGCAGACACCGTCAAGTGTCGAGGTGTGCCTTGGGGTGTTCGGCTTTACAGTCACCCCACTCCATAAGGACATACGCTGAAATGGGTGCAATATAGGAGAATGGGGTGAACTTTAGGGCCGAAGAGTCCAAGGCAGACGTCAATGCCTGTCACTGGCTGCAGGGTGGGGGTGGAATGGTATGATCATTACACTTGGTAATCCAAAGGCACACCCCGATGCCTGTCGGTCTGTACAGGGTGGGACGTTATGGTTAAAAACCCTAATGCCCCGGGTGTTTCTTGGTATTTGCACTAAAAATTTTCAACGTGGCCTTTTTGTGACCCCCACCTCATGAAAGCATTTGGGACCTCTTCTCATGAACAGTGGCACTGTGAGTTTGTCAATGTGTCCCGAACTTTGAGTTCCCACAGCAGCTGTGTCATTGTGCACCAGATGTACAAAAACACAGATGGGCAGGATGGGAAGAATGACAGCTGCACCATTCCTAGGGCGGTGTGAAGAGATGGAAATGTTGAAAATCAGTAGTGAAAATATTAGAAAAGCTAGAACTTCAGAGTGTATGTGGAAACTGCGCAACACATGCGCGTAACACAGTCATTTAGTGGAATTATGTCACCAAATTTTCCACACTGGCATTTTTTGACCTCTGCTCATGAACACTGTCAGTATGATTTTCTTAATCCGTCCCGAACATTGATTTCTGACAGCAACCGTGCACTTCAATCCTGTAACCGCTTGTTGTAACAATACCCATTTCTTGCCCACCTGTTTTGAGAGGGTACCCAGTTTAACTATCCCACTTTTCCCCAGGTCTTTCTCTTGCAATATTGTACTCCTACTGTTAACGATCTATCCTTACCCCCGCCCCCGAGGGTATGGCTTACCCCATATTGTTTGCTTTGTTTACAATGCCTGTATTATGCTGTTATCTATCTATTAATCTGTTATGCATTATGCTGTTATCTATTAATCTTGTTATGCTTGAAGTTTCTTTATGTTGTTCTCTACCTATTAATCTGTTATGACTGATGTTGTTGTATGTGCCTTGTAATCCTCGTGGGTTGCACCTGGAAATAGGCACTTGGCTGTCTAGTGTGCTTACCTGATAAACAAAAGCAAATAAATTGTGCGCCAGATGTGTAAATGCATATTTCAGGCAGGCTGTACAAAATGACAGCTGTACTGTTCATAAGGAGGTCTGAAAAAATGCCAATGTTGGAAATCTGAAGTGAAAGTATGTGGTAGTTGAACCCCCACCCCATGTGAATAGTGCTTAGCTGAACCTGACGTTTTCTTCTTCTCTCCTACATCTGTTCCAAAGACTGTTGCTGACACTTTACTCCTTCATTTATGTCTCTGTCTCTTTCTAATTCCCCTTTTCTGTGTAAAACATACAGAATATGCTGCAGTCAGACTGGCCATCTGACGCTGTGTATTACAATTGAAACTATTTTTCTTCCCCTTCCTATTTCTGCTCTTCTACGTCATGGTCCAGTTAAATATAAGCAGTTTTTCCCTGCATTTCCCTTAAATGTGCAGGATTGGTCTAAATGAGCTGCACAGACTTAAAGAATGAAACTAACTAAAGGTCTGTAAACAGACTTGGTAGGCAAAGGTTTTTTTTCACAATGTAAAAAAGCAAGCTGGGATTGACAGTTTAAATGTTTTTCTTTAGGATATGTACAGGTGCAGATTGGAATATCCTGTTCTTGAAAAGGTTAAACAGTTAGCAAATTAACTAAAATACAGGATAATAGAGAGGAATTAAATGTGGTTTACCTACACAGCTCCCAGGAGTATCATATCTCCAATCAGTGCTGGTGTCCTTGCAAGGTGCTGTCTCTATAGAAAGTCAGCAGCACTTCTCCTTTCTTTATATGCTGCAGCTCCTAGGTTACCTTTAGAAAACGGGAGGAGTTGTCTATAATGCAGCCCACTCTGCAAGAAATGTGCAATCATATCTGATAGAGCATTAGGGTGTTTATATTGATGTCATAATAATGGATTATTTGTTATGCCTTTCATTTTTGTAAATTCTATGTGATTGTACAAAGAAATAAGAAATTTTCCTGTAAATAGCTTAATAATTAGGTGGGGCTTTGAGCTAAGGGGTGGATCTCCACTCTTTAAAAGAAGCCAGCCTAGATCCTCAGGTTAGATGCTGTTAGGGAGAGTTTATGTGAGGACCTTCTGCTCTCTGTTATACTGCACAAGATTATGTTCCACTGCTAGACCCTTGGCAGGGAAGCTGTGCTGTTTTCAGGTTTTATTTTGTTTGTTTATTATCAGAAGTTCGCTGCTGTAAGCTGTTATTTTTTTTTGTTTGTTTGTTTAATAAAAATCATACCATTTAGGTATGTTGTACCAAATTTGTTGATTCCTGTGTGACCCGATTTGTTCAACCCATGACAAAGTACTACAGATTTGCGGGTTATTAGGTGTGTGGAAACTGCACAAATTTATCGCTTTTTGTAAATACTTGTTATTTTAAGGACGCTTGTCACCAGATTTTCAACATAGGCATTTTAGGACCTCCGTCATGACCAGAGTCGCTGTAATTTTACATAGGAACATACATACGAGTGTACAAATCTGTCCGCAGAACAGACTAATCGGTCTATCAAAATCTGGCTGAGTGTTCAGCTAGCACCCTAGATTGCAGCTGCTTCAGCCTCCTCCCCCTCAGTTCCTCCCCCGCTTGTCCCATCTCCTGCTCCCTCCCATCTCC
The DNA here is from genome assembly GCA_016271365.2 of Neoceratodus forsteri. Taxonomy (NCBI): domain Eukaryota; kingdom Metazoa; phylum Chordata; order Ceratodontiformes; family Ceratodontidae; genus Neoceratodus; species Neoceratodus forsteri. The sequence continues at coordinate 56,282,172 of JADMNL010000033.1, forward strand.
TGCTCCCTTGACTCTTCCTCTTGCATTATCCCAGTCTTTCTTAAAGCTGTTGACTGCCCTACATGTTACCACTGTCTCTGGCAGCACATTCCAACTAGACACCACCCTCTCAGTGAAGTAGTGCCTCCACGTTTCCCACTTGAAACGTCCCCCTTCCAAGCTTAGCCCATGCCCCCTCGCCTCTCTTCCACTCCTCAGTTTAACCACCCCCTCGGTGCTAGGTTTATTTACAACCCTCAGGTATTTAAACACTTCAGTCATATCCCCCCATCCCTCCTCTCCTCCAGTGTTTACATGTTCAGCTCGTTCAGCCTAACTTCATGTTCCTTTCCTTCCATCCCCTTTAACATTTTTGTTGCCCTCCTTTACACCCTCTCCAGTAACTTTATATTTCTCCTCAGGTATGACCTCCAGTATTGCACACAGTATTCCAGGTGCGGTCTGACCAATGATCTGTAGAGAGATAGGATCACATCCCTATGTTTGGATGAGAACACCCTTGCGATGCACCCCGGCATCCTATTTGCCTTCGCCGCCACTCTCCTACATGGGGCTGAGTTGTTCATGCTCCCAGTTACCAACACCCCTAGGTCCTTCTCCTCCTCTGTGATCCCCAACCTCATCCCCCCAACCAATAGTCCCTCTTCTGGTTCTTAGGCCTGCAGTGCATCACCTTACACTTGTTTGCATTTAATCCTAGCTGCCACTCCACCAACCATGTTTCTAGTTTGGTTAGGTCTCCCTGCAGTTTTTCCCATCCTTCCTTTTTGTCCACCACTGCTCCTAATTTGGTATCCTCTGCAAACAGCCTAAACCTGCTTCCCACTCTGTGTGCTATATCGGAGATAAAGAGCCCAAATAGCACCGGGCTCAGCACTGACCCCTGCAGCACCCTGCTTATCACTGCTCTAGGTGCCGAGAGCTCCTCCACCAACACCATGCTCTGCATTCTCCCCTGTAACCAGGTCTCTATTCATTTAGTCAGCTTTTCCCCACCCCCACTGCTGGCATCTTCCCCCCAATCTCCCATTAGGCACTGTATCAAAGGCCTTACTGAAGTCCAAGTACAGGACATGTACCGCATGGCCCCTGTCTAACTCTCTTGTCACCCAGTCATAACACTCTGTTAAGGTAGTTTGACAAGATCTCCCTGAGATGAACCTGTGTTGCAGCCCATCTTGGAGGCCATTACTCTCTAGAAATGCCATCAGCCTCTCCTTCAGTATCACCTCCATAAGCTTATCCACTATGGACATGAGACTGACTGTCCAGTAATTTCCTGACTCCTCCCTAGGGCCACTTTTGTGTATGGGCACCACAAGGGCCACCCTCCAGTCCTGGGGCACACATCCCATTTCTAGGGAGGTGTTGAACAGATCTGCTAGTGGCTCCACCATCTCCCTCAGCACCCTGGGGTGGATGCTGTTAGGACCTAGTGCCTTGTCCACTCTTACTGCCCTCAGCCCCTCTAGCGCCCTAGTCCCTGTGATCACTTTGTCCATCACCTCCTCCCCCCTTTCCCCACCCCCCAGCCCATGCTGGTAGTGGACCATCCCTCTCCTTAGTGAAAATGGAGCAGAAGTACTCTTTTAGAATTTCCAGTTGCTCCACCCCCTTTTCCACCCAATCCGCTCCCCGCTTTATCCTCACAATATGTTCCTTGCACATCCTCTTTTCCTTGACATTCCTTAGGCAGTCCTTTTTCCTCCTCCCTTTATGCCCTGTGCTAACCTTAATTCCTTGGAGGCTTTAGCTTTTTTCACCCTCCTGGCCACCTCCCTTGACCAACTCCCGTAAGTCTCCCTATTCTCTCTCCATTCCCTGTTCTCCTGTACTGCCGGTATACAGCCCTCTGTACCCTCACCCCTGCAGCACTTCCTTGTTCAGCCAGCATGGTTTCTTGGCTCTGCTCTTCTTACTCCTGGCCCTGGTACAGGCTACTGTGGCCTCTGTTAGCCCAGTCTTTATGACTCTCCACTTTTGTTCTGCATCCATCCCCAGCCTTATATCCTGGAGTCTCCCTTGCAGTATTGCTACCATCCTCCCAAAGTCCACCCTACTAAAGTCCACCCCCTTAGTGCCTGTGCCTCCTGTCTCCCTGCCCAGTGCGAGAATGAGCCACACTGTTTGTGGTCGCTATCCACTAGTGGGTCCTCCACCCTTACCTCCCTCACCTCCTCCCCATTTGCCAGTACTAGGTTCAGAGTGCTACCAAGCCTTGTAGGCCCATTTACCAATTGTATCAGAAGGCCGCCCTGGAATGCATCAACGAGCACCTGCTCCCTGGTACTGCTAGTGGCCAGGGTGCTCCAGTCAAGCCCTGGTAGGTTAAAATTCCCCACTATCACCACACTCCCCCTTCTACAGACCCTCCTTATCTGCTCTGCCAACTCCCCATCCAGTTCCCCGGATTGGGCTGGTGATCTGTATACCACTCCCAGCCTCAGCTTTCTGCCCTTGGAGTCCAGAAGTTGCACCCAAAATGCCTCTGTCCTCTCCTTTTCCTCATCCTATTATGCATTTGATCCCCTCCCCTCACATAGAGTACAACCTCCCCCTTCCAACCCCCTGTCCCTGCTGTATATCCTGTATCCTGGGATTGCTGAAGCCCAGTCATGGTACTCTGTGGCCCAAGTCTCTGTCACTGCAGCAGTGTCCACTTTCCCCTCTAAAAGGAGCGCCTGAAGCTCTGCAGTTATGTTCCCCAGGCTTCTTGCATTGAGAGAGACCACCTTCCACCTGTGCCCCTCCTTCTTCTCACTCTTCTCCTTGGTCTGTTTCCCTCCTCCTGGTAGTCCGCACCCTTTCTCCTCGTTATTCTTATCGGGTGGTGGTGCCTTTTGTATTACACTCAGACCACTCTGCCCGGACCCTCCCAGGGTTACTAAGCCTCTGCCTTTACCTATGTCTAGGGGGGTGAGCTCATTAGGCTCTCCTGCCCGGACCTTTCTACCAACCTCAGTCTTTTGGCCACCCCTCCCCTACTAGTTTAAATCCACCTTAGTAGAGATATACCCCTCTAATCCCGCCTTTAATACTCCCATCCCTCCCTGCTCAAGTGTAGCCTGTCCGCTGTGTGCAAGTCACGTTTCCCCCAGACCCTACCCCAGTTAGTCACTAACCCATAATTTTTTTTGTGGCACCAATCCCTCAGCCACTCGTTGAAGTCCTCAATCCTACCCTTCCTCCCCATGCTTGCACGTGGTACCAGAAGTACCTCCAAGAATGCCACCGACTCCCCACGCTCTCATACTGCATACCCAGCTCCTAAAACCTCCCCCTCACTGCTTCCACAGTCTCCCCCGCCAAGTCGATTGTAACCACATGCAACAGTACATGAGGTTTCTTCCTCCCCCTCGCTGCACATTTGAGCAGTGCCTGCCCCTCCTGCAGTCAACCCAGAGATGGCTTCAACCCAAATATGGCCATGCCTTTCCCCTCTTCTGCCCCATCTCACCCCTTTCAATATAGAATCCCCGAGGTCAAGTACCCCCCCATCCCTTACCCCCTTTCCCTTCGAATGCCCCTTCCACAACCCCAGTATTCATTCTTACCTGCCCCTTACCCCCGCCAGCTGCACCCTCTGTGACTTCTGTATCTGCACCCCTACTTCTCCTCACCCCGTTTCTCTGTCTTATTCATCCCATCCCACTTAAATCCCTTCCCAGCCTGACTATTTCCTACTGGGCTTCCCATGTTGACCTCACCCTCTTCCCCTGCTAATTTCCAACCCCTCTCCTGTTACCATTGTTGTCAATTTGGAGCCCCCATTCCCTTCAACCCCAATAGTGATGCCCCTCCCATCCTTCTCCTTTCCATAACCTTCTCTCCTCCAGTCACCCCCCTTCTTCCTTACTAGCCCCTCTTCTACCCTTTCATCCTTTCTATCTCTTCCCCTACCTCTTGCCATCCCTCTCATGCCCTTCTTGTCCTCCCCCTCTTCTGTATGTTCCTGCTTCCCCTCTCTCCCATAGCAGAGGCTCGAATCTGTTCCTAGTCGATACTCCTCCTACATCTCTTCCCCCTATCGGTTCCCCGACACTACTTGTTCCCCTCCATGCCCCCCCCCGGTCCCTCCCTACCCACAGCCATCTGCTCTCTTCCATAGTACTCCTCATGGTCTCTTCCTCCGCTATCGGGAGGCCCCCTCCCTCACCTCAGGCACCCTTCCCTTCTCCTTTGTTTTCTGCTAGTGTCTCTGATACTGGGGTCAGTTTCAGTCCCTAGTTGTTGTTCCCCCGTTGTCATCCCCTATTCCCCGCCAGGATGCCAAAATACTCATCTGCCCTGCCACTTAGACTCCTCCTTAACCTCCACAGTTCCTCCCTCGAACTAGCCAATTGTCTACAGAGCATACATCCCCCATCCATCCTCCAAGCCCAGTCCAGGATCATGGCAGACCCACCACCGTGAATGCCCCACTACCCTTCCAAAGATGCCCACCCTATTGACATGCGGCACCTGCCCCATTTTGGCCCCCATTTTATGTTACAGGATCTTACTCCCGGTTTCTGTACCCTTCTACAACTGTTAGGGCCGTATTAACTCAAATTTCTGTTTCCCTCCACACTAGTCCCCCTACTGCCTCCTTGTCGACCAGGTTAATTCAGTCTCAAATCTCATCCGTTAGATACTGTATTACTGTAGCAATCCTAAAGCCTCCTTGTCCATTTTCACCCCTCAGCTACCATACTTTTTGTTCTTGGCGCTCATAGTTTCACTTAGCCTAGTTAGAAATCGTATTGCACTCCAAGTATTATTCAACTCAGAGAAATAAACAGAACAAATAAATATGTATTATTACAGCAGTCCTAACACTATATCTCAGTACTTAGCTCAGTTAGAGAAATAAACAGAACTAAATCTGTATTATTACAGCAATCCTAAAAGTATCCAATCATTGCTTTGTCTCCACCCCAGAGACCCTGCTGTAATATAGGACCACACAGGACCCTGGGCAGATGGGTGGGCAACTCTAAAGTCCCAACATAGCTCTGTTGAGCTCACTCACTCCCCCTCTCTCACTCACGCATTCTGTTTCTCCTGGCGCTGCAGGCTGCTCTTTTGTATTGGGCTCCTGCCTGCGTTGGCGCTTTTTCTGCCCACAAAGAAATCCGCAGTAGTCCCGACAGAGCTCCGTTGAGCTTGCTCGCTCACTCCCCCTCTCTCACTCACTCGTTCTGTTTCTCCCGATGCTGCAGGCTGCCCTTTTGTACTGCGCTCCTTCCTGCGTTGGCACCTTTTTCTGTCCACAAAGAAATCTGCAGCAGTCCTAACAGAGCTCTGTTGAGCTTGCTCACTCCCTGTCTCTCACTCGCTTGTTGTTAATCTGTCCCACACACTGATTTCCCACAGCAACCGCGCTATTCTCTGCCGTAAATGCGAAAACACATTTCGTCCAGGATGTGAAAAATGACAGCTATACTGTTCATAAGGAGGTGTTAAAAAATGCCGGTGTTGAAAATCTGGCATGAAACTATTGCAAATTTGCAAAGTTACAAGGGTGCATGGAAACTGCACAATGCATGCTTGTAACACAGACATTTTATGGATTTTCATCACCAAATTTGCAACATAGGCTTTTTGAGAGCCCACCTCATCAACAGTGGCACTGTCATTTCGTTAATCGATCTCGAAAGGTGATTCTGCGCAGTGACTGCGAAATCACTTTTCAGGACTGAATAACACCATGACAGTGACTGAATTCATGAGGAGGGGTCCCAGTAACCCCATGTTGAAAATTTGGTGCCAAAATTCCCAAAAATGCCTGAGATATGCACCAACGTTGAAAAAACCCTATTTATGCCATTATACAGCTTACCGGCATTTCTTCAGTTCGCGGTCGGCTTTGAAGAGTGCAGATGTGTTCCGGTCCATCAAGATCGCTGCGCTTGAGCTCCGGAGGCATGGGGGGTGTGGGAGGCAAGTAGAGGGTGGGCGCGGGTTGGGAGGAGGCAGGAGAGACTGCGAGGGACCGTTTTCTTGTTTCACAGGTAAAAAAAATAAATAAAAGACAACGCAGGTTGGTTTTTTTCTTTCGCAGGTGGTGTTTGGTACACTGGAGTGGGCTCCCAGTGTACTACCCCGCATTTGTGGGAAGGGGGACCGAAGTCGATGGGGACTGGCCCCCCGTCGGCACAGAAACTGATGGGGGGTGCATGATGCAGAGGAGGATTGGCCCCCCCCCCTCAGCACACAGCAGAAATCGAGGGGGTGGGAACATTATGCCGATTCAGAGTGGGCTTCCCCATCGGCAGATTGAACTGGGAAGTGGGGGGGACTGAAGCTGACAGAGATCAGGTCGGCAAAGAAAGACCAATTATGATGCTGTAAGGGATTGGGGCATCCCCGCACACAACAGAAGCTTGGGGTGGGGACATTATGCCAACAGGGACTGGGCTCTCCGTCAGCAAATGAAGGGGATCGGGACATGCCGACAGGGAGATTGGGCACCCCCGTTGCCTCTGAGGTAGCTGCATAGAGCCACCATATTCCTGTTACTGTTACACCAGGCGAGGTACCACCCTGCAATGACGGGGGTCGCTCCCTCATTGCAGTGGGATTGCAGGCGCTGCAATGTCGAGGCCGCCCCTCATTGCAGCGGCCAAATTGTTTCAAGTTGGTGGCACTTCTGCAGAACCAGTGTCATCAGGACATCGGGCCTGCATTGGGTGCACACCGCCAAGTCCACAAATGCAGTGCTGGCATTGGCTGCCACACTGCCACACCTCCACAAGCCGCTTCTTTCCTAAGCTGCCACATAATGTTTCTTGCAGATGCGTATAAGCAAACATAAAAAGTGTTTTTACCAATTTATCTGAATTGTTATGCAGCATCCCTACTAAATTTCCCAGGTGACGTGATCGTTCTGCCTTTATCCTCTGACCGTTCTTTTTCAGAAGGGTAGTGTGTGCCGGTGATGCGCATTCACAGAGTCCCATTTCACATTGTAAGTAAGGATTTGTTTATTAAATATAGCTCTGTTTGGCACGTAACTACTGTTGGCAAAACCAGCGCCCTTTACTCCATGAAGCCAGCTGTTTTGTTTACCAGCCACCACCAAAATTGCTGAACTCATGCAGGATTTTACAGAGGGGACGCACGGGAGCAGGGCACAGAAGCTTTAAGGTTGCTCCGTGGAAAATTTATTTATTTTTTTTTGTATGCAAATGAACATACACACATCTCCAAGATATAGTTGGGAAATCATGTCAGCAACTGTGTTCACAGTGCAGTTTACAGGCCACATGGTACTTGGACTCATAAAAACACCTCCAGAAGCTGACCATGCCTCTTTAAATGTGGCCCACAGCAGTTGATTGACGTTGTGAAGCTGGTGGATGGCATGCAGTTACCCCACCTTTCCAAACTAAAGTCCGTATAGTCAGTGAAGTAACGTTATAAGGAAGTTATGGTCATTTGTTATACAAATACTGCCAAGAAACATAGAAACATGGACTTTGACAGCAGATAAGGACCGCTTGGCCCACCTAGTCTGCCCATTTCCCTGCCTACTGGATAAGCTGCAGATCCTAGTTAACCAACAGCCTATTTGTTCTTACCACCCACAAGAATTGCCTTATGTCTGTCCCATGCATTCTTGATTTCTCCCACTATTTTTGATCCCACAGCCTCCTCAGGAAGGTGGTTCCATGCGTCCAGCACCCTCTCTGTGAAAAAATACTTCCTCGCATTGCCCCTGAGCCGTCTCCCCTCTATTTTAAAATTGTGTCCCCTTGTTCTTGCACATCTCTTTTTCTGAAAGATGTGACCCTCTTGGACTTTGTTGATTCCACTGAGGTACTTAAAAGTTTCTATCGTGTCCCCCCTCTCCCAGGGGTGTAGCCAGACAATATACAAATGTACACCAGGGCCGTGTTTGTTGCCTCATTTGGCACAATAAATACAATTTTTGTATCTCATGACAATGGTTGTTGCCATGCATGGGTAAATACAAATGCCATGCATTGCTCCCTAAGACACCCACATACCAGCCCAGAGCCTGTAAAGTTGTATTGTCCTTGGGATGCAAATACAGTATTAATGACCAGCCCTTCTAGTTTCGACTCCTATGAATAAAATGACAGAAAGGTTCAACATTTTCTTTGTTAGTTTTCATGGAAAAAGGAAGCAGTTCAGAGTCTATTTGCTACCCCCTTAAATAAAATTGCACACCATGGAGTACTTGGAATATGCCTGTTTACACCCATGCCCTCTCCCTCCTTTCCTTCAGGATATACATATTAAGCTCCTTTAGTCTCTTCTCATATGGCTTCTCTTGCAGACCCTGCACCATTTTAGTTGCCCTTCTCTGGACTGCCTCCATCCTGTCTGTGTCCTTGCGGAGATGGGGTCTCCAGAACTGGACGCAGTACTCCAGATGAGGTCTCACCAACTTTCTGTACAGAAGCATAACAACTTCCTGTTTTCTGCTGATGTTGCCTCTCCCTATACATCCCAGTATCCCTGCCCCAGCCCTTCCTACTGACTTCTCACATTGCTTGTTAACCTTAAGGTAATCTGATACGATTACCCCCAGGTCTCTTTCCATTTTTGTTGTTGTTGTTACTACCTCCCCCTCATTGTGTAATCTTCCCCTGGGTTTTTGTTTCCCGTGTGCATTATTTGCACTTCTTTGCATTGAATCCAAGCTGCCACACTTCTGCCCATTCCTCCAACCTTTTGCCAAGTCCCTTCTCATCCTTTCCACCCCCTCCTTGTGCATCAACCCTGTTGCAGATCTTTGTGTCATCTGCAAAGAGGCATACTTTTCCTTCCAGTCCCTCTGCAATGTCACATATAAAGACATTAAAAAGGTCTGGACCCAGTACTGAACCCTGCGGTACCCCACTAGTAACCCCTCTTTCTTCAGAGTGGACTCCGTTTACTATTACCTTCTGTGTCCTGTTGTCCAGGCAATGTTTTACCCAGGCTACAATCCTGGGACCCACTCCCAGGCTGGCTAATTTGTTTACTAATCTTTTGTGTGGGACTGTGTCAAATGCCTTGCTAAAGTCTAGGTAGGCCATGTCCACAGCTCCTCCCTGATCTACTACTTTGGTCACCCAGTCAAAGAAATCTATCAGATTTGTCTGGCATGACCTTCCTGCTGTGAATCCATGCTGCCTTGGGTCCTGTGCCCCACTGGCCTCTATGTACTCAACAGTTCTTTCCTTCAGAAGTGATTCCACCATTTTCCCTACCACTGAGGTCAAACTGACAGGTCTGTAGTTTCCTGCCTCTGTCTTGCTCCCACTTTTGTGAAGGGGAATCACATCCACCATCCTCCAGTCCGCAGGTACCACACCATTGTACCGTGATTTTTTTTTTTAAAGGGTAGTCAGTGGTGTCACTAGTTCTCCCCTTAATTTTTTAGAATTCAGGGGTGAATCCCGTCAGGCCCCATTGCTTTGTCCACCTTCAGTTTTAGGAGTTCTTTCAGAACCCTTTCTTCTGTGAAAGGACTGGGATCAACCCCCCCCCCCATCCAGAGTGCTTCTGTTAATTGGATTAGATACTGCCCCCTCCTTCTCTTTTGTGAATACTGAGCAGAAGTATTCGTTCAGTATCCCTGCTTTTTCACTGTCCCTGTCTGCCCACTCACCGTCCATTCTGTTCAGCCTCACTATCCCTCCCTTTGTCTTTCTACGCTCGCTGATGTACCTATAAAAGGTTTTGTTCTCCTTCTTAACCGAGTTGGCTATCTTTTTCTCAGTCTGGGCCTTTGCTATTCTGACTGCCTTCCCTGCTTCCTTCTGCTTTAACTGGTACAGTTCTCTGCCCTGCTCCTTCTGCTTTTCCTTATACTTCCTAAATGCTATCTTTTTCTCCCTAACTTTCTCTGCCACCTCTTTTGAGACTATAGTGGCTTTTTCTTTCATTTTGATTTATTTGCTTCACACAAAGGCTTGTTTTAATTATTTATTTTTATTTAGTGAAATATTTCACCAGGAAGGTTACACTGAGCAACAATGCTTGTCTCACGGTAACTCCTGGGGAAGGGGAGTGGGAACAATAGTAGTACAACAGGATACATACATTTTAGCAGCATATAGACAGACTGTACAGTTAACAACCAACAATAGCTAATAACATTTCTACATTAGGATACATTTTCGAGTTGCCTCTGTGATGGCAGTTTTGATGTTTCCCCATTGTTGCTCCACCCTTTCTTCTTGCCTGTTTGCTAGTGCTTTTCTAAAGTACTCTCCCATTTTGACAAAGTCAGCCCTCCTGAAGTCCAGTACCCTCACTTTTGTATGGCTTGATTCTGCAGCTGAGTTAATCATGAACCACACTGCTTGGTGGTCACTTGTTTCCAGATGGCTACCCACTTGTAGGTCTGAGATCCTCCCACTGTCCCCATTTGTGAGTATGAGGTCTAAGATTGATCCCTCCCGAGTGGGCTCCACCACTAGCTGTCTGAGGCATGCCACCTATAGGGTATCGAGAATAGCCCTGCTCTTGGATGTGGCTGCAGCAAAGGTGCTCCAGTTAACATCTGGCATATTCAGGTCCCCCATTAACAATATCTCCCCTTTCTCTGCTATTCTAAGGTTGCCTTCTGTCACATCCTTGTCCATACCCTCCCCCTTGAGATGGGGGTCTGTATACAACCCTGTGTGGATTGTGGTGCCATTTCCAGTCTCTAAGATAACCCACAATGCCTCCTCTCGTCCCTGTTTACTCTATTGTTCCGTTACTTTTATCCCTCCCCTTACATAGAGAGCTACTCCTCCCCCTCTTCTACCCTACCTGTCTTTCCTGTAGGTTGTGTACCCTGGTATTTTAATATCCCAGTCATGGTTCTCTGTGTACCATGTTTCTGTGACTACCACTATGTCCAAGCATCCCTCTTCCATCAAGGCCACCAGTTCAGGGAGCTTTTTGCTCAGACTATGGGCATTGGTAGTCATTACCGTCCCTTTCTTGATGGCCTTACCCCTTTTTGCCCCATGTCTGTTTTTACTGTCTTTGTCGTTTTCTCCATTTACCCCTGCCCTTCTCCCTATCGACATCTCTATCTTGGTGTTTGCCTCACTAACTACCCTGATATTTTTTGGGGGCTAGGATTTCCCTGCTCCTTTCCAGTGCCTCCACCCTTGGCTAGTTTAAATGCTTGCCAATGAAGTATTTAAACCTATCACCTAGGATCCTGGCTCCCCTCCTGGACAGATACAGACCATCATGCCAGTATAGGCCTGTATCACTCCAGGTGGACTCCCCAGTTCCCAGTGAAGCCAAACCACTGAGCTCTGCACCAGTTTTTCAACCACTGATTGAATCCCATGGTGTGGAGCACCCTAGCCTCACCCATGCCATAGACAGGCAGCACCTCTGAGAAGGTTACCGTGCATGCTACTTGTTTTAGGCCCCTCCCCAACTCCATAAACTCCTCCTGCACAGTTCTGATCCCTTTCCCAGCCAGGTTATTTGTCCCTAGGTGGACAATGACATCCACCTCCCTCCCCCGTGCAGCTGCTCCTGCAATCCTGAGGATTTGCTCCCTGTCCCTCCAAGCCATGGCGCTTGGCAGGCACCTTACCTCCCTCTCCCCTCCCTCCCCCAGTTCTACCCTCCTAACAATGGAGTCCCCCACCAGGAGTTGTTTCCTTCCCCGTGGGGGTCCTATGCCACTCCCTTGTGGGTCTCCTTTGTCTCCACTGTGGGTGCCTCTATAGAGGAACCACATTCTGCCAGAGTGGCATACGAATTGTGGAGGGGTACAACTGGAGAGATGCGCCTCTGTTCCACCACCGTCACCCTTTTCTGAGCCCACTGTGGTCCAACCGCTTCTCTTTCATGGCAACCTCTGAGGTAGCGGTGGTGGCCCTGGTGGTGGTCTCTGGGTGGTAGAGGAGGTCCCCCAAATCCTGGCCAACTCAGCCTGGAGATGAACAACCTCCTCCCTCAGCCCAGAGAGGTGCCTTCAGATGGGACAACACTGCATCCTCCAGAATGTCTCCCGGAAGACTGCTGCTCCACAGTCACTGCACTGCACCACTCCCATCATGTCTTATTTTTGGCCCCTTGGCTGTCATTTTGAATACTTCTTCTTTCTTGTGTTTTTTTTATATATTTTTTCCCTAATTATCTACTGTCTCCGTGCCCTTAAAGCTCCTGCTCTTCCTGTTCTGAGACAGGAAGTTCCTATATTCCTCAGCAGTCTCCTTACTCGCTCAGAATCGGACCTCCAGCAGCTGGGAGGGATGGAGAGCTACTCTTTTCCTTCTAGGATGGTGAGTCTTTTGTGGCTCTGTGATTGCTCCCTTCCTGCTTCCAAACAGGAAGTTCCAGTTGTCAGTCAAATCCTGTGCCTATAAAAGTAGAACTGGCTAAGGGGGTGGGGGGTGTTGGACAGGTGGGAAAGAGGGCAATATAGTCTCAGTAGAGAAATATAGTTCTAGCAGCACTTCCTTCCTCTTGCTGTTCTCTGCCTGCTGCCTGTATTACAGTCATGTAAGTCGTGAAGCTTAAAGTAAGTTAATATTTAAACGACAGAGTAATAGTTTCATAAAGATATAGACTTGTTAAGCTGTGGAGTCTTAGAGAAGTAGTGCCATTGAACCATATAACTGTCACAGAGTAATGAAACAACAGAGTTAAAGAGCTATAATATTTCTGGGCAGGATTCACAAAAGGGATGCCGATTCCCTGATTTGCACCTAAAGGCGATTAAAGGGGTCCGATCTGCCAGCACATAGCAGATGTGCCGCTGACAATGCATGTTATTATGCGGTGCATCTGGGGCTGTGAAGGACTTCCAGCCCATGCATACCAGGCACAGCCCCATTCGGAGGTGCATTCCCAGGCATGTCTGGGATGTACCACTGAAGATAAGTACAAACAAACTAGACTTATGTAGGTGGCACCACGGCAGGCTGCCATACTGCAGACAGCAGCATGGCAGCCTGTACTCTCTGGCAGTTCAAGCACCCCCAACTAGCTTCCATAGCACTATACCACCTGTCGCCTGTTACGACTATTAGTGGTGTTAGTGGAACACACCTCCCCGCTCATAGCGGCAACCCCGTGCTGTATCTAACAATGCCCTGATGTCATAGTGGACCCCTCCCCGCCCGTAGTAGCACCCACATCCCCAACATACGGCACGCAGATCCCCAGTCATTATAGTAACCCCCCATCCCCGGCCAGACTGCTGGTAACTGGCGCTGTACTGGCACCCTGTGGTCCCACCCCCTAACCACTTAGGGCCTCCTCACCAACCCCATGTCCAGTCCTGTAACGGGCCGGGCAGCACAGCCCACCTGCACACCACCATGGGCGCCCACCACCTATGCTGTATGAGCATGACAGCATATAGTACCACTCGCAGCCCATTATAAAAGATTTGAAGGCTCATATTTGCAACTCTTGATTATTTTTTAATGAGCAATAAACCTTGACAAGTCCTTGTATGTTACATAGGTTTGAAGAGAGAAGCTCTTTTATTTGCTATTTGTTGCTGTTTTAGTAATATTTATATTTCATGTTGATGTGTTTGTGTACACTGTATGTCATACTGGAAAATTGTATGTTTTTTATGGCAAATTCTAGCTTGATGTTATAATCAGGGCTCCAGATAAGGGGAGTACTGATCTGTTTTACTTACCTTGTTTTAGGAAATACTCTTCAGAAATGTTTTTTAATGACCGAACATTTGTAAATGCTCCACACTCCAAAGAATAGTGCTTCATAACATAACTGGTGATTCAAAAGGAGCATTTTTTCCCCCAGATTTACAGCATTTGTACTCATCCAAATTTTGTTTTACTCACTATATTTTAAAAATGGTGAGTAAATGACTCCTACCTGCCTATGTTGTCTGCAGCATTGTTGGCACCTGATCAGATTCAGTTCTTATTTAGGAAAAAAACAACAACAACATTTTTAAAAATGTACTCCTCACTCCATTCTGTTCAGACATTTGTACACATCAGAATTTGGTTTTACTCACCTCACTTTCAAAATGAAGAGTACAAGTACTCATCCCAAAAAATCTTATCTGGAGCCCTGGTTGTAATTATAGCTTGTACTTTAGATAGGGACTACACAGGTCTGGCTTGTAAACTAGACTTTTGTCCAAATGACATGTATTACCTGTATAAAAATTACCTTTAACCTACCTACCTACTATTGGTAGACCATGTCGACCAGTGGGCTTGCAGCGTGTTCTGTAGGCTGTCATTCACAAGAACTAAGGGCAACCAAAATGGTGCAGGGACTGCATCAGAAAACATGTGAGGACAGATTAATTGAGCTCAATATGTGTACCCTAGAGCAAAGGAGGGAGAGAGGGGATATGATCGAAACATTCAAACACCTTAAGGGCATTAACAAGGTGAAAGAGTCTAACATGTTTCAGTATAAGAAAAATAGCAGGACAAGAGGACACAACATGAGCTTAGAGGGAGACCGATTAAGGGGTAATTTGAAGAGGTTACTTTTCACAGAAAGGGTGGTGGATGCATGGAACAGCCTACCTCTGGAAGTAGTGGATATGAATACAGCACAGGGTTTCAAACAAGCATGGGATAGGCATAAGGGAGCAATACAGATGAGTATGAATAGATAGGCCATTGACAGAGTACAGGCCTATGGCACATTCATGAGGTAGAAAAAATGGGCAGACTGGATAGGCCTTGCGGTCCTTATCTGCCATCAGCTTCTATGTTTCCCTGAACCACATATTATAACTGAACTGGTCCAGAGTTGCAGGATATAAATCATTCTGTTAAATTTCTCCTTTGTAAAAAGTTATTTCCTTTGTAATTTTGTCCTGGGACCACACAGAGAAAAACGGAGCCACTTCCCTAATCAGCAGACTCTTTAAATACACTTGCTGCACTTGACTCTCCCTGCAAGTGCTGCTTGACCAATTGTCATACAGCTTTACTTCTTCCCTGGCTCCACTCGGTTTCTCACTTCTCTGTAACTCCTCATACTCGGATTGCCCACGCACCTTCCCTGCAGCAAAATTCCCCTCGTTACTGTACCTCACTATTATCTCCTCTCCATAGCACTATTTCTATCATCCAACTAACCTGTGGTGCTCCTCTTCTCCTGACCATGTCGCTCCCCCTCCCCACACTTACCACCTCCTGTCTCTCCTACTTTTGCACCTCCCTACACCCCCCACAACCCTTCTCTCTTGCCTCCTCCCTCCACAGCTGCCTCTGCAAATTCTTATCTCATCTGCTCACCCCCCCGTAGCCCCCCACCCCTTCATCTCCCCATGGCCTGCTCCACTCATCCTCCCACCACCACTTCCGTCCCTCCCCAGCCCCGGAGTCCCACTCTCCCACCTCCATTCTCTCCTTTCTGCCCAATCATCCACCCTTCCCTTCTTCACTTCTATCTCCTGAACCTTGAGACTCTCCACTGTTGCCTAAAACTCTCTGCTCCACCCTCCACACGCAGTCCAGGCAAATTGAAATATCACCCACTCTCCCCCTCCTCCTCCTCCTTCTCGCAGGTTACATTTAACCTAATCTTGACTCACTCTTGCCCTAACCCCCCACACCTCATCCACTTCCATCCCAGCACCGCCCCTGTCTCAGGTGGCCTTTTCCCTACCCAAGGGTCTAAATGCCAGGAGCCTCCTCCCTAAAATTGATACCCTCAATATATGGTTTACCCAATACCACCCCAGCATACTCTGCATCTCCAAAACCTGGCTATCTGCCAAAATTCCACACTCCTCCCTCGCCATTCCCGACTATAATCTCTTCCGGCAGGATAGAGGCAAGCGAGGTTGTGGAGTAGCCCTGTACATTAAGCAGTCCATCTCCAGCACATAAATTTCAATGAAACTAGTCCCTCCTCCCACGAACTCACCTTGACTCAACTACCTCTCCTTTCCTCTGCTCCCATCTATGTTGGTGCCCTGTATGCACTGCCAAGAACCACGCCTAGCTCCATAATCAAGATTATCTCCTCTATCTCCACCCTCACCACCAACGGTGAACTCCTGTTCCTAGAAGATTTTAATCTTGACTGGCTGTCCTCTAATACCAAGCCTACTACCCTAACAAGTGAGGCCCTCAACCTTTCTTAACTCATTCAACAACCCGCCTGTCTAAACCATTGGTCCCAAAACCACTCACTCCTTTACTGGATTTTATCCTCCCACCCCCTCCGCATCTCTGCCTCGGGCATCCTCTCTGACGCTTTTAGTGATCACTTTGTCACCTACTGTGTTCGAAAAATCCACAATCCTCACTCCCATCCCAAATTCAGATGGTCCCGCTTCCTCCATTCCCTCAACGTCACCTCCCTGCAATATGATCTCCTAAATGCAGACTGGATCCCGGTCTTCAGCGCTCCGAATGTGGACTGTGCCTTATCCCACTTCCTACACGTCTTTTAACCTTACCTGGGACTGTCACGCTCCCCTCGGAAAACTCAGGGTTAAAAGACGCCACCACTCGTGGATCACTCCTGACTTTATCGCCTTGTGTCATGCCAGGGACAAAGCCTGAAGACTTTATAAAGCATCCAGTGCCCCAAACTACCTGTTATCCTATAAAAAAGGTCAGAAACAGGTGCACCAAGGCTATTCAGCTGTCTAAAGCCTCCTACTTCAAATCCCAGCTTGAGCTGAACCAAAACTCCCCCTGCTTCTTTCTGGAAAGTGATCCTTTCACTTATGGATCCCCCTTCCTAGCAAGCCTGCCTGGTCTTCAAAATTGATGGCTCCCCTGTCTCTGACCCTGCCGCCATTGCCGAGGCATTCAACAAGTTCTTCATCTCTTGTGCCCTACCCGACTCCCCCTCCCCCCTGCATCAGACACCGCTCCCTACCCACTCAAAACTCCCCACCCCCGTCGGCTGTCTCTTTCCCCCATTCACCCCTCTTGAAGTTTATACTGCGCTCAAGGCTCTCAGCCCCTCCAAATCTAGCCCAGACGGTCTCCACCCTAGACTGCTCCACGTGTCTGCTCCCGCTATAGTCACCCTTTGACGCATACAGTGGTTGCTACAGAAAGGTTGTCTGGTATCTTTTTATACCTTAGCAGCTGCGGTGTGCTGCTAGGTATACCAGGGGGTACCGAGAAAGACGTTACCACTCAGTAATGCGGTAAATAGTGTCTGAGTTCTTAATTAGGTGATTGAGCTGCATTCCCATTCACCGCGGCTAAAAATGCACCAGGTGGCACTGTCTGCAGTTTAATTTATCTGAAGTAATGACAGTTTTCCGGTAGGTATCCTCACAGTCCAAACTCCAAGTCATGATCTCCCCTGTTTGAGTCTTTTTTTTTTTTTTTTTATGAATACAGTAGTGGAACCCCTGGCGGCAAGCCCGTCTTCCTATTTGCAAATAAAATATGTTTCCTCTGGTGATCTAGTGGTTCCCCGCCCACAAGCCACAATCCCCCGTTTTCAAATTAAATATCACCTCCTAAATTTAACATGCTGTCTTCTGTCACTGTGTGGCTGTAAAAATCAGCATTATATAAAGAAAAAAAAGGCTTATTTTCATTGCCAAAATAAATACTTTTTAAATAGGAATGTTGTAGTTATTTTCATTGCTAAATCGCTGTCGGGATACAACAATTGTCTGTCTGCCATATTTGTTTCAGCCAGTGAGCAGCTGACATGTCAATGTGGTTTTATGAAAGGCAAGCGGTAAGGTGTTTTTCACCAACTTCACTGCAGTATTTATGTCTGATAGTGAAGTTTCTTGTACTGTTTTTCCAGAACTGCTGTCTGTCTAGTTCATATAAGGGAATAATGTGAATTAATACTGCATTCTTTTTTTTTTAAATATATTTTTATTAAGATTTTCCTTTTAAATACAGAGACGCTATAGAAACATTGACATTCTGTGGAGTATTTTTGTTCTTCCATTTTATTTTTACCTTTTTAAACGTGGAACAGAGACCTTAATTTTTAATACATTCATATCCTGGTAAGGCTCAATGGTTATTATAGTTATTAGGAACTGCAGTTTTCTTTCCCCAGTTCTCACTCTCCTCCTCCTTCCCCTCCTTATCTTAACTATGGGCAAAAGTCGGGACATACTGCCACTTGATGTATTACCCATCTCTGCAATAGCTGAGCAAAAGTCTGAGACTGACTATTAATTTTAGTTGTAATACTTTCCATTTGGTATATTGATATCACAATTCATCTCCAGTCATGTACAGTGGGGATATCTTGGGTCATCCATTTTTTTTGTGAGAGACTTTTTAGCAGCTAATAAGAGGATAGGCAGTGAAGACTTTGTACATGGAGAGGAATGGTCCAGGTAAACAGCCAACAGAAACAACTCAGCAGTGAGACCAATATGCTCTCCAGGCAGTCCGACATTTCAGGTTGCAAACCTATCCAATAAGGCATCAAAAGTGGACACTGCCACATGATATGTGTGATGTCAGCCATTCTACACCCACACCCCCTCCAGCAGACCCCATATTCAACCGGAAGATATTTTGTCAACCGTGCCGGTGACCTGAAAAACCTGAATCTACACTTCCATGAATATTCTCTCCAAATATGTGATTGAGTAAGTTTAACCGCTTTAAGAGCTGCAGAGGACCATGCCTCTGTAGATATATTAAGATTCAAATCCTTATTCCAACCTTGCCAATATTGAGTTAGTTGATTCTTTAGTTAGGTCTCTTGTAATTTCATTTAGGTTTCCAATTAGATGGTTCCAATGATTTCCCAAGGACTGATCAGAAAAAAGTTTTAAAAGGGGAGGGATTGGATGAGTTAATTTTCCTGAATGGTACGATTTCGTAGTATATGGTTTCTAATTTGAAGATACCTAAAGTGGTCTGCATTTGTTAAGTTATATTTCCGTTTCAGATCTTGAAATGATACTACCCCTGTAGGACCCAAAAACTGAAATACTTGTTCCAACCCCAGTCTTCTCCAGTGGGAGACGGTCAGGTCAGTATGAAATGGAATAAAGAGTTCATCCTCTGACGTGACCTTACAATATTCATAGATTGGGTGAAATGTTTTTTTACTGCGTATTTCAACCAAACCTAAGGACCTGCGATGTGATTTCCTAGTAAGTCCGTTAAAGGATTTTTTTTTTCGGGGGGAAGAAAATATTTTTTTAATGTCATGCAGGTCATTCAGATGACATTCTTAATTTCTTCCAGGGGGATTCAAATCTATCCGAGAGCCAAAGGAGCAATATACAGATAAATGCTACCTCTGCATAACGTTTTAGGTCTGGGAGGTTGGCACCACCTTGGGTCAAGGATAACTTTAATATTGAAAGACAAATTTGTGGTTTTTGCTTGTTCCAGACAAATGCAGATATCATATTATCCCATGATTTAAAATAATATGGTGATGGGAAATATGGGATATTTTGAAACAAGTACAAGAACCGAGGCAAAACATTCATTCTAATTGTTTCAATTCGTTGAAATAAGGAGAGCGGGAGTTGTGTCCATCTGTCTAAATCCTTCTGAATTAATTTGGAAATGGGGTCATAGTTGATTAGCTCCATGACTTGTACATTTTTTGGAATATATATGCCTAGGCATTTTATTTTTGTAGAATTCCATTTCAAGGACAAACTGCACTTTAAAGTATTCAAGGGGGTGTAATAGTGTAAAAGAGCTTTTGTTCGGGATATATTTAATTTTAATCCAGCAAGTTCTTCAAACTTTTTAGAATTTTCCATGCCTCTATGATCAACTCTGAAGGAGATAAAAGGGACAGAAAAATGTCATCTGTGAAGAGACTGGTTTTATATTCAGTTTGTTGCATGGGAATGTCCTGTATTTTTTTTTTTTGATGCTCTTAGTGCTATAGCTAAAGGTTCGATATAGATTACAAACAGTAAGGGGGAGAGTGGGCGACCCTATCTTGTGCCCTGATAAAGTGAAATTGGTAAAGATAACCCCCCATTAATACGCACATAAGCTTTAGGGGGAAAAGTAAATTTGGCCTAACCATTGCAGAAATGTGTCTGGAAATCTGAACGCCCGAAGTGTGTCCTAGAGGAAGGTCCAATAGACCCTGTCAAATGCCTTTTCTGCGTCAAGGCTTATAAAAGCAGCTGGTATTTTTCTGGTTTGGATATATTCTATTAGGATTAGGGATTTTCTGATATTGTCTGTAGTAGATCTGTACTAGATGAAGCCAGCTTGGTCTGGGTGTATTATTGTTGGAAGGATAGTTTCCAATCTGGCTGCCCAAATGGCCATGTAGATTTTGTAATCCGTATTTAGAATGGATATTTGGTGATATGAAGATGGATCCAATTTATTCCCATTTGGTTTGGGGATTGCCGCTGTTGTGGCGTAGTCCCATGTTAAAGGAGGAGGTTTGCCTTCTGCTATCTCTCTATATAATTGGAGAAGTCTTGGGATCAACTCTTTATTAAAAGATTTGTACCATTCTCCAATAAACCTGTAAGGACCCGGACTTCGTCCTGTGGACAGATTACTAATTATAGCACTTATTTCCTCTACTGAAATCAGGGCCTGTAACTTCTGGATTTGGGAATTTGTTAGTGTTGGTAGTTGTAGTTGGTCTAAAAAATCCTGTCTTTGTTCTGGAGATGAATTATTTGGCAGATCCTGCCAAACCAACCTGATCGAGTTCTATGACTGGGTAACTAGGCAACTGGACAGGGGCCATGCAGTGGATGTCCTGTATCTGGACTTCAGTAAGGCATTCGACTCAGTGCCACATGGAAGGCTGGGAAGGAAGTTAGTAGGCACAGGGGCGGGTGCAAAGCTGGTGAGATGGATAGGAAACTGGCTGCAGGGAAGGTAACAGAGGGTGGTGGTGGGTGGGGAGCTCTCACACCCAAGAGCAGTGACGAGCGGTGTTCCACAGGGCTCGGTGTTAGGACCAGTGTTGTTTGGGATATTCATTGCAGACATATGGGACATCAAGAGCAAGATCAGTCCATTTGCTGATGATACCAAGGTAGGCGCGGTGGTGGATGATCTAGGGGGATGGATGGGGTTGCAGGATGATCTGACAAAGCTTGAAACCTGGTCAGACACCTGGCAACTGGGCTTTAATGCCAAAAAGTACAAGGTGCTGCATTTTGGGATGAAGAACCCAAGGAGGAGTTACCAGCTAGGGGGAGTGCAGCTAGCCCAGACAGAGGAGGAGAAGGATCTGGGTGTGCTCATTACAGGGTCAATGAACAACTCGGCACAATGTAGGAGGGCAGCTGCAAGGCCAACAAAATGCTGGGTTGTATGTGCAAGGGTATATCCTCGAGGAGGTGATTCTGCCACTGTATAGGTCATTAGTTAGACCACACCTGGAGTACTGCGTGCAGTACTGGCGTCCATATCTGAAGAGGGACATTAAGTTACTGGAGGGTGCAGCGCGAGGCGACAAAGATGATCAAGGGCTGGGGACTTATCATACGAGAGGAGGTTGAAGGAGTTGAACATGTACTCACTGGAGGAGAGAGAGACAGGGGTGACATGATTGAAACCTTTAAATACATGAAAGGAATAAACAAGACGGGTACAGAGGGGTCAGTTCAAAGTCAGGGAGGAGGGCCACTAGGGGCCATGATATGAGACTGGAGCGAGGGAAGGTTCAGGAGGAGATGAAGAGACACTTTTACAGAGAGAGTGGTGGCTGGGTGGAATGCGTTACCTGCTGAAGTGGTATGCAGTAGAACAGTGGACTACTTCAAACGAGGATGGGACAGGACAAGGGGAAGGGTGGAAGGGAGGGGCAGCTGCAGAATAAGGGGTGCTAGCTGCACATTTGAGCAGACTAGATAGACCTCTAGGCCTTTATCTGCTGGCAAATTTCGTATGTTCGTATTTTGCAGTGCGTATAATTGCTGGTAATAGTGTGCAAAAGATTGCCTTATTTCTTCTTCTTTATGTGACATTTTACCAGTTTGAGGGTGTTTAATTTTTAATACCGTCACTGTGTGTTTTCTAGCCCACAACTTGTGAGCTAGTCTACGTGTCCCTCTTGACCCTCCTCATAGTTAGCTTGTTTTAAATATATAAGGGACATTTGAATCTTGGTGTCCATCATTTTTTGGATAGCAGCTTTGGTATTTCTAATTTTGGTTTGTAATATTTTATCCCCTTCCCTGTACGGTAGTTGGTAGTTTTGCAAGGTGGTAGTAAGGTCATTGTATTTGGGCTCTCTCTCTTTTTTTTTTCTCCCTGAGAGGAATATGGTATAATTTCACCTCTCATGGTGACCTTCAATGCATCCTACACAGTGGCTTCCGATAGTGTGGAAGAAATATTTTCTGCAAAGAATTGAGGAATCTTCTTCTTCATTTGTTCGGTGAATTCTTTATCTTTGGAAAAATAAGGATTAAGCCGCCAGAGGGTTTGTTCAGATTTCTTTCCCAAATCCAGTTTTAGCATAAGCAGGTGGTGATCAGACAGGATTTTTGGACAAATTACGATATCGCAGACAGTAGAAAAACATTCACATTTATTTATTATTTATTTATTTATTTATTTATTAAATTTTGGTGACCGGGTAGGTGACATGTAATGAAAAAATAGTCTAATCTTGAGTATGAGTGATATCTACCTGAATAATATGTAAAACCTGAGGAAGAAGGAAAAAACTTCCACCATATGTCTATTAAACCTAAGTTTTCAAGTTGTACTTTGAAAAATTTTACAGAGTTAGAAAGGCAGTAAGTCTTGGGGTTTGAGGAGTTGAGGTTAGGCTGTAGTGTCATATTAAAATCACCAGCCATTATTAGCCGTCCCTGTAGAGAGTCCAGGATTTTGTCCAGAATCGACCGAATTATTGGTGTTTTAGTCTGCGGGGGTAAGTATATATTAGCCAAAGTAGCATCTTGATTATATAGGTGACCTTGTATTATAATGTAACACCCTAACCCATCTGAATAAACATTTATTTTAAGTTGGGTGGTAGTGGGTATCATGATTGCTACTCCGCTCCTGCACCCACCCGAATGGGAGGATGAGTGAACCACATATCGACCCCCTCCAAGGACAGTTTCTGGTGTTCCAGTTCTGAGAGGTGGGTTTCTTGTATAAAGATAATATCCACTCTTTGTTTGTTTAAATGCTGCATCGTTTGTGAACATTTAATGGGGTTGTGGAGTCCGTTGACGTTTATAGAGTAAATCTTTACTGGTTGGGTAGTCATCTAGATTTTTTGTTTCTTTTTAGGCTTATTACATGTTTCTGACCTTACTGCAGTAGGTGATATTCTTTTGTTATTCTGTTTGTTTTTCAGGTCACTCCAGCCTGCCATCACCCGGACCACTACCCCGATTGTTACCCCTGGTTTCTCGTGTTTCTGTTTCTGAAGTTTTTCTAATAAAATTGGAATATTTCAAGTATTGTAATGTCTTCAGTGTCTCCTTTCACACAACATTTCAACTTCAACATCAATATAATAAACCTGTAATATATCAGAATTAGAACTAATTAGAACATTTAACATAACTGTATTAAGAAAAACTATGTATATCGGCACTTCCCAGTATTAAGGTGATAATCCAAAAATCACTTTACGTTAATCTCAAACCTATCTCCAACAGGGGACCAGGTTTGATTGGAGATCTCCTATTCCTAAGGCGAGGAATAATTCCCTCACCGAGTTAGAGATTCCCCTTAAGGATGGGGTAGTTCTACCTCCTAGTGGTCCAGTGCTATTATCCCAGGGCCCCCCTTACTATTAACTTTATATCCTCTCATGTTCCTGGCTTTTATAATATATTGCCAGTTCTCATCCCAGGTCTCCCAACTCCCCCTCCCCCCAGTCCCAAGTCCACACTTGTCTTGATGAGGATGATGGCTTGATCTAATGTGCTGACCTTCCCATCAATTGATTTGCAGACCGTTGTGAGTATTCCTCTGCCCAGTACAACAGGAAGGGTAAAGCAAAAATGAGGGCGACCCCATTTCTCCTACAGCAGTGTCCTATCCATAGAACTCCTTCCCTCATTACAACTCTTTTGGACCAAAAGTCAATTTCAGGGTGCAAGCAATTAGGCTAACCCAAAAGAAGGAGTGGGGGGAGAGCCCGATGCCCTAAATGCAGTCAAGAAGGCAGCAAAGCCCCGGGGTAAAATTTCCTGAGCTGCACCCTCCAAATAATGAGTAGAGACTCAATATTAATTCTGGTCCCCCCACCCATGCCCCAACAGAAACCCCAACCCCCCAACACCCCAAAAGGTATGATTTCTTTTAACAAATTCTTAGTTAGTAGATTAATTAGTATTCACTATTTAATTCCCGCCTCCCTCCCCGATCAACGCTCAATCCACCCACCCCCCCTTACCACAATATAGAACCCCTATGAATTATATACATTTAGGTAGTTTAGAAAAGAAGTCAGAGGAAAAAGGAGAAAGAAAAGAGAAGGAGAGAGAAAAAAAAGAGGGAAAAAAAGGGGGGGTAGGGAAAAGTGGAAGGAGACACCAAAATAGTTTCAGTTGTACAGCATAAGGTGAGAAGCCTCATAATCACCTGTGGTGAAGGGCTGTCTCGAGTTGCCGACTGTCTCTGTCAGTATATAGAGTACTAATTTAGAGGTCTCAACAATCCAGTCCTGAGCTCAGTAGTGTCTCCGTTAAGATCTACGTCTCGAAGTCTAGGGTCTTTAGTGATCCATTCTGTCTTCACCTGGGAATACTCCCTCCAGCCACCCTGAGCTCAAAGGGGACCTCCCAAGGACTCCCATCTGTACAGGCTCTTAGGCAGGATATCCAGGGAGAGCAGGGCGAGTCTGAGGGAGCAGCCGGTCAAGAAGGGTGGAGCCCGACGCACTGGGTGCCACTGGGACCTCCCAGCCAGACATCATGCCCGCCATCAAGGGAACCCAAAAACCCAACATTATAGTGAGACCAAATTATATTATAGGTTGACCTTATCATTTTCACTGCTTGGGGAGGTATTTGTTCCCAGTGTGCATCAAGGCCCCCCCCCCCCACCACCACTTGTCCTCCCAGTGCCGATAGGGTCCGAAATTGAAATAAAATCCCAGGACTTACTTCTGTTCTGCAGTCAAGGAGGGTTTCTCAGAAGGTGGATCCTCTGCAGCATTTCTTCAAGGCCCAAAGTAAATCCTGGGGTCCGCGCAATTGGATCAGATTGTCCTAAATAGAGGGACTTGTTAGCTTTGTTCGGATCCGGCAAACACTCCTTAATTACCCTTCATTGAAATAGGTCTTCTTTTGCCTCCGAGGCAGAGTTGTAAGTGACGGGGCCTCCTGATAACATCACAGTAAACTTGTGAGGATATGGGGTACGGAATTTTATCTGCTACATGCTCAGGACAGGAAATATGGGGGTGTATTCTCGCCTTTGGCCCTGAGTATATGGAGCATAATCATTATCTATTATCAAACGATGTGTACCGATCATTATTTTCCCCTTCTGCCAGGCTTTTTTTTAACAGAATTTATTTTGTTTGGAAGCTTTGAAATCTGACCACGAAGGATCTAGGCCTAGCATCCCTGCCAGTAGGCTTGGGGCCAAGAGCTCAATGTCCTCGCTCGAAGTCCAGCTGGTAATCTGGACCGAGCTCAAGGATGGTTCTGAAGAAATAGTCTGCATAGGCCAGGGGATCGGAGCCTTCTTCCCCTTCGGGAAGGCCAAAATTCCTTACATTTTTTCTCCTTCCGCTGTTCTCCACGTCTTCCTGCCTTAAGGAGTTGTGCAGTGGAGCTGAGGCTAAGGAGTGAAACGCCAATTCTAAAGATTCCGTTTTTGCAGTGTTGGCTGATATTTGTTTATCAGCATCATCAGCACGTTGTTGCAGAGCTCCCAGGTCGGCTCTGAGATCTTGAATGGAGCCTTGCATTTCCTCCTGAAACTCCGATATTGCCTTTAGGATATTTTATTCGGGCTGTGGGTTTGTTAGAGGGTCGCCACCTTTCTTTTTTCCCCCTCTACCCGCCATCGGTCCTATGTGCTGCATATTTGTTTCACCCAAAAACGTGAGGTCTCATGAGTTATCACCACACTGCTCTCTCTCATGCGGCTCGTCATCTCCTTCCTCCTCGATTGGGTCTGCAAGCGTCTGGAATCTGTTCGATTGACTTCTGGCCATCCAAGTAAAAATGAGAGGAGGATTTACTGGTGAGGTCTCCCTGATTGTTTGACAGCATTCTGTTTTAAATTAGGCTTAAATTGTTGAGGTAGGAGACGTTTTATTTTAGTCAGGGAGCCCAAGTAGAGATGGTGTTCACCAAGCCATACTGGAACCGGAAGTCATGTTTCTTTTCTTTAATAATTACATACAGTAGCTGAGGCAGCATTGAGGGCAGGGGGTCGGGGGCAGCTTGGCAACCAGAGAAACATACCTCTCAACCCCCTACCTCATAAATCCTGGATAAGGCTTATAAAATCGGGGACACATGTTTAACATTAGTCATATCTACTCAAGAAGCTGGTAGAATAAGGGGCTTAATCTAAAATATATTTTCTTAGGAAGAACAAGCTTGTAACTTAATGTTTTTGTGTTACCTTTGTTTTACCAAGAGACGCACTAAGCTGAAAGCTTGTTTACAGGAGCAACCTGGGAGCACAATGAACTTAAGTAACCTGCTCAGGGTTACACAGCAGGGGCTGTGGGATTTGAACCTAGGTCTCCAGGTTTGCAGCTCAGAGCCTTAAAACAAACACTGCACTATACTGCCTCCATGTTTGACATTATATTGTGTTTACAGCCCCCACTGTTTGGTCATGGAAACACAATTTTTAGGAGGGACAGAGTTAAATTTTGAGCCAAAGTCAGGGAAAGTTGAGAGGTATGCATGCCGTGTACTTCATATATTTTTGTATTACTCTCCCAGTACCCCTTCCCCCAGGGTGCACCGTGAGATGAGCAACTTGTTGTTCAGTGTCCCTTTCCTGGTGAAACGCTTCAATAAAAAATAAAGATGTAGTACCATCAGAAACAAAGGATGCAATTACTGCTGTTACCAGGACTAGATACTTGGGGGCGCACTAAGGGACAGGGTGATCATCTGTGAGGGGTAAATGGAGATAGGGCAGTCACACTACCACAGTGTTACCAGGAGATGGGAAGGGGGTCCTCTCCATTGGAACAGTTTCGACAGTTGCAGTACACACTCAGTTGAGATTTATGAGCTGCTAATGACATGGCCAACAACTTGGATTGCCCTGCTGTTCTCTAGGTGCAATTTGCTTGTTTCAATACTAAAGAAAATAAAAATAGGTTCTAGCAGTCTGCAATGAAAAATAAAAACACTCAGAACTGTTTTCACTTAATTCAAAACTAGCTCTTAGTAACCAGGATAAATGTACCACTAGCAACATGAAAAAAAAAAAAAAGTATTCAGAGGATGAATGTTTTAAAACACTGACGGTGCATGGAATGCACAAGTAAATTGAAAAAAGGAAAAAAAATATTAGTGGTGTTAGTACAGGCATACAGTGTCTAAAGTAACCTTTACAGTGTGAACCCCAAACTATACCTACCCAGTGTGAGTGCAACAAACCATGGATGCATCAAAATTAAACATTAATATTTAAAAATCTTACCACCTTCAGACAGGTTTTTGTCCCATTAAAGGGGGTGGGGTGGGGAGACATCGGGGAGAAGGGGGTCCGCTAGACTAAAAGAGATATTTTTAATTACACAGAAAGGGTGGCCTCTTCCCAATGGGCTTGTCAACATCTACAGCATTACAGTAGCATTTGGGTTTGTATCTAAACAGCACCCGTAATTCTTGCAAATTCATTATGTGCTTAAGGATGGCACCTCTGATGCCCTGCTAACCCAAGGGCAACACAGCCTGTTATCCTTTTAAGAGCGTGGTCTGCAGTGCAAGGGGAGAGAATTTCCAGGCTACACTGACCGACAACACATCCAACTCTGCATGCCAGAGGGCTCGCATTCTCTCTTAAGGTGGCACAGCTGGAGGGGTTGGGATGAACATTAAATCACAGTATTGTTTTTCTGCATACTTTTCTGGAACTAGGGCTAGTCATTAGAACACATGCAGTAGTTATGAAACTGCACAGCCAAGGACTGAATCCTACCAGAAACCCTGTGAAAGTCCATTGATCTCCGAGTGAAGCAGCCTTCCTGGCTTAACAATAGGATAGAAGCAGGACCCCAATGAAAATGAGATGTTGAGAGTCCCGAGGACACATGGCACCTGATCTCAGATGAAACGCATGCAGTAGAGATCAGAGCCAATGAACAATACATGCCAGCATCCAAAAGTGGGGACGTATGCCAGCTGAGCCAAATAGGATAGGAATTGGGGGGTACTGCTATACTGTGTATGAGGAAAAGCATCCAATTGTCGGGACAGGACAAAAGTCAATGTGTGTGTGTGGAGGGGGGATACTGCTATACTGTGTATGGGGAAAAGCATCCAATTGTAGGGACAGGACAAAAGTCTGTGTGTATGTGTGTGTGTGTGTGTGGGGATAATATTATACCGTGTATGGGGAAAAGTATCCAATTGTAGGGACAGGGCAAAAGTCAGTGTGTGTGTGTGGGGGGATACTGCTATACTGCACATAGAGAAAAGCATCCAATTGTAGGGACAGGACAAAAGTCAGTGTGTATGTGTGTGTGGGGGGGATACTGCTATACTGTGTATGGGGAAAAGCATCCAATTGTAGGGACAAGACAAAAGTCAGTGTGTGTGTGTGTGTGTGTGGGGGGATAATGTTATACTGTATGGGAAAAGTATCAATTGTAAGGACAGGACAAAAGTCAGTGTGTGTGTGTGGGGGGGATAATGTTATACTGTGTATGGGAAAATTATCCAATTGTAGGGACAGGACAAAGTCAGGTGTGTGTGTGGGGGTAACCAGTATACTGCGCTAGGAAAAGCATCCAATTGTAGGGACAGGACAAAAGTCAATGTATGTGTGTGTGTGTGTGGGGGGATGCCTGTGCAACAAACAAACCAAGGATGTATCAAAATTACGTGACCACTTTTGTTTTCCTCTAATCACTGCACTACTGTGACAGGCTGTCATGTACAATGTGGCACTGAGGAAGCAGAGATCAGACAGCAGTGACTAGGCAGCGTGGCTTGACTTTGGGAAGGGCTGGGTCACAGCTCTCCAAAACTTACTCACTTCACCCTTCTGGACAGAAGACACCAGATCCTATAGTAATGGCCATGGATAGTGATTGGGCCAACTGGCAACAACTCTCGCTATACAAACTGGCAAGTTCACCCCTGGATATACAGGGTTGGCAAATTGTCATTTATGCTGGGACAGGGGACTGGTTACCGACAACTAGTGCCCATGTGGGTAGAGTCAAGATTGTCAGGAAGTATCTGTCTGGATTTTATACCAAAAATGCCTGTGGTAATTTGGGTAGTCTGACATCTGGTGAATCATGACAAAACAATACATGAAGTGTTACGAGAGTTTAGAATTTAGTAATGTTTTGTCTTGTATGGTGTCCAGCCTTATGGATTTCTTTAAGCAATACCTTAGCTGTAGTCACTGTACAAATATTACTTATTAAAAAAGGAAAACACTGACTTATGTTGTAATACAAATTTACTGTAAATACACAACACTTCCTGTAAGGTTCTGTCCTGATTACTCGTGTGTCAAACACTGCAAATAGACTGACACAATACCATTGACGTTTTTGGTGTACATTAATTCTGAAATATGAAACAGTGCCATTCACAAATCCAAGAAAAATTAATAAACAGATAAACGCACAAAATAAAAGATTATCCAAATAAAACGGAACACCACACAGAGATAGTGCCTTGAAATGGTGCATAACTGGCATATAGTAGCTGTTAGTCTGTGCCTAAAAATAAATGCACAAAGTTGTTATCTAAAGGAAAATGAGGATCATGTTCAGTACATGAAAAACTTCCTTATAACAATAACTGTTGAAGACTCCAGATTCAGACATCTGACGGCCCAACCCACGTCCCACAAACATCTGCCATTGCTCTCTCCAGTCACTAACTCAGAGATTAGTCCAGCCAGACTTTTATTGAAAAAGAAATCTTTGCTTGGCCCTGATGGACAAACCTCAGAAACTTTTCTTTCATTATTGGATGATTTTCATCCTTTGGTGAAATATTTGGCAAACAAGATGACGGCCTCCTCTCAAATTCCAAACGTCACAAACCCACTGCGCTTCTTAACACAGAATACCAGACTGTAATATATGCTTTGAGGAAAAACAGGTCACACTGGGAATCGGTAAATTGAAAATATAAAGGACATCCACAACATTAGGTTCTGATTGTTTTGATGTTTGGCTTTTTAACATAGAGGATTGTGTATGAGCAGACATGCACAACAAGGGTATGCTTGCATCGAGAGGTTTCCTTGGTGACAATAGACCTCGAGAGCGCAGCTCGAGAGGTCTCCTGTCATCGAGGAAACTTCGAGATTTCAAGCATACCCTTGTCTGTGTATGCCTGCTCATACACAGTCTTTTATAGTGTATGAGAAGGCACTCGTATACAGTGGCATCGCGATTAGCGAGAATGCTTTTTTTTTTTTTTTTTATCAAATAAACAAGTAACCTAGGGAGAGAGAGACACGTAAAATGGTCTTATCTGTTGCTGTTTTCAGGGCATCCACTCGGAGGTCTGCTTACTAGGCGACAGCTCTGGCAACGCGCATCGGCATGACTGAGGAGATTTCAGCGCGAGTCTGACATGAAAGGGCAGACTGGGTGGGCCTTGCGGTCCTTATCTGCCGTCAACTTCTACGTTTCTATGTTTCTATGAGCACTGATTCGATGTTGTGCGTTAGTAGTGACATCTTCAGTGAAGCACAACAGGAGTTTGACGTCACTACTAACGCACAACAGACTGATTCCAGTCATTGATTTCTATACACAACAGCACTCTCTCATACACTATGTAATGATTCGGTCATCTTGCAAATTTGTGGTTTTTTACTTAAAAGATAAAAGCAATGCACACAGTATGTTGTGCTTGCTGTTAGTCTGTGTCAGTGTGACAGATTTTTGATTATGCTGTTGGCAACGTGCTTGCTGTACTTTCACTTGTTTCAGGCATTTACTTTTTGTGTATATTAAAATGCAATTTGTTTTACTTTTGCAGCTGGGTTGTAACTGGGATGATGCGAATGAGGAAATTTAATTACAAGACTTTTTTTTCAGGGTGGTACTTGTTCTGTTTATTTTTTATTAATTTTTTTTGTAAGAAAATGCTTTTTTCTTTTTACAAACATCCAAAGATTTGGGCACTCACCACCACATTTGACTCTGGCACTGTAGCAGCAACCATTTTATTTACAGGATAAAATAATAAAAAGCACATTCCTGAAGCATTTTTGGATCTGCAAATGGTCCTTTATTAAAGGCTGGCAAACACTGAATCAGGCACGCATAAATAGTCCATTCTAAATTACATCATTCTGACATCACACATTATTAAGCTGTGTCATTGGTCAGAAACAGTATCTGAATGGAGAAAATGAATTAACTTACATCAGTTATTTCATCAAGACAAGTCAGCAAGCAAATGAAACATTTTTATACTTGGCTTACCTGACTCAAGTCACGATAGGTGAAATTTTTACTTCAGGTAAAAAACAAAGTTATCATGGTTGAAAGCGAAATTATTAAATTACAAATTGGTATTGGAACAAAAGTTTTCTCCTGTCCTCTAGGTATGGAGGGAGTTCAAATCATGTATTCAAGCCAGCAATAAAATGAGAGACCACTACATTACAAATAAACCTGTTAGGCTTTTTTTTTTTTTAAGGGGGGGCTGTCGATGATGCAGGATGCAGTGCACCACTCTTTCCATGTGCTGAAATATATATATTTTTTTTAACAGATTGTCTACTTTTCTTTAACAGCGCAAAGTGGGAAATCAGTCTGCTACCACTCATAATGAACTATAGTATAATAAATGTTTGTTCTCACCTCATGCTGCGTCACAAAATACTCTTTAATGTTGACTCTGGTCTCCCCTGTCTGTACTCTCCCGGGTCGTGCCTGAATATAGGCAACATTGTTGTCTAGTGTACTTACCCGGTAAACAAAAAACAAACAAACTTCAATGTGCTGCCAGTTTTAAAGTTGACTACTATCACTGTGACAGCCAAACCAGCAGTGGAAAAAAATCAAGCAGCACCCCATTTTGTCACAAGTTCATAATTAATGTCATGTCATCGTATGGGACATAAAGGCACAATTGTTTGACTACAGTACACCGTGTAGCTAATCACATCATTTGTAAGTCTGAATTCATAGTAGGGCAGAACTTTGTTGAAATAGGCTTCCAGACCAAAATGCGGGGCTTGTGCTAGGTTTGCAGATATCTATTTTTGATGCTGAACAAATAATGATAACTAATTTTAGGGTAGTTAAGCAATGAGAGGTACTTCCTAACACTGGCAATTGGGCAAAAAGCTAAAAGGTTATTTAACTATTTTTAATAACAGTTATTTCACTAATCTGTCCGACATACTGTACAGTAACCTCCCGTCTTTTCTACTGACACTTCAGTGTACTTATCACAAAACAGAGTCAGCATATTGAACCCCATCTACTGGAGACATTACTTGTGGGGGCTTCTTCACACAAAACTGGTACTGCAACACACGCTCTCATTTATTTTGTTTTAAAGTACTTTTTTAATACATACTGTATGTGTACAGTATGTTCAGGATTCAGGCATCCAGGAGGAACCAGTGTGAGTGAGGATCGGACAGTGTACCACATGGTTTCTGTAAAGGCTGCCTAAAGAAATGGAATATACTATCCTTGATCTTCAGATTTTGGTTTGTAAATGTAGTCCCTGCAGTCTTGCTGTGTGCGATCTTGGGTATCTGGAAGTGGCAATGTAACTGTTTTCCATACCTTGTGCTCATTTTAATAAGAACTGAAATGTAACCAAGGATTTTATTGATTTATATTTTTATTCTGATGCTGTATCAGGATTTGCAAGTTGACACCAGTTATTCCACGATGTAGTATGCACTGTTTGCTGCATAAAACTGCCAAGAAAATGAAATTCATGAGTAGCACAAAACAAACATAAAAAAGTATATCACAAGTTGTATTTCAAATCACACCCATCAATGTCATGTTCTAAGTGCTGTAGTTTGAATTGCCTATCTGTATAAGCAAACTTTAGGCGCTTTTACACACAGGTTTGTAAAACGAAATAAACGTTACCTGTGTGGCGCCGATGTACTCTGTTGCGTTCGGGTTTCCTTTTACACCCCTGCGAGTATTCCAGCTAATCCCGTCTCCATTTGTTTCGGCTCCCCCAGAGTTTGCTGCTCTAATGGCAGTTTCTGCAGTGGTACCGGAATGGCTGTTTTACACAACCAGATCAAAGCGAAAACTTCGTTACCAAACCGCAAAGCGAGATTGCGGTTTGGACGAACATTCACCAAGGGAACGAAACAAATGCTTTTTACACACAAGGGATGTAATGTAATACTGTTTCCGTAACAGTTATTCCGTTACATAGACCTGTGTGTAAAAGCGCCTTTTAATTGACTGTGTGCTTCAGTGGCAACTGATGCAGCTTTCTCTGAGCTCCTCTTTATTACTGAGCCAATTCTGCTGGGGCTGTTAGAATAGTGGCACCTTTTTTATGGGAACTAATCAGTTTGAAATGAGCTCCGATGCTGTTGGAGGGTCTGGCCTTTGCAAGGAGACAAGTGTAGATAAAAAATGGATAAAACGTAATATTTCAAATGCACAATGTGACAACAAGGAACCACCATTGTTTTAATTGCATTACACAAATTATAGCTCTCCCCATAGTCGCACAGAATGTGCAAGTCAGTATGCCAATGCAACAGTTGCTGTTTTCAACAGTGTACAGTATATTCTGTCTGAACAAGAGGAGCGTTTTGTTGTCACATTTTGCAACAGTACTATTAGCATTTTTTCTGTTTCTTACCACAGCCGATAGACACCTTATTAAAAATGGTTAAACTGATGCTGTAAACATTAAAATCAGTTTGGGACCCCATACCTTAACAGTTAACGCAGTACAGTAACATGGCGAAGCAATACAAGGTAAAGAAAACATACGCAAGTACCGTAGGTATTTAACAGTAGCATCCACCCCCACCAGCAACACCCTTCCCCACATTGGTCCCAGTACTATTAAAAATGCACTTGTTTTATGGTCTGTACAAAATGTTCTTCTTTCAGATCCTTTGTAATAGAATGATATGAAGTAACTTTTGCTGAATATGTTTAATTTACTCCTGACGTGTCAAGTCCTATCAGATATGTTATCTAATATCCATTCTTGTATTAGAAAGGATCCCCAAGTCTGGGCACTACTTTGGGTTTGTATTTTGGCCCTTTTCTTCATGGCTTACTGTGCTTTCTGCCCTAATAATTTTTTTTAACAATTTGCCACGCCAGGGACCTGCATTTAGGAGCAGACTCAGGAGTTGGTTTGGGTGGCTGTTAATATGTTATGTTTTTTCAGAGTACGTCACCTGTAGCAATACCATGGACAGTACTTTATCTGGCAGTAGTGACACCAAAGGACTTACAGAGACAGTTCTTGGTTTAAGCTGATGAAATGAGTGCAGGTGTTTTTTGATATATGTTGACACATCCTAATTATATATATATATATATATATATATATATATATATATATATATATATATATATATATATATATATATATATATATAGATATATATATCTATTATATATAGATATATATATATCTATTTATATATATATATATATATATATTTTTTTTTTTTTGTCCTGCCTACTCTCTCGGGCTCCGCTTCTTCAAGAGCTCCAATGAAGGACTGCCCCGCCCTCCACCTACCTGGTATCATGGTTGATCCCCATGGGCATGGATTCCCCCTCGGGCAGGGACAAGGTGGGGCAACATCCCAAACTAATCAACTTTCGTCGGAAGACCCTGGGACCAGGCAGGCGGGAGCCATTGGGGTCTGCCTCAGTGTTCCATCTGCCCGGAGCTCAGAGAGATCTTTTCCCTGTTCGTTTGTGGGAATGGCGCATGCCTGACACCAAGGTATCACTGCCGACGTCGCCTCTGCTCCCCCCCTTCAGCATCAGCTCCACGATTGCTATGCCTCAGGCCTCTGCCAGAGGCCAGTCAAGCACCGAGCAGGGACCCCCTTCCCTCACAGGAGAGGAGAACTGTCCTTCGGACGCTCAATCCTCTCCCTCCCCTGCCGACCCTCGATGGCCCGGTCTCATTCCCATATCCGGGCCGCCGGTGTGGAGCGAGGTGTGGCATCCAGCGCCTCAACCCTCAGCACCACCGGGCCGACTTACATCCCACATTTTTATTATATCAGGGGATTAGAGACGGAGCAGTAGAATAAGGGTTTGCACAGTAAAAAAGTAATGGAAGTTAGTGGATTCAAGCTGTCTGTCCAAGATCACAGTTCTGAACAGAAACCTAATATGCCCTTTCCAAAGAAACTAACAGCTGCTCATTAGCCATCAAAAACCACTGTTTGAACCCCCAACTGCCAATTTCTTACTGTGTGATCATTTCACTGTCTACAGTAACTATTCTGGAGTTTGAAAAACACACCTGCCTCTTCTGTATCTCAAACGAAGAACTGCGACAGAGTTGTAAGCCCCAGACATACCGCCAACTGCCATTTAATTGCCATTGACTTTCTCCAGCACAAATTAACAAGCAGTCCACTGCAGCTGTATTACTGAGTGTAGCTGTAACAGTTTGAGTCCCGCCCGGGTGCACCTCAGCCAGATTCAGCCTTTATATCCTTCACATCTCATCAAGCCAATTCACCCCCCCCCAAATAAAACAGCTACAAATTTTAACCTAGAGCTGCAGCTTGCATTTGCTGTATAATTGTGATTAAGATGCACCTCACGAATAGGTGAAGCATTAAGCATTGTGAAGGAGATGGATTTGCGGCAGAATTATGTTGTGGGGAAGGGTTGCTAAAGCTTCACTACGGGGCATCTTTCCAGTAAAACATATTTTTCTAGTTTAAAGGGATGATCCCATCTGAAAATATGATGCACTGATTTGTAATATGTTTTGTTACTATAGAAAACAAAGCAAACAAAACCGAAAAAAATACATACTGTAAATCAGAATAATAAAAAAAACAGCTCCTGATCTCAAAGAGTGATAGAAATTGGACAGCCCCTTACAACTACTAAGGAGTACGAGTGAAAAATGAACAGGGGAATCGTGAATTCTTGTCACTTCCGCTCACACTCCTCAGCCCTGTGTAGCCCAGCTGGTTGAATTAACCTTTCTGGTGCATGAATGTAAAATATTATACTCTTTAAATTAGTTGACAACATTTAAAATATTTTGAGTCTATATATCCCCGTAAATTTGTCTGCCCCTTCCCTTACAGCCCACTCTGGCCATAGACACAAACCTGCTAGTTAATACTTTTTCTTCTCAGTGAGTAATACAGTTTGTAACATGGTGAACAAATCCAGAAGAAAATAAAGGAATCACATTGGAGGAATCACATCATGTGGTACAGCACTAACCATGGTCTAATACCACAGTAGATCATGGTAGTGATCAGGGACGTGCTGAAATTATTAGACAATGACTCGCATGGTGTGGGCGCTGCAGACACTCTGGCAACAGAGAGCAGTGTGTAGAAAGCACTGACGTGCATCGCATCTGACTGCAGAGCAACTAACGTCACACACGTCAGTGACAGGGAAAGGTAGTGCAAGAAAAAACAAGTAGAACACGAAGTCTAAAATAGAAGGAGACGAGGGCGGGTTAAAAACAAGAATATCAGGAGGGGTGAG
The DNA here is from genome assembly GCA_016271365.2 of Neoceratodus forsteri. Lineage (NCBI taxonomy): Eukaryota > Metazoa > Chordata > Ceratodontiformes > Ceratodontidae > Neoceratodus > Neoceratodus forsteri. Next base: position 56,318,871 of record JADMNL010000033.1, read on the forward strand.
TGGAAGGAGAGGAAGTGCTGTCAGCAGAGCACCGGGGAGGGAACAGCACAGAATCAGCGAAGCACCGGAATGAGGCATAGGAGGAGGAGCTACGGAGGAGAAATCGAATGACGCGCCACACAAGTGTCCGTAAGCGGTAGCTGTAGCGCGGTCTGTATGGCAGCATGCAAATGTAGAGAAGTACCCATAGTCCAACAGCAAAGACACGCAGAAGGATAGTAGAACGGACCTGAAACCCACGAAAAAATATATAGAGAGAAAAGAAAGCGTGAACAGTCAGCAGCCTACATGTGAGTGATGCATATTATAGCCAGGTCATGTAAAGACAGCAAAAGGCACATCAGTATATTAATAGAGTTGAAATCTGCAACGCGCACGTTTGGAAGTGGATAGAACGTTAGAGAGACAGTAGTGAGACACAGTAAAGTGATATTTTCAGTGGACCTAGTTATTCATAATCCTGTTGTGTGATAATAATAAAACACAGTAACCTCCTAAATAGGTAGTCATGTTACAAGCGGATTAAGCCACTGGAAAGGATGGGTCTACAGTGGAATTAATCCATGGCTGTTTGGTTGGTTGGACCCACTTGGCCTTCGGCCTCATGGTCCAACCCCCCAACCATGGATTAATTCCACAGTAGACCCATCCTTTCTCATGGCTTAATCCTTACATGTTTCACCTGTAGGATTGGGGGAATAGTCATACAGTATATTGCTGGTGCATTAGACACTCTTATCAACTCCTTCTGCCGCTTCGCCACTGCCTCAACTCACCCACCACTGTCTCCTTTATGCTCCCCTCTCCCTCACCTCCCCCCCTGCCTCACAGGAGAGCCATCCACAGTGCCTCCCTAATTGCAAAATTCTGGTTCAGCTCCCTCCTTCCTACCTCTCCGCCTATCTCTGTCCTGCTGCATCCACATCCTACTCTCTTCGCCACAGAGACTTACTCACTTCTCCATCCCCTGCCCTTACTCCACTGCTGATCAGTCTGCCTTCTCTTACCATCTCCCTCTCCTCTAGAATAATCTCCCTTCTGATCTGTGTCTTAGCTCCCCTTTTTCATCCCTCAAAAGACTCCTCCGACTCCCCCCTCAGTGCCTCCAATGCTCCTAACCCCTGCATCCCCCTTCTGACTGAGAGCGCTTGTCCCCCCTCATCATGTCCCATCCATACCCCTCCCACTGTGATTTTCATGTCCCTGTTGGCCTGACCTGTCCCCCCCAGCCCCGAATCCCATACTCAGCTCTTGTTTGTCCTGGATCCCTCAAGAAGGGGCCTCAGATTTTTGTGTCTAGGCATCCCAGGCAAACCTAGTAGGTTTTGCTATTGTTTTTTTAATGCCTTTAATGATTGTGATTCTCCTATGTAACACTATGTCTAAAGCATATTTAATTCCTTGTAGAGAACTGTGAAGTTCTGAAATGTAGCTGTGCTGTAACTACACACTGTCTCTGCTTATCTCTGTTTACTGTCTGTAATGTAACCTGTACTGTAATTTTCAAACACCATGAAGTCTTGCTTATATTAGGACTGTATGCAGTATGCCCTTGGCTTTGAACTGCCCCGGAGATGAAATAGTTAACTCCAGAGTAATCTGGAGTTCCACAGCGCGAGGGCGCTATTCAAAGCTCTATCTGGGTTGTTTGAACCCAAACTGTCAGATTCTTTACTCCGCTTTCACTGAACAGACGCTCCGGAGACCAGCTCCTTCAGCTCGGGTTCGCTTTTGCGTTTAATATATTTTTATCGGTTCATTGAACCGGGAAAGTGTTTAAATTTACCGCGGTTTTTGGTTTGAAGCTCTATCTGGTAACCGTAAGTAAAAGAAATTTAGTCTGTGTGGAAATTCATTATCGGTTCACTCTGAACCAATCGGTTTGCTTTAAAACTCATTTTCTTTGCATTTAGAGTGAGGTACCCGGTTCTTATCGGTCCTAAAAAAAACTTTTATTTTATTTGTTTTTTTCCAATACCCGTGACACGGTTAGGGACCGATAAGGGTGTCTTGTCCTGGCAAGGCCGGAAAAAAGGGCAAGTTTGGATAGGCTGGCATTATGTCTGAGAAACCCAAAAGAAAACGGGGCCCACTGGTTTCAACACTGTGATGTCTGTGGGGAAGCCTTTGCCAAGGCTGACCCACACACCACTTGTGTCTATTGTCTGGGGCTGACCACCTCCTGTCAGACTGCCAGGTGTGTAAGAATTTCCTGCAGCCACCCTGGAAAAGAGATTGGGCAGGCTCAGGGGCGAGAGGCCAAAAGTCCACTGACCGGATGGCCAGCCCGGTCCAGCTCCGGCTGGACCAGAGGAGTGCCCCTCTGACCAGGCGAGACTTCCCGGGCAAAAAGACAAAGAAATCAGCTAGTGTGGAGTCCAGTTTTGTCTCTCCTTCTGCTGCAGAAATAGCTAAAGCCATACAGATTGTCCAGTCTTTGTCTCAGGGACTTGTTGAACCTCTATGGTTGGAAAAAGGGTCTCGTGTCAGGTCCAGTGGTTCAGGATTATGATGTTGAGGATTTTATGAACCACAGGAGGGGGAGATGGTTTTTGATGATTGTAATTGTGATTGGGAAGGTCTGGAAGTGCCCATAGAACCGGACATTTCTCCAGACAGACCCTTTGAGTCTCCCCCTTTGTTGTCTGAGTCCCCCTCACATTTCAGATTTTATAAGAAAGTAGCAGAAACTCTCCAGCTTCCCTTAGAAGAGGCTGTGGATGAGCAAGAGGAGCCTGACTATGTGGAAATGATGGATATTCCAGAGGCTAGAAGGTTGTCTATTCCTTTGCATAAGTCATTTAGGAGGCAAACCATTAAGATTTTAAAAAATCCTTTTTCTGTCCCTCCTGTAGATAAAAAAATGGACAGAAGGTATACTTTGTCAGGCCCTAATACAGACTTCCTTTCTGAGCAGTAAAGTCATGTAGGTGTTGTTCAAGCTGCAGCCTGTGACATGGCAAATATTCCCCTGGCCTCACATCCTCCTGATAAAGATTCCAGGAAGATTGATGCCATGGCGAAAAAACAGTATTTGGCAGCTTCTTTGGGACTCAGACAAGCTAATTATATGGCTTATGTGGCTAGATATCAGAAATCTAGATGGGACACTATATTGCAGTTGGCCAAGCAGGCTCAGGGCCAGCTGGCTAGTGAATTGGAACAGGTGGCTGCTGATGTCATTGAAGCCTCTAAAGTTCAATTTCATGCTGCTGTTGATGTTAATGATGTTTCCTCTAGGGTCATGGCCACTTCTGTAGCTCTCCGTAGGTTGGCATGGCTCAGATGCACTAATCTGTCCCAAGATACCCAGTCAAAGGCTATAGATTTTCCTGTCATAGGAAATTCTCTGTTTGGGGAACAAACAGAAAATTACATGAAAAAGATGGATGAATACAGAACTACTTACAAAAGTGCCCAAGCTAAGGAGAGGCATGCCACTCCACAAAGGCATGCCCCCAGGGGTAGGGGCAGGCCTTACCATGGGCCTTTTTACCAATTTCAAGCATCCTCTGCTTTTGCGCAGAGGGGATTTTTCAGAGGCAGAGGCAGACGGGGCACAGGCAGGCCCTCTCCCTCTCCCCAGCCTAAAGCTGCTCCTGCCAAGCAGGCACCCTGACGGGGTGTCTGGGGCCGACTCTCCTGTACCGGTGGGGGGCAGACTGGCTTATTTCTGCCAGAACTGGTTGTCTCTAACCTCGGACAAATGGGTTCTGGAGGTGGTAAGCCAAGGCCTGGTTCTCGGCTTCAAACAATTTCCCAAGATGAGAGCCAGACACTTTCCTCCTTTAAGTCTTTTAGAAACCCTTGCACTAGAAGCAGAGGTTTCTTCTCTTTTGGACTGCAAAGCAGTAGAAAGGGTCCCCGCCACCAGGGCAAGGGTCTTACTCAAGGTATTTCCTGACCCCAAAAAGACAGGAGATGGCCCATCTTGGATTTAAGATTTCTGAACAAGCATCTTGTAAAACCAAAGTTCAAAATGCTAACTTTGGCAATGATTTTGCCATCCTTGAGACCAGGGGACTGTTAGCTTCCCTGGACCTCAAGGGCACGCCTATTCCATATCCTAATCAGGGCCTCTCACCAAAGTACCTCAGGTTCGAACTGCCCTCTGGCCACTACCAGTTCAGGGCAATGCCCTTCGGACTCACTTCTGCACCAAGAGTTTTCACAAAATGTCTAGCTGTAGTAGTGGCCCACCTAAGAAGACAAGGGGTAGCTGTGTTTCCTTACTTGGACGACTGGCTCATTGTGGGTCAGTCACCAGAGCAGGTAAAATCCCACTTGCAAATCACCCAGGAACTTCTCACCTTTCTGGGGTTCCTGTTGAATGTTCCAAAGTCAGTTCTCGAACCAGTTCAGGTACTAACCTTTATAGGTGCAGAGCTGAACACAAAGTTAGCCAGGCATTCCTCCTCCAAAGAGTGGACAAAATCATTGCCCTGGCATCTTCCTTCACCCTGCAGGTCTCTCGACCAGCAAGGCACTTTCTACAACTCCTAGGGCACATGGCTGCTTCTACAGCTGTCGTGCCAGGAGCGAGATTTCAGATGAGGGACATTCAGTTCCACTTGAGGTCCTATTGGTCTCAAAGGAGGGACCCCCTTACCAAATTGGTCCCAGTGACCAAAACCTTGATCCTAGCTCTTCAATGGTGGCTGGATCAAAGCAACCTGTCCACAGGGGTCCGATTCCTACCTGTTCTTCATTCCCTCACCCTCACCACAGACGCGTCCTTGCTGGGTTGGGGGGCTCACCTGGGCGACCTTTCCACTCAGGGAGTTTGGTCCCCTCAGGAATCTCTGCTTCACATCAATCTACTGGAGCTCAGAGCTGTCTTCCTAGCTCTCCAGGTTATTTCGGAGACTGTCCAGAACAAGGTAGTTCAAGTCAGGACAGACAATACCACAACAACGTGGTACATCAACAAGCAAGGGGGCACTCGCTCTTCAGCCTTGTGCACCGAAGCAATGAAGTTGTGGTCTCTGGCCTACTCCCTGAACACCTCTCTGATAGCGGTTCACCTCCCAGGGAAGGACAATGTCCTAGCGGACGCCTCAGCAGGATTTCTCAGGGCCATCACGAATGGGCTCTGAACCCCTCAAGTGCTGGGGTCGGTCCTTGCCAGTTGGGGCACCCTCAGATAGATCTCTTCGCAGCCCCAGACAACCACCAACTTCCCTGTTTTGCTGCAGGCCTCCAGTTCTGGGATCAGTTCCTCTGGATGCCTTTCAACTGAATTGGGAGGAAAGTTCCTCATGCTTTCCCTCCGTCTCCCTCCTCTTCAGGGTACTGGTGAAAATCAGAACTCAGCCTTGCAGAGTGATTCTGATTGCTCCAGACTGGGCCAGGCAGCCTTGGTACCTCTTCTCCTGTCCCTCTCATTTCGCCTCTCCTGACCTTGCCCAGGACCCACGACCTGCTGACCTGTGCACAGGGAGAGTGTGATATCCGGACTCAATCCTCCACCTCAAGGCCTGGTTCTTGAGGAGTTAGAATTTGCTGATTTACACCTTTCTCAAGGTGTCCTGGATATTTTGAAGGCTTCTAGGAAGCCTTCCACTAGAGCCACTTATAATTCTAAATGGAAGAGATTCTCATTTTGGTGTTCTGAGAGGCAGATTATCCCAGAATCTGCTGACCTGCCTATTTTGTTGGACTATTTGGTCCACTTAAATTCCTTAGGCCTCAAACCAGCTACCTTGAAGGTTCATTTGGCAGCTGTTTCTGTTTTTATCTCTGCAGGGAACCAGTTTCCTTTCTTCACCCTTGTTTTCCAAGTTTTTCAAAGGGTTACTTCATACTAACCCTCCTTTCGAACCAACTCCTGCATGGGACCTGAATGTTTGCATTGCCCAGCTAATGCAACCCCTCTTGAGCCTCTGGTTTCAGCAGACCTCAAGTTTTTAACTTGGAAAACTGTTTTTCTAGTGGCTATCACTTCTGCTAGGCGTATAAGTGAATTACAAGCCTTGTCAGTGGAAAAGGATTTCATTTCTTTCCACAGAGATAAAGTGGTCCTCAGGACTAACAGAAAGTTTTTACCTAAAGTGGTTTCAGATTTTCATCTTAACCAATCCATCTCTCTTCCAGTATTTTTTACTGAGCACTCTTCCTCTGGTGAGAGAAGGCTGCACAGTTTGGACGTTAAAAGAGCTCTTTGCTACTATTTGGAACGTACCAAGGGTCACAGGTTCGAATCCCTCCAGCTCTTCCTTACCTATGGAGATGTGGGTAAGGGGAGACCTGCTACTAGGAGGACAATCGCTAGGTGGATCGTCTCTTGTATCCAGTTCTGTTACCAAAAACTAGGTAAGGAACCTCCCTCAGGCCTGAGGGCTCATTCCACCAGGGGTACAGCTGCATCTCTAGCGGCTGCTAGAGATATTCCTATCTTGGAAATCTGTCAAGCTGCTACCTGGAAGACAGTCCACACTTTCACTAAGCATTATTCTCTGGACGTCCAGTCCAGGAGAGATGCTCGTTTTGGCACAGCTGTGCTTCAGAGCCTATTCCCTAAGTAGGTTCTGACCCTCCTCCATGGAGGTACTGCTGTATAATCTGCATACAGTCCTAATATAAGCAAGACTTCATGGTGTTTGAAGAAAAAAATACTCACCTTAGTAATTGCTTTTCTTCTCATGGAGTCTTGCTATATTAGGACAACCCTCCCTCCTACCCCTCTCAGAATCCCTACTGGGGTATGGGGTTGACAATTGGTGCAAGCACTGTGTCATGCCTTTTTAGCTTCTAGTCCCCTTTTTTCTTCTTTTGGGTTAAAGAACTAGATAATTTCTGTTTTTTGTTAAGTGGTAGATGGGCCCCTCTCTGGACTTGAGTCTTTTGGGCAGAGGGGGCCTAGTAGTGATTGTCAAGGGTTATCCTAACAATAATAGGTAATATTGTTTTCATTATGTGTTTGATGTTGTTCTACTATTAGTAGGTAGCCAATGGCTAGTGTAGGGCTTTTCCACACAGACTTGCTATATTAGTTTAGCTTCGTAAAGAACCTGACAGTTTGGGTTCAAACAACCCAGATAGAGCTTTGAATAGCGCCCTCGCGCTGTGGAACTCCAGATTACTCTGGAGTTAACTATTTCATCTCCGGGGCAGTTCAAAGCCAAGGGCATACTGCATACAGTCCTAATATAGCAAGACTCCATGAGAAGAAAAGCAATTACTAAGGTGAGTAATTTTTTCTTTTGTTTCAACCATTGTATTAATCCAATCGCACTTGGAAATGAGCCTCGGCTCAGTGTGCCTTTCCCAGTCACCAATTTTAAATAAATAAATAATAGACATACAGTCACGCACAGCCCGGTTTTATGATGTCAGAAAATGAAGGCTGCGTGGGTGCACCCCATTGACTTGAATTGGGCCATTTTTTTTTTTTTTTTTTATGCTTATTACTATTTAGAGTTGCAGTTTTAGTAAATCACAGCAACCGCTTGACTAATAGGGTCCCAACTGTTTTATCTGTATTCAGGGACCCTAGTTCTCCATGGTCCTTCAGACCTGATTTCTGTGGCAGAGCTCCTGAGCTTTTGCGGGGGCATTTATTAATGCTTGTGGCATAAATATAGAGGATAATGGTGGGCAACAGTGAACAACAATGCTGTGTTCACTTCGAGAGGTTGTCATGCCAACCAAGTAAACCTCGAGAGGGAAGCTTAAGAGGTTTCAGTTATAAGATAACCTCAAGAAGTGAACTCCGCGTTGTTGTTTACTGTGCCCATCCATTGTCTTTTACAGTGCATGGGCAACAGTAACGTAATAGCTGACCATTTACAGCACGATTTTGGACCCCCCCCCCAACACAAGGAACAAGCCCAACTCGGTCCCCGCTCCCAGTCAGTTTTATTTTATTAAATAAATATACAGGTGCCGGCTGTGTTATGGGCAACAGTATAAAGAAATATGCCCCTACTTTGTGTATATTGCTCTGTGCTGTTAATTTCTGGGCTGCACTCAGTGCCATGACGGTTTCGAGCAATGGTAGAATTGCAGACGGCGCATACGCCGAAGCGTTCTATCTTGTTGTACCATCGATGTGACATACTCAAGATGGTATAACAACATTGTGACGTCACATCGATGGTACAACAACACTGGGAAATGATGGAATTCGGTGAATAATAAGATTCTGCCATACACTATTATTTGTTGCCCTGTGACAGGCAGTCCTGCCATTAGTTAAAATATGATGTGATGTCATCAATGACATCACATACATAGCTTAAAGGAAGGGTTCAGATTAATCAAGGTGTGTAAGGGAGTAGGGCACTATTTAAAAACAGTATATTTTAATGAGAAATCACCAAGAACAGTGAAATCTGTGGCACTGCATATATTCTGTAGTGGGATGCAAATTCTGCAGAAAATTCAGCAACTGTGAAATTGCAGAATTCTGGGGGAAGGGGGTCTTGCCTAACCGGGTTCTTAGCTTACATAAACAAACTGCAGAATTGGACTATAACAGCACTTCAAATGAAACTAGCAAAAAGAAAAAAAGAGTATTATGCCAGTCATGTGTAGTCATCATCGGACTTGCATAACATTTTGCTCCAGTCAAATACAGTATAATATAAGTAAGCATTAATCACCGACAGAGAAGGGCTCTGCCAGTGGATTAATGCCCGCTGGGGGGGTTGGTGCCTGAGGGTGAAGCCCAAGGGGTCCAACCACCCGGCGGGCATTAATCACCGGCAGAGCCTGACGCTGGAGGTGATTAATGCGCTTGTAACATAGGCTCGCTGCGGCGACGATGAGCCTGTGTTACCGGTGTGTGTCCATTGCTACTGGAGACCCTACAGAGAGACGGAGACAGTTTGCAGAGCGGCAAGGCTTTATTAAACTTACAGTAAGAGGAGTGCACAAAACCAGTTCTTGGGGTGAGTCCAACATCCGTCAAAACGTGGCTAGGCAACGGTCCATGTTTGACCGCAGTGTACCTTCGCTTCCACTGCGATCGCTTTGGTGGCCACTTGGACTGCTTCCATGGTATGCTTCTGTCGCGGACTACTGACGGTCCGCTATGTGCTCACCGGTCACCACCTCACTGTGCCTCACGAGTGCCGCGGCTGGCGTGAGGAGGTGGTGACCTAGCGGGCTGGTCCCCTCTGCTGCTGCGGTGGCCACAGGTGGTACTAACCGAGCGGGCATTACCTGTGGCTTAATCACCACTCAGCTACTGTCACCTGACCCCTTTCAGCGAATGGCGTGGCTGTATTTGACACCTCTATGCAGTGCCATGTTACAAATAGAATTGTGGGGGGGGGGATTTGCTGAGCTGAGCTGATCAGACATGACTTTCACAGCTCCTGATTCCTGAGTCGCAGATCTTAATTTGACAAACTAGGCTACAGATAGCTTCTTTTTTCTCACCCTAAAAGACATTTTGTGACATTGAGTAGTCTGAGCTGAGGATTTTGTTTTTTGCTAATATAATCTTTATTGTAGTTTCATGTTACAGTTGATTGAACAAAATGTTACTTATGGAGGCCTGGAGATGTACAGTTACGAATAGCTCACTTACAGGAACCATTTGGTGGAGCAATAGTCTGTCAATATCGGAGAACCACTCCAAGTTCCATTTGTTCCAGTTTTGTCTCCTCCCGCCTCTCCTCCCCAGAGTCCTTGTTGTTCCTGGGGGTCAAGCAGGGTTACACACATACTTTGGATAACATAGCTTTATCTTGACTACCTGAGGCTCTGGATTATTTAACATTCTTTATATCTTAGGGGAGCTGTGAGAGGCCCACTCGGGACATATATTAGCAGCAATGCAAGAGGGAAAAGGGAAAGCAAAAGGTAAAGCCGCTAATCGAGCTAGAAGGAGCAGGGGGAAGGGAAGGTGGATCTTTGGCACGAAAGTACTATCTTTCATCATGTAGTACAGAAGTCACCCAGTCCACGTGGAGCTGCACCTCTCCTCATTATCATTGAGTTTATGTGTTATTTTTTCCATTTGGTAGATTTGCTTGGTGATTGACCACCAGTCTTGCACAGAGGGAGTATCTGGGGAGAGCCATAGCTTAGTAATGGCCTTTTTGCTGGCAGTCAGGGATTTTATTTATGTATTTAGCTTTTGTTTACCAAGTAAGCACGCTAGACAGTCAGGTGCCTATTTTCAGGTGCGACCCGGGAGAATTACATAGGTACAGGCAAAAACAATACAGAGGCATGGTAACAGCAAAACAGCAAGGTACAGTCAGGTACATGCAGAGAGCTCGGGCAATCCCAATTACAGGGACTAGTTAATAGCAACCAAACCAGGGTACAGACAGGAATAGGCAGGAAGCTACAGTCAGGGTACAGGCAGAGAGCAAATAAAACAAGTACTGAGTAGAGGCATGCCAACCATGGGAGGCACCAAGGAAGCAAACATATATCAGCAGGTCAGTTTGCGATGTGAGCACTATAGCCATCTGCATACATGCAGTCGCAAGGGGGCGTGGTGCACCATGGAGGGAAGGTCAGCTAAGAGCAAAGGCAGGCAGAAGCTTGTTTTAAGAATCCCCAGAGAGAGGACCTGAAGCAACTGTGGGAGGGGGGGCAGCACTTACAGGCACAGGGAGTAGGTTCCAGGCTCTAGGGGCGAGGGCTGCGAATGCACGATCTCCTGCAACAGAGCGAGTTTTAGGAACCATAAGTGCTTAGGAGTCGCTGGACCTCAGCCGATAGCCAGAGGGGGCAGGCTTGAGCAGAGCAGCCAGTGCCAGAGGGGTGGATGTACGGATGATGTCCGTGAAGTTGCCCAGGACAAAGGATTGATGGTTACTAGGGGAGAGCCACCCCAGCCTGGAGTAGAGTTGACAGTGATGAGTGAGACAGGGGTCTGATAGGGCAAAATGGCACACGTTGTTGTAAGTTGTGTCCCATTTCGAGAGCCAGGTTTTTGGGGCATTCACAAAGGAGGAGTGCCCATAGCAGTGCGAGGGGAGAAGGACTCCTTTTGCAATGGTAAGTCGGGCAGCAGGGTAAAGACAGCTTTTTGCCCTGTACGCCAGACCCATCTTAATGTTAGTGGCCTTACAGGAGTTACGTATGTGCAGGGAGGGGTCCAGCTGAGGGTCAAGAGTAACCCCAAGGTACTTGAACGACTAACCACCGACACAGGGACGCTGTCAGCCCCAATGACCTTGAGATTGGCTGGGCACGTTCAAACCTTGGCAGGGGAGCCGAATAGCCTGGCCTGCGTCTTCTGGAGGTTAATGATAAGTTTTTTTGCCTTGAGCCAGGATTGAATGTGATCGAAGTCAGCATTTAGTCTGGTGTTTCTGTCACTGATATCATGGGAGCTAGAAAAGAAGCACAAGGTCATCAGCATACAGGGTGACATTCCCACAGGAGGGGGCAGAGGGCAACTGGTTGATAAAGAGGAAGAACTGCAAGGGACTGAGGATGGACCCCTGAGGCACCCCACAAGTAACCTGAGCAAGCCCTGAGAGGGCTTTCTGGAACTTTGTGTACTGTTGCCTGTCCGAGAGGTAGTTGGTAAAACAGGCTAGTACAGGGGAGGAAAGGCTGAGGGACTGGAGGGCATTGCGCAGGAGAGCATGATCAACCAGATCAAAGGCCTTTGACAGGTCAATGAAGATGGCCCCTGTGAGTTTGCCTTGATCAGTCGCCATTCTGATTTCAGAGGAGACCTGTGCAAGGGCAGTGGAAGTGCTGTGCCCTTTACGGAACCCATGCTGCGCGGGGCAGAGGAGGCCATGGGCTTGGAGGAAGAGAGCAAGTTGGGAGGCCACAGCCTTCTCAGGCAGTTTGTTTACTGCCGATAGAATTGCTATGTCCTGATAGTTCTCAAGGATTTTGGGATCCCCATGCTTGAGGACTGGGATCACACACGCCACCTTCCATATAGCTGGATGGTTCCAGATATGAGAGAGGAGTTGAGAATGTGGGAGATGGGCCACGTCAGGAGGGGGGCCCCCCTGGCAGAGTAATTTGGGCTCAAGATAGTCATGCTCAGCTCCGGAGTGAGGGGAGAGTCCAGCTAGGAGCTTACATGTCTCTTTGCAGGAGACGGACTTAAAGTAGAAAGGAGGGGGAGGGGATACAGCATCTCCGGTGGGGCTCAGAACACTGGATGCTGAAGATGTGGGAGTGTAGTCTAACAGGTCAGAGAACATGACATTGAAAGCATTGGCTATGGTCAGGGCATTGTTGCAGCTGACACTGCCAATTTGCAAGTCAGAGACCTGAGGGCAGGCAGGACCACTGACAGTATGTTTGATGGTCCGCGAGAAGCTCCTGGGTTCTTAGCAGTTGCTTCGAGGAAGGATTTGCAGAAATCGCTCTTCGCAGAGCGGATCGCCCACTTACAGGAGTTCCTGAGCTGCCTGTAATCCTCGAGGTCTGTTTTTGCCCCGGTGGACTTAAATTTTTGCCTGCTTTTATCCCTATGCTTCAGCAGAGCAAGCAGGCCCCCATGTAGCCATTTTGTGACAGAGCCCCTCACTCTTCTTCTTATGAGTGGGGCATGCCTGTCTTGCAAAGAGGCAACTATGGATAGGAAGCAGTCAAGAACAGCAGAGAGGTTACTGTTGGCATAGACTAGGGACCAGTCAGTCAGACTGAGGTCAGCAAGGAAGTTCTCAAGGTTAAAACTTGAGTAGTCCCTCATCTGGATAACTTTGTGGGGACCCTTAGCTAAGAGGTATCGAGAGTTGGAGTCTCTAAAGTCCCTAGGGAACTGCAGTAGGATATACATCTGTTTTGTTAATTGTAGAGGTCTACCGAATAGTTCTTGGAGCTCAGTCTGAAGGGCGTGAAAGAATGGCTCCAATTTAGGACACGTAAAGATGACATGCGTGTGGTGTGCCCTACTTTCCCCGCAGTTTTGCCAGCATGAGGCTTGTCGATCTGGGACATAGTGTCTAGTAATCACAGGAGTTTTGAAAAATTGAACCAGGTTCTTCATGCAAACTTCCGCCACTGGTGTGAGCTAATGGTTCTCGCCACTTGTTGGCAGGCTAGTGTCCACTGCGCCCTGTCGACATGTGACTCAAGTTCGTCCTGCCACCGTAAGCAAATGTTCTCAGTGAGAGTGTCTGATTGTGGCAGTAGTGACCGATATAGAGTGGATGCCAGGTGGCACTGGTTCGGTGTGGCAAAGAGAGAGACATTCATTTGGTGACCAGTGGAGGATGTTGAGCTGGGTTTCTCACCTCTACCGGCAGAGATTCAAAGTAATGCCTTAGTTGTAAATATCTGTAGTGGTGAGTGTTTGGTATCCCAAATCTCTGTTGAATCTCCCTGAAGGGCCAAAGCCCCCCGAGTGATGATCTGTGCTAAGTACACCAAGCCGTACTCCCCCCACTGTTGGTAGGCATGGTCGATCCTACATGGGGGAAAGCGTGGAAGGGTAGCTGTCGGGCTAAGTAGGGGTATAAAAGGGGTTAGAAAGTGTTGTTTCTTAATTTGGTGCCAAACATTAGCATGATGTTGCATTATTGGATCTAAGGGGGGTTGGGCAGGAAGGGGGGTGTCTATATGGTATAGCAGGTGGTAGTAATCTGTGTTGGGGATTAGCGCCTGCTAAATTTCCGCCCAGTGTGTGTCCTCTGTGGATGATTGCCTAGAAGTGATGTGTGTTTGTTGTGCTGCTTGGTAATATCGATACAGGTCTAGAAGGGCTAGCCCTCCTTGAGACCTCGGGAGAGTTAGGAGCTTTAGCCGGACTCTCGGTCTTTGCCCTGACCAAATAAATTGGGATATTGCTTTCTTCCAGTCTTGAAATGTAGATCAGGTCAGGTTGATCAGGATGTAATTAAACAGGTATAGGGCTCTAGGCAAGATAACCATACAGATTAAGTCTATCCTTCTCATTGGGCCGAGGGGAAGCATGCTCCAGCTGGCAAGATCCGCCTTTAGTTGAGCAGTAAAAGGAGTAAAGTTGTGTTTATAAGCAGCAGTTAAGGAGCGGGTCAGGTGTGTCCCCAAGTATTTTATCCTTTCTAAATTCCATCTGCAGGGGAACAATCTCTGAATAGTTGGGGGGTGGGTAGTGGAAGGTCAGTATTTCAGTCTTCGAGATGTTAATTTTATATCCAGAGACCTGGCCGAACGAGTCTAATAGTTCCTTGGCTTTTGGGAGTGATATTTTTGGGTCCTGTAGATATAGGAGGGCATTGTCTGCATAAAAGGCAGTCTGGTGTTCTTCCCCTCCAATCACAGTGCAGCGGAGGCTGACAGCTTGCCAGATGAGTTGCGCTAGGGGTTCCATAAATAGGGCAAAAAGAAGTGGGGATAGAGGGCACCCCTGTCTGGTCCCTCTGTGCAAGGGGGAAACATTGTGCAAGATGTCCTGATACCTTGACTCAGGCCTTAGGGGCAGAGTATATATTTCTAATTACTTGGATCAGGGGCTGAGGGATCCCGACCTTATCCAACACCGTGTATAAATATGGCCACAAGACCTTATCAAATGCCTCCTCCGCGTCCAGACTGACCAGGACAGCCGGAATGTTATTAGTCTGCATCTTGTATATTATATGATATGTTCATTTAATGTTGTCCAGCTGCTGACAAGCCTGTTTGATCCTTATGGATTACTTGGGGGAGAGTAAGTTCCAGTCTACGAGACAAAATGCTCATAATTTATAGTCGGTATTGAGAACTGATATTGGGCGGTAAGACTCACAGAGTTGGGGGTTCTTGCCTTGTTTGGGAATAACTGAAATACTGGCAAACGACCAAGTGAGTGGTGAGGGCTCCCCCTCCAGAACCGAGTTGAAGGCATTGAGGAGTACTCGGGATGTTTTCTCTTTTGTAGTTTTATAGAAATCTGCCCCATAACCATCTGGGCCAGGAGCCTTCATGGTCTTGGTGCGTGCTATGGCATCTGACAGTTCTAGCAGCATTATTGGCTGAGTCAGCTGGTTCCCCTGGTCTTCTTCACTTAACCTGGGAAGGTTGAGGGGTTGCAGAAGGCGTGTTATGTCCTCGGTGGCTACTGAGTGTTCTGGGGTTTAACAGGTAGAATAATATGTTGTCAGAGCATCTGCTATATCAGATAATTTATTTAGGGGTCTGCCATCTAAACTGTGTTGAATGGTGGTAATCGTGGCCATTTTTTTCTGTCTCTGTATTTGATAGGCCATGAGCCTGGTGGCCCGAGGGCAGCCTCATAGTATCGTTGCTGGAGGAACATCAGTGCTATTTCCGTCTGTTGAAGAGCCAGCTTATCTAGGTCTAGTTTGACCTGCTTTAGCTGTGGGAGAACAGAACTGTCCCCCAGTTTATGCACAGTTTGTAAAAAGTGAAGAGTTTCTTCTAATGTAGTTTTGCATTCCTGACGGGCCCTAGCCTGGGCAGAAGTGTATTTAATTAGATGGCCTCCTAGTACAGTTTTAACTGTGTCCCAGAGAACGGATGGGATACATCTGATTCGGAGTTTTCTGAGATTATTTCTGTAATTTTGTCAGTGAGTAAGCTCTTAAACTGCAGAGATTGTAAGTAATAGGGGTTTAGGCGCCACTGTGTTTGCTTCCGTTGCATGCCTAGCTTCTAAGATGTAACTATGGGGGCGTATTCTGAGAGAGTTATGTCCCCCAGTTGGGAGTCCTCTACGTTACTAAGGTATTCTGTCTGCATGTAGCAGTGATCAGTTCGTGAGTACGTTTGGTAAACTGCAGAATAGTGTGTGTAGTTTTTAGTGTGTGGGTGAAGGTGATGCCAGGTATCCGTCCAGCCTACTTCGGCCAGGAACCTACTGAAAAACTTCGGTGTTAGTGTTTTTCTTGGTGTCTTAGGACTGGAGAAATCCATTGCTGCGTTGGGTAGGATGTTAAAATCCCTGGCTAATAGTAAGGTTCCCTTGGTCAGTTGTACTGTTTTATCTAGTAAGTAGTGTATGTCCAGCACTGAGGACTTCTGTGCCGCCTATGGATCCCTGAAGGAGTACCAGCCTGCCTTCCGGGTCAGTCCATTTAGTTGAGCTGAGGATTTTGTTTTGTAAATTTTTTTTTTCAATGTTATAAGATCGACCCGCCGGTGCAGTGGATGAATTTCCGCTTGTGATGCTGACGACCTGGGTTCAAGAACAGACCGGGGTGGCGAAGTGCCAGTGGGGGGGAGATGGCTTGAGCATCCCACGATGGTTCATCATCTCCCGGGAGAGGTGGGATCTGTGGCCCATTGTCTGCTCCCTCTGGCGGAGGCTGGAGGAGGGCATGTCGGGTTAGGCTGCGTCGGGTGCATGGCGGACGTCAGCTGTTGCCTTGATGTCCCGGATGTCGCTCTCCCCCAATAGAAAACAGGAAGAATTGCTCCCTGGCCGGCTGGATGATGGTTGCTGGACCCCGCCGCCACGAAGCCCTGGATAGCCTGGACTATCTCAGCAGCACCTGGGCCAAATGTAAGGAGTGCGCTGGCCTGCCTTCACTGGCGCCTTCCCCTCGGGGAGCTCCAGCAGAGGGTTACGCCGGGTTAATCAGGGAGCAGTAATGTGGGGGGGGGGATGGTTGGTGGCAGGGACAAAGTGCCAGCAGGGATCCGAGGTGACCCAAATTAGTGGCCGGTTGGAGAGCTTGGGAGGAGCAAAAAAAATTTTTTATGAGATGTTCTTACAAAAATGTATCCGCAACATAAACCACATATGATGCATAGAGAGCTTCACATTCTTACAGTAGGATGTGAACATGTATTACGCTCAAGGTGATCACTCGTAGTGGATAGAAATATTATACCAGTGAGTTTCACCAGTATTGCAGCAATGCAGAGCACTATCCACAAAGCCAGCATTGCCACAATTGTGATGGACCACATACACAATTATAGAAAACGTCACAGTCTGACGGCTAAATATAAAGCCGCTGGGTCCCATACAATGGTTGGTAATAAATGAGCACAAGTTTAAACGGTGCCCCCCCTCCCCCTCCACGAACAGGCATCACATTTTCATTGTTTTCATTTCATTTATTAAAGGTTATAAGCATTGAGCAAAGCTTGTTTACACTGGTGACAGTGGGAAGCGTATAACATACAATGCAGACAATATGTAAGCAGAACAGATACAGAATTTAAATTATGCACATAATTTAACAAATAATCGGACAGATTGTACAGAGCAGCAGCAAACGTCCCACACAGATATACAGTGCAAAAAACAGAGTTTCAATGTTGCAACTGAAGGAGGTTTTGAGTCCAGTGATCTGAATTCAGACGGAAGTTTGTTCCATAAAGTAGGCACAAGCTGGCTAAACAAATGCATAGATCTTTTAATTTTTGTTCTTGGTACCACCATTCCCTGTAAACATGAGTTTCTCAGGGAGGGATCAGTTCTCCTTTGGGAGAACATTTTACTTAAATAATCTGGAACTAAGCCCAGGACACTTTTATAAGATAGCAGATACTTGGTTGAGAGAATGCCCAACTGTCGATAGATTTAAAACCGAGTTAAAGACTTACTTATTTAGTTTGGCTTTTCCTAGCTACGGATGATAGTTTTAATGTTTGTTCTTAAATTTTATCTTTATATATGGTTTTTATGTACAGCGCCTTGGTTTTGAAAGGTGCTATAAAAATAAAGATGATTTGATTTGATTTGCATAGTCTCTGTCTGTTAGGCAGGGAAATCCAGCCTAATCTAGAATAAAGCTTACAGTAGTGAGTGTCCCTAAGGCACCTAAAGATCAGTCTAGCAACACCGTTGTACAATACCTCTAATTTATGCAGCCTGTCAGTTGACGCATAATCATAGTGAAATTCTGCATAGTCAAATACTGGAAAAATCTGGACCTGGACTATCGTTTTACAGTTAGTGTGTCCAGGCAATGTTGATTCTTGTACAGCAAGCCAGCCCTTTTACCCAGCTGGACAGTTTGTCTACGTGGGTATTGCCTGACCTGTCCGTTCTATCCAGAAACCTGGGTATTTATATGAATCAACACATTCCAGGGGAGTTCCGTTTTGATCTCTTATCAATATTTCTTTACATTTTCTAAGTTTGGAAACTGGACCAAATAACATAAGCTTAGTTTTGGAAGAATATATTTTTAACTTAGAATTAGTAAAGAAATGCCTGAAGCCCAGCAAAGCTATGTTGTATTGCTGCTGGAACCTCCTGTAATTGAGGAACTAGATGTATACACTATTGTATCATCAGCATATAAATGGTACAGTGAATCCCCGACACAAGCCTTCCAGCCCTTTCAAGTGAATCAGAAAGAGGAGCGGTCCCAGGACAGAGCCTTGGGGCACACCCCTAGCAGTCGTCACTGGGAGAAACTCACGCCCATTCACCACTGTTGTTTGATATGTCTGTCCCAAGTATGAAGATAGAAACATAGACCATGATGGCAGAAGAAGACCAGAGATCCATCCAGTCTTCCCATATTCATTATAATCCCTGGAACCTATTGTTCCTCCTAGGATACTAACCCTCCCTCTCCTATCCTTATTCTCCTCCCGGGGTTTGTCGCCCCAAGTGACCACTATTCCCTTCATTCTATCCCATGCCTGTTTGAATCCCCTGACTGTGTTTGTGCCCATCACCTCAATACGCAGACTGTTCCAAGGTACCACCACCCTTTCCGTAAAGAAGTGCTTCCTCATGTCCCTCCTGTTAATTTCCACTCATAACCACGTGAAGCCAAGTTGTAGGGGAAGAGAACCTCCCCTGGGGATGTTTGCTGCGTTGACCTTGGGCAGATGATCTCCAGTCGAGGAAAGGATGCTGGGTGCAATGATCCACTGGACAACCTCTGGGCAGGTCCCCGGAACCCTTACCACCTCACCTCTGCAGCTTCAGAATCCAACAATCTTCGGTGTGGCCTCTTGATGCATCACTGGAACACGAGCCACCTATGGGCAGTACAATCAAGAGTGTGGTGACCCTTGGTGTGGCCTCTTGCGTGGGCCACCGGTACTTATGCCACCTCAGGGAATGGGGCACAGAGCCTGGCAATCCTCAGCAAGGCCTTGGTATAGGCCACCGGTACTGTTGCCATCTTAGGACAATGTCTATTCGGGAGCATGGGCAACGTGACTGTTCGGTGGACGACTTAAGTCCCTCGAGCTAGAGCAGGGGCGGCCCCTAATCTGACTCACTTTGGTGGGCCCTAGCTACCAGCTGGCTACCACTTATGACCCGCAACTCGAACCTGGGGTGTCGTGGCAAACACTTGGAGTTGTTGGAGGCCGTTGGAAGTGGGTGCAGGTGATACTGGGCTTCCCGGGGACCTTCCCTGGAATGAAGAAGAGACGCCGGAGGACTTCTGGATGAGGTGTGAGATGTGTGCAGGAGCCTGGATCAGAACAAAAATTAAAAACCTGAAAGGTAATTTCCTCCCCCCTTGTATGACAGAGAACCCTGCCATTTGGGATGGGGTGGCCCCAGATGTCTTCAGAGGCAGTAGGCAAGTGCAGTAATCAATTCCTCAGTGCATTGCAGTCACACAGGACAATTGAGAAAATAAGGCAGTGCAGTCATTTACACTCCTCATTTGAATATAGCAGTTCAGTCATGGCAAGCAGTTCAACAATTTAAAACAGTTTGATTGAATACAGCAGTTCAGACACAGCAAGCAGTGGGTCCAGGCAACCATACCTCTTAACCTCCCTCATCACAGGGCAGGGACAAATGACCAAAATCAGGAACACATCAGATAGAACAGTAATATTAGTCCCAGAAGCTGTATACTACAAGTTTCTTAGTGTGACTAGCATTTTCTTAATGAGAACTAGACTGTAACATCAATGACTGGCATTATTCTGTGATCCCAATCCCTACTCTTTAGTGCCAGAAATGCCAGACTTAGGAGGGACAGAAGACATTTCTGAGGCAAAATCAGGGACATCCCTGAAAATCAGGAACAGCTGAGGGGTAGGCAAGCAACAGGAAATTGCAGGCAGATAAAGAAAATACAGTTTGCTTCATGGGCATTGAGACAGTTTGATGGCCCGCCCCCCTTCTGAATATAGAGGCTAGGGTACCTAGTGTCTCTGTCCCAGCTATGGGCTGCCATGCCCTTCTACTACATGGGCAAATGACTATGTTTTTCCATTACTTGGGCTTAGATTACCCTAGAACTCTGAGCAAAGCATGCACTAAGGCCCTGTCAGGCTTTTAGTAATTAGCTTCTTACAGCTAAACAATCAGAAATTCAGCAGAAAACGCACATTCTCACCAATAATACTTTGACCTGGCTTTACCTAGCACTTCTTTGATTCTTGGCTAAGAGGGAGTGCCAAAGTCTCTTTATATGGAGTACAGACTGTCTAGAATAAGTTAAACTAGCAGAGATTCTTTCAAGGTAGGAGTTCGCAAACACCTTTAATCTTGGTCCAACAGTTATTTGGTTTGAACCCCTCTAGCTTCTGCCTTTTTGGTTCTTATTTCTCTCTCTCTGTCTCTATACAATTGGACAAGGTAGCAGCTTTTCTTCACCCTGGGGAAGGGGGGTACAATGGAAGCAATTTAACAATTCTAATCAATAATTACACAGTGCAGCAATACAGTTGCTAAACAAACAGTCCTTCCCCTGACTGGAGCAGGTCTAGCTAGGACTAATTATTAAAGGAAATGCTGGCCAACAGCCTACTCACCCCTGGAGTTCAACCAAAACTTCTGTACTGTGGGGAGTGCACAACCAGAAAGGAGTGATGAGGCGTCTTCTCCTGGAGACTGCTGCATGAAAGGTGCACTGGGTCCGTCTTCCGGCCAAATGAACTGACTCGACACACTGGGGGACCCGACTAGATGGCAGATTTCTGCAAAAACCGACCGAGGCTGCTACTGGGGATCTTCTGAAACACAGAAACATAGACTTTGACGGCAGATAAGGACCACTTGGCCCACCCAGTCTGCCCATTTCCCTACCTGTTGAATAAGCTGCAGATTCTAGTTAACCAACAACCTACTTCCTGCAGCCTCCCACTATAATTGCCTTCTGTCTGTCCCACTGTTTTAGACCCCACAACCTCTCCAAGAAGGCGGTTCCATGCACCCACTTCTGGAGGGAGTTACACCAAAGGGACCCAGGGGATTCGCTTCAGCCTCCTAACAGGGAAGCTGACATCCATTGTCTTACTGTCCTTCACCCTCCCTGGTCAAACTCTTTCTCCCCTCCCTTCAGCCTGGCAGAGCCTACCCTAGGCTGGGGCGGTCCTGGCTACTTGCCAGGGGATTGGCTCCTCCATCCAGAGGTCACCCTCTTGAAGCTGGGTCAGTGGCTTAAAAAAAAAAATCTCCAGATTTGAATCTACCCTACCCACAGGGATTGGCTGAGAGGGCTCAGCCTGGCTTCCTTCTCCACTGGGGATAGGAATGTTGCCCAACTGGTTTGGCTAGCTGGGTGTTGGCCTTGAGCAGGGGGAAGGGGGAGGAAAGGAAAAAAATGGTTTTCTTTTAAAACCCTGAATTTAGCCTACTAGAATTGAATGCTGGAGTTGGGCCTGTTCTGTGTTTCAGAGGGTCACCAAAGCTTTTCAAGGGATCCCCATTAAGCTGCCAGGGTCCCCATAACTGTCTGACCCCTCATATCTCTGAGGATCCCCTATTTTCTGTGGTGCTCCCAATTTCCCTGGGGCACTACAGATAGGGGAGGTATTACCTCTTTTTTCTGCTATAAATTCCCTTCCCGATACATCCCAGTGTCCTGTTAGCCTTGCTATAGGCCTTGTTGCACTGACTCATTTCTTTGAGAGAGTTACTGATGATAACTCCTAGATCCTGTTCCTCTTCTGTAGTGCTAAGTCTCAAACCCCCCCCCCAATACAGTACTCTGTCTTGGGGTTCCTTTTCCCTGGGTGCATTATCTTACACTTTTTGGCATTGAATTTTTAACTGCAAGACCTTTGCCCACCCCTCTAGTTTTTGTAGATCCCTCTGCATATCTCTTATTCCCTTATCACCATCCACACTCCCACATAGTTTTCATCTGCAAAGAGAGATGGCCTGCTCTGGATTCCCTCACCAGTGTCACTAATGAACATGTTGAAGAGGACCAAGCCCAGGACAGATCCCTGTAGAACCCCACTCGTACCCTCCCTTTTCCCTGATTTAACCCCGTTGACCACCTCGCTCTGCTGCCTCCCTTCCCCAGTTCATCACGGTTTTGGCTGCATCCAGGTCTTTCATCTTTTTCAGCAACCTTTTGTGCGGTACTGAATCAAAAGCCTTGCTGAAGTCAAAGTACAGCATTTCCACAGTGCGGCCCTTGTCTATTTCCTTGGTCAGCCAATCAAAGAAAAGAATCGGGTTAGCCTGACGAGACCTTCCCGCCATGAAACTGTGTTGTTTACTACCCTGGAGCCTGTTGCTGTCTAGGTAGTCCATGAGGTCCTCTTTGATTAGTGATTCCACCTGCTTCCCCACAGTGGAGGTCAGACTGACAGGCCTGTTGTTCCCTGGTTGCTCCTTATTCCCCTTCCCCCTTCTGAAGCAGTATGTCTGCCATTCTCCAGTCCCTTGGAACTTCTTTGGACCTACAGTAAGTGAGCTGCTAAACAGTCCAGCCAGTGGTTCAGCCAGTTGTGCTGCTAATTCCCTAAGTATCCTCGGATGCAACCTATCTGGTCCTGGGGCCTTATCTATCTTAAGGGCTGCCAGCCCTTTCAGGACTCTCTTGCTAGTAAGTATTGGCTGTCTCATTTCCGGGACTCCCTTAGCAACCACTTTTTTTTTTTAACTTCTATTTATTGATTTTGCATTACAATAGATACAAGCATCTCCTGTAGAACAGTACGATAAAATGAAAATATATCAGATCTGATCATACAGCATTGTTAGCACTCCTTACTTGTTACATCAAGTGGGGGGATGCATTATTAACATTCAGTAATCAGTATTTGTGGGCTATTGCTGCCATGAGTGGGGAAATCCCTTAATAATTAAATGAACATATCAGCCACCCCTATAATAGGTGAAATGTCCCCAATAACCATACATAAGTCACAATAAAAGAACTTCAGAACACTTTCCCTCGCTTCACATCTCCTAAATCAAGTCCTTTAAATGCAGCACATTTGTACCTTACAATAGATACCAGGTACCCAAATTACCCTTAACCACTGTTGTAACTAAAATAAAGAATAGGAAAAAGAAGACCATTCAGTTTTTAAACAGCTCTAAGGTATCAGACTGAAGACAGTAACATTATCTCGTAGGATTATACCTTTCACATTAGTATAGCAGTTGGTGTAGAAGTAAACTGCGTCATAAAAGATGCCAAACTTAGTCTCCTCATATTTAAACCGAAAAGTAAATAATGTACTACACATTTTGTGCATTTAGCTTTACTTCAACTAAGTGGAGAGTCAATCGATTAATAACATTCAAGTCCCAAGCTTCTGTAGAACACCATTGCCATGTGGCGACTTACTCTCAACAGTTCAGGTGTTTTCCTCCCCCTTCAGAGTCTGATTCAGGACCTCTCGTATCACAGTCCCTTTCAGTTTTTCTCGGCAATTTCCCCGCATCTGCGGGGTCTGAAAAGTGGTACGTTTTATTACCGTAGACCACCTTGAGGCTCGCTGGCATCAGTAGAACATAGTGCACCCTGAGTTGACGAAGCCTGGATCGGATCCCGTCAAAAGTTTTACGTCGTTGTCTGGTGGCGTAGCTAAGGTCGGGAAAGATGTGAATAGGAATACCTTGCTACGGAATAGCTCCCTGTCTCCTCGCCACTTGCAGAACACCATCCCTCTCCTTCAGTGAGTCCAGCACCGCCAATATAGTACATATCAGCGGGTGGGCTGAGTCCACATGTAAATGGGCACCTCACATAATAGCTCTATATCCACTGAATTTAAATCAGTGATTCGAGCTGCAGGTGCTCGGGAAGCCAATGCTCCAAAAAGCTTCCTAGGTCTTCTACCTCTTCCGTCTCCAGTAGACCCAGGATCCATATGTGGGATGCCTGTGCCACATTCTTCAAACTCTCCAGCTGTCGACGCAGACGTATGTTTTCTTTCACCAGGCCCAATGTGATGGCCAATGTTTTCTCCATTGCTTTGCTGGCTTCCTGCACTGCCTCTTCCACCTGTGTCATCCTAGTCTCCACAACTGTGAGTCTTGAGGTGAAATCATCCATTTTTCTATCTATTGCCTGTATAGCTTTTAAGAGTGCTACATTTGAGGGTTGATTCAAAAGGGACTCCACAGAGGCTTTCTCCTTGTCTGGGCCCAACCTTGCTTCTTTTAGTTTGGCCCAGTCTCCTCTGGTTGTCGTTTTTGTGTGACCCATTTCTTGGAGGGCAATAATTGTAGTATGCCCAGAATCCGTTGTAGGAGCTGTATCTTAATTGAATGGTAGTAGAGAACTTGGAGGTAGTTAAACTGCATAAATTAACAACATAATAGCACTTAGATGTGGAGCTGTGTTGAAATGCTGCTTACAGCTTGGCTGCTAGCCACGCCCCCCCCCCCCACCACCACCACCAAGTGACCGCTTTGATACCGCTTTCTGGCATGGACCTGCAGTCCTTCTTAGTGAATACTGAGCAAAAGTAGTCATTCAGGACAGCAGCCTTTTGTTCATTCTCCTCTATCACCCTACCCTCCTCAACTAGCCATGGATGCCCCACCTTTTCCTTTTCACTGGTATATCTAAAAAATGTTTTTTTCTCCTTTGTTGACCCCCTCTGCGCTATGCAGCTCCATCTCTGTATTCCCCTCCCAGATGTTGCGCTTTGCCTCCCTATTTTTCCATAGATAATCCTCCCTTTCTGCTTCCCCTGCTTTTCCTTGTATTTATAGAAGGCCTTCTCTTTGGTCCTAACCACTTCCCCAACTCTAGCTGAGAATGATAGTGATCTCTTAAACCTGTTTTTTTTTTTTTTATTTTGTTTTTAAGATACAGTTCTTATGCTTGCCATTGATGCCTCGAGAATGGCTCCCATTATTGCCCCATCTCTTCTCTACCCTCCTTATGTCCTCCACCCCTAGTAATATCCCTGACCAGTTCCCTCAACCTATTGAAGTCTGCCCTTCTAAAGTTAAGGACTTTGGTTCTTAATTGTGGGTTGCTAGTCCCAAGGGCCAATTCAAACCACACAGAGTTGTGGTCGCTGCTCCCTAGTGGCTCCCCTACTCCCACAGCACCCACCATCTCTGAGTTGGTGAGCACCATATTAAGGACAGCATTCTGCCTGGTAGGTTCCTTAACAGGCTGTGCCAATAGACAGTCTTGTAAGGTGCCCAGTAATGTCTGACTTCTGTCAGTCTTGGCCACTGGGACCTCCCAACTGACATCAGACAGGTTCAGGTCATTCGCCACCACTACTTCCCCCTTTTCTGCCCCACTTTTATACCCCACTTTTTCCCTCTCTATAATGCCTTGGTCAGGCCGCAGCTTGAGTATTGTGTACAGTTCAGGAGACCTCATCTGAAGAAAGACATAGCGCTGCTGGAGAGGGTCCGGAGGAGAGTGACCAGGATGATTCGGGGCATGGAGGGGAGGCCTTATGA
This sequence comes from Neoceratodus forsteri, assembly GCA_016271365.2. Lineage (NCBI taxonomy): Eukaryota > Metazoa > Chordata > Ceratodontiformes > Ceratodontidae > Neoceratodus > Neoceratodus forsteri. Next base: position 56,344,291 of record JADMNL010000033.1, read on the forward strand.
GGAGAGACTGGAAGAGCTTGGGCTTTATTCACTGGAGGAGAGGAGGGATAGGGGAAACATGATAGAGGTTTTCAGGTATGTAAAGGGAATAATTAGGAGTGGAACCATGGAGTTGTTTAGGCTGAAGAAGGGGGGGAGGAGTGACCAGGGCCATGGGTGGAAGTTGAGGGGGAAGTTACAGGGGGGACGTGGGAGGCATTTTTCACTCGGAGGGTGGTGAAGCTGTGAATGCACTTCCCAGGAGGCTGGTGGAGGAGGGCACAGTGGAGGGCTTCAAGAAAGGGTGGGATAGGTTCAAGGGGAAACTGAATCTAGAGAAGACGATCTTGGGGCTGGGGGTGGGGAGGCGGGCAGCCATTAGGTTGTTGGCTTCGAGCAGACAAGACAGACCATTTGGCCTATTCTGCTGGCTTTTTAGCATGTTCGTATGTTACTTTTAAGTTCCTCCTTGAGTTCTCTCTCCTTTTTCTCCCCTTGCCCTGGAGGCTAATAGTTCACCCCTAAGTGCACTTTCCTGCCTGAGGCTGCCATGAGTTGTACCCATACTGACTCAGCCTCTCAACTGCTACCCCTAATACTTCCATCTTTTGCTGCCTCAATGCCCTCTTCGACAAAAAGGGCAACTCCCCCCCACCAGCTCTTCTGTCCCTCCTGAAAAGTGAATACTCAGGGACCATTATCTCCTAGTCATTTTTATCTGTGGCCCACCTTTCCGTGATGGCCACCAGGTCCACTTCATTGTCTGCCATCAGTGCCGATCGATGAGTTTGTTGCCTAGGCTCCTAGCATTAAGGCATACCCCCTTCCATTTGATCCCTGCTCTAACTCTGCTACTGTCCTTTTTGCTTTTCGTGTTTTCTTCCCTCCTTGTTTGTGCTTATACTTTTAACTTTCCTCCTTACTGGTATTACTCCCCTTGCTCCTGTAAACCCTACTGCATTCCCTGCACTCTCTTTGCAGTTACTGTCCCCTGGATGTGGGGGAGTTCTAGCTAGGATCTCCTTCTGCTCACCATCCACCATGCATCCCCTAGACCCTGACTTCCCACAGTCAGTTTAAATGTCTGATGTAGACATCAAACTTCTGCCCTACTGTGGTAGCCCCTCTCTTGTCAGGTAAAGTCCATCACCCTTGAAGAGTCTTCTATTCCATGAACCCCCCCATCCCTGACAAAGTGGCACCTCATGTCCCGACACCACCCCTTAAGCCAACTGTTAAATTCCTTTATTTCAGTACTCCTAATTCTGTCCTGCCTCCCCTCCCTGCCCCACACAGGGAGGACCTCGGAAAAGGTCTGGGAGGCTGAATGTGCCGCCAGTCTGTGCCCCAGTCTCTGGAAGTTCTGCTACATTGTCTTAACTGACTGGTTGGCCAGATCATTGGTACCCAGGTGTACCAGCACCCCCAGCTTCCCCCTCCCCTCTCCACTATCCTTCCTATTCTGTGCAAATCCCAGTTGGCTGATGCTCCAGGTAGGCATCACACCAACCCCCTCCCATCCGACCCCTCCCCTATCACCCTATCTATCCCCTCAGTCATTGAGTTCTCGACCACTATGACCTTACTATTAGCCTTGCTCCCCTTGGGTGTCAATGTGATGACCCACTCTTTCCCTTCGACTTACCCAGAGTCTCCCCTGCTAGAGTGAGGAGCATGAACCTCCCCTAGGGGTGTGAAGAAATACATTGTCTGGATGGTACTGGACCAGACAACCTCCTTATGGCTGCCCCTCCCATGCCCTGCCACCTTCCACCCCTCTGGATCAGTGAGTCTGTGGGGGAGTAGGGGTGTAGGTGATGGGCTGCTGCTGAGCTGGGTGCATAACTGAGATATCTCTATCCTTGCTGCTGCTAGCTGAGCTCTACTATGGCTCTGAAGAAGGGAGCAGTATGACCTCCTACAGAGCACATCCCTGGAGAAGTGCCCCACAGTCCCCACGACTAAGTACCTCATCCCTTAGCCACATCCTATAAGGAACTGTATTGGCGAGAGAGAACCTCACTTAATATCAGTTAGTTTAGATTGTACTCCCTGCCGAGATGGGGTGAATCTACTACCAACTAGCTGTTACAGGCTTATTGTATAGGATACACTGATAGTGTATGATTCAAGTATCACAAACACGACCCTGATGTTGTCAGGTAATTGGATTATACCACAGATATAGATGTGAGAAAAAACAACCTTGAGAACTTGGAAAATAACAACTGGTGGAATTCATTCTTCACCACTAGAAACAAAATATATGGAGTACCTCCTACACCTCCATTACTCCCTTAACCTTACATACATTTATTTCACTTGTGTCATATCTTATCATAATCAACATTTACTTTTTAGGACTTAACAAAACACTGCTATTCTAAAATTGTATTTCTGGCACTCCGGAAATCAGTGGCCTGAGAGAAATCAATGAATTCCACCAACTATGAACAGAACCGACTCAGTACCAGGGGTGTAGCTACAAGGGTGCAGGGGGTACAGTCGCACCCGGGCCCACGAGGTTTGAGGGGCCCAAATCATAATTTTGATGTTTATTCAAAACTGGGGGAGGCCCTTAATATACCCTTGCACCCAGGCTCTCTGGGAATTTGCTGCGCTACTGCTCAGTACCTTCCTACATTGCCCTGTGTTACAAAGCCTGTGCATTAAAAGTTGGCAGTCAACTGTCGAAGGCCTTGGAGAGGTCAGCAAAGATGGCTCCAGCAAATTGCCCAGAGACATCATCCAAGACCTTCAACACAAACACCACTGTTCCATGGCACCTGCGGAATCCCAGTTGAAATTCATCAAACAAACAGTGGTTTCATAAATAGTCTGTCAGTTGTTTAGCCAGTAACCTTTCCAATAACTTAGAAACAAGGAAAAAAAGTAAGGTAATAGGCCTATAGTTGGAGAGTTGAGCAGGGTTAACCCCCCCCCCTTAAAAATTAGGTCAGCCCTGGCCAGCTTCCAAGGCTGAGGAATAGTGCCAGAAGACAGGGACCAGTTCAACAGAAATGTGAGTTCAGCTATTTGGAAAGCTAAATATTTTAACATACCTAGGGTCAAGCTATCTGGATCATAACGCTTACTGGGATGTAAATCCAGCAAGAGTTCCAGTACTTCAGACTGTTCTGTTGTTCTAAAGCAGGGGTTCTCAAATGGTGAGGCCAGCCTCCTTGGGGAGGCCCCAACCTGTTCCAGGGGAGGCTCAAGCAGGTCTGAAAAAGTGCTGTATTTAAATTTTGAGTTTTATATAGTTTGTGTGAAAAGATGACACAAACTGAAAGAGGATAATAGTAGTTGAAATTTATGTATTTATTTACTAAGGTGACAAGGGAAGGTGAATGATCCAAGGCTCATTTCAGGAGAAAACAGAAAGTAGTGTGACCCATTAAGGACTGCAACAACGGGTAACAATGGTTCAAGAATGAAAATAGTGGAGCAAGTAGGCCGGCCTGTTGGGGTTGCAATAAGCTGAAAAATAATATTTATTTTATTTGTTGTTCAGATAACACCTTTGAGCACATGAGCTCTTTTTCAAAGGTTCCATGTCAAGTACTGCGCAAAGTACAGTATGTTATTTTTCTTTGGGGAGGCCCAAGAATATTTCAGTTTTTTGGGGAGGCTCAAATTCTTTTCCATGGATTTGGGGAGGCTCACTGTGACAAAGTCTGAGAACTATTGTTCTAAAGGAAGAAGGCAAAGTACCTCTCCTTCCTCTTTATCCAGTGACTGCCCTGTTTACCTGAAGAAATTTCCGGATTCAGCAATAAAATTGTTAAACATATTGGGGAGCAGGATTCCCTTTCCGAATTTGTCATCAGGAATAGGGTTGCCACGTTTGGGTGAGTTGAAAAACAGATGCCAAACCATACCCCAGACTCCACCTCTGGCTCCATCCCTTTTTATGACTGATGAGTATATCCCTTTTTCTTCAAAGTTTCTTGTAATGTCAAAATATTTGTTTAAAAGTTATGGGAAATCATCTTTATATTGTTACTTTGTTTTATTGTTTTAATACTTTTCATTCTTTGGTAACCAGGCAACTCCCCTTGAGCACGTGGACCATTTACAGGGGTGACCCAGGAGCACAGGGAGGTTAAGTGACTTGCTCAGGGTCACACAGTATGCAAGTGGAGGCTGTGGAAATCAAACCCAGGTCTGCCGGATATACCAAGCTCATTCACCGCTTGATGCTCTAACCTCTTAAACACTCTCCCATTTTCTTTTCATGCCAGTCATGTATTCTGATATGCTTTGACCAGTTTTTGATAAACTAATTATCAGAGTTTGTGATACCTTCAATTCTGCATTGTGTTTCATTTAGCTCAGTAGCTATTGCTGTTTCTTTTTATATTTTTAAGACATTTCAGGAGATGATGGAAGATTTGACACCTTTTATTGGACCAACAAGTGTCTTGTACAAAGGTGGAATTATACACAAGCTTCCGGAGCCTCACAGGTCCCTTCTTCGGGTGAATAGCAAAACTGAGCAACATAAGCAGTATTTATGTCCACTGTGGAGCAATTTATTAAAAAATAGCAGGAAGTGAAGTAAGAAAGTGATAACGGGACTAGAGATAAGACTATGTAAGTAGCAAAGTAAAAACAAAATGTGTGAGAAGAAATGGGGGAGGTAAATAGGAACAGGTCTGTAGGAGATAAAAGGAAGCTAGAAATGGTAATAAACAGGACTAGACAGGACCACAGATAAGAAGATCTGACATTAAAGGAATAGAAGGTAGGCTGAAAGGGTAGAATAGGCAGGAGATGCCTAAGAAATGCATGGACACTAAGAAATTAGAAGAAAGAAACAACAAATGCCCAGATAAACAGAGTGTGAGGTAGTATAAACAATCAGGGAGTGGACAGGACTGAGCTGAAGAGTTTGTAGGCGAGGCAGGGAGGAAGTAAGGAACAGGTAATAAAAATAGAGCAGGCAGGAACTCATAAAAAAACAACAAGAGAAGGACAGTGTACCATAGTGTGTCATAAACCCAATGTCCCAATTCAGTCCACAATAACATGAGAATTACAGTTTACCATAGTGAGTCATGAATCCAACGTCGCGATTCAGTCCACAGATGTTAGATTTAAATTGTTTTACATATTTCCTTTCCCATGTCCTTCTGTCCTGTGTGTCTTTGAAGTTGCCTCTTAGTATCAAGACAGATAGATAAATCCGAGAGAGAGAGAGAGAGAGTGATCTGTGTGTGAAAAATGGTTTCCTACTGGTGTGCTGCTAACCTGGTTTACTGTTGTGTGTCAGTGGTGATTCATCCTTGTGTTCAGTGGTTTCCTAGTTTCCCCAATATAGCATCCATTTGTGCACTTCTTGCACTGAATTAGGTAAACCACATTGCTGGATTGACGTGTGGGATCCATTGATTTTTATTATGTTGCCCTGGCTTGTCTTGATGGTGGCCTGTGTGCATATGTGAGTGCAGGTCTTACATCTTGCCATGTTGCATGGTGTTGTCCCTCTTGTTTGTTGGTTATTATGATCTGCTGGGAGTCTATTATGAATTATTATGTTCGAGAGGCTGGGGAGATGATTATAGGCAATAATAGGTGGTTCAGGGAAGATGTCCTTCAGTATTTTATCTTCTTTCAGCATGGGTTGTAGTTCTTTAATAATTTGCTGAAGGGGTTTTAGCATGGAGCTGTAAGTGACCACTAGGGGTGTGCAGTCAGTTAAATGTTTTTGCCTGTATTCCAGCAGATTGTCTTGTTTTATTTGTATGACCCGTTCAAATTCTCTGTCAGGTTGTCTTGGAGAGTTGCCTTGCTGGATTAGGGAATTCTGAAGTAATTAGTGCTGTTTGTCTCTTGTTCTCTCATCAGAGCAGATTCAATGGTATCAAATTGCTTGACTGTAGATTACAGATTTTTTTTGTATGATTTGGGTGGCAGCTGGAATTATGCAGGTAGCGGTGTCTGTCAGTGGGTTTTCTGTAGAGAGCAATTTGTATATGTCCATTTTTAGTGATACTGACTGTGTTATCTAAAAAATGTATGTTGGTGGTGGACTATTCAATAGTGAGTTTTATAGAGTGAGGAAGGTTGTTAAAATCATGAAGGAATTTTTTGAGAGGCTTCACCTTCTGTCCAAATCAGGAATATGTCATATATATATCAGCGGTAGACTGATGGTTTATGGGGGTGGAGTTTAAAAAAATCCTCCTCTAAACAGGCCATGAAAAGATTGGCATATTGTGGTGCCATTTTAGTACCCATGTCTGTCCCCACAATCTGTAAAAAGTGCTTGCCATTAAAGTTGAAGTTGTGTGTCAAAATTAATTTTGTTTAGGGTGCTGATGATGGTTCCTGGAATGTCTCCTGCGGATGTGTTGTCCTTTAAAAATTTCTGACATGCTATGCCATCTTCATGTGGGATATTAGTGTAGAGGGCAGTGACATTCATTGTGGCTAGGATAGTGTTGGGTGGCAGTTGTCCAATTTGCTTCAGTTTCCTGAGGAAATCTGTGGTGTCCCGAATAAAACTGCTAGTAGCTCTTACTAGTGGTTTTAAAATGGATTTAATGAGTCCTGAAATGTTCTCAGTGAGTATGCCAATGCCAGAGATGATGGATCGTCCAGGATTCCCTCGTTTGTGTATCTTAGGTAGCACGTAAGGTAAGACATTTCACAATTTCGGACACACTATTCCAGGCTATTCTTCTGAATGGCCTGTAATGGTGTAGCTAATATCATGGAATGTTCAGGCAGTATAAAAAATGGAGCCGTAGCTGCTGAGGAATCAGAAGAGAAGAATCGATGTAGTGATTGTCACAAACCCACTCAGCAGTTCAGGCCCTCTACTCCCAAAGTGCCAACCTCCGAGCATAGTCTTGTAAACAGTTAACAGAACAAGGTAACCCTCTTGTCTGTTTTTGTGGGTTCGAACCAACCTTTGGTCTCAAGTTCTGGAGGGATTCAAACTGTGAACCTCTTGTTAGCGTACCAATGCACAGACTCGGATATTTCTGTCTTCGGGGGGGCCAGATATCTGTGCCTACGGGCACCTAACCAGGTGTACAAAAATGAACCCTTAAAACTTAGATAAAGACCTCAGATTATTCTTACCTTTTTCCAGTTTGGTATCACCATTCAATCTTATGAACAGTGTCTGCTATAACCATATATACTCTACTTGCACAGGAAAGAGATCAAAGACAGACCAAGTAAGCTCTAAAATGAGTTTTTTTACTAAAATAGATAAAAATATATATAATACATACAATACAGAACTATTATATCACAAGACATACAAATATATTAAACAAAACAGGTTTTAACAGTGCAGTTCCTACTACAGTAATTAGATTTGTCTGTCTCTCTCTAAATACCTGCTTAAAGTGCACACAGATGTTTCTTGGTCAGAGACTAGTTAAAAGTCTCTGAAGGAAAACAGAATATTCCTTAAAGCAAACTGTATTTGCCAGCCCCTTTGTGTGAGGTCACCTAGCTCCTTCTCTGTCAGAATATATAAAACAAATATATCTATATAAAAACAGGATGTCTTTTCCAAGTATTGAATTCTGCAACCTCAGCATAACTTATGTTCTTCAAATGACTCTCTTTGATCGTATGCTGCATCCTCTCTCACACAGGATTCAAAGGAGCATTTACAACTTCACACCCGTGTGTAATAACCTGGGTTTCCCTCCAAGCGTCATAAAATGGATATGATCTTCCCTCTTAGCAACTACAGCTATAATTAACTCAGACAAACAGGAGATCCTTGATTAAGGCCTGGTCTGTAATTAGCTCATGGCTTTCATCTTTAACAGAGAGCGGGGGGGGGAGGGGGGATGAGTGAGGTCATTCCAAGAGCACCAGATTTCTCAGCAGAGACAAATCAGTAATACATTTTTATATTTAAAAAAAAAAATGATACAGCACTCTGTACTGGCTGTCCACATCACAGTGATAAAAGTAATAAAAGTGAGATGGCGAATTTAACAAAAATGGGTCTAAAACCTATCAGAATCAATAGTAGGACAAATCAAAAGGAACTCATGAGAGCACAAAGAGGTATAAACCCTGTTTCCTATCACAGCAGTAAAAAAACATACAGTACTTAAAAATCAGAGTGGAAAAGATTTGATTGATCTTAATTGCCACCCATTACTCATCCCAGACAGACAGCTTTTATAAACAAAGGCCTTTGGCATCAGCAATTCTTTGTAACCTGAACATGCAACTTCAACAGTGATTGACAGCATATAAAGGAATAAAACCTGTTTTCTGTCACAGGAGTAAAAGACCATACTTAAAATTCAGAGTGGAAAGATTTGGTTGATGTACTGCTCTTGGTCTTAATTGCTACACTTTATACGTTCCAGATAGACTGGTTTTACAAACAAAGGCCTTTAACATCAGCAGTTCTTTACACCTCCCCGACAGACTGGTTTTACAAAGGCCTGTGACATCAGAAATTCTTTCTAACCTGAACATGCAGCTGAAGCTGTTGTGGTGAGCCTCGTTAGGTATGTGTTGGCAGAGATTTCTCCTAGTCAGGTGCTACTCTCCCTCTGAGCTCCGTGGCCTCCGTCCTTTTACCTGTCCCTCTTTGCCTGCTGAGGTATATGGGCGATGTCGGGCTTTTGGGATAGTAGGGAGGATGCATAGGGATGGGGGCCTGGACCTGGAGGGAGAGTGGAGCCGGATGGGCGAATTGGGGTGGTGAGGACTAGAAGACTTCATGGGGTGAAATGGGTTCTTGAGAGGGGTCCTCCCTGTCTGGTTCCCATACTCAAGAGCTCCGCTTTGGGTGGGCAGGTGACACGGCCGGCCTTGGTGGCCCATCCTACTCGGGCGGTGTTATGTAATGCCAGGTTTATCAAAAACAAGACAGTAGTGATTGCTGATCTTGTTGGGTCATCTGGCCTGGCTTGCACCTCCAAGACCTGACTGGATGATAATGCTGGCCCAGTTCTTGAGTCAGCCATTCTGGCCGGGTTCTCGGTGATGCACCACCCGAGGATGGATCGTACGGGCAGGGTTGTAGCCATATGCTTTAAAATGGAATTGGGCTTTGTAGATGTGCCAGTGGGGGAGACCAAATCCTTCAAGTGTATCGTAGGCGCAGGTGTGGGGTGCAGGATTCTTCTCATCTACTATCCATCCGGGGGCGAGAAGCAATTCCAGCAGGAAGTCACAGACTTAGTTGTCAATATGGTGTTGGAGTCACTCAGATGGATGGTTCTGGGGGACTTCAGTGTCTGGGTTGACGATGAACTCTCGCAATTTGATTAGGACTTCCTCCAATTTATGAACTCAGGCTTCACACAGGTTATTACCTCTGTGACCCATAGGCATGGTCACTCACTGGACTTGGTTTTCCTACTGGGTATGGAGAACTCTGACCTCGTGGTGGAGCTGGTCGGTGATCTGACTACCACATTGTATGGTTCAGTTTCCAGGCTCCCGACGGCCTGATGGCACTGAGGATTGAGGCACTGAACACCACACCTCACGCTATGCCGGTGACACGGGTTCGGGAACGAGCCTGGGCTGCTGGGGGTTGGCAGGGGGATGAGAAGATTGAGCATCTAGAGGACTGCTTTCTTCTCCTGGGGTGGGTACAGTGGGAATCCATGCTCAGCGGCGGCACCTGGCGGAGGCTGGGGGCACTCACTCAGTAGCGAAGAACAAGCAGTTGGGGACTGGTGTCGCAGGCTGTCTGTTGGAGTGGTCCTGCGCTGGTGCCATTGCACGCTGCACCAGGTGGGCGTAACAAACAGAACCCCCCCCCCGCTGATAGGCAAAGGTGGGGCCAGTGGCAATGGCCCCACACCCAGTGCCAGATTCCCCGGAAGCTTGCTGCGGTTACTTCTAAGCGCAGTCACACCCGCCAATATTCTAGATAGAGTGCCAGTAGGAGTGGCAGTCCTTTCTTGAGGGCTCAGAACTGAGGGGTCAGGGCAGCACTGTGTGGATGGAGGGTGCCGCCCAAACTAGAGTCAGAGCGACCGGAACTTCAGGCGGGTGGGTAGAGCCAATAGCTGAGTGTCCACAGTGGAGAGAGGTTAGTGGCAAATGGGTGACACAAAGAGTTAAAAAAAAAAAAAAAAAAAAGATATATATATTTTCAGGCTCCCCCCTATAGGTCTGCCTCTACGGAGATGGTCCAGTACTGCCCTTTAAGGGGTCTGACCCCAGACGGCCTGATAGCAGTGCCGGACCTATCAGATTTTCTGAGTGCAAGCATGGACCCAGAAAATCTGTTACAGGCCTATAATAAGGCTGTAACCGAGGCTCTGGACTCCATAGCTCTTGTCCGAGTTTGCCTCCTCACCCACTGCCCTCGGTTCCCTTGGTTTGATGGGACCTTGAGGGAGCTGAGGCTAGTGGGGCGAAGGCTGGAATGGCACTGGCAGAAATCGGGTCTCGATGCAGACAAACTTAGATTGATGACCCATTATACAGACTGTCTATTGGCCATCTCCCGTGAGACGACAGAGTTCCTGTCCAGGGAGATCTCCGCTGCACAGAATCAGCCAGCTGTCAGAACAGAAGGGTATACAGGGAGGAGAGGAGGCACTGTGGGTCACCCTGGAGGCTGGAAATGTATTTCTTTATTTCAGTACTCGGAAAACCATTTGAGCTCAGAGCTCTTTACATAGGTTCCACATCAGGACATTTCAGTACAACAGATAGGTGAAAATTATATAAAGGATTGCAGAAATACAAAGGTAAACAAACAGGATTATATATCGAACACAGTACAGGTCACAGGAAACAGACAATTTACAGTGCCCAATGGTGAAACCAGTCAGTTGTCAGCAAACAAGAGGTTGTTTGGAGCGTTGCTAATTGCTAAAGAAAAAAAAAAAAGGGGGTGAAGGGAAGGAGCCCAAGTGCAATGTGTAAAAGGAGAGCGTAATATCAGTATAGCAGTAGGGATCGGAGGGAGGTGACTAGAATGGAGGGAGAGGGTGCTAGGTGTGTGGAGGGCCTACTCAGGGGAGAGAGGGAAGGGTTGCGGGGGCAGGGGATGGAAGTAGTGATGGGGGGGGTGGAAAGGTGGTACTAGCGATGGCAGGCACATCGAGATTTGCGTATCATAAGGAGCTTCAAGTTTGTTTTGAAAGTACCCAGTGTGGGCAGGTGAGCAATGTTCTCCTGGAGGGAGTTGAACCACAGCAGTGCACGGTAAGCAAAGGACCTTTGTCCTTGAGATGTTCGACATTTCGGAGTTAGGAAGGACTGGTGTTCGGAGTTACGGGTATGCCATGGATTATTGCTGGGAACCAGAAGTTGTTGGCCCCTGGCAGTAGTTGACCAAGGCAGATCTTTTTGGCCAGAAGGCAGGATTGATATTTTAGTTGGCCATTGAGCGTGAGCCAGTGTGCCCTGGCATAGAGATCACAGGTGTGAGTCAGTTGGTGCGTACATAAGGTGTAACGGCAGGCTTTGTTGAGTGCAGTTTTTATGAGCCGGAGAGCAGTATCTGTGGCAAAACCATATATAGGCAGCCCGCAGTCCACCAGAGAACCCACAGAACTGTGAACAGCTATGCTGAGGGCTTCAGGGAAGAGGCTATGCTTGTGATGATAAACACCTGAAAGCACAACTACAAATTGTCAAGGCCTTCTCAGTTGATATACGAATGACATTTGGCCTAGACAAATGTGCCAAAGCAACATTTATAGCAGGAAACGTAACTCATAAAGGAAACATCGACCTGATGCAGGGTTGTGACATAAAAGAACTTGAGCAAGAGGGAGTGTACAAATACCTGAGAATAGATAAAGGAGCAGCAATACAGCATGAACAAATGAGAGCAGAAATTAGAAAGGAATATTGCAGGAGGCTGAAGCTTATAACTGCTTTGACAGCATGACCCAAAGTGCAAGCTATAAACCAACGTGCCCTTCCTGTGATATCATATGGCTTCAGGGTGCTAGACTGGCAACAGAAAGTGTTGAACCAGCTAGATATAAAAACAAGAAAACGACTCCGTGCTTACCAGTTAATACACAAACACCAGTGCATGCCAAGATTATACATTCCAAGGTCAGAGGGAGGCACGGGGCTCCACAAGATTGATTACACATACAGGTCCACAATAGTGGGGCTGCATGCATACCTACAGACATCCTTGGACCCAGATATAGTCAAGGTCCTGCATCATAAAGAAAACAAACCAAAGATGACGTCACTCATCAAATTTATTTATTTTACATTTTTTGCTAGCCAGGAAAGGCACACTGAGCCAAGGCTTATCTCATGGTGCGATCCAGGGTGCGGGGGGAGACAAATATAAGAAATGTGCAAAGCTCATAAGTTACAGATATTGTGAGCATAATGGGTAAGCAAATACACAAATTCAGTAAAAATTAGGAGAAGCCTTTAGGAGGGTAGCAGAGATGGAAGTTAAGCCATCAATAGATGAGGAACTACCAGCAACAGAAAGGGCAAAGAAGCAAAAAAAATATAAAAACGAAGATCGACAGAGAAGAAAGGACATCTGGAAACCCCATAATTACAGCAGAAAATACAAGAAGCTGCTAGGACAACTGCAGACCAGTCAAGAACTGACCCACGAGTGGTTAAAAAGGGGTGAATTTAAGCCACAAGATGAGAGGTTGGTAATGGCAGCCTAAGATAGTGGACTATGCACAAGATGGTTCACAAAATCCATAGAAAAAAATGGGAAAAGCAGACTGGTGTAGGTTCTGTAGTACAGAATTAGTAACAGTTGCACATCTTGTGGCTGGAATTGAAGTACTCGTGGCAGAAGGTCTGTATGCTGAAAGACACAACAGCATAGCAAGATTGATCCACTGGAAACTATGCAAAGACGATAATATACAGGTAGCAGAGAAACACTGGAAACATGAACCACAACTCACTCCCTGCAGATATTGTCATGAGCGAAAAAGTGGAACAATTCAAAAATAGATTAGACTTCTGTATGGGAGACAGGAAATATACCTTCCACTGCTGACATGCTGGTGGTGAGTTCTCTATGGGCTAACGCCTTTTGAAATTGTATCCATCTATGAATAATACAGTATCGATTTCCTGATTTAGGAATATGCCCTGGCTTAAGAATGGGGTCCATTTTCGTCATGACGCTAGACATCCCTGAACATTTGGAGACATAAGAAAGACAGACTATTTTTTTTTTTGACAAATGGGCCTATGACATCAGAAATTCTTTGTTACCTGAACATGCTGCCAAAACAGTAAATGATTTGATGCAGTTTTAATAGTATGTGAGCGCTCAGAATGGCCCTAAAACTGGACTACATTGAAGCAAAACTGGATGACTGGATAAAGACCTTAAAAACCGGATTATTCTGTCTAAAACCAGACAGGTGGCAACCCTAGTTAGGAGAGATTTAAATGGCTGTGTTAAATTTAGTCTGACTGTTTAGATCCGTGATAATAGACCAAAACCTTTTTAGGATCTCCTGCCGCCCCAGATGTTCTCGCCCTATAGAAATATTGTTTTGCTTCTCTTACTCCAGTCACACCTTTATTTATTGATTGATTTATTTATTTTCAGAAAGACGTACTGAGCTACTAGCAGCTTGTTTCAGATGCGCTGGGAGATTAGGGGAAAATAAATTGTACAGCACAATAAAACAACAATACGAACAATCGGATACACAGTACAATTGAAACCAGCATTGACAATAGGCAGTTAAACAAGGAACAGGGTAGAGGGCCTGCCTAATGGCTTTCAAGGAAATACAAGGTGCGGAGGCATCATAAAGTCAGAATGCTGTAGGGTGGAGAAGGAGATAACAAGAGGGTTTAAATAAGCAGATTAAGGGGAAGGGAGGAGGAAAGAGGGGAAGGGGTAAATTGAGAAGTGGAGCAGGGACGTGAATCAGAGGTGACTGCAGGAGTGGGAGGTGAAGTTATGGAGAAGAGAGGAGAAAGAGTGTTGGGAAGAGGAGGAGCAAATGGTGATGGGAGGAGAGTTCCAGAGTTTAGGGACATGGTAGGAGAAAGCAGCGTAGCCAGCGAGGGACTTCCTAGAAGGGAGTGCTAAAGAATGATAGCTGGAGTTGCTAACAGGGCCAGTCTAAAGGATAAGCAAACTAGGTGGTTGTCTAGGACACCATGTGATAAGGGTGCCTTGAAACAGAGCTCCATTTTTTATGTTTATTTTATGATAGTCACCTGGACAGTAAAAGTTTTAAGGCCAAATTTTGTGTTTTTTTTGGGGGGAGGGTGGTTGAACTTGAAGCCTTGTTCACTGTTGACCACCACTTTAGTTTCTGCAGCTCCACCTGTATAATTAGCTGTTTGCTGCCCGCTGCAGCCCCCACCCCCCGTTCATGCATGCGCAGTCGTGGAGCGGCTGATCAGTTTGGGCTGGTGGCAGCACAGCATTAGCAATGTGGGCATTTGAAAAGGGAGTTGGAACGAGCCAAACCAAGTTGGATGGTTTTGCTGAGTCATGGTTGTTGAAGGAAAAAGAAAAAAAAAAAAAAAGGAAGGCAAAAGTGAGCAAAATTGAAGAGGTGAGACTGCACGAGGACTGGAGGAGTAAAGTGCAGCAGCTGACAGGATGCGCCTCTCTCCCCGTGGCGTGGGTTTGCAGCTCATGGTCCGGTAAGTCTCTTCGGTACCAGTACTAGTAGTGCTGAGGAGGAGCAGAGGCAGCAAAACACAGAGGAAGGATTACCAAAAGGACGACGGTCGGGAGGACGAGTGCAGTGCTTCATCGAGAGAGATGGTTGTGTTGTTTGGGGAGGGGAATATTTGTATTAATTTTTGGTTATTTGATGTGTTGGGAGGGTTTTGGGGGGAATTGTGGAGGGGTTTGTGTGCAGGGAAGAAGGTGCATCTGCAGCAGCAGCAGCAAACATGTCTTCTTTTTCACTTCCACGTTCTGTCATGTCAAAGAGAGATGGCATTGGTGAGAGGGAAAGAGAAGGGAAAAAGAAAGGGACAGTGAAGCTGGTGAGTGGGGGAGGAGTTATGAGATGAGTAATGATTGTTACCCTCTGGGTGGTATACTATCCCTTATCTATGCCCACAGCTTCTTACTGACACACTTTTTATCTGCCTTCTTGAGTGTTTGCTGTTAAGACCTTATTACATCATCTTATGTCTGATTATGTATGTTTTAATTGAATTTTATGTTTTAATTGAATTTCTATTTTTATTTGACGTGGAATATTTTATCCTAATTTTGTTGGAGTGTATAATGTATTGTATTGTCTTTGATTGTGGGTCGTACCTGTAAATGGGATCATTGTCCCAGTGTACTTACCCATTCAACAAGCAAACAAACAAGCAAGCAAGAGGGAAGGGGCAGGATTTGGGTGGGAGGGGGGAGAAATTGTACACCAATAGGGAGAGGCACAGAAATCTGGAAGGGTGGGGTCTGGGGAATGGGGTGGAAAGACAGAAACTAGAGCACAAACGGGGGTTGTGGCTGGGTGCAGATGGGGAGACTGAGTGACGTAAATGAAAAAGTGCAGAAACTGGGGAGGGAGCTAGAAATGGGTTTGTTTAAACTGTAGGGGTTATGCAAGTAGTTATGGAGTACTAAGTTAGAAACCCAGTGTTCCTAGATTGATCTGGTATTTTTCCTGTAGATTGCATTAATTTTCCTATATCCAGAGCGAAGCTCGAGAGGTCCATGATCTCCATCACAGTTCCTGAGATGGAAACCTGTCCGAGTTGTTCTGGTTGGCCCTATATTTATTTATTTATTTCTAAAATTATTTTACCAGATAAGCGGAGTTTGGATGGGCTTGTTTCCAGCTATGACCTGGGGAGGAGAGGATTGTGAACAGCAAGGAGATACAGTACAGGCATTCCAGTGGAGTCAAAAAAAATTAATTAATACAGAAATAGCATGTAAGGTCCTCTGTACTTTAAATAAGGAATAATGCATTGGCGACTACACACAGTGAGCCAGTGTTTCCATCAAGGGGTTGCGATAGCAGCATATGGACCTCGAACATGAAGGGGGGGGACAACATTGTGTATGTGAGTTAAGTAGAAAAACTGAAAATTGTGGGAGTGACCACGATGGGGGAAATGCAACTGAGTTAATGATTATACACGCACATTGCGTCTTCAGGATGTGCACAACCACGTTTTAGAAGGGGCTGCTTTCCATACACAATAAGCCCAGACTATATACTGTAACTGTGTTTTAAGTTACTCACCCCGCCACCTGACGGAGTAAACACAATACACAAACTCGTGCTGTCCACGTTGATGTTTCGGTTTCACGAACAGTATTACTGGGCATTATTTATTTATTTAAAATTTAGTTAACCAGGTAAGAATACTGGAGCTAGTCCATTTTCAGGCTCAACCTGACAATAAACAAAGACAAGCAACAAAATGAGCAAACAAAAATGACACATAGGACAGAATTAGACAAAACTATAAATTTCTAAAGACAATAAATATGACATAAAAGTGTGCTTAATTTGATTCAATGAACCAGAAGATCGAAGATCAGCAGGTAATGAATTCCAGAGCATACTTGGCTCTGTGGCATAGCTACTGCGGTGCAGTGACAAGTCATTGTACCATTGTACAGCTGTTTACATCAGAGAGGTCGGTAGGCGCCTTGCTGACCGTTTCAGGGAACATTTCAGAGCAGTCAAGAATGGTGATACTGCTAAACCCATTGTATCCCACTGTATCTCCAGGGACCACAGTGTCAATGACCTTTCTGTTCGTGTCCTTCAGCAGGGCATCTGGGATCTTGACCATAGAAAAAACATGGAAGCCAAGCTGATCATCCGCCTTGGCTCCCAGCAGCCCTCTGGTTTAAATCATAGACTTATTTTCTACTAACATCTTTCAGCCACCCCTTATTTTCCCTAAAGTCTATTTGTGTTTGTACTCATTTCATTTCTTTTTCATGTTCACCATTTGTCTCCCTCTCTGTCTCCTTCCCCACATTTGTCACCGTTCAGCCTTCTTACTAGGCCCTGCTAATTAGTCCCCACCTGGGGACTTCACAGATTCTCTTTTAATCTTGCCATTTATCACTTCTTCTCCCTGAGCCTCCCCTTTTTTCTTTCCCCACATATATATCCCTTATTTTACCTCCCCTCTACACTAACTTGTTTTTTTTTTCTCTTTTAGCTATTTCCTGAAGAAGACCAGGTCGAAACGTAGATTTTTAACTCTCTTTTCTACTTTCAGCATGCATTTGATATAACCATTTTGTTTTGCTTTTAGGCCACATGCTGACGCAGCGCCTTGTTTTTGTTTTTTACCACATAGTTACTACTATGGTACTACAGGATTTTGAGTGGTAAGAATTTCCATACACATCAATCACTGATCATACACTGTATTTCTTAAGACATCACACTGACCCAAAGCCTGTTTTCAGATAGTCCCAAAGAGCACATGGAGGTTTAATTGATACCGTCAACCCCATTAGGTCTTGGAGTGCCCCTAGTTTAAAAAAAAAAAACACATTTTATGATTGCTCACAATCTGTAGAGATTGCTGATGTAGCTAGTGGTTTGAATCTGATTCCTTTTTTTATTTTTAAAAGTGAAATTGACTCCCATGGCGTCTTTCTTGGACTTGGGAACAACCCCAACAGAGTCTAGCCACTTATGATGCAGTGGGAGGAGAGAAAACTATTGCAGAATGAGTGGTGGCACTATTTGGGGGTGCTTCTACTGTTCAGGAAGGGTGCAGTGCAGATCAAGGATTCGAAAGCAAGCAAGGCAGAGTATAATTCCACCATTAGCATGCTTTCAGTTCTGTTAACAAGGAAGCAGATACAAAAAACAGCAAAATCAATGAATTTTAGAGAAGGTAAGCAATCATAAAATGTGTTTTCAACTAGAGATAATATAGCTGGCCCGGTGGTGCTGAGGGTTGAGGCGCTGGACGCCCCACCTCGCGCCACGCCGGCGATCCGGGTTCGGAGCAAGCTCGGGCCGCCAGGGGGAACGGCAGGGCCGGGTGAGGATTGAGCGCCTGTTGGGCTGCTGTCTTCCCCGGGTTGGGGGGGAGGTTGGGGATCACCCGGCGTGCCAGCGTCTCCTGGTGGAGACCGGGGGTGCTGCAGCATGCTCAGCTGCACATAATCAGCGTGCCCAGACGAAGGCATGGGTTGCCATGCGCACGCATGGGAGGGGGGGAGAGATCACCAGAACAAGGAAAAGCCCGATCTGTGCGGTAGACGATGGCACCTGCCCCCATGCCAACGGCTGGGTCCATCCTGCCTGTCCTTCCAGGTTCCTCCACCTGGGTCCTGTCCCACGTTGGAGTTCGACTATAAAGTGCATCCAAGAGGAGGGGTGGTCCCACCCCAGAGGGGTTAAGCCGGGGTGCCGATTGTGGACGGAGGAGGAGAGAGAGAGGAGGCACAGGTAGGAGGACTTCAGGTAGGGCAGGAGCAGGCAGGATGCCTGAGAGAGGCCCCCCAGACCGTGACAGGAGGAAAAAAGATTGGTAAACAAACAAACAAAAAAAACTAGAGATAATATAGGATTCAAAAAAGGTTGGTAGTGTCCCTTTAAGTGACTTGCTCAAGGTTGCACAGTATGAAAGTGAGAGTTGTGGGATTCAAACCAAGGTTTGCTGGGTCTCCAGGTTCACAGCTTGGTGCTCTAACTTGTAGGATGTACTGCCTCTCACTGATATAAAACTTGTATGTTACTTTCTTTCTGCTCTTTCGACATACTGCCACTGGACCGTGGAGGAAGGGAATGAAAGACTCAGAAATGATTCCATTTCTTAGTCTGATTTTTAGAGGTGTCACTGTCAGGGGTTCCTGTTGGAATGAAACCCATTATACCCTAATCAGCAGCATTAAGCTGCATGGGGTGAAATTAATTTATTTTCAGTCTGTATTTTCTGTCTTTTCTTTTTTTTGGTGTACAAAATGATACAATATTTAAGCAATAAGGCCTGCTACAGAGGGCCTTACCAGTCCTATAATGCCTCTGTTGGGTATAGAAGTGCCCAAGGTGAATCCCACCCCGGGCATTATGTGCCTGTTAAGCCTGATGCAGAGGGTCTTATTGCTATGGTACTAATATCGTACCAGTTTTTTAATTAAAATAAAGATACGAAAGCCTAGATTTAATGTAAAAAAAAGTTGTATTTCTGCGCACGTGCAGCGGGTCCTGCATTCTGTTCATACTAGCAGCTCAGTATTGGTTGAATAAGGACTACTAGTGGACCAATCAGAACGTATGATTTCCTACTGAACATTCCATGAGGTGTATAATCCTGCATATACTTGCTCTGCTCGTGCTTTATGATCATGTGTATACATTTTGTTAATATTAATACATATCTGTGACCCAGATTTGTGTAGAGGAATAGGTAACAACTTACTGAAAATGTGTGTATTCTTCTGGAGGACACGATACCAAGTGAGACCCAGCACACTGCAGAAAAGGTTCCGAGTGTTTGGAGCATACGGTTAATCTTATCTGTGTCAGTCTTCACCATTCATCACAGATGGGTACTGGCCGGAGGTCAGGACCCCGCGGGAGCCTTTCCTTTTTTTTTTTTAAAAAGGATAGGCGGAGCCGACGCAGCATCGGCGCCGCCTCAAGGGCCGAATGGTATCACGTGGCGCTCGAGGATTAGCCGTTAAGCTGTGTCGACTCCACCTGACTACCAGTTCTTCGTCTCCCACCGTCGAGGTCGCCTCGTGGGAAGCCTGAAGAAGTGTTCACAGTTTTTAGGCCTTAAGCCTGCGATATTTTCATCGCCAGTCCGCGGTCTACTAGTTCTAGGTACTGCCTCCACTCGACGTCGCCGGTAAGATCTTTCCTTTTTATTAACATTTAAGCGACGTTGAGTCTTTTTTGGTGTTGTCCGTAGGTCATGCCGCAGTCGGAGGGCAAGAAATGCTCTAAGGCGGGCGGCCCCCTATGCGTCGGTGCCCGTACGGCCGCAATTTCTCTGTGACCGACCAGCATGACCGGTGTCTCGCGTGTCTTGGCCCGCTTCACGACATGGATTCGTGCGATGCCTGCTTCTCCATGGACCGCCGCGTCCTCGAACAGCGCGCGTGGAAGGTTGGACGAGCTCCGCCGACTTTTGGGGGACGGAGTCGCACTCATCGGGCCAAGCCGTGCTCTCTCGGCCTTTCCTCCGGGTCCCCTCCCGGTTCTTTACGGACCGTGGAGGAGGAAGCCTCGACCTCCCATAGCCTAGCCTTGGTCGAGGCTCCTCCCTCGGCGCAGGAGGCCCGTCCCGCTTCCCCCTGGGAGTGGGCGGGAGGCGCCGCCATGGCAATCACCCCTTCGGGGGTGAAGTCCCCCCCGGTGTCGCTCCCGCAGTCCAGAAGGCCTGGGTTGGCGCCGTCCTCGATGCCATCGGTCGGTGTCATCAAGGCCTTTGGTGCCGTTCGCGGTGCCGAGGGCCTTGGCGCCGACTTGTCTCTCGGCGCCGTGGGCCCTGTCGGCGCCGCTTGCAGCGTCTGCTCTGCTCACGGCGCCATGACCCTGGATCCGGCATCGCCTTTTGCTATGTCTCGCCTTGGCACCGCTCTCGGTACCAAGGTTGAGCACAGCACCGCGGGTCCCTCGGAATCGCTGGTCGGCGCCGCCCGCAGCGCCAGTGGGCTGGGCAGTGCTGCTGTCGGCGCTGGGTCCATTTTCGGGGCCGTCGATGCCGCCTTGGTTCTCGGTGCCGCTCGCGGCGCCGTGCGGCCTATCGGCGTCGTCGGCGCCGAGCCTGCTCTAGGGCGCTCGGCGCCGCCTGACTCTTAGTGCGCTCATGGCGCCAAGGGGACCTGGTGGTGTTTGCGTCTCCGGGGCCGCTGTTGGGGTTGCCGCCGGCGCCGTCTCTGTTCACGGCGCTGCTCCCGGCGCTGGTGGGCTTGACGGTGCCGCGGCTGCCCCTATCTCCGGACCTTTGGTCTTGGCTGCCCTGCTGCCTTCTGCCAGCTTCGCCTGCGGGGCCGTGGAGGGCGTGGGGGCGGCTTTGACCACTGCCACGATTTCTGGGCCCTCCGCGAAGGTTGCATTTCCTCGCCCTCCTACTGTCTGGCTTAGGGCCTCGGATTCCACCTCTTCGGAGTCGGAGTCCAGCTCAGAGTCGGATGGGCAGTCACACCCTTCGGGGTTGCCTGCACAGGAGAGTGAGCTAGTGGTCTCTTCGATGAGTCAGAGTCAGCCCCCTGCTGAGGAGCGTCGGGTTCCCCTCCAGATCGGGGTCAGTGGCACTGACCAGCAGGCTGTGGTGCGTGCCACCATAGCCATGCAACCTGGTCTGGGGGGGGTTCCTTGATCCTTCAGCGGAGGTACCCCCTCCTGTGGTGTGTCTCGATCACCCAACTTTGGGGCCCATCGGGAAGCCTACGGCTGGGGAGGGTGCTGCGCCCTGGATTTCCCTCTCGGGGACATCCCAGAGCTGCCAGCTACCTAGGCTGACCCTTCCGAGGACCAGGACCTTCTCAGACTCTTAAGGGGTCGAGGGGTGTGGGGTCGGCACGTCGGCCTTTCTCTGGGGTCCACCCGGGCCCTTGACGAAGCCGAAGTGCGGACTTCCGCCCTTCCCCTTCCGGTTCCTTGAGAGGGTCCTATCCTTTGGAGGCAGGGGACCGTCCTTCTGGACCTATACGGCCCCGGTCGCCTCACTGGGGGGATTCTTCTGGGTGCAGCCTAGGCAGTACCAACGTGGTTGTACAGCTGTCGGCTGCGGAGTCTTCCGGGACACCTTCCCCGGGTGTCCATGGTCCGCTCCATAGCCCTGGCAGAGGCCAGCCAATTCCTTCCCTCAGCTCTGCCCCTACCTCTCTGCCGCATTCTCCAGCACTCCCGAGCATTCTTGGTCCTACCGGGCCTCTCACCTGGGAGCAGTTCAGAGCGGTGGCTTCTCGGTTCCCTGCTTACGTTAGGGCCTTGGACAGTCAGGTTTTTCAACCTCCCCCCGAGCAGCCAGCCTCGGAGCATATGGTGACCTCCAGCTCCTCATCCCCCTCTTCTGGGGGTGAGGAACCATCTGTCCACATCTCTCCTGCTGCTGATCTCGCGGAGTATCAGCGTTTCCTCGCGAGGATGTTGGAGGACCTTCACCTTTCCCCCCTATCCGCGAACAATCCAGAGCATGCGGCGCATGCCTTTCTAGGCGATTTCGGGGCGGCCACCCTTGTGGTGCCCCCCTGGCCTGCTCCCTTTCGGGAGGCGTCCATGCGTTTCTGGCAGAGGCCCTTCTCCGGAGTTCCTGCCCCTAGGGACCTCAGCCAGAGGTATTGCGCACCCCCGGAGTCTCCAGGCTCCATGCCTCATCCGCAGTGCGGATTGACGCACCTGGACACTCCCGACAGGCTTCGCGCCCTTCACCGTGACCGGCCCCCAGATCAGGACTCTTCGGATTTTGATTTCTGGGGGAGGAGGACTTTCTACTCGGCACTGTTGCTTCTTTCCATCTCCGCTCATCAGGCCCACTATGCAGCCTACAACAGGTTCTTGTGGTCAGCGCTGGGTCAGTTCCTAGCTGCTTTGCCTGACTTGGAGCAGACCAGGCAAGCCATCGCTTTCTCTGCACGTGGCCTGGATCTAGCAAGGCACCAAGCAAGGGCGTCTTATGACGCCAACGAGGTAGCTACCAGAGTGGTAGGGACAGCAATCTGCACCAGAAGATCGGCGTGGCTTCGCCTTTCCCAGTTGTCACCCTTGGCCCGGCGTAGGGTGACTTGCTCCGCTCACCAGGGAACCTATCTGTTTTCCCGCAGGGCGAGATGGCGTTTGTCGGGGCAACTTACCTTCCCCCTCCAGGGGAACCCCGTCTCGCTGTCCCCACTCTCGGGCCTCCCCAGGTCCAGAAGGTTCCTCCCCTTAGTGTGTCACCCACTGAGGGCTAAGGGACACTGTTCCTTAGGGTGCAATTAGTCAACCCCCTTCAGGGGGCTTGGTACTCACCCATCTGTGATGAATGGTGAAGATTGACACAGATAAGATATAGAAATTACGTACCTACCGTAATTATGATCTTTCTGTGTATCTTCACCATTCATCACAATCCCACCCACCGCCCCCTGGGGCCTCAGTCTCTGGGTCCCTCCTCTGTGCCTCTCCTTTGGAGCAGGGTAAGTAGGGACACACGGGGTGTAATTTCTTCCCTTAAAGGGTACAGCTCAAGTGGCATTCCTTCTCATTGCATATCTCCACCCTATCAGGGTGGGAGTTGTTAGTTGCCCTCCTGTCATCCAACTGTTTCAAAAAAAAAAGGAACCCCCTTTTTTTCACCAAATCTCGTTACAGAGAGAGTACTAATCCCTGTACCCTGTCCTTCTCCAGTATAGCCGACTTTGCTTTTGGGGTATTGCCACATATTCTGTGCCTTGAATTATGGCAAGAAAGGTTTGCTACTCCTTGCAGTTCCTATACAGTCTGGTGACGGACAAGGGTCCTGGATCCTTGTTACCTCTCACTCTGTCCTAAATTTTCTCCTTCCCTTCTTCCGCTTCCAGAGGTTGGGGCCCCTACCCAATCCCCTTCGTCTCATCTCTCCTCTGCTGTCCTCTCAGTCGTTATTTCTCCTTTTGGTTCGGTTCTTCTTTCCTTTTTCTGTCCCTTGGACTCTCTTGTCCCACCCTCCATCCCTTCCTCTTACCTCTCCGGCGACTCAGAATTGGTAGTCAGGCGGAGTTGGCCTGGCTTAACGGCTAATCCTGGCGCCACGTGGTCACGTCCAGCCTCAAGAAGCGGCGCCCGATGCTGCGTCAAGCGCCACTCCATCCTTTTTAAAAAAAAAAAAAGAGCTCCCCAAGGTCCTGACCTCCGGCCAGTACCCATCTGTGATGAATGGTGAAGATACACAGAAACATCATAATTACGGTAAGTACGTAATTTCTATTTCCTGCTTGTCTGTCTTGTACTGAGAAGGGGACTCTGCCAACTGGGCCGGTTGGTTCTGTAGTCCGGAGGGCACTTTGAGTATGTGCATAAGAGGGGGCAAATGAGAAATAAACGGACTGTGTAATATCTTGACTCAAAATATGCATTTTATCTTCAGGTGTGTTGGGACAAAACCATAGCTTACAAGTGGCAGAGCCATGGGTGAATGATGGAAGTCTTGCCCACTTACAAGTGTCAAGCTGCATATCTTGAGTCAAGCAATTGCTTATTTAGTTTATACAGCACTTTACTAGTTAGTTTGGACTGCTTTTGTGTCAGTGCTGACCTGGGATCTGATACGCTGTATAGTCAAATGATAATGCTTAATGTTTTTATGCAGAAAGTGACTTGGTTCTGCACAGAACCCGTGGTGCTAGACCCAATTGAGGAGCAGGTGTCTGGAGCCTCCTAGCTTGTTTAAGTGTGTTGCCACATTGAGAGCAAGTGGACGAGGTTCTGTGTACTAGGAGCTGGAAGGTTGGTTGTTTCATGAATTGCTCTATCTGACAACTAAGGGTGCAGAAATAAAGAAAAAATAACCAGGGAAGGGTTGAACCTTATCAGATGGAACACGGACGGACTTCAAGCAAAACCTAATGATGGTGACTTGGTAAAAATGTGTTTGAAAATTTGACATAATGGTCTTTCAAGAATCATGGCTACCAAATAATGAACATTTTACACTAGAAGGATACCAATGTTGGGAAACAAAAGTAGTAAAAAAAAATCCACATTTGGCAGACCAAATAGGGGGTCTATATACCTTGGAATCCACTAAATAATTCAGTGACTGTAAGAAACGTGACCGGGGATCTCAATATTCTTTGTATAATGGTTTTTGTACAACATAAGAGACGCAGTTGTAATAAGCATATATATTTTGCCATTCTGCATTGCTTGCTACACAGAGGATGCCTTAAATATTCTCACAGAAGTGTTCATTTTTTTTATGAAAGCCAGATTTCAAAATATCACTGTAATTTTAGCAGGGGATGTACATTTACAGACGGGCTCCACTTTGCAGCCAGAAATATGCAGTTTAGATGACATTTTAGGAATTCCTTTAAAGAAATTTAAAGATTAAAAAATAATGTTGAGAAGTAATAAGCTACTGGACACATCAGATGAGTCTATGTGCAGGCTGCTCCGTGACATTACCAGTGGATATTTGGCTAGTGGTAATATAACTTATCCAACACAGACGGGGAGAAGAGTACAAGACATTTGCATTGCAAACACTGTTTTTCCAATGTAATGTATTTTACGGAAACATATTTTTGGGAAAGTAACTCCTGACTGCATTTGCATAAAATAGGCAGATATTTATTTTACCATCAAAAGAAAGCAGAGAGGATGTAAATACAGATCATGATCTTTGTATAACAAATTCTAGGAAGATTAGATGAGTACTGTTTACTCAGAAGTAGCTCTCAAATACTTTGAAAAGGTATCTGTTAACTTATTGGAGGAATATCTTCTCTGCCCCAAGGGATTTCATGCCATTTCACCCCCTCTCCCCCACCCCTCAGGTAAATAATTCAGTATATTTTTCTAAGGAAGTTAACTGCCATTAGGAATATCATGTTTCTTGGGGGAGGAGGGGTGAAGATTTGAAAAGAATTCAAGGGGGGGCACCATGGCAACTTCACCTAGGGTGCCAAATACTAAGGCTGGCTCTAGTTCTTGAAGGGTATATGGGGGGAGAGGAGAACAGTAAGGTAAGAGGGGAGGGAGGCAAGCCAGAATTTTGAGATGAAGGAGGCACAGTAGGCACTTTTACACACTGGTGTCTGTAGCGGAATGACCGTTACAGAATCAGTGTAACGTTACCTCCGTTTGTGTGTGAAGCAGATCTCTTCCACTACCACAGCGAACATTCACCCAAAATGCATTCTCTGCTTTCCATGGTTCTCCTCAATGTGTGCCGTTACACCTCGCTGTGTAATCAGGAGGTTCCGTTACCTCCTGAGGAAATCAATTAAGAATCGCACTTCTGTGGGGATACCAGGATAAAAAAGTAAAAATGAAAGAAACAGATTTGCTGAAATAGGAGCCGCATGTAAATAGAAGCACAAAATGGAATGTACTGCCACGGTTTGAGGAGGTAACGTTACAGTGGTTCAGGACACCAGCATGTAAAAGCGCCTAATGAGTGAGATGTCTAGCTTCGAGGGAGGGGAGGGAGAGCGAGGAATATAAGGAGCAATGGTGAATGCAGGGCCGGACAGTCCAAGGTGAAGCGACAGGAGGAGTGAAAGAGGGGAATATGTATTCCTGAGTCTCCTGTAATACTCTGAATGACCTGTAATGATGTAGCTAATATCATGTAATGTTCAGGTAGTATAAACAAGCATTTGTCAATGCCAAATGTTGTCTTGCTGGCATTGGCATTAGTAGTGCAGAAGTTAGAGAGATGCATAATAGTAATGGCATTGAAGTATTGAACTGATGCCAACCCCACCCCCTCCCTGCAGAGACTGACAGGCACTGGGATGTGCCTTTGGATCATTGGCCATAGCGCTCATGCCATTTCACCTCACCCTACCCTGCAGACACCAACAAGTGCTGTGGTGTGCCTTGGGGTCTTCTGGCCTTACTGTGCAGGACCAGTGGGTGACACCAGGGGTGGGGGTCTACAGGATATGGCAGCCCATGCCAGTCCAGCAGAGGCTGCCATTCCCACTTCAAAACAAGCCAGAAATGTGCCATAATATCAGACCAGTGCCAGTGACACCCCCAGCCCATACCTCTTCACCCAGGACTGGGGGCCAGTTGAGAATGGGCTGTACTTGCCCCGGTATGAACTGGACAACCAGTCAGAGAGGGGTACATAGGTGGTACGACAGCCCCAAAGTAGATGCCCTCTGTGCCAGCTGCACTGGCTTACCTGGCAATGTGCAGAATCATGCAGTTGTCTGTCCCCTTGCCTGCCCTCAGCCCGCCGCAGAGATGGGTCCTGTGACCATGATTTGGGCAAGGAGTAAGCATACAACAATGACTCTGGATGCTGTGGGGTGCCCCAAAGGTGCACATCCTGTGCATGGGGGGGCCTCTGCAGCTGTCCACCCCCTTTGCAAGAGTTGAGCAGCTGCAAGCATTGTGTGGAGCATGCCCTTATTTCAAAGCATATTACATATAGAATAATGCATGGGGTGGCATGTGTAATTAGAATTTTACACACACTTGAGGTGTGGGATGATACATAAAACCCGAGGGCAAGCCCTGAGGGGTTTAGTAAAGCATCCCACACTGATTATTGTGACGTATTAGTTACGAGTGTGCATTGCGCAGTTGCTATGCACCTCGTGAAAACAGTCATTTTATGGAGCATTGTCACCAAATTTTCAACACAGGATTTTAGGACCTCTGTTCACGAACAGTATCACTGTCATTTTTGTAATATGTCCCGAACACTGATTTCGCACAGCAACCGTGCTATTCTGTGCCGGAAGTGCAAAAACACATTTCGGCCAGGATGTGAAAAATGACAGCTGCACATTTCACAAGAAGGTGTGGTAAAATGCCAGTGTTGAGAATCTGGCATGCAAATAGTGCAAATGCTCCAATGCACGAGTGTGCGTTTCGCAGTTACTGTGCACACTCGTAAAACAGTCACTTTATGGAGTATTGTCACCAAATTGTCAACACAGGCATTTTAGGATCTGTGCTCATGAACAGTGTCGCTGTCATTTTCGTAATATTGTCCCAAACACTGATTTCGCACCATGACAATGCTATTCTGCGCCAGAAGTGCGAAAACACATTTTGGCCAGGATGTGAAAAATGACAGCTGCACGGTTCACAAGAAGGTGTAGTAAAATGCCAATGTTGAGAATCTGGCGTGAAAATATTGCGAATTTGCTAACTTAAGAGCTTGTGTTGCACAGTTGCTATGCACACTCGTAAAACAGTCATGTGTTGGATTTTTCCCACCAAATTTGCAACATAGGGTTTTTGAGAGCCCCCCTCATGAACAGTGGCACTGTCATCTCCTTACGCGGTCCTGAAAGGTGATTCCATGCAGTTACTGCGAAATCACTTTTCGGGACCGAATAACACCATGACAGTGCCAGAATTCATGAGAAGGGGTCCCAAAAACCCCATGTTGAAAATTTGGGGCCAAAATTCGCAAAAATGCCTGAGATATGTACTAAAGTTGAAAAACCCCTATCTATCCCATTATACAGCTTACCGGCGTTTCCTCAGTTCGCGGTCGGCTTTGAGGAGTGCAGACGTGTTCCCGGTCCACTGATGATCATTGCGCCGAGCTCTGGAGATGGGTATGGGGGTGTGTGGGGAGGCAGGTGTGCAGTGGTGGTGCGTGTGGGGGGCAGGGGGCAGGGAGATTATGAGGGACCTTTTCCTTTCACAGGTAGTAAAAAGGAAAAACATTGCGAGACAGTTTTTTTCCAGGAGTTTGCACGCTGGGGTGGGCTTCCAGCGCCGCCTACCTAACTGGTTTGGGGGGTCTGTGCCAGCGGGGATTAGCACCTTCATCGGCAAACAACGTGGGGTGAATTTATGCCGACGGGATTGGGCACCCCTGCCTGCACACAAAGAAGGGAGGGGAACCAGAGCCGAGGGGGAATTGGGCACCCCTTGGCATTAAACAATTGTTATTTCTGCCGACAGGGAGTGGGCTCTGGCCGGGCACAAGGAAAGGGTAAGAGCCGAGGGGGATTTGGGCACCCCCGGCATTACACAATTGGGGGAGAACGCTGGCGCCAAAGGGGAGTGGGCTTCCCCGTCGGCACATTGATAGGGGTCAGGGACAGCCAACAGGGGGATTGGGCATCCCTGAAGTCGGCAGTTCTACGGCCGTGTCCCGCCGTGCACATAATGGTGGCGAGCACTGTGAGAAAAGGACCGCTGCTTGTGACGAGCTTTGCTCAGATTGCAGCAGACCTTTCCTTAGATGTGCTCGCCACATTATGTATGCATGGTGTGACGCCATCATGCAGGCTGATTGGGGAATGAGGAACACACCTACTGATGCGGCCCTGCATTTGTCCAATGTTTACCGCTTTCTCCAAATCTGGTAATTATCATAGCAGTGTTGGCTTTATGCAGGCGCGGCAAGCCAACATAAAAATGAGAGCAGTAGCTGCTGAGGACTCAGAGAGAGGTAATTAATGTAGTTATAAAGGGAATAAAAATTAGATGATGAATTTAACACAAATGGGTGTAAAAATTTATTGAATAAACAGTAGGATAAACCAAAAGGAACTCGTATATAAAACCTCTTTCTTATCCCAGCAGAAAATTCAGAGTGTTGTCTATAACAGAGAAACATAGTAGTAATGGTTTATTGTGCTTCTAAAACATTAAAATGTTGTACTTTACAGAGATATAATTAAATAAAAACATAAGGCACTCCTGATAGCATTACGTACAATATCTGTATTAGTACAAAACAGCAGCCACAGATAGACAATATTGCCTGACGTTAGAAGAGAGACATAGTAAAAATAGAATGCATTGAATTTAAAGTGCAAGACAGCTTTTTCTTTATAGTTTATCACAGAGACAAGAAATCTGAATATTATTTTTTTTTATCATATATATCTTAATCCTCCTCCTTGAGCAGAGCGGATCTCCGCGATACCCGGCTGCTGACACACGTACTCCCCCAGGCCCGGTCTGGATCTCCCACAGAACCGGCCTTTCATCGTTCATGCACACCATGTGCAGGATACCCCAGAAGCCAGGGGGGTGCCGGGCGCGGCCATCAGCCGCTAAGATTGCTGCCCCGCCATTTTCCGCCAAGTTACTTTACTCCCTGGAGTGCCAGCCTTGCAGTGGCGTCTGGAGCACATACGTGCAGATGCCCGCCGTGTACTCCCCCAGTCATAGGATACATAAGGACAACTAAAGGGTCACAGTTCATAGTAACATATTTTGTAAGAAAATGTTTTATGGTTTGATCACGTGAGTGGTTGTAAAGAGGATACTGTACTATAATGTGATTAAGGGTTTCCTGGAAACTTCTTTTCCACCTACATTGATCCTGGAGTGGCCCATCGGAGTGTGATTTGTTAAAATAGCCATATCTGGAACATAGTATGCCTAATTTTGCCCATGTGATAGCTTTCCTAGAACTAGGAGCAAGGGGTAGTTTTAGGTAATCTTCCATGGTAGAATCAATTTTATTTATACTAAACCAGAGGGCTTGTTTCAAACAACATGAAGTCTCGCTATATTATGACATATGCAGAGAGTCCCAACCTTCTAACTGCTCCGGAGGTGAAAGAGTTAACTTTCCATGCCAGGCATGGAACTTTGAGCACGAGCTCGGTTGAAAACTCTGTCTGTTGTTCTTCAAACTCAAACTGTCAGATTCTTTACTCCGCCTCACTGAACAGTCGCTCTGGAGATTTCTCCTTCTGCTCGGTTCATTTTGTTGGTTAACGTATTTATTTTTTTGTTTCTTTAACCGAATTTAAACCGCAACCGGTCGGTTCAAGCTCTATCTGTGGTATTGTAAGTACTAGATAGGTTTTACATTTACTTCTGTGTGGAACTTGTAAACGGTATTATCAATTCGGTTTGAACCAATCAGGTTGTTGCAAATACATTAATCTGTCTTTTAGAGTGCGGTTCTCGGTTCTTATCGGTTCTAAAAAAAACGGATTTAATTACGTTTTTTTCCACGACCCGTGACACGGTTGGGAACTGATAAGAGAGTCTTGCTTGGCGGATTGCCATAAACGGGCAAGTTTTGGTTAGGCTGGCACTATGTCTGAGAAACTCAAAAGAAAAACCGGGCCCACTGGGTTTCAACACTGCAGTGTTTGTGGGGAAGCCTTTGCCAAGGCTGACCCCCACACCACCTGTGTCTATTGTCTGGGGTTTGACCACCTCAATGCAGACTGCCAGATTTGCAAAAATTTTCCGGCAGCTACCCTGGATAAGAGAGTTGGTAGGCTCAGGGAAAGGGAGGCCAAGAAATCCGCTGACCCAGATGGCCAGCCCGGTTCGGTTGTAACCGAACCGGAGGGAGAGCCCTGTGACCAGGGCAAGACTTCCTCGGCCAAAAGGAGAGCCGACTCGGAGGAGTCGGTTCCAGCAAAAAGGACTAGAAAATCAGTAGGTTTGGAGCCAAAATTTCCCTCTCCAACAGCTGAAGAAATAGCCAAAGTGATTAAAATTGTCCAGTCGCTTTCCCCGGTTCCGACCAAACCGGCACCATCAGGTAAGCGTACGGTTCGGTCGGTTCCACCGGTTCAAGAATATGATTTAGAGGAATTTTATGAACCGGAGGAGTGGGAAGAGGAGTATGAGGAGAGTGAATGTGGATTTGAAAGTCTGGATGTGCCCATTGAACCGGACATCTCCCCAGACAGACCTTCAGGAGTGTCTCCTCCTAGGCTTTCTGAGTCCCCCTCTCATTTTATGTTTTATAAAAAAGTGGCTGAAACCCTCCAGCTCCCTATGGAGGAAGCTGTGGATGATCAAGAGGAGCCTGACTATGTAGAAATGATGGATATCCCAGAGTCTAGGAGACTGTCTGTTCCTTTGCATAAATCTTTTGGAAACAGACAGTAAAAATTCTAAAACTCCTCACACTATACCTCCTGTGGATAAAGAATGGACAAGAGGTACACATTGTCAGGCTCTAATACGGAGTTCATACACAACAATGCAGCCATGTTGGGGTAGTGCAGGCTACAGCCTGTGACAAGGCAAATATTCCCTTGGCTTCACACCCCCCTGACAAGGACTCCAGGAGGATTGATGCCATGGCAAAGAAACGGTACATGGCATCATCCTTGGGACTCAGACAGGCAAATTATATGGTTTATGTTGCTAGATACCAGAAATCCAGATGGGATACTGTTATGGCTCTAGCAAAACAGGTCCCTGGTCAGCTTGCCAAGGAGCTGGAGCAGGTGGCTGCTGATGGTATTGAGGCATCTAAGGTGCAATTCCATGCTGCAGTGGACTCTAATGATGTGTCATCAAGAGTCATGGCTACATCTGTGGCACTTCGCAGAATGGCTTGGCTCAGATGTACTAGCCTGTCACAGGATACCCAGACTAAGGCCATGGATTTTCCTGTTGTGGGTAATTCTCTGTTTGGGGAGCAGACAGAGAATTACATGAAGAAAATGGATGAGTATAGGACCACCTATAGGAGTGCACAGGCCAAGGAAAGGCAGGCCACTCCTCAAAGGCAGCCTTCCAGGGGCAGGGGCAGGCCTTTTCACCAAGCCCAGGCCTCCTCTTCAGCTTACGCCCAGAGGGGTTCTTTAGAGGAGAGGCAGGCAGGTACAAGCAGACCTGCTTCTACCCCTCAGCCTAAAGCCCCTGCCAAGCAGGCACCCCTGATGGGGTGGCCAGGGCTGATTCTCCACTACCTGTGAGGCAGCTGGCTTACTTTGTCCAGGACTGGATGTCTTTAACATCAGACAAGTGGGTCCTGGAAGTAGTAAGCCAGGGACTGGTTCTCAGCTTCAAAAATTTCAAGATGAGAACCAGGTCCTTCCACCTGCAAATCCATCAGAGGCACTTGCCCTAGAGACAGAAGTTTCTACCCTCCTGGCTCTCAGAGCTGTGGAAAGGGTTCCACCCCTACACCAGGGCAAAGGGTTGTACTCCAGGTACTTCCTTACCCCAAAAAAGACAGGAGAATGGCAGCCCATCCTGGATCTCAGATACCTAAACAAGCACCTTTTAAAACCAAAATTCAAAATGGTGACTCTGGGAATTATTTTACCCTTTCTAAAGCCAGGGGACTGGCTAACGTCCCTGGACCTCAAGGATGCCTACTTCCATGTTCTTATCAGAAGCTCCCATTGAAAGTACCTCAGATTCGAACTGCCCTCAGGCCATTACCAGTTCAGAGCAATGCCCTTCGGCCTCACTTCGGCCCCGAGGGTATTCACAAAATGCCTGGCAGTAGCAGTTGCCCACTTAAGAAGTCAAAAGATTGCCATCTTTAAGGACGACTGGCTCATAGTAGGCCAGTCTCCAGACCAAGTCAAATTACATCTTCAGGTAACTCAGCAACTGCTCACATCTCTAGGTTTCCGTCTCAATCTTCCAAAGTCAGTTCTAGAGCCTGTCCAGGTTCTCACCTTCATAGGTGCAGAACTGAACACAAAAGAGGCCAGAGCCTTCCTTCCTCTGGAAAGAGCAAGGACCCTGGTCTCTCTGGCCTCCTCTTTCACCCTGCAGGTCTCTCGACCAGCAAGGCATTTTCTGCAGCTCCTGGGGCACATGGCTGCTTCTACAGCAGTAGTGCAGGGAGCAAGATTTCAGATGAGGGACATCCAGTTCCATTTGAGAGCCTTTTGGTCTCAAAGGAGAGACCCTCTATCCAAATTGATCCCAGTGACTCAAACCCTGATCCAAGCCCTTCAGTGGTGGCAGGACCAGAGCAGTTTGAGACAGGGGGGTCCCTTCGCCCCTCAGGCTCACTCCTTAATCCTTACTACAGATGCATCCCTCTTGGCGTGGGGAGCTGACATGGGCGACCTCACTGCCCAGGGATTGTGGTCCCCTCAGGAATCTCTGCTCCACATCAGTCTGTTGGAACTCAGAGCAGTTTTTCTAGCACTTCAAGTTTTTTCCAAATCTGTTCAGAACAAAGTTGTTCAGGTCAGAACAGACAATACCACCACAATGTGGTACATCAACAAGCAAGGGGGCACTTGGTCTACGGCCTTGTGCACCGAAGCAATGAAGTTGTGGTCTCTGGCTTACTCTATGAACACCTTCCTTATTGCAGTTCACCTCCCAGGCAAGGACAATGTCCTGGCAGATGCTCTCAGCAGGATTTCCCAGGGCCATCACGAATGGTCACTGGATCCCCTAGTACTGGAAGTAGTATTTGCCAGATGGGGCACCCCGCAGATAGATCTTTTTGCAGCCCCAATCACCAACTTCCCCTTTTTTGCTGCAGGCCCCCAGTGTTGGGCTCAGTCCCTCTGGATGCCTTCCTTCTCAGTTGGGAAGGGAAGTTTCTCTATGCTTTTCCCCACTTCCCTCTTCTGTTCAAGGTGCTAGTCAAAATCAGATCTCAACCCTGCAAGATGATCCTGATTGCTCCAGATTGGGCCAGACAGCCCTGGTACCCACTCCTTATGTCCTTAGCAGTCCACCTTCCCCTGTGTCTTCCCAGGAATCACAACCTGTTAACCTGTGCTCAGGGCAGAGTTTGGTACCCGAACCTCAAATCTCTCAATCTGAAGGTCTGGCTCTTGAAGAGTTAGAGTTTGCTGACCTACACCTCTCCCAAGGTGTATTGGATATCTTGAAGGCTTCTAGGAAGCCTTCCATCAGGGCTACTTATAATTCCAAATGGAAGAGATTTTCCATATGGTGCTCTGACAAGCATATCTCCCCAGAATCTGCTGACTTACCCACAGTCCTGGATTATATGGTGCATTTGAATACTCTGGGCTGAGACCAGCTACCCTTAAAATTTTACCTGGCAGCCCGTGTCTGCTTTCTTATCAACAGAGTAAACCCTCTTCTCTTTCAGCTCATCCTGTATTCTCCAAGTTTTTCAAGGGGTTGCTTCACCAACCCCCATTCAGGACCCTGCCCTGCCTGGGATCTTAATATTTGCATTGCCTAGGCTTATATAACCCCCTTTGAGCCCTCGTCTTCAGCAGAGCTTAAGTACTTGACTTGGAAAACTGTGTTTTTGGTAGCCATCACTTCTGCCAGGTGCATAAGTGAATCACAAGCATTGTCAGTGGAGCCTGATTTTATCTCCTTTCATAGAGATAAGGTGGTCCTCAGGACTAACAGAAAGTTCTTGCCTAAGGTGGTTTCAGACTTTTTCGACCTTAATCAATCTATGTCTCTCCCTGTGTACTTCACTGACCATTCCTTCTCTGGCGAGAGGAGACTGCACAGTTTAGATGTCAAAAGAGCCCTTAGTTACTACATAGAACGTACCACGGGTCACAGGTTGGACTCCCTACAACTGTTCCTCACTTATGGTGAGGTTGGTAAAGGGAAACCTGCCACTAAAAGATCCATTGCCAGGTGGATTGTCTCTTGTATCCAATTTTGCTATGAAAAACTGGGTAAGGTTCCTCCTCAGGCCTGAGGCTCACTCTACCAGAGGTACAGCTGTGTCTCTGGCTGCTGCCAGGGACATCCCTATCCTAGAGATATGTCAAGCAGCTACCTGGAAAACAGTTCACACTTTTACTAAGCATTACTTCCTGGACATCCAGGCTAGGAGTGATGCTCGGTTTGGCACAGCTGTGCTTCAGAGCCTATTTCCTAAGCAGGTTCTGTCCCTCCTCCATGGAGGTACTGCTGTGTAGTCTGCATATGTCATAATAAAGCAAGACTTCATGTTGTTTGAAGAAAAAATTACTCACCTTAGTAATGTTGTTTCTTCTAATGGAGTCTTGCTATATTATGACCTCCCCCGCCTGCCCCTCTCAGAACCTCTGCTTTTGGGATGTGGGTGGGCAGTGCAGTGTTGGCACTTAGTAGATGCCCACCTTTGTTTTTCACCCCTCCTTTTTGGGGTGATTGGGTGTTGTGTTTTTCATTTTTTTGATCCCCTGACTTGAGTCTTTGTTTTGGGACCAAAAAATGTGTTCATATATTTAGTAGCCAGTTGGCTAGTGTAGGTTTACAGCTTTCACACAGAACTTTAGTGAGTTTTGCTGGTAAAGATCTGACAGTTTGAGTTTGAAGAACAACAGACAGAGTTTTCAACTGAGCTTGTGCTCAAAGTTCCATGCCTGGCATGGAAAGTTAACTCTTTCACCTCCGGAGCAGTTCGAAGGTTGGAACTCACTGCATATGTCATAATATAGCAAGACTCCATTAGAAGAAACAACATTACTAAGGTGAGTAATTTTTTCTTTTGGGCTCTTACCTGTTCAATTTGTTTAGCCTGTGCATCTGTGAACAATGTTTAAGGAAACTTTTATAGAGAGGAGAAACCATAATTCCCTTCTGGAAATCAGCCCAAAGGTGAGTCAAAGAGGTCCTTGATAGAACGGAACTAAGGGCTTTTAACCATGATGAAGAGAAGCCTTGTTTAAGCCAGTTCCCAAGCAAATGGAAATCTGCTATTGTCACTCCGGTCTTTAAAAGTGGCAACAAGTCCATACGGGGGAACTACCGGC
Organism: Neoceratodus forsteri; assembly: GCA_016271365.2. NCBI lineage: Eukaryota > Metazoa > Chordata > Ceratodontiformes > Ceratodontidae > Neoceratodus > Neoceratodus forsteri. The sequence continues at coordinate 56,380,211 of JADMNL010000033.1, forward strand.
TGATCTCTGCATTACCCCCCCCCCCCAAGGCCCTTGAGCGCATTGTTACTGACCAGCTTACAGACTACCTGGACAAATATAACATCCTATGTGCACAGCAGCACAGGTTCAGGCAAGGGCACAGCACATCAGCAGACCTCCTGGAATTCACTGGAGTCCTTCACAACTCATTGGACAAAGGTCATCTAACTGGAGCCGTATTCATCGACTTCACTAATGCATTTGACATTGTTCACTAAGGCCTGCTTACCAAACATGCTGGGCTCTCCCAGGACTCCACTGCATGGTTTAATATTGTAGCTACCTGGACCAGTGCTCACAAAGAGTAAAAATCTCAGGAAGTATTCTCTGACTCCAAAGCTTTTCGCTCAGGCGTCCCTCAGGGATCCATACTGGGCCCACTACTTTTAGCCTTTTCCTGAAGTCCTTTCCACTGTCCTTCCCAGAACAAATTACCCTCTATGCCGATGACGCTGTGCTTCTCACCCCCCATAAGGGCCCACAACCCTTACTTCACAACCTACAGCTTACTTTCTCCGCTGTTGAAAACTGGTTCACAAAACATAAACTAGTTCTAAACCACAAAAAGACTAAATCTATGCTTTTCTGCAGCTTGCAGAACAAGCACAGGCGATATCCCCCTTGATATCAATACAAGTGCTGGTAATACCCTCGAACAAGTGTCATCTTTTAAATACCTTGGAATCTCACTTGACCCTTGCCTGTCTTATGGGACTCACACTGATAGTGTTGCCAGACTGGTAAACTCATGCATTGGAATTCTCTACCGAAATAGGCAGCATCTTACCCAGGCAGCACTGAAAGTTGCTATCCAGAGCTCTGTGGTCTCCGTCATAGACTACGGCCTCATAATCTATGGCTCTGCCTCTACTGCCACCCTCAGGCACATAATGACCTCCTTAAAGAAGGCCTGTCGACTGCTTACTGGATCCCACCAACTCGCACATACATGTGAGCTTTACGCTCAAATGGGATGGCTTCAACTCGCTAACCGCGTAAAGTACCTTACCTGCTTGATGGCAGAAAAAACTACTTTAGACCTTACTCCACCTAGTGTCCAAGCCCTCCTGCACCCAAACACCAATCCTCGTAACACCAGAGGGTCTGAACATCAGCTTTTACAGGTCCCCCGATGTCGCACCACTCTGGGCCAAAGATCCTTTGCACACAGTGTACCCAGCTGGATAAATGCCTCAGCACTCACAGCACCTCCACCTCCTCACTGGGCATATTCAAATCAAGCCTCCATCATCATCTCACGGCCTCCAGCTCATGTGACTGCCACCCCTAACTTCCCCCTTCCCCATTGAGATCAACCACCCCCCCTCTGATGTTCTTTAACAATGCCGTGAGCTGCTCTAGTCTCTCTTTTGGCTGCCATCCTCTCACCCTTTCTCCCTGATTTCTTCTAGGTTTCTGAAGTGATTCCTTGTATGTGCTATTCATGTATCCTGTTTACCGTGATGCCATAACTGAACTGATGAATATGGTTGTATGCTCTCTGTTGTATGCCCATGTTTAACATGTATGTACTCTCCTGACGTGGAACCTTTGTGAAAGAGCTGTGGCTCAAAGGTAATTGTAATCCTAGATCTAAATAAACAAAATAAACATCTACCACTACCCCCAGGTCCCTCTCGCCCTCTGTGACTTGAATCATGTCTCCTCCCAGGGTATACTCCTGGCCTGGATTTCTAACTACCAAGTGCAGAACCTTGCACTTTCCCGCATTGAATTTTAGTTTCCATTTTCCCCAACCACTTTTCCAGAGCCTCCAGGTCCTCCTGCAAGGCCACCCTCCTCCCCATCCACCACCGCACCTAGCTTTGAGTCATTTGCAGAGAGACTCATCTCACTCCTGGGCCCCCTCCTAATGTCTGAGATATAGGCGTTGAACAGGGGTGGCCCCAGCACTGATCCCTGGGGAACCCCACTAGTAACCCACCTTGGGGATGAGGCTAACCCTCCAACCACCACCTTCTGAGTACGAGCCAATTTCCTATCCATCTTAGCAACTGTCTCCCTACCCCCATTTCCATCAGCTTAGCCAGCAGGCCACTGTGGGGTACCGAATCAAACGTCTTGCTAAAATCCATAAAGAGGATGTCCACTGGCCTACCCTGGTCCAGGGCCCTCATCCCCTAGTCATAGAACTCAACAAGATTTGTCTGGCACGATCTTCCCATGACAAAGCCATGCTGCCTATTGTCCAAGTACCCAGTTTGCTCCAGTAACCCCCCAAGCCTTTCCTTGACAATACCTTCCATCATCTTGCCGACCACCAGTGTCAGGCTAACTGGCCTGTAATTTCCTGCCTACTCTCTTGATCCCTCCTTGTGGATCGGCACGACATGGGCCACCCTCCAGCCTTGGGGCACCCACCCAGTCCTCAGAGAGATGCTGAAAAGCTCAGCTAGAGGGACTGCCAGGACATCTGCCAGTTCCCTCAGCACCCTGGGATGTATCTCATCTGGCCCAGGTGCGTTCTCCATCCGAAGAGACCTGAGGGCTTCCCTTACTCCCTCTCTCTCTCTACTGGGATTTCAGCCTCGTCCTCCTTGTTTTCACCATGCACTGCTGGGCCCCCACCTGTCTGTGGTGGCCTCCCTTTCCCCAGACCCATCAGGCCCTTGGTCTCTACGTCTCACCCTGTCTACGCTTCCCTCTGCTCCTTTGTAAGACAGTAGCCCGTCATCCCCCCGTATAAATGAGGCAGAGTATTCATTTAGGACTTCTGCCTGTTCCCCTGCCTCCTGTGCCCAACCATCCCCTACCCTTATTATGCTGATATGCCCCCTTACTTTTCTTTTTTCCCCTATGTATCTAAAGAACCCCTTGTCCCCCCTCTGGATCCCACTTGCCAAGGACTGCTCCTTTTTTGCCTTAGCTGCTCTCACCACCCTGGTGACTCTCTTGACTGTCAGCTCATATTCCTCCTGATCCCTTTCACTCCTTGACCACTTAAAGCGCCTAGAGGTGCGCCTTATTTCCCTCACCACCTCCTGTATCTCCCGGGTCCACCAGCAGGGTTTTCTGGCGTTACTGAACTTACGCCTTTCCCTTGCGCAGGATCTGGTAACCTGTATTCCCCTCCTAATGATCCCCACCCTGCTTTCAGCATCCATATCCAGCCTTATCCTGTCTAGATGATCTTTAAGGATCCTTCCCATCTCCCTGAAGTCTGCATCCCTAAAGTTGGTTCTGACCGTCCTTGTTCTGCTTTCCTCCCCCCCAGGTCCAGGAAGAACCAGACTGTGGCATGATCACTCCAAGCCAATGGGTCCCTCACCTCTAGGCCCCTAATCTGATCACTGTCTGCCAGGACCATGTCCACTGTCCGGGCCTCCCTAGTTGGCTCACGCACCTGTTGTGTCAGAAATGCATCCTGGAAGACATCCAGCAGCCTCTGCTTTCTGGCCACTGGTGATGTCATAGTCCCCCAGTCTGTTCCTGGTATGTTGAGGTCTCCCATTAGGATTACCCTTCCCTTTCCTAAGCTATAGTGTCCCTTGAGATTTGCCACCAAACTTTCTTCTAAGACCACCGCCAGTGCTGGTGGTCTGTATATCAATCTAACCTTTACTCTCTTACTCCCCTGCATCAGCAAGGTGACCCAAATAGCCTCCACATTCCCCTCTGCCTCCTCTACCCCTCCAAAACCCACACCATTTCTGACTAACAGTGCTACACCACCACCCATTCCCTCCCCCCTGTCTTTTCTGAACATAGTGTAGCCCTCCAGATTTAGGTCCCACTCCTGCCCTTGAGTGGCCCAGGTCTCAGTGACTGCTGCCACATCTACCTCCCCCTCAACTAACATTGCCTGGAGCTCAGGCATTTTATTTCCTAAGCTCCTGGCATTTATCAGGACCACTTTCCACCCCTTTTCCCTCCTCTCCTTTCTCCCCCTTGAGCTCCCATTTCTCAGCGCCTGCACCCTACCTGGTGACCAGTTCCATATCTCCCTTGTCACCTAGAGGAGTGGAGACCATATCCCTCATTTATCGTACCTGCCCCTTTTGTGATCCCTCCCCCTTTTACAAGTTTAAACCCCACCTTTCGCTGATGAACCCAGCTAGTTTGAGTTTTAGGATTTCTTTCCCCTCCAAATTAAGGTGGAGCCTGTCCCTAGCATACAGCCCCTTATCCTCCCAGGTCTCCCCCCAGTCCCCTACCAGGCCATACCCCAATTCCCCACACCACTCCATAAGCCACTGATTTATCTCCCTAATCTTCATCTTGTTTTCCCCACTAGCCCTGGGCACCGGCAGAATTTCTGAAACGGAGATCTTAAAGCCGATGGAAAGGCATACCCTGGCCAACTCCTGGAACCTTGCCTGAATTTCTAGTTCACTATTACCATTTATGTCGTTTGTCCCCAAGTGCACTAGAATGTCCGGGGTCCCCCCCGCATTCCCTTGCCAGTGAATACAACTCATGCTTGGCCTTGTGCACTGTCAGGCCTGGCTGGCATTTGGTTCTGATCAGACAGCTTTTGTCCTACCCCTGCCCCTCCTACTGCATGCCTCTGATCATGGAGCCCCCCAATAGCAGTACTCTAACTTCCCCCTTGCCTTCCTGTTCATCCCTTGGGTTCCCCCGCCTTCCATGCCCCCTCCACATCCCTTCATCCGGATTCCCCTCTCAACCGGCTCCTCGCATCTCCCACAGTCTGGGTGTTGAAGGTAGCCCCTTCACTGTTGTCCCTGATCACCTCCTCTACCTGTGTCCTGGCCTTCTTTATCCCCCCACCCAAGTATCTTTCTCTGTATCTCTTTCCCCACTCCTTACTAATCCATCCATCCTATCCGTTTGCCTATTTGGCTTTCTGCTCGCTATCCCATTTACATCCTGCGCCTTCCTGCCTGTCATGCTCCCCTGGTCCATACCATTAGCCTCCTCCCTGTTCCCCTGATTCTCCTTTTTCTTCTCCCCTCCTACCCCTCTTCCCCATCCTGTCTGGGACCCCCTCTGTTGTGCCCTTGACACTTGCCCTGTACACCTGTTCTATCCATCCCTGCCCCAGCTACACCATCCTCCTCCTCCTCCTCTTCTTCTTCCCCCACACGCCCCTCTTCTACCAATGGGCATAGAGGGTTAAAACTATTTGTGAGCCTTAGCCCATCCCCCAGTGCCTCCCTGTCCCTGCTGCCTCTCTCGGTTTCCTTTGGACACCCCCAGACTCTTTGCCTCCTGGCTGTATAAATTTTCACCTTTTGGACCCTATCTGCCAGGGTCCCCGAGAGCCCTCTATGTACCCCCTTTCCTCCACTGCTAGTGTGAGCACCACTCTTCACTCCTCACCCAGCTCGGGAGCCCCAGCACCTAGTGCTTCCATGTAGGTGACTGCTTGCCTCCTTCCTCTGCAATCCTCCCTCCCAGCCCCCTTTGAATCCCCCCTACCTCCTCCTTAAGCTGGGCCAGCTGGTAGCACACTGGGCATCCCCCAAACTTCCAAGCCCAGTCCAGTATCATGGCCGCACCACACACTATGCACTCAATCACCCGCCCAGAGATACCTGCTCTAGTGATATGCGGTCTCTTCCCCATCATCACAGCAGTCTTTTCTAGGCCAAATTACCAACTCAGTGGCTCTACAGATTCTCGAGCTACCAGTACCTATACCTAGGCAATTCCCCCCATATAGCATGCAGACCATTAAACTTGCAATGCTTGGGTGGCTGAACTTTTCCTCACCTGACTATTTGCCTTAAGAGTTAGTTTATAGGGGAAGATTACAACTCCTTAAGCCCCTCTCTCCCAGCCTTAAAACCCACCCCCCAGTGGATAGCCCTACATGAGCTGCACCTGAAGCCTTTTCCTCAATTGCAGGGCAGGTGTTCCCCTATAAATGAGCTGTGCTCTGGGAGGGAGGGGTGGGGAGGGTGGGATTAGGGCTCACACCGACTCTCTTTGAGTGCATCAGCCCTGTGTCTGCCCCTCACTGCACCTCCAAGCACTGCAGCCTCCTCTGGAGGAAGGTCCCACACAAAATAACACTTATTAAACAAGTCAGCAGTCCTGCTTAAAAGTCTGTAGACTGATATGAATTTAAAGCTTATCCAGCTACTAAAATCCCCAGCTGCTCAGCAAAAGCAGGTTCCCACAACCTCTACCAGCCTCCGCTGTTTCTGCTGTTGGGGCTGGTATGTGGTTCCCCTAGCTTTAAAAAAAAAAACAAACATTATTTTACAAGGTTTCATACCTTGTTTTAATGGTCCCGCTTGCTCCCAGTCCTTGCTGGAGACCTGCTGTACACCCACCCTCGGAGGTCCCCGTCCTGACCCTTGCTTCCGTTTTCTGTGCTCCGGATGCTCCCGACCATAAAAACTGCAGTTAGTACTAAAAAAAACAAACTTGAAATAGTGACAGTTTGGAAACACAGAGCCAAGTATGACTGTCTGTGTCCAGACTTCCTTCAAGCGCTCACCCATCCGCTCGCTTAGTACTACCATTTTTTTCTGAATTTTTTTATGAGGCATTTAGTTTCCATCAATCAGGTTGCAGGACAAGGTTAAAAAGTTGTTGTACTATCATTGTGACGTCAGAACGATAGTACAACAACTTTTGTGCCCTTTGAACTATCCTACAACAAGATTTGGAAAGACCTTTGTTTTCCATACATAGTAAGCCCTAACCATATACTGTAAGCTTATTCCAGGCATGGAATTCCAGGCATAACAGCATTGCACCATACACTATGCAATTCTTAATAATCAGGGACATAAAAGACTAAAAAAGATGGTTCACTCTATGATTACTGTGGAGGGAATCAAGGCCACAGAAGTGCAGGGGTACTTGGAGGAAAAGGAAGGGCTGTAGGTCATCCTGGAGACAGGTGCTGGGGCCACTGAACTTACGGGGTGGCACAGAGACCTTAAGTGCAGGGACAGGAGTTATATAACGCACTTAGGGAAGCCCTCATCAGGATGGGAAGTAAGGAGGGAGGTGCTGCTAGTTGGCGACTTCAGTCTGCCAGATGTGGATTGCACCCTTCCCACTGCAGCTTCGGTAAGGAGCAGGGCCATCCGTGACTCCCTACAAGGGGCTTTTCTGAGGCAGCTAGTCAATGAACTCACTAGAGATGGGGCAGTACTGGGCTGGTGCTTACAAACGGGTGGCATTGCAGACGTCACAGTGGGCAGTCCCCTAGGTACCAGTGATTATCGTACAGTGTGGTTTAATATTAAAACAGGAGCAGAGGCAAAACACATGAGGACGAGGGTCCTGGACTTTAGGTGGGAGGATTTAAAAAAAAAAATAGGTGACTGCCTCAGAAACTGCCTTGTGGGGAGGGGGAGAAATGCCAGGGTGGGGAAGAGGTACAGTGGGGAAAAAATAAACAAGGGTGTAATTAAGGCAGCCAGCTTCTGTGTGAAGGAAGTAAGTAAAAGAAGAAGGAAAATGGAATGTTATGGTTCTCTAGGGAAGTGCTATGCATGGATAGAAACCAAACAGGTTTTCTACTCCTGCAGCACTGTCCTGGAGCTTACAGCTCACTAAAAAACAGACAGAACAACCTACTTTTGCTGTAGAGATGTCTTTATTATAAAGTGTGTTTGTGCTGAAGTGCTCACCTCACAACGAAGATAACGCAGAGTGCAGAATGGAGGCGGAACTGGAACATACATTATGAAAATAAGAAAAGTCGCTGGCACCACATAGGCGCTTACAGAGCGGTGGAGATAAACTAAGCAGACAGCCGACAAACAGCCTGCATCCACCAATCAGCTGATGTTTCGGGTAGACATGCTGTTTTTAGAGCTGACTGGCTTACCAACCCCTGCTTCATTAATAGGCTTATCTAAAACATATTTATGAAAAGAGGTGTGGTGATAGCAGAGAAGCACTCAGTCACAGCTCAATACCTGTGAAAGAAAAAGTGTTGGTGAAAGTGAATAGACATGCAAAAGGTGGTTTCAAATCGAGCACATCCACAATCACAAAGACAGCGAGCATGGAAAGGGGAGGACAGAGAGGGGAACTTGTGGGGAAACAAATCCATAAAATAGATACACACCTGCAATGAAGGGGTGAGGTAGGGTTGGGGGCACATAGGATAAAAAAACAAAATCCTGAAACTAGGAACTAGCAGCAGTCCAAGATCACAGTTAAAGCATTGAAGGGAATGTTCCTCACTTTAGTCCTCTTGGTATCAGAGTCTGCAGGAAATGAATCCAGTAAGATTCACCTTGGAACATTTTTTTTCTGAAGGTTACCCTCATGCAGACCCACAGTGACCTTCATGTTAGCAGGTGACCTGTGGCCCATCTCATAAAAGTGGCAAGCCATTGCATCAGTAGCATTATTTCTCCTTACGCCTGATGTGTGTGCAGTGATGTGGTCCTTTAGCTGCTGCTTGGTCTGACTCACATATCCAAGGCTACGGGGCACAGCTCAAAAGTAGGGATCACCTCTGGGCCACTGCAAGAGCTACTGGCACTCTGTCGGACATTCAAAAGTATAAACAGGCTCGCAACCACTGTACTAAACAGATCTGCTTGATGAAGAGCTCCTACTTCAAGAATGCCCTCTCCAACTCCTGGGGCGAAGGAAATCCTTCTGGGACAACATAAAGAATATCATGGGTCAGCAGTCCAAATCCTCTCCTACAATAATGAATGTGGATGGAACCACTACATTAATACCCAGAGATCATTGCAAACACCCTAAATGATACCTTCACGGACCTTAGTGGTGTCCTCTCATCTGATTTCTTTACTAATGCTTACCTCCAATTTCTACTACTACTGCCTCTCCAACAAACCACCTTCCTTTTCAAACTAGTAAAGGCACATGAAGTCTATAAATATGTAAAGAAGGCCATTTCTAAGTCCCGAGCAAGCAGCGACACTATTGACCTTAAACTTCTGTCCCTCACTCTGGAGGAAGTACTGCTCCCCCTCACAAAAATTTTCAATCTCTCCCTCTGCTACAGCCAATTCCCTAGGAAATGGAAGGCTGCAGTTGTCACTCCGGTGCACAAAAGTGGTGATAAGTCACTGCCTGGTAACTGTCGCCCGATATCAATACTACCACCTCTCTCTAAGGCCCTTGAATGCTTGGTGGCGGACCAACTTTCAGACTACCTGGAAAAGCACAACATCCTATGCACTCAGCAGCATGGATTTAGGAAAGGGCACAGCATCGACTGCCCTACTTCAATTCTCAGGAGCAATCCACAATGCCATGGACAAGGAAACCTAACTGGAGCAGTCTACATTGACTTAACCAAGGCATTTGATACAGTTCACCATGGCCTACTTATCAAACAACTTCTATCCCTAGGACTCTCGTGAGGGTCCTGGTGACTGGGTAAAAATTACCTTGCTCACGCTCTCAATCTGTAAAAGTAGCTGGAGTTCTCTCAGACTCAAAACCGTTCGCTCAGGAGTTCCCAGGGATCCATCCTGGGCCCCCTCCTTTTCAGCCTTTTCCTAAACTCCCTCCCCAAATCCTGCCCTGAACAATTAATCCTCTATGCCAATGATGCCGTGATTCTTGCCACTCATAAAGATCTGACCCTCTTACGCCTCAACCTCCAGCATGCTTTTTCCAAAGTTGAGATGTGGTTCCTTGAACATAAGCTGGTTCTAAACCACAAAAAAACTAAATCCATGCTCTTCTCTAACCCGCAAAACAAGAAACGGCAAGTCCCACTCACCATTAATACATACCTGGGAAGTACCCTTGAACAAGTGCCAATTTTCAAATATCTTGGAATCAACTTTGATCAAGGCCTAACCTTTGCAACTCACATTGATAGTACAGCAAATACTATTAATCAGCGAATTGGGATTCTGTATTGGAACAGACAGCTTCTTACCCATTCTGCACTGAGGATTGCCATCCAATCTTCTATCATCTCAGTCGTTGACTATGGCTTAGTTATATACGGATCTGCCACTACTACAGCACTTAGTCGCATTACAACATCCCTAAATAAGGCCTGTCGGCTGCTCACTGGTGCACATCGACGCCCCACACATGTGAACTCTATGCTGACTCAGGTTGGTTGCAACTCTCAAACCCGGATAAAGTACCTTACCTGCCTGATGGTGAAAAAATCCACTCTGGGCCTCACTCCACCCTGTATCCAAGACCTGTTATGCCGGCGCTAGCACCCGTTTACCAGAAGATCAGAACACCAGCCTCTCCAAGTCCCCGATGCGGACTTCTCAGGGACAAGATCATTTGCCTATCGTGCCCCAGCTGGCTAAATGCCTCAGCACTCATATTACTGCCTCCACCTCTCTAGGTATTTTCAAATCAAGGCTTTTCTCACCTTGCCACTTCCAGCTCCTGTGACTGCCCTGATTAAACCTCCTATTTTCTCACTACCCACCCTGTTCCGTTATTTGACAAAGACATGTTTGGGAAACCTTTTCTCCTGCTATTGTCTGCTCCCCACACCTTTCACTTAACCTCTCTGTTCTGGACTTTTCCTATTTGTTTCTCCTAATCTGGCATGACCTCTTTCTTGTAATAATAATGTGATTATTGATATCTCATGTCCTTTTGCACAAGTGATTTGATATGTATTTGTATATGTTTTCTTGCTCTTGACACAACACAAATTGTTGTGTTATCTATGTAACCTTTTGTACTGTACCTAATTGACGTGGAACCTTTGTAAAAGAGCCTCTGGCTCAAAGGTAGTAATTCCTAGAACAATAAACTAAATCAGCAGGTATAGCACCCCTGTTGTGGAACAGTTGATAAATGAGTTGATAGCAAATTTCTTGCAAGTTCGTGGGTGTTGAAAAGTAGGCGAGTCACTGGTATTGCTACGGTGGACACAGTGGACGGATCTGTAGTTGCCATTTGGTACTGATAGTAGTCATGTCAGTTTGGGTATTGAACTTGGATGGAAACTATGCACAATAACATCTTTAGTGTTCTTTTCTCGTCTGTATGTTACCCTAGGTTTGGCAAGTTGATCACTGCCAAAGGCTGGGATCACTTCTCAGGACTCTCCAGTCTTTCCTAGTAATGGCTGCCACTTGGCAGTATAGAGTAGTACGTAGAAACATAGACTTTGACGGCAGATAAGGACCACTTGGCCCACCTAGTCTGCCCATTTCCCTACCTAGAGGATAAGCTGTAGATCCTAGTTAACCAACAGCCTATTTCTTCCTACCCCCAAAAAAATTACCTTATGTCTGTCCCATGCATTCTTGAATTCTCCTACAGTTTTAGACCCCACAGCCTCCTCAGGAAGGCCGTTCCATGCGTCCACCACTCTCTCTGTGAAAAAAATGCTTCCTTACATTGCCCCTGAGCCACCCTCCCCATCTTCAAATTGTGTCCCCTTGTTCTTGCACAGCTCTTTTTCTGAAAGATGCTACCCTCTTGGACTTTGTTGATTCCACTGAGGTACTTAAACGTTTCTATCATGTTCCCCCCTCTCCCTCCTTTCCTCAAGGGTATACATATTAAGCTCCTTTAGCCTCTCCTCGTATGGCTTCTCTTGCAGACCCTGCACCATTTTAGTTGCCCTCCTCAGAACTGCCTCCATCCTGTGTATGTCCTTGCGGAGATGGGGTCTCCAGAACTGGATGCAGTACTCCAAATGGGGTCTCACCAACTGTCTGTACAGGGGGCTAACAACTTCCTGTTTTCTGCTGGTGATGCCTCCCTATACGTCCCAGTATCCCCCAGCCCTCCCTACCACCTTTCTCATATTGCTTGCCAACCTTAAGGTTATCTGATATGATTACCCCAGGTCCCTTTCCATTTTTGTTGTTGTTACACCTCCCCCAATTGTGTAATCTTCCCTGGGTTTTGTTTCCCAGGTGCATTACTTTGCACTTTTGCATTGAATCCAAGCTGCCATACTTCCGACCATTCCTCCAACCTTGCCAAGTCCCTTCTCATCCTTTCCACGCCTCCTTGTGTATCAACCCTGTTGCAGATCTTTGTGTCATCTGCAAAAAGGCATACTTTTCCTTCCAGTCCCACTGCAGTGTCACTTAAAAAGACATTAAAAAGGACTGGACCCAGTACTGAACCCTGCGGTACCCGACTAGTAACCCCTCTTTCTTCAGAGTGGACTCCATTTACAATTACCTTCTGTGTTCTGTTGTTCAGCCAATGTTTTACCCAGGCTTCCACCCTAGGACCCACTCCAAGGCTGGTTAATTTGACTACTAATCTTTTGTGTGGGACTGTGTCAAATGCCTTGCTAAAGTCTAGGTAGGCCATGTCCACAGCCCCTCCCTGGTCTACTACTTTGGTCACCCAGTCAAAGAAATCAATTAGATTTGTCTGACATGACCTTCCCGCTGTGAACCCATGCTGCCTTGGGTCCTGTGCCCCACTGGTCTCTAGGTACTCAACAATTCTTTCCTTCAGAAGTGATTCCATCACTTTCCCTACCACATAGGTCAAACTGACAGGTCTGTAGTTTCCTGCCTCTGTCTTGCTCCCACTTTTGTGAAGGGGAATTACATCAGCCTTCTTCCAGTCCTCAGGTACCACACCATCCTTCCATGATTTGTTATAAAGGGTAGTCAGTGGTGTCACTAGTTCTGTGCTTAATTCTTTTAGAATTCTGGGGTGAATTCCATCTGGCCCCATTGCTTTGTCCACCTTCAGTTTTAGGAGTTATTTCAGAACCCTTCTGTGAAAGGACTGGGATCAACCCCCCTCTCCAGAGTGCTTCTGTTAATTGGATTAGGCACCCCCCCACTTCCTCTTTTGTGAATACTGAACAGAAGTATTCATTCAGTATCCCTGCTTTTTCACTGTCACTCTCTGCCCACCCACCATCCATTCTATTCAGCCTCACTATCCCTCCCTTTGTCTTTCTACGCTCCCTGATATACCTATAAAAGGTTTTATCCCCCTTCTTAACCGAGTTGGCTATCTTTTCCTCAGTTTGTGCCTTTGCTATTCTGATTACCCTCCCTGCTTACTTCTGCCTTAACTGGTACAGTTCTCTGTTCTGCTCCTTCTGTGTTTCCTTATACTTCCTAAATGCTAACTTTTTCTCCCTAACCTTCACCGCCACTTCTTTTGAGAATCATAGTGGCTTTTTCTTTCGTTTTGATTTGTTTATTTGCTTCACACAAAGGCCTGTTGCCTCTGCGATGACAGTTTTGATATTTCTTCATTGTTGCTCCACCCCTCCTTCTAGCCTGTTTGCTAGTGCTTTTCTAAGGCACTCTCCCATCTTGCCAAAGTTAGCCCTCCTGAAGTCCAGAACCCTCACTTTTGTATGGCTTGACTCTGTAGCTGAGTTTGTCGTGAACCACACTGCCTGATGGTCACTTGTTCCCAAATGGTCACCCACTTCTAGATCTGAGATCCTCTCACTGACCCCATTTGAGAGTACGAGGTCTAAGATTGCTCCCTCATGAGTAGGTTCCAAAACTACCTGTCTGAGGCATGCCACCTGAAGGGCATCAAGAATGGCCCTGCTTTTGGATGTGGCTGCAGCAAAGGTGCTCCAGTTAACATCTGGCATATTAAGGGCCCCCATCAACAGTATCTCCCCTTTCTGTGCCATCCTAAGTATGCCTTCTATCATATCCTTGTCCATTCCCTCCCCCTGACATGGGGTCTGTATACAACCCCTGTGCGGATTGTGGTGCCATTTCCAGTCTCTAAGGTGATCCACAGTGCCTCCTCTTCTCCCTGTTTACACTTTTGTTCAGTTGCTTTTATCCCTTCCCTTACATAGAGAGCTACTCCCCCCTCCTCTTCTGCCCTCCCTGTCTCTCCTGTAGGTTGTGTACCCTGGTATGTTAACATCCCAGTCATGGTTCTCTGTGTACCATGTTTCTGTGACTGCTACCATATCCAGGCATCCCTCTTCCATCAAGGCCACCAGTTCAGGGAGCTTGTTGCCCAGTCTACAGGCGCTGGTACTCATTACCGTCCATTTCTTGAAGGCCTTACCCCTTTTTGCCCCATCCCTGTCCTTACTGCGTTTGTCACTTTCTCCATTTACCCCTGCGCTTTTCCCTATTGACATCTCTACGTTGGTGTCTACCTCACTTAGTACCCTGATTTTGGGGGGGGGGGCTAGGATTTCCTGCTCCCTTTCCAGTGCCTGCCCCCTTGGCTAGTTTAAATGCTTGCCAATGAAGTATTTACACCTATCGCCTAGGATCCTGGTTCTCCTCCTGGACAGATGCAGACCATCACGCCAGTATAGGCCTGCATCTGTCCAGGTGGACCCCCAGTCCCCAATGAAGCCAAATCCCTGAGCTCTGCACCAGTTTTTCAACCACTGATTGAATCCCATGGTGTGGAGCACCCTAGCCTCATCTGTGCCATAGGCAGCACCTCCGAGAAGGTTAACGTGTGCGCTATTTGTCTAAGGCCCCTCCCGATCTCCACAAATGCTTCTTGCACTGCTCTGATCCCTTTCTTAGCCAGATCATTTGTCCCTAGGTGGACAATGACATCCAACTGCCTCCCCTGTGCAGCTGCTCCTGTGATCCTGAGGATTCGCTCCCTGTCCCTCCAAGCCATGGCACCAGACAGGCACCTTACCTCCCTCTCCCCTTCCTCCCCCAGTTCTACCTTCTTAACAATGGAGTCCCCAACCAGGAGTTGTTTCCTTCCCCTGTGGGGTCCCATGCCACCCTCCTGAGGGTCTCCTTTGTGGAGGTTCCCAGCAACCTCCTTGGTCTCCACTGTGGGTGCCTCCATAGAGGAACCACACTTTTCCAGAACTGCATAGAAATTGTGGAGAGGTACAACTGGAGGGATGCACCTCTGTTCCACCACCCTCACCCACCCTAAGCCCACTGTGGTCCAACCGCTCCTCTTTCTTGGCAACCTCTGAGGCAACGGCAGTGACTCTGGTGGTCTCTGGGTGGGAGAGGAGGTCCCACAAATCCTGGCCAACTCAGCCTGGAGATGAGCAACCTCCTCCCTCAGCCCAGAGAGGTACCTGCAGATGGGACAACACTGCATCCTCCAGAACGTCTTCCGGAAGACTGCTGCTCCACAGCCACTGCACTGCACCACTCACATCATGTATTTTTTTCTGGACCCCTTACTGTTGTTTAGAATACTTACTCTTTCGTCTATTTGTTTATTTTCTTTTCTTTTTTTTTTTCTTTTTTCTTCCACTACTTACTTACTGCCTCTGTGCCTTTTTAGCTCCTGATCTTCCTGTTCTAAGACAAGAAGTTCCTATATTTCTCAGCAGCCTCCTTACTTGCTCAGAGTCAGACCTCCAGCAGCTGGGGGGGGGAGAGCTACTCTTGCCCTTCTAGGATGATGAGTCTTTGGCGGCTCTGTGATCACTCACTTCCTGCTCCCAAACAGGAAGTTCCTGCTGTCAGTTGAATCATGTGCCTATAAAAGTAGAACTGGTTTAGGGTGGGCAATTTAGTCCCAGTAGAGAAGTTTTAGTTATACCAGTAGCTCCTTCCTCCTGGTGTTCTGTCTGTTCTCTGGCAGAAGCTATCTAGTACAGTGCTTAAATCTGGTTTAAGCTGGCTCCTTCTAGCTAAGCCACTCCCCCTACTTTGCAAGTATTTCTACACTTAGTTGATTTCACAGATAACAGTTCCCTTCTGACACCTGTGACAAGCACCTAGATAAGTACACAGATAACAATTTACTTCAACTACCTCTGACAAACACTTTTTTTTTTTTTACCCTAAATTGAAGGTCCCAGTACAAGATTTCTAGCTCTTAGTCCCAGTAGAGAAGTTTTAGTTATACCAGTAGCTCCCTTCTCCTGGTGTTCTGCCTGTTCTCACATTTGTTCCTACAGATGCCATATGGCGTAGGAACCATCCATTACTTTCAAGTGAGAAAGCACACCAGTTCCGGAGGACATGCGATGATGCTGGGGAAGGGGAAGTTTAAGAAGGATGTGAGGAAGTACTACTTCACTGAAAGAGTTGTCAATGCCTGTAACAGACTGCCAGCAGAAGTGATGGATGCAAAGTCAGTAGGGGGATTCAAGCATACGTGGGATAGTAAATGGGGAGGAGGGATGGTCGACAGAGGCTAGCTAGGGTCTGCAGCGAGATGGACTAGGCAGGGAACAACCATCTGTACAGACTGGATGGGCCATGTGGTCCTTTTCTGCTGACAAAATCCTTTGTTTCTGTGTTACAGGACTAAAAGGGCATATACCTATCGACATAGCCCGGCCCACCACACTTAGTGGTGGTACTTATCTAGGCTGCCCTCTCTTACATTTTTGCTGAATTGATTTGCACCTGGTCATTAGGCAGGGCTTTCCAGAGCCCCACCACCCCTTTGTGTAGAAAGAATACGGAATGTTCAGCATATTGCATTATATATTACAAGACTAATAAGTGTAAAACATCTATACATAAACTGGAAATGCAAAAAAGTGCCATTCTGATTCATGTAATCCACTGTTGCAATTGCAATAGGAAGTTACCTAGGCAGATAACATTACCTGCAAGGCTCTCACGTATCTTACTTATCATTAAAGGAGAAATAAACTCTCTATTTTCACTATAAACTATTCAAACAATCTGACTTCATAGAAAGGTAAAGGAAGAGTTGCTGTTTACATTGATGCTAAAACTGCATCTATGGAAGTTACATAAATGCAGTTTTGTAGCATTTTAAAAATGTAAACATCAGCTTTCCCCATTTCAAAAATCCCACTCTGTGTGCTCCCTAAAATGGCTGCCAGTGATGCTGTGTGATATCATAGGAGGCCATACAGACAGCTAAACTGCATTCTCTAGTCTCAACAAGCTCCATTTATGTCCCTTCTTTTAGCCTTGTCTCACAAAAGTAAACAAAACATATGTAATATTTTGATTAATACACATGTTGGGCCATTGTTTTGTTGATTTTGCTTATTTAAACATGCAGAAATTCACTTTTAATCTGACAGCTTTTTTATGCAAAGATACAAACAGCAGTACAGTACCAAGTTTCAGATATCTGGTGGTCTAGTGGTTATGCTGAAGTGCCGGTCCGGTCCAGTGCCAAAGTTGTATTTTTCTCTTGTTTTTAGTATGCTATTCCAGCTATGCTGCTAAAAAATAAATCCATCATAGAGTCAATGTCCCCAGTTTGAATTGCCACCCCCCGACCATCACCTGGCTCGCTCGCCTGCTCGCTGTCCCACAGTTCACCGTGCGTCCGCTCCACTAAAAGACCCAGTGCCATATATCCTGTTATCCAGCTGAAGGACGAAATCTATTCAGATTGAAGTTGTCCCTGATTCGGTTGACCCCCCCCACTACCAGCTTGCTCGCTCGGCTGCGTGCCTGCTCACTCACTGTCACACACTCTGCCTGGTGTGAACTCTGCTAGAAGACCGGTGCCACGTATCTAGCCACATCCACAAGAAGCACTACCCTTCACAGTCTTGTTTCCGATCCTGTCTCTGAGAGCGGGCATGCTGCTGAAATGCTCCATCCTTCCCGCTTGGCACTATTCAATGCCATCAGTTTATAGTTCATAGTGAAATTAGGGGGTTTAATTGTCCTTTAAGAAATAATTATCTTCATCAGCCATGCATTTCTAAAAGAAATACACTGCCAATAAAAGTAACTTCCTGGAGCATTGGAAGACTAGTGTCTGCCATTCAAAGAATAATGGTGCTGACAGATTTATAGTTTCAAATTATAGACTGAGCTATGCTGCAACAATGCCATTCAGTAGATAATGAGACAGCTATTGTAAACAGGGCATTGTTGAGGCAATAATTTCACAACACTTTTAAAGGCAGAGAGGAGTGGTGATATTATAGGGATGGGACTTTGCACATAGTGACATCTGTTAAGGGTGTGCTTCAAGGTAGGGCCATTTATACAGCAAACACAGATGGCATGCAATTCTTTCATGAGTTGACTGAAACAATCCTTAACTGTAATTTGAAAAATATTATCTTTCAAGGGGTCCTTGACCTTTTTAAAAAAAACTGTTTTTTGAGTGAAACGGGTCAGGGAACCAGCAGCTATATGTATTTCTACTTTCCATTTCATCCGGGTTGGGGGGGGGTGGTGGAGTAGAGAAGTACTGATTGATAGTCCCAGTCACCGACATTCTTGTCACCCGATTTCACAGTCACCAGTTTCCTTGTCACTGATTTCCCAGTCATCAATTTCCCAGTCACAATTTCCCAGTCAGTGATTTCCTGGTCACCAGTTTCCTAGTCATCGATATCCTAGGCACCAGTTTCCCATACACCGATTTCCCAGTTACCATTTTCCTGGTCACTGAGTTCCCAGTCACTAATTTCTTGATCACCGATTTCCCAGTCATCAGTTTCCCACTCACCAGTATCCCAGTCACTGATTTCCCAGTTACCAGTTTCCCAGTCACCAGTTTCATAGTTACCAATTTCCCAGTTAGCAGTTTCCTGGTCACCAATTTCCCGGTAAACCGGAGCAAGAGGTGTGCTACGGATTAACACCTGTGCTGCCTCAACACGAATTGACTTCAGCCCCCTTTGAAAGGAAGTGCCCGGCCACTTCAAGATGGATACAAAAATATCTTTACTACTTACAGGCTATGCATAGAGAAACAAGCCTAATAAATCCTAATCTGTCACACTGACCTAGACTGAACCCCAGTGCTTCAAGATCTAAACAACCTCAGTATCAATTTCGCAGTCACCAATTTCCTAATCACCAGTTCCAGTGTCATCAGTTTCTAAATCACCTAAATTACCTTTTTCTGTCCCCAAATTCTAAATAAATAAATAAAATATTGAACCTGTTTATGCTGTTGATGTTTTTTAATGAAAGGAGGATATTTAGCCATGACACAGGGCAACGTTCCTTTTTTTATATTTTATTTCATTTTGTTTCAGTGTCGCAAGTGTCAGTGGCTCAGTAGGCAGCACACTCGCCTCTGAGGCCGGGAGATCAGAAGGCTGTAGGTTCAGTTCTCACATCTGGCACTTGGGTTAATATCCCAGTACTGACACTGTAGTGTAGCATGAGAGGGGTGCTGCACTTCTGAGGTGCCGGCTTTCGGATGAGACGTTAAACCGAGGTCCCATCTGCCTGGATTGGTGGTAGCTCAGGTGGATGTTAAAGATCCCATGGCACTTATCGAAAAGAGCAGGGGAATTTCCCTGGTGTCCTGGCCAAATTTCCCTCATTCACTAACAAAATACCACCAACAGCTTCATCTGGTTCAAGGTCAGTTGGCATTCATCTGTATCCCCCTCCCACGGGTCGTGCTTGAAAATAGGCAGGATTTGTCTAGTGCACTTACCCAGTCAACAAACACTAAATAAATAAATAAATAAGTAGTTCAGAAAACACCTTTGAACAAATGTTCCACGTCTGTACAACAACAACAAATGCTATATATACAATTAGTACAAAGGCAAATCACAGGACTCCTATAAATATTTCAACAATGCTTGGTGATTACAATATAATTAAGTAAAGGTGAAAATACATTCTGCAAGCAGAAGAAAAAAACAAACAACAACCAGTTACTGACATCCATCAGGAGATGAGCGTTAAGGGAGCACAGCGCAGAAAAAGGGGTAGCAGCCTGGAGGTCAGGCTTAGTCACAGGTCCTAGAAGGGGGAATGAGGTCATAACCATGTTAGTGGTGAGAAGGGCATGGGTCAAGAGAGCTGGTGCCGGGGGGTGAGGGGAATGAATGCTTGCTCGAGCAGGACCAGAAGATAGGGGAATGGAAAGGTGCAGGGGAGATGCTGGTGCAGTATTGGAGGCACTAGTCAACAGGAACAACAGTGTAAGAGCAAAGAATGAGTTGGGGGAGGTGGATCGAAATTTCAACTCGGCAAACCGGTTAGTATTTATAAATGTTATGTAAAAAACATAAAATACATTGCATACACAGGACGTCACACAAAGCAGTATACAAATACATCATTAATACTGTAAATGCCTGCATGTGTTGTTACTCATTGAGGGGTCAGAATGAACGCGAGTTTTGTACAGAATCGACCAGGTACCTGCACATCATAGAATTGTAGGTAGAGAAGGACTGTTTGCCTGCCCAGTCTGCCTATTTTCCTCCTCCTCCCTACAGCATTCACTGAGAAGCAAAGATGAGGAATCAGTGAATTGACCTCATGGGTTATGATGCCACGTTATTACCTGTGTGTGCATTAACCCCATGGGTTACAATGCCATGTTGTTACCTACAGTGTGGGTATATTTAATGCAGGACATTGTGGCCCCTACCACAGTGTCTCCTTAACTGGAGTGACGCGATTTTGCCCAGCAACAGGCCCCTGGTCTTCGCCATAAGTACTCTGTGCAGTTCTGATGCCCCCACTTGAAGAAACACAGGGACAGGGAGGTGGCAGGGCAAAGCAGGTGAACCAAAACGGTCCAAGGTCGGCAGAAAATTACTTGCATGGAGAGGTTGGAGGATCTCATACGTAAATGCTGGAGGCGGGAGAGGCGGGACACGATTGTGACATACAAATACCTCCACACGATTAATAAAGTAGACGGAAAAAAGCTGTTCTTATCGAGTGGAAACAAGCAGCAGAGGAAACTCAGTGAAGCTGGGGGGGGGGACATACCGAGTGGAAACAAGCAGCAGAGGGAACTCGGTGAAGCTGGGGGCGGGACTTAAGACGGACATCACAGAAAGCATTTCTTCATGGAGAAGGTTGTGGACACACAGAATCGACTGCCAAGGGAGGTATCGTGTTCAAAATAAGTGAAGGGATTTACATGTGGGTGGGTGGTGCCTTTCTAAGGAGGTGGTTTGATTCATTGGGATCATTGGCAAACAATGAGAGGATTACTTATACCATTACTGCCACAACGGGCTTATTTGATCTCATTTGGAGTCCCTTTTTGGAGTATAAAGGACATACGTAATGCATTTCTGCAGATATACTATGCCACTCTAAACTTTAAATCGCTTGAATTTATGGACTTTCTCAGCTATAGGTTACGTTATTTTTATTTATGTTTAGTCTGGAAGATGTTATGTTTATGTTTCATTTGTAAGTTTTACAAATTTACTAAAAATTAACTTTACACCAAAAAAAAACAAACATGGATGGGACCAACACATGGAGCTGGTTAAGACTGTGGCTAAAGAGGAAGTGGGAATGGAGCCAAGTGCTGTAAGGGCCCTCGCAATCAACACAGATAGATAGGGCAGGGCAGATTCAGTGTGCCTTGTGGTTGGTTATTTTCTGCTGACAGTCTGTTTCTAAACTGACTGCACACATATTGAGCTGTGACATTAAACAGGAATAAACAGTAGTACTGGCGATTTTTCAGACTTGAAGATACAAACCGAGAAACCTGAAACTATTTGTGTGCAAACAGTTCAACCAGAAAAAAACAACAGAGGGGCATTCGACACCAACCCTTGGGTATCTCAAGTTAGAGTTCATATAACATATGTAACTGCAGCAAAAGGTTGCCAACAGAAACATCCAAGTTTATGTTTGCAAAAACAGTAGATATCCACACATACTGCAGGGCTCCCCACGGATAACCCGACGTTCTAGGGACATGGATATGTTATTCATCCACACTGTCTGGCAGGTTCCTTGCCACTTTAAATCTTGCCGGAAGGTCTTCAAGCTCTCTTCTCCCACCCACCCGGGTGGTAAAACTCTCGGCTCCGCCTCATGACGTCAAATCTTCCTTAGCGCTTGGAAGCTCAGGTTCCCTCCTTAGCGTTCTGCGTCTCAACTGGATCCAAACTCTTCAGTTCACCCGAAAATAATTTTAAAGTTTTCTAGACTTGGTCCTGCTTCTTGCTAACGGCTGCGATGGACCATCGACTCTGGTTTTCGGCAGTGCCTGTCCGGGCAGAGAGATGTCAGGACGATCCGCACTCACGTCGTCTACTGCCTCGGGCTTGACCACGACCCACAGGCCTGCGAGTTGTGCAGGTCTTTTTCAGCAAGCGTCCTCGAAACCGTGTGCCCAGCTCCAACTTGGGCACCCGAGAGCATTATCCGCTGGTGAAGTCCCAAGGAGGCCGTTGGGTGGTTTCGCAGTATTTTGGCTCGGCTTAACAACTCGAGGCAGATGATCACCCTCGAGGAGGAGGCGGCCCAGGCCGCATCTTCATCATACTCAGTTGCGGCATTTATCCCGCTCTCCTTGGGATCTTCCTATACAGCTTCTTTTAAGGAGCTTTGCCAATCCCTCTCCACGAAGGGTGAGGGGCCATTGGGACACTCTTCTTGGTCAAAAAAGAAGGACTCGAACGGTAAGTCCCACCATCGACGTTCGTGGGAGCGGGAGAGGTCCACGTCCCCGGACAGTCAACACTCGACTTCGGTTGAGGTTGCAGGTAAGGCCGCTGGCTTCACGGTGTCCCCATCAGGTCAGCCGGCCAAGATACCCGTCGACGCGGTCGAGATTTTTCTCGACCCATTGGATGGGCTGTCGACTGGTGAAGCCAACAACCCTTCATCACCGGTCCCCCCTGGTGGAAACCGAGGACTTGCCTGCGCTTCCTGTGCCGGAGTCCCTAGTCAAAGGCTCGAGCTGAGGGAGGCGGGTTTCCCGCTCTCCTCCCAGACCCACCCTCGGGAACACTGACTGTCTCGGACCTCGCTCGGTCCAGCCGATCCCACGGCACCGGTGGTCTCTGTCTCGGCACTGAGGAAAGCGGTGGCGCCACTGCTCTCGTCTTCCTCCTCCTCCTTGGAGGAGAGGCTTTGGCACAAATTGCGTCGACGCTATGAGGACTTAATGTGGCAGCAGCTCCTTCTGACTGGGAACAAGCCGTCGCCTTCCCCGGCCATTAAGTGGCTGTCACCCGAAAGGCCGAAACAACCCTTCGCCGTGGTCGAGGTGCCCAAGCCTGGGCCGGTTGTTCAGCCGAAACCAGCTGCTCCACTGATTGTGGTGGAATCTCCGCCTCCACAACAGAAATCGGGGGCTCCGACCAAGGATTCTTGGTCGGGTCAGGGACTGCCCCACCGGTTGTCGATCACCCTCACTCCTGACCGTCCTCAGCAGGTGGAGGGTGGCGCAGGCCCTAGGCAGCTCTTTGCAGACTCCTCGGAGTCTGACAATGACTCCTCCCTGTTTTCCAGGCCCCTTGACCTGGAGTCCTCCGGGGGCAGTCGATGGACGAGAGCCCATCATCGTTCATGGGTCTGCTTCAGCTCATCTCGGAGTCCACCACGATGCAGCTCGAGCCCGTATCCAAGCGGGCCAAGTATCCCCTCACGGAGATACTGGACCGAGGGGATTCTCCCACGGAGGCCTTTCCAGTGGCTGAAGCCATTGTTGGCCCAGCCTTGGAGCTCTGGCAGTGGCCGACTTCCTGTCCGGCTTCTTCGGCTAGGATGGCCAGGAAGTATGCGGTCCCTACCGGCTCTTTGTCCGGTTTCTCGGAGTACCCCTCTGTGGAGGGGTTGGTCACCGACCAGCGTTTTCTGGTGTTCCGGGAATGCTAGGGATGTGAACAAGCCCCCCTGACAAAGAGTCCAAAAAGCTGGACTATGCCGGGTGCAAAGTATACGCTGTGTCCTCCCTCGGCCTCCGTCAGGCCAGTTCGGCTGTAATGATGGCACACTTCTCCCACACCCTTATGGGCTCCCTGGATGAGGTGATCCCTCATCTCCCAGCTGACCTGCAGACTACAGTCAGGCAGGTGTGGGATCAGGGAAGGGCAGTGGCGAAACAGCAGCTCCAAACGGCTCTCGATATCGGAGACTCCTGTGCCCGGTCAGTAGCGGCCGCAGTGGCCATGCGCCGCAGAGCTTGGCTGAGGATATCCACCTTTACGGCGGATACCCAGCACAAGTTGGCAGATGTCCTCTTCCTGGGGACCGCCCTGTTCGGCCCTGGGGTGGAAGGCCACCTCCAGAGAATTGAAAAGTCCAATGCCACCTTGGACTCGGTCACGTCTGCTCAGAAGGACAAAGGCTGTCGACAGCAACATAAGTCCTTTCGCCCTTCTGCCCCTGCGGCACGTCCGGCCCAGCAACACCAGCATCAGGGCCAGCAGGCTCGCACTTGGCACCCCAAAGCCAAGTCTGCAGCTTCCTCTAACAGGAAGCAGGGAGGAAAAGGCCCAGGAGATCCCTCGGCCGGTCCCTCCTCCAAGCCTGCCCAGTGACGGGTTGAGGGGTGTCGCCCCCAATCTTGTCGCTTCCCCCTGGGTTCCCCCCGTGGAGGGACGGCTCTGCCACTTTCTTTCCGCCTGGTCCGCTATCACCACGGACCGTTGGGTGCTGGAGGTGGTAGGAAAGGGTCTGCCTGTGGAGTTCGAGCAGGCCCCGCCCTTCCAAGCCGTTGCCCCACGGGGGTTACGGGGTCCTCAGCCTCTCTGTCGGCCTGCCGAGCTGACATTGCCCTGCTTCTCCAAAAGGAAGTGATCAGGAAGGTGGCAGATCCTCCACCAGACCCAGGGTTTGTGTCCAGGTACTTCCTGGTCCCGAAACGGACGGGGGGGCTGGTGCCCCATTCTAGATCTGCACAACCTGAACAGGTTCCTAAGGTCTCGAACTTTCAGGGTGGTCACTCTGGCTCAGATCATTCCATCCTTGGAACGAGGCGTGTGGTTCTGTTCTCTGGACCTGCAGGATGCATTCTTTCACTTCCCTATCTCTCCGTCCCACCAGAGATTCCTCCACTTCAGAGCAGAGGGGTCCCTCTATGAGTTCCGGACCATGCCCTTTGGCCTTTCTCTAGCTCCCAGGGTCTTCACCAAATGCATGGCATTGGTGACAGCATTCCTGCGTCGCCGAAGGGTCCGGATGTTCCCCTACCTGGACGACTGGCTGATTGCGGCCTCCTCCAGAATGGAGATGAAGCGGTCCAGGGATCTGGCCCTCCAGGTTTGCTCTCAAGTTGGCCTCCTTATCAACGAGTCCAAGTCGGAACTCATGCCAAAGCAGGTGATCCAGTTCATCGGGGCAGAGCTCGACTTTCTGCGAGCCAGAGCATGGCTCCCTGCGGACGGGGCTGAGGTTCTTTCCTCCTTTGCCCAATCATTTAAGGTTGGGCAATTGCGCCCTGCCCTGGACTTCCTGGGCCTCATGGCGGCCTGCACCAGCGTGATCCGTTGGGCCCATTGGCACATGCGTCCCCCTACAGTGGGGACTGGCCAGCCAATGGTCACAGTGCTCCGGTCCTTTGGATCAGCCGGTGACAGTGACCCAGGAGATGTGGAACGCTCTCCAGTGGTGGATCGTTCCAGCTCATCTGCAGGAGGGCATCCCGTTGGTCCGCCCCGAGCTGACGGTCTGTCTATCGACTGATGCCTCTCTGATGGGTTGGGGTGCCCATCTGGGGGAGCACAGAGCACATGGCCTCTGGTCCCCTCAGGAGTTCCGATGCCACATCAACCTGCTGGAGCTCCGAGCGGTTCGTCTTGCCCTCATCACCTTCATTCCATTTGTTCGGGGTCAAGTGGTCCAGGTCCAGACAGACAATACCACGACCATGTACTACCTAAACCGCCAGTGCGGGACGCACTCCATGCCCCTGTGCAGGGAAGGTCTCCACATTTGGTCCCTCGTGCACAGCCTGGAGGCGGATCTCCTTGCCATCCATGTGGCAGGAGCCTCCAATATTCTGGCCGAAGCACTAAGCCGGGTAGGAGCTGCGTCCCATGAGTGGTCTGTCCTGCCAGAGGTAGCACAAGATCTGTTCTCCCACTGGGGCATGCCTCAGGTGGACCTGTTTGCCTCCAGGGAGAATGCGAAGCTGAGGCTGTTTCATGCCCGACTCCCTCTGCAGGGCTCGCTGCAGGGGGATGCCTTCTTGAGGCCATGGACCCTGGGCCTCTTCTACACCTTCCCCCATTTCCCTTGATCCACAAGGTGTTTCTCAAGGCGAGGAGGGACAAGGCGCAGGTGATTCTGGTAGCCCCAGACTGGCCCCGCCAGTTGTGGTATCCAGATCTCCTCAGCCTCAGCTCCAGGCTCCTGAGACGGCTTCCAACCCGCCCGGACCTGATCTCTGTCAATCAGGGGAAGGTATTCCATCCGGACCTTCAATCCCTGCACCTGACGGCCTGGTTCCTGAGCAGCTAGAGTTCCAGGCCTTGGGTCTTTCCGACGAGGTCCTCAACGTCGTTGAGGCTTCCCATAAGGAGTCGACCAGGAAATGCTATGCTTTTAAATGGAAGAGATTCTCCATTTGGTGTCAGGGCAAGGGCCTGGACCCTTCCTCCTGTTCATTGGCAAGCATTCTGGACTACCTGTGGTCCCTTTCTCAGCTAGGGCTTCAGTCGATGACCCTTAAGGTGCACCTGGCAGCCATCTCTGCTTACCGGGCGTGGGCTGGGAAGCAGTCGGTGGCGCAGGAGAAGGTGGTCAGGCGCTTTTTCAAAGGCCTTGATCACATATCCCCTCCGGTGCAAGAACCTCCACCTCCTTGGGATCTACTGCTGGTATTGGCTAAGCTCATGGGCAAGCCATTCGAAACCGATGCACAGGTGTGACATCTCTCACCTGTTGTGGAAGACCGCCTTCTTGGTGGCTTTCACGTCAGCCAGAAGGATGGGAGAGCTCCAGGTGCTTTTCTTCGAGTCTCCTTATCTGGTCTTCCACAGGGACAAGGTTGTCCTGCGCCCCCACTCGAAATTCCTTCCGAAGGTGGTGTCAGAGTTTCACCTTAACCAGGTGTTGACTCTGCCGGTGTTCTACCCCAATCACACCTCGGAGGCCGAATATAGGCTCCATACTCTGGACTCAAGAAGTGCGCTTGCTTATTATAAGGAGCAGATGGCTGAAGTTTGGGGAGAGGTTCACCAGCTGTTTGTCACCTACGCTGAAGCCACACCTGGCAGACCTGCAGCCAAGCGGACGATAGGCAGGTGGGTCACCTCCTGCATAGATCTCTGCTATAGGTTGGCGGGCATGGAGCTTCCCAGAGGGATAAGAGCTCATTCTGGCCTCCATACCGCTGCAACGGTGGCTGCTTCCAGGGACGTCCCTGTCCAGGAAATCTGCAGGGCTGCTACCTGAAGTCAGCACACACCTTCATTACCCATTACCACATCGACCTTGAGTCACGCCGGGATGCGGGTTTTGGGGCCTCAGTTCTCCAGTCATTATTCCCTAAGTAGGGGGTGTGCACCTTGCCTCTCTCCATCCGGAGTACTGCTAGGAGTCTGCCAGACAGTGTGGATGAACAATATATCCATGTCCCTAGAAATACAGGTTACTCACCTGTTACAGGAGTTCTAGGAATGGTATATGTTGTTCATCCACACGACCCACCCGGCCTCCCCGGCTTCGACGCACAACCTGGCTTCCAGCTGGCTAGATCTGGCATCATGGGGCGGAGCCGAGAGTTTTACCACCCGGTTGGGTGGGAGGAGCCAGCTTGAAGACCTTCCGGCATGATTTAAAGCGGCAATGGGCACAAAAAAAACGGAGAGAATCCGGCATTTTGATTGGCTGGCTGGCACCTTTCCAGCATTGTAAATCCTCCAGTGTACCCACTGGAAAGGTGTCAGCCAGCCTCATCGGCTAAAATAACACTTCAAGCCCCGAATATGAAGCCAAAATATGCCAAGTTAGATCCTCGCTTAAACACCACTATTGCAACTGCCGTCACTCCAGCTAAAACTGCAGTTACAAAGCTGGACTTTTAAACAAATGACTCCTCCCAACTCCTCATCACAACTCCACATATAAGAAAACCTTTGTTTTCTAAATAATGTCTTCTCCCCGAAGTACAACACCATTCCACATTTGAGAATGCAATCCGATAACATTAGAAAACACCGCGTACTTAAACTGCTGCGAAAATTGAAGAAACAAACTGCCCCAACTCATGACGTTCCCACAGACTGACAAACTTAACCCCAATGCTATTACTCAACAACAGCACATTAGCGCTCAGATTGCACACCCTTACGAAACAGCACTATTTTTTTCAGGCACACTCATAAATACAATAAAAATTAATTTAAATACCACCCTAAAAAACTTTTACTATTTTTTCTATCTGCTTAAAAAAGTGGACATTATATAATAGCAATATACCCCTCCTGTGAGTGGGTATATGGGTGTATTTACCACTTCTGGTGTGGTTAAGTCACTCAGCTCCACCTCGTGACTGAACCACACTAGCTGTGGTAAATCCACCAATATACCCACTCCCTTTTGGGGTATATTGCTTAAATATGCTCCAGGCTGGCCCAGTTTCCAGTTGCCTTGGTGGTGCAGCTGGTAGCACAACCAGAATGGTATTCTTGGTGGCCTGGATTCAAGTTTCAGCTGAGACATATGCTTCTTTCTCTCCTCTGCTTGTTTATGTTCCATAAATATGCACACTGCGCTCTTATGATTGAAAAGGGAGGCAGTATAGCACAGTGGTTTAAGGCTCTGAGCTGCAAATCTGGTGATATTCAGCAGACCAGACCTGGGTTTGAATCCCACAGCTTTCACTTGCATACTGTGTGATCCTGAGCAAGTCACTTCCCTGTGCTCCTAGGTTGCACCTGTAAAAAAAAAAGCTTTCAGCTTAGTGTGTCTCACCTGGTTAAACACTAAATAAATAAAATAAAAATGCTTTAGCTGGGTTACCTTGCATCACCACTGTGGCATAGATCGCAAAGCCTGTCGCACCGTTTTCCCATGTGCGCTGAACTGGCACCATGTGTTTTTTTTCCCCACCCCATCATCTTTCTTTTTTTTTGTCTTTCCTCCTCAGGATCCGTAGATCAGTTCAGTAACATGAACACATCCACATACTCTTCACTAATGATCCGTTGCCAGATCTTCTCCAACAAATGCCAACTCACTGGTTCACCGAAGCTCACAAACACCACATTCACCTGCTGTGGTGTCCCTGCCTGGGCTGAAGCAGCTGTTGCTGCTACCCCCTCCACCTGTGAACCCCCGGCACCAAGGCCATGTGTGGTGTCTGGACACATCTGCTCTTGTGCAGCAGTGAAAGCCAACACTCTTGTCAGGCTTTTGTGGCCTGGTGACCTGCCGAGATGGGTAGCACTGTGGGTTATGGGGCTGGGTGTCCCAACCGCAGTGGGTCCACTGGCAAGAGTAACCCTGGGACTGGCCACCATGACGTTGCTGGGGGCTGAGGTGGGAGTATGGGAGCAACAAGGGTCTGTGCCAATGGAACCACTGGGACCCAATGTTGGGACAGTGAAAAATCTGGAGGGAGGAGCAGTGAAAATGCTGGAACAGATGATGGCAGCAGTGGCACCAGTGTCTTGGGTACGCCCAAGCTCAGAGGTGTGGAGATTGGGTTGTCTGGCTCTGGAGCTCATAGCCAGAGCAGGCCCGGTGTTGCCAGACCCCTTTCCGCAGGCTAAGGAGGGTAGTCTTGCAGTCCTACTGGCTGTGGGGGCCCCCACACCTACAAGACCACTTTGGCGTAGCCGGTAGGGGGATATTAACAGACTGTCTTAAAAGTGCCCTAAATTCCTCTGCAGACAAGTTAAACAAATCAGGCCTACCTGGCTGAGGATCCACAGGTGCAGGATCACCTGCTCAGGTGTCCTGGCCCTGACCTTCTTAGGTGGGTGTGGCAGTACTGGATCCTCTGATGGTGGAGGTGCTGATTTCACCGGTAGCAGTTCCATCACCAACAGCTCTGCTTATGGAGAAGCCATGTCCCCTGGGTGTGGCTGAGTGTCCGGCCCCAACAGCTCTGTCCTTGGAGTACCCGGTTCCCCTGGCTGCTGCTGTAGTGCAGGCTCCACTGGGCCACCTGATTGTGGCTGTTATGGGCTCCAGTGGGCCTGGTAGTCTGCCACCATCTTGCTTCTGGAACAGGGCTTCTAACAGGCCTCTCCATTCCCTCGCATGAGGGTTGTCGGCTGCTTCTCAAAATCCATGGCACTGGAATGAACTTCACCTTCCATTGTGCACTACAGCTGAAAATACAAGAGCCGGGCACCACAACACAGACCTCTGCTGTCACTTAAGCATCCGTCACAACCACAGCTCAATATACTGTTCAGAATGTGCCTGTCAGTACTGTTTATATAGACTGCCTAAACCAAAACTGCCTCCAGTGTCATTTTTTTTATTTTTGCTGTTTGGATGCAGACGCCTCACTGAAATCATTCTAATAATGCTGTCAGGCCTGACATGCATTCCTGTTAGCATTAGCTCCTGATCAGTCTCCCTAACAGCATTGCTGAAATGAAAGCTTCTGGCACTGTGGCCAGACATAACACCCGTGCAGAAACTATCCTTGGCCACTATCAAAGCCCAACAATGAAATCTGCCACAGCTGTCTAACTGCCCAGTAACATAACTCTGCAGCACACTAGCATGCGGACTCAGTGACAAAGTCTAACTGCTAGACGGCTCCATACACTATTGTGCCTGATAATACTGTATGTCTTTACAATGTGATGTAATTACATGTCTGGCTAACACCCTGTCTAGGCTGCTTAGGTATGCTGCCTTACCTGTACTCTTATACATGGCTCAGTCGATGGCAGTGTGCCTGGCGTAACTCAGAATCCAAGCCTGCTGTAACCCCTGTGGAAACCGGGGAGTGATACGTACTGTGGTAACATGTTATTAGCAAGGCCCCTGGATTTCTGCGGTTCTGCAGTTGTGGAATTTTCCGTAGAATTTGCATCATGCCGCAGAATTTATATAGTGCCGCAGAATTAATTGTTTTTGATAAATTTTCATTCAAATATACAGTTTTTCCATAGTGCCAGGCTCCCGTACCCATCTTGTTTATCCTGAAGTCCCTCCTCTACGCGTGGTAGGGGATGTCATCAATGACATCACTTGATATTTTAGCCAATGGCAGGGCTGCATTCTGCCACAGAAATGAATAAATCATGCTGCAGAAATCAGAAAATTCTGCCGCAGAGCACTAGTGGCCCTGGTTATTAGTATCTGTATCAGTATATCTTGCGGATTATGTATTGTGACGTGGAAACATCTTGTGTGTATCTGATACTGTATATTGTTTGCTTTGTCCGATGTTATATGACGTGGAGCCTTTGGAAAAGAGTCTATGACTCAAAGGGTTGTAATTCCGATAGCTTACAAACAAATAAATTGCTTATTCCATGGCTGCGGTTATCACCATGCCTATATAACATAGAACAGCTTTATCTGGTTCAAGGTCAGTTGGCATTCATCTGTATCCCCCTTCCCTGGGTCGTGCCTGAAAATAGGCAGGATTTGTCTAGTGCACTTACCTGGTCAACAAAAACTAAATAAAATAAATAAATAAAAATATATAGCATGCAGTAAAATTCGCCCCTACTGGTTGCGCCTGTAGTACCACATTTTGTCACTAGATGGTGTACAAAGCACCATGAATATGAACAGGGCTGAAACATTAACGCAAGTAAAATGCAAAGTTGGAAACTACTTAGATGTCAAGGGAGAGGCAACTTATTTGGGGGGATCAGCTTGTGAAAAGATTGGATTTTAACCATATTTTGTGCAAAATGGTCATTACTATACCAGTCTGTAGATGTGAACGGCACAATTACAGAGATTCCCTCCAAGGCTCGACTGTAATTAGTGGAAAATAATGCACAATGAAATAAATGATGGCTATAATATGTAGCAATCGATCTGCAAGACATAAAAAAGCTAACACAAATAGGGTTTTGCATTTTGGGTACATAGAACAGCGCCCCCCCACCAGCAGCTGAACATGAAACCTTGCAGTGATATATGACTCTTTTGCGAATTAATGTGTCTCGTGTGACCTCCCCCCCACCACCACCACATGGCAGTCGGTGTTCTCTGACCAGCAAGTGCAACAGGAACCAGCCTTCTACAGTGAGGGAGAAAGCACAAAAAATAGGAATGAAGGCAGGATGAACACATTACAGTAATGATTCACCAGAGGGAGAGGAGCAAAGAAAGGAAGAACCTCTCCGGGGTTATGTCTTGTTTAGGCTAGGCTACTCCCCTTCAGCTCTAAGTCACCAACCCTCCCCCCGGGTATGCTTAACTACATCCCACCTCTGATGGGCGGCAACCTAACAGTCTCCCTGCCAGCCCAGGTGCCACTCAGGGCTGTGCCCACAAGGCCCCGCTTGCAGCTGTACATTGCAGGCTCTTTGAAAATGCATATGACTGATGCATTTTTGTAATACAATTGTAAGGCCAGTTCCTGTTCATGGCCACACCTGGCTTTTCTGTCAGTTTACAGTATGTACTGTTCTAAGCGACCCCCCCCCAATGCAGTAACACAACAGAGTCCTAGAATCCTACCACTGTATAGGACTATAATGAATGTTACTACGTTGTTAAGTTTCTCTGTGGAAGTGCTTGTATGCAGCTGAGTAAAACCAATAAACTATAAGTTAAAGAAATTAAAAAACATCCTCATATCTATAAATAAAGAAATACAAGTCACTTCCTCTCATGCTCTGCTCCTTACACATGCAACTTAAACACTTGCGTTTATAGTTTCTGATGTTTCTTTAGTTGCAATGGCTCTGAAAATTCCCCTCCTATCCTTACCTGTTTGGCAGGGAAATCTCTGCTGCTTACTACCCTGCCACAGAAAAAACTGAGGACCTGGCTCCATATGAGGCCTTCTGTTTTGTGTCTGTGTGTGTGTGTCTGTGTCTGTGTGTGTGTGTATGTGCGTGTACATATGGGGGGGCGGCAACGCATAAATTTGCGTTGAAGAGTTGATTGCTAATCATTTTTCATTTTGATTAGCAGCTTTATAAAATGGGTATTTTTACTTTAAACCATGTAATTATTACTTATTGCATATATTGATAAAATAAACATCGTATACATAGTTCTGAAACTGAATTTGCCATTTTGACCAAATTGTTTGCATAGCCTTTCTTATTACCCCACCTCATGTACCTGGTGCAGAAAGTTTTCAATCCCCACCAGTTGTAATTCTGCTAGCTTTAGTATTCCATTCCATTATACAGTTGTGGCATTTGCTGAGATCTGAAAAATCAGCTGTGACATATGTGAGATGTGGGGTAATACTAACATACTAACATACTAAAATGCCAGCAGAATAGGCCTAACGATCTTTCGTGTCTGCTCGTTTGGTCAGCCCCCACCCTGGGTGCTGACCTTGCTGTCCCCCTCACCTTCTCTTGCTTCTCCCTTCCCAGTTCCGGATATTCTTGCTGCATTGGATTTTGCTTCCAGAACCCTTCCCCTGTACCTGTCCCACCCCTCTAAGCCCCTCCACTGTCTCTGCCTTCACCAGCCCCTAGGCAGTGCATTCCCATGGCTCTACCACCCTCTCAGTGAAGTAGCACCTCCTCCTTCTCCCCTGAATCTTCCCCTCCAGCTTCCACCCATGCCCTCTAGTGGCCCCTCCTCCTTCCTTCGAAGCACCCTGACTGTTCCTCCCCTATTTACCCTCTTCATGTACCCAAAGACCTCTATCATGTCCCCCGTCCCTTCTCTCTTCCAATGTGTACATATTTAGCTCTTCAAGCCTCTCCTCATAGGTCCTGTCCCCCAAGCCCCAAATCATTTTGGTTGCCCTCCTCTGGACCCTCTCCAGGGGGTTAATGTCCCTCTTTAAGTGTGGCCTCCAAAACTGCACGCAGTACTCAAGGTGCGGCCTCACCAAGCAGTTATACAGAGGGAGTATCACTTCCCTCCTTCTGGAGGTGATCCCCCTAGCGATGCATCACAGCATCCTGTTGGCCTTGGCTGCTGCCCTCCTACAAGTCTCAGAGTTGTTCATCTTGACATCCACCACCACCCCCAGGTCCCTCTCAGCCATCGAGACTTGTAGCATTTCCCCCCCTCAGGGTGTACACTTGGCCTGGGTTTCTGGCCCCCAGGTGGAGTACCTTGCATTTCCCTGCATTGAACCTCAGCTTCCCCTTTCTAGACCATCTTCCAGAGCCTCAGGTCCCCTGTAGGGCCAAATTCTCCCTCCTCCCATCCACCACCGCCCCCTAGTTTCGAGTCATCTGCAAAGAGACTCATCTCACTCCTGATTCCTGTCCTTATGTCAGATCGTAGGCATTGAACAGAAGGGGCCCAGGACTCAGTCCTGTGGGACCCCACTAATGACCCTCCTTGGGGATGAGACTATCCCACTCAGCTACCCTCTGGGTCCGGCTTGGAGCCAATTGCCTATCCATCTGATCATCTGGTTCCCACCCCTATTTCTCCCAGCTTATCCAACAGGCCCACGTGAGGAACATAGTCAAATGCCTTGCTGAAGTCTAGAAAGAGGACATCCACTGGTCTACCCAGGTCCAGGCACTTGTCACCCAGTCATAGAACTCCACCAGGTTTGTCTGACATGATTTCCCGAGATGAATCCATGCTGTTCATCGTCCAGGCACCTGACTTATCCAGGTCCCCTTAGCCTCTCCTGACAATGCCCTCCATCACCTTGCCCACCACCGATGTCAGGCTGACAGGCCTGTATTTCCCTGCCAACTCCCTTGATCCCCCCCTTGTGGATAGGCACTATATGCGCCACCTTCCAGTCTTGGGGCACCCACCCTGTCCTCAGAGAGATGGTGAAAAGCTCTGCCAGGGGTTTCGCCAGGACATCTGCAAGTTCCTTCAACACTCTGGGATGTAAGTTATCCGGCCCCGGTGCTTTCTCCGTCTTAAGGGAGCTGAGGGCTTCCCTCACTCTCTCTGCTGTGATTTCCACTTCCGGTACCTCTTCTCCCTGCTTAGCCCTCCCCCCACCTGCCAGTGATGCCTCCCCTCTCTCCCAGACCTGCCAATCGGTAAGGGTCCCTCTCAGTATCTCTGTCTCCTCAGCCATGATGCAGCACCCCATTTCCCTGGTGAAAACTGAGGTGAAGTACTCATTAGTACCTCAGCCTGCTCCTCCGGGTCTTGGTCCATCTCTCCCTGATTTAATCCTGCTAATCTGTCCCTTCACCTTCGCCTTTCCCCAATGTATCTAAAGAACCCTTGTTCCTCTCCTAATTTCCCTGGCCAGGTTCTGCTCCTTCCTTGCCTTAGCCACCTCACCACTCTAGTGGCCCTTCTAGCCATCAGCTCGCACTCTCCGATCCCTTTCACTCCTTGAGCACTTGAATTGCTTATAGGCTGCTTTCTTTCCCCGAACCACCTCCTGGACCTCCCTGGTCCACCAACAGGGTTTTTGGGCCCCATCAGCATTTTCTGCCTTACTCTTCAGCACAGGTGCTGGTAGCATCCTGCACCCCTCTCCTGATGATTTCCACCTACTATCAGCATCCATGTCTGACCCAATCCCATCCAAGTGCTCCTTAAGGAGCCTTCCCATTTCCATAAAATCCGCCCCTCTGAAGTCGGTTACTTCCGTCTTTGTGCAGCCTTCTACCCCTCCTAGGGGCTATGTTGAAAATCTGGGGTCAAAATATTTAAAATATGTAAAAATTCCAAAGTTACGAGAGTGCGTAGCGAAATTGCAACAAATGGTCTTAACTTTGCTATTTTTTTCTTATTTTGACTCCAAATTTTCAACATAGCCTTCTTGTGAACCCACCCACCGTGAACAATATGATTGTCATTACACATCCTGCCCTGAAAGATGAATTCAGCGTTTACTGCGGAATCACCTTCGGCAGGAGTTGCTTAATAGCAGTTATATTGTTCATGGTGGGGGTCCCCAAAGGCTATGTTGAAAATTTGGGGTCAATATCTCAAAAAATGATCGAGTTTTGCACCAAAGTTGAAACCCCCATTGAATACATAGGACCATATTTACCTTAGTTCTGACACTGCAGTCACCGGTTCCAGCAGCAAGACGTGACTTTGTTCAGAAGGGCAGATCTCGAACCTGGGACCTGTTCAGGTGAGTGATGGTCTTTGGGGGTGTCAAGGGTGTGTGGGGAGGTGGGTGCACAGTGGGTGGTCAGGTGGGGATACAGGAGTGATTGGTGATGGCTCTATTTTTTTTTTTTTTGTTTTTGCAGGTTTAAATAAAAAAAAAACCAGCAAGGGGACAAAAATGGACAGCAGTCGGATTGGGTGGTGCCACTAGACACCAGGGAACATCAAAAATAATGGGGACAGCGTTCAGATTGGGGTCCACTAGGCACCAGGGATAAAATGCATTACGTGGATGGTGATCAGTGGAGGGAGGGGGCACTAGATGTCACCAGGGAAGGGGGGCGCCACTAGACACCAGGGAAAGTAAAACAAAATATGGAGGACGGCCAGCTTCTGTGATTAGCAACCATTGCTAATCAAGCTGGAAATTGACTTGCATTTCCTGATTCTTGGGTCACAAATTGCAATGCGAACCCGATTATGTTATGCTGGGAAGGGGGCGTAAAAATGCTGCCACTGGAATTGTGCAAAATTTTTGAGTTCTTGTGTTCCAAGACATCTATACATTTTGGGTGACTTCCACTGATAGAATGTTAGAGGGACTTTTTTCTCTGAGGTGTACTTATACATTTTAAAATTACATTCAGAAATGATTTTAAACCTAAAACTTTTCATTGACTCATTGTTACATTTTGACTCCATTTATAATCCGAATAAGACACTCTAGGGCGTGCTTATTGTGTTTTTTTCCCCCTATTTTTTTCCTGGCCATGGCAAGCTGGACTGCATATCTGCCCCCCCATCCATTATCTCCTCAAGCTTACCTGTTCGGCCAGTACCACCATGGATTACCCCCATGGTAGGGTCAGGAGGGGAGGGCTGTCCCCCCCCCGATGCCTGAATCCAGTGCTGTCGACAGGTCCGCTGGTGATCTGTGTGGGTGGAAGCATCATGAATATCCGCTGCATTATATTTTTTCCTTCTTGATTTTCTCTCTGTCCCTTCCCTTGGCCGTGGCATTCTCAGGCAAGCGCATGCGGATGGAGGTGTGCATGTGTCCTGGGACCATGGCTCCCTCCTCCCACCCCTGATGTATGTCTGCTTCTCAAGCTCCCATGGGCTACCACCAGGCCTCCACCTGGTGGTAACCAAAAGCCGAGACAGCCAACCACCCTGATCTAGGAGAGGAGAGCTGCTAGGCAGTCGCTAAGTCCTCTCCCAGCCCCAAAGCCAATGCCTGGCAACTTATGTTTTTTCCAGAACATGGGTTGCCAGCGTGTCAGGAGGTAACGCACTAAACACCTTAGCCTTCCACGCCACTGGGCTAGCTTTCAGGTATGCTTGTTGCACTATAACCGTACCTCTTTGGTGGCTGAAGGCACTTGACAATGTCTCATGCCTCACAATGCACTTGAGAGCCATTAGTAGTATAAGTTCATATAATATCAAAGATTAAATTTCAGCCAATCAGCTTGTGCCATGTCATTGGAGAGGCGGAAGTCCCACCCCGACCTGGTGCCGGAAGTCCCACCTCCAGCCCCGGAAGTGACACATTCTCAAACCCGGAAGTGATGCGTTCTTGACCCCTGAAGTGATGCAACACCCCTTTTCTGTGCCCCTGTGTCCACTCCTCCATCCCCCTCGAATCCCTGCCACAGCATCGTACCTCAGACCCCTGGCCTCCCATGCCACCCCCTTCTCCTGCTGCCTCCTCCTCCACAGCACCCCATGCCTTCCCTCTTCCCGCTCCCGCACACCTCCCCCTCCTACTGATGCCTCCCCACTTTCTCCTGATCATTCTCCCTGCTGCACATGACCCCCCAATTACCCATGGTCCTCACACTGCACCCCCGTGCTCCATGCCTCCCCTCTTCCTCCTGCTGCCTGCCCTCCTCCTGACCCCCACCGAACCTCACTCATACTTCCCCCACCCTCCAGGTTGGTAGGACTGTGTAGTTTACTCAGTCGACCCCTGTTGTTCTGGTGGTATAAGGACAGGATGTATTTGATGCTTTTGACGTGAAGGGATTTTCCTGGAATGCTGCATTAGGAGTGCATCATCATGCAGAGAGACCTGCCATCTTGGAGGTATGGAAAAATACATCTGTATAAGCACCCTTTTGTTTTAAAACAAGATTTTAAAACTTTCACCAGAGACAGGAGCCTTTATTTTATCATGTATATGCTTGTTAAAGGATTCATGAACAAAAAATCTTTACACTGATTTGGACAGCTGTGTCCTGCAAAAAAACATGAACAAAATGCTACATGTTCTGTGCTTGCAGTAGTTAAAAAAATATGTTTTAACTTTCCTGTAAATGTTACAGAAAAATATAACAATAATGCAACTAAAAAACAAGCTACAACACTTGGTCTTAATTCTGATGATGTACAAAAAAAAATTACCTTTTTAATACAGAATAAAAAGCATTAAAAGTATGTAAACCATGCAGCTCTACTGATTGTAGTTAGGCTGGCCATCTATGCTCGGTGTTAAATCAAAGAACAGCCCATAGGCTGCTTCAGGTGCCCATTTATAGTCTATGAGGGATGGTGCTACCAGTTGGAAGTTTAAGGTGAGCAGTGGAAAATCCAGGGATTACGTGCTTAAAGTTAACGAATCAACAGATGAAAGTTCAGGAGTTGCATGCTTAAAGTTTAAGATGCAGTATAGCGCAGTAGGCTAAGGCTCTGAGCTGCAAATCTGGTGATAGCCAACAGACCAGACCTGGGTTTGAATCCCACAGCTTCCACTTGCATACTGTGTGACCCTGAGCAAGTCACTTAACTTCCCTGTGCTCCCAGGTCGCACCTGTAAGAAAGCTTTCAGCTTAGTGTGCTACTCCTGGTTAAACAACTAAAAAAAAAAAAAAAGTTCATTGGTCAACAGTTGAAAGTTCAGTGGTTACGTGCTTAAAGTTAATGGGTCAATAGATGACAGTTCAGGAGTTACATGCTTACAGTTCATGGGTTAACAGATGAAAGTTCAGGGGTCACGTGCTCAAAGTTCATGGGTGAGATATTGGTACTATCACTTGAAAGTTTATGGTTAACAGATGAAAAGCACATGACTACCTGCTTAAAGAGCAAGTGGTTAGTAAGAGTGTATATCTTAAATAATGAAGGTTTGGGGCTCTTTAGATTCCTCTGTAATCATTTTGTTTGCTTATATTTGTTTCTGTAAATACAATTTCATCATTTTGTTTGTATGCCAGATTCTATGCT
This sequence comes from Neoceratodus forsteri, assembly GCA_016271365.2. Taxonomy (NCBI): domain Eukaryota; kingdom Metazoa; phylum Chordata; order Ceratodontiformes; family Ceratodontidae; genus Neoceratodus; species Neoceratodus forsteri. The sequence goes on from JADMNL010000033.1 coordinate 56,419,051, forward strand.
CCACAGCACCCACCTACGTTGTGCTGTGTAGCTGACATTTTCTGACCTTTATAATGAAATTCTTTGTGTCTCACAGAATAACAGGAATACTAAGCAGCTTCTCGTGCATTTATAATGAAGTACGTGTGAAAGGTTAGGCCAAACGAAAAGAGTTTAGACTGGTTCAGCTTTAAGCAAGAGTCTGTAGCTGTGTTTACAGCTCCAGAACACTCCGCAATTTGCGGTGCTCCACTCCTGTTACGATGGACCCAGTGTCTCAATTCTGTGTCCACACAGCTGGCTGCTCCAAAGGTTGTTCCTCTCTCCAACCTGGCAGGGACGAGCTGATGACGTGCGTGAGACACTGAAGTGGTAGAAGGCACGTTCCCTGTTTAGCACAACCGTGTTCAGCAAACATTTTTCAAGAGCAAAAAGAAAGCTGAACTTGGGAAAGTGCATAAAAATGTATAGCAATGGCTACAAGTAGTACAAATTAGGGTCCTAAACTGGGACCGCGATAATGGGCATGCATGAACACATATGCATATCCCTGGGGAGTGAGAGGATATGCATATATATTGGCGCATGCCCAGTATCGCAGTCCCAGTTTAGGACCCTCATTTGTACTATTTGTAGTCCTCGTTTTACAAGTTGATGCACTTTTCTTGAGTTCAGCTTACTTTCTGCTGTTGAAAAATGCCTTTTGCTGAACTCGGGTGTGCTAAGATAGGTCTTGAGGTGCTGGCGGGAGCATCATACAGAGCCATGGAGCCACTGGTGAATGCTGGGAGAGGAGACATTCAATTGGAGTGAGCGCTGCAGGCTGTCTACAGTACATAACAGGTGATGTGCTCTAAAGTAGTTTGCTCCAATACACGTCACCTCTCCTGAGTTGCATCAGAAACCTGATGCGAAGTGCGCTTAGGATGCTCCTAAAAGTGTCCACACTGCTGACTTTGAAGCGCAGGGTTGATGCTTTTTAAAGTTGGCAGAGTAAACAGGGCTTATGGTGCCAAATGACTTCTCACACACTCTGCAAAGGCTGAAAACAGAAGACACAGATACATGTTACCCGCTGTGTCTTCAGCAATAGTGATTCTGAAGCAAGAATGAAAACTCAAATCAGTTTAACTCTCCCAGAAGTCAGCAAGTAGCAATGAGTGGTAATGGACTTAAGCACTATTTCCCCAAGCACAACAAACAACTGCACTCACCACGCCAGACTTCAAAAAGATGTCAGAAGCTCAGTGTAAAGTGCTGAAAGGGAGTTTATTAATCCAAGATAAAGTGCGGGAAGAAGGGACACTGTCTCAGTGTTTCATGAGAATACACTTTAGCCCTGTTTACACTCCGGGAGCACTGTACTTACCACGCCGCCGCTAACTCGCTGCACTCTCATTTTACTGCTGTAGTTCCATTTACACCTCCTGTGGCTCAAGCGCCGCAGAAGGCCCCAAGAGAAGTGTCCCCCTAGTGGTCAGGATACTGTGACAAACAGGACCGCAGGTGGATGGAGCTTTGCAGCAGTTTACACTGCGGGGTGATGTGCTCAATGCAGTAGGCATCCATCCCCACAATTTCACCGGAGCAGAACAGCACACAGCGCAATGCAGTGAGTGTCCACAACAGCGACTTTGCAGCGCATCAACTAGAACACATGAGTTAATGCGCTGCAAAGCGGGAACTGTAAACGGGACATTTATAAAGAGAATCAAGACTCCTCTTTCCACAGGATATTTTATGCTAAGAAGCAAAAAACTAGTTAAACTAATTTCCTGGCATGAAAGAAATACATGTTTGTCAAATTTAACACTGTCAGTTTCATATTGTTTCATTACTTATTTTAATCTGTTCTTTACTTTGATATAATGCCTTTTTTTCTTAGCTTGATGTTTTTTACATACAGTAATTTAAATGTCCGAGATTATGTTCCGTTTAGGGAACCTAGTTTGAGTATTGTGCTGATTGTTGGTTGTATCTTAGACAACCTTCTGTAGAACTAGATAGAGCTTCATTTAACTTCTATGTCCTTCGAAAGGCAAGGGACTGGAGTTCATTGCTTTCTATAACTGACTACTATTGACAGATCAGGATCCTCATTAATTCACATTTCTATAACTAAGTGACTATTGACAAGTAAGGGTGGTCATTATTTTGTATATCTTTAGTCCATAACACATTATTTTAAACTTCATAGGGCTCTCACCTTTTCAGAAGTATACACATCCAGTAGCATCTATGTCTTCTGTTAGCACCCTTTGCAAACTGCGTGAGAGGCCTTTCGGCACCATGCAATTCTGCTTAAAGTTGGACCAGCATAACATTCTGTGGTGATTTGCATATGCAGCCCATGATGCTTTGCATTGTGGGGGTATGTGTGATTTTGTATTTTCACATCCAGTAGCACATGCTTACTGCACCCTGTAAACATAGAAGCAGAGAGCAAGGTGGAGGAAGACAATGATGGTCCACTCAGTTTGTCAGTGGTTAGCTATCTAACTTCATGGTCAGAATTTCATGCAAATGTACATATTTGTGTTTTTTTTTCATACATTTCCTTTTTCTTGAGATGATTGGGTGGCAATCTCAAAGGCATAAAATGACAGGAAATAGTAAGGTGAACAAAATGGGTGATTCGATGCCTCTTAGTAAGATTTGGTCAGTTTTTACAAAATGGGGCACTGCTGTAATGTATTCTACATTTCATGCAAATGTCTAGAATTCTTTTTTAAATTTGTTCATGAAAATGCTAATTGGAATACCAATATATTGCAGAATATGGAAAACACTTGTTTTAGAAACAGCAGTTACTGACTTTGGTGCACTAGGATTAGAAACGCATGCAACTGTGCGTTTTTGTTTCTTTGCATGAAGTATTGATTGACTGACAATTGCAGTAGTATAAAATTGCAGTAAATGGTAATACTTGGTTTAAAAATGAAGAATTTGTGACATTCCTGTAGTATGATCACAATTTCATGCAAATATACAAAAACATATTTATTTATGTCTTTGGTAACCAGGTAGGTGCACTGATCCAGAGGACCGTTTTCAGTCACGACCCGAGTCACAAACTTGGCGCATTAAGCAGTACAAATACAGGTGAATACACAAGTATGAAGACAGGTTGAAGGAACTGAACATGTACTCCCTGGAGGAGAGGAGGGAGAGAGGGGATATGATAGAGACATACAAGTATCTTACAGGGAGGAACAGGGTGCAGGAAAACACTATTTTTAAGCGAAAAAGATGTTTCAGGACTAGAGGGCATGGGATGAAGTTGGAGGGAGGACGATTCAGAGAAAACATGAGAAAGAATTTCTTCACAGAGCGGGTGGTGGACAAGTGGAACACCCTGCCAGAGGAAGTGGTGGGAGCTGAAACAATCACGGGATTTAAGAATGCATGGGATAGACATAAAGGAATTCTAGAGGTCAGGGGTAAGGGGAAATAGACTTCTAGGAAAACAAACTGAACTTACAAGCTCAAATGGGCAGACTAGGTGGGCCATAGGCCCTTATCTGCCGACACTGTCTATGTATCTATGTATCTATGTACAGGCTTCATACATGAATGCTTGAATTACAGTACAAGGGGTCATTACATGAAGAAGTTACATACGATGCATGGTGCCATTTAAGGCTACATAGTCACAAAAGCACAGAGATCATACATATGGCGTAGAAATTATCAGATGCAATAAAAATAAAATGCATTTGATTTCAAGCAAACAGCATGACTAATGAAAAATTTTTTTTTTTTTTGTAAATTCGCTTAAGGAATCATGATTATATGTAAATGTTGTCTTTGCATGGAATCTTGATTAGGGGTTAATCTCAGTGGTATAACATAGCAGTAAATCATAATATCATGTTAAAAAATATGAATTTGTCACATAGTTGTAGTTGGGATCAAATGTTTATGCAAATTTCGACAAAATATATATATATATATATATATTTATAAATGTGTTTATGGAATCATGATTATAGCCTAATGAGATTATTGACATATTGCTGAATATGACAATCATTCATTAAGAAATATCAATTACTAACATTAATGCACTAGAATCAGAATTTCATGCAAATGTGCATTTTGGGGGTGGGGTCTATGCATGAAATCTTTATATTCATTCTACAGATAGAATTTTAAAGCCTCAACAGTCCATCTGGCAGCTAGAACATTCTTGTTTAGTGGTAGAATGTTTAGAATCTATTTCTAGTGTATGGTGGAATGCTGTTATGCATGGAATTCCATGCCTAGAATATAGAGGATAATGTATGGTCCTCTATCGGTAACCGGTCTGTTAACCATCGAGAGGTTGCCAGGGCGACCATGTTACCCTTGAGGAAGCTCGAGAGGTTTACGTCGCCATGGCAACCCCGAAGATGGTTAACAATAACGATTGCCGATAAATTCATACGGTATTTTAATTTATGGTCCCAAGAAAAGGGAAAACGGCTCCTTACTTTTCGAAGCGGAGTCACCGTCGCGGCCGTTCAGTCCTTCCCTTACCACTGTGTGCATCTGTCAGTCTCCGAGTGTAAAAAAAGGCGCACACATGTGCAGACCAATCCCCGTTGTTAATCTATCGATGTGATGTAGCATCAATAGGTTAACAACATTACTATGTCACATTGATGGTATAACAACATTAGGAAACGATTTCCTAAGGTTAACAGCGTTCTACCATACATTGTATACTTGTTCTGCTGCAGTACTGACATCGTTATGTTGTTCTGCTACAGTAATGATGTCACTACTACAGCAGAACAACTTGGAATGCTGCCACATAGTTGCTTTCCTCTATCCAGTTAAGCTGGAAGTTTTTTTTTTTTTTAAACTTGAACTTGCACAAACATGTGCAGCACACTGTGTCAGTTAAAAAAAAAAATGTTTAAATTTCTGTTCTCCGTTGTCTTCTCCAGCTGGTTTTGTGTGATTTTCTATGCTGTGACTGCCCATACACTATAAAAGATTATGCATGAGCAATCATACACAAACAAGGAAATTCTTGTATCTCGAGGTTCCCTTGGTATCAGAGCACCTCTCGAACTGCGCTCTCGAGGTCATCTGTCACCAAGGAAATCTCTCGATACAAGAATATCCTGGTTGTGTATGATTGTTCATATACAGGGTTTCCGGTTTTCAGTTTTAACCGATAATCACCGATAAAACACCACCAATGTGTTTTTCAGGATTTCGGTTAAAACCGATAAGCACCGAATAAATTGATTCCTGATGGTGAAGTTAAGCTTGCCGATGACACACATTCAGCACTCACATCTCATATTTACAAACGGAGGAAGCAACCACCCGGCCACAGCTGAAGTGCTGCCGAGATATCAGACAGTCAGACCATGCTAGAGGTCCACCACTGCCTGCGTCTGCCAGCTGCTGCCTTGAAAGGTAGGATAGAAACGGGGGATGTTGTCGCTGGGGAGCATTGCAATTTGGCTGTGCATCATAAAGCTGTGTGTGGTAAAGCTTACTGAATTACTTTAGTGATTCCTGCTGTTTACTGTGAGGACCTGATGTTTTAATACCTGTGCCTGTGGACTTTTTTTTCCTGCAGTTGAGAGAATGGAGAGGTGTTTACTGAGTAAATTGGACTTTCTGTATTCAGTGCTCGGGGCGAGACTGCAGTCGGTTTTCACACTGAGATGCTCCGATTTGAAAGGAAGCTGTGAGAATGTTGACACTGAACCAGCTGCCGTCTCAAGTTCCACTTCACTTGCGCTGGAGAAAGAATCAGTTTCTATTGTGATGCAGCCAGCTGGCAAAGATATCATTTCTGATATAGCCAGCATGAAGATAGTAGTACTATCTCACTAGTGGCCCATGAGATAGTACTTATATCTTCCAAAAGGAAAACCCACATATGTTGCATAGCAGCTTCTTAGAAGACAAGCACATATTAAAAGTAACAGCAGAAAATAGAGAGTTTCGGAGTGTTTTATTTTCATTATGCTTAGATAATGTTGACCATATCTGTGTGACAAGGGTTACCAGTATTACACCTATTTAAAATATATATATATATATATATATATATATATATATATGTATATATATATATATGTATGTATATGAATAAACACTGATAAATAATGAAAATGGGTAATAACTTATTTATTTACCCCGGAAAACATAGAATTTTAACACTTGAAAAACTTGCGAGAAAGGGTGAAAAATGAACACCTTTTTTTTAGAAAAATAAACCCCTAAAACCGGAAACCCTATTCATACACAATCCTCTATATGTATTCTGATGTTGAAGTATTCTGGTAGACTGTTATGAGTGCGATTAAGAACTTGGGAGACATTCTCACCCAGTTTGTATACTAAACCTCAGCTACCACATCACATTCCTTGGTTTCCATCTCCTGCCCTGGGCAGTTACACATGTGACAACTGTAATATTTGCCGCTTCTGTTCCCCAGATAACATTTACAGGCGACTCTCCAGAAATCGGTAGACATCAGTTAGTTTATCAACAGTAGCACATATTTCCCCTTTGAACACACTGTATGTAGTGCTTTCAGATACAGCAGCATGCATACTCTTTGCCCCCCCCCCCCCAACTCTTTAATTTTTCACCTGGGGATTTCCCTGCTCTCATATCTAGTAGAGTCCTTTTACCTTTTTGTTTTTCCCTTGTCCCTTTGTCCCTCTCTCCCCCCTCCCCATCTAACTGTCCATCCTCATTGAAACTTTTCCATTGGATTTACTATTTGACACTTGGCTATACGTCTTAAACTGACACAGCAATTTCTCCCCCCTACCCAGTCATGTTTTATTCAATATATCTTGGCTGTGTGTTTTGTACAGTCTCTCTAAGCACCTGTTTGCACTTCTGACACTTGAAGTGGTATTAGATGAGACCCTTTCCTCCTTTTAAATCACACTTCTTTCCTTTCAGTGTGTGTCTGAATACCTTATTTCCATGAACTGATCTGCTGCTAGGAGTGTGTACTTTCTCTTAAAAGATGTAGCTCGCCTATGCGATGCATCTTTATTATTTTTTGCTTAACCAAATCTCTTCTGTACGGCAATGATTTTCAGTAGCCAATGTGTAAGGACTTGTGCGATGATTTAAGCAGTAATGCCCAACAGGGTCTGTGTTGTGCTGGGATAATGTCACGCCTCAGGTGGTTGGGCACGAGGCCGCAGGCTGAGTGCATCCAACAACTGAGGCGTGACGTTATCCCAAACGACACACACCTTGGAGGGCATTATTGCTATTATACAGAGGCTCATTGTTATGTAAGTGTGGAAAAATATTTTTGTTTCTTAAGAGGAGATGCAAAAAAGAGGTGATCTAGCTCATCATATAGCTCATCTACAGGTTCACAGTGAGGCCGAGACTAGAGCCGTGATGTTGTGGTGGGATAACAGCACGGGGCCAGCCCAAGACTGACCAATCAGAGTCCAGGATTTTTTCTTGCCATTGTATAATTAAGCAATAATGCACGACAGGGTGTGGTATATCATGGGATATCGTCATGCCTCGAGTCGGCCTCGTGCGTCCAACCGCCCGAGAAGTGACGATATCCCATGGTATGCCACACCCTGGAGTGCATTATTGCTGTTATGAGCGGGAATACAAGTTTTAGCAGTAAAAAAAAAAAAAATTGTTTAAATCCTTTTGAAAATGTCTTTTCTGAGGTGTTGGAGGAGTATTTTTTAATAAAATAGTTCCTGGAGAGCTCTGGACAGCAGGTGGCACTGTTGTAAGTCGAGTTCATGGAGCGGGAGTGTACTATGTGTCTCTCTTAGCACCAGGAAGTGAACTCTGTTCCTCTTGCCTTTGACGTGGTGCCACTGGGTCAGTGAAGATGTGTGCGTTTTTTTTTTTTTATGTTATCTGTGGGAAGCAGGAAGCAGCGTTGTAAATGGAAAGAACATCTCCTAGTAAGTCGCCCGGAAATCTGAAACTACTGCGTGGCTGGCCGTTAGTAGTGTTTAAATAAGAAGTCGGGGGACCAGTTTGGGATCCTTTACTGTTTTTTTTTTTTTTTTTAAATACTCGGTCAAGGTGCGACTCGTGCCATTCTGTCTTGTAATTTGATACAATGTGGTCTGCGAGTGGTGGCTGTTGGCTAATGTTTGTGTGGGGAATGCTAGGGCAGGATGTGGAGGATGTTGTGGGCAGCTCGACAGTCGTTCCTTCTAGCAGCTTGTGTGGTGCTGCGCTCTGTTATGGGCACAACTGAGGTTTTTTTTTAATAGTGGCAGACTACAAGTCTGACTCGCTCCAGACTGCAGGAGATTAAGAACACTGCGTGGTCAGTGAGGAGGTTGGTGAATGGAGGTTTTCTGAAGCCGTGATGATGTAGCCCGATATCATCACGGCTTCCAATACCTCTCAGCCAGTCAGCTTCACGTATTTACGATCCCAAGTTCATAATATTATTTAACATATTAGCGGTATTTTGATTTTGTGTATATGTAATGGGCATGTTTTGGTTAATGGTTAATGGTTTGAAATAAACTAATATAACTTCAATGTGGGACTATAAATTTCAGTAACTGAGCCCTTAGCTCAGCCCCCAGATGAAGCATCATGTTCTAAGATACGAAGCAACGGGGTTGTTTTGCTGCCCTCTTGTACTGTTTATGGGAGCACAGGGTTTTAAATAATTGATTAGCAGTTTTTTTGGGACAATACTAACTGTAGAGAACGCATGTATATACTGTAGGTTTTCTAGAAGTGTTATGTTTGTTAAACACAGTGAGGCAAGTGCTATGCATTTTAACAATGTTTTAGAACTTTTATGAGCAAAACACTCCTTCCCCTTACAAGTATGGACCACAGAAGCATTCAGAATATGGACTGTTTATGTCCAAAACGGGTAAGGTGCCAGTCAGGGGCTTGGGAATTTGTTTTTCAAATCACGGCAATTATACCATTGCACCCTTTACTCCAAACTTGGCTGGCTTCCCCAGCCTGGCTAGTGTAAGCTCATTTTGGGTGGTGTGGTTTTTAATGCGGTGTCCAAACAGGCCCCTTTGTCCCTTCACTCACTGCTAATTCTTGATAGCATTTCCTATCCACTAAGGTCCAGTGCCCCTGGTTTTCTAATCATTCTCAAGACTAAATCCAAATTAGATGAATTGTCCTTCTCCTACTCTGCCTCCGAACTGTGGAATTCCATTCTTGCCTTGGTCTGGCTGAATTCCTCTAGTCTAGCCTTCAAGTGTGGTTATCGCTCCCTTCTCTCCAAGGAGGTAGGCCATCTGTAACTGTCTGTTGTTTGCCTTAGAAATTCAATATATTTCTGAACTGTTGCACTTGCTTGTGTTGCTGATCATCAACTCCAAGTATATAACTTCTGAGTTGGTCTTTATGTTTGAAACCTCTATCTGAGATTGTTATTGCGCTGTACTGATGTCATTACTGTCCTGTACCCTACATGTTATCTCCAGATATTTTGTGTTTTGTTCCTTTGAGTATTTCTGTGTTTGTAGATATGAAATTGTGTATGTCACCTGGTATCCTGTATAATGTTTCTGTTTACCTCCTTTTTGTGTTTCTCTCGGGTCATGCCTGAGAATGGGGGGGGGGGCTAGTATATAGACCACCCGGGCAGGGGAGGAACAGGAGGAAGGGCTGGTGGCTAACCTTAGGGACCACTGTGGTAGTGAAGAGGGCAGTACTGTGAAGAGGGCAGTACTGTGGCTTTGTTAAGGGTAGAGTGTGTCAGACCAGCCTGGTAGAGTTCTGTGAAGGGGTGATGAGTGCGCTGGATCAGGGCAGACCAGTGGATGTCCTCTTTCTGGACCAGCAGGGCATTTGACTCTGTGCCACATCCCAGGCTAATGGGGAAGCTGGAGGATGTAGGAGTGGGGGGCAGATGGTCAGGTGGATAGGAAACTTGCTAGCAGGGCATGTACAGAGGGTGAGGGTGGGGGGAGTTCTCATCCTCCAGGAGAGTCATTAGTGGGGTCCCGCAGGGGTCGGTACTGGGCCCACTGTTGTTTAACACCTATATCTCAGACATCAGAAGTGGGATCGGGAGTGGGATGAGCCCCTTTGTTGATGACTGGAAGCTGTGGGCAGTGGTGGAAGGGGAGGAAGGAAAGCTGGCTCTCCAGGGGGACCTGGAGACTCTGGGGAGGTGGTCACGAGCCTAGAAGCTAAAGTTTAATGCTGGGAAATGTAGGGTTCTGCACCTGGGGGCCAAAAACCAGACTCATGTATACATCTTGGGGGGGTGGAGGCACTGCAGGTTTCTAAGGGGGAGAAGGACCACTGGGTGGAGGTGTATGCTAAAATGAATAACTCAGAGCAGTGTAGAAGGGCTGCAGCCCAAGTAAATAAAATGCTAGGCTGCTTAGCCAGGGCGATAACCTCAAGGAGTCAGGGTATGCCTTCTGCTGTACAATTGCCTGGTTAGACCACACCTTGAATACTGTGTGCAGTTTTAGCATCCCTACTTAAAGAAGGACATTGCTGTACTGGAGAGGGTACAGAGGAAGGCGACCAGGATGATACTGGGGCTAGGGGAAAACCCTATGAGGAGAAGCTGGAGGAGCTCAACCTGTGCTTGCTGGAGGAGAGGAGGAACAGATGGGATATGATAGAGGGCTTCAGGTATCTCAAAGTAATGAATAGGGTAAGTCTTGAGGCGGTGCTTCAGCTGAGGGAGGTAGGGGCCACCAGGGGACACTCAATGAAGGGGGGGCTGAGGGGGAAAACAAGGAGATGCTACTTCACTGAGAGGGTGGTGGAGCCCTGGAATGCGTTGCCCAGAGAGTTGGTGACTGCTACAACTGTGGAGGGGTTCAAGAAAGGCTGGAATAGGTATAGAGGGAGAGGGCATCCCAGAACCCTGCTGAGGAATGGGGGACATTGTAGGGGGGAGCTAAAAACCGTGCCCTGGGAAGGCACTGATCATTGAGCAGACTCGATAGACCATAGGGCCTGATTTGCTGGCTTCTTAGTATGTTAGTCTTGTCTAGTGCACTTATCTGGTTAATAAAAACAAACTAAATAAATAAAACTCCAGAGTGACTTTGATAAGGTTCAAACATGGTTTGCAAATCAAATATTTGAGTCTGAATGCAAAGAAATAAAAATTAATACTGTTTAGTACCAAAAGGAGAATGGGGTAGTGGACAGTACTACCTTGAATATAAGGACCTGGGGAGGAGATCAGATAAAGCGGGTACTTGGATCTCTTATGCAATAGAGCACTCTTGTATGTGGACTAAATGGACTCCTTAGCAAACGCAGTGCATACTAGGTTGGGTTTGTGGAAGAGAAATAAGGGAAACTTTATTACATGAGACAAGGACATTGTCTAATAATAATTATACAATGAACATAAAAAAATCTTTATTTATTGAATTTTCGAAATTACAACCTTTGAGTCAATGACTCATTTGCAAAGGCTCCACATCAAGGTCACAAAACAATCAGAGTTACAAAATAATTCAGGTTACATGAGGAATAGTACAATCCTGTAACCTGATTGGTCAACTAAAGTCTATACCCATGGGTAAATCCAACAGAAACCCACTGCTGAAGAAGGGCATTTATAAAAGACATAAACCCATTTTTAAATTTATTTTACTTGTGGGTGAGTTGTATAGTTGCAGTAAGGTGCTCCAGGACGAGTGCAGTTGGAGGACTACCCATTTCTCATGCGGTTAAGTCACTCAAGTTCAAGTTTATTGCAGGAAAACTCCATTGAGCAAGCTCATTCACAAGGAGGTCCTGTGACATAAACATAGGCCTGGATATTCAAAGGGATTGCATATTACGTAACAAGTTACGTGTCTTGTAACTCCAAAATCGCCATTCTGCGATATTGAGAAGGCCAGTTGCGCCACTCACCGAAAACACGCTGAGCCACAGCGCAGGCAATGGAAATGAAGGCATGCGCGGAACTGAAGGGGCGGTCCATGCATAAAGGCGCAATGCGATATTTGAACACTTGCGCACGCGCAAGAGTGGCTGGAGCCGGAGGATGCGCTGTACCGATGAGCCAAAATAAACGGGCTCAAGGGAGCGCGCAAGAACTCGAGCAGGCCGCAAACCGGGGAGAGACAGAGAGAGAGAGAGAGAGACAGGAGCAGGAAGGACAGAGAGGGACAGTGGGTCCTGGAGGACAGAGAGGCCAGTGGGGGTGCCTGGTGCAGTGGAAGCAGCAGTGGGGGCAGTGGGGTAACACAGGAACAGCAGCTGGGGGAGGGCAGCCAGGGAGATGGACAGTGTCAGCTTCCACATGGAAGCTGTAATGAGGGTGAGACAGCATGCACGGGGGGCGTGGCCGTGGAGGGGCCCGTCGGCGTGCACGCCCGACAGGCGATATCGTGCCCGCATCAGCTCACGAGCTGTACAGCGATGTCGAGATCATGGGCCGGTACCGCCTGAACAGGGCATACTGAGACAGCTCAGTGAGCTGTGCAGTGATGTGATGCAGGCACCGACGGAGTCTTGCTCCGTCCGGTGGAGACCAAGGTGACAGCCTGCATGTGCCTGCTCGCCACGGGCATCTCCAGAGGCCGACAGGGGACACCACAGGCATTACGCAGTCGGCCACGCCACGCATCCTCACCAATTCCTCAGCGCACTGCTGCCTCATGCTGCGGAGTACATCCATTCCCCAGCACCGCGGCAGAGCGTACAGCAAACATGCAGGAGTTCCACAGGGTAGCACAAATGCCTGGTGTGCTGGTGCCATAGACTGCACCCATGTGGCCATTCGCCGCCACCTGGCCCGACGGGCAAGCATATCGAACCGAAAGGGCTTCGAGTGTCAACTGCCAGGGTGGTGTGTGATGCCACTAGGCGATCATCAATGTCTGTGCCACACACCTGGCGGAGCACATGATGCCTTCCATATGGCACCAATCTGCACTGTGCCATCGATTCGAGAGTGGGAACATCCCCACGGGTCATCTAGTGGGTGAGTACACATGTATGGAATGCAAACTCTGTGCAAGGGTGGGAATGACACAGGTGCCATGGTAGTGGCACACAAGGATATAGGCAACATGGACCTGACCTAACACTGATCTCCACTATCTCCACACGGGTGACTGTGGATACCCACTCCGTCCCCTGGCTGCTCACACCATACCGGCGCCCCACGACCCCAGCGCAGCACGGTTTCAATGAGGCACATGCCGCAACACGGAACATCATAGAGCGGGTGTTCGGGATACTCAAGGCACGCTTCCGATGCCTGGACACCTCCGGCGGAGCCCTACAGTACAGCCCCCAAAAGGCCTGTGGGATATTCCTGGCCTGTTGCATCCTGCACAACATGGCCAAAGACCATGGGATAGCCGTACAGGTCCAAGAGGGGGACAGCGATGGGGACGCCAGTGGCGCCGGTGATATGGGTGATGAGCCGCCCCTAGGGACGGAGGGACCCCGACTGACACGGCAGGCCCAGCTGCACGGGACACATTGCAGAAGAGCACTACCCAACACAGGTAAGTCAAGGGGACATGTGCAGGCAACACTGTCTGTCAGAACCACAGGCACACAGGGGAACACACCGTGCATGAAGGTCAGGGGAGTTGAAGGGTCTGGCATACCAACACATCATCAGAGAGGGTGAGCACTCAAATGAACACACACACACACAACCAGGCAGCATACAGGGGAAGCAGCACTGCGGAAATTACACGCTATCACACAGCACCACCAACCACCCTCACCACCTGGACTGTCCACGTGTGTGTCAGGACCTGGGCAACCTTGCACCTTGGTGTACAGTGCAATGCAGGCATCATCATCCACATGCACCTGTGGACAGCAGTTGGGAGAGTGTGCAGGTGGTCCGTGTCAGTTTGGTGAGCAGAGCACCCAGCAGTGCACTGCCCACCATGACACACATTGCACACAGGGCAGCACCAGACAGGGCCTGCATTGGGAGACAGCTCAGTCAGGGAGCACTGTCCCACGGCCACCACGGATGCGTGGGCAGCCCCGCCGTGGCCTAGCAGCACTGGCAGGCTGCGCAGGGGCCACATCGGGTGGCGCTAGTGCACCACCAGGGGTCCCAGTGCGCGACCGCGACCTTGCCCGCACAGGGGTCTGCATCCCGCCAAACAAACTTGCACCAGGGGTGCTCGGGATGCCCACAGCAGAACCCGGCGTCGACAGGCCTGGTGTCGCGCGATGCGGGAGCGAGGGTGGAGTGCGCTGTGTGGGTGGGTGGTACAGGGTCACCGGACAGTGTGGTCAATCGCGGTCGCCACAGAGACCACTGCCTGGGTCAGCCTGTCGATGGCAGCGGTCACATCTGTCCATATGGACCATCTCGGCCCGGTCCGAGCACACTCCCTGCTATGCCGCTCCACAGACACAGTCAGTGCCTCCACGGACCTTGCAACCCGCCCTGCAGCTGTCCGACTCCTGCAGCAGGCGGGTGTGCGTTCAAAGGGTACTGTGCCCCAATGGCATCGTGACCCCAGGGTGTGGATGGTCCTGGTGCACAGCACCCCTTGAGGGTGGCACGCTGTTCGCCAGGACCAGGTATGGGCTGATCTAAGGCGGTGGACAAGTGCCACTGCCTGGACGCTGTCCCCCAGTCCTGGTGTGCAACTGCTGCTGCCGCCCTCCAACTGCTGAGGCCCCAGGTCCACCTGTTCCACCCCTGTGCTGTCAACAGTGCCAGACACCCTGCTCAGCCACCGATGCTGCCCCACGGTGCTGACAGGCCCAGCCTGTGACTGTGCCAGCATGCTGGTACACAGGTGTGGAGCTGGACGGCCCAGGGGGCACGTGCTGGCCTGCCATGTGTCCCTCGTGGGACACACCTCTCACTGGCCATTGCAGGCCTGCCATCATCAATAGTGCCGTGCGTGCACTGCCATAGGCACAGCATGCTGGCACACCTGCATGCCAGACTGCTGTGACACAGGCTGTGCACCCCCTGCACCCGTATCACTGCCGGCGGAGTTGTCGGCCCAGCCGGCCTGCTGCTGCAGTGCGTGCAGGCTGCTGGCGGAGGTGGAAGGTCCCTCCTCCTGGTCCAGCAGGTCTGCCGCACTGTCAGCACCCACCACCACCGTCTCCTGCAGACGAACAGGATCTGAAACAGAAAGAGAGTACATGTGAGTGCATGTGAACAACAGCCGCCCCCCCACAACATCACCATGACATACCGTGCAGTGATGGGCTCACCTGTCTGGAATCCTCCGCCAGGAACACCGCAATGGCACTCGGCTGCATGGCGCGACCAGTGTCTCCTCGGTCGGGGTCAGCTGCAACACCACTGGTGGTCCGCCACCAGTGGCAGCATCGTGCCACCCTGAAGGCTGCCACCTTCTCCTTCAGCCTCCTGCGGTCAGTCCCCATCTTCGGGCACTCCTGCACGGCGCTGGTGGCTTCTGCAGGTTGACGGCCAGACTACCCTCCCATGCAGCTGCGCTGCTGAGGGGTGCCCGTCCGCCCACTCAAAGCGGCTCATCCTCCAGGTAGGCCTGGAAGAGGGCCTCGGTCTCTGTTGTGGTGAAGTTCGCCTCCTCCCACGCCCGCCGTCCACACCCTCGGCCTGGTTCTCGCAGTCATGCTGATCTGTATGGGTGGAAGTGGACACCTGTCACTGTGCAGTCCACAGCATTTCCCATGAGCATAAGCTGAGGCGGGCAGAAGCCCCCCTTTCCTCGCCACGCATGGGATACTGATGGAAAGGGTGCCTCTGCCCCTTTCTAAGTGCCCTATCATGCTCAGCCCCTCAACCTGTGACATCCTTCAGCACCCCTGCCCATGAGCATTGTCCTGAGCATCACACAGCATGTAACTCACCTCTCAGCTGCAACAACCAATCTGGCCACCACAACCCAGTGTCGCATTTTTATAGCGCAACACATGCAAATGAGGTGTGGCGCAACTTTAATGACATGCTAATCGCGCCCTCGCGCTTTGCTATGGCTGATCGACTGATTTGCATATGTCGGCTGAATATCGTGTTTGCGGCTTACGCAGCCAATAGGGAAGGTCCGCTGAGCCGATGGCGCATGTTTGTGGCTGTGTGCTACACTGCATTGCGCATGCCCAGACAGGTTACGCGGGCATCGATCGCGCTGCAGACCTGCTGAGCGCGATAGGCGCTTCTGCGCCATAGCCACCATTGTGCCAGTGGCGCTACAGCACTGGGCACTATATGCGCCTGTGGCACTTCTGCCGATAGTCCACTGTGGCACTGGTGCTCTGCTTAGCAGTCGGCAGGATGCCTATACATCCTATGGCGCTGCGTAGCCTGCGTCATTGCCGTGACTTGTGTATGCCCTCTGACCCTGGTGCTGTGGGCATGCCATATGTCGTCCCTATTGCGCTGTCTGGTTACAGCGCCATGGCAAATGATGGCGCTGTGCGAACAGCGATTGGAGCCTGTGCTGGTCTATTCGCAACAACTCACGTGGGGTCACAGCGCAGCGGGCGCCATATTGCCTGCTGTAAAGTTGGGGCCATGGCTTCCGGAGGAGGCGGTGTCCTGGAGTGCAGTTGAAGTGGCCAACCTGGTGGCCTAGTGGAGCCACTATGAGGGCCTATGGTGAGGCCCCTCACGGACCTGAGACAACCATGGTGGCAGCAAGTGGCCACTGACCTGGTGGGGTCACTGGCTGGGGCCGTCTGCAGAGCAGTGCCGGCACCGGTTCAGTGATTCTACCGGAGGGAGCCGAACTATTAATCCGGCCTGTGCTCCTCGCTACAGGCGGGCCTGGTGCCTAGGCCACGTGAGTGTACCATCTATTCACCTATATCCTCTGTAGGGGTGTGTGTGTGCCTGGGTGGCTGTGCATCGGTGTGTCAGTGTGTGCAGCTGTGCGATGGATGGTTATGGCTGTGTGGGCAGGCAGTCTTACTGGGGCAGGGGGCACTCTGCCTTTGCCACACTGATGTTTGTCTCACCATGTCTCCCACAGGCCGGATGGTGAGGCGCGCGACGAGGCTGATGTGGGCCATGCCAGGCCCCAGTGCCACAGGCCGTCAGGCCAGAGCACAGCAGCATCAGCAGCAGCAACAGCAGCAGCAGCAGCGGCAGACACAGCTGCTGGAGGAGTGTGAGTATCATTACGTCATGGATGCTATTGCATGCTGGGGGCAGGACCACCAACCATGATGGACACAACCAAATGGGAGGTCGTAGTTCCACTAGACGAAACACTAGTTACTCCCCACACTGGAGTACAGTGTACAGTTCCGGAAAACATACCTGCATATGGACAGGGACTGGGTGGAGAGCGTTCACAGGAGGGCGACATGGATGGTGCATGGATTGCATCACAAGTCCTATGCAGACAGGTTGACAGAACTGAACATGTACTCCCTGGAGGGGAGGAGGCTGTGGGGATATGATGGGGACATACAAGTATTGTACAGGGGAACAGAGTGCAGGAAACAATATTTGTCAGCGTAAGGATGTTCCAGGACTAGAGGGCATGGGATGCAGTTGGAGGGGCTCGTTTAAGAGGAACATGCGAAAGTGTTTCTTCACATAATGGGTGGTGGACGAGTGGAACACCCTGCAAGAGGATGTGGTGGGGCTGACTTGGTCACGGATATCTGTATGTGTGGGTTCGCCATGAGGGACTTCTGAGGTCAGGGTGAGGCGTAACGGACTTATAGGACAAGAGGTGATCGTACAAGGCCAAATGGCCAGACTGGGTGTCCCATAGGCCCTTATCTGCCGACACCGTCTATGTATCCATGTATGTAGGCGTGACACAGGTGACCTGCATCACAGTGCAGCATCAGACACGCCTGTGTATGCATCACAGGTGGTCCAGGCATGCACTGGGCACATAGCTGTGTAACTCGGCATCGCACCACGTTGCAACATCACATGACAGCCCTAGTTTGTACTGTGATTGACGTGGGCGGGTGTGTGGCGGTGGTGCGATAGCTGGTGCCGCCTGTTTGTGATGGCCATGTGCATGTTCACTGTGGGTGGGTGCATGCCATCAAGGTGTGGGACATTGGGCTATGTGGCTTGCAGGTTGGTGGTGTTCAGGGTTGTGGTCAGTCACAGCCATTGACTGTGTTCCCATTTTCCTAGGCTCGAGGTTCTCCGGAGCATTGGGAGGGATGTCCGGAGCATGAGACAGCTGCTGCAGGACGATCAGCCATCCTGCAGTCCATCCACAGGCATGGCCTTCGAGGAGGCGGCATGGGACGGGCCAACAGCAGCCAGGAGACGGCGCGGCGCAGGACCATAAATTGTTGTTACCCTTCCCACTTCTCCCATCCCTACCACCCTGCCTTCCCTCTCCAAGTTTGTAATCCTACCCTTGAACAACCCGACCTTGTACCCATCCCCCCCTTGTAAATAGTTCTGGTTGATTGTTTTGTACTTTACTCTTTGAGAATACATTTATATTTTGATATGAATGCTGTGTTGATCTCTGATTTGCAGCTGGCTATGGTTGTTCAGTTGCAGTGGTGTACAAGCCATCTGGGGTGGTATGGTCCTGGGTACATATGTGTGTGTGTGTGTGTGTGTGTGTGTGTGTGTGTGTGTGCATGGGGAGGTATCACCAGCATGGCATTGACTTTCTGTTGGTCTTGCTGTCTGCTGCCACCCACTGCTGGGTGCACAGGGTGGGTCTGGCTTGATGCTTCTCTGCAGCGCAGGGGTTGGACGTGTGCCAGGGGATGCATGGTGTTTCCTGCAGTGCCAGTCACTGCACATGGGTGGTGTCTTGGGGTCACGGTGCAGGGTGTGCTGTGCGTATGGGGGCTGCTGATGCACTGTGGTTGTCAACCCCTGTGTGTGGCACTCTCCGCCTGCCAGTGGTTGTGCTGGGGTGTCATGGCTCTGCTATGCTTTGTTGGCTTGTCCCCATGGGCACGTGGATCATCCGTCCCACCCCCAGTGATGCTGTGCTAGGGGTGTGCAGGTGTGGTGTGGGTTCTGCAGTGTGTTCCTGTGCCCATGTGTGGCATGGCTGGCGGTGGGCCCCAGCCTGCCTCCCTGGATGTGCAGTTCCATTGCTCTGGGGGTGCTGCGCTATGGCAGCTCTGGAATGCTCAGCTGAGCTTCCTGGTTGCTCCATAAGCGCAGCATTTAGCTCAGCCTCTCCTACCTGGTTGCGCCATGGCGCGAGTATGTGCGATATTGAGACGTTGGTTGCTTGCGCGCAATTTGCTGTGCTCCATGTTTGAATATCGCACCTGTTGCGACTTCGCAACGGGTTTGTGCTTGCTCCTGCTGTTGCGCTACTTTGAGCGCAGTTTGAATATCTGGGCCTTAAAGTACAAACACAGATAGGTAATAACAGTATATACATGAAATACACGTTACATGATACAGGCTGGATATACATACAAGGGTACCACATAGGGTGACCGCAGGTGGTAAACATTGATATGAGACAGGGAAGCGACTTATAGGTTGCATACTGATAAATGAAACATGATGACTGGTGTGATTTGATTTAATCAAATCAAATATACAGTATTTTGGCAGCTAGAACAAACAACAGTCTACAACTGATATGGGAGGGAGGAGAGATTTGATAGAGTAGCAGTGGAGCATAAGCAAAGATAAAGCCAGGAGTAGAAGGGGAAGGGAAAGCAGTTAATATGACAAATCAATTATACCTTACCAGTGGATAAATATGGCACACATGGGGAAAGAAGAGACTTAATGACAGTTACAGGTGTCTTTTATTTTGGCTGAACTTAGCGATTTGTAGAAGTTTATTGAAACTGTGCTAGTTAGTTTCAGTACGGTTTGTAATTGGTTCCAAATGGAGGGAAGGGCATATGCAATAGTACGTTTACCAAAGGAAGTCCGCGTCCTTGGTATGTCAAGTATAATAAAGTCAGATTTTCTTAACGAATATGCACTATGTGAGATACTAATAAGGGAAGAGAGATAGCTTGGCAATTTCTGCAGGAGCAGTTTGAGTCCATAGCCCAGCATGGAGCAGGCGTCTAGTAGTAGGGATGTCCAACCAACAGCTGCATATAAGTCACAGTGGTGCAACGGTAAGGGAGTTGGTAATGAACCGTAACGCACGGTGATAAAGGATGTCCAGTTTACTTAGATTTGCAAGAGTGGTGGAGGAATAGATTACGCCGTCATAGCTCTAGTAGGGGAGAAACGTGGGCCTGTACAAGCTTGTTTCGAGTTTCAAGGTAGAGGACCTATTTCTGTAGAAGAAACCTAACCTTGCTTTTAACCTTCTAGAGACATCTTGATGTGGTCACTGAAAGATAATTTATTGTCGATCCAGATACCTAGATATTTAAATTTGGTTACAACTTCCAGAGGCTCGTTTAGCGTGGTGACAATGAAGTCTTGGGCAAGAGTATTGGGGCCTGAGACAGCACTGCTGGAGAATATCATCGCTTTAGTCTTCTTGGCATTGAGCAGAAGCTTTGCCTTTATTAAATTATGCTCAAGTTGTGCGAAGTCCGCTTGAAGCACTCCCTTGACTTCAGATAACGATGAGCCAGAAGTATACAACACAGTATCATCTGCAAAAAAGTGCAGATTGGACGTAGATATGTTAGCATCTAAGTCATTGATGTACAGAGAAAACAAGATAGGGCCTAAGATGGATCCTTGGGGGACTCCTCTTGCAACTGGCAAGGCAGCAGAAAAAAACCTTCCGCCTTTACTTTTTGGAATCTTCCAGTTAGGTAGCTAGAGAACCACTGGGTGGTATGGTATGTGGCACCCAACTTTGCAAGGCAATTGACTAATAGTTTGTGATCAACAGTATCAAAAGCTTTGCTGAGGTCCAAAAAGACTGCACCAGTTACCTTCTTAGCATCTATAGCAGAGATCCAATCATTGGTTACTTTTGCTAGTGCAGTGATTGTGCTATGATTAGCCGGAAGCCAGATTGAGCTGGGTTAATGAGAGAAGGTTTCAAGTGAGATTTTAACTGAATATGGATCGGTTTTTCAAGAACTTTAGAAAGGATAGGCAATATGGAGATAGGCCTATAGTTGTTTACATCGCATGGGTCACCAGATTTAAATAGAGGGAGGATATGTGCTGATTTCCAGCAGGACGGCACAGCAGCAGATGTAATGGAAAGATTGAAGATGTGGAGAATTGGGGCAGTGAGATGGGCATAGCCTGACCTTAGGAAAAAGGGTTCCAGCCATACGTCCCTGCGCTTTTTGGTGTCTAAGTTAAGAAGAGATCTTCTACTTCTTTATAAGTTATCTCGGCCAGTTGGAAGGGACTGGGTGCAGGACTAGATGTGGGAGGGTATGCTGGCTCACCGCAGCACCAGCATAGGGGTGACAGTCAAAAGCTAATCCAGCTGTGGCAAAGTGGGAGTTAAATTCCTCCAGGATTAGGGACTTGTCCACAATCTTGCCACTTCTGCGACTATCTTTGTTGGGACAGAGGGGCCATGGCGTCCTTCTATAGCTTTGATAGTCTTCCATATTTTATGAGGGTTACCTTTAGCTTGTTCGAGGTAGAAATATAATAGTTAGCTTTAGCAGAGCGAAGTTTTTCACACAGTTATTCCTGGCTGTTCTAAAGGCCTGCCAATCCGAAGATTCTTTGGAATGTCTAGCTTTAGCCCAGAGCTTATCTCGAGCTATAAGGGCTGCCTTGAGATCCAAGGTGAACCAGGGATTGGAATTGTTCCGTACCCTTACTTTGATGAAAGGGGCATGCTTATTTATTATTGTAGTGAGTTTGTCATTAAGGATGCAAGTTGCCTTGTTGACAGCTTTGGCTAGGTAAAGATCTTGCTCACTCGGCTGTGCTATGTGATGCAGTACACAGGGCGTGGGTAAATTCTCTAATAACCCATCCTCTGTTGCACCTTATTGCTTAATCATATCTTATCAACTGTGGATTTTGGGATAGCGGTCTCAATGGCTGCATCCGAAAGTGCAGAGTCACACACCACTGTAGCCGCAGCGCTTCGAGTAAAGGCGCTGTTCGTCAGGAGGCGCCCTTCAGTAGGGTTTGTAACTTTGCCCTGAATACTGGTGGACATGTACACCTTTGCAATTTGTATGATATGTAGGGTTACTTGCCTGTGGATTTCCATCAGAGTTTGTTATGTGGGGTAAATGAATAATACACTTTTTTGTTAACTCTAGCTCTGTGCAACATACTTGGCGTGTAATCTCTGAATGACAAGGTTTATAAAACGATGGCTGTGATGGATCAAAAGATGGCACTTGCTAAAAAAAAAGTTCTTTATTGGTTCAAAAATCCTCTTTCATATAGAGCATAAGAACACTGAAACATAGAAGATGACGGCAGAAGGGACCTGTGGTCCATCGAGTCTGCTTAAGCAAAGGTATCCGGGGCATATTATTGCCGGTGTTTCATAAAGCCCCAGCCTAGCCCACTTACCAAGTGCCATGTGTTTGTTCCCAATCCTTGTCACGCTCGTGCTTAAAAGCTTGCCATGTGTTTGTTCCCAATCCTTGTCACGCTCGTGCTTAAAAGCTTGATACTGACTTTGCAGCCACCACCTCAGGAGGTAATCTATTCCAATGTCCCGCCACCCTCTCTGAGAAGTAATACTTTTTTTTTTTTTTTAAACACCCCCTTCTCACCCCGGTACTTCCTCACCTTCAGGAGTCTCCAGCGGCCTTGTGCATCCCTGCCCGTCTGTCGGCATTGGGTGCAGTCATTCCCCCCATGTAGCCTTGTTTGACCCCCAGGCAGGTACGAGGTGGGGCTCCCCTTCCACCGCCCGAGCATCTGTGATTTTGTTGGGGATCTGTCATTTGTGCCGGCAGGGGCCCTGGGATCGGGGCCTGAAGCTCCGTCTAGAGGGAGCACCGGAGGGTATTTTTCCTTTTTCACTCATCCCCATAGGACATCTGCATGCAAGGAGAGCCTAGGAACGACACATGTCACAACGTGCTAGCGCTTCAGATCCCGGCAGACATCCTCCCTCCCTGCTACATGCGGTCCTCGCTGCACCTACACCCATGGTCACCCAGGTGGCGGTATCGCAGCGGGACCCGCATCTTACCCCACCCAGAGGAGGAGAGCAGCCTCTGGGCGATCGATCCTTCTGCCCCCCCCCCGGCTGGCCCTCCAGCTGCCCGAGTCCGTTTCCGAACCTGGGTCGCTGGCGCCGCGAGCGGTAACCCTACCGTTGCGCCAGCGGGCCGGCTCAGAAGTAATACTTTCTGATGTCCCTCTTGAACACTCCACCCTTCATGATGGAGTGTGATTTTGTTCCTCCCATAAATCATTATTAACGCAGTACTTGACTGGCCAGAGAGATTGTAAGTGTTAAGTACTTGCAGTCTCTTCAGTTTTGTTGATTGTCAGCTGTCTTAGTGACTGAGTAATTTTTTATTTTGTAAAAGTTTATGATTCTAATTTTTTTTTCTTGCTTTCTACTATGGGCTGGTATAGCTAAATACTTTATAGTGTATGGTGGAACGCTGTTCCGCATGGAAACCCATGCCTGGAACAGCGTTGTTGTCCTTCACTCGGTGCGTCACGATCTTGTTGTGCTACGCTCTCGAGGTCTCAGGTTACCATGGAAACCTCTCGATCGAATCTGTTTTGTTGTGTATGCTTGCGATACACAATCCTCTATATAGTGGGGAGGGGAACGCTGTTCGCATGGAAACCATGCCTGGAACAGCGTTGTTATCCTTCACTCGGTCGTCACGATCTTGTTGTGCTGCACCCAGTGCGCCACCGTGCAGCACAACAAGATCGAACTACATTCGGCACGATGCGCACAGAGCGAGCCGCACGGCAACACGGAAGGCGGCACTTACGGCAGACACAGGCAAGCTTTTTTCCCGAGTGTTCACTAGTGGTATTTATGGCTGCCCTATACACTATAAAAGATTGTGTATGAGCAACCATACACAAACAAAGGCAGTTTTGCGATCTTGAGGTTTCGTGGTAACGGACCTCTCGAGCTACGCTCTCGAGGTCTCAGGTTACCATGGAAACCTCTCGATCGCAACTGCCTTGTTGTGTATGCTTGCGCATACACAATCCTCTATACAGTGTATGGTAGAATGTTGTTATGGATAGAAATCCATAACTAGAATGGAGTTGCTTTGCTGCAGTAGCTATGTCATCACAGCTGTTATGCTGCACTAGCTATGTCGCTACTGCAGCATAACAGCTTTGAATGCTGCTACATAGTTGCTTTCCTCAATCCAGTTAAGCTGGAAGTTGCGTTTTTTTTTCTTTTAAACTTGAACTTTCAGAAACATCTGCAGCACACTGTCAGTTAATAAAAAAAAAAAAAAAAGAAAATTTTTAAATTTCTATTCTCTGTTGTCTTCTCCAGCTTGTGTGATTTTCTATGCTGTGACTGCCCATACACAGTAAAAGATTGTGTACGAGCAGTCATACACAAACAAGGGTATTATTGTATCTCGAGGTTCCCTTGGTAACAGAGCACCTCTCGAGCTGCGCTCTCAAGGTCATCTGTTACCAAGGAAACCTCTCGATGCAAGAATATCCTTGTTATGTATGACTGCTCATACACAATCCTCTATATATAACTGGGGGAGCAAGCTTTCTCTCATTTTGCCCTAAATTCTGGAACTCTCTGCCTCCCAGTCTTAAGTGCTCCTTATCTCACTCCTCCTTCAAGTCTGCACTTTTCTCCTACCTTTGTGCACTTGATTCTTGTGACTGCACCCAACCTCCCCGGCCCCCTGTTCCAGTATCCTCCTATCTACTTCTGCTTGGTTTCTGTAACTTGCATGTAGTACTTGGATTGTCAGTCTGTTCCCTTCCATCCCTTCGAGGATGTGTACCACCTGTATGTTTAAATCCCTCTCTGTCCCTGCTTGGATATCTGTGTTAAGCACTCAAAACTGTCTGTGTTTTATCTGTCCCTTCCTCCCTTGCGAGGGTGGCTTCAACCTGTATGCTTTATTTCCCGGAATATTCTGCAAGGATATCTGTTGTATGAATTCAAGAGCTGTTTGTATTCCTCCGATGTTTGCTTGTTGATTGTATCTTGTACCTTCCCGGGTCGTGCTTGAAAATAGGCAGGTTATTGCCTAATGTACCTACCCAGTCAATGAAACCGAATAAATAAACTAAATAAATAAATGTGTATTATAACCTGTGATGATCTAGGCTGACTGTGAAAATGGGCAATTGTTGCTTACAGTCTGTTCTAATAAACTAATGGACACACTGGCCCTCTGTAATGTCTTTATAAGTGACATTGCAGGAGGGAAGGTCTGCCGCTTTGTGGATGACACCAGAATCTGTAATAGGGTGGAAACTGTGAGGGGGGGGTGTAAAGGATGAGCAGTGACCTGAGAAAACTTGAGGAGTGGTCAAGGGTGTGGCAGCTGGGTTTTAATGTGAAAAGGTGCAAAATAATGCACGTGGAGCACAGACACCCAGGGGCAAAGTACAAAATGGGTGGCGTGATATTGACGACCACCAAGCAGGAAAGAGACCTGGGGGTAATCCTATCTGATTACCTAAAGGTGGCCAGGCAGTGCAACAATGCAGTTGAGAGGGCTAGTGGGATGTTGGGAGTGCAGGAAGGGGTATCGCCAGCCAAAAGTGGGAGTATCTCCTCTGTATAGATTGTGGGTAAGACCTCACCCTGAGTACTGTGTCCAGGTCTGGAGACCACCTCTCCAGAAGGACATGACAGAGTGAAGGTACTCCAGAGGTGGGCAACTAAAATGGTGCAGGGTCTACATTAAAAACCCTTCAAAGAGAGTCTAAAGGACCTCAGTATGTACACCATGGAAGAGAGGAGGGAGGATATGATAGAGACCCTTAAATACCTCATGGGGGTAAATAAGGTACAGGAGGGAAGTATTTTTGGGAAAAAAGGTGTTTAAGAACAAGGGAATAAGCCGGGGTGGTGGTGGGGTTGGGAGGTAGATTCAAGAGAGATGTGAGGAAGTATTTCTTCAAAAAAACTGGTGGATTACTGGAATGGCCTTCCAGTGGAGGTGGTCAGGCAAAAACAGTGGTGGGGTTCAAGAATGTATGGACAGGCATAAGGGAATCCTAGCAGAAAGGGAAAGGGAAGAGGGAAAGGGAAAACAAGCCCTAGATTAAGTAGGGTGCATGGTTATACTGAAGGTGGGGAAAACTGGGTGGGCCAAGCAGTCCGTTTATCTGCCGATTAAATTCTGTTTCAATATTTTGAAATTAATGAAAATATTTACTTGCCTATCATGCAGCTTTTTACTGATGTGGGTCATGGGTGCTATTGAATGACTGGCATAACACTGCCCCAATGCCAGATTCAGATGCATCTGTCTGGGTAATAAATGGTTTTGAAAACCCTGGGCTAGCAGGTATAGGGGCAGAACAAAGGGCTGCTTTTACAGCTCTAAAGGCTTCATCACTGTTACCAAAACACTGCTTTGTCAAGTCAGTTAGAGGGGCTGCACTTTCTGCAAAATTGTGGATCAACCTCCTGCAATAACCTGCCAAACCCAAGAAGACTGGATATGCTTTTTTTGTCTGGGTGTGGGGCAGTTAGCCGCAGACTCTGCCTTGGTGATTTCTGCTTTCACCTGCGTCCATTATCTAGTATGTAGCGCGATGATCATGCTTCTTTCAGTGCCATGGCACACTTAGGATTGATCATTAAACCTCAGGGAGCGTTTCTCCCATGTTTTCCCACCCCCAGGTACTTCTTGCATACATGCGTTCCAGTGCATATACCCACATGCACTTGCATGGCATTGTGCAGAGGCGGAGACTGCCCCACACATGCTGCACCTCCATCTGTGAACAGCCATGCAACAGTGTTCGTTCAGAGCTAGACATCCTCCCACTTGGGACAGCATCTGCTGGGATGCTCAGTCCATTCCTCCACCCAGCTGGCCCTCCAGTGGTCCGGGTGCATTCCTGAACCCGGGTCATTGGCATCGGGAGCAGTAGCCCTTGCTACTGCATTGCAGGCTGGCCTCTGCCAAACTCTTTTCTTTGAAAAGTTTTTCTCTTGGCCAAGTACTCTCTTATTCCCTCTATTTGCCCTCCTAAGCACAGGAGGAGAAGACTCTCCTTCTACTTAATCCTAGATATGGACACATGTAGCATTAAATACCTGTTCACATCATTTGCAAAGCTTCAGTTCACCACAACTTGCTCTATCCTCTCTTTTCTAGG
Source organism: Neoceratodus forsteri (assembly GCA_016271365.2). Lineage (NCBI taxonomy): Eukaryota > Metazoa > Chordata > Ceratodontiformes > Ceratodontidae > Neoceratodus > Neoceratodus forsteri. Next base: position 56,446,083 of record JADMNL010000033.1, read on the forward strand.
GTTTATATACGCTGCTTGCTATGTCACACTATCCACCACATGCACAAAAAGAGGCTTTTTAACACAAAGACGTAATAAATAAGGACTTAAAGTGGACAAGCCAGACACTTGATTTATTCGATGATACTCAAATCCAGTTAGTAATTAGCATAAGGAAATCCCTAATTGTTTTCAAAATGGTTGGTTCCTCCCCTGGTACCACCCGCAGCTTCTCGCAGGACCCTCGTACTCCAGCCCCCTCTCCGCTAAAATGGGAGACTCAGGCTGCCAGGTTCCTACATAGTGCAGGAACTACGTTTAGGATAGCAGTGCTGCTGTACCCTGTATATAACTACGGTGAGGGAAGTGGAAAACAGAGAGCAAAAAGGGTCTCTTTGTTGATCTTTTTCCATTTACAACAGCCATCACTTGTAATTATAACAGCATAGTATAATGCTAGTGTAATCCACCTACAAATGGGGGTTCCAGAAAAGTCTTCCTTGAGCTTGCCTAAATGCTCACAGCCAGGCTAGTGTCCTGCGTTTTAGCAGTTTAAGTGTATTGCCAGAGAGTGCCTGTACAACCTCTGTGTACTGTCTTTTTAAGAGCTGCCTGGAATGCAGTCATAATTAATCTGAGAGGGACCTCTGTTAGAAGATGTATTTGTTTGCTGATCATTATTACAATAGTAATAATACTGCAGTTTATGTAACCTGCCTTCTTTGCAGCATGGACATTTCTGTTTATCTCCACCATCTTGGTCCTGGACTACTGAAATGGGCCAGTCGGTATCTTTGGGGACTCTAAAATGGAGCCTGCCCCCAGGGGCTTTGTGGGAGCAAACTTCTGTAGGAATTGTAGTTTGGGGCTTTTGGCACCTAAATGAACCTGGAGGGGGAACCCTTGTTGTGACTAACAGAGGAATCAGCCAACCAAACCTTTTGGATCCTGGGGAAAGTCCCAGATTGCTTGCAGTTTCAGTTCAGATCTGAGTTGGGAAGTGAAGGAGTAACAGCTCGAGATAGTCGAGCAGCAATCCTGCGTGGATTCACGTGGGAGAACTGTGAAAGGGCTGCGTTTTGGCCTGCTTATCTGCTGTCCCTGAGAGGGAAAATAGAGTTGATTCGGACTGAATCCGAGTTGTGAGAACGATTTAAGTTAGTGGACTGTGACCAGGCTTTAACCTGAAGAAGACCAAAGATTTGCTGAATGCGATTGGCCTTTCAGGATTTCCAGCCACCTCTGAACTCCTGGTTTGTGTAGAGACGCTGAGATAAACCTCGAGATAAGCTTGTCCCAGGATCTAAAATAAAAGTCAGAGGGAACAGTTGGCAAAGTTTGTAAGAAGAATAATAAATGAGGGAAAATATTTTGTTGGATTGTTTCTACACGATTAATTAAACCTAGGGGGAGCTGTGACCATCTAGACATACCTGAGGTGATTTGCTGTGTAATTGGTTCCACATTTACCATTTCAAGATGTATTAGCTTAGCTGGGATTTTTATCCCTAGGTATCTCATCTCTAGTCTGTGCCAATGGAAAGGAAATTCCAGTTTCATTTGTTTGGATGGAAAAAAGGAAAGGTTAAGTACTTCGGTTTTTGAACATTTTATTTTGTAGCCAGATAAGGTGCTGAAAAGTTGAAGTTGTTCCCATACCGCAGGGACAGATATCGCTGGGGAAGTTAGGGTCAGCAAAAAGGGATACTTTAAATACTTTGCCTCTCAGTGGGATCCCTTGAACATTACCATTTTCCCTTAATTTGGCAGCTAGAGATTCTAAATAGAGTGCAAAGAGAAGTGGGGATAAAGGACATCCTTGTCGTGTACCTCTGGATAGAGTATATGGTGAGGGGATCAAACCGTCTAATTTCAGATAAGCTACTGGACAGTGGTACATGGCCTGGATTAGGGATATAAATTTTTCAGAGAAATTAAATTCTTTAAGGGTAGCCCACAAGAAGGGCCACGACACCCTATTGAAGGCTTTCTCGGCGTCAAGTCCAAGTAAAATTAAAGGAATTTTTCTTTGAGTAGCATGTTCAACTAATAATAGAACCCTTCGCACTGCATCGTGAGCTTGGTGCTTCATAATAAATCCCACTTGATCTCTGTCAATTAGCTGAGGTAGAAATATGTCTAATCTATGAGCCAGAAAAGACATGAAAACCTTATAGTCACAGTTTAATTTAGATATGGGGTGATAGGAAGTGGCTAGAGTTGGATCTTTTCCAGGTTTTGGGATAGCTGTAATTTCAGCATATTGCCAAGATGGAGGGGGGGGGGTGTCCTCCCTCCTGTATTTCCCTGTATGCCAGTAGCAGGGTGGGTATAAGTAATTTTTGAAACTGTTTGAGAAACTCATTCAGGTATCCATCTGGTCCTGGGGCCTTTTGTGTCTTGGGCAGCTTAAGGGTAGCTATAATCTCTTGGTCAGTAATAGGATGTATCAGGGACTCAGCTTGATGGGTATTTAAATGCGGTAATTTAGTGCTTTGAAGATATGTATTCAGTTAGTGTGGGCTTGGAGAGATATCCTCAGTATATAGAAGTTTATAAAAATCAGCCATAGCTTGTCGAATATCAGTGGGGTGAGACAACAATTGGTTAGTTTGTGGGTGTCGAAGTTTGGCAACCGAGGCCCTGCTTCTGGACCCACGCAGGCGTCTCGCCAGATTCCTGGCTCCTCGTGGCCCCCCTTCTGTTGAATTTAGTTTTAAGTACAGCAGTTGTTGTTCTATGTTTAGGTCGGTTATTTTTTGCAGCTTTTGTTTAATTATTAACATCTCAGGTTTGACAGAGTTATCTCCTTGACATAACTTAGCTTGTAGCCTCGATAAAGCCTCTTGCAGTTCCCGTTCCCTTTTTTCTCTACCTTTTTTTTTTAAAGAAGTATATTTGATGATATCACTCCTGAGCACTGTTTTGAGGATGTCCCATTTAATGGTAGCTGCTCTATCAGGAGAAGCATTATCTGCCTGAATAGTTGGTATACGAGACTTAACCAGTTGAATGAATTCTGGATCTTGTAAATGGGTTATAGTAAGCCTCCAGAAGTTTTGTTTTTTAGGTCTCTCTACATCTGTTTAAAAAAAATGGGTATGATCCGATAGAAGGGATGTCTCTATATATCTATATCTATATATATATTCCTAACATATTCAAGATGTTCAATCAAAGTTCAAAAATAGTCTAATCGTGTTGAGGTATTGGGTTTGGGTGAAAAATGTGTAAATGCCCTTACTGAAAGAAATAAATTACCGCAAGTGTCTATGAGCCCCAATTCAGGGAGGGTTTGTAGTAGGTATTTCTGGATAGCTGATCGCCGATGCTTAGTGGGATTAGATGAATCTAATTTAATATTCAGGGTGATTTTTAAATCTCCTCCAATAATACACATGCCTTGAACGGCTGGTAGTAAGATATCCAGAAATCTTTATGACACCTTCACCTTACTTCCTTGGGAGGTAGAGCGAGACTAATGTAACCTGCCTCGAGTAAAGTTGACCCACCACAATTACATAGTTTCCATCTGAGTCGATGATCTGTTTTTGCATTTGGAACTGTGTACCGTATGGAATTAGAATTGCAGTATCTTGTCTTCGTCCAGAGGGATGGGCTGAGGCCACCACTTTATCAAACCCCCATGCCCCTAGTTTTAAGTGTTCCAACTGGGAAAGATGGGTCTCCTGAAGCATTATCACATCAGGCTTACTTTGTTTAAAATATTGTAGCAATCTTCTACGCTTTACCAGATTGTGAATGTCGTTTACATTAAAGGACATAATAAGTGCAGAGTTAGCCATGGTTATTTATTAAAAAAAGTAGTCTTTTTCTGAATATGGGCTCCCCCTCTTTGACACTCCAACCCTAACAGGACTATTCTGATGTGTATAGGACCTAGTTCTAAATCTCTCATAGGTTGTTCTTTGTCACTTTGACTAGTCCCCTGCAGTCTCTTTCCAAGCAGGACATAAGTATTAGACCTCCTGTCTGACACCTCGGTAAGCTGTGTTGCATATGATAGAAGTTTAAGCCATAACTCACATGCCAACAGGGCATGGTTAAACATTAAGAACCTCATTAAGCCTAAAGAAAAAAAATTTCGTATAGTTAATATTGTTAGGGCTCTAACATACTGTTTTGAAGCAGTTATCTCTTTTACCATATTTCTTGTAAATAATACAAAAATAAACAATGTAAAAGCTTCCAAGGCAGGGGAACTATTATCCGTTTCCCTTTAGATACTGGGTGTGCATTGGAGTAAAAAAAAATTTCAACCCAGCAGGAGGGTTAAAAACGGGGCATAGTTTGCCATGGGCTTTCCGTGGGCTGTTAAGGCCCACAAATGAAAAAAGGGACAGATTATGCAGTAATAAGTTGAACGGATAATGAACGTTTTGTCCCAACTTATAAAAATAAAGCGATGGTTGTCCCCCAAGAATGTACAAAACTGCACAAAGTCCCGCTCTCAAACACCAAACCCTTTCCTGTTTGAGTTGTCTCTAAAGAATATCAAAATATTTCAGGTCTTCATATTCTAGTCTCCATCTTTAACAACATCTCTAGTCTGCTTTTAAGTATTGTTTTGCCCAGAACAGTTCGTTAATGTGTCAATTGAATAAGTATGGATATAGATGTGATTCAGCCAAGTGCATTCCCCGTATGGAGAGAAGTAGGATTCGTTCAGTTCCAAGTGGTAACCTTGACTTGTGCTTCTTCTTGATGCTATGGGATGACAGTTTTTACAAGCATCATATATTGCCCGTATCAATTATGTTGTCGCTTCCCAGAGTTCATTAGGGAGGGGTGGGCTAAGGGAAAAGGAGCTGCGGCGAGAACAAGGCCGTTTGTTTATCCCTGACAAGTGTCGCTCATATTTTAGAGGGCTTAACACCTGAAGCTAGAGTCAAGGGCGGTCACTAGGCCTCCGTCTCACCTCCAGCACCCCCACCCCCCCACAGTCACTCGCGGTTAAACGCAAATAATGTTACTAAAAAGTACCTTCAGAACATTTCAGGTTTCTCTTTCAAGGATAGTAGTAGTTTCTAGGGACATGGATATGTTGTTCATCCACACTGTCTGGCAGGTTCCTTGCCGCTTTAAATCTTGCCGGAAGGTCTTCAAGCTGGCTCCTCCCACCCACCCTCCCGGGTGGTAAAACTCTAGGCTCCGCCCCATGATGCCAGATCTTCTTTACTGCTTGGAAGCTCAGGTTCCCTCCTTAACGCTCTGCGTATAGACTGGATCCTAATTCTTCGGTTCACCTGAAAATAGTTCTAAAGTTCTCAAGACTTCGGTCTAATTACTCCCTTGCGGCTGCGATGAACAAATCGACTCCCGAATTTCAGCTGTGCCCATGCGGGCAGAAGATGTCCAGGATGGACCCGCGCTCCACGTGCGTCTACTGCCTCGGCCTTGATCACGACCCGCAGCCCTGCGAGTTATGTCGATCATTTTCGGCCAACGTCCTAGAAGACCGCGCTGCCCGGTTACAACTTGGGCGCCCCGAGAAGCACTACCCGCTGGTGAAGTCCAAGGAGGCTCATTGGGCAGTGTCCGCGGTGGCTGGCTCGGCTGAGTAACTCGAGCAGATGATCGCCCTCAAGGAGGAGGCAGCCCAGGCCACATCCTCATCTTCCTTGATCTCGGCATTTATCCTGCTCTCTCTGGGATCCTCCTACACAGCTTCTTTTAAGGAGCATTTCCAGTCCCTTTCCACGAAGGGAGAGGGGCGATCGGGATACTCTTCTCGGTCGAAAAGAAGGACTCAAGGTAAGTCCCACCGTCGACGTCGGGAGCGGGGAGAGGTCCCTTCCCCAGACAGTCGACACCGACCCGTCGAGGTTGCGGCTGAGGCCGCTGGCTTACAGTGTCCCCGCCAGGTCAGCCGGGTTGAGACTCCGCCGACGCCGGGTCGAGATCTTTCTCAACCCGCCAGATGGGCTGTTCCACTGGTGAAGCTGACAACCCTTCTTCACTGGTTCCCCGTGGAGACCGAGGACTTGCCTGCGCTCCTGTGCCGGAGTCTCCGGTCAAGGCTCCGAGCCGAGGGAAGAGCGGTGTCCCCTCCCTCCCAGACCCCTCGGAAACACCGAGGGTCTTGGTCTCAGTCTCGGACCGTGTCTTGGTCCAGCCAATCCCGTCGACATCGGCGGTCTCAGTCTCAGCACCGAGGAAAGCGGCGGCGCCGCTCATCCTCGTCTTCCTCCTCGGAAGAGGAGAGGCTTCAGTGCAAATTGCGTCGACGCTACGAGGACTTAATATGGCAGCAGCTCCTTTGGTCCGGGAACAAGCTGACGCCTACCCTGGCCATTAAGTGGCTGTCACCCGAAAGGCTGAAACAACCCCTTGCTGTAGTCGAAGTGCCCAAGCCTGGGCCGGTTGTTCGGCTGAAACCAGATGCCTCACCGATTGTGGTGGAACCTCCACAACCGAAGTCGGGGGCACCGACCAAGGACTCTTGGTCGGGTCAGGGTCTGCCCCACCAGTTGTCGGTCACTCTCAGTGCCGACCGTCCTCGGCAGGTGGAGGTGGCTGAGGCCCAGGTAGCTTCGCAGACTCCTTGGAGTCTGACGATGACTCCCCCCTGTTTTCCAGGCCTCTTGCCCTGGAGTCCTCCGGGGGGCAGTCGATGGACGAGAGCCCATCGTCGTTCGTGGGTCTGCTTCAGCTCATCTCAGAGTCCACTGGGATGCAGCTCGAGCCCGTATCCAAGCGGGCCAAGTATCCCCTGATGAAGATACTGGACAGAGGGGATTTGCCCATGGAGGCCTTTCCAGTGGCTGAAGCCATTGTTGGCCCAGCCTTGGAGCTCTGGCAGTGGCATGCTTCCTGCCCTGCGCCTTCGGCCAGGATGGTCAGGAAGTATGCGGTCCCTACCGGCTCTTTGTCTGTTTTTTCGGAGCACCCCTGGTCGCCGATAGTGTTTTCAGGTGTTTCGGGAATGCTAGGGATGTGGATAAGTCCCCCGATGAGTTCAAAAAGCTGGACTATGCCGGGCGCAAGGTGTACGCTGCGTCCTCCCTAGGCCTCCGCCAGGCCAGCTTGGCCGTGCTGATGGCACACTTCTCCCAAGCCCTCATGGGCTCCCTGGATGAGGTGATCCCTCATCTTCCAGCCGACCTGCAGACCACGGTCAAGCAGGTGCGGGATCAGGGAAGGGCGGTGGCGAAACAGCAGCTCTAAATGACTCTGGACATTGGAGACTCCTGTGCCAGATCAATAGCGGCTGCAGTGGCCATGCGCCGCAGAGCATGGCTGAGGATATCCACCTTCACGGCGGATACCCATCATAAATTGGCGGACGTCCCCTTCTTGGGGACTGACCTGTTTGGCGCTTGAGTGGAAGGCCACCTCCAGCGGATCGAAAAGTCCAACGCTACCTTGGACTCTGTCACCTCCGCCCAGAAGGACAAGGGCCGTCATCAGCAACATAAGTCCTTTCGCGCCTGCGGCACATCCAGGCCAGCAACACCAGCATCAAGACCAGCAGGCTCGCGCTTGGCATCCCAAAGCCAAGCGTGTGGATTCTTCCAATAGGAAACAGGGAGGAAAAGGCCCAGGAGGTCCCTTGGCCAGCCCCTCCTCCAAGTCTGCCCAGTGACGGGTTGAGGTGCCGCCTCAGCCTCGTCACTCCCCCTGGGTTCCCGCCGTGGGGGGATGGCTCTGCCACGTCCTTTCCGCCTGGTCCACTATCACCACGGACCGTTGGGTGTTGGAGGTGGTAGGAAAGGGCCTGCCTCTGAAGTTCGAGCAGGCCCGCCTTTCCGAGCCGTCACCCCTCAGGGGGGCTGCAGGGTCTGCAGCCTCTCTGTCGGCTCGCCGAGCCGACATTGCCGTGCTCCTCAAAAAAGAGGCGATCAGGAAGGTGGCGGATCCTCCACCAGACCCAGGGTTTGTGTCCAGGTATTTCCTGGTCCCGAAACGGACGGGGGGCTGGCGCCCCATTCTAGACCTGCACGACCTGAACAGGTTCCTAAGGTCTCATACCTTCAGGATGGTCACTCTGGCTCAGATCATTCCATCCTTGGAACGAGGCATGTGGTTCTGTTCTCTGGACCTCCAGGACGCGTTCTTTCACGTCCCAATCCGTCCGTCCCACCAGAGATTCCTCCGCTTCAGGGCAGAGGAATCCCTCTACAAGTTCTGGGCCGTGCCCTTCGGCCTTTCCCTAGCTCCCAGGGTCTTCACCAAATGCATGGCAGTGGTGACAATATTCCTGTGGTGCCAAAGGGTCCGGGTGTACCCATACCTGGATGACTGGCTGATTGCAGCCTCCTCCAGAATGGAGGTGGAGCGGTCCAGGGATCTGGCCCTCCAGGTTTGCTCTCAGGTTGGCTTCCTCATCAACGAGGCCAAGTCGGAACTCATGCCAAAGCAGGTGATACAATTCATCGGAGCAGAGCTCGACTCTTTACAAGCCAGAGCACGGCTCCCGGTGGACAGGGCCAAGGTTCTTTCCTCCTTTGCCCAGTCATTTCAGGTTGGGCAATCACGCCCTGCCCGGAACTTCCTGCACCTCCTGAGCCTCATGGCGGCCTGCACCAGCTTGGTCCATTGGGCCTGTTGGTACATGCGTCCCTTTCTCTGGGGGCTGGCCAGCCAATGGTCACAGCACTCCGATCCCTTGGATCAGCTAGTGACAGTGACCCAGGGGATGTGAAACACCCTCCAGTGGTGGACTGTTCCAGCACATCTGCAGGAAGGCATCCCGTTTGTCCGCCCTGAGCCGATGGTCTCTGTATCGACCGATGCCTTTCTGATGGGTTAGGGTGCCCATCTGGGTGAGCACAGAGCGCACGGCCTCTGGTCTCCTCGGGAGTTCTGATGCCACATCAACCTGCTGGAGCTTTGAGTGGTTCATCTAGCCCTCACCACCTTCGCTCCATTTATACGGGGTCAAGTGGTCCAGGTCCAGACGGACAATACCACGACCATGTACTACCTAAACTGCCAGGGCGGGATGCGCTCCATGCCTCTGTGCAGGGAAGCTCTCCGCATTTGGTCCCTCGTGCGCAGCCTGGAGGCAGATCTCCTTGCCATCCATGTGGCAGGAGCCTCCAATATTCTGGCTGATGCCCTAAGCCGGATAGAGGCTGCGTCCCACGAGTGGTCTCTCCTGCCAGAGGTAGTACAAGATCTGTTCTCCCACTGGGGCATGCCTAAGGTGGACCTGTTTGCCTCTGGGGAGAATACGAAGCTGAGACTGTTTCACGCCCGCCCCCCTGAGCAGGACTCGCTGCAGGGGGATGCCTTCTCAAGGCCATGGACCCCGGGCCGCTTCTGTGCCTTTCCCCCATTTCCCGTGATCCACAAGGTGCTTCTCAAGGCGAGGAGGGACAAGGCACAGGTGATTCTCGTAGCCCCAGACTGGCCCTGCCAGTTCTGGTATCCAGATCTCCTCAGTCTTAGCTCTTGGCTCCCAAGGTGGCTTCCAGCCCACCCGGACCTGATCTCAGTCAATCAGGTGAAGGTATTCCATCCAGACCTTCAATCACTGCACCTGACGGCCTGGTTCCTGAACGGCTAGAGTTCCAGGCCTTGGGTCTTTCCGACGAGGTCCTCAACATTGTTGAGGCGTCCCGTAAGGAGTCGACCAGGAAATGCTATGCCTTTAAATGGAAGAGATTCTCCATTTGGTGTCAGGGCAAGGGCCTGGACCCTTCCTCCTGTTCCTTGGCTACCATTCTGGACTACCTGTGGTCCCTTTATCAGCAAGGGCTTCAGTCGGCAGCCCTCAGGGTGCACCTGCAGCCATATCTCTGCTTACGAGGCAGCGGGCGGGAAGCAGTCGGTGGCACAGGAGAAGGTGGTCGGGCGCTTTTTCGCAGGCCTTGACCACATATCCCCTCTGGTGCGAGAACCTCCACCTCCATGGGATCTACTGCTGGTATTTTCTAAGCTCATGGGCAAGCCAATTGAACCGATGCACAGGCGTGACATCTCTCACCTGTCGTGGAAGACTGCCTTCTTGGTGGCTATCACGTCAGCCAGAAGGATGGGAGAGCTCCAGGCACTTTCCATCGAGTCTCCTTATCTGGTCTTCCACAGGGACAAGGTTGTCCTGCGCCCCCATCCGAAATTCCTTCCGAAGGTGGTGTCCGAGTTTCACCTTAACCAGGTGTTGACTGCCGGTGTTTTACCCCAATCACACGTCAGAGGCCGAATATAGGCTTCATACTTTGAACCCTAGAAGAGCGCTTGCTTATTACAAGGAGCGGACAGCTGAAGTTCGGGGAGAGGTTCGCCAGCTGTTTGTCACCTACGCTGAAGCTGCACCTGGCAGACCTGCAGCCAAGTGGACGATAGGCAGGTGGGTCACCTCCTGCATAGATCTCTGCTATAGGTTGGCGGGCATGGAGCCTCCCAGAGGGATAAGAGCTCATTCTACCCGCCATACCACTGCATCGATGGCTGCTTCCAGGGACCTCCCTATCCAGGAAATCTGCAGGGCTGCAACCTGGAAGTCAGCACACACATTCATCACCCACTACCACATCGACCTTGAGTCACGCCGGGATGCTGGTTTTGGGGAATCGGTTCTCTAGTCATTATTCCCTCAGTAGAGGGTGTGCGCCTTGCCTCCCTCCTCCCGGAGAACTGCTAGGAGTCTGCCAGACAGCGAGGATGAACAACATATCCATGTCCTTAGAAATACAGGTTACTCACCTGTAACAGGAGTTCTAGGAATGGTATATGTTCATCCACACGACCCACCTGGCCTCCCCAGCTTCGACGCACAACCTAGCTTCCAGCAGGCTAGATCTGGCGTCATGGGGCGGAACCGAGAGTTTTACCACCCGGATGGGTGGGAGGAGCCAGCTTGAAGACCTTCCGGCAAGATTTAAAGCGGCAAGGAACCTGCCAGACAGTGTGGATGAACAATATATACCATTTCTAGAACTCCTGTTACAGGTGAGTAACCTGTATGTGCCTGCCCTGGAAGAGGGTCGGGCCAGGGTGAAGGATCTTTCATTTCTGTGCCTGAGTTCATATTGTTATAGTTCGTTGCTTCCATCCCTCTTCTGTCAGAATTTTCAGTTCTGCAGTAGTAAAATGGTAATGAATCAAACTGTGGGGCTATAACACTCAGTACTGAGCTAATGCTCTCAGTACTGCCACTGCCTGACATAACACAGGGTTACAGACTAGATCAGGGGTGAAACCGTATAAAAATATTCAAAATCAGATATTGTCTAGGGAAATAAACACTTGCTTTAATAATAAAGTGAGTGAGGTTCACTAATTTAATAAGAAAACTGGCATGTAGAGACAGAAGCACAGGTAACATTTCACCTTTCAGTGTGCAGTTGTTAGAATCTCTGCAGCCTAATATTTTGATCTGTTTTTCCTTCTAGTCTGTACCTCTATGTGATGTTAGACAGTGGGAGTACTGAGTGCTGCTGTTTGATTCATTACCGGTTTTACTACTGCAGAACTAAGAACAAGCTCAAATGGAGAGATAAGTTTGACAGCTCATCCATGGGAAACTCATGCCAGTAATGTGTGGTTTCTGTCATTAACGGTGTGTTTGCTGTTTTATCTGAAAGACTACTAAGTGCAGTAATTAACAGTAACAGCAGTCTGCGGGAAGAAAGAGTGTACTGGGTATGGATTGAATTTTCTATGTAAAATATCATCGGCCTGTCACCGAATAGCTGATCACTAGCAGAACCTTCTCATACTGACATGAGAATATTTATATTGTAGCAACTGGAGTCACAGCCACACCTGGCGCTCTGCCCGAAGTTTGGGCAGGCGTCTCGTCAGTGGCTTTGGTGCTAGCTGCCGACTGGTCTGTTTAATTTTTTTTAAATAAATGTGGTTGGGTGCTTAAGGGGGTCGGGAAGGACTGTCTTTGCCTTCCCTGACCTCCCGATCCTGAAAGAATCTTTCTTTTAAAAGTGAAAGTGCTGGCCTCAAAAGTCCCATTCTAGCTGCTCCTGGAATGGCACATCAAAGGTGCTGCTTCCTGTGTTTACATCAGAAACAGCAGTTAAAGTTGTTAAAGGGGCAATGTCAGCCACGGGTCATAAAAATCAAACTACCTATAGGGAAGGAAAGCTTCAGACCTACTGTAGCTATAGTTTTGCACCATTATCTCTTGTTTGCAGGTTTCTTTTTCGGCTGAAATTGGAGCTGATCGCTACTTCCCTTGATCTTTGGGACCACTCACCTCGATGTGCACTAGCACGCTAACAGCCCCCTTCCTGTCTTCATTCTTCTGCCGACCTGCAAACAACACGTATCAACAGATGTTCCTTCTTGCACAGCTTCCGACTCCCTAAGGGTTTCCTATATCTGGTGAGTGTTTGTTTTCATAGAAACATAGAATTTGACAGCAGATAAGGACCGCTTGGCCCACCCAGTCTGCCCATTTCCCTACCTGATGGATAAGCTGCAGGTCCTAGTTAACCAGCAGCCTACTTCTTCCTACCCCCACCCCCTAGAATTGCCTTATGACTGTCCCATGCATGCTTGAATTCCACCACTGTTTTGACTACACAACCTCCTCTGGAAGGCCGTTCCATACATCCACAACCCTCTCTGTGAAAAATACTTCCTTAAATTACCTCTGAGCCGCCCTTCTATCTTCAAATTGTGCCCTCTTGTTCTTGCACACCTCTTTTTGAAAGATGCTACCCTCTTGGGCGTTGTTGATTCCCTTGAGGTACTTGAAAGTTTCTATCATGTCCCCCCTCTCCCTCCTTTCCTCGAGGCTATACATATTAAGCTCCTTAAGTCTCTCTTCATATGTCTTCCGGTGCAGACCCTGCACCATTTTAGTTGCCCTCCTCTGGACAGCTTCCATCCTGTCTATGTCTTTTGAGATTGGGTCTCCAGAACTGCACACAGTACTCAGATGGGGTCTCACTAGCTGTCTGTACAGAGGAATAATAACTTCCTGTTTTATACTGGTGATGCCTCTTCCTATGCATCCAAGTATCCCCCCAGCCCTCCTTGCTGCCCTCTCACATTGCTTTCCCACCTTTAGGTCATCTGATATGACTACCCCCAGGTCCCTTTCCATTTTTGTTGTTGTTAGTATCTCACCCCCCATTGTGTACTCTTCCCCTGGGTTTTTGTTTCCCAGGTGCATTACCTTGCACTTCTTAGCATTGAATCTAAGCTGCCATACTTTTCTTTCCAGATGTGGCTCGCTTGCTCTCAGTGATGGAATGTGTACACATCAATTTGCTTCATTTGTAACACTGTCTCTCTCCTTTAGCACTACTGCCAATGCCAGGCTATTTAGCCATCTCTCAGCTATCAAAATACTCTACCCATCTAGTTGCCAGGCTTTTATGTAACTGATTGGATAGTTTAATTCCTACCTGGAGTCTCACTCTTAGAGCTGTAGAATGTCATCGCCGCTGAACGATGGTCCACAACCCAGTATTTAGTCCGATGCTGTATTGCTGTGGTAGTGGGACATTCAAATTGCCAGCACTAACTGCTGCCGGTGAAATTTGGCGTTTATTTTTTTATTTTGTCAAATCAGGGATGTAAAGTAACATTGGGCACATACTCCGGTTTCAGTGGACTGCGGAGTACTTTGCTGCCCGAACTGTGTTTTTAAGATAGGACCCAAATGTGTCTTGAATACCAAAGTATTCAGTACCCCTTGCAGTGTCTGTTGAGGGCTGGCTTTTTTTGGCTTGTTTGATCTTCAGCTCATCTGTACAATTCCATTCCTCCGGTGTTCTCTGTGACTTACGACTCACTGTGAGCCAAGGATACAACCAATGAATCCCCGGCCATGAACCATACTGCTGTCCTCGATTACACGTTTATAGTGTTCTAGTATGAATTGTCATTTTCCCCTTCTGTCATCCCCACAAAGTCATTGCTTAGCCTTGCCAGTAAATAAACACAGTGTTTCAAGGACTTAGGACATTGTCAAGGAAAAGCACACTATTTTTTGATTTGGTTGTCTTTCAGCTGCACTAATTAGCCTCGGGTAACTTTTGAAATCCCTCTCAGCCACCTCAAAGGAACAGCGATATCGATTCTGAGTTAGTCTGTTACATAGCCTGGAGGTGCTGCTTGCACATCTGCTGTTCCTCTATCCCCCTTCCAGAAAAAAAAAAACACACACACACACACAAATGTACTGCCCTAGCATGTACATCATGGTTATGTGTTTTGGGGAGGCTGTGTTTTGGGTTTGCCTGTGCAAAACTCTTGAAAGTGGCTACTTACAGCATTTCAGAAGCTATATCACTTCTTTTCTTGTTGCTGTAATGCCCTGCACTCAGAACTATGTCTGTTACTTTCACGGAGCAAAGCAGGCTAATCATCACCAACTGTTTCTTACTGTAGTGGTGCCTGATCACATTCGTGTCTAGGAAACGTGGTGGTATAGCCTGTACCTGAGCCAAGTATTACATGATCTCCGCAGAATACACTTGTAGCATTCTGATCACACAGAACCCCATTAGCTTAGCTGGTCAGAGAAAGTGTAGTGCTGTAAATGGAGTTAGCATTGAGTCTTCATGCACTGTCGCGTCTCCATTTAACCCCCGTAATTACAAGCATGCTGCCCGGTCTGACTGTATTATGTGGCGTGATTGGAAAGCAGCATTATGTGTTTGTCACCTCCTGGCCACTCTTTGCTTCGTCTACTGTTATTTATTTATTTATATCTAGTTTTTCTGTGCTACACTTATGTTTCCTAATTTTGCTTTCTGGTTCCAGTCTGGATCCTGCAAAACCGTTTTTTTTGTGAGCGTTCGTGGCTTGCTCTCCATTTGCCATCTCATCAATCTTTCTACCATCACCTCTATGCCTGAATAAAATACATATTTCATTTTAATGAAACGAAATGAAATGAAAAATATAAAAGTGATATTATGCTTGTCCTTTTTTTTTTTTTTGCGCTAGTCACTGCGGGGGAGGATGAGGCGAGCTGCTCACCTCTCAACTCTCTCTCACTAGTCTCAAGTATTACTGACCATTCCATTTCTGTTCCTTACTTGCTGGCTCTCGTCTGTGGTCATTATTTATCTCACCTAATTTCACTAATGTGGGTGTCATGCACTGGTACTAAGGTATCAGCGGTAATTCAGAGTTTGTCATTTAGATGCCAATTTTTTGTCAGTCGGTCAATGATACTGTTCCCTGCAAGCAATGTCATACCGAAAACACTTGTTATTCTACTATGTTTAGTAGCCTCTGGTCTGTGGTCATTCCCTGTCTCCCAATGAATCTACATTTTTGCATGTTATGTGTTTGTAAACCATAACAGAATAATACTCCTGAATGGTGCCCTGTGTCTTGCCCTACTGCTTCTTTTGGTGGTTTAGTCAGTCGAGCCAGTAGTTGTGTGTTGAGTGTGACATCCCAGTGCTGTGTCTGACCATAGGAAAACTGACCTAGGCCATTGTTTCTGGACTGACCTTTCTATGGACCAAGGTAGTTTTCCATTTCTTTGACAACACCCAGTTTTTCCTCATAGTTCAAATGCTCTGCATTGTTGTGGCTGTCATGCAACATTGTGTATGCACCTAGAATGAATGTGGAATATGTGATCACAATGGGGGGTGCGGTACAAACGACTGAAATGTTTCAGCAGCTGGGGGTAGTCATATCGGATAAGGTACCGCTAGGCAAGTAATGTGATAATGTGGGCTGGGGTAAGGTGTTTGCAATTCCAGTGTACAACAATTGGTACAAGCATGAGGCAGAACAGTAAAGACCCATTCATTTGGACACAGTGGTAGTGCAAATGATGGATTCACTTCTGACACCGACCGGAATTGATCACTTTTTCTCACATGACATTCCCATTGTGAACCCATGCTGCCTTATGTACTGTGCACCAATAACCAGACTTTTTTATCATCCACTCAGCAATTTTTTTTTTCAGAAGTCCACCTCATTTTCATTACCACTGATGTCAGATTAGCTTGTCTGTACTGTTCTGTCTCTGCCTTGTACCCACTGTTCTGCATTTGACTAAATACTACAGTACACCAGCCAACAATTGTCACACCTTCATACCACCTTGATTTACCATACCTATTAGTCATTGGTGTCACTATCGTTCCCCTTTTTTATTTTTGAATTGTTTGCACAATCCAGTGTGCCTTCCTTGTTTTGCCCACGTACAGTGTTAAGATTTCATTCATTAACTCTTCATCTGCGAAATGAGTGGTATCAACCTCCCATACCTGGATTGATTATTTTAGTACCTGTACTGTATGTCTGGCTACCAACATCTACATTTAATATGCTTTGTTGTCCCCATTTCAGCGTATTAGTGTACCCCCCACTCCCTTTTGTTACCAGCTTCTCTTCTCCTCTCACCCCCAAACATCCTGGTGCAACAGAGAGGGCTGGGAGTTTATATACAGACTACCTTTGCAAAAGTGGAGAGTAGGAAATCGAATATCCACCGTTAGGCTAGGTGACCAGACTGTCTCAGACTCAAAGGGTGGCAACCCTGGTGCACACCTGAGTGGACCATTTACCATGGCCATTAACCAAGGTCCCTGACATTTAGTGTTTTCTAACAATTATGCTGTGTTTTCACTTCTTCACAGTGGCACCCCTATCAATTCATCACACAGGCAGTGAAGTAATATCGATGCTGTCTGAAGCCATTTTTCATTCCATAGTTTGATGGTATTCACATCACTAAGTAGCAGTGACTCACAGAGTGATAATGGGCACCCCTCTGGTAATACAGTCTGGTGCCGCATATATCACCATTGTTTGAAACACTCCTGAAATTCCATTTACCATACGAACATACAAAGAAGCCAGCAGGAGAAGGCCATTTGGTCTATCAAGTCTGCTTGTATTGCAGGGTCCACAGCTTGAGCTAATGTCCCTGCCCTCCCTCCCCACTCTTCCCATCCTCCCTACCCATGATTCTTACCTTCCCCCTATGCCTATCCCAGCCTCTCTCATTAAGCTGACCACCATCTTCAATGAGATTGACCTCTTCTGGCAGTGCATTCCAAGTGTCCATCACTCTGTCTGTGAAGAAGTGCTTCTTGACCTCCCTCCTAAACCTTCCACCCTTCAGCTTAAGACTGTGCCCCCATTATCCCTTAAAAGTACTTGAATGTCCCAATCATGTCCTCTGTCTCTCTCCTGTCTTCCAGGGAGTACATGTTCAGTGCCCTCAACCTCTCCTCGTATGCCTTGCCCTGCTGACCAGGTATCATCTTTGTAGCCATTCTCTGTACCTTCTCCAGCAGGTGAATGTCCTTTTTGAGGTGTGGGCACCAGTACTGCACTCCATACTCTAGATGGGGCCTTACCAGTGACTTTACAAGGGCAGTATAACCTCCTCTCTCCTACTGTTGATACCCCTGGCTATGCATCCCAGCATCTTGTTTGCCTTTGCTGATGGTTTCTTGCACTGCGTGGAGTGCTTCAAGTTACTAGTGATCATCACTCCCAGGTCCTTCTCCTCATCTGATGCAGATACTCATACTCCACCCAGGTAATACTCTGTCCTGGGATTCTTGGCTCCAATATGCATAACTTTGCATTTCTTGCCATTGAAGCCAAGTTGCCACATCCTGTACCACCTCCCCAGCTTTTCCCGATTGTCCTGTAAGTCACTTATCCCTTCAGCTGTGTCCACTCTCCCACAAAGCTTGGTGTCATCTGCAAATAGGCACATTTAGCCTTTAATGCCATTCCCAATGTCATTGATGAAGACATTGAACAACACCAGCCCCAGCACAGAGCCCTGTGGGACCTCACTGGTTGCTTCTCTGGTGCCAGATAACTCTCCCCCCACCACCACCCTCTGGGTCCTGTCCCTCAGCCAGTTTTCCACCCATCTTACCATCTTTTCCCCAACTCCAAGATCCACCAACTTCCTGATCAACCTTTTGTGGTGCACAGAGTCAAAGGCCTTGCTTACCATAGTATCAAAGAAAACACAAACCCATCAAACTCTCTGGTTATGAAATGTCGATAGGCACTCACTGCTGTATTATAACTGTTTCCATTTCCTACAGGAAGAAAGTGGTACCCTGGACCACACTGAGCACATCCTTGCTGAACTCTTGCACAGCCCACTGTACTGTGGTACACGGATAAAGCAGTCATTCCACAGCCACATCTTGGTGTCATTACTTCCACTTAAAATGTACTTGGTACCCAAACATAGCCCTGAGAGAAAAACGGGTTGCTCCAGATGGGCTGTCTCCCACATTTAGCTTCCAAGTTTATGCTTGCCCAATCATCTGTTAAAGTACCCCCCCAACCAAAAATGTTTTAGTTGCTGGCTTAAATGTTTTGCACATGTAACAAACTACTGCCACATCCCTGGGTGCCCCAGACTGAAAGTTCTCTACTTGGGCAATAGCATGTTTTCATCCAACATGGGCAGCATCTTTTAATTAGAATCGGGGTTAACACACAGTCACATTTTCTAATAACTTCACCTTTGGTTTTGTGTATTCTCCTGTGTTTACACAACAGTTGTGCTCTCTTAAAATCTAAACATGTCCAAGGCCACTTCACCAGTCAGAATGGATTGAGGGGATAGCCACCAAAATCACGGAGGTTGCCCTCCGCAGCTGGTGCAACGGAAAAACCTACTAAGGCATGTGTTCTACATTTCTGACACTGTCATCTTTGTTGATCCTCTTGGGTGATAAAGTACACAAAAGAAAAGAGGTAGCTCGTTACCATTGTTGACTGGGAAGCTGCACTGCAAGCTGTTTCCTCCTCCTACAACTGCAATCCAGCTGTAACTCAACATTCCACAGCAGTACTGACAGTTCAACAACTGTTGATTATGCTCTTGTGTGTCTTGCATACTAATATACTAAAAGTCAGCAGAGTAATCATGATGGTCTTTTGTGTCTGCTCATTAGCAAGCCCCTGTTGGGTCCTAGCTCCTTCTCCCTCCCTGGCCCCAGAGAGGGTCAACCTCGGCTTCAGTACAGCCGTGCATCTGTCCCACCCCCTCTTGAAGCCCTCAACAGTGCCTTGCTTAACTAGACTACCGGGCAAGGCATTCAATGGCTCCACCACCCTCTCAGTGAAGTAATGCCTTTTACGTTCTCCCCTGTAGGTTCCCCCCCTCCTGCTTCCATTCATGCCCTCTGGTTGTGCCCCCTTGCTTTAACCAGAATATTTCTTTGGCTCTGCCCCTTTTAATCTGTTTCACATATTTGAATACCTCAATCATGTCCCCCTGTCTCTCCTCTCCTCCAGCAAATACAGCCTAAGGACTTCCAGTCCTTCATCTTTGGTTCTATCACTCATGGCCCTGATCATCCTGGTTGCCCTCCTCTGGATCCTCTCCAACAGTGCCATGTCCTTTCTAAGGTAAGGTCTCCAGAGCTGCACGCCATACTTAAGATGAGGCCTGATGAAGGCATTATACAGAGGTAGGATCACCTCACTCCTCCTGTTTGTTAATCCCCAGCTGTGCAGCCCAGTATCTTGTTTTCCTTTGCTGCCGATCTTCTGTAGTTCTCACTGTTGTTTATTCTGGTGTCTACCACCACCCCGCTGTCCCTTTCACTCGAAGTGACTTGCAGTGAGACCCCTCCCAGGGTGTATACATGCCCTGGGTTTCTGACACCCCAATGAAACAACCTACACTTCCCTGGATTAAACCTCAGCCTCCACCTGCTTGACCAACCCTCCATGTTATCCAGATCCCTCTGGACTGCCACTCTCACTTCCTCCCCATCAGCCAGTGCTCCCAGTTTTGAGTCATCTGTGAAGAGGTTCATCCTATTCCTAACTCCCATCCCTATGTTAGATACATAGACATTGAACAGGAGTGGTCCCAATACTGAACCTTGGGGCACCCCACTGAAGACCTTCCTAGGGGAGGAGACTATCCCACCAACCACCACCCTCTGTGTTCTATCTGTAAGCTAGTTTTCTACCCATCTAAGCAACTGTCTTTCTATCCTCCTCCCCGCCCCCGACTTTGTCATTAACCCGAACTGGGGTGCCAAGTCAAACGACTTACTGAAATCCAGATATAAGATGTCCACTGGTCTGTGTCTATCCAGGGTCCCCGGCACCCAGTCGTAAAATTCTATGAGGTTGGTCTGGCACGATCTCCCCGGGATGAAACCACACTGTTTGTCATCCATGTGCCCCAGCCTATCCAGCTGCCTCCCGAGCATCCCTTTGATGAAGCCCTCCATTAGTTTACCTACCACTGATGTTAAGCTGACAGGCCAGTAATTTCCCCTCTCCTCCTCATACTCTCCTTTGTGGATAGGCATCACATGAGCAACCCTCCAATCTTGGTGCACCCTTCCTGTCTTGAGAGAGACATTGAACAGCGTAGCTAGTGGAGCTGCTAGTTCATCTGCCAGTTCCTTCAGCACTCTTTGATGCAGCCCATCCATTCCTGGTGCTTTGTCAATTTTCATCGCCCATAGATCCTCCCTCATGATGTCCTCTGTGATTCCCCCCAACTCCCCTCAATAAGCCCTCAGCCCCTTCTGGTACCACAGCCTCTTCTGATCCTCTCATTTCCTCTGTCTCTCCTCTCCTCTCAGCTGTCCCCCTCCCTCTGGTTGAATGAATCCCATGTCTCCCTTCCTAAATACCAAAGCACAGTACTTATTTAGTACCTTTGCCTGCTCCCCCCTCCTAAGCCCATCCTTCCCCAGTTCTAATCCTGGAGATTTGTACTGTCCCTTCCTCTATTTCCCGTATGTATCTACAAAATCCTTTTCCACCTTTGGATATCCCTAGCCAGGTTGTGATCCATCCTCACCTTGGTTCCCCTCACCACCCTGGTGACCCTTCTAACTGACAACTCAGCCTCACTCTCTCCTTCCCCAGAGTGCTTTACGTGATGTAGGCAGCTTTCTTATCCTCACCGCTATTACCTCCCTGTTCCCCCAGCATGGCTTGTTGACTCTACTGTTTTTACGCCTTACCCTTGCACACAAGCTAGTAGCCTCCTGTAACTCTTTTTATATGGTCTCCCACAAGCTACCCACACCCATGTCTGGCCTGATCTGGCTCAAGCCCCATCACAGTATCCTGCCCATGCCCATAAAGTCGGCCCCCCTGAAATCCACTACTACTGTGTTTTTAGCAGTTGTCCTACCCCCTAGACACAGCAGAAACCAGACCGTGGCATGGTCTTCTCCTGCCACTGGGCTACACACCTCCAGACCCCTTATCTGGTTGCTGTCTGCAGGGACAACGTCCAGTATCCTCCCCCCCCAGTATGTTCCCCCATCTGTTGGACCAGAAAGGCATCCTGAAACACTTCCATCAGCCTCTGCTCCCTGGCCACCGCTGATGTCATGGTGTTCCAGTCTACCACCAGCATATTTCTTTCCCCCATGACCACCACCCTACCCTTTCCATGGTCACAGTGCCCCTTGATGTTCTCAACCAATTTTCCACCCAGTTCCTCATCCATTGCATGGTGTCTGTATACCACCCCTACTTTCAGTCTTTTGTCCCCCCCCGATTGTAGGGTTACCCAGATCGCTTCCGCTCCCCCTTCTGCCTCCTCCACTCCACTCACCAATATGCTATCCTTGACTATCAGTGCTACACCGCTTCCTATACCCACTTCTCTACCCCTCCTGAATATTGTGTAGCCTTCCAAGTTTCAGTCACAATTAATTCTTCTGGTTGGCCCGTGATTCCGTAATTGCTGCCACATGCGCTCATCCTTCTGCCAGCATCACCTGGTGCTCAGGCATTTTGTTGCCCATACTCTGGCATTGACCAGGACCGACCTCCACCCCACCCTTCCCTACACAATTGACTCGGCCTTGCACACTCCTTATGTGACCTTTCCTGCACAGCTTGCTCTTTGTGTACATTGGAGTCCCCTGCCCTCATTTGCCGCCCTATACCAGGGGCCTCGTTCAGTCATCCTGTTTCCAGTTCTTCATTAGTCCCTCCTCTCTTTACAAATTTAAACCCCACTTCTTGTGTATAAATTCAGCGAGTTTCAGTTTTAAGATCCTCTTCCCCTTGAGGTTAAGATGTATCATATCCCTAGCATATAATCCCTTATCATCCCATGTGTCCCTCCAGTCCATAGCCTTCTGCCCTTCACCAATCCCTGCACCTCTGATTCACACCTCTGAGTTTGTGCTTGTTCTCCCCGGATGCCCTAGGCACCGGCAGGAATTCTGAGAATGAAATTGAACTCCCTATAGAATGGCAGACTCTGGCCAGTTCCCAAAACCTCGCCTGGATTTCCAGATCGCTGTTCCATTCCAAATCATTTGTGCCCAGGTGTACTAGGAAATCATGGGATCCCACGTATTCCAGTGCTAATGAATATAGCTGTAATTGGACCTCGTGAATGGATAGTTCCGGAATGCGTTTAGCCCTGACCGTGCTGCTTTTACCCTCCTCTACTCCCTCCCAATGAATGCCTCTGGTCATGAAGTCCGCCAGCAGGATCACCTTCACCCCCAACATACTGGACCTTTTGACTCTTCTTGGCTCTTCCGTCCATCAACCACCCCCAGCTTACTCCCCCAACCCCCTTTAGTCCGGGGATCACTAGTCTGTGCGTATTCTACTCTGCTCTTCCTTCTGCATGTGGTTCCCAATTTACTGTTCTCCCCCTCTACCTCCTGGTTGGCCCAGCCGGCCTCCCCCCCGATCCACCCGGACTACCTTTTGGTGCCAGAATCCACAGATCTCCCTTCCCCTACACCCTTCTACTGCTTCCTTCCCTGCCTCCAACCACCCCTCCTGTCTTATTTCCACACTCCCTTTTGGCATAGTTCTCCCTACCCTACACTCCTCAGCCACATCGACCTTCCTAGAGTTCCCCCTACCACCCTCCTCCCTTTAGCTGACTTCCCCAGCCTGAGTGCCTGCTCGCCTTCAGTTCCCCCCTCCCCCAGTCCCCTTCACCTCTCTTTCCTTCCACCGCCTCCGGCTTACTGCTCACACTCTCACTGCCTGCCTACCCCCTCCTGTATCACTCCCCCTACTCCCACCCTCGGCATTCTAACCAAACCCTCTCTGACCACCTGGTCCCCCACCATCCTCCTCCTCCTCCTCCTCCTCTCTTGAGTACAACATGGTGTATCTGTTGCTAAGAGTGATGCCTTCCCCTGGCACGTTGTCTCCTACCCCCTCCCTCCATCGCTCCACCTAGTCCGCCCCCCTGCTGTGAGGTGGTTTCCATCCGTTGCTCGTATTACGATCTATTACTTCTGAATTTCCATTGGGCCTATGGCTACCAGCTCCCTGGGGTATGCTGTAGTGGCCTCACCTCCCTCCATGGGACCATTTCCTCACCTTTCACAACCCTCCCCCCCACATGAATCCTTCCAGTTCACTTCTGATCTCCTCTACCTCCCCCATTTCAGTTTTGAACACTAACTATACTCTTTCACTGTGATACTGCTTGTGATTGCATGTTCCTTTTCAGTATCTCACCATTGTCCACTGTAACAGCTTTCAAACTTAGGTTCTAAATCCTATCACCTAAGTCACTGGTTTATATACAAGACAGATGCTGACTTTCATGTCAGTGTAGTCCTGTATCCGTCATGTTGGACCTGCAGTCCGCACTGTAGCAAAAGGTCTTTGATCTGCCTTAATTATGCAAACATTCATTGAATCACTGATGGCCTGCAGTCATAATTTTGACTAAGTACTTATAGTCGGTGTGTACCATGGACTGTTGGTCCAGTGCCACAATGATGTGGGCGACACAGTTTTGATGCTTGCACATTTCATGGCAACATCTTTGATGCTACCATCCGCAGCTGACAAACTAAAGTCTTCCAATGACAGCACAGCATCCTTGTATCTCAATATGTGTGTTGCATGCGCTATTACACCATCTATCTACTCCACAATTTGTTGGATAACTGGAGTTTGCAACTGTATAACTTGCATCTCCCTGTCCTATGTGCACGTTCATTACATCAGGCACTTTGACTCCCCTATAGGCCATGGATAGCACAGACTATTCCATTTATACCAACCCTGTATTTGCAACATCATTGCGCCCCAATTTTATATTTTATTTTAGACTAGGAAAATGTCTTGGTCTGTGTCTGCATGCAATGCAACGCTACTAAGTCTCCAATGTTGTTTCACTGTGTCCTGTGCTTAGAGCACTAGAAATGGAAATCATTGCAACACACCACTCTGGTACGTTACATCCCTTCTCTATGTTGGCCATAGTTTTGGCCCCTTTGTTTCCACCACAATTTCACTACAATTGCTTTGGCAACAACTCTATGCGATAATGTTGTTAACTCTAAACATGTTCTCATTTCGTTTTTTCAGGTAGCCTTTCATGTTCCGTTTGTCAGCACAACATTATAAAACAAAATGGAGACTCCAAAGGCAAGTAAGCGTGGAAGACCATGGACAGTCACAGATTCGGCATGCAAAAGACAGAGGAAAATGAATGACATTCAGCGCAACAAGTGCCTGATCTCCATTGGTGATCAACTGTCTCGTTGGCTCACACTGAAACATACACTCAACTTCAAGTTCCACTCTGATGTGGCGCGTGTACTGCTTGACATGTGAGTGACTACATTCATCAGTTTGCATGTACGACTTTTTCAACAAACTCCATTTAATAATAAGTATGATCAATGTCATTTATGTTCTCCAATGCAGTTATGATGGTATGAACGTGCAGCGTACACATGGCCAACAACACATCTCCGCTATTATTAACGACACAGCTGTCTGCAAACTCCGTGGACAACGTTGGCTAGATACGAGAACTCAATTACTCCTAATAACCCCAGTATTAGCAACATACAGTCATTGGAAAGGCAAGTGGCATGCATGTTGTCAGAACTTTACTATTTTTTAGGAATCCATGTAGTATTATAGGGTTGAAATGGAACCTCTGTCTGATGACGCGGTTTGTCTACCAGGAAGTCCAGTGAGAACCATGGCACAACACTTTGGATACACGGAAACTCACTGCAACAGTGATGGGTTTCTATATATGAGAATTTCTCAGTGAGCTCTCTGTAATTAGTGGTTGTGGTAACACCACAATGCAGGCTTTAGATTGGCCTGTTCATTCTATAATGTTAGTGTTGTTATACTTACATTTCTATCTTTCTTACAGGTGTGTTGACAATGATACCAAGGATAAAACCTATCATGCGGATATCCTGTGCAATTCTACCACTTTGTCTGAGGCCACAGACTTTGGGGAGGTATCGGGGTAAGTCTATGTAAAGTCAAGTGAGCAAAGCAACAGAACTGCATAGTAAACAGGGAGGAGAGGAGTCGCTGTGGGTCACCCATGGAGACTTGAAATGGCACCACTATCCACTCATGTTGTATATAGATCCCCGTGTCATGGAAGAATCTGTGCTAGCAAATGGTAGAAGGCATCCTTACGATGGCAGTGGTGACGCATCAAAACCGCCATCACCGAGGAAACCAGCCTTTGTGTGAAGGTTGTTAAACAAATAAAACAAAAGAAAAAACACTATGGTTATCAAAAGAATTGGCAGGCAAGGTTAGGGAGAAAAACATAGCATTCAAGACGTATAAAGAAACATAGAAGGAAGCAGGATAGAGAACTGGTTATTATCAGAGCAAAATCACTAATGTTATTTACTCTTACTTTACAGTATTCATGATCTGGCTGATGCATCTTTTGCAGTAGATGCCAATGGCCTGTCAGATGAGGTTGCTGCGACTAACGAAGCAATCACAGAGCATGAAACACATGCTGCACAGGACATTAACAGTGAGGATAGCATTTCGGATACCGAACTTGCAAAGTCTCTTGTTGACCAAAACAAGTTTATTGTGTACTACAATAACTTGCTCGACCTTGCAAAAGCATATGTGCCCAACTCTTGCAGTTCTTGTGGACGTGCACTTAGTATCCATTCGAGGACTAGTGGATCATGCCTTACGCTGACATGGGTAGGTATGTCCTACCTTATGACTAGGCCATCAACTGCAAATGAAAAACAACTATTGTGAACACTTACTTACAGTACATTATTTTATTTCAGGTCTGCATAATTAAACATGTTGAATTTAAATGGACAACTCGGCCACAACTCAGACATGGATTTAATGCGGGGGACTTAATGATAGCAAGCCCCATCCTCTTGTCAGGGAATAGTTATGGGAAAATATCCCTGATGTTTAAATTCCTCCACCTGGCATTGATTAGTCCTTCCTCCTCCTTTCGATTCCAAAAACTGTATGTTGTGCCGGTTATTGAGAATGTATGGGAGGAAATGGAGGCCAATCTTCTCGCTGCATGATCAGGAGAACAGGTGGTAGTGATGGGTAAAACATTACAGTCGTTGATTCATTGAACACGATTTTTCTGATGCATAAGCAAATTGTAATCACAGTATGTGGTTTGTTGCCACATGATGACTCACAGTTGCATCTCTCTTTTCTTTGATAGGAGATGGTTGAATGGACAGTCCAGGCTATTCCGCACAATATTGCACTTATACGTGCATGGACTATGACACTAAAGAAATAATTTCAGTGAAGATTGTTGATAAACGTGAAACTGGCCTCAAGTCACCAAATATGGAGACACTCGCATTCCGACAGTCACTGGATGCACTCCAGAGACACAATTGCGTTAACTGAGGTTGTGACCGGTTCCCATTTCAAGTCTAATGCGTGAGGATTACTAACTTATGTATCATTTTATTTATGTGATATGCCAGGAAGGTCACAGTAGACAACGAGTTTCATCACACTGTGTGTGTCCGGGGAAGTGGGTGACTTGTAAGGCATTCAATTAAACATTATCAATGGAACGGTACACAATTCAGTTATACAGGCAGTTCAAGACATCGTATTTGCAGTCAAATCAAGAAACGGTATATGGTTCCAATTATGCATAGGGTATGGCACAAAGCAGCAAACAACTGAAGAATACTACATGGCTGCACGACATGAAGGTTGCTATGTATATCACAATCCAGACGAGTACCGAAGGTCTGCAAAATCAGTAATAGCATACCTACTACAGTCCTTTAAGATGCAAAATGCTCTTCTCATTTGCAGTCCACGGATACATAATTGTGTAATGCTGATTAGATAGCGGAAAAACAATAAGTTAAGTGAAATTCTGTGGGGGGGGAATGCCACAGTTTATACAGTTTGTCTGTGAAGGCGGCAGTGCCGACAGTTATTGTACTGTGCTGCACATCACATGTACGTTACTCTGAGTACCTCAATGAATGAGTGTATTTGTCGATGGCACCGGTATGCTAAAGCTGAGATCAGTATTGAGTGCACAAACTCAACAGTTGCAGACAAATTTAGCACAGTGGAGTAGACGCCTGTTATCAAGGGTAGGCGGTGTAGCGCAGTTGATTATGGCTGTGACCTGAAAACCTGTAGACCAGTGTTTGAATCCCACAGCACCCACTTGCATACCGTGTGACCCTGAGCAAGTCACTTATAGTCCCTGCGTTATCTGGTGGCACCTGTAAAAAATATTGAGACTTTAACAAGCAAGGAGAGTAAATGATAGTGTTGTCTGCATTCATATGAATTGAGGTAGATATGCAGACAGACGGCAAGTCAGATATAACAACATACAAGAGTCTGTGTCACAACATTCATCCATGCTATGCCCCAGTGTCACTGTTAAGGGGTGAGGGAGTGGAAATTGCTACTGTGACTGTGATCTACAAACCAAGGTTGTCACAGAAACCGGTTGTGGAATTGGACAACTATCCTTCACCGTGGATCTGATATACTGTAAAAATATTAAGCAGTGGCATAGGGTAGAAGAAGGTGGTGGAACTAGGAGTTGATGAAGGTGTAGGGGGGTTAATTGAGTGAAAGACTAGACAAAATGTTGAGTGCTGTTTCGGCTTCTTTGCATGGTTGAGGTACAGAAGTCTTCTACAGACAATCTAGTGGTGTTCTGTCATTTGTTGCAAAGCAGGCATTACTTGTTGTAGTCTTTCTTGAACTTGGACATGTTGAATCTATAGCAATCATACTTTATTTACTATACAGTTGTTTGGCTGATACGTGCTTGTGAAACTAATGTTATTCTTGAAGGTAATCAATACCCATCTGTGAAACACTCCTTTGACATCTGGAATGGTGCCAGAAATGTTGGGAAACGCATTATCGCTGTAAGTGACTGCCCAATCAACCCTGCTGCAGATAAAGATACGTAACTTAAACTTATTGGTGGTAATGTTTGATACTTCATTTCTATTGTTACGTTGGTACACAAGCAGAATGCAAGGTTTTATGGAAATGGTGCCGTGATATTGTTAACACTTTCTGGCAGGAATCCGATAATTACCACGATTTTATGATATGTTACAGATTTTGGTTTCACTGTAGCAGTCGTGTTGCTGTGCCACTCTCACGAGGTTAGTGTAACATTTTGCCATATCTCTTGCAGGAGTGCTGGGTTGGTATTTGCCACCACTTGGTGAATGTGCATGAATGGGAACTGGGTAGTGGCCAAGGTGTCGGTGTGTGCAGCCATTCAGAGCTTGAACTCCCACGTGACAAAGAATGGCTGATTCCATCATCACCAGCACATCGTGAACTGTGTAAAGTGCTTTTCAGCAAATGCTTCATGGCATCTATGCCTTACTATATTACATTCAGGTACTAGTCATCATGCATTCAATGTGAATGGTGGCTGTGACCATCGTGCACTGTCAAACTGTGTTGCTGTGTAAACCCTTCTGAATGATTCACACCTACTGTATCTAATCATTTACAGGAGCATCTACCAACTGGAACAGTTCCAACAGCACATACTGATGTATTCTTCTAAAAGATACGCATATACATTTCCTCATAGGTGCGGAAGCAGGGGGCAGGAGGCGGCTGCCCACCACTTCTGTGCACCAGAAGATTGCCCCTATACTGCAGGATGGAATTAATTGTTGCGTGACACAACAGTATTGCTTGCCTTTGCTCTGTCCTAGCTCCTTGCCTTTGAATCTGCTGTGCCGCCCGCCCCACCCGCCCGCCACTAAAACTTAAACAAAAGAAACTGACACCTGGTGCCTGTGTTATTAAATGCCTCAGCCAGCAGAGACAAGTTGCAAAGTGGTAAAACGGTAGAACTTAACACTGACTTCTTAGTTTTTTTAATTATATTCATTCAAGGCAGGCAGCTCGGCAGCAGCTTTAACACCTCTGTCTAGTCATCTCCCCACCTCTTTGTTTTTGTGCCTCAGAGTCAGGAGGGACGACAATTGACAAATACATCACTTAGCACCCATTTAGCCATCCCAGTAAGCCATTAGACAGCCCTAGCCCACCAACTGCCAGCCAGATAACTGCACAGCATTCCTAAGGTAATAACAGGTGGGTTTAACTACTTTATTCATCGGTGCCTCTCAACAGTTTACACATTTAAAAGTAAGGCGCTTCAGCTTTTTTTTTTAAATGTCCCGCAGTCGCAGAAGAGCTAAGTTCCGAGATCCCTGCCCCCCCCCCGACCGAGAAAGAAGTGAGAGAGCGAAGTTAACCAGGGCAGTAGCCGGGGGTATAAAAGTATCACACACACATCCCCAAATCCCATTTCGCTGACTCCTTCTGGGTTGACTTGAGTGTTGTGGAGTCGGACTCTGGACTTCACTTACTTTGCTGACAGCTGACTGACTTGATGCAGGCTCCGGCTCCGCTTTGGCTTCAGACAAGTTTAACTTTTTCTTCAGTTCAAGCGACTCGACTCCTGGCTGCTGGCGCTGCTGACTAATTAGTAAGTTCAATGCCCAACTATGTACTCGGTAGTGCTGATTTATTAATTACATTTTTTTGTGCTCGCGTTTGTTATTGTCTTGATTTTCCTGTTCTGCTGCGGCTGCCTGGAGCCTCTGCTCTGCCTCTGACCACCAGTCATCATGACGGCCCCCAGGCAGGCTGTGCTGCTCAGGATAATACTACCGTTTTTTAAATTTTAAAACGTTTTACCCTGAGTTGGCCCAGCTTCTGTTTAAATAAGTCCGTGCACACTACTTCCTCTAAAATGTCAGCCTTATCCAGTCCGGTAGGGGATTTGTAGTCACTTAAGTTAGGAAACGGAATTCTAACGAGTAACTCTACCTTGGGCCATCCAACATGTGCTCTACTGTACAAAATGGCAACACACATATAAATAACCTATTTGGAGCACTGCATGCATGAGAAGCAGTTGAGGTGTGGTTGAGAGGCTAAGACAGGACTGATCGAGGACATACTCTGGCTGCATATTTTTGTATGACGCATGCCATATTTGATTTGCACAATGGCATGGGTCTGTGTAGTGAAACAGTTGTCTTTGCTATTATTTCAAGGGAATTGCAATAGTCTGTTTGTTATTTATTTACAACTTAGTTATTGACTGGGAGATGTCCACTGAACTGAAGCTCATTTTCGGGTGTCACTTGGGCAAGGGGAGACTAAACAGGGGAGGAAAAACATAAAATAAGCAGTGAAAGATGACATGCAGTAAAAGCTGGGTTACAAAGTTAAATCAGCAAAATTGTAATATAATTAATTGAATGTATACGGAAGGTACAATATACAAAAAAGTTAGTATAATGCAAAATGTACAATACACAGTTCAGGCACAAGAAATGTGGTATCAAATAAATTAACTGCATTTATATTGAAAATACAGCATGACCATATACACTCTGGAGGATGCTGAAGTTGCTTTCACTCAGCATCTTTAATGGAAAGGGAAACCCAAGAAAAACAAAGCGGGGAGGGAGGGCAGATCTGAGAATATTCTGCTCCATGAATCTTTGCCGAGGCGTGGTGCAGTGTCAGCTCGCTAAGGGCTTGGGATCAGTATGTCTCAACAGTGGGTGTGAAAAATGCTTTGGGCTACCTCTTGCGTGACCCAAACCTCATCATTCATTTATGTCAAACCAGTGTGTAGGGAGCAGCACCTGCACTGAGCAGCAGGCAGGGTGAGGAGCACCACTGTCAGCAAAACCTGGGGATGAAGGAAGGGAATGGCAGCCAGAATGAAATTGCACCAGAGAAAATCTTGCTAAGGCATAGATAAAATAATAATAACACTTGTAAATATTTCCCAGTTCTGCACCTGGCTTAGGATAGTAATCCTCCACAGTGCTGGCTAAGCAGAAGTTAATTGTCTGTCACTCATGCTACTGTAGGGATGCTAAGGGAATTGCCCCTGAACCCAATACCCCGAGTGCTGCAAGGATTGTTAGGTGGATACGAGAACACAAGTTATGAACTGTTCAATCGGATAAAGCCTGGATATTTTTCGCCGTCTGAGGCAGGTAATGATGATCGTGCGACAATTACCCACACTATCTGCATGTCAGCAGGAGTAGGGAGTGGGATAATTTGCACTGGGCCAGGTAAAGATGATCATGTGGTAGTCACCTACGCCGCACCACCTGCATGTCAGGAGGACGGGGTAGGAATAATCTGCACTGGGGTAGGTACTGATGATCACGTGACAGTTACTTGGATAAGTTGAATTATTTGTTCAACATGTCTGACTAAGAAAAGAATGCTAAGCCATTTCCAGGTGAGACTTGGAGGAGGGGATTAGGGGCACAGGGTAATAATACAAATACAATAAGAGAAAAGAACTACAGTCAATAGTAATGTGAAAAAATATTACTTTGGCAATAAAGTGGCAACTAATGATATGCAATAAGAGAAGTTCAGAAACAGCCATTCTGCAGCAATACAGCTGTGCAAAAGTCACAGTACAGTGGCAAATAAGAACCAGTTAGCTGTGGGTGTAAGGAGGATGCATGGAGATGCAGCAGAGGCATTTGCAAAAGAAGAGGATTATGGGTAGTTGGACAAGGAATGGTGAGTGGGACTAAGGACAGGAGGAGACATCAGCAGTGAAGTCAACAAGCAAGGTCTTCAGAGTGAAGGGAGATAAAAGAGGGAGCAAGTGGTGGAGAGGGACTTATTCCAGAGAGAGAGAGAGGAGTGAGAATGAAAGGAAGCCTGACCAGAAGAGACTCTTCCCAGAGGAAAAATGGGCAGGATTCTCAGAAATTCATTTCTCCCATGCCCCACCTCTTGCAGAATTGTATGAGAATCTCTACACAACTGACATCTTTTCATCTTTCTGTGTCAGCCCACACAGCAAGACAGCCAGACCCTTGGTGCACCTCCCATATAGTCGGTCAATACCTATGCTTCTCCCAGCTGGTCAGCATCTTTTATGCTTTACTCCCTACCCCCTTGTCAACTGCCTGTGGACCTTATAAATATATGTATATAATATAAACAATAGTTGCATTTTTTAAGTATCTATTAATTCTTGTGTACACATATGTAATATATGAGTTACCAACAACTGCATTAAAGAGCCTGCTGCTACACTGTAACTGTCCTCCCCAAGACCCACTTGAAAACTAGGCTCTTCAGCTTAAATGTGGATTTCTGGGTGTGTAAAATTCTAAATAAAGTAAATAAAAATCTTTCTCCATTGATAACTATGAGAGTACTACTACCTAGAGATAGCAGTTCCCCCTACTGCAGATCTTTAGTGGAGAGTTCCGTCAGGTAAACTTTTCTAGTATGGCCACTGGGTTTTACAAATATGTGAGTTATTTAAGCAATAAGGCACAACAGGGTGTGGGTTATTGGGGATTTACCCATGCCTTGTGTGGTGTATCACGAGGCGCAGCCGAGTGACTTAACCACACAAGAAGTGGGTAAATCACCCAATAACTCATACCCTGGAGTGCCTTATTGCGATTATACAATGGACCCTTGTGTAAAATACATTTAAAATGTGTTTAATCATGATTTTTATAAATGCCATTTCTCAGCCGTGGGTTATGCAGGATTTACCCACAGTCATGTGTCATGTTTTAACCAATGAGGTTACAGGCTTTTCATACACCATTGTATAATAGAATTTTTGCCACAGACAGGAACTATAGCACAACAGCCTTTTAAAAAGTTTGAAACTGAGAGCAGGGCCCAGCCTGAGAAACATATTTACATCGCATTGTCTCCAGCCTGAGTTTTGGGATAGTTCAATTTTAGATGAATTAGAAGAAGGATCATGTGTGTAGTTAACTCTCGTTACACTAGTCTCTGAGTCCTATCGGACTCTGTAGATCTTTACCTGTTACCCAGATAGAGGCACCCTGAAATATTTTTTCCTCATGGGGATGGTGGGAGTGACATTGTTAGTAAATCATATATTTTGATATGGAAGCACTGTAATGTTAAATGATGTCATAAAATGGGTTCCCAGGGAACCAACCCAATATTGCAGTTGTAGGGCTGATACTCATTATACCAGTAAATTAGGTTTAAAAAGAGACTCGGGTCTCTTGGGGGCCAGTCAAGGAGGGAGGATTGATCATCCTCAGAGGATCTTGCATCCCTCTGTTGGTCTGCCACCCAGCAGAGGCTGGATGGCAGCACAGTCAAGACACGCACTTGGGGAATTGTAAAGAAACTTATGTGTTTTTGTCTATTTACTAGTCGGCCCCTTGTGTTGTCCCTCTCTCCTGACTCCGAGTCCTGGTCGGGTTGGTCTGGTGCCCCAGTCCCTGCAGTGCTGCCTCGAAAAATAACAGTATGGTTTTTATTATACGATAATTATTCAATTGCAGTAGTACCACAGGGGTGGTGTATCTAGCAGTTTGCAAGTCATTGTTTAGCCTTTTATGTGGGAAAAACAAAGTGTATGTTAAAGATAAGAACAGGAGAACATCAGTTTGATTAGAAACAACAGTGGTTTTGGAAAAACTCCAGCAGCCCACATTGTAGAGACGAGAGGGACAACGGTGAACACTGTTTTCTGTTTTGTGGCATTGAAAAAGTCAGTTTGGGACTGAGGGGTGGGGATCTAGAAGCTAAACTTAGTGAAACAGAAGCCTTTTGGATTTATACATTGGGTGGGTTGAGAAAACCAGGACTCAGTGAGGGCATTGATCTTGCAATATTTTTGAAGAAATAAATCCTTTAAAGGTTATTTTTAAAACACTTCTGGCTTCATGTTTCCCATAATAGAATGTTTTCTTTTGGCCTTTACATGCTTCAATAATTGTTGGAAAATAATTCAAATATTTGGTATAAATTGGGCCTTTTTTATACAATTACTCAGCAACATTTTTAATAAATCTGACATACATTCTTTTGACAAGAGGGTGTGGGTTATGCAGTGCTTAAAAAACATACCCTACTCTAGGGGTGGACAGGAGCCACGAGGCAAACGTGAGTTATTAGAGCCCAACCCATAACATCCTCAAGTGTGCCACCAAATTGATAAAAGGGGTATGTTGGTTTTCTTTTTATGTATAAAAAAGGATTAGGAAGGGCCAAAAACCGCTGTCTTCTTGTGAGTTTCTTTAGACCCGGTAGGGTCCTTTTGGAGAAAGGTCACCTGGGAAGTACAGTTTAATACAGGGAGTGGTGGCAAAGAAAAAAGAGAGGTATTGCCATCCCACGTCAATCCTGAATCGATTGGATTCTTTTCTTTATCAAAGGAAGCAGCTCTTCTCAGCTGCATTCTTTATTTATTGTTACATCCTCCACAGGAGTCCACAGCTTTGACTAGCAACTTGTATTTCTGTCTGAGCAAGCAAGCTAGGAGCCTTCCTAGGCTGTACTTATTTTTATTTCACAAAATGATGGTGGTGGTGGTGGGTCGGGGAAGAAAGTCAAGATCACAGAATGGCAGCATAGAGTAAAAGAACAAATTGCCACTCTATTTCTAGCTACCCATATAATAACACAACCCACTGTTACCAAGAAGGGCTGCAGAGCTGCTTCTTCAGAGGAAAAACTAAACACCTAAGGCAGCTCATATTTCCTAGTTGGGCTAGCCCCCTGCCACCTCCACACAACTGGGTCCAGACCTTGGCCTTGCTTCATTTTTGCCAGATAATAAATCTAACCTTAGTAGCCTAAGCCTCTTGACAGGGGGCACCAGGTGTGTAACAGGTTGTAATAAATGGGGATCGGGTCCTATCAGCAGGAGGGTTTGGAGATATCGGCATCACCTTTCATCTGTTGAACCTGGGACTCTAGGAGAAGATCCCACTCGATCCAAATAAGTTGCATTGCCTGGACGGGACCTGCACTCTACTGTCTGCTGCTGTGCTAGTTCAGGTAAAACACAAATAACATCAGTTTCTTTCTTATTAACTGCATATTCTGCAAGGCAAGGGTTGCTCAATTCTGTGCTGTTTTTATATGTTTATACTTCTATTTTTTAGCTAAAACAAAAATTCACAATTCAACAGCCAGGAGGTGTATGTGTGTGTGTGTATGTGTATATATGTATGTATGTATGTATGTATATAAATATATATGTGTGTGTATGTATGTATGTATGTATTATAGCTCCCCCAGTTTCATGTTTAAAAAGTCAGACATCAGCATCACACTGTCAATAATTTGGGCCTACCACCGCCCCTCAAGTGCCCCCCAAACCAGCAGTTCACTGAAACAAAGTGCAGCGTCAGAAACAGGCATGGATGCCCATACACTATATGGAATAGTGGATTGCAACTCTATGCACGACCAGTGTGTTGTGCCATCTGAGGGATTAGATTCCCATGGACCCCTCAAGCATCACTCTCAAGGTCACAGGGTATCAAAACCGCTCAGTGCCACAAGACACTGGTTGTGCATAGTTTCCCATCCACTATCCCATGTATAGTGACAGACTGAATTACTTATTGTACCAGGGTGTGCAATGTGTTATTTTTTTAGTAAGAAAAAAACCCTGCAGTAAATAAAACTTACACTTTTCTGCTTTCAAATGAATGTAAATGGGTTTGTGAACTTGGGGAATAGGCATCAAATCAGTGGCAAAAAGCTATGCAGGCCCTTCACAAAGCCAGCAGCAGACTTGGGCACAGGGCTGTAATAACCTCAGTTGCCTTCTGCTAAATGCCTATGCCAGTGCCACTATCTTGTATAAGTGACATGCATTATACAGAGTGACATGGTCTACTGGAAAGCAGCAGTCACAGTGTGTGAACAAAGAAGAATTAAAAAAAAATAGATAAATACGTAATTGTGCCCTCTCCAGCAGTTGTCATAACACTTGACAGTGTGGGAAGGAGGGAGGAATAAGAGATCCCAAGAGAGGTTAAAACAGGATGAAGAAGACCTAGGGGAAAATAAGCAAGTTAGTGAAAGAAGACTAAAGACATAAAGAATGGTTAATTTATTTATTTATAAATTTTAACATGACAGTCTCTTGAGCAAAATCTCTTTTTGAAGGTAGACCTCACCAAAATAGTCAGAAAGCGTAATGGCCTGAAAGCATAAACACTGTTTTTCTTTTTGTAACATCAGTGATTGTCCAATAAAAGGTATCACACCACCATTTAGGGTTGTGGATGCATGGAACAGCCTTCCGGAGGAGGTTGTGGAGTCAAAAACAGTGGAGGAATTCAAGCATGCATGGGACAGTCATAAGGCAATTCTAGAGGGTGGGGGTAGGAAGAAGTAGGCTGCTGGTTAACTAGGATCTGCATCTTATCCATTAGGTAGGGAAATGGGCAGACTAGGTGGGCCAAGCGATCCTTATCTGCCATCAAATTCTATGTTGCTATGTTTCTATTTACTTCTAGATCTACTTCAAAGTAAACAACTTAAATCTTTATTGGTCAATGATGTGCTGAATATGAAATACAGAGCATGGGTGCCATTTGTATTCATTTATACAAAAATGAGGTGACAGCAGCTTGTTTTCTGATGTGTCCTGGGGGAAAAAGAGTTAAATGCGTATTTTACAGAAAACTGCACAATCAGTGTATAATGGGTATGTTTTTAACCCTATTTCTTGTGGAACATGAGTTCTGGTTTAGTTTGCTGTATAACAACATGCAAGTCAGTCATAACTATTCCCACTGTTGACTGGTCTGTTTCTCTGTTAAATACAGCCATTCTTGTAGATCTGGCATCTGGGAGCACTAGGTTTGACAGACCAATATAGCATCATTTTCACTCTAGTACCAGTTGTTATTTATTTTGTTTTAGTTAACAGATCAGCCA
This sequence comes from Neoceratodus forsteri, assembly GCA_016271365.2. Classification (NCBI taxonomy): domain Eukaryota; kingdom Metazoa; phylum Chordata; order Ceratodontiformes; family Ceratodontidae; genus Neoceratodus; species Neoceratodus forsteri. Next base: position 56,482,986 of record JADMNL010000033.1, read on the forward strand.
CACTAGGCTGAAGACCTATTTTGAGGTGTGCCATCAAATCGGACAATAAACAGTTCGCGCTGGCTGACACAGCTTGTCATAAAAATACTGCCAGTTTATGTACAGATATGTACAAATATATACATGGCTGAAAATGTTGATTAAAATAATCTTCTAGTTAAAACCTTAAAGCATAGCATTTACTAGGAGATTGTGCAAGTAAGTGTTTTAATTGTTCTAATTGCTTGGATTGCCAGGACTGACATCTCAGAAATCTAGGGAGCCTTATTTGCATTAAAAAGAAATGATGATGTACAAATGTGTCTGTAAACTGAGCTGGGTATGAAGAAGGTGGCTGTAAGAGTGCTTAGAATGATTAATTATTCATGTTGTTTACGTAGTGTGGCACTTGTTTGTGGTGGCATTGGCAGACAATGGCATGGAATCTGAATTGCATATTGGACTGGAGTATGGCACTGATGTGTTCAGGGGTGGTAAATGAAGTTGGCATTCTGCATGACTTGTGTGAGAAACCACTGTGAGTGGTATAGGGAGCGTTGTTAAAAAGCAGTACCACTATGTCAAAGTTCTCCCTGTGGGCACTGTTTATAAAAAACCTGAGGTTTGATGTGATTCTCATATTAAAACAGTTCAGTTTTGGGTGAATAGCGTATAGTGCTTGCATGCACTGAACTTTGGCCTTTCTCTGTGCCCATCCTTGGTTGAAGAGCCAGGCAGTGATAGAGAATTGAGGACCCAGCAGCAAGGGGAGAAAGCATTTCAGAGAAGGAGGAGTTGGGGAAGTTGGGGGGCATTTGAACATTCTGTGAGTTGCAGCTGCTGGGAGAGGTTGTCTGATATGTGACATATGGGAGGAGGAGTCAAATTTCCCAATACTGAATCATGAACAAAAGCCCAGCCATTGTAACTGTTGGGCAACTGAGCACAAACTGTGGCTTAAAAAAATAATAGTTTCATTGTCAGTACCAGCCAAATCATGCATTATAAATTTTATTGGACACTCATGTCTTGTACAATAGTGGTGCAGTAAACAAGCATTTTGATGCATGGATCACTAGCCAAGAATATCTAATTAAAGTAGCCCCAGTAGTTGAGGATAAATATTAACTCTTGACAAAGATGGGGGAAGGGGGAGGGGGAGGAAGGGCAGAGGGGTTATTGCTAAGCTCAAAGGAGAAAAGAGGGCATGTGAGGAGGAGGACCCTGTAAAAGCATCTATCCTAAATAGATACTTTTGCTCAGTATTTACTGAAGAGAAGGTAGGGCAGGGCCCACAGCTCAGCACCATGGACACAGGGGGAAGGGAGGTGAGCACTACTCCCTTCACAAAAGAAAGGGTCCTACAAGAGCTTGTTAAGCTCAGGGTGGACAAGGCAATGGGACCTGATGGCATACATCCCAGGGTACTAAAGGAGCTAAGGGTGGAGCTAGCAGAGCCATTAGCAGAACTGTTTAGTGAGTCTCTGAGCACAGGAGAGGTCCCAGAAGACTGGAGAAGGGCTCATGTGATCCCGCTCCACAAGAGTGGTAGCAGGGAGGAGGCAAGGAACTACAGACCAGTCAGTCTTACCTCAGTAGTGGGCAAGATTATGGAAGCACTGCTTAAGGAAAGGATAGTGCAACACCTGGAATCCATAGGGGCACAGGATCCAAGACAGCATGGGTTTACAAAAATCTCATAGATTTCTTTGACTGGGTAACCAGAGTGGTGGACCAAGGGGGGCAGTTGATGTCACCTACCTTGACTTAAGCAAAGCTTTCGACACTGTTCCACATAGAAGATTGATAAATAAGCTGGGTAGACTCGGGGTGGGTCAGAAGTTGGTCAACTGGGTGGCAAACTGGTTGACGGACAGAAAACAGAGAGTGGTGGTAAATGGTATACAGTCAGAAGAGATGCAAGTCACAAGTGGGGTACCTCAGGGATCAGGCCTGGGGCCAGTCCTCTTCAATATCTTCATTAGTGACATTGCAGATGGACTAGAGGGTAAGGCTCGTCTGTTTGCAGATCACACCAAGATCTGCAAGAGAGTAGATGATCCAAATAGGGTGGGCAGAATGAGAAGAGATCTGGATAAACTAGAAAAATTGTCAGAAGAGTAGCAACTGGGATTGAATGCAAAGAAGTGCAAGATCATGCACATAGGGAAGAGAAACCCTAAAGCTACCTATAGGCTGGGAGAGGAGTTGCTGGCAGTCACAAAGGAAGAAAGAGACTTGGGCATCATCATCACCGATGACCTGAAATCATCCAAGCAGACCTCTAAAGCAGTAGGTAAGGCTAGGAGGATGTTAGGGTGTATTAGTAGGGGTATCACAAGTCAGAAGAGGGAGGTAATAATCCCTCTTTACAAGACACTGGTTGTCCTCATCTGGAGTATCATGCAGTACTGGAGGCCACACCTCACAAGGACATTAACCAAATTGAGGCAGTCCAGAGAAGGGCAACCAAATGGTGCAGGGACTGCATCAGAAGACATATGAGGACAGATTAATGGAGCTCAATATGTATTCCCTTGAGCAAAAGGGAGAGAGGTGATATGATCGAAACATTCAAACACCTTAAGGGCATTAACAATGTGAAAGAGTCTAACATGTTTAAATATAAGAAAAATAGCAGGACAAGAGGACACAGCATGAGAATAGAGGGAGGCCGATTAAGGGGGAATGTGAGGAAATTCTTTTTCACAGAAAGAGTGGTGGATGCATGGAACAGCCTACCTCAGGAAGTGGTGGCTATGAATACAGTGCAGGGCTTCAAACAGGCATGGGATAGGCATAAGGGAGCAATACAGACACATATGGATAGATAGGTCATTGACAGTGTAAAGGTATGTGGCACATTCATAAGGTAGAAAAAATGGGCAGACTGGATGGGCCTTGCGGTCCTTATCTGCCATCAACCTCTATGTTTCTGTTTCTATATAAAAAATGTTTTTTAGCCATAGACATTTCATCGCTAGCATGCTTAGTAATGTTCATGCTGCAGTGCCTTATCAGAAGATGGTAATCAGATGGGTTGACTAAACTGTATACACAAAATTCTTTCTCAGAGCCTGCACGGTCAGTGTCATTGCATTCAAATATGCCATGGTCTGAGAGATGAAAAAGGCAGATGGAGAAACAACTGGCTGATATTGCTGCCAAGATGCCAAGAAAACTAAATTGCTGGTTTGGGAGTGCCCAGATACCAGTATCTTCAGAGCATGTAAGGGACATCGCTGCTGAGAATAATACCACTGACACTGCCACAAGCACTGCAGCTGTCAGCTGTACCGGTATTGTAAGTGACAATGTAACTGTGCATACAGCTTCGCTGCCAATGGCTTTGATAGAGTCAAATGCAGCCATGTTGGTTTCAAATGCTGCATCAGTGCCAGAAATAACATGTTCCTTGCCTGATGAGGATTTTCCTTCAGCTGCTATTCCAGTGCCCCTGCATAGTAAGGCCTGCTCTGATACAGAAAACAGAGCTGCACAGCTGTTCCACATGAATAGCAATAGCGATGGCAACATCGTGCATGTCTCTGAGAATACCCAGCTCACAGTAGTTGACCCAATGCCTGAATCTGCTGTCTCTTTGTTTCTCCCCTCCTGTTCTGAGAATACCTGGGTCACTGCAGTTGAAGCAGTGTCTGAATTTGCTGTCTCTTTGTCTCTCCCCTCCTGCTCTGAGAAAACCTGGGTAACTGTAGTTGAACCACCAGTGTCTAAATCTGCTGTCTCTTTGTCTCTTCCCTCCTGCTCTTCTGTTTGTTGCCACAATATTAACAGTGTTTTTCAACCAAGCAGTGTTATAGACACGTCCATCAAACAAGTCATTCTGTGAACCAATGGGAGAACTGAAACAAGAACTTGTCAAACACAGTGGTTTTCATCTTTCAGCTGGCTAACCTACTGTGTTTCAAAAGGATGTGTATTCTGCTACTACTGTCAGGCAGCAGTGGAAAGAAAACTAATCACAGGCAGTCGTGGTGAAACGACCTTCGTTTCATCAACATTTAGTGATTGGAAGAATGCAATTGACAAATTTAAGAAACATCAGACATCATTATTCCACCGTGAAGCAGTTGAGAAGTATACTGCATTCAACAACACAAGGATGAATGTTGGTGCTCAGCTCAGCCAGCATCTTGCACAGGAACAGGTGAGAAACCGAGAAATGTTCCTGAAACAGCTAAATGCAATAGTTTCTAGTTCGGCAAGGACTAGCAATTCGTGGCAAAGAAGAAGAGGAAAGCAACCTGAGGCAGGAAATGCTGAGTAGGGGAGTTGACATACCAGAACTACGGAGATGGATCCAGGAAGGGAAATATAAGAGTTCAGATACTGTGAATGAAGTCATGGAACTCATGGCACATCAGCTGCTGAGGAACCTTCTGGAAGAGATACGCAATGAATCAAAGCTGTATGCAATCATAGCAGATGAATCTCAGGATATTAGCCAACATGAACAGATGACAATATGTATACGATGGGTTTCCCTGCCCCATTTTGTTATACATGAAGATTTTATTGGGATATATGAAATACCAAAGACTGATGCAGAATCCATCACCAGTTCCATTAAGGATGTTTTAGTAAGATGTAATTTACCAGTCAACAACATGAGGGGACAGGCGTATAATGGAGCAGCAAATATGAGTGGATGTATTTCTGGAACTGCAACAAGAATTAAGAGAGAAAATCCACTAGCATTGAATGTCCATTGTTCAAATCATTCCTTGGACCTGGTGTTGCAAAACTGTGGCAAAACAAATGATGCCATTGAAGATGCCCTCAGTTTGTCCAGAATTTAAGTGTGTTGATTCGGGGATCACCACAGAGGCTGGTTCTTTATGAAAATATTGCAGTGAACGACAGTGAAGACCCTTACATGATGATAGAAGACCTGCACTTACTTTGTCCAACAAGATGGACAACAAGAACAAAGAGCATCAAGTCAGTTCTCAAAAACTATGGAGCACTCTATGAAACCTTAGAGGAGCTGAAACAAGACAAATCTACAGATGTACGAACTAAGGTCAAAGGCCCGTTGTCAGTGATGAAAAAGTTTCTGACCTATTTTGGACTGGTTGTATAATACAATATATTCAGCATATCAGAACAAGTGGCTTCAATCTTGCAAACAAAAACACTGACAGCAGAAAGTACAATGATGAGTGTGAACTCCCTGAAGAAAAATTTACAAAACCAGTGCAATGACTTTGACCAGGTATATGAAGGCATCGAAGAGAAAGCATAACTACTGAAAAATGTGAAGGAGACAAAACTTCCCAGACAGCGCCATGTCCCAGCAAGGCTGCAACATGGTGGTGCACCGCATCACCATCCCAAATCTGCTAAGGACTGATATCGACAGAGGTACTATGAAGCCATTGATGCTTGTCTTGTTGAACTAGACTGATGTTTTGATCAAAGAAACCTACACTTTGCTATCATCCATGGAGAATTTGTTGCTTCAAGCAGCCAATGCAAAGGCGTTTTCAGTTCCTCCTCAGATCACACAGTTGTATGGAGATAAGGACTTGGATATTGACATTCTGAATGCACAACTGAACTTACTCCAAGGACTTGTGCAGCAGGTTTTACCAGAGGTGAGGGAAGTAACTTCAATCAACACCATTATTGATGCCTTAGTGGGAAAAGACTGCCAGCAGCAGATACTGTATTCAGAAGTAGTGAAGCTCATTCAAAGTTACCTCCTCATCCCAATGAGTACAGCAACTGGGGCGAGATCCTTTTCAACACAGCGGAGGATAAAATCTTACTTAAGAAGCACCATGACAGAGAAGAGGTACAATCACCTAATGCTGTTGAACATTCACAAAGAGAGAACAGACAAGTTGGATCAGACACAAATTGTTCGGGAGTTTGTGCAGCGAAATGAAAGACAACGTAACTTTTGCGGAAAAATCTGATACTGAAAATCTTTAGGGAACAATTCATATGGTGGTAAATTGGTTGATTTGGTGGCCACCAGGGCCTGGGAATGACTTGCCCAGCATACCAGCCTGAAGTGGTGATCAGAGCATCCAGAGCATTCATTCATGGCAGAAGTATAGATTTGGTGGTACATTGGTTGATTGGTTGATTTGGTGGCTACCAGGGCCTGGTAATGGCTTGTACAGGCATACCAGCCTGAAGTGGTGACCAGAGCATTTATGGGATGATTTAGTGGCCACCAGGGCCTGGTAATGGCTTGTACAGGCATACCAACATGAAGTGGTGACCAGAGCATTCATGGGATTAATTCATGGCAGAAGCATAGATGTGATGGTAAATTGGTTGATTGGGTGAGTCTGTGGTATGCAGTTGCAACAGTACAGGAATGAATGAGCAGTTGGCTTTCCTGTATTGAATTCTTAGGGAACAGTGGCCCATTTCCAAATGTATCCTACTCCGCCATCCAGACTTTGCTGTAAAATCTGTTTTATATCCATATTGTTGTACAATAATATTGTTTACTGTCATTGTATACTATGATTCATTAATAAATACACTTTACATTGTACACTGTGATTCATTAATCAATAAGCTGTGTAAACTTAATGTCTCTGTGTCATTATTTCCCCAGGCTCAGGATTTTAACTTGTCGCTGGTGGTTGGGCTTAACTGCTAACTTCTATCCTGAAGTTAGTGGAACCAAAAACTCCCAACTCATTAGTGTGAAGACTGCGTGCTTGGGACTGGTGATGCACATTACTATGGCATCTCTCTGTTTCACCTAGTCAACCACTGTAATAGGTTAAGCAATGTATGGTTCAAACGTCATGTGGAGCTATTGGAGGGAATGGGTCGACAGCTGCTTTCTTAATATAGCTGTACACTTGAGCAGACTTAGGCTGGGTGGTCTATTTTTGCTGGCACATTCGTATGTCTGTAGTTGCATAAATATTCCTATATGGGACCTCATTCTTAACGTTATCATCATATGTGTACGTGGTTTATTGTATTTTTGTATGGCAAAAACTAGTGTAGAAAAAGTGCCCTTTTTACTCTCATAAGTGCCTCTCTGAGCCTCCGCCCCCTCAGTTTTTACTGTCTTCCGGCACCTATGGGCTGAACGTGGCATTAGTTTTAATTGCCATAGTATCTTACAAGACGTTTTAGATTGAACATACATTTTTTTTAAACATACGAGCTTATTGCAGCAATAGCTGTGGACTACTATCAAAAATACAGCAGTAAAAGTGTCAATACTGGTGCACAAAACACCAAGACACCATAACAAAGTGGCGATAAGTCCACAAGCTAAGAATAGATATACTCATTTATAATGTATTGGGACGAGTCTTCCAGGCTCCAACAAAACAACAATATTCTGAGACAAGTGGGTGCTAACGTAAGGATACTAGCAATCATTTTTTTTTTTTTAATGAATCTAGGATTACAAGTTCCTTTGAGCCAAGGCTCTTTTACAAAGGTTCCACGTTGCATGAGGTACAATTCAAATAAGACATTGAGTAACAGTATAACAGTGGATTACAGGCAGTTACATACAGTTTTATACATTCAATACAGTGGCAAAAATGCCAGAAAGTGGTCTGGTAACAGGATTAACACAGTATGGGAGAGAGACACACTAGTGGGGTGTAGCCATAGGCATTTGTCAAATATCAATTAAAGTGCTACAAGGGGGTAGAGAAGGTGGGGAAGGGGAGGATGAGTGGGTGTATGAGAGAGGGAGTTGAGGGGGGAGAGGTTTAAGTGCTAGGTGGAAAGAGCAAAGAGGAGAAGGGAGAACAATTAGGAAGGACAGTCACAGGAGCTAGATGCAGACAAGATGTGATGGAGACTGGCTTTCAAAGTAGATATGCGAGGCTGCATGAGGATTTTTATATATATGGGGGCTCCTCACTGGTGTGACTAATACTGTGTGGAAAGCGCCATCTTGTCTCCTGTCATCCCTTACCAAAACAGGATGTTCAGCCCATAAAGGAAAAGCCTACTGGAGAAGAATCCCCATCAATGGTGTACTTTTCTGCTTAAAACAAACAATGTGGAATTAAACATGTGCTGCAACTGAGGATGAGGAGTGCTTTTCTTCTGCAGTGATATTGCTCTGTGTATTACTGTACTCTGAACCAAGAGATTGATATCTGAGGTATGTCTTTTATCAGACTAAATAAACATAAATGACAACAAAAAGATTGTCACAATGTCTAGCTTCAGTCCCCCATTTGTAAAGCAGTCACATCATTAATCACAGAATGACTATTACCATGAAAAATTCTGTGAATTCCTAGGAACTCAAGATGTTTGGATCTGTACTAAAAAAGAATATAGTGTCATCTTTTTTTTTATGTTTGCTAAACAGTAATCCGACGCATGGATGTCTCACAGTCCTTAAGGGCAGAGTTGTATGTGTTCTCCTGAGATCATAAAAAACAAAGTTAGCATGTGCTGGGATAATAAGCTTATTCATCACGTATCTGTATTAGGTTATGGGTTGCGGTTTAGCTGTGCAGTAAATGAGTTTTATGAATCCGGGCATTTAGTCTTGCATACATTTTTTTGGCACGCACACGTACACTTTACACTGATCATATTACAGTACTGTTTATATTTTGCATGTTACCACAATTTTTATACCTTGCATTGGACCAGAATGATTGTTATCATCAGACTATACTGCTGTCTGCAAAACCTGTTTTTCATCCTCCTCCTGTATATGTAAATGCCACACACTCCATGAACTGCAAAAAACAAATATTTAGGCAAGACCGTTTTCAAGTCGGGTACTTCACATTTAGTATTTAGTAAATTAATGAAGTATCCACTGCAAAACTAGGATCAGATTCACAAAACTTTGCCCCGGCACAAACCAGGTTTTGCACCAAGCCGGTATTCACAAAAGCCCAGTTTGCACGCACAAATGGGTTTGCGCCAGGGCAGAGTGTTGTGGGGGACTGAGCTGTCACTAAGCATGTACTGTATACAGTATGCGCTTATTGGCTGACAGCTCAAAGGATGCTATCAGTCAATGAGCACATACTATATACAGTATTCATCCAGTGACACCTCAGTTGGCTTCCGGCTGTGGTGGAGAGAAGAGGGCTGTACCGGTCGCTGACCGGGGTTTGGGATGGGAGGAGTGAGGTGGTGGGCCACTACCTGCTAGGGTGAGGGGATGGGAGGTCCACTACACCAGCTGGGAAATGGTTACATTAACTACATAGAAGATTGGGGATAGGGAGGGGGTCCACTAGACTACCAGAGAAATGTTGGCCTTGACTATACAGGGGATCGTGATTGGGGGGTTACACTGGACACCAGGGACACTTGTTTTATATATTGTGCAGGTGGGGAGGAGGGACCACTAGCCACCAGAGACATTTGTCTTTACAGTGGACAAGGGATCGGGGGGACCACTAGCACCAGGGAGACTATTTATTTTACTTGGTCCCACAGTCATTGGGGGGGGCACCAGGGAGACTTTTTTCCGTTCACTTGGGCCAGAAATCGGTGATTGGGGGGGCACTAGCACCAGGGAATAAAAGATTGTTTTTTTTTTACTTGGGCTGGTGATCAGTGATTGAGTGTGTGTGCTACAATCATCACAGCCTATGCAAATGGCCACCTGGTGCCTCACATTCCTAATGACCTAATTTGCATAGATGCGTTAGTGAAGCTCAAATAGTGCACTGTCATTATCTGTTGCAGGGCCATTCACTTGGCTGCGGGTTGTGGCGGCACTAGTGGGGTGGTGCTGGTGGTAATGGGGTTACCGCCAGTGTAGCCCAACTGTATTCAAAGCTGGATAGCATAGTGTGCTATCGGACTGTGAATAGCAACTTCTTAAGACTGGGCAATGGCAAGTCGCAGTGCAAACTTTTACGCTGTGATTTGTGTTTTTTTTTTTGTCAGTTGGGGCCTTGATGGCTTACGTTTCTAAAACCATCGGTGAGCATGGGTGTGTGTGAATATATGAATGATTGTGGGGAAGGGAGCGATCAAAAAATTTGGATGGAGACATATTTTATATCATTTTCCATGGACTAAATGTGTGTGTGTGTAAAGCTACTAATAATATGTACATTAACAATTGTCTGCTGTTGATTTTGTAAAATAACAGAAAAAGATTTTCCTGACTGCAAATAATTTACCAAACAATACATATGATTCAAAATATGCATCATTTTACTATTTGGCATATGCAGTTTCTCATGTATAACTATAATTATTGTATTACTAGACAGATGAATGTAATTAAAAAAAAAAAAGTAGAAGAAAAAAATAATTGTAAGCTTTACAGAAACAACAGGGGCAGGATTCACAAAGGACTTGCGCTTGGCGCATCTCGGATGTCCCGGCGCAAATGAGATGTGCTGAGCGCCAACTGTGGTATTCACAGAAGATGCACCAGAGAATGCTCCTGGGGCATCCCCACTGTGAATAGCACTGTTGCGCCCAACCCTGCATGCGCCGGCGCAACCCCCTGGTTGGGCTGGGACTCCAGTGGGACATACAAATGGGGCCATTAGGCATGCAAAGTGCAATGGGGCTGTTCATATGTCATTACAGCCCAATTTGCATGCGCTGCGCAGGTATGCACTGGGTGCCCTCAGGGTTTTATTTAACTCTAAAAAATTGATTAGCGTTTTGCTCATAAAAGTGCTAAAACATTGTGAAAATGCATAGCACTTGCCTCACTGTGTTTAACAAACATAACACTTCTAGAAAGCCTATATAAATACTTTCTGTACAGTTAGTATTGTCCCAAGAAAAAACTGCTAATCAATTATTTAAAACCCTGCGCCCTGAACGTGCAGCAGTACCAGCACACACTCGGCACCCTGTCTGGTTCTTGCCACCCCCCTCCCTGCCTGAGTCACTGTATTAAGCCACTCACTACGGCGGAAAAGAAAAAATTACTCACCTTAGTAATGTTGTTTCTTCTAATGGAGTCTTGCTATATTATGACTATTGCAGTTTGTCCCACCACTAGAACTGCTCTGGAGGTGAAAGAGTTAACTTCCATACAGAGCATGGAGCTTAGAACGCAAGCTCGGTTCAGAAGCTCTGTTAGGGTGGTTTCAAACCGAAACCGTCAGATCTTTACGAGCAAAAACTCACTAAGGTTCTGTGTGGAAGCTGTAACCTACACTAGCCAACTGGCCACTAATATATTAACACATTTTCCTGGTCCCAACACCAAGACTCAAGTCAGTGGACCAGAAAATAAGATAAAATAACTAAATAAACACAACACCCAAACAGGAAAGAGGGCATCAATAAATGCCAACAGAGGACTACCCACCCCATACCCAAAGTAGGAGTTCTGAGAGGGGCAGGCTGGGGGGGAGGTCATAATATAGCAAGACTCCATTAGAAGAAACAACATTACTAAGGTGAGTAATTTTTTCTTCAAACAACATGAAGTCTTGCTATATTATGAGTATTGCAGACTACATAGCAGTACCTCCATGGAGGAGGGACAGAACCTACTTAGGGAATAGGCTCTGAAGCACGGCTGTTAGTCCTGAGGACTACTTTATCCCTGTGAAAGGAAATAAAGTCAGTCTCTACTGATAAAGCCTGTAACTCACTTATACGCCTGGCAGAAGTGATGGCTACCAGAAATACAGTTTTCCAAGTCAATACTCTAAGCTCTGCCGAGACAGAGGCTCAAAGGGGGTTGCATCAGCTGAGCAATGCATACATTAAGATCCCAAGCTGGGGCAGGGTCCCTGAAAGGAGGATTGGTGTAGCAATCCTTTAAAAACTTGGAAAATACAGGATGAGCAGAAAGAGAAGAGGCTTCCCTGCTGAAATGAAGGCAGAGACAGCAGCCAAGTGCACTTTCAGGGTAGCTGGTCTCAGTCCCAAAGAATTAAGATGGACCATGTAGTCCAATACAGTGGGTAGATCAGCAGATTCCGGGAAACATGCTTCCCAGAACACCATATGGAAAACCTTTTCCACTTGGAGTTATAGGTAGCCCTGGTGGAAGGCTTCCTAGCAGCCTTCAGGATTTTATAGAACACTTTGAGAAAGTTGTAAATCAGCAACTCAACTGCTCAAGAGCCAAGCCTTGAGGTTGAGGGATTTGAGATTCGGATACCAAACTCTCCCTGAGCACAGGTTAACAGATTGTGGTTCCTGGGAGACACAGGGAAGATGGACTGCTAAGGACAGAAGGAGTGGGTACCAGGGCTGCCTGGCCCAGTCTGGAGCAATCAGGATCATTTGCAGGGCTGAGACCTGATTTTGACTAGTACTTTGAACAGGAGAGGAAAGGGGAAAGGCATAAAAAACTTCCCTTCCCAGTCGAGGAGAAAGGCATCCAGGGAACTGAGCCCAACACTGGGGCCTGCAACAAAACAGTGGAAGTTGATGATTGTCTGGGGCTGCGAAAAGATCTATCTGAGAAGTGCCCCATCTGGCAAACACCTGTCCCCAGTACTAGGGGATCCAGTGACCATCGTGATGGCCCTGGAAATCCTGCTGAGAGCATCTGCCAGGACATTGTCCTTTCCTGGGAGGTGAACTGCTATGAGGAAGTGTTCAGGGAATAAGCCAGAGACCACAACTTCATCGACCTCTTGCACAAGGCCGAAGACTGAGTGCCTCTTGTTTGTTGATGTACCACATTGTAGTGGTGTTGTCTGTTCTGACCTGTACCACCTTGTTCTGAACAGATGCAGAGAAAACCTGAAGTGCTAGAAAAACAGCTCTGAGTTCCAACAGATTGATGTGGAGCAGAGATTCCTGAGGGGACCATAACCCCTGGGTGGAAAGGTCGCCCATGTGAGCTCCCCATCCCAAGAGGGATGCATCTGTAGTAAGGGTCAAGGAATGGGACAGAGGGATGAAAGGCACCCCCTGTCTCAGATTGCTCTGATCCTGCCACCACTGAAGGGCCTGGATCAGAGTTCGAGTCACTGGGATTAACTTGGATAGAGGATCTCTTCTTTGAGACCAGAAAGCTCTCAAATGGAACTGAATGTCCCTCATCTGAAATCTTGCTCCTTGCACTACAGCTGTGGAGGCAGCCATGTGTCCTAAGAGCTGCAGGAAATGCCTTGCTGGTCGAGAGACCTGCAGAGTAGAAATCGAGGCCAGGGCCACTAAGGTCCTTACCCTTTCCAAGGGAAGGAAGGCTCTGGCCTGATTTGTATCCAGTTCTAACCTATAAAGGTGAGTACCTGGACAGGTTCCAAAATTGACTTTGGAAGATTGAGAAGAAATCCCAGAGGTAAGCAGCTGCTGGGTACTAGCAGGTGTGATTTGACCTGGTCGGAGACTGACCCACAATGAGCCAGTCGTCCAGGTAGGGAAAATGGCAATCTTTGCCTTCTTAGATGAGCGACTGCTACTGCCAGACATTTTGTGAACACCTTGGGGCAGACGTGAGGCCGAAGGGCATTGCTTTGAACTGATAATGGCCTGAGGGCAGTTCGAATCTGAGGTACTTTTGATGGGAGCTTCTGATAAGAACATGGGAAGGGCATCCTTGAGGTCCAGGTAGGCTAGCCAGTCCCTGGCCTTAGGAGGTTAAATCATTCCCAGTGTCACCATTTTGAACTTTGGCTTTAAAAGGTGCTTGTTTAGATATCTTAGATCCAGGATAGGCCGCCACTCTCCTGTCTTTTGGGGTAAGGAAGTGCCTGGAGTACAGACCCTGCCCTGGTGAGGGAGAAACCCTTTCTACAGCTCTGAGAGCCAAGAGGGTTGAGACTTCTGTTTCCAACAGCAGAGTCTCTAAAGGGTTTGTAGGTGGAAAGATCTGGCTCTCATCTTTGGAAATTTTTGAAGCTGAGAACAGACCCTGGCTCACTACTTCCAGGACCCACCTGTCTGAAGTTAAAGACTCCCAGTCCTGGACGAAGTGAGCCAACCTGCCCCTACAGGTAGTGGAGAGCGACCCTGGGCATCCCATCAGGGTGCCTGTTTGGCAGGGCTTTAGGCTGAGGGGTGGGAGCAGGCCTGCTCGAACCCCGTCTGCCTCTCCCTCTGAAGACCCCCTCTGTACATAGGCTGAAGGAGGCCTGGGTCTGGTAAAGGCCTGTGAGGCTACCCCTACCCCTGGGGGCTGCCTCTGAGGAGTGGCTTGCTGCCTTGCCTCAGTGCACTCCTATAAGTGGTTCTATATTCGTCCATTTTCTTCATATATAATTCTCTTCTGCTCCCAAACAGAGAATTTCCCACCACAGGAAAATCCATAGCCTTAGACTGGGTATCCTGTGACAAAGTAGTACACCTGAGCCAGCCAATCTCCAAAGCCACAGATGTAGCCATGACTCTAGAGGATACATCATTAGAATCCACTGCAGCATGGAATGCACCTTAGATGCCTCAATACCATCAAGAGCCACCTGTTCCAGCTCCTTTGCAAGCTGGCCAGGGACCTGTTTGGCTAAGGCCATGACAGTATCCCATCTAGATTTCTGGTATCTCACAACATAAACCATATAGTTTGCTTGTCTGAGTCCCAAGGATGCTGCCATGTATTGTTTTTTGGCCATGGCATCAATCTTCCTGGAATCCTTGTCAGGAGGATGTGAAGCCAGGGGGATATTAGCTTTATCACAGGCTGCAGTCTGAACTACCCAAACATGACTGCATTGCTGTGAAAGAAAATCTGTATCAGGACCTGACAAAGTGTACCTCCTGTCCATCTTTTTATCCACAGGAGGCACAGAATTAGGAGCTTTAAAATTTTTATTGTTTGTTTTCTAAAAGATTTATGTAAAGGGATGGACAACCTCCTGGACTCTGGGATATCCATCATCTCCACATAGTCAGGCTCCTCTTGCTCATCCAAAGCCTCCTAAGGAAGCTGGAGGGTCTCAGCAACTTTTATAAAACAAAAAATGAGAAGGGGACTCGGAAAGCCTAGGGGGAGACTCACCTGAAGGTCTGTCTGGGGAGATGTCCGGTTCAATGGGCACATCCAGACTTTCAAAGTCACATTCACACTGATCGTAATCCTCATCCCCCTCCTCTGGTTCATAAAACTCTTCTATATCATAATCCTGAACCATTGGAACCGACCGAACCGACCTTTTGCCAGACAGTGGCAGTTCGGAGGGAACCGGGGACAGGGACTGGACAATCTGTATTTCCCTGGCTATCTCTGCAGCAGTTGGAGAAGGAATTTTGGACTCCAAACCTGCTGATTTTTTAGTTTTCTTTGCTGGAACTGGCTCCTCAGAGCCAGCTTTTCGTTGCCGAGGAAGTCTCGCCCTGGTCAGAGGGCACTCCCTCCGGTTTGGTTGGCACAGAACCGGGCTGGCCATCCGGGTCAGCGGACTTTTTGGCCTCTCGTTCTCTGAGCATGCCCACTCTCTTGTCCAGGGTGGCTGCAGGAAATTTTACAAATCTGGCAGTCTGAATTGAGGTGGTCAAACCCCAGACAATAGACACATGGTGTGTGGGTCAGCCTTAGCAAGGCTTCCCCACAAGACACTACAGTGTTGAAACCAGATGGGCCTGGTTTTCTTTTGGGTTTCTCAGACATGATGCCAGCCTAACCAACAAACTTGCCCTTTTAATGGCAGTGCCAGGCAAGGACACCCTTATCGGTTCCCAACCGTATCGGGAGTATGGAAAACCGTAATGAAATCCGTTTTTAGAACCGATAAGAACGGAACCGGATTTAAGAAGCCTTAAAAGGCTTTAAACTTAAATTTTGGTACAATTCGGTCGGTTCAACCGAACCGATAACAACTTTACAAGTTCCACACAGAAAAAACCTATCTATAACTTACGATACCATAGACAGAGCTTGAACTGATCGGTTTTGCGGTTAAAATAATTAAATCGTGGTTAAATTCAACCGAGAAATAGCGCTTTAAACCGAAGAAATGAACCGAGCAACAGGTGGAATCTCCGGAGCGACTGTTCAGTGAGGCGGAGTAAAGAGTCTGACGGTTTCGGTTTGAAACCACCCTAACAGAGCTTCTGAACCGAGCTCGCGCTCTAAGCTCCATGCTCTGCATGGAAGTTAACTGTTTCACCTCCGGAGCAGTTCTAGTGGTGGGACAAACTGCAATAGTCATAATATAGCAAGACTTCATGTTGTTTGAAGCACTGTACACTGAACCCCCCATCCTGCCCGCATCCCTGTTGTCATGCTGCTCGGCGTGGCTGTACTGTACAGAGAACAGACCCCCCTCCCTGCCTGTATCCCCTGATACATGCTGCACAATGTGGTGATAAAGTTGAGGTAACAAAACCCCCTCCCCACCCAGACCCGATCGCAGAGGGCACCGAACCACCGACGCTGCCCTTGTGGTCCGGTGGGCCCCCCCGACCCCGAACCACATCCATAATATGGCCCAACAAAAGTATATCATGGTGGTCTAATGGTGCCCCCCCACCTACTCGGGTACCCCAACCCACCCTGCTCCCCTCATCCCAGCAAGCCTCGAGGAATGGCAGGCAGCATGACTCACCTGCATTCTGCCATGGCTGCCTGCCGAGAGAGCTGCCTGAGACTGACAGCTACAGTACTACTGGAAGCCCAGTGGTGGACCCTGTCAAACAATGGGCTCGCAGTGTGTACTGTACCCTGTCATTCATAAAGATGTGTATGGCAGAGTACAGTACGCACTGCAAGTCCATTGGTCGACAGGGTCCACCAATGGGCTTTCAGTAAGTAGCTGTCATTCTTGGACAGCTCTGTTGGCAGGCAGCCATGGTGGCGTGGGTTGTGCTGCTCCGCCAACCATCGGGACCTGCTGGGATGGGGAGGTGGGGAGAGAGGTGCCTGAGTGGGTGTGTGTGGGGCTGCTGGACTGACATGGGTCGTTTGGAGTGCCGTCCATGGTATATATGTGTCGGGGTGGGGTGTGGTGTTTCTTTGTACAAGGATCCTCCACCGCAGTGTGCGGCATTGAACAGGGACTGTGGGCACGATGGGGGGGGGGGGGGGGATTCTGTGACATTGCAACAACCGCCGCAGGGAGCAACATTATAACGGGGATGCAGGTGGAGAGGGGGGCTTCAGTGTACTGGCTTCTACCGACCACAGCAGGGTGCGGCATATGTAACAGGGGTTCGGGTGGGGAGGCACTCTTGACTGGCAGGTTGGGTAGGCTGCTGTGCTGCTGCCTGCTATACAGCAGCCTGTCTATGAGTGGCAAGAGACTTAGGTCTGCTTGTTGTAAACTTTCATCTAGGAGGCGCATCTCTGGACCTGCCCTGGAGATGCGCCGCCTGTTCGGGCTGTGAATGTGGCTGCGCACCATATGCATAGGCACGCCCCTTCAAAGCCCCTCCAGATGCACCGTATATCATTGTGGGTGGTATGCGGCACATCTGCGATGCATTGGCGCATCAGGGACGCACTGGCACATCCATCCCCTTGCAGAATCGTGCTAGTGGGCAAGTTGGGGATGCACCGGCGCATCCCTTTTGAGAACCCTGCCCTAGATGTTGAAGTTTCACTAGTCAGTGATGAAAAGATGTTTTGAATTTGTCTGCAAGTTAACCATTATATCTGACTCCCTTAATATTTCATACTACATACACTGTTTAACAACGATTTGTAACATATTGACTTGTTTCTCAGTCAGCACTTGAACTTGAAGTAAGTATGCCTCACGTAATACATACATATATACAGTAATGGCAGACCTGTATCTACCCATGTATTTGTCATTAGTTGATCATTAGCAGCGTAATATGTTACCATCTGATAATAATGATAATCATATGTGATATATAAATAATGTATAAGATCTTAGGTTTATTAGGCAAAGGCCGAACCCAATGCATATCACAAAACTGTACATGCAACATGTTCACCTTTCACTGATCGTTTTCTTGGAGACAAGCTGCGGCTGTATCAAAACTAAGAGAGCTATCTATCCCCCTTTCCTAAATAACACCAGTTGTAAATAAAAAAATAAATATTGACCTTTATGTTATGTAATGCAATATTTTAATGTGTAGAACGCATACTTCAAATTAAACTGGCTGCTTTAACATCAGCACACACAGGATCCTGCACTTCCACAGCCCACCAGACAGCTGTATGAATTCTTCACATCTGTCATTGCACCGTACTGTGGGTCTTCAGTTTGTGGGGGCTGCACTTCTGTAGGTGGACGGAGTCTTCTCTTGGTGAACGGCATCTGGGTGAAGGAGGAATACAATACCACTATCTCAAAAAGATAGGAGATACATTGCAAAAAAATGTGTTAGTAATACACCAACTATGGTAACTTAACGTCACAAAAGTAGGGAAATGTATGGTTAAGGTTTCCAACCCTAACGCCCCACCCCCACCCCACTGCCAAGCAGCTAAAAGAAAAAAATACTTTAGAGTTTTGGGTCTCCTGAGTCTTGGCAGATCAATGGTGGGGTCTTTCTTGGGGGAATGCCAATCCCTAATGCTCCCCCCCCAGCCCTTAGCCTACAATACGAAGCACAAGGTAGAGCTCCAAGCCACTGCCTCATAATGATGCAAAGGTAGGGAAGTATGTCTCGCCACAGGTTACCAACACAATTTGTTGCTCCTTTCTTCACGCAGGGCACTGGGGAGATCATGTGTGACATGGTTTACTCATGGAATCGGGTGGGCATTAGGGTTGACAGCCCCCAAGGAAGACCCCACCACTCATCTGCCAAGACTCAGGAGGCCCAAAACCCTGATGTTTTTCCCTTTTGCTGCTTGGGAAACCCTAGCATCACAGTTCCCTACTTCTGCGGCATTACGTTACCCTAACTGCTGCATTAACGCGGTTGTTTGCAAACTATATATATATACACATATGCATATATACACACACACAGTAAAACACGCACACACACACGCACATGACATAAAGTCTGTTTATTGTTATGCACCATCTGAGGGAATTGCAACCCTCACCATGTGCAACTTTTGTGACAGTGGTTCAGTTGTTCAGCTCATCTGAATCTATGGTGTCCAAAGCATGGGGTTTGGTGGCCACTTTAAAATCCATTTTTCTGCATCACTGAGGTCAGAGAGTTGAAAAATCTTCCCACGTATGCTTTCAGAAATTGGGCATGGAGCAGCAATGAGTGGATAACTTTCATACTTGGTTATTGCTGCCAGACCCCATTAAATGCTTCTGTGCAACTCTTTTTCATAAAGCAGAGGTCTGCAAATAGATGCACGTGGCTTTTGTTACACTGCAGGGGCTGCATTCTTTTTATATTTTATGGCACATTTTTATCGTCCACTTGCCAGCGAAGGCTTAGTGGTTGTGTACCCGCCATCCAGGGCTCCGCCCCCTCCCCGCGGCAAATCATAATGCATGGCATTGGGGGTGGGAATTTTTTAAGTTGTGGAAGTAGTTGCGTGGTCCCATATCCCCACCCCTGAAGACGCCAGCACGAAGGACCAAGGACAGGTATGAAACCATGCTGAGGACACAGCTTCAGCCAAGCACCTAATGTCGTTCTCCCCTCTGCACACCGCCTCCCCACAGAGCAGTTCCTGAACCCTCCCCAGGAGAGGAGAGCTGCCATGCGGCTCCATCAATCTCTTCTCCATGGCTGGGCTCATTCTCGAACCCGGGTCGCCGGCAAAGCACCAGGTGTTGCGTCCAGTGCCTCAGCCCTCAGTGCCACTGGTCTAGCTTGGGGGCTGCATTTCTTTTGTT
This sequence comes from Neoceratodus forsteri, assembly GCA_016271365.2. Lineage (NCBI taxonomy): Eukaryota > Metazoa > Chordata > Ceratodontiformes > Ceratodontidae > Neoceratodus > Neoceratodus forsteri. The sequence goes on from JADMNL010000033.1 coordinate 56,502,569, forward strand.
GGTGTTGGCAGCTTGTTCCTCATCTTCACACCATCTGCCACCACCAAGAAGGTCTAATGAGTGCTTGGAGAGGTGCCTACATCAGTCGTGATGCCCTCTCCCTAAATACAGAAACATAAGTAGCCATTGTATAAGAATTCTCTCTCATTGTGTTCCTGCAGTATTCTGCAGCTTGTCACTGGCAGAAACTATGATAAGAGCATTGCATCCTGGCTGACTCCGCTGCACGTGTGCACTGGAGGAAGCTCACAAGCGACCCCCTCCCCCCCGGTAAAGATCTATAAATGCAATATTTTGAGTACAATAAATGCAATATTTTGAGTACAATCAAATCCTGATATTAAATTATGTCAGGCTTCCGTACTGAAGGGCCTATACCGAGAGTTATTTGCTTTGTCACCCACCTAGAGTGCGAATAGCATGATAGTCCTGTGGTACTGTATATGCATGAAGAGCAAAAATAACCTTGTAGTTTATGACTTTTTATTTAAACTGCCTATTGCATACTATAAATACACACATATACATCTGCTTGCACACTGGTTTTGAATGGTATATAACATTAAAAAAACACTTGTGGGATGAAACATCTAAAATTTGCTTGTGACTCTGCTACTTGTATCCAGTTGCAAAGTAACATAGTGTAATGGCATATTGTTGTGACGAGGTGTGACTTCAGGACATATCTTGTCCTCAGCTATTGCCACACGACAAAGACTGTACCACACTTGAGCATGGATACCCCTTCAAGCATATCAGGTGGGGTGGTACCCTACCGTTCTGTGTAACCCTCAGACACCCCGGAATCTGACCAGTCCTGCTTTGAAAGCCTGAACAGTGCCAGCTTCTGCAACCTTATCAGGCAGGCTATTCCACATGTTGCCACCCTCTGAGTAAAGTAGTACTCTAATGTTTTCCCTTATTCTGCCAATCCCCTTTTTAAGTGCATGACCTTCCTCTTCTCACTTCTACAGTGACTGTTTTGATTTCAGTTATCCATTGCCCTGCTTGCCTTTGGCGGTTGGGCATGTGTCCTTTGCTTTCATAAAGTCTGGCCAGATTCGTAGAAGTTCATCTGGCCTAAAGTGGTGGACAGTAATCAGTTGAGAGAAGTGACACCTGTCATAACGTATCTTGAGTCCATTGAATATGGGAGTTGGGGTCTCTGTGATGTTGATTCCCAGCTTCTCCAGACAAACTCCAATGAAAGCATCCTCTGTGTTAAATGGTTTGATAACATGAGCTATGTCATAAAGTTTCCTTGCCATGTCTCCTGAAAATGCGTAGCCAGGCCCACCACAGTAGGGAGGATAATAATCAGCTGCATACAGCTCATAAGGGACATAGTGTTTGTACTTGTTACTTCAAATTGGTTTTGTTCCTCTAAACACGTAACCTGTGACATAGTTCTTCCTCATTGGGAATTCTGGATTGAGGAACTGGACTAAGTATTCAGTATTTAAGAACATGTCTGTATCGATCTTCATGACATAAGATGCTTTTGGACAAAACGTGCTCACCCATTCCAACCCCATCATTGTTTTGATGGTCAGGTTGATGTAGGTGTCCATGAAGTCTTGCTGAATAATGTCTTGGAACTCCATGCTTTCATTCTTCATCATGTCTTGAATAGGAGGTAGAACTTCTGTAGGAATCCCTACTAAGAAAAGTCTTACAATCGAGACCCCTGGCACCAAGCTTTCATTACCTCAGGTCTTTCGGATAGCACTTCTGGTGTCAAAGTCACTCGGCTTTGTTAGTATCAGAAGAACCAGAAATGGATCTTTGTGCTTGCACTTGTTTGGTTCATTGAGAATGAAACTATAGTTATAGGGATAAACAAAGTCACGTTCTGGATCCTTTATAATTAGAGAGGGATCATCATATTGGTTAGGTAAGACAGTTAATGTCAGTAGGAAGATGGACAAGGACAACAAGGGAATACAACATTTTCGGCATTTTCTTTTTCCAGGCATGTGTAGCTTTTCAAAGGCAATGTTCTCGTTTTCCCAACTTTGAAGTCGTGTCTTTCTTCTTGTGCACCTAAAACGTAGCAACACAAAAAGTTAAGGCATTGAACATGTTTCAGGTTACTTTACAATGAAAAATACAACATTTTCTTAGATTTGCCATACTTCTGTTTTCCGTAAATTCCAGTACTGTCACTGGGTAGACATTTACTGCTGGACAATACATGCTCATCTACTAGGCACCAATGCACTTCAAAAACTGTGACATCATCACTGAACCCCTGACTCTACCTCATTCCTTTTGTTTTTTTTAACATGCTATTTTTCCTCCCCCCAGCTCTTGGAGCCCCACACCATTGAGAGTCGCCAATGGTGTCTGCCCCACTTCTCCACCTACTTGAACCTGTGGGTCAATCTCCATGAAGCCGTGGCTATACCCCCCCAAGACGATACGAGGTGGGGTCTTTCACCTTGATGTCCTCCTTGACTCGTCGAGCACCCAATGACAGGACAGGCAGGTGTGAGTTACGGGGTCTACACTGGGTGCTCCGTCTCCTCAGTGCTCTGAGAGCTGATTTCCTTTGTTCTGGAAGGCATGACGTGCGCCCAGACATCAAGGCACAACCACTGATGTCCGTCATGCCCCAACCCCTTGATCATGGCTTCGATGTTTGCTATGTCTCTGGCCTCCACCAGAGGTCAGTCCGTCCTTCGGATGCTCAAGCCTCCTCCCCTGGCTGGCCCTCTGTCTTCCTGGGCTCATTCCCAAACCGGGTTGATGGCATTGTATGCGGTAGTGCTACTGCTGTGCCCGTGGGCTGGCGACTCCACCTCATTCCTTGTCAGTTGCTTAGAGTGTTCAGTTTTAAGTATTTCTGAGCCTTACAGCAATGTAACTATGCCAGGGTTAAAGGAATGGAAAATAAATCACAGCCCGACCTTACAGATATGTGTCTGAAGCACCAAACTTGCCATAATGTATTGTGTGATTTAATAAAGCAATAATGACTGAGAAGCTGCTCCTCTCCTACCCCCCATTACTGGGTATAGGATGAATCTGTCTCTTCTTTCTTTTCATCCTCCCTTCCTCCTCCCTTGCTATTTCCCATCTGCCACATACCAATGCAATGCCCTCCCTATTTCTCCCCTCCTCCCTCCCTCTCTCTCTCTCTCCTCTCATACCACCCCCTCACCACCACTCTTCTTTCTCTTTTCCCACTAACCCACTCCTAACAAAGCTTCACTGAGCTGCCTATGACTTGTACTGTATAATTAACTCGCAACACAGTTCCTTGACAATGCCTTTGGCTGCTATTAGTGTTACTTTACTTGTCTTTTTTTTCTTGTAAGTTCCATTGTAATAATCATGTTATGTTTTGTACCTTATTGTCCTTATTGCCTTGACATGGAACCTATGTAAAAGAGCCCTCGGATCAAAGGTGTCATCCGAAATACAAATCAGTAAAATAAAATGAAGAAGCTGGGCGTTCCTGAGGGATTAAGTGCCAGTTGGGGGATGGGTGGCCGAAGGTGCAGCCAAGGGGCACCTCTCTCCAGCCAATCATTGATCCAAGGACATGACTGGCTTTGAGGTTGTTATTGTAATTACAAATCTAATCTCAATAACAACTTTTGATTTTACAGATTTTTTACTTTCATGGTTTTAATGGTGTGGCGTGAGACATATGGCACAAGTACATTTACGTTTAAGATGTGTGACTCACAGTGTCAGTTAGCAGCTGGATCAGTCTTTTCTAAGACATTAATGACTGATCCACTAGCCACTCAGAAGCCTCACCAGATTCATGAATAGCGGCTCATGAATATTTAATTAGGCTCATTACAATTCGAATTACTTTAGGATATAAAAACATATATAGACTCGCTGATCGTGATCCTTGTATTACATTTTCTAATGGAATTGAATGTTGATTTTATGTAGTGCCTTTATTTATCCTTGTTCTCTGTAAAAGCAATAACAATTTAAAATTACAGTTCACAATATCTTCAACTTCTGTCTATAATCTTTGCAATGGCAACTTCAGCACTGAACTCTCTTCAGGGAAACTGTGTTCCCCCACGTCGTTGGCTGCATGATTTGGGCCAGAGGCACAAGAGTTCTATTGCTATTTCCCACCTGGAGACACAGGTGCCATGCTGGCCTAAATTTCTGAGGGTGGCGTGAGGCCTGGAACATCTCACTGTGATAAGGGTATCACGGAACAATTTGGAAGGTCAAGCAGTTGCCAGGCAGGACCTTGGGCATAACAAGGGATGTATACTTCCCCGCTGAGACTTGAGTAAGCAGATGTTTCGGGTTTGCCGATAGAGACAAAATTAGTGGGACCACCAGGAGGGTACCAGAACCCCTGCTGGGTATCCATCAAAGATGCATCTCCTATTGCCTTTTGGCTAGAGTGTGAGGTTTCCACAAAGAAACTGTCAACATCCTGATGGCGGGGCAGCTCAGGGAACGACAGAAACAAGGACTCAGGATCCGGAGGATGGAGACACTAGTTCTTCTGGTGGCAGTAGAAATAAGGTGGGAGAAGTGTCTCCAGGAAAGTGGGGAGTGGAATCCCTAAAGGTATTTATGACACTTAGGTCCAGGAGAGGTGCTGCGATCAGCGAAAAACAGGGTGGTGCAACTATAGAAGGGTCACAATCCCGAATAGCACAAGCACCACAGAAGAAATAGTTGCACTCTTCCTCCAAGAAATATCCAGGTCCGGACAGGTACTAATGCACAAACATTTTATTTAACAAAAAAAGCCAGACAGGAGGTCCACAGCACGTGCTCCTAAGCTGCCCCAGTGCTTTGACTCGAAATTAGTCTTTCTCAGGGGGTGGAGTTTACTGGGTGCAATTACTACATTTATAGGTGAATCAATTAACCCTTAGGCTGCTAATTAGAATGCATTGTAATTCTGGACTGATATATCAGTCCGTGGCACAGCATGGGTTAAACAGACTAGTGTGAACTTAATACAAAAGATCAGTGCATATAAAACAGTGAATGTAAATCATCATCAGTAAATCCCCACTATGGACACTAGATGGCGCAGCAGATAAACATTTCTATGTAGAAACTGGCAAACACATTTGAAAGGTTCCAATGTTTAATTGCTAGGGCTGTTATAAGCGCTCTCAAAATTCATACTTATAAGCATGGTGTAAACGTCATAAAATACATCACTATAATTGAAACAAGAAAGCACAAATGAGCCAAACCAAGGTCCTGAAATGTAAAGAACATTTGGAATTTGCAGATTTGGGTTTGAAATTACAAAATAAATTAACAATATACTGAAAAAATACGAGGTTGATACAGTTGACAAGAAAACAGGTAAACTGATACGGGATCAAACTGACTATGATAAGGGAAATATAACAGACTGGGTGAAACCTTGTTCAGCCAGCAGGGACCGCTCTAGAGTCCAGTTCCAACACAGGAACAAGAGTCATGGTGGTAACAGTAAAAATAAAAATAGCACCAGCAGGCATCCTGTTTCAGACAAGGGAACAACAGAGACCGCAGAAGGGCAAGGAAGACCAGAAGGGGAAAAAGGGGTGGACGAGCAGTCCAGACTAGAGAGAGATCACTTTAGAAATGGAAGAAGGACATCACCTACAAGTACTGAATATCTCAGATTACAGTTTGAATGCTATTGAGAACTCAGTGCTCCAGAAGGATTTGAGCTTTGTACCCACGCCAACTATCAACGAATTTAACATTTTTGTGTTTCTCCATAAGTTTGTTATGTCACTTGCAGCCTGCATATTGGATTGGTAGCCCTGGTGGATGGGTTTTGGTCCCTACAGCAGCAGTAGCATATGTTTAGGCCCAGTCACAGGATTAAAGGGGCACTGTCAGCTTTGCCCCTCGTTTTGTGCTCAATTTCCATCTGACTTCCTGCAAGCACAGAAGTGTAAGGAGGTGACTGCAGAATACCTCCAAATAAAACAAAAAGTAAGCAGCTTACCAAATTTTGTAATTTGCACACTATTTATATTACTGGTGTCCCGACTTTAAACTTCCATGCACCCGGAAGCCGTTTCACGCCGTGAACGCGCATCTACTGGGAGTGCTGTCCCAACCAGCAGATTTTAACATTGGCACAGCAAAAAACATTAAATCCATAAGAGAAGGGTATTCTAAATCATTCAGTGTGTTTGCAAATAAAAACCAAGGGCTCATTCTAGTGCAAAATACTTTTCAAAGCTGGTGGCCAAATCCCGCACATGCGCAGTAGTGGCACTTTCTCGCGCATGTGCGGGATCTTTTTCCAAGCCACTATTGCGCATATACAAGATTTGGGCGCCAACTTTTAAAAGTATTTTGCGTCAGAACGAGCCCTTGTTTTTTATTTGCAAACTCATCGAACAATTTAGAATACCCTTCTCTTATGGATTTAATGTTTTTTGACATGCCAGTGTTAAAATATGCTAGTCGGGACAGCGCTCCTGGTAGATTCGCGTTCTCGGCATGGAACAGCTTTCGGGGGCATGGAGGTTTAAAGTCGGGACACCAATAATACAAATAGTGTGCAAATTATGAAATTTGGTAAGCTGCTTACTTTTTGTTTTAGTTGGAGGCATTCTGCAGTCACCTCCTTACACTCCTGTGCTTGCAGGAAATCAGATGGAAATTGAGCACAAAACGAGGGGCAAAGCTGACAGTGCCCCTTTAAGAGCTTGAAGTGAGTGTGGCACCACAGCATGGTGGGCACAGTTAGTCCAGTGGGCCTTAAAACAGATGTTTCACCCTGTATGCAGACACATCCTGGCACACTGTTTAACACTTAAAGATCCAAAGGCAATATATTATTTTTTTTTTAATTTAGTTGTTTAACCAGGTATAGCACACTAAGCTGAAAGCTTTTTTACAGGAGCGACCTGGGAGCACAAGGAGGTTAAGTGACTTGCTCAGGGTCACACAGTATGCAAGTGGAAGCTGTGGGATTCAAACCCAGGTTTGGTCTGCTGGATGTCACCAGATTTGCAGCTCAGAGCCTTAGACCACTGCGCTATACTGCCTCCTTTTATTTAGATATTAGATATTAAATGACAGGAAGGGAGGGTCCCTCATATTCCAAACCATCGATCGAATATGGAGGTTTAGCAAAGGTGGGATAGGGAATCCACTGCATGAAAGGACAGTGAGAGTCCTGGAATGTGGAAGCATGAGTCACAAGAAGTGTGACTGAAATAAAGAAACCACCATTCAGTTTTTTTGTGCCCTGGATATTAAAGTTTAAGTGTGCTGTAATGAACTGTATAGCAGATGAATGACTGTGGTCTCTGGACTAGTAAACAGTGTATTCGTGCTGAGGAACTGACTAGCACCCCAGTCAAGAGAAGGTCAAGTGCTTGAACCCCAGGGGGGGTTTGTTCACCTATGAACGGTGCCCATGTCCAGCATCTCCTGCCGGAGGAGTAGCAAACCCATTATGCGTGTTGAGTGCAAGGGGCTCTTGATGGGTAGCCAGTGATGATGGCGATAATAAATGAGTGATTAGAAACAGCGACTCATTTATAGCACTATTATCAACAGCTACCCTGCTAGGGTAGTGATCCCACAGCGAGGAGAGCGAACAAGAGGGATAGGGAGGTGGAGGAGAGGGAAGGGATAGGAGGGAGGATATGAATGAGTAGGGGATCCTGCTGCAGCCGAGCCAGCCCTGTGGTGTGGTGGTGAGGGTGGCTGGCTACGGCGCAGCAGGCAGTGGTTTCAGGACCTGCTTGGGGCGATTGTTTTTACCGCTGCCAGCTGCTCTCTTTTTTTTCCATTCGTGTTTCACCCCCTCCTTGACAGTCACCCCCTGGAGTTAACAATCTTTATTTGGGAGGTGTATGGGGGGATGTGGGGGGGCACCCACCCCACGCAAAAATACTTGCAGTAGCTGGAAGTCAGGTTGCTTTGGTTTGTGTATCACCGAAATGCCTTTCGGTGATACAGCAATCGCTGTCATAGTGAATGTGTATTGCAATCGCTATCATGACATGGAACCCTTCCGATGAGCATAACGTATATCAATATCTCTAGACACAGAAGCACCCTGGACTGTGCCCATCCCCATCCAAGGCATCGGTGCAGGTCTGTCAGCATACTGCCCGAAAGTAGGGTTGCATTGATCAACATAAAACTCAGTACAAACCTAAGGAAGGAATAAAGGGACTATAGACTACCTTATCCTGATGAAAAATCAATAAAGCAGTTCAAGATGTGGAATCCCAGCTGCAGAATACAGTTAAGGGCAATTACAGTCAATAGAACACTGTTCAGGGCAATTCCAGGCAATAGAACACAGTTAAGGGCAATTACAGGCAATAGAACACTGTTCAGGGCAATTCCAGGCAATAGAACACAGTTTGGGGCAATTATTTCTTTTAATTTTTTTATTTTATTGAAATCTAGGACTACAAATACCTTTGAGCAGGAACTACTTGTTTACAAAGGTTCCACGTTAAAGGAATGGGGGAGTATACATACCAAGGTTAACATAATAATACATAGTTACACAATAAGAAGAAGTAAGAGACTGAGGCTTAGGAAGTTCCAGTAATTTAGAATGTGCCAAATGTTAGGTAGCATGACATACCAGCCAAGGGCAATCTTAGAAATAAGCACTGCAGGTGAGAGGGAAGGGGGTATGCAGGCAGGAAGGCCATTGACGGAGGGTAGAGGGTGAGGGTAAGAGCTCTAAAGGGGAGGTATAAAAGTCAGGAAATGCCCGGGGGAGAGGAAAGGGAGAGGGGGCAAGGGGGTAGGCAGGTAGAAGGGCCAAAGCGGGGAGAGGTAGCTGTCAAGACTGAAGTGGATGAAGTAATTACAGGCAATAGAACACAGTTTGGGGCAATTACAGGCAATGGAACACAGTTCAGGGCAGTTGCAGGCAGTGGAACACATTTTAGGGCAGTTACCAGTAGCAGGGCACAAAACACAGTTCAATGCATCATTTACAGCAGCAGTACTTTCACCCTTTCAGTTGCCCCAATATTCTCCTGAGAGCCCTGTTACCCCCCCCTTGGCACCTTTGAGTTGCCCCTTCAGCCCACCTGCTGGGGTTTAAACTTAATGGGAACCCTAGATACCTGCAGTAGCTGGACTGGTCTCCTTAACTCCCCTCGGGAGTCCACTTACACAGTTTTGTGCAGGCTCAAAAGGGTAACTGCCCTGACCCCTCCTTCTTCTGCTGTGCCTCTTGGAGCTCTCTTATAAATGTTAATTTGTTGCTGAAATAGGTCCTTGGGCTCCTAACTCCACTGCCCCTTATAAATATTAATAGCTCAGCAGGGCTACTTGCCCTTTGCTCCATCTCCGGGGCGGCCCCGTGTTCAATGAATATTAATTTAGATAAGCCCCACTGCCCACCTCCAATACATCGACTGTTCTGCGCCCCATTTTTAATTATGCTCCAGGTGGTCAGCACTCTGTCCTTAGTACTGCCACCGACTTACCGCCCCAGCCTGGAGAGAGTAACTAGAGGACTGCAGGAGGAGGTGGGGTTTTGGGTGCTGCTTCGGCTGATGGTAGGCGCGGTCCTCTTCTCTGGGGCCTTCACGTTTTTTCTGACCCTCTGCTCTGATTCTGTTGGCTACACTGAAGGATGCTGCCCAGCTTCTGGGTGCCGCTGACATGGGACCAACTTAAGTTTTTTAAAACTAGGCACAATAAAATAACAAATAGGGCTATACTGAGCCCACACTAAGATTGGGTGACCGTCGCTGCTACAGAGAGACTCACCACACCATTCTTGCCGTAGTACATGGACCACTGGCTGCTACTTGCTTGGGAACCGTGGATCCATTCACTGATCGGGGGAGAGGCAACAGAGCTGGCTTCAACTCACCAGGTAAGCCCCTTTTGGTTCCCATTGCTCTGCCTCGGTCCTGCTTCTTCCCTGGTCAGCAACTAACTTTCAAAAAATAAAACTCCTTTCAAAAAGTAACATAGATACATAGACAGTGTCGGCAGATAAGGGCCTATGGCCCACCCAGTCTGCCCATTTAAGTTTGTAAGTTCAGTTTATGTTTTCCAGGAAGTCTGTTGCCCCTTACCCCTGACCTCCAGAATTCCTTTATGTAACACTCAGGGTTCCAGTTTTCGAACCCCAAGCTTGCATCCACCAGCCACCTTTCTTTTAAAACAAACACCACGTGCTGGGCAGGGACAGCAGTCCCAGTGTGTGGGTGCCCTGGCTCATGCTGCCTATTCAGGGATGGGGCGGGGAGGGGTTCTAACAGAGCAGGCAGCCAGGAAAGCAAGGAAAACTTTATTCCTTTAAAAAAAAAAAAAAACAACTGTTGCCTGGTGATAAAGAAATGTACCATAGAGGGGCCCCAACACACTACCCCAGTGCTGCCCACCCTACTCCCAGTGCTGCCCACCCTACCACAAATGCTGCCCACACTACTCCAATGCTGCCCACACTACTCCAATGCTGCCCACACTACTCCAGTGCTGCCCACTCACCACAATGCTGCCCACACTACTCCAGTGCTGCCCACCCTACCCAATGCTGCCCACACTACCACAATGCTGCCCACACTACCCAGTGCTGCCCACCTACCACAATGCTGCCCACCCCACAATGCTGCCCACACTATCACAATGCTGCCCACCCTACTCACACAATGCTGCCCACACTACTCCAGTGCTGCCCACCCTACCACAATGCTGCCCACACTACCACAATGCTGCCCACACTACCCCAATGCTGCCCACACTACCCCAATGCTGCCCACACTACTCCAATGCTGCCCACACTACTCCAGTGCTGCCCACACTACTCCAGTGCTGCCCACACTACCACAATGCTGCCCACACTACTCCAGTGCTGCCCACACTACCACAATGCTGCCCACACTACTCCAGTGCTGCCCACACTACCACAATGCTGCCCACACTACTCCAGTGCTGCCCACACTACCACAATGCTGCCCACACTACTCAGTGCTGCCCACACTACCACAATGCTGCCCACACTACTCCAATGCTGCCACACTACCACAAGTGCTGCCCACACTACCCAGTGCTGCCCACACTACTCCAGTGCTGCCCACACTACTCCAGTGCTGCCCACACTACCACAATGCTGCCCACACTACTCCAGTGCTGCCCACACTACCACAATGCTGCCCACACTACTCCAGTGCTGCCCACACTACCACAATGCTGCCCACACTACTCCAATGCTGCCCACATTACTCCAATGCTGCTCACACTACTCCAATGCTGCCCACACTACTCCAGTGCTGCCCACACTACTCCAGTGCTGCCCACCCTACCACAATGCTGCCCACACTACCACAGTGCTGCAGGGGGCTCTAGGGGGCACTTTATTTCTTTTCTGTTGCGCACCATACTTTGGGGCACTACACATGTTCTCAGAATATCCTAGTCTGAGAAGCCTGTGCCACTCAGGAGCCAAGCTGCCAACTGGAGCTGAGCTGGATTGGAATGCAGAATCCAATCTTGACACAGAGGATTATACCCCAAACGGAGCTAAAAGGGCTCCCAGATTGTCAAATGAAAACACAAACTTGACAGCTCTCATGAAATGAACATTGCTGCCATTGGGGCTGGCAGTATAGCCTAGAGGTTAGAGTAATGAGCTGTGAATGAGCTTGGTATATTCAGCAGATCTCGGTTTGATTCCCACAACCTCCACTTGCATACTGTGTGACTCTGAGCAAGTCACTTAACCTCCCCAGTGCTCTCAGGTCACCCCTGAAAACAGGTACTTGTGCCTAGTGGGTCTTGCCTGGTTACCAAAGACTAAAATAAAAAATAAAGAAATAAAATTATTTTATTTATTTAGCTTTTGTTAACCAGGTAAGTACACTAGACAAACACATGCCTATTTTCAGGTACGACCCAGGAGAGTACAGGAAATCAAAGAACATAGTACAATTTGAAGCAAGTAGGGCAGATACACAGATGTCAGGAGAAGCATAACATACATAGTAAGATATCTCAGGTCACGACAGTAATCATAGTCAATATGCTAAGGTACAGCATCACTGACGCAACGTCACCAGCAATATATATTCAGATATATACAGAATTTACACATTTGCAAGATACATGGAATGAATACACTCGAGTATACTGTGCAGAGGACCAGGCTAATCAGGGAGGGTTAAGACAGTCACATACTGACGAGAGCTTCAAGTGGTTCCACAGGGAGGTGCGTAGGCCCGACTGGGAGGAGGTCCGGACCTGGACAGGAAAGGAGTTCCACAGTCTAGGGGCACATGACACAAAGTCCTGTCCGCCATTTTGGTACGAGTAGGGGGGGACCTTCAGGATAGCAGGGCCCAGTGACCTTATGGGGTAGGTAGCAGGGGCTGCTGGCACAAGGAGCTCCGCCAGTCCAGGGGGGGTGCCAGTACCTTACCCGTGAAACTGCCCACAACAAAATTCAAATAATTGGGCGGGGAGAGCCAGTTGAGCTTACTGTACAGATCATGGTGAGTGAAACGAGGGACTCCAAGAGCAAAATGGCAGATGTTATTTGTTCCTCCCATAAATCATTACTAACGCAATACTTGACTGGCCAGAGAGATTGCAAGTGTTAAGTACTTGCAGTCTCTTCAGTTTTGTTGATTGTCAACTGTCTTAGTGACTAAATAATTTTTTATTTTATAAAATCTTATGATTCCAGTTTTTTTTAATTGCGTTCTACTATGGGCTGGTATAGCTAAGTACCTTATAAATTAAATGTGTATTGTAACCTGTGATGATCTAGGCTGACTGTGAAAATGGGCAATTGGTGCTCACAGTCTGTCGTAATAAACTAATGGACAAACTGGTCCTCTGTAATGTCTTTATAAGTGACATTGCAGGAGGGAAGGTCTGCTGCTTTGCGGATGACACCAGAATCTGTAATAGGGTGGAAACTGGGGGTAGGGGGTGAGGTGGAAAGGATGAGATGCTTGAGAAAACTTGAGTGGTCAAGGGTATGGCAGCTAGGTTTCAGTGAAAAATAATGCACTTAGGGCATGATACCCAGGGGTGGAGTACAAAATGGGTGACGTGATATTGACAGCAACCAAGCAGGAAAGAGACCTGGGGGTAATCTTATCTAACAATCTAAAGGTGGCCAGGCAGTTCAATAAGGCAGTTGGAGGGCTAGTGGGATGCTTGGGGTGCGAAGGGAGGGGTATCACCAGCAGAAAGGGGGTGGTATTGCCTCTGTATAGATCGCTGGTAAGACCTCACCCAGAGTACTGTGTCCAGTTCTGGAGACCACGTCTCCCGAAGGACATGACAGAGTGAAGGCAGTCCAGAGGAGTGCAACTAAACTGATGCAGGGTCTGCATCAAAAGCTGTACGAGGAGAGACTACAGGACCTCAGTATGTGCATCATCGAATAGAGGATGGAGAGGGGATATGATAGAGCCCCTTAAATACCTCACAGGTAAATAAGGGACAGGAAGAAAGTATTTTTCAGAAAAAAAGGTGTTCAAGAACAAGGGGACATGCTGTGAAGCCCGATGGGGGTGGGGTGGTGGTGGAATTCAGGGAGATGTGAGGAAGTACTTCTTCACAAAAAGAGTGGTGAATTTCTGGAACGGCCTTTCAGGGGAGGTGATCGGGCGAAAACAGTAGTGGGGTTCAAGAATGCATGGGATAGGCATAAGGGAATCTTAATGGAAGGGGAAGAGGGAGAACAAGCCAGAGATTAAGCAGGATATGTGGTGATACTACTGTAGGTGGAGAAAAATGGGAAAACTGGGTGGGCCAAGCAGTCCGTTTATCTGCCGACAAATTCTATGTTTTGATATTTTGAAATTAATGAAAATATTTACTTGCCTATCGTGCAGCTTTTTACTGATGTGGGTCATGGGTGCTATTGAATGACTGGCATAACACTGCCCCAATGCCAGATTCACATGCATCTGGGTAATAAATGGCTTTGAAAAACCTGGGCTAGCAAGTATAGCGGCAGAACAAAGGGCTGCTTTTACAGCTCTAAAGGCTTCATCACTGTTACCAAAACACTTTTTTGTCAAGTCAGAGGGGCTGCACTTTCTGTAAAATTGGGGATCAACCTCCTGCAATAACATGCCAAACCCAAGAAGGCTGGACATGCTTTGTTTGTCTGGGTATGGGGCAGTTAGCCACAGCTGCTGCTCTTGTGATTTCTACTTTCACCTGTGTCCATTATCTAGTATGTAGCATGATGAACATGCTTCTTCCATTGCAATAGCACACTTAGGATAGATCATTAAACCTCAGGGAGTGTTTCTCCCATGTTATCCTACCCCCAGGTACTTTCTTGCATACAAGAGTTCCGAAGCATAGAGGAGAACTTCACCCACATTCTCTGTATGAAAACAGCAAGACTTTCTTGACTTCTGCAGCTGCAGCTGGAACTCGGGCTGCGGGCTGCAGTGAGCTACTGTTACTGTGGTCTCTAGTGGCGGCAGCACCCCCCCCCCGCTGTCCCTTTCAGTACCTCCTAACTTCAGGATATTTCACGGTATCCTGCCTGACTCTCTCCCCCCATGTTGCTGTACTTTTCAAGATTACAGTGTACATCTCCGATCTCTGCCATTTGCAACAAATAAGCCCCTTGCCCTTGACTCCAAGACCCCCCCCCCGGTACATATTTTTAACCAGCACATAGTAGCATAAACACAATTCTGGGCTACTTACTTACAGTACTCTACGCACACACACACACACACACACAAGCATTGAGATCCTTGATATAAAGAAAAACACACAGTTATTTGCAATGTAAATTTACTGTAAACAATCATGCCAACTACATGGTTTTACTGACATACTAATCCATGCCCAGAGGTGGGATGATCCTACACAGATCCCAATTTAATATCCTTGTAAAAAAAAAAAAAAAAGTGCTGTGGCAGTGCCATCTCGATCTGTCAAATAACCTGCATTAAAAACAAAATCTGGTCAGAGCCAACAAGGCTGCATAATGCTATTTTACAGGAATTAGGAGTCATCTACAGAGAAATTGTTTTTATATGGAACCTTGAGCAGCTCAATATTTCTTTCGAACTGTCAGCCAATAACAGTATCCACCTGTGATTGCTGGCCCTGTTAAACATAACACATTCTCTGGTGTCCATGGGTACATCCCACCCTGTTATCAAACGGATAGTCATA
The DNA here is from genome assembly GCA_016271365.2 of Neoceratodus forsteri. Taxonomy (NCBI): domain Eukaryota; kingdom Metazoa; phylum Chordata; order Ceratodontiformes; family Ceratodontidae; genus Neoceratodus; species Neoceratodus forsteri. Next base: position 56,517,683 of record JADMNL010000033.1, read on the forward strand.
AAATAAAGACATGGACTTCTGGTGACGCACCAGGATGATTGCACGCTAACCTCAGCAGCTCCTCACCCGCCTAGAGAAAAATGTTATCTTCCGTGGATTAAACGAATTCTCTCGACACAATACCTGAATCCCTAGATAGCCTGAGATGGCAGGGAAACACCAACGAGCACAAAATCTAAAATCTACAGCTAATCCAGCAAAACTAAAGCAGTTGGTGATAGACGAGGACATGGAAGGGTTCATGGCCCAGTCAGAGCGCAGACTAACACATTCAGAATCATCCGAGGAGCAGGAACCGCCTGAAATAACTGACCCAGACAACATGCAGCAAACGCTACAGCAAATTCTCTGTACAGTTACCAAAATTGTTGCTTTCTTATCAGGCTTGAAAAAGGATGTACAAACTTTGGATAAAAAAGTATCTACAAACGCTGCCAACCTTAGCTCGATGTCAGAGGCCCAGGAGAGTTCTGACAGGCTGATACTATTATTACTGCAAAGAGACAGAGAAACCCAGAATCGACTAGAAGATCTTGAAAACAGATCACGGAGAAACAATTTTAGGATTCATGGAATACCTGAAGGCGCAAAGGAAGGCTTTCCATCGACAGCAGACTTTATACAGCAGGTTCTCCGCTCGGTTCTTTCCCTGCCCTCCCACATCAAGTTAGACATAGATTGAGCCCACCGCTCCCTCGTGGCAAAGCCCCAGGACCCCGCTGCAAGACCAAGATCCTGGATTATACGTATGGTCTTTTTTCAAAGCAAAGACTGGATCTTGCAGGAAGTGTGGCGCCACAGAGATCCTAAATACAAAGACTCCCCAATCTTTTTTGACCAAGATTTCTCATCAGCTTTGCAGGCAGAATGCCAGAAAGTAAGAAATGTTATTCGAGAACTGAAACTAAAGAAAGGAATAAGGGCCCAACTGCTGTTCCCAGCTAGAATAAAAATTCACTTGGAGACCGGAGCGAGAGTCTTCCTATCACTGATGGAGGCCCTTCAGGTGCTGCAACACTTGGACATCCTGCTCCCCCATCTAGAAATACAAAAGTTGGAGCATAAGCTTAAAACAGAAAGTTGATCGAAGGTCCCGTCTATGCAAAATAGAAAGCGAGGAACTCCAGGATCATTTCCTTTAGAGCTCTCTTCATACATCCAGAGTTTAATGCGGAGGGCGCAGCAACAACTGCGCGAAGGATCCAGTCCAAAGCAATCATTGCCGAAATCACCACGTCGCTGAGGAGAGGAAAATATGAAAAAAGGAAAGAATCTAGCAGCATTGCGATAATCCCAAAGGGATGGACTGAAAAGACTTGCTGGAGTGTAAAGTATAAAACGAAGATTTATTTAATGAGCATATTCCAAAAAATTGAATTTATGGGAGAATACAGGGAAAAGGGAGGGGGATTAAAGAAGGGGTGGACAGCAGCAGAATATGAAAACGGTGGGAAGTTGGACAGATTTACGGGGCAGAGCAGGGAACCAAGTTGCCACCCATGAATAGTCACACTCGGGTTCAGGGTTATTCTCTTAGGCAAGGATGTGTGTTTCAATCCCTCAGGAGATCTCGGGGGAAAGGTACGACTACATCCTACCACGAAGGTTTAAGGCTGTCTGATTGCTCAGGGAAAGGAAATGCCGCATCAGAGTACCTGTATTATTTGAAGGAGAATAGACAATAGCAGGAGACTGAAAGAGAAGTACAGAGGGGAAGTAACTAGATCTTTATGCTGCAGGGGGGAAGTGAGCTGGAGTAATTTAGACAGACAGAAGGGGCATTCAACTTACCTCCCACCAAGCAGCATTGGGGGGCCTCCGTTGTGATCTCGTGGCAAGGGTTGAAAGCAGAGTTGGGCTAATAAAACGAAAGTATTGGGGGGAGATGCATATATAACCTGGTACAAGGGTAAAAGTCAGGAATCTGTGACTACCAACTATTAGCTGGTATAAGACATTCACCAGAGGCATATCCTGTAATTAAATCTGGACGTCTGAATACCAGTCGGGAGAGGGATCATAAGAACAAACAGGAAGGGTAAAAACACGGGAAATACAGACATGCATCCAAATGTTTGGGGGGGGGAGTTCTGATTAAAACACTCATAGCTTAAGGTCGTCCTTTTGGTGACAGTAACAGAGGGGTGGCAGGGATCCCCTTAGGGGGACAACTTACACCTCTTGCCCCTAAATCAAAGGGGTGCTTCTTGGGTCAGTAAGTTGACCCCCCACGGTTTCTCCGTGCGTTTCACATGGAAGTCACTATACATTCTTTGGTTACTCTGATATACAGAATAGTAATGTATATAGTTTACACGTTTTTGGTTGAACTACTACCATGTATAGATACCATATTCCTAGAAAGTTTTTCTCATCTTACAGTTTTGAATTTTAAAATGTATTGTTCATGGGTCTTGCAGGCTGAACGAAGAGAGAGGAGAGAATGTGAGATTGGGATAGGGCTTCAGACAAGATGTGAAATTACCTAACACTATTTATGTCATGTCTGAATATAATTTCATATAATGTGAAGGGGGTCAATTCTCAGTCAAAAGGACCAGACTATTAACAGAACTGCAGCATCTGAAATGTGACATGGCATTTTTACAAGAAACGCACCTTTCAGAGAAAGAGCATGCCAAGCTGCGGAGAAGATGGGTGGGACAGGTTCTGGCAACCTCCCACCCTACAGCCAAAAAAGCCAGGGTAGCGATTTTAATCAGGAGAAATGGTCACTTGAAGGTCCAGTCCACTGAGGAAGGTTTCCAAGGCAGATTTCTCAGAGTAACTTGTTCAATGCAGAACAAATTGATACATACGATAAATATATATGCTCCTAATGTGGGCACTGAAAAGTTCCTAGGGGAAATCTTCAACAAATTGATCAGTTTGCCCCAAGGCCAGCTGTTGTTGGGAGGGGGATTTTAATATAGTTATCTCCCTACAAATAGATCGTTCGTCTGGTAACCAATTTACAAACAAAGCTGCTAGTAAAAAACTTAGGGCACTGATAGAAGAGGCCGGACTGGTACATATATGACGATCTCAGCATGTGGGAGAAAGGGACTGTTCCTTTTTTTCTCAGGCACAAAGCTCTTACTCCCGAATAGGTCTCTTTTTTACATATAAAACAGACTTACATTTGTTTGTACAGTATAAAATACACCCTATCAGACCATAGTCCAGTTTCGACCAGGTTAATGCTGGGAATGGAGAGTGGATCCCCTACTTGGAGACTTAATGTTTCATTATTGAACGAGGAACCTTTCAAGCAACTTATGATTAAAACAATAGAAAATCTTGAGCATGTTTCGCCCATGGGAGACTGCTCCCCATTGATTTGGTGGGACACTTTAAAGGCAGTTGTTAAGGGCCAAATAATTAGCTATGCATCAGCCAAGAAAAAACAAATGAGGGTTAGAGAAAAGGAACTAACGGGGAAGGTAGCAGATTTGGAAGCTAAACACAAAAAAAAATACAGGGTCCAAACAAATTTTGAAAGAACTAACGCAGACTAGAACAGAACTACAAGAGTTGGAGAACAGGAGGGCTGAAGGATACCTCAGGTTCGCAAATCAGAAATATCATGAGACGAGTGGGAGAGTGTTGAGACTTCTAGCCTTTTGTCTCCAGAAAAAAAACAAGCCAAAAGACATGTCTCAAAGATGAGGGATATACTAGACCCAGGTAAGCTCTGGTCTAAACCCAAAGAGATTGCCTCACAATTTAAAGAATTTTATAGAGGGCTGTATACAGAGGACAAGGCGGAACACAGGGTCCTGGGGGGAGTCGTGGCCTTCCTGGACTCTAACTCTTCCAACCCTTCTTCTTAGGGCACAAGAAGTCCTGTCGGCCCCGATTTCCACTCAGGAAACTTTAGAGGCCATACGAAGTTTACCAACTGGCAAAACACTGGGCCCAGATGGCCTGGCAGCTGATTGGTATAAAAAGCTGAGCAAGATATTAGCCCCCAGATTAGTACATATCTATAATGCTAGTTTGAAAGAGGGGGCTTTCCCGAATTCATGGCAAGAGGCCCTCGTAACAGTAATCCCGAAATCAGGAAAACCCTGTTCTAACTGCGACTTGTACAGACCTATTTCTCTCCTTAACCAGGACCTACAAATCCTAACCCGTATCTTGGCTACCAGATTACAACAGCATGTCAAACTACTAGTGCATCCAGATCAGACTGGATTTATCCCACATAGGCAATTGCAAGATAATATCAGGAAACTGCTAAATATAATCACACACAACCACCCTCCTGACTTCACCCCCTTGGCAATATTTCTTGATGCTGAAAAAGCATTAAATCATGTGAATTGGGTCTTTATGAGGGAGGTGCTCTCAAGGATGGGGGTGGGGGTAGTTCCTTAAGTGGGTATCCATGTGCTATCAGAGGCCTATAGCCTGAATCAGAGTTAATGGTACCAACTCCGACTCATTCAAAATAGAAAGGGGAACAAGACAGGGGTGCCCTCTATCCCCATTATTATTTGCACTCACTATGGAACCTTTAGCCCAAGCCATTCGCGAGAACTCCAATATTTGTGGAATCAAAATTAATGGAACAGAGAATAAAATCTCTCTTTATGCAGACGACACAGTAATATACTTAGACAAGCCAAACATTTCGATCCCAGAAGTGATCAGTCTTCAAAATCAATTTGTGGAGATTGCGGGCATTAAGGTGAATATGGGAAAAACAGAAGTCATGAGCTTTGGAGGCCTTTCACAAAGAGAAGTGCAGAGCCTCATACCTTTTAAGTGGGCTAAGGACAAGATTAAGTATCTGGGGGTGACTGTTCCTACTGATTTGGCTAAACTTTACCAATACAATTACCAATTATAAAAAGAGCAGGTATACGAGGACCTACACAGATGGCATAACCTCCCCCTCAGCTTTGTGAATGGAGTGGACGACACAAGGATGAATGTACTGCCCAGATTTCTGTTTTTGTTCTCAGCCCTTCCCCTTCCAATTAACAAAGTGGAATGGAGGGAGCTGAGAAAGAGACTAACTTTATTTGGGCGGGCCGCTACCCATGCAAAAGATGGGGCCTTCTGACTGAAACCAAAGATAAAGGGGGACTGGGAGTACCAGACCTACAAAAATATTATGTGGCAGCACAGACAGTACCAATATTAAAGATGTTGATGCCAGAGAATAGAGGAGGATGGTATAAACTAGAGGAGTGGGCACATCAGTAGGTACCTCTGCAATTCCTGCTATGGGTAATTAAGGCCTCAGACCTAAGAGATATTAATAACATATGGACGAAACACTCTCTTAAAACCTGGCTCACCACCAGGCAATGGTGGGAAATTGTTTTCTCAACATGGAAATACATTTCACTAAGTCTCCTACCACATTTCCCAGCCACACAAAATGACCCCTGTTGGAGTCGGGCAAACCTAGGGCTCAAAAACTTATGCCAGATGGTCAGTGAAGAAGGTATTAAACCATTTGCAATGCTCCAAGATGAATTTGGAATTCCTCATAAGGATTTCTTTAGATATCTTCAGTGCCGGCATTATATAACTAATACAGCTGGAACCAGAGCCATACAAGGTAACCCTGCCCCGCCACTGACATATATATATCCCAGAAAAGTCGTTTAGCGGATACTAAGAAATTTATTTCATATGTATATCAAGCACTGCAAGAGGGAATGGGATCCATATTTATCCAATCTATAGAAAATAAATGGCAAACTGAATATGAGACACCAATAACAGATAGGGCCTGGAGCCAAATATGGAGGGGCATACATAAAACAACTAACTCCCCTGTGTGGAGAGAATTTAGGTAGAAAATCTCAACCAGATATTTCATTACCCCGGAAATCTCATCCAAATTTGTAACCTCCCATACTGATAGGTGTTGGAGGGGTTGTTAGGATAAAGGTACTCATTTTCATATTTTTGGGAGCTGCCCTGGAATTAGAAGGTTTTGGACAGAAGTCACAATAGCAGTCAAAGAAATTCTACAACTGGAAAGACCACCAGACTGCCCTCATATGATATTGGGTCTCCCTCCCTCAGGGGTGGGCTCAAAGGTGCAAAAATACCTGTTTTTCATCTTGATAGCAGCAGCTTTAAAGTCAATTACACAGCACTGGCTTACTCCAAATAATTTGTCTTACTCTATATGGTGGTCCAGTGTTAGTAACATTAAGGTAATGGAGGCAGTAACGGCCCAACTTAGACTACATACAGATACATTTAACTCAAGGTGGCTCCTTTTCTTTGAATATGTAGAAAACAAAAGAGGTATCCCAATCTTAGACCAACTGTTGCTAAAATAATCCCAAGATATCTCACTATCCTTTTTAGAAAGGAGAAGTCCTTCTCCTTGTACGTCATAGAAAGATAAAGACCTAGTAGACCCTATTTTTTTACTTTAATCCCAATTTGCGGGAGATTTATACCCTTGATTGCTTTTTCCTTTTTCTTTTATTAGAATAAGTACCAAAATAAACAAGGTAAATAAGAATTCAGGGGGCATGTAAGAAATGCACTAAGCATATGGATTGTTGGAAAATAGCTTTATTATGTTGAGAATGTGTTGCTTGAAGGCAAGACAGACCAAGTGATGGACTCTTTGCTCAGCTATGGTAACCTTCCGGAGATTTTGGAAGAAGGACACATCAAACGAATCCATTCAGACTGGAGGTTACCCAAGAAATTAACTTTATCTGCAAGATGCAAAATGGATTTGTTTAAGTTACAAGTGCTGTATTAATGTAATTATAAACTCACCTAACATATGTAAATGATATGTTGAAACTAAAAGAACCTGTGTACCTCTGTATGAATTCCATTTTGCCTGAAAAAGGAAAAATTAATAAAAATTAAGTTTAAAAAAAAAAGTCATACATGCTAGTCTTTTATTGTGAAGCTAGTGAGTTTCACTGAACTTTGAGAAACAACCCACATTCAAAGCAATGGTAATTTTGACAGTTTGTATGTGCAGTTACCTCTTAAAGATATGGTTGTTCATGATAACGTTGAACCACGTCTTCCGTTACAAGACTCAATACAACAATAAAGCAATGTAGCAGAATCTGTGAACTCTGTATGTGACTGTCATTTGGTGGTCTGGCAGACCAAACTTAAAAAAAAAAAATGTTCTGGTATCCACGACTATGGCCATGGAGGTTTCAGAAAGTAATCCAACTTCTGAATGGATTACACTGTGAACTTTTGTTATAAGGTGGAAGTATGAAACAATGAGGTCGGTTTTATAGCCTAATAACAGAACACACTCACTGAGTTATGCGGCATGTAGCGCTTGGACCAATAGCAATTACCAAATAGTAATTGATCTATGGGGGAGGAATTGCTGACCATCACCAAGGAAGAAAGGGATCTGGGGGCAATCATTTCAGATGAACTAAAGGTGTCTAAGCAGAGTACAAAGGCACCAGGGAGGGTCAGTGGCATGCTGGGGTGCATAGGCAGAGGTATCAATAGTAGAAGGAAGGGGCGGTGATGCCATTGTATAAAACTCTGGTGAGGTCTCACCTAGAGTGCTGTGTACAGTTCTGGAGACCACATCTTCGAAAGGATACTGACAGGGTGGAGGTGGTCCAGAGAAGGGTGACAAAGATGATGCAGGGCTTGCACCAGAAAACATGTGAGAAGAGATTGAGGGACTTCATTATGTACTCACTGGAGTAGAGGAGGGATCAAGGTGACATGATGGAAACATTCAAGTACCTTAAAGGCGTAAACAAGATGCATGGGAGCAATATAGAAACGTAGAATTTGACGGCAGATAAGGACCGTTTGGCCCACCTAGTCTGCCCATTTTCCTGCCTAACAGATAAGCTGCAGATCCTAGTTAACCAACAGCCTACTTCCTCCTATCCCCCACTAGGACTGCCTTATGTCTGTCCCATGCATACTTGAATTCCCCACTGTTCTTGACTCCATGACCTCTTCATCCTCTTCTCCTTAACCTTCTCTGCCATCTCTTTTGAAAACCATAGCAGTTTTTTCTTTTGTTGTGTTTTGTTGATTTGCATCACACAAAGGCTTGTTGCCTGTGTGATGGCTGTTTTGATTACTCCCCATTGTTCCTTCACTCCTCCTTCTTGCCTGTTTGCTAGTGCTTTTCTGAGGCACTCTCTCATTTCCCCAAAGTCATCCCTCCTAAAGTCCAACACTCTTGCTTTTGTATGGCTTGACTCTATGGCTGTGTTTATAGTGAACCACACTGTTTGGTGGTCGCTTGTTCCCAGATGGCTACCCACTTCTAAATCCGAGATTCTTTCTCTGTCCCCTTTTGAGAATACCAGGTCTAAGATTGCTTCCTCCCGAGTGGGTTCCAATACTAGCTGTCTGAGGCATGCCCTTTGTAGGGCATCAAGAATTACCCTGCTGTTGGATGTGCCTACAGCAAAGGTACTCCATTTAACATCTGGCATATTAAGGTCCCCCATCAACAATATCTCCCCTTTCAAACAACATGAAGTCTTGCTGTATTATGACAATCTGCAGTTAGCTCCAGCCTTTGAACTGCCCCGGAGTGTAGGGGGTTAATTTTCTATGCAGTGCATAGAACGTTGAGCTCGAGCTCGGTTGAGGTCTCTGTCTGCAGCACTTTGAAACCCAACCGTCAGATTCTTTACTCCGCCTCACTGAACAGTCGCTCCAGAGATTTCTCCTTCTACTGGGTTCAAAGTCGGTTAAAGTGTCGTTTTTTCCACTCAACTTCCATAGTATTACGGTTCAGGGCTCTGTCTGCAGTACAGTAAGCACTTTAGGTAGTAGTTCTGGGTTATTTGTGGAAATTGTAAAACCTTTTCTCGATTGGTTCGGCTGAACCGATCCAACATATTTGAAATCTGTGTGTTTTCATTTAGTGTGTGGTTACTGGTCCTTATCAGTTTTTAAAAAAAGTGTTTTAACATTTTTTTCCAATACCAGTAACACGGTTAGAAACCGATAAGGGAGTCTTGCCTGGCGGTTGCCGATAAAAGGGTAAGTTTGGTTAGGTTGGCCATGTCTGAGAAACCCAAGAAAAAAAATGGGCCCGCTGGGTTTCAACACTGCGGTGAGTGTGGGGAGGTCTTTGCTAAGGCCGATCCCCACACCACCTGTGTTTATTGTCTGGGGTTTGACCACCTTGATACAGACTGCCAAATATGTAAAAACTTTCCTTAGTCTACCCTGGAAAAAAGATTAAGTAGACTTAGGGAAAAGGAGGCCGAGAAGTCTGTTGACCCGGATGGCCAGCCCGGTTCGGTTCCGACCGAACCAGAAGGAGTGCCCTCTGACCAGGGCGATACTTCTTTGGGCAAGAGGAGAGCCGATCCTGAGGGATCGGTTCCTACAAAAAGGAAACTTAAAGAAAAATCAGCCGGTTCGGATCTGGAGGTTTGTGTTCCGACCGCTGATGAGATTGCCCGAGCGATTCGGATTGTTGAATTGCTTCCCCGGTTTCTTCCGATCCGGCTCCGTTAGCTAGGGGTTCGGTTTGGTCGGTTCCTCCGGTTCAGGATTATGCCCCTGAAGATTTTTATGGACTGGAATTTGAGGAGGAGGGGGATTATGAACAAGATGATCAGTATGATGGAGCAGAAAGTCTGGATGTGCCCATTGAACCGGACATTTCCCCAGACAGACTTTCTGGCGTTTCCCATTCTAGGCTCTCTGAGTCCCGTCCCTACTATCTGTTCTACCGAAAAGTGGCTGAAACCCTCCAGCTCCCTATGGAGGAGGCTACAGAGGATCAAGAGGAGCCTGATTTTGTTGAAATGATGGACATTACAGAGTCCAGGAGGCTGTCTATTCCCCTACACAAATCTTTTGGGAAACAGACACAATTTTAAAGTCTCCAAATTCTGTACCTCCTGTTGATAAAAGAATGGACAAGAGGTATACCTTATCAGGCTCAGACACAGAGTTTTTCTGTCAACAACGCAGCCATGTTGGGGTCGTGCAGGCTGCAGCCTGTGACAGGGCTAATCTTCCCTTGGCTTCACACCCCCCCAGATAAAGACTCCAGGAGGATGGATGCCTTGGCAAAGAAACAGTACATGGCATCCTCTTTGGGACTCAGGCAGGCTAATTATATGGCCTATACAGCCAGGTACCAGAAGTCCAGGTGGGACACTGTACTGGCACTGGCTAAAGAGGCCTACCCCCAGCTGGCCAAGGAGCTGGAGGAGGTGGCTGTTGACGGGATTGAGACATCTAAGGTACAATTTCATGCTGCTGTGGACGCCAGTGATGTGTCATCAAGAGTTATGGCTACATCTGTGGCTCTTTGGAGAATGGCTTGGCTCAGATGTACTAGCCTTTCACAGGACACCCAGGCTAAGGCCATGGATTTCCCCTGTGGAAGGTAATTCTCTGTTTGGGGAGCAGACAGAGAATTACAAGAAAAAGATGGATGAATATAGGACCACTTATAGCAGTGCACAGGCCAAGGAGAGGCAGGCAACTCCTCAAAGGCAGCAATCTAGGGCCGGGGCAGTCCTTTTCATAGGCCTTTCTACCAGACACAGGCCTCTTCTCCCTTTTTACAGAGAGGTTCTTCAGAGGGAGAGGCAGAAGGGGGAATGAGCAGGGCTGCATCCACTCCTCAGCTAAGGCCCCAGCCAAGCAGACACCCTGATGGATCTGCCCGGGTCGACTCTCCTATCCCTGTAGGGGACAGGCTGGCTTACTTTGTCCAGGACTGGATGTCTGTTACTTCAGACAAGTGGATCCTGGAAGTAGTAAGCCAGGGACTGGTTCTCAGCTCCAAAAAATTTCCGATGATGAGAGCCAGATCTTTTCCACCTGCAAGTCTCTCCGAAACCCTTGCCCTAGAGGCAGAGGTTTAATCTCCTCTGGCCTTAAGAGCCATAGAGAGAGTTCCTACCCTACACTGGGGCAAAGATCTGTACTCCAGGTATTTCCTTGCCCCAAAAAAGATGGGAGTGGCGACCCATCCTAGATCTAAGATACCTGAACAAACATCTTTTAAAACCAAGGTTCAAGATGGTGACTCTGGGAATAATTCTTCCCTCCCTAAGGCCAGGGGACTAGCTAGCCTCCGTGGACCTCAAGGATGCCTACTTTCACATCCCCGTCATGTGCTCCCGCAGAAAGTACCTCAGGTTCATGTTGCCCTCAGGCCGTTATCAGTTCAAAGCAATGCCCTTTGGTCTAACATCAGCTCCAAGGGTTTTCACGAAGTGCCTGACAGTAGTAGTTGCCTTTCTAAGAAGGCAAAAGATTTCCATTTTTCCATATCTGGATGACTGGCTCATAGTGGGTCAGTCTCCAGACCAAGTCAAGTCAGACCTGCAAGTGACTTGGCAGGTGCTCACTTCCCTGGGATTTCTTCTCAACCTCCCCAAGTCAGTTCCCAAACCAGTGCAGCTTCTTACCTTTATAGGGGCAGAGCTAGATACTGTCAAAGCAAGAGCCTTTCTTCACCAGGAAAGGGCAAGAGTTCTTATAAAACTGGCTTCTTCCTTCAGCCTTCAGGTGTCCCGACCAGCAAGGCACTTTCTTCAACTCTTGGGCCACATGGCAGCTTCTACAGCGGTGGTCTAAGGGGCATGATTTCAGATGAGGGACATTCAGTTTCATCTGAGGGCCTTTTGGTCCCAAAGGAAGGATCCTCTTACCAAACTGATTCCAGTGACTCAGACACTGATCCAAGCTCTTCAATGGTGGTAGGATCAGGACACTGTAAGGCAAGGGGTCCCATTTGTCATGCAGTCTCATTTGGTGGTCCTTACCATGGATGCTTCCCTTTTGGGGTGGGGAGCCCGTCTGGGGGCTTTCACAGCCCAGGGACTGTGGTCCCCTCAGGAATCCCTTTTTCATATCAATCTCCTGGAACTCTGGGCAGTTTTTTCTGGCCCTGCAAGCTTTCTTTCAGTCCTTGCAGAACAGGGTGGTTCAGGTCAGAACAGACAACACCACCACCATGTGGTACATTAACAAGCAGGGAGGCATTCATTCCATGGCCTTGTGCATGGAAGCCATGAAATTATGGTCCCTGGCTTATTCTCTGCAGACATCTCTAATAGCAGTCCACCTTCCAGGGAAGGACAATGTGCTAGCAGATGCAATGAGCAGGATCTCCCAGGGCCATCACGAATGGTCACTGGACCCTCTGGTGTTGAAAGTGATTTTTTCAAGGTGGGGCACTCCAGAGATGGATCTCTTTGCAGCCCCAGGCAATCACTAACTTCCTCTGTTTTATTGCAGACCCCCAGTCTTGGGCTCAGTCCCTCTTGATGCTCCGATGTTGAACTGGAAAGGGAAATTTCTCTATGTCTTCCCTCCCTTTCCTCTGCTGTTCAAAGTTCTGGTCAAGGTAAGGTCACAACCCTGCAAAGTGATTCTGATTGCTCTGGATTGGGCCAGGCAGCCCTGGTACCCCCTCTTACTGTCTGTAGCAGTCCATCTTCCCCTGTCTCTTCCCAGGAATTACAACCTGCTAACCTCCTCTCAGGGGAGGATTTGATACCCCAGTCTTTGGTCTCTCAATCTCAAGGCATGGCTCTTGAAGAGTTAGAGTATGCAGATTTGCATCTGTCCCAAGGGGTTCTGGATATTCTCAAAGCCTCTCGGAAGCCTGCCACCAGAAAGACTTATGACTCCAAATGGAAAAGATTTAGCATTTGATGTTCCAAGAAGCATACATCTCCAGACACTGTTGAATTGCCTACTGTTCTGGATTATATAGTTCATCTTAATGGCCTAGGCCTCAGACCAGCTACTCTCAAGGTACACTTGTCAGCTGTTTCTGCTTTTCTGTCAGTGGGTAAGCCTTCCTCACTGTCATCTCCCGCTGTATTCTGTAAATTTTTCAAGGGATTGCTTCATACCACTCCTCCCTTTAGGGATCCTGCCCCTGCCTGGGACTTAAATGTTTGCATTACTCAACTTATGCAACCCCCATTTGAGCCTATGTCCTCAGCAGAGCTTAAATACTTGACTTGGAAAACTATGTTTTTGGTAGCCATTACCTCTGCCAGACGTATCAGTGAATTGCAAGCCCTGTCAGTGGAACCTAATATTCTTTCCTTTCATAGAGATAAAGAGGTCCTTAGAACCAACAGGAGGTTCCTGCCCAAAGTGGTTTCAGACTTCCATTTGAATCAGTCTGTGTCTGTCCCTGTTTTCTTCACTGATCATTCTTCCTCAGGAGAGGAGGCTACACAGTTTAGATGTTAAAAGAGCCCTTAGCTACTACATAGAGCATACAAAGGGTCACAGGTTTGATTCCCTCCAGTTGTTCCTCACTTATGGGGAAGTGGGAAAGGGCAAACCTGCCACCAAAAGAAGTATTGCCAAGGGGATTGTTTCTAATATACAATTCTTATATGAGAAACTGGGAAAAATTCCACCCTCAGGCCTGAGGGCTTATTCCACAAGAGGTACAGCTGCTTTCCTGGCTGCGGCCAGGGATATCCCTTTGTAAGAAATTTGCCAAGCAGCCACCTGGAAACAGTCCATACCTTTACCAAGCATTACTCTCTGGATATCCAGGGTAGGAGTGATGCTCGGTTTGACACAGCAGTACCTAAGAGCCTGTTCCCAAAGTAGATTCTGTCCCTCCTCCATGGAGGTACTGCTTGGTGGTCTGCAGATTGTCAGAATACAGCAAGACTTCATGTTGTCTGAAGAAAAAATTACTCACCTTAGTAATTGTGTTTCTTCTAATGGAGTCTTGCTGTATTCTGACCATCCTTCTGCCTCCCCTCTCAGAACCTGTTTTTGGGAAGTGGGTGGGCAGGTGCAGTGTTGCACCCCAGGGGTGCTTCAAGCACACCCTCCACTTTATCTGGGTGCTTTGTATTATAATCTTTTATTTTTGGATAGGTTTTGGTTTTGGGTTTCCTGACTTGAGTCTTCCTTTGGGAATCCAAAACTTTCTGTTGCCAGTTGGCTAGTTAAAAAATGTTACAATTTCCACATAGTTAATCAGTGAGTGTTTGCTCGTAAGAACCTGATGGTTGGGTTTCAAAGTGCTGCAGACAGAGACCTCAGCCGAGCTCAACGTTCTATGCACTGCATAGAAAATTAACCCTCTACACTCCGGGGCAGTTCAAAGGCTGGAGCTAACTGCAGATGGTCAGAATACAGCAAGACTCCATTAAAAGAAACACAATTACTAAGTTGAGTAATTTTTTTCTTTTCTGCCATTCTAAGGATGCCTTCTATCATTTCCTTGTCCATTCCCTCCCCATGAGACGGGGGGTCTGTATACAACCCCCATGCGGATTGTGGTGCCATTTCCTGTCTCCAGGGTGACCCAGAGTGCCTCATCTGCTCCCTGTTTACTGTTTGTTCTGTTGCTTTGATACCTTCTCTTACAGTGTCAGTGGCTCAGCAGGTAGCACACTCGCTTCTGAGGCCGGGAGATCAGACAGAGGGCTGTGGGTTCAGTTCCCACATCTGGCACTTGGGTTAATATCCCAGTACTGACACTGTAGTGCAGCATGAGAGGGGTGCCGCACTTCTGAGGTGCTGTCTTTCGGATGAGACGTTAAACCCGATGTCCCATCTGCCTGGATTGGTGGTAGTTCAGGTGGATGTTAAAGATCCCATGGCACTTATCGAAAAGAGTAGGGGAATTTCCCCGGTGTCCTGGCCAAATTTCCCTCATTCACTAAAAATACCACCAACAGTTTAATCTGGTTCAAAGTCAGTTGGCATTCATCTGTATCCCTTCCCCCGGGTCGTGCCTGAAAATAGGCAGGATTTGTCTAGTGCACTTACCAGTCAACAAAAACTAAATAAATAAATAAACATAGAGAGCTACTCCTCCTCCTCTTTTACCCTCCCTGTCCCTCCTGTAGATTGTGTATCTTGGTATGTTGACATCCCAGTCATGGTTCTCTACCATGTTTCTGTGACTGTCACAATATCCAGGTATCCGTCTTCCATCAAGGCCAGTAGTTCAGGGAGCTTGTTACACAGACTACGGCATTGGTACTCCTCACTCTCCAATTTTTGATGGCCTTATCCTTTTAGCCCCATCTCTGTCCTTACTGCCTTTTTTGCATTTACTTCTGTCCTGCTCCCTAATGACTTCTCTACCTTGGTGTTTACCTCAGTAATTACCATGTTTTGTGGGGGAAGGCTGGGATTTCCCTGCTCCTTTTCAGTGCCTCCCCCCCTTGGCTAGTTTAAATGCTTGCCAATGAATCATTTAAACCTATTTAAATGCTTGCCAATGAAGCATTTAAACCTATCACCTAGGATCCTGGTTCCCTCCCTGGACAGATGCAGACCATTGCGCCAGTATAGGCCTGCATCCCTGCAATTGGCTCCCCAGTCCCCAATGAAGCCAAAACCTTGAGCTCCACACCAGTTTTTCAACCATTCATTGAATTCCATGGTGTGGAGTACCCTAGCATCATCCTTGCCATAGACAGACAGCACCTCCTAGAAGGTTACCGTATGCGCTATTTGTCTAAGGCCCCTCCACAACTCTACAAACTCCTCTTGCATTACTCTGATCCCATTCCTAGCCAGGTCATTTGTCCCTAGGTGGACAATCACATCCAGCTCCCTCCTTCGTGCAGCTGCTCCCACAATCTGAGGATTCGCTTCTTGTCCCTCTGAGCCATGGTGCCAGGCAGGCACCTTACTTCCCTCTCCCCTTCCTCCCCAACTTCTACCCCCCCTAATGATTGAGTCCCCCACCAGGAGTTGTTTCCTTCCCCTATGGGGTCCTGTGCCACCCTCCTGTTGGTCTCCTTTTTGGAGGTTCCCAGCATCCACCGTGGTCTCCACTGCAGGTGCCTCCATAGAGGAATCACTGTCCATCAGAACAGCGTATGAATTGTGGAGAGGTACAGCTGGAGGGATGCACCTCTGTTCCACCACCCTCTCCCTTCCTGATCCCACCTTGGTCCAGCCGCTCCTCTTTCTTGGCAATCTCTGAGGTAGCAGCAGTGGCCCTGGTGGTCCCTGGGTGGAAGAAGAGGTTCAGCGAATCATAGCCAGGTCAGCCTGGAGACAGGCAACCTCCTCCTTCAGACCAGAGCGGTGTCTGCAAATAAGGCTGCATCGCAGCCACCAGAATGTCTCCCAGAACATCTTCCAGTTTCGGAGGAGCATAAGAATAAGGGGGCAGGATATGAAATTGGAGAGTGGCAGGTTGAGGGGGAATATAAGGAAGTTTTTCACCTAGAAGGTGGTGGATGCATGGAATAATCTGGCACAGGAGGTGATAGGAGTAAGCAGTGTGGAGGATTTAAACATGCATGGGACAGACAAAAGGAATCCCAGAGGCAGGAGGGAGAAGAAAAAGCTGCTGACCCAGTAAGATCAGAAGAAGCAAAACTAGGTAGGGGCTTACAGATAGACTAGATGGGCATGGCGGTCCTCATCTGCCGACACTTTATATGTTTCTATCTAGTGCTCACAAATGGGGAGCATGCACAGGAAGTAACAGTCAAGGAGCCCTTGAGTGGGTCTGACCTTTGGACAGTGTGGTTCCAGTTGGATCTGGACATGGAAAGCAGCCCAGCTAAGACCAAAATCTTTCATTTTCAAATTTTCAGGAGGATGGGCGAAGTGTTAAGATGAGGAGACAACTGGCAGGCACCAGAGATGATTTGGGAGTGAAACAAACGTGGTTCATCCTCTTCCTCCTATGCATTGACTACTATCAGATTGCCCTTGGTGATACATCCCCCCCTTATGTCTGTGTCCAACCTGCTAGCCCTCTTATCTGTACTGTACCCTGTCTCTCCCAGTCTTCTCCATTCCTCTTGTAGTTCATTGTCCTTCAGGTGCCCCCTGTAATCAGCTGTAGCACTCACCCCTCTGGGCCCCCTGTATGCTGCCATAAAGTCCAC
Organism: Neoceratodus forsteri; assembly: GCA_016271365.2. Classification (NCBI taxonomy): domain Eukaryota; kingdom Metazoa; phylum Chordata; order Ceratodontiformes; family Ceratodontidae; genus Neoceratodus; species Neoceratodus forsteri. Next base: position 56,534,515 of record JADMNL010000033.1, read on the forward strand.
CTTCTTTTCCTTTCCAGCCTCTACGTCCTGCATTTCTCCCCTCCCCTAACTGTGCCTCCCTCACCTATGCATTTGACAACCTTAGTGTATCTCTGTACCTCCTGGTGTTATACTCCCATGACCCCTTCCTTCATGTTGTCCTCCTCACCTGTGCCGCCCTTAGCATCTCAGCTAGTGACCCCAGTCCATGAGCACCTCCAGAAAGGTATACCTATTAGACTCAATCCATGCAGCAGCTGCCCAAATCTCTGTGCCACCACCTTTCATGGTAGTGCTAAGCAACTGATCTGCTCTCCTACCACCCCTTTCCTTTCTTCTTACTTCCTGCCACTCCCCAGTCATCGTGTGTACTGGTCTTTATGGGTACTATACACTCTTGTCCCCTTTCCTCCCCCAGTATCTCCCTTGCTGTCTGAGCCCATTTGTCCACCACCTTTTCAACCCTGCTCTTTTCCACATTTTTACAAACTCCCTCCCACGTCCTCCTTTCTATGTCCCTTCTTAGCCTGGTGATCCCTGCCCTTTACTGTCCCTGGTACCTGCATATGTGACAGACCCCTGCTCCCCATATTACATCAAGGAATATTGCTGCCATGCTTTCATTACAGTGTACTACCCTTCAGCTTCCCTCCTGCCCCCTGTACCTTCTCTGCTGATCCCCTGTGCACCCACCCCACCCTTGAACCCCAGGTATTGTGCCCTCTTCCTGGTTCACACTTCATCTCTGGATCTTTGAATGTGGTTTCTTTGAACCCACTGGCCCTTGTAGCAGTCACAAAGCTATGCCGATCTCAGCCATCATGTCTCAATGTCTGTCAGGGTCTGCTGCTTGAAAGTAGTAAACAGCGGTCTGACTTAAAAATTTACACCCGCTTGGGTTCCCATCTCATCCAAAGTAGTCCAGTAGCAGAGACCAGTAACTGCTGACACAATACAGCATATAATGGTAGCTTGAATAGAACAAAATGCAGTTTTATATGGTACAGTTCGGCACTGTCCTGTTTTACTTCAGCACCCTCCTTTCCCTAAGCAGGAGAAGCAGCTACATAGAAAACATTAGCATTTAAATCATGACCCATGATTTACTTTAACACCATTCGGTAATACTTATCACACTATTTGTAGGTAATGCAGATCCTGTACTATGCAATGCTGCTTACTAACCAAATATGATCACGTGACACTCTATACTCTTAAAGGACTCCTGAAGAAGTTGTTTGAAATACAGCTTGCAAAAACCACAGCAGCGTAGGTTGTTGCCTTGCCTACAAAATGCCGTGCTCCATTTTCTTCTAAATGCTGTTATTTGTGAGTCATTAAAGTGTAAAGTTCCCGGCACAATGTAAACAAATCCCTTGATCAGCTGCTCCTGTAACTTCCTAAGATGGCGAGTATGTCTGTACGTGATGATGTAATCTGAGTGACAGTGCTGCCGAGAGTTGATACATGCAGTATGGGGACCGTATAAATTACATATAGAAATATCATTAAAAAGTGTTTCTGCATAAAATCCTTTACTGTGCAGGTGTGACAACCTTTTCACACCTGCTCAGTAAAGAATTATATGCAGAAGCACCCACCCTCCCATTGGCACCCCCATTCTGTCCTGCCCTCAGACCTCCTCTTGGAGGCAGTCATGCGATGGGACAACCAAGCCTCCCTCCCCTGGGAGAGGAGAGGAGAGGAGAGGAGAGCTGTCCTCCAGATGTTTGATCCTCTCCTTCCCCTGCTGACCCCTGGTGGTCCATGCTCGTCACCGAACATGGGTAGCTGGCATGGCATGAGATGTGGCATCCAGCACTTCAACTCTCAGCGCCACTGGGCCGGACCTTGGGGCTTTTTTTTCCCCCACCTCCTCCTCCTTGCTCCAGGACAGCCACTTTTTTGGGTCACCAAGGTCCTCGCTGGTGCCCCTGCCCCAATGCCATCCACCACCACCTCACATTCGCAGTCCCTTGGGGAACCCGGACATAAGCCTTTGCTGGGTGGGTCCCCCTCCTCCGAGGGAGATAGGCACTGGTAGGGGCCGGCCAGCACACACTACTTGGCTCGGGTGCTGCTGAGGTGGATCTGGGCTGCATCGGGCACTCGGTGACAGTGGAAGCCCATGACCATCATCTGGTTGACCATGGAGCGTTTTGACGCTTTGCTTCCCCCGGGGGCATGGTTGCCACAATGTCAAGGCGTAAGCCAGCGTTCCCCACGCACGCCGCCCCTTAGCAGACAGGGCCCCAGCACACTGCCATACCCCTAGCCTCCACCAGGAATTGGCAAGCGCCGGGTCTTTAATCCACCCTCCCCCTGAGAGAAGGCGAGCAGTCTCCGGATGCTCCAGCCTTCTCTCCCCGACCAGCCCTCCAGTGTCCTGAGTCCGTTTCCGAACCCAGGTTGCTGGCGTTGCAAGCAGAAATTCAACCACTACGCTGACAGGCTGGCCTGGGGCTAGTTTGTAACATGTACTCCCCTCTATGGTGCAGGCTTGCAAAGATGTCAATGATGCTGCCATGCATGCTTCCGCTCGCTGCACATCCGTCAGCCCAAACCATCCCCACAGCAAACCGCAGCCAGGAGCCAGCGTAACCTTGGTTATCCCTTCCCACTCCCCTGGAGGAGAAGAGCAGTCCATGGGACACTCAATCCTCCTCCCTCTGGCACCCGAGGTTGCTCCTGCCCCCGGGTCATCGGCGTGGCACGAGGTGTGGTGTCCACTACCTCATCCGTCAGTGCCTCTGGGCCAGCTCTCCAGTACCAGAGTTTAGAAAAAAAATCAACAGGTTGTTATATAGAAACAACAAACGATCCAGCTGAATCCCTGCTTTTGTGGCTGGTGCTGAGATCTCAGATGGTCGTGGTCAAGTTGATCTGATGTCAGATTTGCTGATTTTTGGGGGCTGTTGAAGCAGAGTTTGGCAAATGTGATCACTGCTTCCATCACTGTTCTGTCTCTGTTTCAGTTCTGCGGTAGTAAACTGATAATGAACCAAACAGCAGGGCTGTATCACTCAGTACTGAGCTAATACACTCAATACGTTCACTGTCTGACATAACACAGGGGTACAGACTAGAGCAGGTGTGAAACACTGACATATTCTAAATCAAAGGTTGTCTAGGGAAAAACACTTGCTTTGACCATAAAGTGAGTGCAGTTCACTAATTTAACAAGAAAACTGGCACATAGAGACAAAAACAGGTAAAATTTCACCTTTTCGGTGTGCAATTGTTAGAATCTCTGCAGCCTAGTATTCTGATCTGTTGTTATGTTTGCTTGCGTGTGTTCAAGAAACACCTTGCTTCAGTAGGCGGCAGTTAATGAGCATGCTACTAGGCACAAAAAAATTGACTGCTGCAGTCGGGGCGCCTCGTCACAATCAGCTGTGTTTGGGGCGGTCCGGATTCAGCAGCTACGCAAAGTGCAGCTACATTGTCTGGTGTCCTGTTTCAAAGAACGATGGCGGCTTCTCCATCGCCTCTCACAGTCCCCACAGAGCCAACATTCTTGAAAGATCAAGCACATTTTAACAAAATTAGTACTCCGTTATTAGGCATCAATATCTGCAGTTTAAAATGTTAAAGTGGGTACAAAGCCCAGATTCTATAGTTTTGACGTACAGTAAGTTGCTCTTTCAGGCAGAAATAATAGTAAAGCCTTACACACACACACACTGCACTCTTAGCTCCACCCCTTCGGTTCAGTTTCGATTCTCCAGTCTTCGAAGCTGGCATTTAGAAACTGAAATGCGATCCGCACATTGCATGACTTACTGTAAATAGCACTAAATAAAATCATTTCACTTTTGTCACCTTTAATGCAGCATACAAACAACACAGAACAAAGTGTAAACCAATAATTTAAACAGGCTGAGAAATGTCTCATTGTATTGCACCCCCATGCCCTCTTTTTTTTTTTTTTGTCAGTTTACATGGAACAGCCCGATCCCTGTCAGCTTCAGTGCCCCCCCAACAAACACCCAGGTAGCACGCTGGAAGCCCACTCCAGCGTGCTCATGCGCTCCCCCACCCCTGCACACTGTGTGGCCGATGGGGGTGCCCAATCCCCGCCTGCTCCACTGCCCCCAAGCAAATCTTCAGGTGCCATGCTGGGAGCCCACCCCAGCATGGCAAAACTCTGTATGACCCGATGGTGCCCAATCCCCTGTCAGCTCCACTGCCCCCCCAAACAGATTTCCAGGTGCCACGCTGGGATCCCACCCCAGCGTGGCAAAAGTCTTGTGTCATCTTTGTAAAAAAAAAAAAACACTGGTAACAAAAGCAAACAGTCCCTCGTTGACTCTCTTGCCCCCCCAACCCATGCACACCCTCTGCGTACCCCCCTCCCCACCCACACACACACCCCTCACCCCATATTTGCCTCTGGAGGCTGGCGCAATGATCTTCGGTGGACCGGGTACACGTCTGCACTCTTCAAAGCCAACCGTGAACTAAAGAAATGCCGGTAAGCTGTATAATGGCATACATGTGTTTTTTGTTTTTTTTTCAACTTCGGTGCATATCTCAGCCATTTTGGGGAATTATTTCACTAAATTTTCAACATGGGGTTCTTGGGACCGTACCTCATGAACTCAGACACTGTCATTTTGATATTCGGCCCTGAAAGGTGATTTCACGGTCACTGGAACCACCTTTTGGGACTGATTAACGAAATGACAGTGTCAGTTCATGAGGTAGGCCCCAAAAAATCCTATGTTGAAAATTTGGTGAAAAAATTTCCCAAAAATGACTGTTTTATGTGTATGCATTGCGCAGTTTTTACGCACACTCGTAATTTCAAGAATTGTTAAGATTTTCGCTCCAGATTTTCAACATTGCCATTTTACCATACCTCCTTATGAACAGTACAGCTGTCATTTTTCACATCTGGTCTGAAATGTGTTTTCGCGCATGTAGCACACAATGGCATGGTCGGTGTGCGAAATCAATGTTCGGGACAGATTAAAAAAAAAATCACAGTGACTAGTTTTCCTAAACTGACCAGAACACAACAGGCATTCCTGTAGAGCCCCATCACCATTAAGGAAATTCAAGAAGCTATTGGCAAATCCAAGACCCTAAAATGCCCCGGCCCTAATGGGTTTGGGGCTAAGTGGTATAAAACCTTTCTCCCCAAATTACTTCAGCCTGTGAGACAGGCCTTCCTGGAAATACAAGAGGGAAAGCTCCCCCTCCCTGCTTCGTGGTCGTTCGCAGTTATTTTGGCTATTTTGAAACTGGGTAAAGATCCACTCTCACCGGAATCATATAGACCTATTTCAGTTTTAAATAGCGACTATAAGTTTTACATGTCCATATGGGTGAGTCTTCTAGAGAATATACTGCCGGGTCTGATCCATGCTGACCAGGCAGAATTTCTCCGAATGAGACAAACCTCCGATAAGGTCCAGAAGACGATCCATCTAATTGACTATATGACCAGATCAGTGATACCCTCAGCACTGGTGACTCTGGATGCCTATAAGGCCTGTGACAGGGTCTCTTGGAGATTCCTGTGGGAGGTCCTGGCCTCCTTTAGCCTCCCGAGGGGCTTTATCCACTGGCTTGAGAAGCTTTACTCCTCCCCGAAAGCCTATATTCAGATCAGTGGAAAAATTTCCTATCCTATAGCCCTGGAGAGGGGTACTCAACAGGGGTGCCCCCTTTCCCCACTTGTTTTTGCTATTTATATCGAACCACTAGCAGTGGCAATCAGAGAAGCAGCAGGGATGTTAGGAATACCAGTAGGAGACCAGAGTTGGAAACTTGCTGTATACGCTGATGACATCCTACTTTCTGTGTCCGATCTGGAGAGTTCCCTCACTGTAGTTTGGGATATCCTAAAACAGTTTGCCCAGATATCCGGATATAAAATAAACTCCACTAAAACTGAGGTTTTGACATTTAATTTTACTTCCTCTCTGGGTCTAAAGGTGCGGTTGCCCCTCTGGTGGCGTAGCACTAAAATAAAATATTTAGGTATACACTTACTGCAGCATTTGCCAAATCTTACCTTAATAAACTATGAACCCCTCACTCAAAAAATTTAATCTGATCTACACCGATGGTCCCAGCTTCATTTGGCATTTTACTCTAGGGTTGACCTAATTCGTATGAATCTTCTCCCTCGACTACTGTATTTATTTCAAACAATATCGATTTTCCCACCCCAGAATATTTTATTTCTTGGAACAGATCCCTTGCTAGATTTATTTGGACCGGTAAAAAAACACGAATTATATGGTCAATACTACAGCTCCCTAAGGGTAGGAGGAGCCTGAATCTGCCTGACTTACAGAAATATGACCAAGCTACAGTCTTATCTAGAATGTTAAACTGGAGTAACCCAGCCTGTGGCCTGCCTTGGAAAGATTTAGAGCTATCCCTCAATCAAATACAGGATGTATCGACGCTACTTTACTTGACCGGTTTTCCCCCCAAAGGGAAACACAATTTTTATATAGGAGCCCAGTCTAACCTAGGTATCTGGTACAAGCTGTGAGACTCCATAGAGTTAGAGATGCTTAGTTACTTTTTGGAATCATTTGTATCCATGGCTGCACCCCTCTCCTCACTAACAGAGCTGACCCTAAGTAACTGGAATAGGAGAGGCCTGAGCTTTATTTTTAGAATTCTGGATCCTCAGGGGGTCATTCCTTTTGAAAAACTTCAGGAGACATATGGCCTACCGGAGGATGACTTTCAGGTTTACACACAAATTAGAAGACTTCTATTACTGAGAGGGGTGGGACATAGTTCACTGCCCAAGCCTCTCCCTCTTTCACTAAATCTTATTGTGACTACTCTGAATGGGCAAATAAGGCCCCATTTTATTGGTCTGTTATACAAGGACCTCCAGGAGTTATCTAGGGGCTTGACTAGAGGGATTTTAGAGGGCTGGAATAAAGAACTTCCACTTCCAATTTTGGAGGATGACTGGGGGGAAATATACTAGACTCTCAATGGGTACGCTGGGTGCCCCCTATTGGCGGGAGTTCGCATGGTAGACGAGGAATAGATTCTTCCATACTCCTGCAAAACTGGCTACATTTCTAAATGGCACTTTAGGCTAGTGCTGGAGAGAGTCCTGCTGGCCATACTCATGTTTTTTGGTCATGCCCATGCCTAAGGGGGTTTTGGAGAGAGACATATCAGTGGCTCTTGCTGAGTTGATGGGTGCTCTTACCCCAGAGCTGGTGCTCTTATCTGTACCTCCAGAAGACTTTCGTCTTGCGAGGGGATCCCTGTTGATTACCTGTATTCTAGCAGCTAAAAATGCAGTCACTAGGCGCTGGGGTCAGGGCGCCCTCCTCCCCCACTATTCAGGATTGGTGCAAGGTGATGGGGGAAGTTTATACACTTGAAAGACTTATTGCTAGATGTGCTGATAGAATGGAACACTTTGAACTAAGGTGGCGGAAATTAGTCTTTTATATTTCGTTTCTAGATCCATCTTTTTTCCCATGACAGATTGTATTTTTATAGGCCTTCGTGCTTGTATAGCTATGATTGGGTTTCAAGTAGCATATACAATATTTCTTATCATCCTGGACTCCCTTCCAGTATTTGCTGGAGACTCTATGAAGATTAGGTTATGTTTGGTTCCTTAGCCTTGACTATAAGTATTAGCAATGATTTGTGCCTTAGTCCAGAATTTATCTCTGTGATGAAACTACAAAGTTGGACAGTTATTTCTGTGGACTTTTTGTATGACTGTATGCAATTGATGTATCTCATGTGTGTTGTGTATTGTCTTATACTAAAAAATCTAATAAAAATATATAAAAAAAATCACAATGACACTGTTCATGAGCAGAGGTCTTAAAATGCCTGTGTTGAAAATTTGTTGACAAAAGTCCATAAAATGACTGTGTTACAAGCGTGCATTGCGCAGTTTCCATGCACCCTCGTAAGATCATGAATTTGTAATATTTTCAGTCCAGATGTTCAACATTGACATTTTCCCACTCCTCCTTATGAACATTTTTCACTGTCATTTTTCACACCCTGGCTGAAATGTGTTTTTGCATTTCCGGCGCAGAATAGCGCAATCGCTATAGGAAATCGGTGTTTGAGACAAATTAAGAAAATCACAGTGACACTGTTCATGAGTGGAAGTCCCAAAATGCCTATGTTAAAAATCTGGTATAAAAAATCCCCAAACTAATTACATTATGGGTTGCACAGTTTCTATGCACGCTCGTGACTTCACCAGTTTTTTTATATTTTTACTCAAGATTTTCAACATTGCCATTTTTCACACCTCCTCATGAACAGTACAACTGTCATTTTTCACATCCTGTTCAAAATGTGTTTTCGCACCTGTGGCACCAAATGGCACAGTCGCTGTGCAAAATCACCTTTCGGGTTAATGAACTGATAGTGTCACTGTTCATATGGTGGGGTCACAAAAAAATCATATTGAAAACTTGGAGTAAAAATACCGAGAAAGGCCCAGGGCATTAGGGTTTCCGACCATAACTCCCTACCCTGTAGGGACTGACAGGTGTCAGGGGTGTGACTTGGGATTGTCGACAGTAATGCTCATACCATTCCACTTCCACCCCGACCCTACAGCCAGTGACAGGCATCGAGGTGCGCCTTGGACCCTTTGACCCCAGAGTTCACCCCATTCTCCTATACTGCACCCATTTCAGTGTCTTTCCTTATGGAGTGAGGTGAAGGTAAATCCCAAATAACCCAAGGCACACCTCAACACTTGTCAGTGTCTGCAGGGTAGGGTGAGGTGAAATGTCATGACCGTTATGGGTAACGACCCAAAGGCTCACCCCAATGCCTGTCCATCTCTGAAGGGTGGGGGTGGAGTTGGCGTCAGTTCAGTACTTCACTGTCATTCCTATACTGCATTTGTCCAACTCCTGTACTTCCACTGCTAATGCCAGCAAGCAAACATTTGGCATTGACAAATGCTTGTTCTCTCTAGTCTGTACCCCTGTGTTATGTCAGACAGTGACAGTACTGAGTGCATTAAAGCCCCGCTGTTTGATTCATTACCGGTTTACTACTGCAGAACTGAAATCAACAAGCTGAAATGGAGGGATAAGTTTGGCAGCTCATCCATGGGAAACTCATGCCAGTAATGTGTAGTTTCTGTCATTGTGTCTCTGCTGTTTTATCTGAAAGAGTACTAAGTACAGTAGTTAACAGCAGTCTGCAGGAAGAACGAGTGTGCTGGGTACAGATTGGATTTTCTATGTAAAATATCGTCAGCCTGTCACCAAATAGCTGATCACCAGCAACGCCTTCACATACTGCCATGAGGAGAATTACATTGTAGTGGCTGGAGTTACAGTTGCATCAGGCGCCCTGCCAGAAGTTTGGGCAGGTGTCCCATCAGTGGCTCTGATGCTGGCCACCGACTAGTCTGTTTTATTTATTTAAAATAAATGTGGATGTGTGCTTAAGGGGTCGGGAAGGACTGTCTTTGCCTTGCCCAACCTCCCGATCTTGGGAGAATCTTTTTCTTTTAAAAGTGAAAGTGCTGCCCACAGGAGTCCCGTTCTAGTAGCTTCTGTGAAGGCACATCAAGGTCGCTGAATCCTGTGTTTAAATCTGAAACAGCAGTTAAAGCTGTTAAGTGCTCACATGCTGAGGAGGCAGCTCGAGGGCTGAGTAGCAGCTCTTGACCCTGATTGGTTGTACAGTCAAGCCCTTGGTGTGCATAGCCAATCAGTGCTTCCTCCTTTCTCAGCCAGTCTGGGAGCCCCTCATGGTAGCCACACACCCACCAATCAGCATAAAAGGAGACTGCCCAAGAGGGTTCAAGGGCAGTCTAGAGTAGGAGTACGGAGGAGGAGCTTCAGAAGGAACTTCAGAAGGTGAGCTCCTGGAGTTCAGAAGAGGAGCTCTGGAGGAGGAGTTCAGAGGAGGAGCTCCTGGAGGCACGGGCGCGGGCACCGCTGCCGCAACCTCGCGGATGCTGGGGCCCCCTAAATGTAGCGGCCACAGGCGGCATATGGCGGTCTGGGCGGCGGCACCAGCAGCATACTTTTTTGTCTGTCCCACCCCACTCCCTGCCTGGATCAACACAGCATCCCATACCTGAGCAGCATTATTAGTACTCATGCAAACTAGGCCCCATTTCCTCTGAAGGAACGCCAGACTACGCCACGGTCCACGCCACCATCCTGCCTTCAGTTCTTTCCCCAGGGAGGTTTCATGTTCCCCATGGTCCTCTGTTGTGCTGCACAGAACGTGCTGACGTGGGAGGAGGTCCTGTGCTGGAACCAATCACAGGGCTCCAATAGGTCCGTGGCTGTTTATCGCACCTCCTCCAACTCAACTTGAAAATTTCTGTTCCCCCCACAGGTCCGTGTCTGCAGCATAAGTACAGGGATATGGGAGTCTGGAAAGGTAGAGAGCAGAACAGCAGAGGTAAAAACAAATATTGCAGCTGCTGGAGAGAGCAATTTTTTGCAATTTATTCTATTAACTATCTGTTAGAAACGTAATACTTCTAGTGTCTCCAGGTCAGATTGTGTCTGAAAAATCATGCAGTAGTTGGATTGATGTACAAAGATTACTGGGGTTTGTGGAGGGGGAACAGGGAAGGGGGCCCGGGGAGGAGGATGCGGGGGCCCATCGAGGGGCCCCAGAGATGGAGTTTGCTGGGGGCCCCCAAAGTCCTAACACCGGCCCTGCCTGGAGGAGGAGTTCAGAAGGTGAGCTCCTGGAGTTCAGAGGAGGAGTTCAGAGGAGGAGGAGCTCTGGAGGAGGCATTCAGAGGAGGAGCTCCTGGAGGAGAAGTTCAGAGGAGGAGCTCCTGGAGGAGTTCAGAGGAGGAGCTCCTGGAGGAGGAGTGTATGAGACGAGTTCAAGGAGGGTCAGAAGAGCTCCAGTCTGGAGCAACCCTGAAGGAGAGACCCAGGGAGGAGCCTTGTGGACCAGCAGCTGGGAGAGCCCTGCCAGCCTGATAGCCTTTGTTTTTAAGGGCTTAAGAGCTGTATCACCTAGTAGTAGTAGTAAAAAGCATTTCTTTTTATACAGGATACAAAAATGACTCAGTTTTTACACCATTAGGATAAAATCCTATTTACAAGGTGTTCCTGTTTTAGATGTTATAAATCACTTGGACATATAAATCAGTTACACATATCAAATATAACAAAGTACAAAAGTATACATACAGTTTACTTAAAACCTTCCATACTTAATCAAAACAAGTACATCTTATTGCTAATTCATTTTTCAAGGCAGTATTAAATTCATGTGAACCCATATCTGCGTTTTTCTCTTGAATCTTTAGCTCATTCCAAAATTTTATTGCTACATGGGCAAAAGACATTTCTCCTAACCTAGTTCTTGGTGTAGTTATTTTAAACTCCCTCAGTTTTGTTGTGTGTCTCAATTCATAAGTGTGTTCCACTTTCTGTAGTTTTTCTCTCAAATAGAGTGGTCTCCCTGAATCAAAAAGTTGCCTTACCATGATAACCCAAGTAATTTTTTGCTTATTTTCTAAGGTGAGCCAATTTAACTCTTCATGTAATTTACAATGATGGATTCTCCTATCTGCTTTCAGAGCAAACCTTGCCAGCCTGCGATACATAATTTCAACCCTTTTTATTTCAGAGACCCTGGCAAACATATATTTATTCCATAGTCTAATACTGGTACCAACATGTGGTTTACTATGTACTTTCTCATGGTTTTATTTATACAATGACCTGTTCTACTCAGGGCCCCAAGTCTTCCATTCAATTTGTTTACCTTCTCATTAATGTGATATTCAAAGGTCAGTCTCTGCTCTATCCAAAAACCTAAATATTTATATTCGGTCACCTATTCTAACTCTGTACCATCTTTAGATGTCATTTTTAAGGTCACTTTATCTTTAGTTTTATACGTGAAAAGCATACTCTTTGATTTTCCACTGTTCAGAACCAAATTGGACTTCATCTGCTTGTAGTTGCATTTGTATTTGACAAATGTCTTTACCTTTAGTTAGTAAGACAGTGTCGTCTGCATATAGACGAATATCTGAAAAACTTACTGTTTGGATTACTGGGTTTGAATAAACCAGAAACAAGAGTGGGCCCAGGATTGACCCCTGGGGCACCCCTCACTTCACCTCTGCTTTTATTGATAAAGATTTACCCACCACAGTCTGTTGAGTTTGATTTGTTAAATAAGACCAAAACCATCTCCTAGCATCTTCCGACACTCCTGAATTTTGAAGTCTTCTCATCAGTATTTAATAGTGCACTGTGTCGAAAGCCTTTGACAAGTCCATGAACACTGCACCCACCGACATCCCCCATCAAGGGAGAAGACCAAAATATCAATTATGTTGGTGAGTGCAGTGTTCGTGGAGTGCCCTTTTCTGAACCCAGACTGGTACCGGGACAGCTGACCACAACTCTCCATATACTCATAAAGCTGTCCGTGTACCAGTCGTTCCAGAACCTTGGAAACCACAGGCAACAAGGCTATAGGTCTATAGTTCGTGGGATTTGATGGATCACCTTTTTTAAAGATTGGAACAATTTTAGCATTTTTCCATATTGTAGGGAAAACCCCTTCACATAAACTCCAATTAAAGAGTTTTGTTAAAACTGGAGCTACTGTATCATTTGTGTCTTTTAGGAATATTATTTCCAATTGATCAATGCCTGGAGATTTGTTTTTGTTTAGTTTCCTTATTGTCTTTTTGACTTTCCTGCAAGTTAGTATCCTAAATCTAAATTTAGGAATGTTCTGATCATTTGGTTCATTTACTTGATCTACAGTTATATTTTTTTCATTTTCCTCTAAGCCTGTGAGATCTGGTAATTTAATAAAATTGTTATTTAGAATATTTGTTGATTGCAAATCATTTACCATAACCCCATGTTCTACCATTTGTACAGTATATGAACCTGATTTTTAACTGGTTTTTCCAAATTTTTTATTAATGACCAATATTTTCCTGTCCCTCTTGTCTCTTCACTTTTATTGGTGTAAAACTGTTTTTTAGCATTTTTTATTCTTATTTTGAGACGGTTTCTACTATTCTTATAAGTTTCCCAGTGTAAAGGGTCCAGGGTTTGATTTGTTTTCTTCCACAATCTATTTTTCACCCTTATTTCTTTTTTTATTTTTTCAGTTACCCGTGGTACATGATGATTTTTTTGTTTGATTTTCACATATGGGGCTATTTCATTGCAAACTTCCAAAAACAAAGTCTGGAGTTCCTGTACTGCTGAGTGTATAGATGGTATAAGAAATAGTCGGGACCATTTTACCTGTCTTAGTTTATCATGGATTCTTTTGATGGTATATTTTTTAAATCTTCTGACCCATTTAATGTTATTTTTTTCACCATCCTGTCTAGTATAACCATCCAGGCTTACTTCACAACTAAGTGAGTTATGGTCTGCCAAAATTGGCTGATTTACATGAACACTATGTGCTTGGATGTCCTGAGATATAAATATTAGATCCAATATACTACCAGTACTTTTATGAATAGTCTTCCTAGTTGTGCTGGTAATAATTTGGGTTAGACTCAGCTGTTTAAAACTATCCTGTAAAGCTCTACCCTTGGGGCAACCCCAGGCGGCTTTAAAGTCCCCAGTTAGTATTAACTTTTTTCCCATAGTGTGGTCCATTATCAATTGAGCTAATTGTTCAAACACTTCTGTCTTTGTCTTTGGTGGTGAGTAAATGACCCCTATTACCTAATCAAATTTTAGAATTTCTACCAGTAGGCAATCTATATTATCTATAGTCCCTTTATATATCTCTTTGGTTAAACCTAAGTCCCATTTAGTATATAATAGAACTCCTCCCCCCACCTTTTATTATTCCTATCAAATCTATGTACTTTAAAGCCTTCTAATTCAATCTCCTCATCTTTTATTGCTATATTTAACCAAGTTTCTGTCAAGGCTACAATTTCAGGGGATTCTGCTGTAATCCAAGTCTGGAAAAGATCTGTTTTTATTTTTCAGACTTCTTGCATTGTCATACAATAGTTTCATCTTACTCATAAACTGGGGTCCAGGGTTTTGTTCTATATCTCCACTTAATATTAGGGCTAACCATACTTGATTTTTTACTGTTTGGGTCTTTAATTTTATTTCTGTTTTTTTTTTTTTGCACAGTAATTCTTGCTTTATTGTGGCAAATGAGTTTCGTCTTTTATGTGAAGTGGCCTGTCCACCCTCTATATGGTTAATCTTATGGATACACAGGACTTTGAAAAGTCACCTTGTTTTTTAGTGAAAACTTTATATTGGGCCAACATTGTCATAATAGATATACCCACCAGTATTCTAATTGTCAATCTGTTTAGTATTTGCATTTTTAAATACTATAATTTCAAGGTAAAAACGGGAATTTAAACAACTACCTCTCAAATAGGATATTTCTTGTTCTAATCCCAACAGTCTAACAATAAATTTATTACTCAATTTAAATAAAAAATATATACCTCTTATTTAAATCAACTTTGATGTTTTACCTCAATATAGTAGAAGTTCAAAAATCTCTACCTTCTTCCTAACATAAAAGATACATTGACTATTCAATCTTAGAATAAGTCATATTTTCTAATTGAGGTTCAAACTTTAATATAAAAAAACAATTAAGAGCTCCCTGAAATGGCCAGTATTAAAACGAGTTGTCCTAGGCAGACAATCCGTGTTTAATTATGTAGTAGACCTGCTTACTTAAACACAATCAATCGTATCACTTTAAACCTGGACACTGTAATTTTAGTAAGTGTAACATACAAACCCTTATAATAAAAAGTAAACCCCCTTTTCTATTAATTGCATTACCTGTGCAAATCTCTTCCGAGTGGCGCCGTAAGCACTATCGCCAGGCACATTGCACTATGCGTGAGCGTGATGTTTAAATATAACAACGTACCTTCCCACAGAGGCAAACCAGCTCGATTATTGGCTCACCCCTGAGCCCTCAAATTACATGCAGGTAATTAGCCTCTTGCACACACCTAGGGACTTCCCCACAGTTCAGCACAGCAGTAAAATGGCAAAAGATATTAAGTTTCAGTCACTGGATTTTAATATTACTGCACTCACAGTCATTTAATGAAGTCAGAAGTCAAATAAACTGCTGGGCTGTTCGAATGGCACAGTTCTCTTTCGGCAGGCAGTACTTCAGGGACTTTTGCTGGCAGCCTGTGTAGATATTTCATACAGGCTTCCCCCGGGGAATAGCAGAGCCGGTGTTCTTGCTGGGATGTTAATTTGTAATATCAATCATCTGGCTAGGCAGTTGACTCTGGTGACCAGCGGTGGGGAGAGGGAGGCGCTGTTGATTCCAGGCAGCCTTCCCCAAACACTCATAGGTGTCTCTGAGACATTCAGTTTGCAGGTCAGCTAGCGGCTAAAAACCTTGGGACACTCAGCTAGCAGGTCAGCTAGTGGTGTACTACATCTTCAGAGGCATGTATCCTTTTGCAAAGCTTGCGGAACCCCTGCAGGGGAGGTGTGGTACCTGGGAAGGGAGCCCTAGGGAGGTGGTGTGGTGTGATGGGTACCAGTACTTAAGGTGCCTGTTTTCAAGTGCTGGGGTGGGCTAGCAATTCACCCTGGCCCCAGCCAATTGATTTTTGGTGCTAGAGCTCCAGGGCAGGTCTGATTCCTCACAAAAGCTCTTTTTAGGCTGGTAGTTGCCCATCGCCTCTAGCAGTGGTGTTCAGTTTTCTGGGCCAGTAGAGGTAAGAGCTAGCCTTTTTGGTTCCTTCCTGTGAGCGTCAAGGAAGTGGCCCTTTGTCATTTATAATAGAGTGATGAGCCTTTGCTGTTTACATTAGAGGTGAGAAGCACCTGCCATTAATGATAGAGTGATAAACCTTTGCCGTTTATTTTAATGAGTGATAAGCCCTTGCCGTTAATAACCGAGTGATAAGCATTTGTATTGGTCTATCTCAGAGTGATAAGTCCTTGCTCTTAATAACAGAGTGATAGGCATTTGTATCTGTTGATATTAGAGAGGTAGACTTGACTGCACTGAAAATTGTGTATTGCATTACCATTTATCACCTTAAGTAAAGGTTATTTATTCTACTTAGTTCTGCTGATGGTTATTTTTAGTAGCACTTGGTACCTCTTTTTACTCTGTTCCTCTGGGTGATGGCAGTTGTATTGTTTCTGGGGGAACAGTGCCTCCCCCTTATTATGGCACTTTTTCACTCCCACACCACGTTTGGGCATCCAGCTGTTGGGCCGAACAACCCGGTAACTCAAGTCAGGTACTTCACATTTAGTATTTAGTAAACTAATAAAGTATCCGCTGCAAAACTGGGGCTACATTCACAAAACTTTACCCCAGTGCAAACCAGTTTTTGCACCAAGCTGGTATTCACAAAAGCCCAGTTTGTGCCCACAAATGGGTTTGCGCTGGGGCAAAGTGTGGTGGGGGACATAATGCAAATGAGGGGGAGGGGGCCTAAATATTGGGCCATCTGATTCACAAAGTATTTGCTCTTCGCAAGGACCTCTGGTAGGGCCCCCTTGCGTGGAGCAGATACTGCCAACTGAGACCTTGCTTTAACCCCCCGCAACCCTAGTGGTTGATGGAGGTACTGCGGCAGCGCCCCCCTTCGCCAGCCTGACACCACCAAGAGGGATCCCTGGTGTCTAGTGGTCTCCCACCACCAATTGCCAGCCCAAGAAAAACAAAGAAAGGAATAGTCCCTGGTGCCAGAGGTTCCCCATTTGCGGGCTGGACGGATAAACATGATTTTATTCCCTGGTGCTAGTGGTCCACCTCCCATCACCGATCACTGGCCTGAGTAAAATTAATAAAGTCTCCCCGGTGTTGGTGGCCCCCCCAACCCGATCCCTCGCCCACTGTAAAGACAAATGTCCCTGGTGGGCAGGGGTCAACAAATCTTAAAATTAAGTGCTTGTCCAGGACAAGTGGCTGTACCAAAAGTAGTAGTCCCAGTGTTAAAGTTGGTAGTCCCATCATGAATAGGCATTTGTAACATGGCTCTGTGCAGTACTTCTAAATAACGGAATGTCATTGGTTCAGTACTAACAAGTGACTAGAAAGCAACCATGGATTAATTCCACAGTAGAACCATGGTTGCCTGTGTAGTACCTTTCTGAACCACAATAATAAGTAGCAGAATTCCTGGCTTTTCCCACCCAGGGGTCCAGCATTCATCATCGAATATCTGAAGAACAGAGATGGTTAATTTTGTATCCTTTGTAAACCTCTCGCCAGTTCCCCACAAGCACCTAATGGGAGTACGTCCTGTGCTGGAAGCGAGAATGGTGCATGTGCCGAAAGAAGGCCAATATGTACTCCCGTAATAACCACAAATACATCAAAAATAAATAGCAGGGAAGTACAAAACATTTAAAAGCCGACCCTGATCTCCCATGCCAAAATTGAAACTTCTACTGAAGAGCGGCAAACCAGCGCAAGCAATAACAGTAAGTCGCACTCCAGTACAACCAGTACAGCATCCAAAGCAACCAGACAGTATTCCTCAAATCCTGATAGCTGTAGCACAAAATCTCACAATAAATGGTAGTCTGCATTTTAGTTATTTTACTGCAGCAGCGGAACACTCTTCTATGCAGTTCTTAGAATAGAACGTCTTTGCTGAATAACAAATGTTTCACATTTTATAGCAGTGTTGCGATGTTACAAGTTTTCCTACTGTAATAGAATATAGATGTTTTTCAGCACTTATGATTTACCTCTATGGAAGTTGTTCGTCCTAAAGTGTAAGTTTCTGCAGAGGATCTACACATTGTTCGGCACCTGAAAACATGCATATTAATGAAGTTTCATGATCTAAGCAATCCCTAATGCACCGCGACGTGTTAGGTTATTCCAAATCTGTGTTGTTATGAGCAATATTTCTAATGTTGTGGAAGTACTGGCAGATGAAGAAAGCAATATTTCAGTATGTTAGAAGACGCTTTTGACATAAAAGTGTGTACTGGTGGTTGGCCCATCGGCACAGCGGTTGGAGTTCTGCTTGCGGTGCCAGCTACCCGGGTTCAGGAATGAGCCGGGGGGAGGAAGCTTGAGCATCGAGGGACTAGCTCATCTTCTCCAGGGAGGAAGGGGGGTTGCGACTCGGTGCTTGACTGGCCCTAGGCGGAGGTCTGGGGCATAGCAAGCACCGCGGTAGACATAGGGGGAGGACATCATGGACGTTGGCGCTAAGCACCTTGACATTAGGGCACACATGATGCCTGCAGAAAGGAGGAAAACACCCTCCAGCTCCAAGGAGATGTGTTCTTGCCTGCCTGACTGCCCTTAGCCCAACGAGACATGGAATTGTTCTGGGTGTTAGGGCCCCACCTCATCCTGCCCGGGGGGACTGTGGTTAGATGGGGAACAGAGTAATGCAGGTAAGGCAGGTAGCAGGGGTGGACTCAGTTGATGCTCCCAAGGAAATGGAACTGATAGGGATGAGAGGCGAGAGAAAGAGAAATAAAAAAAAAAAAGTGTTTATTGATATAGCTGCACAACCACAATATATGTAAGCAGTGCTAATTTTTTGAAAGTATTTTCTATAAATACAACACAAAACCAAATGAACTTTTGTCTTGCATAACAGTTAATCAGTTCTGTATAGTGGTACATATGCTTGCCATGTTACAGGCACATCACATCACTCCAGACCGTGGTTCTACTGTGGAATTAACCCATGGCTGGGTGGTAGGAGGCACTCTGCCTTCAGCCTTGTGCCCCAACCTTCCCCAACCATGATTAATTTCACAGTAGAACCATGGTCTGTCGTGGTTTAATGCTTACTTAAACAAAATTGATTAATCATCTGAATTTGTGAAATATTTTTTTGCTTCGGCGGCTCCCCCGAGGGTCCAAGAGGGCTTAAGGACACCCTCCCCCACGATTGGCCACAGATCCTAAAAGGGTCGCTCCGGCGGCTCCCCCGAGGGTCCAAGAGGGCTTAAGGACACCCTCCTCCATGACTGGCCACAGGTACGGCAGCAAAACCAAGCGCTTTCGGTGCTTTTTGGGACCCAGCTTAGTGCTCTGAACTGAAGAGAGGTCTTGGTGGCTTTTATACTTTGAAACTTCCAGCACCTTTAAGGACTAACTGAAGAGAGGACTTGGCGCCTTTTTTACTTTTAAACTTCCATCTATTCCCACACGAATGAAGATAGTCTCTCTCTCAGGCGGCAACCCTGAACTCTAGGACCTTTTAGCAGTTTTAATCTTGCAGCTTTTAAATTGTATTTCTGGGACATGAAATGTTGTGTTAAATGAAACGTAGTGCTAATTAAGGGAAACATTCATCCAAATCTCTTAAGTACAGCAGCAGTGAGAGCTTTATTAATTTTATTTCCTAAAAGGAGTAAAAGCAGACTTTTGTTCCCTCAATTCAAATTACCTGCCCTCAGCTGTTGTTAGAGTCGGCAATCTCGGCCTCTCCTGCTCCCTCCCCCCCAATCCATCCCCCACTTCGTTTTAACAGCTCCTCCCAAAATGTACCTGTTTTTAATCCCCCTGTTCTCTGCTTCCATCCACAGATCCTAAAAGCATCGCTCCAGCGGCTCCCCTGAGGGTCCGAGAGGGCTTAAGGATGCCCTCCCCCACGACTGGCCATAGGTACGGCAACAAAACCAAGCACTTTTGGTGCTTTTTGGGACCCAGCTCAGTGCTCTGAACTGAAGCGGGCCCTGCCTTCGCTTCACTCTGGCTCCACACGTCGTCCCCAACACCACCCTTGGTCGGCATTGCATTATGTAGAAAACGTCACGTGACTGTCAAAAACCAATCTGGCTACTTCCCCATTAGCAAGTTATCTTTTTCCACCACAAGAGGCCGCCACCACAACCAGTAATCTTCTTGATAATGTCCAGCTCAGCCACAATGTTTCTTAGACTACAATATGCCTCTTACTTCAGTCTCCACCTTCATGCCCCCCGCTCTCTGACCCCACCTCCCCCCATCTCATCCTCCCTTCCCCAACACTACACTCCATCCCTCCCTCCCCGAGCCACCCCTTCCGCCTCCCTCTGGCACAACATCACAATTCTAGCCATGATCTCCACCCCCCTCGCACCTAACACTCTCCCTTCCTCACCCCACTCACCTTTCCTCTTCCATTCACCCCTCACTGCTCCACTCACACCTGCTAAACCTAGAGGCCTTTCTCCAGTGCCTAAACTTCCGAGCTCCATCCCCTAGGCGGCCAAATAGCAGACACAAGCAGTCCACCGCCCTCTCCTTGCCCCTGCTACTCTTGCTCCTGGCAGGTGATACACACCCAAACCCTGGCCCCACAGTAACAATACGAGCCTCTCCGGCACCTGCACCCCATCTCAGTCTTTCCCTTAACTCACTCCCAAAGGGTCTCCGCATATTCCACATTAACGCTAGGAGCCTTCTCCCTAAACTTGGCGCCCTCTCTGTCTGGACAAGCCAATATCAACTTGACATACTCTGTATCACCAAGACATGGCTCTCCTCCAAAATCTCAAACTCCTCTCTTGCCATCCCAAACTATATCTTGTTCTGGCAGGACTGCGGCAATTGAGGTGGGGGGGGTAGCGCTGTATGTCAGACAATCCATTAAATGCACCATCACTTTCAAAGAATCGTACCCATCTTCCCACAAATCCTTAGTCGCTCAGCTATCCTTCCCCTCATCCACCCCCCTTTACCTAGGGGTACTGTATACCCTGCCTAAGCCCTCACCCGACTCCCTCATCACGGTCATCTCAACCATCTCATCAACCACCTCAAACGGTGAACTCATTCTTCTAGGTGACTTCAACCTAGACTCACTCTCCCCCTCCACCAAACCTGCAGCCCTGAGGATCGAAGCCCTAAATCTCTCCCAGCTAATCCAGGAACCCACCCGACTAAACCACCGATCACAAAAACACACCCTTCTGGACTGGATCCTAACCACTCACCCCCACAGGATCACCACCTCAGGCACCCTTTCTGATGCCCTAAGTGACCACTGCATTACCTACTGTATTCGTAAAATCCGTTCACTGCACTCCAGTCTCAGATTTATCGTAACCCACCCCTTACATCTCGATGAATCCGCCCTACAGCGTGACCTGTCCGATGCGGACTGGCTCCCAGTCTTTGCTGCTCATGATGTTGACACCGCCCTTTCCCATTTCTGCAATATTTTCCTAAATATGTGAGACTGTCATGCTCCTCTCAGGAAAGCCAGAGTAAAAAATACCACCACCCGGATCACAGCCAACCTCATCACCTTGTGTTGCACTAGAGACAAGGTCTGGAGGCATTACAAAACCTCCCTCGCCCCTGTGACCTCCTATCCTACAAATCTCTCAGAAACAACTGCATCAAAGCAATCCGTCAATCTAAGGCCCATTACTTTAAGGCTCAACTCTCCGTGCACCAAGCCCCCGGCGTCCTTCTGGAAGGTGATAAGCTCTCTCATAAACCCACCTGCCAAACAAGCTAGTCCTAACCTCAGCATCAACGGCAAAATCATCTCCGACCCTGCCTCTGTATCCGATCTCTTCAACTCTTTCTTCATCTCCTCTGCCCGACTCACCCCCTCCTCCACCCGCCTCCACAATTCCCTCCCCCCACGCCGCGGCTTTCACTTTCCATCATTCACACCCCTGGAAGTCTACACCACTCTCACCTCCCTGAACCAGTTCAAAACCAGCCCAGATGGCCTGCATCCAAGGCTGCTCCGCATCTCCGCCTCGGCCATAGCCACACCTCTAACTCACATACTAAACCTCTCACTCACCACAGCCATGGTCCTCTCCACCTGGAAACTTGCCAGAATCCTTTCTCTCCATAAAGGTGGTGACCCCTCCCTTCCGGGAAACTACAGACCCATCTCTCTCTCCTCCCTTCCCTCGCCAAAATCCAAGAATCCCTCATGCTTTCCAAATTGTCCCCGTTCCTCTCAACAAACAGCTCCCTCTCCCCCTTTCAATCAGGTTTCAGACAATCTCATTCCACTACCACCACCTTATTAAGTGTAACCAACACCGTTCTCTCAGCCATGGACAAGGGGCAAACCACTACTGCCATCTTCATCGACCTGGCAAAAGCCTTTGATTCAGTTTCCCACCCTCTACTCTCCACAAATTAAACTCCTTCGGCCTTGCCCAACCTGCCATAAACTGATTCCACTCCTGTCTCCAAAACAGGAAACAGCAAGTACAAATAGATTCTCTCTCCCCCCCCCCACCCATTCTCTCAGGTGTCCCCCAAGGCTCCATCCTTGGCCCCATCCTCTTCTCTCTATTCATAAATGACCTTCCCTCTGCCTGTCTCTCCTCAAACGTGCACCTGTACACCGATGACACCATTATCTACACATCAGGCCGCTCCCATGACAGTGTACACCCAAATCTCCAAAGCGATTTCCACCAAGTACAAGCCTGGCTCCAGAAAAAACAGCTAAAACTTAATACTAAAAAAACAGTCTCTATGGTTTTCGATACCAGACAAAAGCTCGCCTCCCTACCTGCCCCACCTCTGATCTCTACCTTGGATGAAGTTGCCCTCGAATCGGTATCCACTTTCAAGTACCTGGGAGCCTGGCTGGACACCAACCTTAACTTCGCCACCCTTGTTGATGCCATCTGTACCAAACTCCGGCCCAAACTCGCCATTCTCTACCGCCACAAAGCCCGTCTCCCCATTCCGACTCGGTGTGAACTAGTTCACAAAACCATCCTACCAGTGCTGGACTACGCGGACATCATTTATGGCACAGCCCCCTCCTCCCTTTCTAAACATGACATCCTGCTCAACTCATTCATTCGGTTCACCACTGCCTCCCCCCACTCACTCATCACTGCCTCCTATACTCCACCCTATCCCTAACGCGCATCTCGCACAGGCTGACCGCCCACAGCGCTTCTCTCATAGTTAAATATTGGCTTGGCTCCCTTCCCCCCTACCTCTCCTCCTGCCTCTCCCAAGCCATACCCCCAGGCTACTCACTCCGCCAGAGACACACTCGCACCTTGCACCTCTCATGCACCCTCTCTGCCTCTGGGCAAGCTGCCTTTTCCTACCGGCTCCCACTCCTTTGGAACAACCTTCCACCCAACCTCCAACAGGCCCCCTCTTTATCAACCTTTAAACAGTTACTCAGGCTTCTTCCCCCTACTCCCTGCCAAAGCTGCGCAACATATTCCTCCTCTCTTGGGCCCAGTATTACCCCCAGTTAGCCACACCAGGTAACTATTACTCCTCATGCCAGATTAAACTGCCCAAGCTCCCCCCCCCACCGCACCCTCTCTTTGCTAGACGACTTTCTGGACAAACCACTACTGTAAATATGTATCATGCACTTGTAACTATACAATATAAACGACTGTTTAGAAATGAAATGTCATGACGTTTTTCCCACTGGCTGTTCCAACTAACAGTTGTTACCGCACTACCTAATACTATGAAATGTCCTTGCACTGTATTGTCTGGCAGAAACCTATTTGCTTGTATGTCTCTGCCTTCCACTTTGTACACCTTGTACCCTGGTTGCACCTGGAAATGAGCCTCGGCTCAGTGTGCCTTTCCCGGTCACCAATTTTAAATAAATAAATTAAAAAAATACAACTTCTGTTTCAGGACAAAATCAGGAGGTAGAAATGGCAGTAGCAGAAAATAACGGATAAAAGTAGTGATTTTGCAGATTGCATGTAATCACAGAGCAGGCTTAGCAGACACTTTATTGGCTTAGTTGATTTCTACTGGGGGAGGGGGGATGCTGAGTAACACACGCAGGGACACTCTTTGTCTCGTAGTACAGTATTTGAGGACACACACTGAACCCACACCATATTGGTATACTGTACAAGTCTTAAAATTTTCTGAAAGATTGTACAGGTAGATTAGCAATTTATAGCATGAGCTAAAAGACTATATCACTTGCTGCAGCATACATCCTTTAATGTTACTATTCATAGCTGGTCTGGGAGTACTTTTACTTACATGGATGTTTTATGATTTGCACTTTGCAGTGATTCTGAGTGGATGTTCAGTTGTTTTCCTGTCCTTCCCTCTTCTTCCCATTTTGCTTCCAATTAACCTGCTTAGCTCTCAAGACCAAAGTGTAGTTTAATTTTGTTTAGAGAATAGCCAGAACCAGCTGTTACAGGACTGCAAAGCTGCATGCTACTCACATAGGTGGATTTGGGGGGGGGGGCTAAGGGTGCTATAGCTCCCCCATCATGGAGCTCCTCTATTGGTAGCACACTGTGCTGCATTCTTAATTATGAAAGCTGCCTGAGCCACACAGGTCTCATCTGTCCTCCAGCAGAGCTGGCCTTAGCTAGGTGCAAACTGTGCCCCTGCACCTTGGGGGCCCATGCTTTTTTCTTGAGGAAAAAAAATAATTTAAAACATTTAAAAATGGCTAAATGTTGTTAGAGATGAAAATGTTTACCAGCAAATGAAAGTGGAAGACAACTGGCTCTGTTACTGTTATAAAAGGTGGGAGCAGCTTTGCCGCAGTGAAAAACATTAGGTTAAGCAAGTGCTAATGGTGTTAATGGCCATACTTTATACCTCCCAGGTTGACTACTTTCACAAACAAAGGGCTATATTGACAAGAGAACTTGTTTGTAACCTGGACATGTAGCCGAAACAATGAATAAGATGACAAAATCTGTTTCAGAAGTATGTGAGCACTCAATGACTCAAAAACCTGACCAGCACAGAGCAAAACTGTATTTCCTGATTGGGACCCTGAAAACCTGATCACCAGGTAAAAAAAATGACAGCTGGCAACCTTACTGGTGTCCCATGATAATCCGCTCTATTCTCTCTCACTTACACCACCAGAAAAGTTAAGTTGTTTAACTTGTTTGCAAATCAGAGTATCTGAGGTGTGAGTGTCCAGTGATGATGGCCTTGTCCTTACAGAAATGAATCCAGTAGTAGTACCGTACTTACTTAAGTTCTTGCTCCAGGCTCAGTCAGATTCATTTCCAATGGTGAAATCAAATAATTCAGTGCAGTCAATGGCACTAATTAAAAGATGCTGGTTAAACTAGTAGACCTGGTACTGCTTTAGTAATTCAGGACAGGAGGGTTAGTGAGGTGTAAATGTTGGATGTAGGGGGCCCACAGGGAATGGAGTGGTGGGGCCCGGTAGGGGCTGCACAGGGGCCCAGAATCGTTAAGACCAGCCCTGTCCTCCAGTGTCCTGGTAGTGCAGTAAACAACCACCCCACCTGCATTACATAGTTGATCCCCTCCAACCCGGAAAGCCGGTCTCCAGCATGAATTTCTTACTAACGTTCATCCTGCTTCATGTGGTCCGGTCTCAGCTCTGTGGCAGCAGTTGGTCTTGCCTTGGTGAGCCTGAGCATTCATTCTCTACATTTGCAGGCTTGGTGCAGCTCCTTTGTTCATGCGCAGAGGGGGAGTTCTTGCAAGGTGGGGGGTACAGCTGCAGCAAAGCAGAGTGGACCTTAACAATACAGATCTCAACCAGGTCGCCTGGTGCTTACTGCTCCTGATTTGCTATTGTGTCCAGTAGTGGATGTGGCTAGCAAGGGGCGCCTTCTTTAAATGTCTCTGGGCTGCTGAAACAAGAGTGAGCTGTAATTCATTAACTCAGAAGATTAATGTTGGAGTAAAAGAGGAGTGAATGTACTACTGAGGAGGAGACACAGAGAGAGTGGTGCCCACAAGTGAAGAGCAAAACCTGAGGTTTCAGGTGGCAGCAGTCCAGTAACGCGGGGTCGGTGTGGCCTTGGCAAATCAGCACAAGGAGTTGGAGTGAGGTTCAGGTCATCTTCTGGTAGCTGAAGCAAGCTGTAGCTGAGAGCTCTGCTCATTAGGAGTCATGGGGTCAGTGTGTGCTGTCGAGAGAGTTTGGTGGCCAGGTGACTGGAGACAATACTCAACTAGGGGCACATAGACTTCAGCCTGCTGAAAATTGATCAAGTCTTCATTTAATCAGGTACTTCTTGCTTTAAAAACACAAGACTTTTACGGTCACACACTATGGTGGGTGGGGGGCAGCTGCTGGGATGGGACAGGACATTAGTGTTCCATAAAACTGGGTGTGTAATAAATGTAGTACTAGTGTTATTAATTTCTAGTATGGGGAGCTTAAATTCATGACATTAAAATTGTTTAAGGTCACTGCTAGTTTTTTCCTATATGGCAAATTGATTTTAATGCAGATTTGCAGGAGAGGGAGTTGGAGAGTAGTGCCCTCCTGCAGGGGTGCAGCCAAAAATTTGTGTTTTGTACACACACTCTCCAACTGCTGCCCCCCATTAATCTTACCTTGTAGTCTCATGATGTGTAATCTTACTTTGTAGTCTCATGATGTGTGACCTGTTCTTAATTATGTACCATGTTGTCCCAAGTGTGTAAGTATGTAATTTCCTGTACTGTCCCGGGTCGTACCTGAAAATAGGCAAATTGCTTGTCTAGTGTACTTACCTGGTTAACAAAAGCTAAATAATAATAAATAAAACAATGTACACATTCTCTCCGAATGCTGCCCCCATAAACAAATGAGATTGTCGTCAGATGACTCATCCAATCTCTAAGTAGGTGGTACACATATCTATCACCTAAACAATAAAAGGTTGAACAGAAACACTGCTCAGAGGCCTACACAAGCAAATACTACAGGATAGATTGATAATGTTAACAAAAAGGCATATGATTTGGGACAGGCACTCAGCCAAACTGTACACAAATGTGTACAGTGAGTATGCCTGTCTATACCCATACCCTCCTGTAGCATGCTAGGAATGGTACAAAACTAATGCTGGGACAGGTCTGGTCTCAGCGACAGCATGAACCAGGAGAGGCAGAAACTGGTACGAGACCTTTGAACTGAGGTAAAAACTTCAGCATGTACTGTATGTCTAATCTGTGTGGTCTTTTCAGTCGTGGTTGTACAGTGTGAATGAGTACAGAGGGAATTAATAGATGTAGGGACTTTGAAGGTGTTTTGCTGTATATTATGACATGTGCAGGAGTTTCTGCATACTTGGAGAGCAAAACTGGCAACAGAAGTCATAAGACCTTGTTTGGCTCATTGACACAGGCAGTTACAAAACTGGAAAAAAAGTGATAGAATCAAATATTTGGTTTATGTAGTTCTGTGTGTTGAATTGGGGGGGGGGGTGCAAGTTGTGATGTACCCAAGCAAGTGCTGTTGCTATTAAAAAAAAATGCATTTTTATATTTGTTTAAAAACAGTTTTTCTGTCTGCTTACTGACTTCTTGGGCCTATCATAAAAATAAGATGCCTCATACCATGGGGTTATCCCAGTAAAGGACATTTTAAAACAATAAAACATATTTTATTTATTTAAAAATTTATTTTCTTTGGAATAAATTGTTCTATAGAATAACATATGTTTTGCAAAAATAGCAATCAGACTTGAAATAGTTTCAGAAACTAGATAGCAAAGTGACTTTCTTCCCATATTTCTATAGTTATTGTATTTGTTTTTTACTGAGATAAGGTTGGGGGATACGTTAATCTGTACTACAGGACAAACTGGGATGGGTTGGCTTTATGGTAATGTCATAATGTGCTTGAGTGAATGACATTTGCGAACTTGTTTACTTGGATTGTCATTTAATTTGTCTGCAATTTGTCTTTATCACCAAATCTCTTTCAACTTTTCTCACTTTTATGTGTTTCAGATGTGCTGCTGCCCAGCTGCAGTCTTCTGGTATTTTTTTTTTTTTTGGGGGGGTGGAAGGGTATTTTGGGCAACATACTGTCATGTGGTGGACTCTGGGGATGGTGCTAGGGTGCAACTAACAACGCATGGGGAGGGAGGAAATGAGTAGAAATTACATTAGAAATACCCTCCAGAATGCACCAAAATATTAAAAAATTTCTGGGGGCCTAGGCAGCCCACCAGACCCCTGGCTTATTATTTTTATTTTTTCTCTGACTTGAGCTACCCCATCTGTAGGACTCCTGGATCCGCCCCTTGACACTTTCATCACTATCACTTTTGACCCCTTTAGTTTTCCTGTGTAACTCTTTTTCTCCTCATAAATCCTCTGAGAATTTTCCTTCTCTAATTAACCAGTCAGTAAAATATCTACAGCCTAAGAAATGTCGCAGCTGTTAGTCAGAGCTGTTTTTATGTTTGCTTGCACGCATGTGCAAGAAACATAGTGCCATCATCTGAGTTTTCGGAGGTGTGGCAGCCCTCTTCCAATTCAGGCAGTGTGTTTGCAGGCGCGGCCGCAGTTCTCCAATGCCTGCTGAGCTGTCTATGACAGCTCCAAAATGCAGTGGCGTACACTTGAAAGGGGGAGCTACGCTTCAGTGAGCAGTGATTAAGATATGCCTGCTCATCGCCCTTCCCACACACACACACACACACAGGCACATACGCGGCATGTACCCCACGCACACACTGTGTAGCCGACAGGGTGCCCAACCCCGTCGGCTGTGCTGCGCCGCCTCTCCAAAACAGAGTTCTTATGCCATGCTGGGTACCGCCCAGCCTGGCTACATCTATAGCCTGGACGGGGTGCCCAATCCCCGTGCCGGCTCCACTGGTTCCCCCAGGGCAGCAGGGTGCCACGCTGGGAGCCCACCCCAGCATGGCAACATGCTATCGCCGACGGGGTGCCCAATCCCCGCGGCTCCACACCCCCATCAGCCGCCCCTGCTGCCACACTGGGAGCCCACATCAGCGTGGCAAACGCCCCGGCCGTCCCCTCATTTAAAAAACCTGAAACGCAAAACGGTCCCTTGCTGTGTCTGCCCTCACCCACGCCCACCCACTGCGCACCCCGCCTCCCCACACCCCCACCCCATACTTACCTCCGGACTCCGGCGTGACGATCTTCAGTGGACCGGGAACACGTCTGCACTCTTCAAAGCCAACCGCGAACTGAGGAAATGCCGGTAAGCTGTATAATGGGATAGATAGGGTTTTCAACTTTGCAGCATATCTCAGGCATTTTGCACAAATTTTCAACATGGGATTTTGGGACCCTTCTTATGAATGGTCTCACTGTCATGGTGTTAATTGGCCCGAAGGGTGATTTACATGATCACTCGCCAAAATCTCCCTCGTGGGACTGATATGAAACGACACTGCCACTGTTCATAAGGTGGGCTCTCAAAAAGCCTATTTTGAAAATTTGATGGAAAAATTCCTAAAAATGACTGTTTTACGAGCATGCGTTGCGCAGTTCCTACGCACCCTTGTAAGTTCGCAAATTTTCAATATTTTCACTCCAGATTTTCAACATTGCCATTTTACCACACCTCCTTATGAGCAGTACAGCTGTCACTTTTCACATCTTGCCCAAAACATGTTTCCGCCCAGGTAGCACACAATGGCGCAGTCGATGTGCAAAATCAATGTATGGGACACATTAAGAAAATCACAGTGACACTGTTAATGAGCAGAGGTCTTAAAATGGCTATGTTGAAAATTTGGTGAAAAAATTCCTAAAAATGACTGTTTTACGAGCACACATTGTGCAGTTCCTACGCACGCGCGTAAGTTTGCAAATTTTCAATATTTTCACTCCAGATTTTCAATATTGCCATTTTATTACACTTCCTTATGAGGAGTGCAGCTGTCATTTTTCACATGTCGCCCAAAATGTGTTTCCGCCCATGTAGCGCACAATGGTGCAGTCGGTGTTCGAAAGCAATGTTTGGGACAGATTAAGAAAATCACAGTTACACTGTTCATGAGCAGAGGTCTTAAAATGGCTATGTTGAAAATTTGGTGACAAAAGTCCATAAAATGACTGTGTTATGAGTGAGCATTGCACAGTTTCCACGCACCTTCGTAAGTTCATGACTTTGTAATATTTTCAGTCCAGATTTTCACCAGTGGCATTTTTCCACGCTTCCTTATGAACAGTACAGCTGTCATTTTTCACAACATGGCCGAAATGTGTTTTCACACTTTCAGCGCAGAGATGCGTGGTCGCTGTGGGAAATCATTGTTCGGGACAGATAAAGAAAATCACAGTGACACTGTTCGTGATCGGAGGTCCCAAAATGCCTGTGTTGACAATCTGCTGTAAAAAAAATCCCCAAACTTATTACATTACGGGTGTGCGTTGCACAGTTTCTATGCACACTCGTGACTTCACCAGTTTTTTTTATATTTTTACTGCAGATTTGCGACATTGCCAATTTTTACACCTCCCCATGAACAGTACAGCTGTCATTTTTCACATCCTGTTCGGAATGTGTTTTTGCACCTGTGGTGCTAAATGCCGTAGTCGCTGTGCATAAGCAGCTTTCAGCTAACAAACTGATATTGCCACTGTTCATGAGGTGGGGGTCACAAAAAAAACATGTTGAAAATTTGGAGTGAAAATACCAACGAATGCCTGAGGTGTTAGGGTTTCCAACCATAACGCCCCACCCTGTAGAGAATGACAGGCATCAGGGGTGTGACTTGGGATTCTTGCCTGTAATGCTCATACCATTCCACACCCTGCAGCCAGTGAGAGGCATCGAGGTATGCCTTGGACTCTTCGGCCCCAAAGTTCACCCCATTCTCCTATACCACTCATCTCAACGTATTTCGATGGAATGGGTGCGCATATGGCCAAAGACCCCTAAGGCACAACCGTGATACTTTTGTCAGTGTCTGCAGGGTAGGGTGGTGAAATGGCGTGGCCGCTATGCCTGATGACCCAAAGGCACACCCCAATGCCTGTCACTCTCTGCAGGGTGGTGGTGGGGTTGGCTTCAGTTCAATACTTCACTGCCATTCCTATTACGCAGCTCTGTAACTTCTACACTACCAATGCCAATGCCAGCAAGCAGACATTCGGCACTGACAAATGCTTGTTCTCTGGTGCTCTGCTTTTGTTTTTATAGCCTACCTTTTTAGTTCTACCACATTGTGTCGGACTGTGGAGTAGAGCTTGACAGCAGGGAGCATGGAGTGCCGAACTATTTTCCTCCCCAACATATTTTTTTTTTTAATTCGGATCTGGCTCCGACTGAGAGCTCCAGAGATTTGTTCTCAGAAACACTACAATCACTGCTACTCAGTTGTGGGGGCCCTCTGGTTGAATTGCCATCTTGAGAGATTTCTCTGTTTTCTCTTCTTGCTCCTAATAGCCAGTCTTCTTTTTCTCTGTGGTAAGATTCCAGACATCTAAAGACTCTGTGCTTCATTAACCCTTAGACTTCTGACAGACGTAGAACATAGTCACATAGGGATTTTGGACAGATATGTCTGTCCGCAGCACAGCAAGGGTTAATCAGCCTTATGCCACATGATGTCCTGTTCCCTGGATTGAAGAGAAAAAAAAAAGCTGTTTCCTTTTTTCTTCCCCTCCTGGTGCAGCATCTTCCCTTATCTCAGCCCTGAACTGCCTGGTGAATTATTGCTGTGCTGGTTGTCCATTGGACAGCTAAAAACAGACGAGATTCTTGTCTAGGACACAGCATTGATAGTCCAGGATGTCGGAATACGGGATTTTTCAACCCCTGCTGGTGGGTAGTGGTCCCTCCCTTCACCCGATCCCTTGCCTGACATTTCAAAATGTTTTCCCTGGTGGCTAGCAGTCCCCCCACCCACCTACCCAATGTATAAAACAAGAATCCCAGATGTCCAGTGTAACCCCCCATCCAAACATTTCCCTGGTGGTTTAGCAGACCCCCCCCACCTATCCCCGATCCCCTGTATAGTTAATGTAACCCTTTCCTTGGTGGTCTAGTGGACCACCCCTCTTCCTTCCAGCCAGTTACCAGCACAGCCCTCCTTTCTCCACCACTACTGGACGCCAATTGAGCGTCACTGAGCACGTGCTGTATACAGTATGTGCTCTCTGATTGACAGCTCAAAGTGTATGTCAATGAGTACATACTGTATACAGTATGTGCTCAGTAACAGCTCAGTCGGTGGCCAGCCATGGTGGAGAGAGGAGGGCTATACCAGTTACCGGCTGGGGGTCGAGATGGGGTTGGGGGGCTTGGGGTGGTGGGCCACTACCAGCCAGGTTGGGGAGTGGGAGGTCCACTAGACCACCAGGAAATGGGTTACATTAACTATAAAGAAGATCAGGATAAGTAGGGAGGTCCACTAGACCACCAGGGAAATGTTGCACTTGACTATACAGGGGATTGGGATGGAGGGGTTATACTGGACACCAGGGACAGTTGTTTTATATATTGGGTGGGTGATCAGGTTGGTGGGCGGACCTCTAGCCACCAGAGACATTTGACTTTATAGCGGACAAGGGATCAGGTAGGGGGAACCACTAGCACCAAGGAGACTTTTTTCATTTTACTTGGGCCAGCGATCTCAGTGGAGGGGGACCACAAGCACTAGGGAGACTTTATTTAGTTCACTTGGGCCAGCAGTTGGCAATGGGAGGGACACTAGTCCCAGGGAATAAAAGTATGTTTTTTTTCTGTTGGGCTGTCAGTCAGCGATTGGGGAGGGGGGCACTACAATCGCTGCAGCCTACGCAAATGAATCCATACTAGGCATGCAAATGGCTACTTAACACCTTGCATGCCCAATGGCCTCATTTGCATAGGTGCAGTAGTGAATCGGAAATAGTGCTATCCGTTGCGAGGCCATTCGTTTGGCTGTGAGTTGTGGTGGCGCTGACTGTAATGGGGTTACAGCCAGTGCAACATAACCCTATTCACAGCTGGATAGCGCGGTCTGATTGTGAATAGCAACTTTTCTCTCTCCTAAGCTGGTCTCCGGGCTTCCACATGGCTATACCTCCTGATGTAGATAGGAAGGCAGGAACTTGATCTCTGCAGCTGGGGATATCCAGCCCTCCGCTTCCTGTTTCCATCAGTTTACTTCCTGCCTTCAGACTGGCAGGTACTCTGCAAGCAGAGCTGTGTCACCACGTGGCAAAGCTGAAGACAGCAGACTGTAAGTTGAACAATTTCATTACTCAGAATAGCAACTTTTTAAGGCTGAGCAATTGCAAATTGCAGTGCAAGCTTTTACGCTGTGATTTGCAATTTTTCTGTGAATCACGGCCCTGATGGCTTATGTTTCTAAAACCATCAGTGAGCATGGGTGTGTGTGAATATTTGAATGATTGTGGGGAACGGAGCGATTAAAAAAAATCGGATGGTGACATATTTTATATAATTTTCCATGGACTAAACTTGTGTGTGTGTGTGTGTGTGTGTGTGTGTGTGTGTGTGTGTGTGTGTGTGTGTGTGTGTAAGCTACTAATAATATGTACATTAGCAACTGACTGCTGTTGATTTTAATAAAATAACAAAAATTAAAAAATGATGTTCCTGACTGCAAATAATCTACTAAACAATACGTATTCAAAATATGCATCATTTTACTATTTGGCATATGCAGTTTCTCATGTATAACTAGAATTACTGTATTACTGCACAAAGTAATGCAATTTAAAAAAAAAAAGCAGAAGAAAAATTAATTGTAAGCTTTACAGAAACAGATGTTTTGAGTTTTGCTAGTCAGTTATGTAAAGATGTTTTGAATTTGTGTGCAAGCTATATGTGTATCTAACCTCCTTACTTAATAGTTCATAATACATGCACTGTTTAATAACAGTCTGTATCTTATTGACTAATTTCTTGGTCAGTACTTGAACTTATTTATTGATAACTAGGATTACAAATACTTTTGAACCAGGGGTTCTTTTACAAAGCATAGACTGATAACAACAACAAAAAATTAAACGGAATAACAACAGTGAGGTATTACAAAGGGTAATGCAGCAACAAGTTCTACACAGAGAGTCATTAGATTGTGGTTGGAGTTGTACAAATGTCAGTGAACTAGATTTGCTGCCCAAAAATGGACTTTGTCATATCAACACAAAGAGTAAAGACAGGGTGCAATACTACAACAGGTTATATATAACTGTTTTATAGAAGTCACATTAGGTCAGTTGGTGTAGGTCATAGAAATGTAAGCATACTAGGTTTGCAGCCTAAAAACAGAAAACAGGCATTGCCATAACCAAGAGCAGAAAGGGGTAAAGTAAAGTGAGTTAGGAGGCAGAAGGGGAAGGGAAGGGGGAGAGAGAGAGAGAACAAGGTGATGGTGGTTAAGAAAAAGGACTATCAGAGGCAATAAGGAGTGAGAAATGGAGAGCAGGGCTAAAAGGGAAAACAGAGAGAGTGGGATTGCAAGTAGTGGGTAAGGCAAGGGTATGCAAGAAGGAGGGGATGGAGTAGGGCGAGAGGGTCTGATAATAGAAGAAACTGAGAGAATCAGAGGTCGGATGTGGTGGGAAAGGAAACTAGTCCATACAGTCACGTATGCCCTGTGTTGTGCGGTGCTTCCAGAGCAGTGATTTAAAAGTGCCAAGCTCGGGTAGGGGGAGGAGAAGGTGGGGATGCCACCAGATTATTAATGATGACGAGGGAAGCTCTTAATACATTGCTAAGGGACGAGGCCGGGAAAGCATGGTTCTTTTGTCAAAGAAGGGTTTTTGAGTGGGATAACAAGCCAGGGCCCATGCTAGTGAGGTTGATGAGAGGGGGTAGGTATCCAACATGACTACTGAGGGTTAAGGGTGCGGAGGGGCAGGTCCTTATGAGTTCAAAGGAACTAACAGACTGTTTCAGGAGTTTTTATGAGAGGCTATATAGGGCGGAGCATACTGGGAGGGAAGACAGTATACGGGAGTTCTTGGATGGAGTGACTCTGCAGAGGATTATGGATGAGCAGAGGGAGTTGCTGGGTCAACCCATCTCTAGAGTGGAAATCCTAAGGGCTATACAGAAGTTGCAGCAGGGTAAGGCCAGTGGGCCAGATGGTTTTCCCGTTGAGTATTATAGAATCTTGGGGGGGGGGGGCAGCTGGCCGATACACTGAGTAGGGTGTTTGAGGCGAGAGTGGAGGGGGAGGTCCCGGTGCTACCTGACTCATTATGATGCGAACATCTGCTTAATACACAAGGTGGGACAGGATGAGCTGGACTACACAGCGTATTGGCCTATTTCTCTGCTTAATGTGGATCTAAAAATTTTGACCAAGGTCCTGGATACCAGGCTGGAGAATATTCTCCTGGAGGTGATTCACCCAGACCAGACCGAGTTTATCAAGGGACGTCAGTCCTATCATAATGTCCGAAGACTGCTTAATATCATATGGCGGGCAGGCTGGACCCGAGGGAAAATGGGGGTGATCTCCTTGGATGCCAAAAAAGCGTTTGATAGGGTGGAATGGGATTACCTATTTGAAGTAATGGCCCGGTTTGGTCTGGGGGACTCTTTCATAGGCTGGGTCAGGGCCATGTATCTCAGGCCGAATGTGCGTGTCATAGTAAATGGATGCCTCGGAAAAATTCCAGGTTGGGGAGAAGTGCGAGGC
This sequence comes from Neoceratodus forsteri, assembly GCA_016271365.2. Lineage (NCBI taxonomy): Eukaryota > Metazoa > Chordata > Ceratodontiformes > Ceratodontidae > Neoceratodus > Neoceratodus forsteri. Next base: position 56,569,749 of record JADMNL010000033.1, read on the forward strand.
ACGGGTGCCCGCTGTCCCCCGTTGTTCGCTTTTGGCGATCTAACTTTGGCGACGGCGATACGCCAGCATGAGGGTGTGGTGGGAATAGGGGGTGTGGAGGGGAGAGAGCATAAGGTGGCACTATACGCGGACGATATGCTGCTGTTCCTGGGAGACCTGCACAGCTCCATGGGGCATTTGATGGACATTATTGAGAGGTTTGCAGGTTTCTCAGGCTATAAGATTAATGTTAGAAAATCTGAAGTCATGGGATTCCCGGATACTGGCCAAGAGGTACAGCGAATGGGATTCAAGATGGTCCAGATGGATTTTAAATACTTAGGGGTCCGGATAGGGCAGAGATGGGAAGAGCTGTATAAGTTAAATTATCACCCTCTGATTAAATCGGTCCTGGCAGATCTCAAACGATGGATGCAGCTCCCTGTGTCTTGGATTCGGAGGATCAATCTAATAAAAATGAATATTATTCCCCGTATCCTATACCCCATGCAAATGTTGCAGGTGAGGCTAACGATGGGAGATGTGAAAAGATTGGAGAAGGGGTTCTTGGACTTTATTTGGCAGGGCATGAAGCCCAGAATCAGCCTGAAACAGCTTAAGGCGGATAGGACTAAAGGGGGGCTTAATTTCCTGGATTTGGGTATCTGCTACAGGGCGGTGCAGCTTAGGGGGATAGCTGACTGGGTCCACAGGCCGGTGGTGGCCAGCTGGGTAGAGCTGGAACAGTGGGGAACCCCTGGGAGACTTACAGCCTACCTTCATAGTAAGGGACTTTGGGCATATAGGGAATTGGGGAGTGGTAACCTATTAGGGAAACATTGGAGGCTTGGGACCACCTGTGGCGGCGGAAAGGCCTGGCTCAGAGGGAGACCATGCTACTACCGATAGTGAAGAACCCTTTCTTCTGCCTGGGATGGAGGATAGGGGATTCCTAGAATGGGAAAGGGGAGGAGTCGCTTATGTGGGTGTTCTGCTGGAGAGAGGAGAGTTAAGTGCGTTTGATAGGATTAGGCGAGACATAAGGTTGGGGGCATCCCAATTATTTCGATACCTGCAAGTGAAAGCATTTGTGGGGAAGATGGGAATGGGGGATGGGGGGGCTGCACCCAAATATGGTAGAGCAGATGGTATACCAGGCTAGGAAAGACCCGAAAGGATTCATAGGGAAAGTGGCTAAACAAGATAAGCAAAATTTGCCGGATCTTACTGGCACCACAAAGGCCCTCTGGGAGAGGGATTTAGGACAACAAATATCGGAAGAGAATTGGAAATTAGTCTTGGGTATGCCGGAGGGGATCATGGTGTGTAACAAGTTTAAGGAGGCCTTCTATAAGTTTCTGCATAGAATATACTGGCCCCCCAGTGGCGGTTTATAGGGCACATCCCGCAGTGTCCATGCTGTGCCGGAGATGTAACAGGGGGTTGGGTACCTTCTTTCATTGTTTTTGGTCATGCCCGGCCTTGGTTAAGTTTTGTGGGGAGGTAGTACAAGAGGTAAATAGGATGTCAGGAGGGCAGCTGCCTCGGGGTCCACTGGTTTGTCTATTTGGGGTGGAGGTAGTGGCAGGGGAGGAGGAGTGGCTACCATTGCCTAGATGGATAAGAGTCATATTTGTATTGGCCCGGCACTGTATTGAGAATACTTGGGTCTCGGGGAATGGGCCCATGGTGACTGAGTTGTGGAGAATGACCCTTCGCTCTCTAGCATTGGAAAGGCTCACACTGCTGGTAAGAGATATGGAGGAGGCGTTCTTGAGGGATTGGGCTCCCTTTCTGGCGTCCTTGAGCATATCTGAAAATATGATGCTTCGCACAGGGCTGAATATATAAACACCAGCATAAATGCCAGTTTAAGTGGAAGGGCTCCTTTTGTTAGTGAGCTACTCAATGTATAGTATGTGTTTATGATATTATTGTCTTGCACAGAATGAAATGGATCTCCTTGGTCTTATGTGTGTAACTGTGAGTACTTGTATATTTATAATTGTATGGATTGAAATGCATACTCGATTGCATCTATTTGTTGTTATTCGTTATCTATTATTAGTTTGCTTAGGATGTTACTTTGTCTGTTTTTGTGGTTGTCTGCGGTTGTATGTCATATATGTACTGTTTGTAAAAGAAAATTCTTAATAAACAGAATATTCAAAAAAAAAAAAGTGCCAAGCTTGGTTCCTGAGAGTATAATGTTAGGTAGCGCATTAAGCCAGGTGGGTGCCCTATAGCTAAAAGTTCTTTGGGCCTTTGAGGTATGGCAGCGAGGGACAAGGAACAATGGTTTGGTCATACTGCGCGTATTCTTACGATTAGCAGATGGTTGAAGCAGGGGTTGGGTGGCTGGTGGGGTTAGGGAGAAGGTGATTTTCTTCGTGAGTAGGCAAGTTTGATAGGCCATCCATCCCTGAAGGTTGAGCCATTGGGTCTGAGCGTAAAGATCACAGATGTGGGTATTTTTGTCTGCATTAGTTACCAGCCTGCATGCTTTGTTAAGAATGACAGTTAAACGTTTGAGGATGGTGTTCTGTGACCGCACCATAAATTACCAAACCATAAAAAAACATGTAGGGGAATTTCCCCGGTGTCCTGGCCAAATTTCCCTCATTCACTAAAAATACCACCAATGGTTTAATCTGGTTCAAGGTCAGTTGGCATTCATCTGTATCCCCTTCCCCTGGGTCGTGCCTGAAAATAGGCAGGATTTGTCTAATGCACTTACCTGGTCAACAAAAACGAACTAAATAAACAAATAAAAATAAATAAATAATTGATACTGGAGAGAACTGAGCTGGTCACTGCAAGTTTTAGAGCTGTGGGTGTAAGGCAGCGTCTATACTTGTACAGGACATCGAGTCTGGTGTTTACCATGTTGGCGTTTTGATGAATATGTTGGGTATACAAGAGCAAGCGATCAAGTGTGACTCCCAGATATTTAAATTTGCTTACAATCTCGAGGGGTTGGTTCTGATTGTTCCGGATAGTTCTGCAGGTTGACTTGAATTTATTATGGTTGCTGGCAAAAAGCATTGTTTGTTTTTTGTAGTTCATAAGAAGTTTGTGGCAAGTGAACCAGAATTCGACTTTGGAGAAACTGAGCTAGAGTTCATCTGAGAGTGTAGAAGGGGAAGTGTGGCTGGTGAAAAGAACAGCATTGTCTGCGTACAGTACAACATTATTAGCACAAGCTTTAGGAAGGTTATTGACCTATAGGCTGAAGAGCAAGGGTCCCAGGATGGGCCCTTGCGGGACTCCTGAGCGAACTGGGAGACTGTGGGACAGGGTGCCGTCTATTATAACTTGGGACCTATTATTCAGATAGCTGTGAAACTAGCCATTTACTTTAGAAGAGAGGCCAAGGGCAGGAAGGGATTGAAGAAGGAGGAAGTGGTTTACAGTATCAAATGCCTTGGTAAGGTCAATATAAGTTGAACCTACCAAGGACCCATGATCGAGGGCTTTGTAAATAAAATCGATGTACTCTAACAGGGCAGTAGTGGTGCTATGGGCCTTTTGTGGACTGGTGTTACAACTGCTGCATTCCAGATCTGAGGGAAATACTTTAAGGTTAGGGATTGGTTAAAAATGGTGGTGTGGGGTTTTAATATAATACCCAGAGAGAGTCGTAGAAGTTTTAAATCAAGTGAGTCACTACTGCTCCAAACTTTCCCGAGCACCCTAAGGAGATATTGTTTAGATTCAGCAACCGTGATCCTTCTAAAATAAAATGGGACGGTTGTGGGTGAGGCATTTGTTGTTGTGGGGTCCCTTGGGTCAGTCTCATCATAAAAGTTGGGGGGTACCCGACTGAGATCATTGAAAGCTGAGTTAAACGTATCAGCAATGGATTTGGGATCCCGAATATGTTCATCATTAACCACAAGCATACTATGGGGTGCTTTACTTGGGCGGCCAGTGAGGTCCTTAATTTTTTGCCAGAATACCAGGCTATTTCCACAGGCGTTGGTGACTTTGCTTTAGAAGTGGGCAATTTTAGCTCGACGGATTTCCCTAGTACAGGCGTTTCTGGTGGCTCTGTACTGCTGCATGTCATCTAGTTTACCTGTGCAGTGACGTATGTGCCAGAGGTTGTCCCTAGCTTTCATCATACAAAGTAAGGCTGGGGTGATCCAGTAGTTAGTGACTCCTCTGAAATGTCACACGCTTTGTTGAAGTGTGTTATGAGGTAAGTTAGCACGTGGTCCACACTACTAGATGAGTCTAGTGGTGATCAGTCACATTGTGCCAAGTGTTGTCAAGGCACAGGTCAGGAAGCATAGGAAAACCAGGAGCATTTGTAGAATTTCACCAAAAATTATTTATTTACACTAGCAGTATCATAAAATAAACTTGTTCAGAATAACTGTTTACAACGGCAAAATAAAATAAAGTTTTCTTTCAGTCTCTGTGTCCCTTGTTCTTGTAATCTTTTTTGCAGTTACAGCTTAGCTCTTATACAAGTCTTTTCAGCCCCCACTCTTAGCAAACATCCTGTTCTTGTAAGTTTCAGGAACTGCTAGAACACAGTGTGCTTGCTGAGGCCCCTACAGCTTTTGCAAAAAGCTGGAAGATTTTCACTCAAGTAACCTCTAGAGTTTACAATAGCTTTCTGCAATCATCTCAAATTATAAATATATACATTTCAACCGTAACACTATATATTTACTAAACAAAAGAGATCCCAACATCAGTTACATTTCCATACAATGATTTGCACATATTTTTGTATCAGGAAGTACAGATATGCAAGGGAGAAAAAGACAGACAGCAAAAGAAAACTGAGAGACAGTGAGAGGCAAAGAACTGCAAGATTGTCAGGGTGATCAAATTTGAGGTCTCACGGGAAAATTGGGTTGCGCAGCCAGACAGAGAAGAGACAGAAAAGGAAAGATCCCTGCATTTTAAACACTTTCTCTAACAAATGGGACGGGGACAGGGTCCTGTTCCACCCTGTCATACCATGTAGGCACAAAACTGGTCAAGTTGACCACGTTTTAAAATGCGCCAGTAAGTAATTTTGGCTGTTTTTTTGGGGAGGACTTGTTAGACCAATGAGTGATGGTCGGCGAGTGGTCACTCATGGAGTCAGAGAGAACGTCAGTGTTGAAGTGTCTATCCAGATGCATGGTTAGTGTGAGGTCCAGGAGCGTGTTATTCCCTGTGCTTGAGTTAAATCTGGTGGGGGTTGTGATAAGTTGGGTGATGTTATGCGCTACAGTGGCATCTTTAAGAGCATCAGCATCGTCTGCTAGCCAATTTAGGTTGAAATCACCCATAGCAACTACCTCAGACTGATGTGGTAGGGTTTCAAAGAAGTCCAGTACCAAGTTAATACCCATGTGCTTTTCACGTGGGGGGAATGTAGACAGAGTATGTAAAGGGATTTACCATGCATGCCTAGGAGAATTGTAATGCCTAGTATTTGGGAACAGTATTCAGAGGGGAATTGGGGAAGTGCTTGGCCCCTAAAGGAGTCCTTCAAGTAGATGGCACACCCCTCCACCGCTTGTACCAACCCTGTCAAGTCAGAACAACATATATCCATCAAGTGTTAATGCAGAGTTCAGGATTTTGGCAGAGAGCCGGGTTTCATTTAGGCTAACAACATCGGGGTTATGTTGTGTCATTCATACTCTCAGCTCATCAATCTTTGGCAGGAGGCTGCATATATTAATGGAGACACATTTTAGGAAGTCGTTAGTTTTGAGACTGCCATTGGGGACTTGCATAGGGCCAGAGTTTGGGAGAACATTCCCAGAGATAAGAAGTAAGAGTAGAATAATTCTGAGCAGATAAAGGTTTAGGTAGTTGAGCCAAGTTTTCCTCATTGGGTAGTTCAATTTTTTAGTGTGTGTACAAGGAACAGGCAAATTGAATATTTGGGGGAAGAGGCTCATAAGTTCCCAGTAGTAACCCATATGAAACATTAAAATTATGGTTGGGTGAGGTTACTAGGACAAATACTGTCATGGTAACGAGCTGGCAGCAAGAAGAGGAGTAGTAGGATGAGTGGGGAGATGGCGCGGATGGACAGCATTTTGGGGAGCATAGAGTAGGATGCTGTAGAGAGCATGTAATAGCTGTGAGTGGGCAGGGTCAAAATGAGGGGGTGTAATGAGAGAGTTAAAATAGGTTAAGGTATGAACAAGGCTTTAACATTTTAGGCAGCTATGATGGTGTAGTGGTTAGGGTAGCCGCCTTTGGTTAAGAAGGGTGTCAGTTCGAGGCTAGCCAGGGCAGGTGTGCAGGAATCAGGGGCAAAAGCAATGAAATGGGAATTTGAAGTAAGTATGCCTTGCGTAATACATAAATATACAGTAAATGTCAGACCTGTATCTACCCATGTATTTGTCATTAGTTGATCATTAGCAGCATAATGTGTTACCATCTGATAATAATGATAATCATATGTGATATGTGAATAATGGATAAGATCTTAGATTTAACAGGCAGAGACTGAACCCAATGCATATCGCAAAACTGCATGCAACATGTTCACCTTTCATTGATCTTTTTCATGGAGACAAACTGCAGCTGTCAACACTATGAGATCTAGCTGCTTTCTTAAATGACACCAGCTATGAATAACCCCCCCAAAAAATTGCCCTTTATGTAATGCAATATTTTAATGTATAGCACCCATACATCAAATTAAACTGGCTGCTTTAAGATCAGCACACACAGGACCCTGCACTTCCACAGCCCAGCAGACAACTCCATGAATTCTTCACATCTGTTGTTGCACCAAACTGCACAACCTGTAGCTTGTGGGGCCTGCACTTCTGTAGCTGGATGGAGGCTTCTTTTGGTGAAGGGCATCTGCGTGAATGAGGATACAGTTCCACTATCTGAAAAAGAAAGGAGATGCTTTGCAAAAAACTGTTAATGCACCAGTAAGGGTAACTTAACGCCACGAAAGTAGGGAAATATACTGTTAAGATTTCTTACCCTAATGCCTCCCCACCCCAAGCAACAAAAGACAAAAAATTAGAGTTTTATGTCTCCTGAGTCTTGGCAAATCAATGGTGGGGTCTTCCTCGAGGGAATGCCAATCCCTAATGCTCCCCACAGCCCTTAGCCTACAATACGAAGCACAAGGTACAGTTCCAAGCCACTGCCTCATAATGATGCAAAGGTAGGGAAGTATGTCTCACCACAGGTTACCAACACAATTTGTTGCTCCTTTCTTCATGCAGGGCACTGGGAAGATCATGTGTGACATGGTTTGCTCATGGAATGGGGTGGACATTAGGGTTGACAGCCCCCAAGGAAGACCCCACCACTCATTCACCAAGACTCTGGTGACCCCAGATCCTAATGTTTTTCCCTTTGCTGCTTGTTTGGGGGGGGGGGTTATGGTTGGAAACCCTAATGCCACATTTCCCTACTTTTGTGGCATTACATTACCCTAACTGGTGCAGTAACGTAGTTTTTTTGCAAAGAACACACTCTTCTGGTTAAACAACTAAACACACACACACGTCTTAAAGTCTGTTTATTGTTATGCACCATCTGAGGGAATTGCAGCCCTCACCATGTGCAACTTATGTGACGTGGTTCTGTCATTCGGCTCATCTGAATCTATGGCGTCCAAAGCATGGAATTCAGTGGCCCACTTTTTGTTTAAACTCTTTTTCCCTCCGATCGCCGGCCACTTGGACATCTCTCCAGCTAGGGTACTCAGGCATGTTGCCTCTACTGCCCGCCGTGCTACTTCACCCAGCCGAGGAATCAGGTGCTGGGTCCTCCCCCTACTACCCGGAATGGGGAGGCAGGACCACGGAGAGTCATGCCGGGATCCGAGCTGGCATTGGATGGGTGGGCTCAGCCTACTCACCCTGCCTTCGTCTCCCAAGCGGCCGGGGTTTTTCCACCTTAGTTGCCCCTCGGAGCTCGATTGTGCAATGGCATCTGGGCATGGAGTGTCGACGCACACTGCAGCTCGGCCCCTGCTTACATGAGCATTGCTTCATTGGTGTGCCCCCTACTGCCGCCAGAGGCCGCCCTTTAGCGGTGCTTCCCCGAGATCCCTCCCTGGGAAGAGAGAGCAGTCGTCCAGATGCTTGATATCTTCCATCCACTGCTGACCCCTGGCACCTTGAGTCAGTTTCCGAACCTGGGTCACCGGCTTGGCGTTAGGTGTGGCATCCAGCAGCTCAACTCTTAGTGCCACTGGGCTGGCTTCAGTGGCCCACTTTAAAATCCATTTTCCTGCATTACAGCAGTCAGACAGTTGAAAGATCCCCCCCCCAATATGCTATTAGAAACTGGGAATGAAGCAGCAATGGGTGGATAACTTCCATACTTAGTTATTGCTGCCAGATGCCATCAAATGCTTTTCTGCTACTTTTTTTCCATAAAGCAGAGGTCTGCAAATAGATGCATGTGGCTTTTGTTACACTGCAGGGGCTGCATTTCTTTTGCTGGTGTTAGCAGCATGTTCAGCTCCACGCCATCTGTCACCACCAAGAAGGTCTGATGAGTGCTTGGAGAGGTGCCTACATCAGTTCTGATGCCCTCTGTCTAAATACAGAAACACAAACAGCCATTGTATAAGAAATGTTCTCTCATTGTGTTCCTGCAGTATTCTGCAGCTTGTCACTGGCAGAAACTATGATAAGAGCATTGCATCCTGGCTGACTCCAATGCATATCTGCACTGGAGGAAGCTCACTAGCGACCCCCCCCCCCGGTAAAGATCTATAAATGCAATATTTTGAGCACAATCAAATCCTGGTATTAAATTATGTCAGGCTTCCATACTGAAGGGCCTATACTGAGAGTATTTGCTTTGTCATCCACCTAGAGTGGGAATATCATGATAGTCCCGTGGTACTGTATATGCGTGAAGAGCAAAAATAACCTTGCAGTTTGTGACTTTTTATTTAGACTGCCCATTGCATACTATAAATACACACATATACATCTGCTTGCACACTGGTTTTAATTGGGATATAACCTTAAAAAAACACTTGTGGGATGAAACATCTAAAACTTGTTTGTGATTCAGTAACATAGTGTAGTGGCATATTATTGTGATGAGGTGTACTTTGGAAAATATCTTGTCCTCAACTCTTGCCACACAATGACTATGCCACATTTGAGCATGGATTACCCCTCCAAGCATATTTGGTGGGATGGTACTCTACTTGTTCTGTGTAACCCTCAAAGACATTCTCCCCTGGAATCTGACCAGTCCTGCTTTGTGAGCATGGACATCTCTCCAAGCATATCAGGTGGGATACCTTACTCATTCTGTGGAACCCTCAAAGACAACCCCCCCCCCCCGGAATCTGACCAGTCCTGCTTTGAAAGCCTGAACAGTGCCAGCTTCTGCAACCTTATCAGGCAGGCCATTCAACATATTGCCACCCTGTGAGTAAAGTAGTACTCCAATGTTTCTGCTTATCCTGACAATCCCCTATTTAAGTGCATGACCTTCCTCTCCTCACTTCTATAGTGACTGTTTTGATTTCAGTTATCTAGTGTCCTAATTGCCTTTGGTGGTTGGACATGTGTCCTTTGCTTTCATAAAGTCTGGCCAGATTCGGAGAAGTTCATTTGGCCTAAAGTGGTGGACAGTAATCAGTTGAGAGAAGCGACACCTGTCATAACGTATATTGAGTCCATTGAATATGGGAGTTGGAGTCTCTTCGATGTTGATCCTTAACTTCTCCAGACAAACCCCAATGAAGGCATCCTCCATGTTAAATGGTGTGATAACATGAGCTATGTCATAAAGCTTCCTTGCCATGTTTCCTGAAAATGCGTAGCCAGGCCCACCACAGTAGGGAGGATAATAATCAGCTGCATACAGCTCATAAGGGACATAGTATTTGTACTTGTTACTTCGAATTGGTTTTGTTCCTCGTACCACATAACCTGTGAAATAGTTCTTCTTCATTGGGAATTCTGGATTGAGGAACTGGACTAAGTATTCAGTATTTAAGAACATGTCTGAATCGATCTTCATGACATAAGATGCTTTTGGACAAAACGTGCTCACCCATTCCAACCCCATCATTGTTTTGATGGTCAGGTTGATGTAGGTGTCCATGAAGTCTTGCTGAATGATGTCTTGGAACTCCATGCTTTCATTCTTCATCATGTCTTGAATAGGAGGTAGAACTTCTGTAGGAATCCCTACTAAGAAAAGTCTTACAATCGAGACCCCTGGCACCAAGCTTTCATTACCCCAGGTCTTTCGGATAGCACTTCTGGTGTCAAAGTCACTCGGCTTTGTTAGTATCAGAAGAACCAGAAATGGATCTTTGTGCTTGCACTTGTTTGGTTCATTGAGAATGAAACTATAGTTATAGGGATAAACAAAGTCACGTTCTGGATCCTTTATAATTAGAGAGGGATCATCATATTGGTTAGGTAAGACAGTTAGTGTCAGTAGGAAGATGGACAAGGACACCAAGGGAATACAACATTTTCGGCATTTTCTTTTTCCAGGCATGTGTAGCTTTTCAAAGGCAATGTTCTCGTTTTCCCAACTTTGAAGTTGTGTCTTTCCTCTTGTGCACCTTAAACATTAACAGCACAAAAAGTTAAGGCATTGTACATGTTTCAGGTTAGTTTACAATAAAAAATACAACATTTTCTGAGACTTTCCATAATTCTGTTTTCCATAAATTCCAGTACTGTCACTGGGTAGACATTTACTGCTGGATGATCATCTACTAGGCGCCAACGCACTCCAAAAACTGTGACATCATCACTGAACCCCTGTCTCCATCTCATTCTTTTTTTTTTTTTACCACATTTTCCCTCCCCCAGCTCTTGGAGCCCCGCACCATCGGGAGTCGACAATGGTGTCTGCCCCACTTCTCCACCTACCTGAACCTGTGGGTGAATCTCCATGAAGCTGTGGCTATACCCCCCAGGCGGATACGAGGAGGGGCCCTTCACCTCAATGTCCTTCTTGTGTCGGGCACCCAATGACAGGACAGGCAGGTGAGAGTTACGGGGTCTGCACCGGTGCCTGCCTCCCGCGCCTCCGAGAGCTGATTTTCCTTTTGTTCTGAGACATGACATGCCCCAGATGTCAAGGCATAACCAGTGATCGGTGTTATGCCCCAACCCCTCAATTGTGGCTTCAGTGTTTGCTGTGTCTCTGGCCTCAACCCCCCTCCCTCCCCAGAAAAGGTGAGCAGTCCCTCGATGCTTAAGCCTCCTCCCCTGGCTGGCCCTCTGTCCTCCTGGGCTTGTTCCCAAACCTAGGTCGACAGCGTTGCTTGTGGTAGTGCTACTGCTGTGCCCGCGGGCCGGCGACTCTACCTCATTCCTTGTTAGTTGCCTAGAGTGTTCAGTTATAAGTATTTCAGAGCCTTACAGCAACGTAACTATGCCAGGGTTAAAGGAATGGAAAATAAATCACAGCCCAACCTTACAGGTATGTGTCGATAGCACCAAACTCCTCATCATGTATTGTGTGATTTAATAAAGTAATAATGACTGAGAAGCTGGGTGTTTCCAAGGAATTAAGGGCCAGTTGGGGGATGGGTGGCCGAAGGTGCAGCCAAGGGGCACCTCTCTCCAGCCAGTCATTGATCCAAGGACATGACTGGCTTTGAGGTTGTTATTGCAATTACAAATCTAATCTCGATAACCACTTTTGATTTTACAGATTTTTTACTTTCTTGGTTTCAACGGTGTGATGCAAGAGATACGATGTAAGTACGTCTTACATTTAAGATGTTGTGTACTGTATGTGATGCTTGACCAGCTGGTTATGATTATTGTATGACATTGGTATTATAAATAAATACTGTCACCGTTGCTGTCTTACCAAAGAAGCTATGAACGCAGCCATAACTGCCTCAGTCCTACCCATCATTGATTGCGGGCTTGTCTTCTATGGGGCTGCCATTGATGCCACCCTAAAATGGGTCAAGACAGCCCTTAACAAAAGCTGTAGACTTCTCACTGGTGCAGGGAAGCATACACATACCTGTGATCTCTACAAGCAATCCAACTGGCTCAATCTAAATAGACTTGTCTACCAGACATGCCTACTGGCTAAGAAAATGTGTCTTAACCTCACACACCCTGCAACTCATGCCTTAACGTTGCCCGCAGTCACTGCACATTTTACGCGCAGTTCCCTCAAACCAACATTTATCGTTCCATTCTGCCGTACCAACCAGGCTCAACGTGCTTTCCACACCAGGGCCTCCCTGCTGCTAAACAACCTTCCCCCTGAAATTGCAGTTGAAAACAAGCTTGGCCCATTCAAATGTAAACTCTGCCAGCACCTCACTGACCTCAACAGTTGTGACTGCTCTGCCTAGGCTTGCTGTTTTGTTTCACCTCTCCCTCCTCTTCTCTCCTCCCTTGCTAGCCTTCCCACTTCTCTCCACCCCCTGCTACTCCCGGTCTCTCTCTCGTGACCATCAACCATTCTACCCCCTCTCACCTCCCACCTACCATTCCACCCCTCTCCTGCTCCTCTTCTCCCGTCTCCCCCCTCCCTATCACCCTATCTCCTGTTGCTCCACCCCAGACTACCTAGCACTTATCTTTCTGTTCTTGCACGTATGACAATGTCAAATCCTTGACTGCCTACCCCTCTTTTCCCCAACCCTCCCCCTCTTATCTCCCACCCCTTACTCCACTTATGTCACCCCAGGATGGTTTTTATTTGTATTTGTGTATTGTTATATATACACACCCGTACTGTTAATTGTGTATTGATATTTCCCACTGACTGTTTGCTACTGTGCTAGTGTATACACATGTACTGTTTTTTGCTACTAAGTTAACCTCCTGACCTGTATTGTATCTTATCTCTGCTTACTTCTGTGTTAACTTCCTGACCCTGTATTGTATCTTACCACTGTTTTGCTTGCACCCATTGCTGACGGCGGAACCTTTGTAAAAGAACCCTTGGTTCAAAGGTATTTGTAATCCTAGTAATAAATAGATAAATGAAATAAATGGTCAGTGTATGAAATGTCAGTCTGTGAGATTTGGCCCTTTTAAATTACAAGGTGTCAGCAGCTGAAATCACAGGATGTATTACACTGACCAGGAGATCTCTGTAATGTAATTAACTTCCTTGAGAAATTGCATTTTATGGCCTCTTTATGACCTCATGCTTTTGAAGTTGGAAACTAAATATACAGTTTATTACATCAGGGCAGGACGTCATTTAGCTGATTCCTGTTGGCTGTCTCACACCTGGGTGATGGACTGCAGGGTTATAAACTTCAAAGGAACTGGTTGATCAAAGACTCATAATTTGGGAAATGGGTTTTTGCTGATGTCACATTATTTAATATACCTCTTGATAGGAAATCATGTTTGTATTTTTTTGATTCTAAAAGGAGGAGCTAGATGACTCACAGAAGGGGCATGGAGAGACAGAGTTTAAACTAACACTTGTGTCTGAAATGTATGTCATATCATCTTGGGACTCTACAAAGACACAGCTCTCTGATCTAACTTTGAAATGCACTTCCAGAGGTAATACCTTGGATAGCAAAGATCTAAATGTATTGTGGTAGGAGTTTTGCTTTGTAATTTTCCCTTGTTCTTTTATGTGATTGTGAGCTCTTTGATATATTGTTCTGTGTTTACATTTTTCATATTTTTATCATCTTTTAGTAATGTACCTTTTCTTTGAAAGACTGCCTGGGTGTCTGCCAGTTCTTTTTGCATGTGACGTATAGGGGTTAAGTCTGATAAAACTGTTCAACAGCTTGATGGTGTTACTAAGCTTGGAAAAAGGTAAGAATATACCTAAGGTCTCTTATAGAGTTAAAAGGGTTCATTTTGGAAGCCTGGCTGGGTGCCCCTGGCAAAAGATTGTACCGCAATCCCTGAAGAGAGTACATATCTGAGCCTGTTCATTAGGTATGCTAGCATAAGGTTCACAGTTTGAGTCCTCCCCAGAACTTGAGACTAAAGGTGATTCTGACCCAAAAGCAGACAGGAGGGTTACCCTGTCTGTTACTTGTTCACGCTATTGCGCTCTGAGGTTGGCACTGTGCGAGCAGAGGGCCTGACCTGCGGAGTGCATTTGTGACCCTGTACAGCGTCAGTAGGCAGCTGGATCTGTCATTTCTAAGACATTAATAACTGGTCCAGTAGCCACTCAGGAGGGTGGCATGAGGCCTGGGACATCTCACTGTGGTAAGGGTATCATGGAACAGTTTGGAAGGCCAAGCAGTGGCCCAGCAGGACCTTGGGCATACATGTTTACTACCTCACTGCAACTTGAGTAAGTGCTGAGACTTGAGTAAGCAGATGTTTGGGGTTTGTCCATAGTGGCAAGTTTAGTGGGACCACACGGAGGATGCTGGAATCCCTGGTGCGTATTGTAACATTTTGTAGTACAACATTTATTTCAGTATAACCTTTTATAATAGTTAAACTGAGTGTTAAATATAGCCTTTTACAGAATGCTTCAGTATAATTTCTTAGACTATATAACCAAATGTGTTTACTTAAATAGTTAGCTGTGACAGTCTTTCACAAGACCTAGTTGAAAGTCTTGTGATGCCTGTCTTGTGATGATTACACAACACTTTACCTTATGATTTTATAATGGTCAGCATTTAGATGTTCTATGGAGAACTGGAACAGGATGGTATACCCTTATTAGGATGGTGACTACCTGTTACATGAAGTAAACAGTTATAATGTTGCGTAAGAAGCACCTTGAGTTGTTATGAGAAATACAGTTATCTCTATGCTTTGACTGTTATTCACCACACCCTAAGATTAATAGATTATTTTGTTATATGATTGGCGTATACTAGGGAGTTAATAGTTTTTAAGATAAGAAAACATTATATAAACCTTGTATAAAATTGAATAAGTTAGCATCAAACAAAAGCCAGATATACTTGTATTTGAGAAGTTAACCAGAATACTTGTGTTGATGTTGAAGACTCGCAAACAGAAAATAAACCAGAGGGAAACATTAATTTGGTGTGGCCTGTACTTATTTTAAACATAGAAAAACACAACACAGCTATCTTTTTATTCCTTACAAATCGGTGCCATGACTCGGATGTCTGAAGACAGTCTATATGGTTGCTGACGACATCAAAAAGAACCGAGAAGAGAAGGAAGCCATTGCGAGGAATGCTTACCATACCTGAACTAATCACTCACATATGGAGGGAGGTTGGAAAGCACATAGGAAGACTGAGTTGAAGTCAAACGTGATTTGCCAGTGAACTTACTGACGTAAGTATGGATTCCATTATTAAATATAAATTTTAAGTAGACAACATTAAGAAGGTCTGTACAGCTCTCCTGAAAAGCAGGAAGATGCATACTTATGTTTAACTAAACAATGTATAAATCGCAATGAGAAAAGTAAATCGGGCAAAATCTAGTTAGCTAACATATATCAAATGTACGTACAGTTCCAGTTAGAAATAACTGCTAGGACGTGTCAGTTGAAAAATGAAATGTTAGACAAAGATGATGCTCATTGCTTAAATATAACCACATATATCACAGAGACTAAGAACAGTGAATATAAATTAAATGTTTCTCAAGGAGAAGTATGTGGTTTGATGATTAAGAATAACCAATTGGAAGAAAATATCAAATTTATTAATAAACGGAATCAAGCCCAGATTAGTGATCTATCTCGGCAGCTACAGCAAGCCGTACAAGAATTAGATCATGCTAACCAAGAACATGCGCAAGACATAGCATACAAAGAGCAAACTTTGTATACCTTGCAAGCAGAAGCCCAGGTACAATGCAAAATTTCTTTGGAATTACAGCATCAAGTACAAAAATACAAGCAGCTTCCTATCCAACCACAGTATATGCCTGTCCCATGTGGTTGTTTTGGAAGGCGCAAGTATACATCAGAATCAGAGACTGAGTCAGATGACTCGGAGGTAGAAGAAATTATTGCATTATGTAGTAAAAAGATGGCACCATTTTCTTCTAAAGTGGTCGGGGAAAGCACTAAAATACCAAAACCTTGTAGAAGGTTGGTTAAGTTAACTCGTGACTTGAAAGAGTCCATACAGGATAAGATACGAGTATTAGATGCACAAATAGCAAATTATAAAGACCGAAAACCCGATGATGATGCCCACAAAAAACGGTTGCAGGAGAAGATTGACACGTGCGAAAAGGAAAAGGCAGTAAAGCTCCAAAGATTGGCTGAGGATGAGAAGGCGCGTGTTCAAGAGCAAAAAGAGCAAGAAGCTATTGATAAAATAGAATATACACAAAAAATCTCCCAATGAGATTTGACTATACCAGAGTCGATGCAGTTAGTAGATCAGTTGGGCAAGTGGGAGCCTGGACAGAATCCAGTACCCTATTGTGCAAAACTAAAGACGTTAGTAGCTAACTTTAATTTGACAAATAAAGGTGCTTATAAAATAGTCACTTTGTCACTTCCTGCAGTATTGCTGCAGAGTCTGCCAGCAAAAATGACTGGTAACCAAATTTGTCCTGAGATTGATGCAAACTGGGCTACAGTCGATGAGATCCAAACCGCCTTGCAATCTGTGCATGAAGTGTCTCACTCTGACTGGAGTAGGATCTATGAGATCACTCTACAACCTGGAGAGTCCCCAGTAATGTTCATCAATCGTCTGTATGCTGCGTATGTAACATATGGAGGTGTTGCAGCCCCAAGTAAAGATACTGAACCTTTCCCGAGTTTGATTGATCGGCAGGCTACTGTTGTACCTGTGTCCATAAGAATGTTATGTAAACGTGAGAATTGAGCTGCAGGAAAGGAAGAGTTGCTTACCGATTGGTGGCATATGCAACAAGATGAAATTCCAGAAAAAAGGGAAAGATAAAAAGAGAGTAGCCGTCATAGTCAAAATGAAAGGCAAAGGTGGGATTACCTGTTACAATTGTAATAGAGTAGGTCACTTAAAATGTGATTGTTGGGTAAAAGGTGGAGATATGGAAGGAAAGAAGCAGCAAGTCTTAGAAAGAAGACACACTCAAAATCCAGAAAGTGATGCTAAACCTAGTGGTAAGGCAGACCTACAAAAATGTATTGAAATGCTTAGTAATTTGATTAATACTAAGACAGTTGCAGCGGTTCGAAAGGAACCCACTGCGCCTAGTGATAATGAAGAAGGGGAGGAAAATGAAGAAGAGTTTCTTGCTAGAGATGAGAAGAAAAAGAAATGACGGGACGAGGCCCCTACCTTCCAAATCCTTGGTCAATTACAGGAGGATCGGGAAGGGCGTCCAACAATATCAGTAATGGTCAGGGGCTGCCAGACTGTGATATTGGTTGATACTGGTGCTACTGTTAGTATAACAGATATTGATGTGCCTTTAGCAACTCATGGGAAACGACAGATTAATTTGCAAGGTTTCTTAGGGAGCGTGATAACGGCATATTTGACAAACCCAGTTATGATTCAAATATGTGAACAACAATTGAAATATATGTTTTGGAAATGTAATACACATGAAGGTACCATCATGGGTATGGACATTCTAGCACAGTATGGTTTAGTAGTAGATCTTAGTAACATGATTTTATGGAAAGGAAGCACTACTAACCTAGGACTGAATATGGATGACTCACATAGTGTATACACAATCAAGTCATTAAAGATCTATCACATGAGTGATTTATGGAAGCAGGTGCCACAATGGATGAAATCTGTTGTACAAAGGCATGAATCAATTTGGGCTAAAAATGCTACAGAGTGTGGACGAGTGTCCAATATGGAGGTCCAAATTGAGGGACCAGACCCACCACCACAAAAGCAATATGCATTTCCAAAGGAAGCACAGGAAGAGGTAGGAATTATTTTAAAACAGTTACAGTCACAAGGGGACATTAGACCTATATGTTCAACTGTTAATTCCCCTCTTTGGCCGGTTCATAAAGTGAATGGTACTTGGAGACTGACAATAGACTATAGGGTCTTGAATAAGGTAACACCTTTAGTCACCCCAGTGGTATCTAGACTACCGGACTTAATATCTTTGTTGTCTCCCACTGCAACCATCTGTACTGTACTAGATATGTCAAATGGATTTTGGTCTATCTCTGTACATCCAGATAGTCAGTATAAGTTTTCTTTTACCTTTCAGGATAAGCAATACACATTCCAGTGTTTGCCACAAGGTTTTCACTCATCGCCCACTTTATTTCACCAATGTTTAGCAGAAATATTATTGGGTTTTTCAGTACCAGAAGCAATAATACAATATGTTGACGACATTTTATTGCAGACTGATACATACCAAGAGCATATTAGTTTATTGAATGAGTTGCTAACAGTCTTAGGTAAAGGAGGGTTAAAACTGAACCCTAGCAAAGCACAAATTGGACAGTCACAAGTTACTTTTTTGGGAATATGTATTAACAAAGAAGGACGAACTGTAGATCCTGATAAAAATCTAATACAGCAGTTACCAAGACCCAAGACAAAGACTGCATTACGACAGTTCTTGGGCATGGTAGGATTCTGCAGAGACTTCATTGAAGCCTTTTCTAGTATGGAAAAACCTCTGTATAATCTACTGAAGGGAGGAAAGGAAACTGACATTCTCAAATGGGAACCAGAACATCAGATAGCTTTTCTGGCTCTAAAGCAAGCACTGACAGCTCCGGCTCTCATTGGTCCTTCTAAATCCTCTGATTTTGTAATACAGGTACATGCGACAGATCAGGTAATCAATGCAGTACTGTTACAAAGGAGAGCAGGGACGTTACATCCTGTGGGATATTTTTCTCGTGTATTGACACCTGTGGAAGAAACACGAGGAATGTGTAAAGCATTTGTTAGCTTTATATTGGGCTATACAAGCTACGGAACATATTGTGGGGTTTAACAAAATTATCCTGCAAACATCTCGCACTCCAATGAAAAATTTCTACTTGAAAGGGATGTGAGAGGTGTGTCTTCACAGCGATTGGTTAAATGGGCTTTAGCTCTACAATGGAAAAATATCACTGTAGAAAGATGTACCTTGCCTATGTTAGTTGAATTAATGGCATGGAAGGGAGAGGCACATGATTGTGGAACTGTTATGGGAACTGATTTCAAGCCCATTTTTGCTACAGAACCCAGCCCGGAGGCTAGGGGTGTGTATGTAGATGGATCTAAACAATGGGAGGATGGACATTTCCATAATGGATATGCCATTTGGACACCCAGTACTAATCAAGAAATTTTGGTTAGGTGCCCCTCCTCATTTTCAGCACAGCGGGCTGAAGTATAAGCAGTAAGAGCAGCTATTATGGCTAGCCCGGAGAAAAATATTAATATCTACTCTGACTCGGCCTTCATAGTTAACTCGTTACTTAGTTTTCTTCCCATTTGGGCAAAAAGGGGTATGAAAACAGTGAGTGGTGAACCAATACAACATGCACCCATATTACAACATATATGGGATATTGGTGCTCAGACTCCACTAAGGATAGCCCTTTGTAAAGTACAAGCTCATCAAAGAAACCCAAAGGATGTACGTGAGCTAAATAATGGCTATGTGGATAATCTTGCCAAATTGGCAGCCAAACAAATTTATGGGTAGACCCTCTAGGAGGTGATTCTATGCAATTGTGGGAGATGGACGAATTTGACAAACACCATATTAAATGGATAGCTGACATCTCACAAGTCCCAAGTTTAGGGCATATCCAAGATACAGATGCTTGGATAGTGGGTTGTCGGAACCAATGGAAAGACACTGAACAGTGTGCAACCAAACATGTTACTGTATGGAAAGATATAATAGTATGGGAATGACAACCTGGGGTTAGGAAGTGGATACCACCCACTTCATTTAGAAAAGATAGTATCATGGATAATCATCGGATTGGAGGTCATTATGGACTCCACAAAACTTGTAAAATGTTGGCACAAAAATATTGGTAGCCAAAAATGGGAAAAGAAGTCAAGCAATGCCTGGAGGCATGTCTCATCTGTGCACAGATGAATCCTCCAGTGCCTGGTAAGAGGGTTCTGTTAGGGCGTGTACCCTTAGTGGACGATCCTTGGTCCAGCTTACAAATTGATTATGTGGGGCCCTTGCCTACTGCCAAAGGGGGGTTCCGCTATTTACTAGTCATTGTTAACATATTTTCCAAATGGATAGAAGCATTGCCCATAAGAAATGATAGTGCTACAGCTACTGCAAAAGCGCTATAGGAACAAGTGTTCTCATGTTGGGGTTTTCCCAGAATACTTGAAAATGATAGAGGAACTCACTTTACAGCGAAAGTAATAACAGCTTTGTGTAATATTTTGGGTATCACCCAACATTTGCATTTACCCTACCATCCACAATCATCCAGAATGGTAGAAAGGTTAAATCGCACTCTGAAAAATGCACTGAAAAAGGCAGTGTTGGATACTGGTAAAGGGTGGGTGACGCATTTACCAGGAATCCTAATGGGTATTAGAGGTATGGAAAATAAAAGTACTGGCTATAGCTCATATCAATTGATGACTGGACGAGATATGTGGCTGTATTATCCATCGGATCCAGATCTATCAACACCAGTAATGGACCGCATCAAAACTGATGTGTTTTTGCAACAGCTACAAAAACAGTTAGCTGTTTATTTACCCCACGCTGCCAGAAATATGGCACAGACTCATTGGAAAAACAAACAGAGACATGACAAAAAATTGATATCGCCCATTAAAAAGGGTCATCACGTCATGGTGAAAGATTTTGGTCAAAAGGGACCATGGGATGCTAATTGGATGGGACCCTATGACGTCATTGATGTTTTAGGACCATGGGTCATTCAGGTCCGACGAGGGTTTACAGAGACCAAATGGGTCCATGTGGACCAATGTAAATTGTATCAGCCTTTAAATGATAACAACTGATACTGCTCTGTTTCTCCCATTAGATAAAGTACAATGCTGTTTTCTGTACTTACACTGAGCAGTACCTTGCTGATCCTGGCAACTTCCAACAAACACGAAGGATGTCCAGGGCATATATGGAACAGTTTATATAATCAAAATTATGCCAGTCGTACTGTGCGGGGTTCCCCAGTGCTGTTGGGAGAATGACATGAACACACTGGATATCTTCTTGTCAAATGGTACTTTATTTGCTATGGACAATGTCAAAATGCGACATGGGGATGCTCGCCAGAAGCCTGGCCTGGCACGACGATGTGTGTAGTGAACATGACAACCCAGAAGAGAATTTATATCCATTCTACATTGGGAGATACGACAAATCTGATGGAAAAAGAACAAGACTTGTTACGAATAAAATTAAGGGATATATTACAATATCCACCAAATACAATTGTGTCAAATTATTCTTATGGTGCAAGACGCAATATGTGGCATTTTTTTATATAATATATCTATTGTAGCAAATTATACAGTAGGGTTAAAACAATTTTTCATAATGTTACCATTAGAAAATGTATATCCATTGTTAACATATGTGCGTGTCTTTCAAAAGGCACATTGGCCAGGAATGTCCTGTAATGTTAACTTAACAACATGGCATCATTTTGGGGCATGGGATATAGTGTATCAAAAACGAGGGATACCAGAAAAAAGTTTTTGCCCCCATCAGATGGTATCATCTTGACACAAAATGTATATCCTTTATATTATCCTTGTAAATTACAGTATTATAATGTGTTGCTGCATTTGCCTTTTCCACGGTTACCACTTCAAATTAGGAATCTGGCTTCAGTAATAGTATGGCAACAATATTATAATAATACTTTAAATCAATATCATGATAGACACAGGAAGTGGTCATTTAAAATTCCTGCAGAAGCAATACCAGGCTTACTCCAACATAAAAGAGACGTGTGGGGCTGTTTAGGCTCAGGATTGGGAATTGCTAATGGTATTGGTTCTATGGTTTTAAAAAGTCATATTCATTCTTTAGAAATGACTTTAAAAGATATGGCTACTGGACCATTATAGACTACTGTAAAATTAGCAGCTGATAATGAAGAAATAGATTGGTTTGCATTTAGAGAAACCTTACAGAATTTTCAAATTATTGCACAAATATCAGCTCGTTTTTATAACTCACTTTCTAATATGTCTAAAGAAAGTTATATAGAATTGGCTTGTTCTCAATTAGCTGCTGAAGCACATGCTTATCTAGTTAACGAGTTAAATAGAATTGAGACCAATAGGTTACCCTTAGGAATAGGTGAGACCAATGTAACTAGATTATTAGATCATCCCACTGTATTCCTACCACCCTTGGCTATGATAAAAGTATGGAATTCACCAAATCAATATGCGCAAGTGCTGCGACATGTGATTCCCATACAAGTGATAATACCTGTATGTTTTGAACCACCAAAAATATTGTGGCAAATCAGTAATTTGGGAGTATTAATACATGACAGATCATGAGACTCCAAATGCCAGGTGACACTATTATTGTTACGCAGTGAATATGTTGTCTTAACTAAGCAACAGTGTGTACAAGAACATGAAACCTTGATATGTGGGGAAGAGACATGAACCGCACCATGGTTTCCTGAACAATGTAAATTTACCCTAACATCTGCAAATCAATACCGCCAAGCTATGAGATGGAACCAATCATGGTGTGTAATTGCAGGTCAACCTTGGAATGTATGGGGGTGTAGTGACAAGACCTGGTGGGTTGCAAATTGGACCCTCAGAGAACGTCCTGTCTATAGCCGAACAAATGTTACCCATATTGATGGTTCTAGTATGGCCTTAGATTTACTCACTGATTTGGCAACTCCACCTCATTTTGACTTACCCAAAATTAATAAAAATGACACTTGGTGCCTTGTTGTATCGTCAACAAACAAAAGGACTTATTTTGATACAAAAGGCCTCTGCTAAAGAGGTAAAGAGACAGTCATCATATATCCCTATTATATCCTGGTGGGATTGGGGATCGGCTGCTTTGGGTACTAGTCCAACCCTCGTAGTGGTGGATTGCGGTATTGCAGTAATATGTGTTCTTATTATACAATTGCTATTGTATCGTAAAATGAAATACATGGTTCGACAAATACAAATGTTACAATGGCAACATCATCTTGTGTGATCTCTAAGAGTATAGAGAGTCCCAAAGGGGGTATTGTAGTAACATTTTGTAGTACAACATTTATTTCAGTATAACCTTTTATAAACCTTTTTTAACACCACTTTTGCTGACCTTAGTCATGTGCTACCCCCTAACTTTTTTGATCCCACCACAGTCAGCCCAGCTCCTGTTAGTTCAGGTTTTCCACCCTCCTTTCCATTTCAAAGCAATCCTGGAAAGCCTAGCTAAAAAAACACATTCTTAAAGTGCTTGGAAAGTCTAGGGCCAGTAGCGATTCACTGGATATGAAACTTCTCGCCCTCACCATTGACAAAGTCCTGCTCCCACTAACCAAAATCCTCAACCATTCCCTCATGCTCTCCCAGTTCCCCCCAAAAGTGGAAACTGGCAGTGGTGACTCCAGTCCATAAAAGTGGTGACAAGACTCTCACGAACAACTACAGGCCTATATCCATCCTTCCTCCTCTATCCAAAGCCTTGGAATGGATAGTGGCTGATCAGCTCATGGAGTACCTTGTAAAATACAGCCTGCAATGTTCCCAGCAGCATGGCTTCCACAAAGGGCACAGCTCTATCACGGCACTCCTCGAATTCACCACACATATCCATCATGCACTTGATCAGGGCCAGTTGGTTCGGCGCCTCTTTTATTGATCTGACTAAGGCATTTGACACTGTCAATCACTCCATTCTCCTCAAACAATTATCCCTCCTTGGTCTTTCAAGTGAAACTACCCTCTGGTTTCAAAGCTACCTCAGTAAACGGACCCAACAGGTCAGGATTGGTGAATTCCTCTCGTCATCTCTACCAATCTACTCTGGAGTACCCCAAGGTTCTATCCTGGGTCCGTTGTTATTCAGCATACTCCTGAACAATCTCTCTGCCTCCTGCCATGACAGAATGTTACTTTATGCAGATGATGCAGTAATCTTCACTTGCCACACCGACCTCACCTCCTTTCAGTCTCAACTACAGAAAAGTTTCACAGAAGTGGAAGACTGGTTTTGCTCACATAAACTCATCCTTAACCACAAAAAAACTAAAACAATGTGTTCCATGGAACCCACAACAAGTACAAGGACCATGAGCTCATAATTAACAACCACGGCGTACTCTGAGCAGGTGGATATGTTTAAATATCTGGGCTGACCCTTGACTGCTCCTTCTCTCAGATACCAAACACATTGACAATATCGCTAAAACTGTGAACTCCCGTATAGGGCTACTATACAAGCATAAACATTGCCTAACGGCTGAAGCCTTGAACCTCTCTATCCAGAGCTCTGTTATCTCAACTATTGACTATGGGCTCGTTATCTATGGATCCACTACTGATACTGCACTCCAGCGCGTAGCTGTAGCCCTTAATAAGGCATGTAGACTCCTTATTTCAGCTACCCGCCTCTCTCACACGTGTGACATTTACGAGCAGGCTAACTGGCTCCAGCTATCCGGCAGGCTAAAGTACCAGACCTGCATCCTAGCTAAGAAGACATCACTGGGCCTTATGCCCCCTGGAGTCCAATCAATATTGACCCCGCAGCGTGCCCGCCACCTAACTAGAAGATCGGACAGTCTAACCTTTACAATACCTCGCTGTCGGACCTCTCAAGCTCAGCGTTCTTACCTTGTCAGAGCCTCCACCTGGTTCAACTTGCTACCTACAGAAATTTCCAACATTGCCACGATTGGTGCTTTTAAGTGTAAACTGCGTCAACACCTCGTGGCTAATGCCTTCTGTGATTGCTTCTTATAATCCCCTCCAGGCAGACTACCCTCAAGCATCCCTCCTCACTGCCTCAGCTCCTCCTCCTCCTCCTCCTCCTCCTCTCCTACCCCCATTACTGCATAGATGAATCTGTCTTTTCATCCCCTTCTCCTCCCTTGCTGTTTTCCATCTACCACATACCCAACGCAATGCCCTCCCCATTTCTCCCCTCCTCCCTCCCTCTCTCCCCATACCACCCCCTCACCACCACTCTTCCTTCTCTTTTCCCACTAACCCACTCCTAACAAAGCTTCACTAAGCTGCCTATGACTTGTACTGTATAATTAACTCACAACACAATTCCTTGACAATGCCTTTGGCTGCTATTATTGTAACCTTATTTGTCTTTTTTTTTTGTAAGTTCCATTGTAATGATCATGTTATGTTTTGTACCTTATTGTCCTTATTGCCTTGACGTGGAACCTTTGTAAAAGAGCCCTCGGCTCAAAGGTGTCATCCGAAATACAAATAAAATAAATAAATAATAGTTAACCTGAGTGTTAAATATAGCTTTTTACAGAATGCTTCAGTATAATTTCTTAGACTATATAACCAAATGTGTTTACTTAAATAGCTCTGACAGTCTTTCACAAGATCTAGTTGAAAGTCTTGTGATGCCTGTCTTGTGATGATTACACAACACTTTACTTTATGATTTTATAATGGTCAGTATTTAGATGTTCTATGGAGAACTGGAACAGGATGGTATACCCTTATTAGGATAGTGACTATCTGTTACATGACGTAAACATTTATAATGTGCAAGAAACACCTTGTGATGTTATGAGCAATACAATTATCTCTATGCTTTGACTGTTGTTCACCACACCCTAAGATTAATAGGTTATTTTGTTATTTGATTGGCCTATACTAGGGAGTTAGTAGTTTTTAAGATAAGAAAACATTATATAAACCTTGTCTAAAATTGAATAACTTAGCATCAAACAAAAGCCAGATATACCTGTATTTGAGAAGTTAACCAAAATACTTGTGTTGATGTTGAAGACTCGCAAACAGAAAATAAACCAGAGGGAAACATCCATTTGGTGTGGCCTGTACTTATTTTAAAGAGAAAAACACAACGCAGCTATCTTTTTATTCCTTACAGGTATCCACTAAAGAGATGCCTCCTTTTGCCTTTTGGCTGGAGTGGGAAGTTCCCAGAAAGAGACTGTGGACATCCTGATGGTGGGGTAACTCCAAAAACAGTAGAGACAAGGAATCTGAAGATCCAGAGGATGGAGACATTGGTTCTGCTGGTGGCAGCAGAACTAAGGTGTAGGAGAAGTATCTACAGGAAAGTGGGGAGTGGAATCTCTGAAGGTATTATGGCACTTGCAGCCTGCTTGTTGGATTGATACCCTGGGTGGATGGGTTATGGGCCCCTACAGCAACAGCATATGTTTAGGTCCAGCCACGGGGTGAGGGCTTGAAGTGAGTGAGGCATCACAGCATGATGGGCGGTGCTAGTCCAGCAGGCCTTGAAACAGATGTTTCACTCTGTATATGGACACATCCGGGCATACTGTTTACCACTTAAAGATCTAGAGGCAATGTATTCCCAACCATAGATTGAATGCAGAGGTTTAACAAAAGTGGTATGGGGAATCCTTGGGCATGCTGATTCCCGCTGCATGAAAGGAAAGTGAAAGTCCTGGAATGTAGAGGCATGAGTTACAAGAAGCATGACTGAGATAAAGAAAACACCATACAGTTTTTTGCTGTGGATAAAGTTTGCCTGTACTGTAATAAACTGTATAGCAGATGAATGACTGTGGTCTATGGACTAGTAAACAGTGTATTTGTGCTATGGAACTGACACTCATGCCAGTCAAGAGAAAGTCACGTTCTTGAACCCCAAGGTGTTTTGTTCACCCATGAATGGTGCCCATGTCCAACATCTCCTGCAGGAGGAGTAGCAAACCCATGATCGTTGAGTGTAAGGGGCTTCCGATGAGCATAGCATCAATAACCCTAGACGTAGAACCTCCCTGGACCATGCTGGCCCCCATCCAAGACGTCAGTGCAGGTCTCTCAGCATACTGCCTGAAAGTGGGGTTGCATTGGTCAACGTAAAATCAGTAGAAACCTTAGGAAGGAATGAAGGGGCTATATACTACCTTATCCCGATGAAAAATCAATAAAGCAGTTTGGAATGCAGAATTCCACCTGCAGAATTGCTGCAGAATGACAATTCTGCTTCCAAAATGCTTTTCAGAATTTCTTGTTAAATTGTGCAGGATTGCCAAAAGCATTTAGATGTAAATTGTGGCACAATAATTGTCGATTATGCAACCTGCAAAAGATTATTCTGCAGGATTACAGAAAATGAGTCCACAGTGCACATAAATCACGGAATACTATTTTTGTATCACTAATCCATGGTTTTAAAAAATTCCTTTCTCAGAATTAGGTGAAATTTCCAAAATTCTGCAGAAATGCAGTGAAAGCAGAATTTGAGAATGCCACACAGCTCTATGAATCAGATATGGTTTCTTGCAGGAGAATGCCTGCAGCTCTCCTATCCCCTGGCAGAGCAAACTGCTATTAGAAAGCATGTCTTAACGCACAGAATGTCCTCCAAAACTTGCAACAGCGGCTCGAATCGAGGATCGCAAAGTACATTAAGGACCCCGTTAAGATCCAAGTGGGGAACCGGGGATCTGTAAACCAGCTTTGTTCTGCTGAGAGCGCTAAAAAATCAACTAATGACTGAGTGTAAACCTCACATGGATGGAGCACTGCACCCAAAATTAAAGACCATCACCCACAAGGTACTGAGGGCCAGACCTTTTCCTGCCTCTTGAAGGAAATCCAGAGTGCGGGGCACAGATGCTTTCCTAGGCTGAAAATCTGCCTGTGTTCAGTCTGAAAAGGTCAATCACATTCTAACATCAGTCAATCAGGTTTATTTTATACTGGAAGGTATGTGAGCAAAAATGCCTGTTTTCACAAACGTCCAGTTTGTAAAAAGTTTGTGTAGTATCATAAGCCGCCATTGCAGACTGCTACCTTCCTGACCTAAAGTTGTTAACCATGTTCTCAGAATATCCTAGTCTAAGAAGGCTCCACCACCCAGGAGTCAAGCTGCCAGCTGGAGCTGAGCTGGATTGGAATGCTGAATCCAAGTTTGATGCAGAAGATTATACCCGAAAGGGAGCTAGTAGGGCTCCCTGTCAAATGAAAAAACAAATCTGACAGCTCTCATGAAATCAATGTTGCTGCCATTAAAATGGCATTAAAATGTAGAAGCAGGAACAAAGCAATGCACACAGAAAGTGGAAATCTGTGTAAAAGATAGTGTCCATTTATTGAAAATACCAGCCATCCTGTTGCAGAGATCCCGGCACTTTGAGGTGCAATGCCTCTTTGTCAGGGAAGCTCTTGGATTGCCAGACTAAGTCCAAGACCCATGGTATTCTTGGCCACTCCAGGATGATAGAAACACAGAATATGATGGCAGGTTAAGGACCACTTGGCCCACCCAGTCTGCCCATAATGCTCCTGGCCACTAGAAGGAACCAACCATGTGAATCTTTCATAAGCTGCCACAAGTAAGGGCAAGGGTGGGAGCAGATAATCCTCTTTGAAAAACCTCTGTTGAAACAGAACATCCAGCACTTCTGCTACTGGACATCTGTACAGACAGTAAAATCTCACCACCTGAGCACTGCTTCAGGAGATAAAGAGGCTTATCTCCACAACTGACCAAGACAGTTTAGGGAATCAAGTCACACATACTGTATGTCCCATTATTGGACCCCTTCTATTTTCTCTTCCTGTTAATTCATTATCTGATCTATTCAGGTTCTATTTTGTCCAGGGAATACTATCTCAGACATTCAACAAATTTTGCAACATGACTTTATTTTATTACATAAAGTAACTGGTTTGATGTTCATAAATTGGTTCTAAATTCCTCAAAAACAAAGTTAATGGTTTTCTCAAGTCCCAGGAAAGTGCTGAATACAGAATTATTGCTTTTTTTTGATAATACTGGGAATTCTGTTGAACAGGTTCCAGTATTTAAATATTTAGGTTTGATTCTTGACCAATCATCTCACTTATGGACAACACATTACTGACTTAATTGGTAGACTTCACAAAAGATTGGGGCTGGAATTTCAAAGCCCCAGTGCAAGCTGCGACAGTGGCCGC
Organism: Neoceratodus forsteri; assembly: GCA_016271365.2. Classification (NCBI taxonomy): domain Eukaryota; kingdom Metazoa; phylum Chordata; order Ceratodontiformes; family Ceratodontidae; genus Neoceratodus; species Neoceratodus forsteri. The sequence continues at coordinate 56,598,673 of JADMNL010000033.1, forward strand.
TTGAGCAGAGTGCGGTGTGCCCGGGACCGTGCGCGCGAATTTCTATTTAACAGGGTCCGTGCCTAAGTCCGGTGGCTTGCGGCAAGGGGTGCTGCGCCGACATATGGCGCACCCACCCGGAATGCCACAATGGCTGCAGGAGTCTGCAGCACCCATGGACGGGCTGGCAACTGGCATTGCCCAACACCACCACACCAACGGCACCAGTGCCACAACACTCCCGGCACCTCTGGTGGGTTAGTGTTACCTAAATCTCAGCACTTCCACCCTCCTCGCTTCTGATCTGGTGACAGCAGTATTTTCCCCATTCTCTCGGCCAGCCGCCGAATGTGCAGTCTGCACGCATTGTATACTGTATACAGTACACTCACTGATGGCTTATTCGGCGGCCAGCCATGGTGGCGTGTGGAGGGCTATGCCGGTCGCTGGATCGGGGTATGGGAGGGGTTGGGAGTGCTGAGATGGGGGCGTTGGTAGGACTCATGGACGTGGGTGCCTGGGACCATGCTGGGGGTGAGGGGGGACCACCGGACCACCAGGGATCGCCCACCAGGGACGGATCGGGGTGGGCTACATGGTGGCATGTACAGGACGACCCCCCGGGAGCCGTCTAAGTCCCCTTAGACCAGCCCCTCGCTGGTCTAAGGGGACTTGGCACTTGGTTCAAAGGGGGGGTCTTTCAAAATCCGGATCCGAGGGCTGGGGCAGTCTGGGTCTGCTGCAAGCCCCCAGCGCCATGCCGCAGCCACTTTCGTGGCACTATGTTGGTGCTAGCACACTTTGGTGCAGGCAGCCTGCTGGGTGACACAGGCTGCCTTTCAAATTCTCACTTGGCACAGCCCTTGGCGCAAGGTGCCCTTGCATCAGATCTGTTTGACGCAAGCACCCTGCGTCAATCTAAGGCCATTGAAAATCCAGCCCCGGGTCTTACATATCGTATCAAGAACAATCTTACCTTAGAAACTAGGTCAGTTCTCACCCATTGCTTGTTACTACCCATTATTATGGTTCAATAATATATTCTTATTCAAATGGAAAAATGCTTTCTAAACTTTGGACTACTTAACAATATTATTTATTTTACTGCCGGTTTACTGAGACAGACTCACCATTGCCATTTGTATAATTCATTTGAGTGTTTGCCGCTGTTGGAAACTTTTCATCTTAGATCTTGACTATTTTTGCACAAGATTCAGTTGGGTTTACTTCCAGACAGTATTGTTAGATTGTTCTCTAAAAATACTAGTTCCATTCAAACAAGAACTCGACGCAGGAATTCATTTCAAGTTCCTTTTTTCATACCTCATTTTTTTTTTGTTTTTTACCAGGAGAGACACACTAAGCTGAACGCTTGTTTACAGGTGCGGCCTGGGAGCACAAGGAAATTAAGGGACTTGCTGAGGGTCACACAGCATGCAAGTGGGGGCTGTGGGATTCAAACCCAGATCTCCAGGGTTTGCAGCTCAGAGCCTTAAACCACTATGCTATACTGCCTCTATTTTCTCAGAACTCATTAAATTTCACAGTTATTAATTTGTATAAGTTACCTAGCTCCATTGTCAGTAGCTCGAAATGTATAGCATTTAAGAAATCACTCAGCAGTCATTTATTAACTAATACTACCTGTAAGTGTTTTAATTGATTTTATTTTGTGTTTCTTAAATTTATTGTTTGGCATATAATTGTTTTGTATTGCCTTGAAACAGTTGTTCTAGGGACATGGATATGTTGTTCATCCACACTGTCTGGCAGGTTCCTTGCCACTTTAAATCTTGCCGGAAGGTCTTCAAGCTGGCTCCTCCCACCCACCCGGGTGGTAAAACTCTCAGCTCCACCCCATGACGCCAGATCTTCCTTACCGCTTGGAAGCTCAGGTTCCCTCTAGCGCTTTCCATCTAGACTTGATCCAAACTCTCGGTTCACCGAAAATAATTTTAAAGTTTTCTAGACTTCGGCTCCACTTCTTCCTTACGTGGCTATGGCGGACAAATTGACTCTGTTTTGCCGGTCCTATGCAGACAGAAGATGTCCAGGACCAATCCGGTGACCACGTGCATCTACTACCTTGGCCTTGACCACGCACTCGCAGGCCTGCGAGTTGTGCAGGTCTTTTCGGCAACGCCCTCAAGACCGCGGGCTGCCCGCCAACTTGGGCCGCCGAGAAACGTATCCACCAGTGAAGTCCAAGGAGGCCCATTGGGTGGTTTCCGCGGCGGCTGGCTCGGCTGAGCAACTCCAGCAGATGATCGCCCTCGAGGAGGAGGCGGCCCAGGCCGCATCTTCATCCTCCTTGGTCACGGCATTTATCCTGCTTTCCTTGGGATCCTCCTACACAGCTTCTTTTAAGGAGCTTTGCCAGTCCCTCTCCACGAAGGGTGAGGGGCCATCGGGACACTCATCTCGGTTAAAAAAGAAGGACTCGAAGGGTAAGTCCCACCGTCGACGTTTCATGGGAGCGGAGAAGTCCCTTCCCGGACAGTAGACACTACTCGGTCAAGGTTGCGGCTAAGGCCGCTGGCTTCACAGTGTCCCCGTCAGGTCAGCCGGCCGAGACACCCCTCGACGCGGTCGAGATTTTTTTCGACCCGGACAGGCTGTCTACTGGTGAAGCCGACAACCCTTCATCACCGGTTCCCCCGGAGGAAACCGAGGACTTGCCTGCGCCTCCTGTGCCAGAGTCCCCGGTCAAGGCTCCCGAGCCGAGACAGGAGCGAGTTTCCACCGCTCCCTCCCAGACCCACCCTCGGAAACACCGACGGTCTCGGTCTCAGACCTCGTCTCAGTTCAGCTGATCCCACCGGCATCGGCAGTCTCGGTACCGAGGAAAGCAGTGGCACCGTTCGTCCTCATCTTCCTCCTCCTTGGAGGAGAGGCTTCGCCAAATTGCGCCGACGCTACGAGGACTTAATGTGGCAGCAGCTTCTTCTGACCGGGAACAAGCCGACGCCATCGCTTCCCCCGGCCATTAAGTGGCTGTCACCGGAAAGGCTGAAACAACCCCTCGCGGTGGTCAAGGTGCCCAAACCTGGGCCGGTTGTTCGGCCGAAACCAGCTGCCCCACCGATTGTGGTGGAACCTCCGCCTCCACAACCAAAATCGGGGGCTCCGACCAAGGATTCTCAGTTGGGTCAGGGACTGCCCCACTGGTTGTCGGTCACCCTCACTCCCAACTGTCCTTGGCAGGTGGAGGGTGGCTCAGGCCCTAGGCAGCTCTTCGCAGACTCCTCGGAGTCTAACAACAACTCCTCCCTGTTTTCCAGGCCCCTTGACCTGGAGTCCTCCAGGGGGCAGTCGATGGACGAGCCCATCATCGTTCATGGGTCTGCTTCGACTCATCTCGGAGTCCACCGGGATGCAGCTCGAGCCCATATCCAAGCGGGCCGAGTATCTCCTCACGGAGATACTGGACCGAGGGGATTCTCCCACGGAGGCCTTTCCAGTGGCTGAAGCCATTGCTGGCCCAGCCTTGGAGTTATGGCAGCGGCCGGCTTCTTGTCCTGCTCCTTCAGCCAGGATGGCCAGGAAGTATGCGATCCCTACCGGGTCTCTGTCCGGTTTCTCAGAACACCCCTCTGTGGAGGGGTTGGTTACTGACAGCATTTTCCAGCGTTCCGGGAACGCTAGGGATGTGGACAAGCCCCCCGACAAAGAATCCAAAAAGCTGGACTAGGCCGGGCGTAAAGTATATGCTGCGTCCTCCCTCTGCCTCCGTCAGGCCAGTTCGGTCGTACTGATGGCGCACTTCTACCACGCCCTTATGGGCTCCCTGGATGAGGTGATCCCTCATCTCCCAGCTGATCTGCAGACTACGGTCAAGCAGGTGCGGGATCAGGGAAGGGCAGTGGCGAAAGAGCAGCTCCAAACTGCTCTCGATATCGGAGACTCCTGTACCCGGTCAGTAGCGCCGCAGTGGCCATGTGCCACAGAGCTTGACTGAGGATATCCACTTTTACGGCGGATACCCAGCACAAGTTGGCAGACGTCCCCTTGCTGGGTACCGACTTGTTCGGGCCTGGGGTGGAAGGCCACCTCCAGAGAACTGAAAAGTCCAATGCCACCTTGGACTTGGTCACATCTGCTCAGAAGGATAAAGGTCGCCGACAGCAGCATAAGTCCTTTCGCCCTTCTGCCCCTGCGGCACGTCCGGCCCAGCAACACCAGCATCAGGGTCAGCAAGCTCGCACTTGGCACCCCAAAGCCAAGCCTGCAGCTTCCTCTAACAGGAAGCCGGGAGGAAGAGGCCCAGGAGGTCCCTCGGCCGGTCCTTCCTCCAAGTCTGCCCAGTGACGGGTTGAGGGGTGTCGCCCCCAGCCTTGTCACTCCCCCCTGGGTTCCCCCTGTGGGGGGACGGCCCGCCACTTCCTTTCTCCGCCCAGTCCGCTATCACCATGGACTGTTGGGTGTTGAGGTGGTAGGAAAGGTCTGCCTCTGAGTTCGAGCAGGCCCCGCCCCTTCCGAGCCATCGCCCATCGGAGATCATGGGTCCAAACCTCTGTTGGCCTGTCGTTTATATTGCCCCTGCCTCCAAAAGGAGGTGATCAGGAAGGTGGCAGATCCTCCACTAGACCCAGGGTTTGTGTCCAGGTACTTTCTGGTCCCGAAACGGACGGGGGACTTGCGCCCCATTCTAGACCTGCACGACCTGAACAGGTTCCTAAGGTCTCGAACCTTCAGGATGGTCACTCTGGTTCAGATCATTCTATCCTTGGAACGAGGCATGTGGTTCTGTTCTCTGGACTTCCAGAACGTGTTCTTTCGTGTCCCAATCCGTCCGTCCCACCAGCGATTCCTCCGCTTCAGAGCAGAGGGGTCCCTCTACGAGTTCCGGGCCATGCCCTTCGGCCTTTCTCTAGCTCCCAGGGTCTTCACCAAATGCATGGCAGTGGTGACAGCATTCCTGCGCCAAGGGTCCGGGTACCCCTACCTGACGACTGGTTGTTTGCGGCCTCCTCCAGAATGGAGGTGGAGCGGTCCAGGGATCTGGCCCTCCAGGTTTGCTCTCAAGTTGGTCTCCTTATCATTGAGGCCAAGTTAGAACTCGTGCCAAAGCAGGTGATACAATTCATCGGGGCTGAGCTCAACTCTCTACGGACAGGGCCGAGGTTCTTTCCTCCTTTGCCCAATCATTTCAGGTTGGGCAATTGCGCCCTGCCTGGGACTTCCTGCGCCTCCTGGGCCTCATGGCGGCCTGCACCAGCGTGGTCCGTTGGGCCTGTTGGCACATGCATCCCCTACAATGGGGACTGGCCAGCCAGTGGTCACAGTGCTCCGGTCCTTTGGATCAGCCAGTGACAGTGACCCAGGAGATGTGGAACGCTCTCCAGTGGTGGATCATTCCAGCTCATCAGGAGGGCATCCCGTTTGTCCGCCCCGAGCCAACAGTCTATTGACCAACGCCTCTCTGATGGGTTGGGGTGCCCATCTTGGGGAGCACAGAGTGCACGGCCTCTGGTCCCCCCGGGAGTCCTGATGCCACATCAACCTGCTGGAGCTTCGAGCGGTTCATCTAGCCCTCACCGCCTTAGCTTCGTTTCTACGGGGTCAAGTAGTCCAGGTCCAGACGGACAATACCACAACCATGTACTACCTAAACCACCAGGGCGGGACGCGCTCCATGCCCCTGTGCAGGGAAGCTCTCCGCATTTGGTCCCTCGTGCGCAGCCTGGAGGCGGATCTCCTTGCCATCCATGTGGCAGGAGCCTCCAACATTCTGGCCAATGCCCTAAGCCGGATAGGAGCTGCGTCCCACGAGTGGTCTCTCCTGCCGGAGGTAGTACAAGATCTGTTCTCCCACTGGGACATGCCTCAGGTGGACCTGTTTGCTTCCAGGGAAAATGCGAAGTTGAGGCTGTTCCATGCCCGCCCCCCTCAGCAGGGCTTCCTGCAGGGGGATGCCTTCTCGAGGCCGTGGACCCCGGGCCTCTTCTACGCCTTTCCCCCATTTCTCTTGATCCACAAGGTGCTTCTCTAGGTGAGGAGGGACAAGGTGCAGGTGATTTTGGTAGCCCCAGACTGGCCCCCGCCAGTTCTGGTATCCAGATCTCCTCAGCCTCAGCTCCAGGCTCCCGAGGCGGCTCCCAGCCCGCCCGGACCTGATCTCAGTCAATCAGGGGAAGGTATTCCAACTGGACCTTCAATCCCTGCACCTGATGGCCTAGTTCCTGAGCGGCTAGCGTTCCAGGCCTTGGGTCTTTCCGATGAGGTCCTCAACGTTGTTGAGGTTTCCCGTAAGGAGTCAACCAGGAAATGCTATGCCTTTAAATGGAAGAGATTCTTCATTTGGTGTCAGGGCAATTGCCTGGACCCTTCCTCCTGTTCCTTTGCAAGCATTCTGGACTACCTGTGGTCCCTTTCTCAGCTAGGGCTTCGGTCGACGACCCTTAAGGTGCACCTGGCAGCCATCTCTGCTTACCGGGCGCGGGCTGGGAAGCAGTCGGTGGTGCAGGAGAAGGTGGTCGGGCGCTTTTTCAAAGGCCTTGATCACATATCCTCCGGGTGCGAACCTCCACCTCCGTGGATCTACTGCTGGTATTACAAGCTCATGGGCAAGCCATTCAACTGGCTGCACAGGTGTGACATCTCTCACCTGTCGTGGAAGACCGCCTCCTTGGTGGCTTTCACGTCAGCCAGAAGGATGGGAGAGCTCCAGGCGCTTTCCATCGAGTCTCCTTATCTGGTCTTCCACAGGGACAAGATTGTCCTGCGCCCACACCTGAAATTCCTTCCGAGGGTGATGTCGGAGTTTCACCTTAATCAGGTGTTGACTCTGCTGGTGTTCTACCCCAAGCACACCTCGGAGGCCGAATATAGGCTCCATACTCTGGACCTTAGAAGAGCGCTCGCTTATTATAAGGAGCAGACGGCTGAAGATCGGGGAAAGGTTTGCCAGCTGTTTGTCACCTACGCTGAAGCCGCACGTGGCAAACCTGCAGCCAAGCAGACGATAGGCAGGTGGGTCGCCTCCTGCATAGATCTCTGCTATAGGTTGGCGGGCATGGAGCCTCCCAGAGGGATAAGAGCTCATTCTACCCGCCATACCACTGAATCGGTGGCTGCTTCCAGGGACGTCCCTATCCAGGAAATCTGTTGGGCTGCTACCTGGAAGTCAGCAAACACCTTCATTACCCACTACCACATCGACCTTGAGTCACGCCGGGATGCTGGTTTTGGGGCCTCGGTTCTCCAATCTTCCTTTCCCAAGTAGGGGGTGTGCACCTTTCCTCCCTCCTCCCAGAGAACTGCTTGGAGTCTGCCAAGAAGTGTGGATGAACAACGTATCCATGCTCCTAGAAGAACAGGTTACTCACCTGTAACAGTAGTTCTAGGAGTGGTATATGTTGTTTATCCACATGCACCCACCTGACCTCCCCGGCTTTAGGCGCACAACCTTGCTTCCAGCAGGCTAAGATCTGGTGTCATGGGGCGGAGCCGAGGTATTTACCACCCAGGTGGGTGGGAGGAGCCAGCTTGAAGACTTCCGGCAAGATTTAAAGGAGAAAGGGGGACATACTAAGAAGTGTGGATGAACAGCATATACCACTCCAAGAACTACTGTTACAGGTGAGTATCCTGTTCTTCTGAAATGCTATTCCACAATAGACCATAGCATTTTATCAAGTTTTTTTTTTTTTTTTTAGATAGGGTGATAGTTTAGGGTCTTTTTAGTGCAATGTAGGGCAGGGGAGTGAGCAAGTCTAGGAAGGAAGATTTCTTGGTTTTTAGTTAGTTTCACTGAAACCGCAGCTAGCTTACCTTCTGTAGCCCTGCAGCATTTAGTGTTACTTGGATCAGACAACCCTGCTCCGGTTCTCATTTCCTAAATGCCTAAACATCTGATGTTACCATCATTGCCGAACTCACGGGCTAAACTGAACCAAGTCTTCATGGTAAGGATTTGAGCTGAGGACCGAAAGACTCCCGAGTTGTACAGCTGTTTTCTGCTTTTCAGAATGGATGGTAGCAGTGGGCCATTTGATTTCCCCGAAGGTGCTTCTTTTGTACGAGAGGGCCGACGACGCAGTGTGGATCCTTTCTGCCACCCGGACTGCATTCCTGAGAGAGTGTGGTGTAGAGGGCGCTTCTGTGCATTGTCTCCCAGGGCACTAGCGGTGTATCATCTGACGTTGGGACTCTCGGCTACCTTGGCTGTCGGTTTGTTCGTCTGTGTCCCTGTGTGGCTGTATTGGGGAATGAAAGACTTGGAGGACCTTTGCATGCCCCAGTGGATTGTCGGTTGGGGGCCGGTTGCCGGTTTCTTGTTTTCACCTTCCGTGTCCTAGATCTGGTGGGAGCAGCTCTGTGGACCTTCTGGATTTTATTCTGCATGACTGGTGTTTTTCTGGGACTGATCAGCTGGGTCATCTCTGCAGTGACTGGAGGTGGCGAGAAAGCCTTCAGCTACTAAGCAGTGGGCTGAGAAACCTTTTCATAGTTTGTGACAAAAATTCCTGCACTTTATCTGTTATAAATTGTCCTATCTTGTAGGACTTATTGCTGAGGTGCTGACAGTGCTCTACTATTTCTCAAGTATTTTATCCTGGACTTGCTATTGCTTTCCTTGTGGGTGTGGGGATGTGGTAGGGCTGAGTCTTAAGTTACAGTGTGTGTGCCTGCGCGCGTGTGTGTGTGTGTGTGTGTCTGGGTCTGTGTCTGTGTCTGTGGTGTGGATGGTATTAGGCTGATTTTGTATTAGTGTGTGGCTGGATGGGTGAGTGTGTTTTTTAGTTGTTTAGAAGTGTATGATTTTGGGACATAACAGTCAGACCGGATGAGCTTGGAGGAGGATGAGGGCCTGGGGCATGCTAGGATCGTGTACGGGGAGTCCCTGCTGCTCGATCTGTGACCCTTTTCTTACCACCAGTTACTACCACCACAGCACGTCGCTGCCGGGAGGTCGGAATTCAGAGGAACCGAATTGACTGATTGAGGCAGGGCACCACGTGCATGCCGCTACGGGGTAGGATGGGATGGTTTTGTCCAGAAGGCGCCCTGTGGTTCATTGGGCCCAAGGGAGAGGCCAGACGTGTTTGGTGCCCATCCCCAGGGTTCCCACCAGACCGAGTGGGCAGGTGGCCAGAGGGGCTGCACTGTCAACCAATCCCCTGCGGGCAGTGCTGTGCAGTGCCAGGTCGATGGGAAACAAGACCATAATTATTGTGGATCTTGTTTCATCAGTTGATCTGGCTTGCATTATGGAGACCTGGGTGGGCGACGACGCTGGCCTGTTTTTTGCGGACGCTGTCCCCCCGGTACTCAGTGGTGTACTGTCCCAGAGTGGAACGTAGGGGCAGGGGAGTTGCCATCTGTTTTAGATCTGAGCTTGGATTCACCGTGCACCCAGTGAGAAGACTGATTTTTTTAATTTTTTTTTTTATTTTGGTGCATTATTTATTTTCCCCTCTATATGCTCTGGGACCCACCACTCCTTCAGGCCGCCATAGTGTCAGACAACCTCCTACTACCCCCTTGATCCTCCTTACCTTGTATCGCAGCCTCCCTGGGGTAACCTGGCATAACCCTTCGCCAGGTGCATCCCTGTCCTCCGAGAGGGAAGGCACCAATGGGGACAGCTAGCACACTCTTTCTCCTGGCCCCAGGGCACTACTGAGGTGGACATGGCTCCTTCAGGAGTTTCGGAAGTGTCGGCAGACCGGCAGCCGTTATCCGTCCAGTTCTTTTTTTTATACTTGTTTTATTTGCAGTATCTTACCACTTCAAATACACTTATTCATAGGTTTACAATTACATAGACACTTTAAATTCTTTCTTAGTGTATCATTGCTTTTTTGATTTTTGGTTGCTGACAACACAACTTTACAACCATGTTTTAAAAAGAGTAGAGAAAAATTAATTTTGGCAGATATTAGCAGGCAACAAGCAGGGTCTTTCCTATAAACTGGCTGTACTTTTTTTTTTTTTTTAAAGAAATATATTTAGCCATTAGCGGCCTTAGTAGGATAAAAAAAACTCTACATTAGACCATATATTCCCAATAACTCCACACAATACAATACATTTCCCTTATCCAGAAGCTACACAACATTTTCCTGGTAAAGATCCCACCTTGTCCATCTCGACATAAAAGTTTCTGCTCGGTTCTGAAGACCCAATGAGATTTGCTCATTTTGTTGAATCTGCATTACGATTTCTTTCCATTCTTTAAGGCTGGGTGAGGTTGTTTGGCACCATTTTTTTTGTTATTGACTTGTACACTGAACCTAACAGTATTTGCCCAGAGATATTTCTGGGCTTTATCACGTAGCCCAGATGGTGGCATTCCCAAGATTAAGTGGTGGGGCTCTATTTCTTCCTGTATTCCCAAAACCCCCTTTATGCTGTCAATAACCTGGGACCAGAAACTGCTTATACCTGGGCATTCCAGAAAGACGTGCGTTTGCGAGGCATTCTCCTCTCCACAGTCCCTCCAGCACCGGGAGGAACTCCTCTGTCACCCCAAGAAGGTTGCGGAGGGGACAAAAAAATATCTCACCCGCACCTTCCAGACAAACTCCCCCCATGTCGGAGAAGAGGTGGTTGCCCAAGTATCTCTCCAAATCCTTTCCCATTCTGCGGAAGTGATTGGGCGAGTAAGCTCCCTCTCCCATTTAGTCTGCACCGAAGCAATAGCACTCCCTGCTCTGGCAGTTCTATATCTATATAGGACTGCTATTGCTTTCTCCCCATATTCCGAGGACCATATTCGCTCGAATGGGGGTTCTCCCTTGACTGCCCAGGTGTTCCTTTCCTGTAACCTCAAATGTTTAGAAATGTAATCTTTTATTTGATAGAAAAATAATCTGTCCCTTTCTGTCCACTCAAATTTTGTTTTAGCTTCCTCGAAACTCAAAGTTTCATCCCCTCTCGTTAGCTGCCAGGGGGCCTCAAGCCCTTTGTCTATTTGGGATTTGTACCATCGATTGTTAAATACAGGCTGTAGGGTGAGCCATTTATATCTCCAACAGTATTGCTGGTATTTCATCCGTCCTATTCTGAAGCAGTTTCCGCTTTTCTGGTGTTTCCCCTGTTGTGACGATCATGCAGTGCTCCCGGTCTCCACCGGGGGCTGCTGCAGAGCGATGTGGCCCTGCTACCCACCCCAGGAGAGGAGGGCAGTCCTGTGGACGCTCAATCCTCTCCTCCCCCTGCCGACCCCCAGTGCCCTGAGTCCGTTCTCGAACCCTGGTCGCCGGCATGGTGCGAGGTAAGGTGCCAGTGCATCAGTCCTCTGCACCACTGGGCCGGCAGACCGAGTTCTTTTGAATGTGTGGTCATTCATGGGAGTCTGGGCGCAGGCTGCAGAATTCTCTTGATTTACCGCCCCCCCCCCCGGGAGTGGCGGGAGAATTTCTGCAAGAGGTAGCCGATTTCATCGTTGGCGAAAATACTGGAGTCCCTCAGATGTTTAATTCTGGGGGACTTCAGTGTTTGGGTTGAGGACGAACCATCTAAGCTTGGTTACAACTTCCTCCAGACTCTGTCATCCCTGGGCCTGTCGCAGGAAGTCTCCTCCGTGACCCATCAGGGCGGTCACATGTTGACCCTGGTATTCTCATTGGGGCTTGAGATTAAAAATCTGAAGACTGATCGGGTCACTTGGTCTGGTCATTGCACAGTGGAGTTCTCATTCAGGGCACCCCCCGAGAGGCCTCCCCTTGCTGAGATGGTTAGCTACCACCCTTTGAGGGGTGTGACCCCAAGGGTCTTCTGGCGATAGACAACCTATCCAGTGTGGGCATTGCATGCGCGTGTGGGGGGTATGTGCGCTGCAGTTGCCGCCTATAATGTGATGTCTGAGGCACTTGACTCCCTCGCATCAGTCTGTGTATGAACCAAATCTTCTCACTTGAGGGTTCCATGGTTTGATGGGGAGCTCAAGGCGAAGACTTTGTGTCGGAGGTTGGAGCGCTGCTAGCGAAGGACAAGCTTTGAGGCAGACAAGCTGGCCTTGCATGGTCACTATATTGAGTACCAGGGGGCAATCAACTGTAAGAAAGCAGAGTTCCTGTCCAGGGAGATTGCTGCCGGGAAGAACCGACCAACTGTGCTCTTTCAGACTGTAGACAGGTTGCTCTACCCAGCTTATCTGCAGCCGAAAAAAGCTTTTTCGAACGCTTTATGCAAAGAGTTTACTTGGTTCTTCACAGACAGAGTGTCCATCGTCAGGCAGGGAATTGCTCCAGTGAGCTGATCTTTGGCTGACAGTGATTGCCTCAGGCACCCAGAGGGCACTCTGTCTAGCTGGGGCGAGTTTAGACCAGTGGAGTTGGCTGAGGTCATTGGGGTTCCTTCCAAGCTGAGGCACACATGTTGTGGAATGAACCCAGTGCCGACGCATTTCTTTTTTTTTTGTTATTTTCTTATGTATTTCTCCTTCTCCACCTCGGCTCCGGTCTCCTCGGAAGCACCAAGGAGTCATCCTCCATGGTCCGCCTCCTACCTGGTCAGTCCTCTGTCGCCCATGTAGCCTTGGTTTACCTCTGGCGGGACGAGGTGGGTTTCAACACCCGACAATGCAGAAGTGTCGGGAGGAGGAGGGAGGAGTGGTGCCAGGTGGGCGGCCGAATCGGGGCAAGCTCCGTTCTCCGCCGGAGCCAAGATGCATTTTCCCTTTTTCTGGGAAGCGGCTGGTGCCCTGACATCAAGGCATTGATTCCGACATCTGCCACTCCCCTCACTCCTACTTCTGCTCCTTGGTGCTTGCTATATCTCCAGCTTCCGCCAGAGAGCAGCCGCGCGCCGTACAGGGACCCCTGTCCGTCCCGAGAGAGGAGAACTGTCTTCCAGACACTCAATCCTCTACCTCCCCTGCCGACCCCCAGCAACCTGGACTCATTCCCGAACCCAGGTCGCCAGCGTGGCATGAAATGTGGCATCCAGCACCTTAACCCTCAGCGCCACCAGGCCGGGCGCCGACGCGTTTCTTGATGGGATGTGTCGACTCAGTTGTCCCATTGTTTACCTTGATTGTCTGGTACTCCTTGTCTGGGGGGGTGTTTCCCGATGGCCTTGAAAGAGGCATTGGTGAGACCCCTTCTGAAGAAGCCATCTTTGGACCTTGACATCAAGGCAAATTACTGCCCTATCTCCAGCCTGTCATTTTTGGGCAAGGTTGTTGAGAAGATTGTGGCACTTCAGCTTGAGGAGCACCTCGTAGCCTTTGATCTATACGAGCCTCTCTAGTCTGGGTTTTGGGTGAGGCACAGCACAGAAACTGTGTTAGTTTGCGTGCATAATGACCTTCTCACGGTGATAGATTGAGTGGAGGGGACAATTCTCATTTTCCTCAATCTCTTCTCAGCTTTTGACATGGTCTACCACTGTGTGTTACTTGACTACCTGAGGGAATTCTGTGGACTCGCTGGCGCTGTCATCTGCTGGTTTGAGTCCTTTCTCACAAACAGGAGGCAAAGGGTAGTGATGGGGAATTTCTCCTTCTCCCCTAGTCTCCTGTCTTGTGGAGTACCTCAGGGTTCAGTCTTGTCACCAATGTTGTTCGCTGTGTACATACTGCCCCTGGGAGGGCTCATTAGGAAATACGGCCTGGGTTTTCACTGCTATGCCGATGATACCCAGCTGTATCTTTCCTGTGCACCCAGGACATCCAACGCAGCAGATATGCTTAATAGCTGCCTTGTTGAAATCAGTGACTGGATGGCCTCCAGCTTGTTGTGACTGAACCCTGACAAGACGGAGGTACTGGTAATGGAGTCAAACAGAGGGTGTGATAGGTTGGCCTTGGGTGCAGAGACAGGACTTGTCCTGGGTTCTGTGCCTTTGAAGGCCTCCTCCAGGGTGCATAACCTGAGTGCTATTCTGGACAGCGGTTTGACACTTGAGGCTCAGGTGTCGGCTGTGGTCCGTATCAGTTTTTACCATCTGAGGAATATTGCCAGGATTACGCCCTTGGTTCTGCCCCTGGACCATTCTACCTTAGTGTACACCTTCATGATGTTGAGGCTTGATTACTATAATATACTGTACCTCGGGGTCTCGGGAGGTACCCTTCGACAACTTCATCTGGTGCAGAACGCAGCTGCCAGGTTGTTGACGGGGCAGTCTAAGTACTGCCATGTCACCCCGGTGCTGCGTGAACTGCACTGAGTGCCAGTCAGGTGGAGGATCCTCTTTAAGGTGAGCTTGCTCACCTTTAAGGCCCTATATGGCCTGGGCCCTGGTTACCTGGCAGACCTTCTTTTGCCTGCTACCTCAGTCCGCTCCCTCCATTCCTCCTCGAGAGGCCTCCTTGCGATTCCCAGGATGAGGTTAAAAACTGCCGACGACAGAACTTTTAGCGTCGCTGGCCTCATCCTGTGGAATTCGCTTCCTCTATCTGTAAGGGAGGCCCCCTCGGTGGAGGTATTCAAGGCACACCTCAGGGCCTTCTTGTTTTCGCAGGCTTTTCTTGACCCAGTTCAGTAAATATCACCCTGTTCTGACTCGCTACACGATGTGTCCCTAATTTTTATTGTATTTATGTACGGGATTGTATTTAATTAGTATTATAGTTTTTATGAGTATTGTTATTTATTGATGATTACTTTATGGTTGGTTTTATGTATGGTGCCCAGAGCCTCTGGGATTGGGCGTCTTTTAAATAAAATGTGCCTTGCCTTACACAATATAATCAAACAATTTAAAAATAGAACCACAGTTCTAAAATCAACAAAGCAGGAGTTTAAATATCAGTGTAAGCCAATTCAAATAAATATGTTTTCAAGGCAGATTTGAAGGCCTCAACGGACAGGCACGCCCTTACCCGAAGAGGTAGAAAATTCCACAGGGTCGGAGCAGCAAAAGCAAATGATCTAGCTCCTGATGTTGTCAAACAGACCCTGGGAATCGCCAGCGATCCCTCATGACCTCATTGGCAGAGCGGAGAGGGCGAAGGGGGCAGTAGGGACAGAGGAGCTCTTGCAGGTACCGTGGTTCAGCACAGAGCACAGGTGTGACATGGTCAGATACATGTAAACCTGTCAGTAATAAAGATTATATATTCATGCAAATGTCCTCAGTTATAAATAAATGGGAGGATAAATCTGTAGAATATCTATGGAATGCAAGCTGAATTGTACCTAATTATTGTGTTTTTCAGAGTTATCTTGGAGTCGTCAGCAGCTCTTTAATAAACAGTTTTCAGATCCAGTCACAGTATCCAAAAGCATTAACAAGCAGTAAATCAGAGTACAGTGTGTGTCAGTTTACTGTAGTCACAATTCAAATGAAAGGCTATCTTCAGGAATGGAAAAAGAGAAATTCTATCATACCTTACCTAATTTTGTTTTCTGACAGTTCCAGCGTTGTCTCTGGAAAAATTATAAATGGATTGGTTATGACTGTACCTTCCTACCAGGGACACACTGGTGTGCTCAGTCTCTGTATGAGCTTATTTACCTACAGTATGCAAATCCCCACTGCCTGCAGGTTCACAAAGAGTTAGACAAAAAGAAAACTATTTTGTTTCTACCAAGGGAATCTTACTGTATTCTGACAAATGCAGCATGGTCTCACCACAGCACTGCCCCGGAGCCAAAATGGTTAATAGAACCTATGCAACTAATGGAATGCTAGGCTCGAGCTCGGTTTTCAGACCACTGTCCCTGGTTGCACTTCCTGCAACCATCAGATTCTTACGAAGCATGCATCAGCTAAAACCAACTAACTAAGCTATTCTAATAGAAAAAAAATCAACCCCTCTTCAGACCCCCCCCTTTTCAAACAGTAGGGCATCTCTAAGACCCAAGTCACAGTTGCCCAAGAAAACAGTTACACCAACAGGCTGCCATATTATATGGACAGCTGACATGCAGTGCCCACTAGGTTCTAGTAGGGGTGGTAGGGTGGGAGCTCAGAATACAGTAAGATACATAGATACATAGACACTGTCGGCAGATAAGGGCCTATGGCCCAGCCAGTATGCCCATTTCAGTTTGCAAGTTCACTTTGTTTTTCTAGAAGTCTGTTGCCCCTTACCCCTGACCTCCAGAATTCTCTTATGTCTATCCCATGCATTCTTTTTTTTATTCTCCTTTTTTTTTTTCTTGGTCGGGCCACCGACTATTTTTCTGCCCTGGTCACAGCCCCCGGAGACCTCCACCGCTGCCTATAGCTGCCGAGGACCCTCGGTCACCCCCGGCTTACCCCCCGGAGGGCGGGGCTGTGGCCACCTTTGTGGCCACGGAACTGTAACTAGTCGGGGTCCCTGCAGCGGCGGCGGTGAATTGAGGACCTCCGGGGAGAGCTTCATTCCTTCGGTGGTCTGGCCTGCCTTCCATTTTTTCCATTTTTTCTCCCCAGAGGAGGCGGGGACATGCAATGATGCCGGCATCTGCCCCGCCTCCCTCCTCCCCCCTTACTGAACGTCGGCAGCACGAGATCTCCTGGCCTCCGCCAGGAGTCCTCAGTGCTCCGATTGTTGCCCACACCTTCCCCCCAGAGAAGGAGAGCTGTCCATTGGATGCTCCATCCTTCTCCCCGCCAGCCCTCCGACGATCCAGGTCCGTTCCTGAATCGGAGCATGCCGCAAGTGGAAATCACTGTTGTGCCACACGGGCCGGTCTCCCATGCATTCTTAAATCCCACGATCATTTCAGCCCCCACCACTTCCTCTGGCAGGGTGTTCCACTTGTCCACCACCCTTTCTGTGAAGAAATTCTTCCTCTCATTTCCTCTGACTCACCCTCCCTCCAACTTCATCCCATGCCCTCTAGTCCTGGAACATCTTTTTTGCTGGAAAATAGTGTATTCCTGCATCCTGTTCCTCCCTGTAAGGTACTTGTATGCCTCTATCATATCACCTCTCTCCCTCCTCTCCCTCCAGGGAGTACATATTCAAGTCCTTCAGCCTGTCCTCATAGAACTTGTGATGCAATCCCTCTACTATCTTTGTTGCCCTCTTCTGATCCTTCTCTACCCTGTCTATGTCCTTACGTAGGTAAGGTCTCCAGAACTGTACACTGTACTCCAAGTGGGGCCTCACTAGTGTCTTGTATATTGGAATTATGACCTCCCTTTTCCTGCTGGTGATGCCCCTGCCTATGCATCTCAGCATCCTATTTGCTTTACCTGCTGCCTTGTTGCACTTTTTCCCTACCTTGAGGTCATCGGAGATGATAACTCCAAGGTCCCTTTCCTGTTTGGTGCATACTATAGCCTCACCCCCCCCCCCCAAATGATGTGTTATATCTTTATAGGAGACATAACAGAGGGTCTGGAAGGGAGCGTGAGTCTATTTGCAGACAATGCAAAGGTCTACAGTAGAGTGGACATGTAGGAGGGGGTTGAGATGATGCATAGAGAGCTGGCGAAGTTGGAGGAATGATCTAGGGAGCGGGCAGCTTTCATTCAGTACCGTAAAGTGTAGGATCATGCACTTAGGCAAGAAAAATGGGAACATGGAGTACAGAATGGGGGGTAGGCCTCTAGAGGCAACCGAGGAGGAAAGGGACCTTGGCATCATTATTTCACAAGACCTGAATGTGGCTAAGCAATGCAGACAGGCAGTGGCAAGAGCCAGTAGGATGATGGATTGCATAGGGAGGGGGATCACCAGCAGGAGGAGGAGGAGAGCGGTCATGATTCCCTTGTACACACAGCTGGTCAGGCCACACCTCAAGTATGGGGTGCAGTTCTGGAGGCTGTACCTAAGAAAAGACATGGAGAGGGTGGAGCAAGTTCAGAGGAGGGCGACCAAGATGGTGAGAGGGCTCGGACACTTACCATACGAGGAGAGACTGCAGGACTTGAACATGTACTCTCTGGAGCAGAGGAGAGAGAGGGGGTGGCATGATGGAGATATTTAAATATCTGAAGGGTTTCAATAAAGTGCAGGTGGAGAACCTCTTCAAGGTAAAAGAGTGGCCTAGGATGAGGGGTCATGATTTCCAAATCAAAGGGGGAAGGTTCAGGGGTAACATTAGGAGGTACTTCTTCACCAAGAGGGTGCTGGACAGCTGGAATAGTCTGCCAAGGGAGGTGGTGGGAGAGAGAGGATGGTGGGGGGTTTTAAGAAGGCTTGGGACAGGCACAAAGGCATGCTGGCCAAGGGGGGAAGGGTTAACAGAACAGACCTAGTAGATATCTAGGCAAACTGGGCAGACTTGGTGGGCCTGGCAGTCCTTTTCTGCCGTCACATTCCTATGTTCCAGGTGTTTTGTGCCCCATATGCATTATCTTGCACTTCTGTGGAAGAAACAAGATTACTATGGTAAGTAATGTTTTCTTTAAGCCCTGGGAAATCTTACTGTATTTTGACAAATGCAGACTACCCAGGCAGTACCTTTGGAGGTGGGCAGAGAAACTATTTAGGAAACAGGCTCTACAGTACTGCATCACTTCTAGTCTGGGTATCCAAACAGTAGTGCTTGGTGAATGTGTGAACAGTTTTCCAGATAGCTGCTTTACAGATTTCCAGCAGAGGAATGTCTCTTGAAGCTGCTATGGAAGCAGCTGTTCCTCTTGTAGAGTGGGCTCTGAGACCAGTTGGAAGCTGTTTGCCCACTTTGCCATAGCAGCACTGAATACAGGCAACAATCCACCATGCAATGGACCTTTATGTGGCTGGTGTGCCTTTTCCCACTTCCCCACAGGTGAGAAAGAGTTGGGTACTATCCCTCCTTTGACCCTCTCTGTGGTCTAGGTAGTAGCTGATAGTTCTCTTAACATCTAGGCTATGCAGTCTACATTCCCCTGAAGTGGAATGGTCAGTGAAAAAGACTGGCAGTGTAATGGACTGACTGAGGTGAAAATTAGATATCACCTTAGGGAGAAATTTCTTGTTAGTCCTGAGGACAACCTTGTCCCTGTGGAATGCAATGTAGTCAGTCTCCATGGATAAAGCCTGGAGCTCACTAATCCTCCTGGCAGAGGTAATTGCCACCAGGAACACAGTTTCCCAGGTTAGATACTTGAGATCTGCCAAGGACATAGGCTCAAAAGGTGGCTGCATGAGCTGTGCAATACATATGTTGAGATCCCACACTGGGGTGGGATTCCTGTGTGGGGGATGCAAATGCAGTAGCCCCTTGAAGAACTTTCTGATTACTGGGTTTGAAGCCAGAGATAATGTCTTGCCTGCTGACAAATAAGCAGAGACAACTGCCAAGTGTACTTTCGGAGTGGATGGTCTTAGACCGAGGGAATGAAGGTGGGTCAGGTAATCCAGGACAACTGGCAAGCCCGCCTGAGTGTGAGCCATATTCTTACTCTGGGCACCAAATGGAGAACCTTTTCCACTTGGATGTATAGGTCTTCTTGGCATGAGTTTTTCTAGAAACCCTGAGGACCTCCATGACCCCTTCCAAGAGGTGCAAGTTAGCATACTCTAGGTCCTCAAGAGCCAGGCCTTGAGCCTGAGGGACTGGAGGTTGGGGTATAGTATCCTGCCCTGGGAGGAGGTCCTGGGGAGGCTGATCAGCTTGGCCACAGACAGAGCCAGAATCAAGGAGTACCAGGGCTGCCTGGCCCAGTCTGGAGCAATGAGGATCATTGTTGCTGACTGGTGTCTGAGCTTGTTCAGGACTCTTAGCAACAGTGGAAACGGAGGGAAGGCATACAGGAACTTCTCTGTCCAGTGCAACAGTAGTGCATACAGAGGGACTGTGCCCTTTACAGGAGGTCTACAGCAAAACTGGGGCAGCTGATTGTTGTCTAGGGCTGCAAAGAGGTCTACCTCTGGCGTGCCCCACCTTTTGAAAACAATCTGCAACACCTGCTTGTTAAGAGACCACTCGTGGTGGTTCTGGTTGATTCTGCTGAGAGCATCTGCCAGGACATTGTCCTTCCCTGGTAGGTGGACTGCTGCAAGGGAAATCCCCAGGGAGTGCGCCAGACTACAAATTTTCATGGCCTTTGTGCACAGGGAGGTTGACCTTGTGCCTCCCCTGTTTGTTTATGTAGTACATAGTGGTTGTGTTGTCTGTCCTGACCTGCACCACTTTTCCTTGCAGTATACTGGCGAAGGGCTGAATACCCAGGAAGACTGCTCTGAGCTCTAGCAGATTTTATGTGCAACAGTGACTCCTGCTTGAGTCATGTACCGTGAGCAGTGTGCTCCTCTAGATGTGCTCCCCATGCCAGTAGGGAAGCATCTGTGGTTAGCACCAAGGAGGGGTTTACCTGTAGGAATGGTGCACCATCTGAGATTGTCTCTTTCCAGCCACCACTGAAGTGCCTGAAGGAGTGTTCCTGTGACTGGCACCAGTCTTTACAGTGAGTCTCTTTTTTTGATGCAAGTACAACTTGAGAAGAAACTGAATGTCTCTCATTTGGAACCTTGCTCCTGACACTGTTGCTGTGGAAGCTGCCATGTGACCCAGCAACTGTAGAAAATGCCTTGCAGGCCTTGGGATATGCAGTTTGAAGGTACCTGCCAACTGTATCAGACTGTGCACCCTTGCCTGTGGGAGGAATGCCCTTCCTCTTACGGTGTCCATTTCAGCTCCTATGAATTCGAGGAGCTGTACTGGCTCAAATACAGACTTTCTCAGGTTGACTAGGAACCCTAGTGATTGCAGAACGTCCTGAGCGACTGTCTGGGCCTCCCTGACCTGTTGTGGTAATTGACCTATGACTAGCCAGTCATACAGATAGGGGAACACTGCCACGCCCTGTCTCCTTAGGTGTGCCACCACCACAGCCAGGCACTCTGTGAACACCCTTGGAGCAGAAGTCAGTCCGAAAGGCATTGTCTTGAACTGATAATGGCCTGATGACAGTCTGAATCTGAAATATTTTCTGTGGGAATGCCTGATGAGAATGTGGAAGTAAGCATCCTTCGGGTTCAGGGATGCAAGCCAATCCCCTTGCCTTAGAGTTGGGAGGATTGTTGTTAGAGTCACCATTTTGAACTTTGGTTTTAACAAGTATCTGTTTAGGTGCCTGAGATCCAGTATGGGTCGCCACTCCCTAGTCTTCTTTGTTGTGAGGAAGTATCTTGTGTAAAGGCCCTTTTCCCTTTGTGCTTAAGGAACTGGCTGTACTGCCTTTTGAGACAGCAGGTTGGATACTTCCCTCCTCTAACAGGGTTGTTTCTGGTGGGGAAGAGGGTCTGAAGACCCTTTCCCTCAGCTTTGGCATGAACTTGAAGATGAGAGCTAGGCCCTGGCCCACTACATCCAAGACCCACTTGTCCATGGTGATGGATTGCCATTCTTGGAGGTAGTGTGCCAGCTTGCCCCCTACTGGGGTTGGGGAGGTGACCCGAGCAGACTCTTCAGGGTGTCTGCTTGGCCTGGGCTGTTGCCTGGGTGCTGGGGCTAGTGCGGCTGCTGCCTCTCCTGCCCCTGCAGTATCTCCTTTGCTGTTAATAGTGGGGAAAATCTTGAGGCTGAAAGAATGGCCTATAATGGCCCCCTACCTCTACCACCTCTAGCTTGGTATTTCTGGGGTGTAGATGCCCTTTCTTTGGCAACAGCACTTTTGTAGGCTGTTTTGTAATGATCCATTTTCTTCATGTACTTGATCTTGAGGAGCGCCTCAAATATCTGACCTGTACCCTTACAAAAAAGACCCTCCTTGGGCTATCCCCGCCTGGATTGACCACCACCATCCGCCGCTCTGTCCCACTAGTTCATACTTGGACCTCTGGGAAAACCTCTCTTGTTATCCCTAGAGCTAGGACCTCTCACGGCCAAAGAGCCTTCAGCTTTAGGGCCCCCTCCTGGTTCAACACACTGCCCCTCCATCTCCGAGGCTCCAACTATATCGTGTTTCAAAACGTCCCTTACGGAACCACCTTTGTTAACACCTCGGGCTGTAATTGCCACTAGTCAAAGCCGTACTAATACTAATGACAAAGCTTACTACTAAGCTGCTAAGGACAACATAACTCTGGTATTGTTTGCATCAATCCTACCTGTACCAGCTTGTTTGTATCTATGTCTTAAGTTACTGTTATACTGTGTTATACTGTTATACTGTGTATTTTCGTTTGTCTTACTGTGACAAGGTACCTTTGTAAATGAGCCTGTGGCTCAAAGGTTTTCCAAACTGCTGTCTAAATAAATAAATAAAATAAGCCTCTGTTTGTTTCCCAAACAAAGAAGTAGGCTCACATGGAAAATCCAAAGCCTCTGATTGTGTGTCTGGTCAGATTAGTAGTTCTGAGCCAAGCAAACCTTCAGAGCGACACTGAAGCAGCCATCTGTCTGGCAGTAGTGTCATTGTTGTCTACTGCCATCCTGAACTGGGCAATAGATGCGTCTATGTCCCTTTTAGCAGCCTCTTCTAAAGCAACTGCCGTGGGGGCTGAGACAGAGTTTGCTATCTCCAGAACAGTATTCCACAGTGTCTTCTGATATCTTGCGACATAGGCTACATAGGAGGCCTGTCTCCTAGAGAAGACCCCAGGTAAATTTTCTGAGCTATGGAATCTATTTCTGTGGAGTCCTTGTCCGGAGGGTGTGATGCCAAGGGTATGCCAGCTTTATCACAAGCTGCAGCCTGAACCACTCCTTCATGACTTGGGTGCCCAAAGGGGAATTCTGCTCCTCCCTTAGCAACCCAATATTTTTTTGTCCAGTTTCTTATTCATAGGTGGCACAGAAGTCGGTGTCTGCAATATTTTGTTCACTTGTTTCTTCAAGGACTTATGGATGGGCAGTAGTAGTCTTTTAGAGAGTGGAATGTCCATCATTTCCATATAATCCTGTTCTTCCTCCTCATCAGTGGACTCTTGAGTGGGGAGGTCCAGGCTTTGGGCCACTTGATTCATGAAAACAAAGTGGGATGTATAGTCCTCAGATCCCTTGTCAGGGGAGTCAGGATGATGGGTATCAGGGAGAGATATCTGGTTCAATTGGCTCTCCATAGTCCTCATCCTCATCCTCTCCAAAAGGTTCTGTACTGTGTTCCAGTGAACCAGGAACTGAGGAAGAACTGGAGGTTTGTGACTGCAGCCATCTCTCAACCGGAACCAGGGTACTGGGTTGAAGCGATGGTTTAATTTTTATAGTGTTCGCTATCTCTTCAGCAGTTGGAACCAGTGTCTTTTTTGGTTGAGGTTCGTGCACTGTATACCTTTCCTTTTTCTTTCTTTTCCCTGCGGTTGCCAGTTCAGTGGCAGTATCCGCAGGATGTTTTTTCCTCTGAGGAACAGTCGCCCTTGTCAGAGGGCTATTCCTCTGGTTCCTTAAGGCTGGGAGATGGTTTGTCTGTGGCCGGGTCAGCGGCTTTCTCTGACATCTTTTCCAGCAGTCGTTTGTCACCTCTCAAGTTCTGACTGCAGAAAGTTCTTACAAATATCACAGTCCTCTTTGAGGTGGTCAAACCCCAAAGAAAAAACACAAATTAGATGAGGATCTGCCTTAGTGAACGGTTCCCCACACTTGGTACAATGTTGGAAACCTGTAGGGCCCATTGTTTTCTTGGTCTGTGACATTTAGCCAAAAACACCTTTTTTAAACCCCTTTTTTGTTTTTTGGTTGGTTGAGCCAAACAACCGAGATTTACCCTGGTAAAAATTAATTAAAGATGATCTGACTTACATTATGAGTTGAATAGGCAGTAATACTGAGATTTGCCTCAGAAAATAAGAGAAATATTGGTTCCTTCTTGGTTGAGAAAAACCGATAAAGAACTGAAAAACTAACTCGATAAACACTGATCTAGATAAGTCTACCTGTGAACCAAGGACAGTGCTCTAAAATTCAAAAGAAATAAACGGAACTTTGACAAAACTGAGAAAATAACTTTCTTCAAGTAAGTGAAGGAGAGCTCTTCGGAGACGTCTTACTGAGGCAAGCGGAGTAAAGAATCTGAGAAGAATCTGATGGTTGCAGGAAGTGCAACCAGGGACAATGGTTTGAAAACCGAGCTCAAGCCTAGCATTCCACTATTTGCATAGGTTCTATTAACCATTTTGGCTCCGGGGCAGTCCTATGGCGAGACCATACTGCATTTGTCAGAATACAGTAAGATTTCCCGGGGCTTGAAACTATCAGTTCCACTGTTGCCCAGCAGTATAAGAATAGAGATCACTGTATACCTATGATTAAAGTCTTTAAAGAGCAGAATTTCAGTATGCACTACTCTTCCCACAACCAAGATATACCACAGCTTACTCTCTGGTTACGGATTGTAGCAAGAAAGTTACATATTTTTCCTGGTGGTTTTTAAATAATTTTACTCTGGCCCATCAGCACAGCGGTTGGATTTCCGCTTGTGACACCAGCGACCCGAGTTCAGGAACAAGCCCAGGAGCTGGAGGGCCAGCTGGGGGGAGGAGGCTTGAGCATCGCAGGGACAGCTCATCTTCTCTGGGGGAGGGGGGAACTAGGGTTCGATGCTTGTCTGACCCTGGGTGGAGACCTGAGGTTCAGCAAGCCCAAGCCACTAGCAAGGGGTGGCGTGATGGATGTCGGTGCTCAGCGCCTTGATGTCAGGGCACACATCATGCACAGAACACCGGAAAAATAATTCTTAGCACTCCCGGATAGACGGAGCACCAGGCCCCAATCCCCAGTGCCCCTACCTGTCCCGGCGATGGCATCCTGACAAAACTAGAAGACTTCGGGGTGTCAGTGCCCCCACCTCATACCCACCTGGGGAGCAAGCCATGGCTACATGGGGGATGGAGCGCTCCACGCTCCAGGTAAGAAGGCGGGACTAGAAGGCCATAGGTATCTCCTGAAGTGAGTAGAGTGCTGCGGGTACAGGGAGCATAAATAGAAAGTAAAAAAAAAATAATAATTTTACTCCATAAATCCCTCTGTGGCTCAGGCACAGCAAATGCCAGTATTTCCTGAATTAGAGGCACGCCCCAACTCTTGCATGTTTTGTGAGGTCAGTACCAGAATGGTGCAGTGGCACGCTCTATAGACTATAATGGGGCACCTTTTACAAGTATTTTTTTATACTTTTAAGTGCCGATTTTGCAAAAAGAAGGCCACTGCTTAACTAGCAAGTCCTTGTTAGTTAAGCGGTGGCCTTCTTTTGGCAAAATCAACACTTAAAAGTATAAAAGTGCCCCCATTATAGTCTATGGAGCACACCCCTGCGTCATTCTGGTACTGACCTCACAAAACATGTGAGAGTGTGGGCGCGCCTTCAATTCAGGAAATACCGGTGTTTGCTATGCCCGAGTCACAGAGGGATTTCTGAAGTAAAATTATGAAAAAAATACCAGGAAGAAAATATAAATTTATTGCTACAGCGCTTAACCGGAAGGTAAGCTGTGATATATCTTGAGGGTGGGGACAGCAGCGCGTACTGAAAACCTGTTCTTTAATAAAAATTAGATGTCTCAGTACCATTAGGTATCTTCTTTTCAGCGTAATGCAAAGTCAACATGCTAAAGGATATACACAGCTGATGAGAAATATAAACTGCTTTATGTTCAAATCTTCTGTTTTTGAAAGTTCTTCTCGAGGCGTTGGTGGCTTTTTAAATCCTGTACCTTTAAATAGAATTCCCACCCCATCTGCAGCGTCTTCCTGCAAAGGACCAGAATAAGGATCCCCAGACCCAATTTCCTTTATCCTGTATTAGAGAAAATGTAGAAGACTTCCATGTTTCCTGAAGAAATATCACTTCCAAGTTCTGTTACTGTATGTGACAGGGTGGCCCTGTCGTGGATAAGTACCCAGAAGTTTCTACACTCCCCCCTCAAGAAGATGTTAGATGGCTAGAGAGGACCAGCTATTT
This sequence comes from Neoceratodus forsteri, assembly GCA_016271365.2. Lineage (NCBI taxonomy): Eukaryota > Metazoa > Chordata > Ceratodontiformes > Ceratodontidae > Neoceratodus > Neoceratodus forsteri. The sequence continues at coordinate 56,624,311 of JADMNL010000033.1, forward strand.
TAGAAATAAATCGGGAAAAAGATTCTATGCCCCAGCTGTGGCGTTGTATGTAGAAAAAGACACGAGTGGGGGTATGAATGATGAAACACAGGTTGCTTTGGAGAGTATATAAATACTGGTGCCCTAAAGTAAAAATGGGTTTAAAAGAAAGGCATAGAGAGCAAAGGGTTTTAAAATAGGAACATGTTTGCTCTGTATACTCTCAGGTGCTGGCATGGTTACAGCGGCTTGTTTAGCTGAAAGCCCCCCCTCGAAATGAGCACACGAAAGTAGAGAGAAGGACTAGGGTGCCCTTTACTGTATTATCTGTATTTGATATTATTTATATTGCATGGATTTTATAATTCATTCTGTTTTATTGTTTGTTAGGTGTATTGGTTGTGGAAAGGCGCCATATAAATAAAGAATTATTATATTAAGTAGTTAGGATAGCCATAGAAAAAGGAGTTAGTGAGGATGAAGTTAGGAAAGTCACGCATAGTTTGCGCTGAATAAAGCTCTCTGTAGCAACCGCAAGTGAGCAAAGAGAGGAGTGAGTCGCGCTTCCCAAGAGGCGCACGAGTGGGAGGAATTATTCGAGCACACATTGCGCTTTGTTTTAATCTCCCGGGTGCCCTGTTAGCTGGTCCACTAGCTGGCGCGAGTAAGCGACATAAATACTGCAAATAAATGCAGCTTCAACAGAAGAATGCCCTGTTTCTCCTGGTTGCAAGGTGTGACTCAGGAATGTAAATCTTGATCAGAGCAGGATGCTGCTTCTGCTCTAAAAGCGCTCCTAGTTCGGAGCATGAAGTGAGAATCATGCCTCGGAGCAAAAAGGGCATGCTCCGAAGCGCTCCAGACTGCCGCACAGTGCGGCAAGAATAAAGAGGAACTGTCAACTGTTGGGACACTATGGGCAGGAGGATAGAAGCCTCGTAGTGTTCCATAAATAAATAAAACAAACTAAAGGTGTTTTTGGCAGCCCCTGAGAGGTTGTGAATGAGCTGCTTCTATAAATACATAAAACTGTCGTACAGGCTAGAAATAGGCCCAAATGAAAAGTTAGCTGACAGGCTGAAATTTCAGCCATTGGGGAAAAGGGAGAAAGTACTCCATAAATATAAAGAGCTTCTAGAAATAAATGGGAAGGATAAAGTGACATGGCAGTGGGCTGATAGTATATGAAATAAGAGAAAGTGACTTGGGCTGATAGTATATGAAATAAGAGAAAGGAAAATTAAACGTTATGGGGAAGAAAAAGAGAGACTAGGAAACAGAATAGCACAGTTAAAGAAAAGAGTTTTAGGAATGATGTGTGTTTTGAAGGTGTGCCCCCTAGTAGAGATAGAAACCCAGTGAGGATAAAGTTCAGGGTTTTACAGAGTTTCAAATGCAGGTCTAATGAAGGCAAATAGACAGTTTACTGACCTGTTCCTAGGAGAGCTGGTGAATAAATGAAGGTTTCTACAGGAGGATAGCAACCCCTGGTGTTCTGTATAAATACTGAACTGGTTCACAGAATAAGCTGACCAATGGGAGGAGTTGAGACTAATGAGGGTAGTTGAGTTAACCAAATAAATAAAACTGTTTAGGGCTGGGATATGTAAGATATGTGTAAGGAAAGTAATTTCTCTTTATAGGCTTAGAAATATCCCTTTCTTCATTTCTGTATAGGTTGGGATATGAGCCTTAAAAACATATGTATTTGGTTAATTGACCTAAGTGGGTGGATCCCTATGTAAGGTCATCAGGAGACATGCTGTAAAAGCCTACCACTAGGGTAGAGAGATTAGATGAGCCGAGGAGATGAGAAATGGAGGAGAGAAGGGAGTCAGTCATGAACTGACCAAGAGAGGTGCAAGGCCTCGAGAGTGTACTTAACTGTGTGAAGGAAAGAGTGCCATTGTGAGGCATAATGTTGAACTTTCTGAGAAAGATGGCTTTAGATCATGTTATGTAAGCTTATGAACTAATACCAGACTTTTATTTTCTGTGAAAAAGTATCTGAAAAAAATAAAATGTGTGAAAGGCGCTTTTCATGCACTAAAGTTGGCTGTCAGCCTGTGCTTTTTAGGTAGCACACATGTTGAGCGCGAATTACTGAGCACTACAATTTGGGTGACTCAATAATACCGCTCTCACTGAGAACGAGTGCTGAAGTAGGTCGCTATATCCTGTAGAGCGTAGAATTGCAAGGAGCTATACTCGCTAGTACATATTATAGGATGCTGTGTGGTCATTCCCACATAAATATAGTTGTTGTGTCATGGCGACGCAAGTATTGTAGCCATAATCGCCGCTATTTGCGACAGTTCCTACAATATCAGGTGCCCGTTTGACCACGGGCTGTTTTATGGTCACTTTATGTGATGGGCGGTCTTTCAGACTTGCCTTTATCACATAAATCCATTTTGTATCCTGTTATCAGAACCCTGCTACACTGTAATAGGGAATATACTGCCTGCCTTTGTGGTGTTTCGGATGCTAAATACTTTTGGAGTAGCACATTTTAACTGCACCATAAGATCAATGAAAAGAGGAGGTAAACTTCCATTTTAATAAATCTCCCTATCTACTTACTGTTTCTATGCTTGTTGCATCCTGTTTCTTTTTCTCTCCTGTCTTTATAGTTCCTGACAAGGTCTTCGAGGAATGTAGGGAAGATGTATCTTTTTATATCAGTTTGTGCAATGTGTACTGACATGTCCAAATTCCCTCGAAAGCCACAACAGAGTTTATCACAGGCACTTGTCTTCACCTGATTGGTGAATTAAAGCATATATTTCAGATACCATAAAGTTCAAGGAAACTTTTAATAACTTCCTTCCCACAGACCCTATCAGGCCTGGGATCCACTCCTCCTTTATAGCGAATGTGTACTACATTTTTTCTTGGGATAGGTTCTGGTCCGTTTTTAAAAAAGATCTGCAAATTTTGGGCCGGGGGGAGGGGGGGTTAGTGAGTTCTTTTGAAAAATGTCCTTCTTCTGAGGCTACATCTAAATCAGACATACTGTCAGGAACATTATGCTGTCAAATTCCTTCTGAGTTTTGCTGTAAAATAACAGGTTTCAGTAGCCTTTTTTTTTTTTTCGTTCTGTAAAATCTACAATATTTTTATAAGTTTGTGGCGGACCAGCCGATGTTCCCTGTTTTAGTGGTGCATCTTCATCCTGCATGTTACTCTGCATGTCATTCTCTTCTCCTGTATTTCCCTGAGTGTGTTTATCCGAATGTACTATATGGCTAATTTCAGTAGCATGCTGACAAACTGTCCCGATTCATAGTCTGCACCCCTCTTCCCACCAGGCATCTCCAGTATCACCTCTTCCCCCGTTTTCTGTAAAGACACAGTTTTTATAATTACCTGGTGGTCCAGAGCACTCTTTGCTGATTCTGCTTGCAGACTGCTGCTGCCATCTACAGCACTCGCTCCCGGTTCCTCTTCAAGAACTGCCTATTTGGACTTGCACTGCTGGGGTGTTCTCAGTGATTGTGGAGAAAAAGACACATCCCAGTCTGGGTCCAGAATCCATTTGCCTTCCTCTGTTTTCTTCCACCCAGCTGCTTTCAGTGCTCATTCTGGGGACCAGGGCTCTTCTGGCAGACACAGTCCCTGGATTCTGAAAGCAGCTGAAATCCTTCTTCTCGCTGACGTCAGTGTGCTTTGGTCTGTCAGTGGCAGCTGTGCATCGGTTACAGGCTGATTAACTGAAACACTGCTATGAGCATTAAAAGTGTGCATGGTTTCAGTCTTTGTTGAAGTCATTCAGTTTTATTCCTGCTCCCATCCCGATGCTACTCTTTTGTTCCTCAGGGGCTGTCCTTTTCTTTAAAGATTATTTTCTTTTATTATATCTTTCCTTGTCCTCTGGTAGCAGCGATACTAGCATGTTCCATCTGTAATCCCCCCTACAAATGACGGTTCCTGAACACCTTCCCGGGGCGTGCCTAAATGCTCCCGGCCTAACTGGTGTTCGGTGTAATGCCGCTAGATGCGGGCATTGTGAGTGCTTTTAGGGCATCCAGTACTGTCTCTTTAAGAGCTGCCTGCTCGCAGGCTCCAGTGGCTTGTACAAGAGGGACTGAGGTTTCCCTGCTCGAATCCCGCCTGAGCTGCGGTGAAATCGCTCCAATTTTGTAGTCGCTGTAAGCTCAAAGGGAGCCTTTCTGATAGATGTAACTGTTTGGTTATAATCATTTAGAGTATTAGTGAAATTACAGTTTGTCTAACCTGCTTTTATTACAGCTGGGACTTTGTGTGCTTGGCCCCTCCATTTTGGACCTGGACTGTTGAGCTGGGCCAGTGGGGTAGAGAGGGGTAACTAAAATGGAGACCGCTTGAGCCAATTACGATCAGGACTCTCTTTGGAGCCGGCTGGCCATAGGGGATACAGCCAGTAATTCTGGGAAATGAAGTTCTGGACTGTGGCACCTTTTTTGCACCAATGAGGGCAGAATTAAGTGACTGGCATCTGCAGCCTACCAATGGGATAGAGTGGCACCGAACTAAGATTCCTGCCCAAACGCTAGGGGCAGAGTCATTAGTGATCGTGAAAGGGAAGGAGCTCTGGCTCCTAAGCTGTGCAAAACAGGCGGGAGGCTGGAGTAGCTGGTAGGCTATAAGGCGGGCGACTTCATCGCCAGGAGAGAGAGGGAGAGTGGACAGGATCTGTGAGGAGTGCAAGCAAAGGAGGCTGTGTGAATACAGCTACCTACCAGGCTCACCCTGTAGAGGACTGGAGAATCTGCTGAATCGCGCTCGGTCTGTCAGGACAAGTGAAGCTGCGTAGTTCACCCAGTTTTGTTCAGCAAAAGCAATCGAGAGTTTGGAGCAGCTGCCTGGTATGGTACCCCTCTGCATTACATATAAATGTGTGGAGCAGCGTTTGGATCACCGGCTGAGTCCTGTAGCGGCGTGAGAGGAATCTTGCTGCAGGATTCGTGAGTACTAAAAATCAGGGTAGCTCCCTGTCAAATGTTCTTCCTGAGGACCAGCGTTGTCTGGCTGTTGACTGGCTGCATGAATTGTGCCTGCGGGCTATTACAAATCTAACCTAGGTACCAAATGCTTGTTTCTTCTCCAGGGCCCCAGCCAGCTTCAATGAATAGGCTAGCCTTGTAAGGCCTGGGTACCCACAGACGGTGACTGATAGGTTTGGCCTGTGCACAGTGCCCGATATAGTAAAAGTGTTAAGCTAATCAACTTGATTTCCTCCATCCTTGTTCCTTCCCCCTTAATAAATCAGATTTGTTGTTGCAAGGTGTATCGTTTGAACTGTGTTTGTGCCACCCTTTTGTGTATGGGTTATTGTATAGCGGCATCTTATTTTACAGGGGGTCTTCAGCACCAAGGTGGCCAGCTCGATCTGGGGGAAAGTGTAAGTCATAACGGTAGAGTGGGGTTACTGGTGAGCCACTAGTGGGAAGAAAGGGGGGGGTTGCAGTGACCTAGAGGGCTGTGACCAGGTCGCATTTGACTGTTACAACCCCGACCTCTGGGTGGAGGCACCAGCCATTGGATCCAGGCCCCTCAACCTGTTATTAGCCGAGCAGGCAGGGGTAGTAGACTTTGGGATAGTGCCCCCTAGGGATTACACATCATTTGTTCATTTCTTTCTACAACTGTGCCTCTACATCTGCCGTATCCTCAACTGCAGTTTCAGGGATATCCTCTCTTTCGGTTGCCATGTCAGCTTCCTCTGTAATAACTTCATACTTGGCTCCCGTTTCCACTGGAGTCTCTATCCACACATCGTTGTCCTCCTGGCTTTCACCAGGCGGTGGGGGGGGGGGATGTCTCCAGAGCCTGCTGCAGCACATCCCACTCTGCAGCCTCCAGAGCCTCCGTCTTGTATTTAGGGCCAACAGCGCCCCCTTCCAAGAGTAGGGGAGTTTTTCAGGTGACCTGGTCAAATTTCCTCCATTCAATAAAAATCCCATCAACAGCTTAATCTGGTTGAATGTCAGTTGGTTTCCATCTGTATCCCCCTTGCCTGGGACGAGGCTGAAAATAGGCAGAATTTCCTATCTCTTCTTTCACAGTCAACAAAATCTAAATAAAAACATGCATGGTAATGGTATACTTATAACCAACCTTATTTTGTCTTAAATCCTTGATCAACTGTGGAATTGCTTGAAGTTGCTGTTACTGTACCCAATTGTATTTGTCTTGTCGGTGTTCCCCTGGAGTTGTTGGAAGCTGCTGTTATTTTACCATCTTTGTGTTTTGTTGACCCTGACGTGGAACCTTTGTAAACAAGCACCTGTGCTCAAAGGTACTTTCCGAATGAACAAATAAATTAAAAAAAAAAAAAACTCTCCTTGCATGCTTCCTGAACATTAGGAACACCCCAAACAGTGTGGCCACTCATGATGCAATAGTTTATTTTCCTCCCACTGCATCATGAGTGGCTAGACTGTGCGTGGGTGTTCCCTAATCCAGGAAAGGTGCAGTGGAAGCTGATCAAGGAATTCAAACAAACCTATTTTTGTGTGGTAATACCAGTATGGTAGGCAGCCTGTTTTTCACTTTTAGAAAAGAAAAAGGAATCCGAGTCAAAGTACCAGCTACATCAGCAATCTTGACAGAATGTAAGCAATTATAAAATGTTTTTTTAAACTAGGGACAATTTGAGGCCTAAGGGGGTTGACAGTGTCCCTTTAAAGCAGAAATTCTTAATATCGTACAATGCTAAATCAAATTTAAACTTTGTGTAACCCCTAGGTGGCACTATCCCAAGGGCTACTACCCCTGCCTGTGCGTCTAGTAGCAGGTTAAGGGGCCTGAGTTCTGAAACGAGTGCCTCCACCCGGAGGTCAGGGTTGGTAGTGGTCAAACTAACCTGGGCACAGCCTTCCGGGACACTGTAACCCCCCTCTTTCCCTTCTAGTGGCCTAAGCAATATACGATAATCACTTTCACTGTACCCTTTGTACACCATACCAGTACCCACACTGTTTGCACTTACCACCAGGGCTGATTCCTCTGGCTCGACCCTGGGAACCCCCTGTAAAACAAGGTTATGCACAGTAAATAGCCACAGTACAGTACTCTTGGCATAAACTGGAACCACAGTCCGGTTAAATGCAGCAAAAAAAAAAGTCAGATCTGATTTATTCAGGAGACTTGAACAAGGAAGGGGCGTAATCAGGTTAATTGGCTTAAAGGCTATATTAAACAGTTATGCATGCGCTTTAAGTCCTCACAAAGTCACACACACTGGGTACCCAGGTAGGAAAATGGTGGGCTAGCCAGGAATGTTGCAGATGGTTGGGATCCTGTGATGGAAGAAAGCAACATGCACAACACACACTACTTGTAATCCAGAGCCGGAGGGCTTGGTTCGTGAAAAAAAAAGCAACAAGACAATCAGATGACACTTTAGATTTAGCTGTTGTTGCAGGGAGCTGCCCTGATGTTTACTCATGATACCCAATACTGGACACAGGCAGGACGAAATCAAGACTGCAGGTTGTTGAGCTGGAGTGCCCGGAGAAGCGGGCCCACACAAATCACCGAGGCGTCATTCCTATTCAAGTGTTGAGCAAGGGGCTGATCCCCAGGCAGGTCTCTCGTCGATGGCTTTCTCTGTGCAGCAGGTAGTCGGGCTGGGCCAGTGTGGCAAGGCCTAGACCCAATGGAGATGATTTTGGATTCAGTCCATGGGGCTGGGTGCAGCTTCCAGCAAGCAGAATACAGTTCAAACCACAGTGGGGAACCAAATCGTGACCCACTAGCAGCACACAGCACATTTACACGGAAGGAAATTCTAAAGCAGCTTCCAGCAAGCAGAATGCAATTCAAACCACAGTGGGGAACCAAATTATCATGACCCACTCTAAGCACACAACACATTCACATGTAACGAAATTCCACTGTACCAGGCAAAAGGCTCTCTGGTTGCAGTTAAAGAGTCTCTGCACAGTCCGGGAGTTCAGAGGTGACTGGAAGACCAGACAGGTCGATCACATTCAGCAAATCTTCAGGTAGGAGCCTGGTCACAATTCAGTGGCTTACTTTGCTCTCCAAGTTCGGATTCAGTCCGAAAAAGGCACAAGTTCCCTCTCAAGGATGGTAGGCAGGCATGCAGGCCAAAACTCGGGCCTTTCCACAGTTCGACCGCACAAATCCACTATGGATTGCTGCTCGAGCTACCTTGAGCTGTCACTTCTTCACTTCCCAACTTAGATCTAACTGAAACTGCAAGCAGTTTGGAACGTTCCCCAAGATCCAAAAGGTTTGGTTGGCTGATCTGTCTGTCAATCACAACAAGGGCTCCTCATCCAGGTTATTTTAGGCGCAAAAAGCCCAAAACTACAATTCCTACAAGTTTTAACCCCACCAAGTCCCTGTAGGCAGGCTCCATTTTAGAGTCCCAAATGTACTGATTGGCCCAGTTCAGCTGTCCAGGACCAAGATGATGGAAACAAACAGAACTGTCCATGCTGCAAAGAAGGCAGGTTAGAACAAACTGCAATATTATTACTGCTCTAACAAATGATCAGCACACAAGCACATCTTATAACAGAGCTCCCTTTTAGATTAATTATGACTGCAATCCAGACAGCTCTTAAAGAGACAGTACACAGAGGCTATATAGGCACTCTCTGGCAATCACATTTAAACTGCTAAAACGCAGAACACCAGCCTGGCAGTGAGCATTTAGGTAAGCTCAAGGAAGACTTTTCAGGAACCCCCATTTGTAGGGGGGTTACATTTGCACAAATAGAACTAGTTTTCACATGAGTTTTGAGGTACTCTGAAGACATGTCTCACGTTGCAAGGGCCAGTGTTCCACATTTTCCCACATTTTGTGGGACAAAGGTTTGAAACATATAAGTACCACTATCTTTTTAGCTACTTTGACCACTACTGGGAAAACTGCCTGGACCTAAACTAAAAAATTGCAACTTTCCTAGGAGACTTCAGTACCTCTCCATGGCATATGCTCTGTGTAATTTGATTTTTTTATTTTGTAATTCAAATATTTCATTTTTTGAAAATCTGATAAACTTTATAACATACAGAATATAGAGAACACTGGTTGGGCAACCTTGCACAACCAACCTGTGTGTCCACAGAGGGGTTCTGATTACATCAAACCTGGAGAGCGAACCTTTAAAGGTCTGATGTAATCAGTAGCCTGAGGTGGTGGCACGGGCTGGTTGGGCATGTGGTTGCCCAATCAATATTTTTATTGTGTATAGTTGTTTTGTTTAGTTTTTATTTTCTAAAGCCAACATTTTTTCCCAGCGCTCCACGGCAGCAGTGAACATGCCAGCGCTTTCGAACTGATTGCTCTGCAAGTGACACCACTGTGAAAAAACACTAGCTGCCCCAAGGATTTATGATCAGCTAGAACCTTGTTGTACCACAGAGTGGTACAACCGTGTTCTATGACCTTTGAACATGGTACAGCAAGATTTTGGCTGGCATGGAAGTCTATGCAGAGCAAACCCTCACCGTACACTATAAAGTAATAATAGAAAACACTGTTACATGATATGAGAATAGGAATCATTTCTGACAAAAGGTGGGGGTCTTGGAGGCAATGAGTTCCTATTCACATCAGCCTCTGATTCCAGCTTTCTGCACATCACTAAAATGAAAGTTCCCATCATGTCTGCTGCCATGAGACAAGGGGGAAAACAACACTGAAGCTGCTTGTCTTGCAAAGCAATTTGTTAACTAATCACTAACACTTCTGAATTTTCCCTGACTCCCCAAGCTTAATTTCTTCCCCAACTCATTCAGTATAAATGAATAAAAACATTTTCTGTAGCCGGACCGTCGGGCAACGGTTGGATTTCCGCTTGCGACGCCAGCGACCCGGGTTCAGGAACGGATTCTGGTGCTGGAGGGCCAGCCAGGGAGAGAAGGCTTGAGCGTCGGCTGACAGCTCGCCTTCGCTTGGGAGGAGGGCGGTGACGTGACCCTGCGATTGCTGACCCCTAGCAGAGGCTGGGGAAATGGCAATGCTTGGGGTCCCATTCACCAAGGGGGCATGGTGAATGTCGGCATCAGCCTTACGTTAGTGGCACACCATGCCCCCTGGGGAGCAAACGGGGGAAAAAGAGCCCCATAGCCAACCGGATGACATAGAAACATAGACTTTAATGGCAGATAAGGACTGCTTGGCCCACCTAGTCTGCCCATTTCCCTACCTACAGAATAAGCTGCAGATCCTGGTTAACCAACAGCCTATTTCTTCTTACCCCCCCACAAGAATTGCCTTATGTCTGTCCCATGTATTCTTGAATTCTCCTACAGTTTTAGCCCCCACAACCTCCTCAGGAAGGCTGTTCCATGTGTCCACCACCCTCTCTGTGAAAAAATACTTCCTCACATTGCCCCTGACCCGCCCCCCCTCTATTTTTAAATTGTGTCCCCTTGTTCTTGCACATATCTTTTTCTGATAGATGCTACCCTCTTGGACTTTGTTGATTCCACTGAGGTACTTAAAAGTTTCTATCATGTCCCCCCTCTCCTTCCCTTCCTCAAGGGTATACATATTAAGCTCCTTTAGTCTCTCCTTGTATGGCTTCTCTTGCAGACCCTGCACCATTTTAGTTGCCCTCCTCTGGACTGCGTCTATCCTGTCTATGTCCTTGCAGAGATGGGGTCTCCAGAACTGGACGCAGTACTCCAGATGGGGTCTCACCAACTGTCTGTACAGAGGGATAACAGTTTTCTGTTTTCTGCTGCTGATGCCTCTCCCTATACATCCCAGTATACCCCCAGCCCTCCCTACTGCCTTCTCACATTGCTTGTTAACCTTAAGGTCATCTGATATGATTATCCCCAGGTCCCTTTCCATTTTTGTTATTGTTACTAACCCCCATTGTGTAATCTTCCCCTGGGTTTTTGTTTCCCTGGTGCAGTATTTTGCACTTCTTTGCATTGAATCCAAGCTGCCATACTTCTGACCATTCCTCCAACCTTGCCAAGTCCCTTCTCATCCTTTCCACTCCTCCTTGTGTATCGACCCTCTTGCAGATCTTTGTGTCATCTGCAAATAGGCATACTTTTCCTTCCAGTCCCTCTGCAATGTCACTTATAAAGACATTAAAAAGGACTGGACCCAGTATTGAACCCTGTGGTACCCCACTAGTAACCCCTCTTTCTTCAGAGTGGACTCCATTTACAATTACCTTCTGTGTCCTGTTGTCCAGCCAATGTTTTACCCATGCTACCACCCTGACACCCACTCCCAGGCTGGTTAATTTGACTATTAACCTTTTGTGTGGGACTGTGTCAAATGCCTTGCTAAAATCTAGGTAGGCCATGTCCACAGCCCCTCCTTGGTCTACTACTTTGGTCACCCAGTCAAAGAAATCAGTTAGATTCGTCTGACATGACCTTCCCACTGTGAACCCATGCTGCCTTGAGTCCTGTGCCCCACTGGCCTCTAGGTACTCAACAATTCTTTCCTTCAGAAGTGATTCCATCACTTTCCCTACCACAGAGGTCAAACTGACAGGTCTGTAGTTTCCTGCCTCTGTTGTGGTCCCACTTTTGTGAAGGGGAATCACATCTGCCTTCATCCAGTCCTCAGGTACCACCCCATCCTCCCATGATTTGTTAAAAAGGGTAGTCAGTGGTTTCACTAATTCTCCCCTTAATTCTTTTAGAATTCTGGGGTGAATTCCGTCAGGCCCCATTGCTTTGTCCACCTTCAGTTTTAGGAGTTCTTTCAGAACCCTTTCTTCTGTGAAAGGACTGGAATCGCCCATCAAGCGTGCTTCTGTTAATTGGATTAGGCACCTCCCCATCCTCCTCTTTGTGAATACCGAGCTGAAATATTCGTTCAATATCCCTGCTTTTTCACTGTCCCTCTCTGGCCACCCACCATCCATTCTATTCAGCCTCACTATCCCTCCCTTTGTCTTTCTACACTCCCTGATGTACCTATAAAGGGTTTTATCCCCCTTCTTAACCGAGTTGGCTATCTTTTCCTCAGTTTGGACCTTTGCTATTCTGACTTCCCTCCCTGCTTCCTTCTGCCTTAATTGGTACAGCTCTCTGTCCTGCTCCTTCTGTGTTTCCTTATACTTTCTGAATGCTATCTTTTTCTCCCTGACTTTCCCCGCCACCTCTTTTGAGAACCATAGTGACTTTTTCTTTCATTTTGATTTGTTTATTTGCTTGACACAAAGGCTTGTTGCCTCTGTGATGGCAGTTTTGATGTTTCCCCATTGTTGCTCCACCCCTCCTTCTAGCCTGTTTGCTAATGCTTTTCTAAGGCACTCTCCCACCTTGCCAAAGTCAACCCTCCTGAAGTCCAGTACCCTCACTTTTGTATGGCTTGATTTTGTAGCCGAGTTTATCGTGAACCACACTGTTTGATGGTCACTTGTTCCCAGATGGCAACCCACTTCTAGATCTGAGATCTTCTCACTGTCCCCATTTGAGAGTATGAGGTCTAAGATTGCTCCCTCACGAGTGGGTTCCAAAACTAGCTGTCTGAGGCATGCCACCTGTAGGGCATTGAGAATGGCCCTGCCCTTGGATGTAGCTGCAGCAAATGTGCTCCAGTTAACTTCTGGCATATTCAGGTCCCCCATCAACAATATCCCCAATTTCTCTGCCATCCTAAGAATGCCTTCTATCATATCCTTGTCCATTCCCTCCTCAAAATGGGGGGTCGCCAGCTACCGTTACCGCGAGTCCGAGGACAGTGCATGCACCATCCCAGCAACACCCGGGGCAAGTATTGCGCTGGCCGCCCCACCGGTGCCTTCCCCCTCGGAGGAGAGGGACCCACCCGGCGAAGGGTTACATCCGGGGGTTACCCGGGTGGGCTGCAATATGTGGTGAAGAGGTGGCTGATCCGAGGCAGTGCGGCATGGAGGGCATAGGTAGCCTGAAGGAGAGGCCAGCCTGGAGCTGGGAGGGAGCAAAAAAAAAAAAACATTTTCTTTTCAAAAATGTTCATCTCAAGAAACAAATCCCAGTATTTCTGTTTTTGTAAGGAACAACTTAAGTTGTTCTTTTCTGCAGTTTATTTATTAATCATATTCCAAACATACAGCAAATACAGTACAGAGAACATTTAGAAGTAAAATGTAAACTGGGTATATTACTTAAGTTGTTCTGATTTGGTGTTAACATTTGGGAACTCATTACTTACCTAAGTGTTTCTGTCCTTCCTGGGCTCTCTGATGGTCTGGAAATGTTCCTTCGGTAGTAGGTGACACTTCAATACCTTATTGAAATGTGTCCCCAAGTCTGTTCTGCCATGGTATCCTCTGTGATGTAGTTCCTCACACAAATTCAACTAATACAAATCGGACAGACGTAAGTGCATTTTAACCTGCAGGGGTGAAAGGAGTGCTGGAGAATGCTGTCTGGATAAGAATCTTGGTACAGGTAGAACAAGAAAGGTTTTTGTAGTTCAGTCCCTACAATTAAAAGGGAATTTGCCACTTCTGAGAAAATGTTGCGAAACGTAGTATTTGGATGCAGTTTAGATGATTTTGCTTCTCACTGTTCTTCATCACCAAGCGTATTTGCACACTAGTGGTATCCTGGTTCCCTAAAGTTTCTCCACTTTTGTTATTTAATGCGTGACTGAAGTAATTAAACCTGTTTGTGTATTCACAGATTGTTGCTGAGACAACGGCATACCTCTCAACCTTTCGTCCCTGAAATGTGTGACACATGACCAAAATGTGTGACATATCATCAAACTTGGCACCGCAAGTTCAGAACACTATTGCTGTCAGTGCACTAATGATGATAATGTTTGTGGATAACAGAGCATAGTAGATAATTAGGAATTTCTGCTTTAAAGTCTCAGTGGAAAATGTGAAATATCCCCTTCTTCATGTGGGGCAGAGGATTTCTGATGGATAAAATGAGTGACGAACCTCGCAATGTGTGACAGTTGAGAGGTATGGACAACGGTTATGATTTAATGAGGAGTGTGACTTCGGTAGTGGATTAAACCGGCAGCAGTTCAACTGTAGGGGACAGGATCCAGTTCCCATGAAATGAGCAAAGTAATAACAAATACAAGGAAATAATGCAATGCCTTTAAGATGGAGCTATGCAAGTACCTTATCTCAACAAACAAATGCTCCTGTTTCAAACCCCCTTAGCCCCTTCCCTCAACACCAGCACTTACACTCAGTTTCTGTTTCCATCTCATTTAATCTCCTTCTCTTTTCTCTCAATTTTTCCACGTTCTATCCTGTTTAACCACCTTTCAGCACTGCGTCTTTCCCTCCTGCATCTCTGTTTTTTACTTTAATGTAAACCCATGTATGATTTGCTGATGTAATGTCTTGATGCATAGTCCTACTTTGTTTCACTGTTGAAATTGTTATCCCCAAATATATTTTTGTAAATTGTTATGTTTTGTTGTTGTATTGTACTGTATCCTTCCAGGTCATGCCTGAAAATAGTCATGGTTATGGCTAGTGCACCTACCCGGTGAACAAAAACTAAATACATAAAACAATGAATAAAAAAATAACTACAGAAAGGCAAATTCAATATCGGCTGAACTGTGTCTAAATATTTAGTTGTTTCAAAGTTTCCCCACAAACTGGCAAACTCCTGGATGGGGAACGTGTGCATGTTCAGTCCCGAACTAACAAGTAAAAGGTTGGCCAGCCAGCCCAACAGCACAGTGGCAGCACTACTGCTTGCGATGCTGGAGAGCCAGGTTCAAGAATGAGCCTGAGTCATTGAAGGGCTGATCGCGGGGATCGAGTGTTACTCTCCTTATCAGGGAGGGAGGGTTCCCAGTCTCATCTGAGATGCTGCCAGCTGGGTGATTGCAGGTGGCGGTGCATGTGAAGCTGGAAGTCAAGGAGGAGACAGGCCAGTAGAGCTGGATGCGCTGATGCACACTTGTGTGTGCACACTCTGTCAGTTTTAGCCAGTCGACATCCTGTGGGGGCAGAGGAACACAGAATGGAGGGAAACCCCAGCCGAGGCACAATAGCCTGGGCCCCTGCTCCACAGGCTCACACCGCCAACCTACGTACGCACCTCTGGACCAAGCAGGACCTCCGATAGGGCACGGCCCACCCCTCTATCAGCCAATCAATCAATATCTTTATTTATCCAGGCGGCACCATTGAGCAAGCTCATTTACAAGGTAGACCTGCGACATACACAGTAATACAGTTGAACATATAAATACAGCCATTGGAACAGGGTTTGGTAACAGTCTGCAGTAATACATATGCACAGAAAATGACAGAAGACATAGGTCAGCAAAACTGTCATAGAAGCAGTGCTTGTGCAGGCTTAGCGCATGGAATTGAGCAGTTCTACATGGTTTGGTTGTAATATCTGAGGGGAAGGGCAGGAGTGGGAGATTTATGCGGCATGTACTGTATAGTGCAGGGAGGGCAAGGAATCATAGTGTTCTTATGTACAGTAGGCTGTCAGTTGCAGTTGTATAGGAGTGGCAAGCGGTGTGCTGGCACAAGGATGAGACTTCCAGCTGATAATTGGCCATTTACCGTAATTGCGGCAATTGTGGCAGATATGAAGATGAAAGCCGCTAAGATCCTGTGCTCCGTGGGCTCGGGTTTGAGTGGTGGTACAGACTGGGGGTGAGAACCGTAGGAAGATTTGGACGCCTTCGGTCAAATTAGGGAGGAGATGCAGGGTTGGCATATAGAAGTGCTAAGTGTAGGGGTAAGAAGATAAACTAGGGACGAGTGAGGCAGTTGCAGGTTTCTGTTATGCCATTCTGGTATAAAGTTTTAAACGTGTCAGTGCTAACTGGGGACATCAGCTTTAATGCTTTCTGGAGTCTATTCCACAGCGAGGGGAGCGTGAAGCCTATAGCGGCTCTCCCAAAACGTGTGTGAGCCCTGGGTATATGCAGAGATCAGGGAGCAACTTCTTAGAACATCGCTTCCAGCAACGATAGGGGTCAGGCAGTCAGCAATGTACTGGTGGAGTTTGCCACTAATTGCTCTGAATGTCCAGAGCGCCGCATTCATGTTGCGCCTGTATTGTAGAGAGGTCCAACCCATAGCCGCATATAGTGAGCAGTGGTGGGTGATGAGGGGGAAGATCAGTGATGAAGCGTAGGGCTCTGTGGTAGTGTATCCAGTTTTCCAAAGTATGAAGCAGTGCAGTTGCTATATATGAAGTCCGCATAGTCAGTTAAGGAAAGAAACGTAGATTGGACTAGCTGCCTCTTCGCTTCTGTAGTTAGTAGCTGTCTTATCCTATGAAAAAGGCCAAGCCTTTGTCTTAATTTTTTCAGCAGGTCATCCAAGTGATCTGCAAAGCAAAGTTTGTGGTCTATCCAAACTCCCAAGTATTTGAATTTCATGACATACTCTAGGTTCTCACCTAGGATCGTGGAGCTGGGGGGGGGGTACCGGTCACTGCTGGGTAGGCCAGGTGGTTAACAGGGGAAAATATCATGGCTTTTGTTTTCTTGGCATTGAATAGCAGCTTTTTGCGGAGTAGTTGATGTTGCAGATGGTTAAAGTCTTTTTGTAAATCAGCGCATGCAGATTCGGGGTGTAGGGCGACTTAGGTAGAGCACTGTATCGTCTGCAAACAGGTGGCTGCTTGCCTCTTTGATGCCCACATCTATATTGTTGATATAGATGGCAAATAAAAGTGGTCCCAGGATGGATCCCTGGGGGACCCCTCTTTGTAACAATTTGGGGCCAGAGAGCTCGCCTTCAGCCTTGACTTGTTGCCGCCTGTCAGACAGATAATCACGAAACCAGTTCAGAGAGGTAGAATCTAGCCCTATCGATTCAAGTGAGGAGAGTAGCAGACTATGGTCAACCATGTCAAACACTTTACTTAGGTCAAGAAACACAGCACAGACAAACTTTTTGTACTCTAAATCTTGTTGCCAATCATTTATTACCTTGGCTAATGCCGAAATTGTGCTATGATTGGCTCTGAAGCCAGATTGTAGGGGGTTTAAAAGTTTTGTACTATCAATAAAGGATCTCAGTTGGATATTCACAATTTTTTCCAAAAGTTGCGAAAGAATAGGGAGAAGAGAGATCGTCCTATAGTTATTTAGGTCACAGAGGTCTCCAGATTTAAATAACGGGATACTATGTGCAGTTTTCCATATTTGGGGGAGGGTTCCTTGTGATAGGGACAGGTTAAATAAATGAGTAATAGGAGTAGCTAGTACATGATATGCTATCTTTAGAAAGTAGGGATCGAATGTGTCCGTGCCAGCGCTTTTTGTAGTGTCCAAGTGGAGAAGCAGGTCTTCCACTTCTTTGAGGGAGACAGGGGAGAAGGAAAAAGGCAAGCTCATAGGGCTAGAGGTTGGGAGTTGTACATCAAGCTGAGAGTGCAAGTTGCATGCAGGCGAGTTATGGAATGCTAAGCCTGCTGTGGCGAAGTGAGTTAAATGCTTGCAGGATCTCTTTTTTATAATTAATTGTTGCATTGCCTGCAATAATTTTTGAAGGGAGCGTATTTTGCGATGTACACCCAGACAGTTCTTTCAGTGTAGCCCAGAATTTAGAGGGGTAATTGGATACAGTGTCCAGTTCTGTTCGATAGAAGCTAGCTTTGGTCTCTCTAATCATCTTGGTACAGCGATTCCTGGCTGCTCTGAATAGGCACCATTCTTTATCTTTTTGGGATTTGCGAGCCGTTTTCCAGAGCTTATCCCTGGACAATAGTGCAGCCTTGAGTTCCACGGTGAACCAACAACATTTTCTAGCTTTTAGACATATTTTTGTTAGTGGTGCATGTAAGTTCAAGGCATTTGCTATAATTTTGTGGAGAGTGGCATATGCTGTTTCTACTGTTTTTGCCAGGTAAAAACTCTGCCACAATGGGGAGGTTTTCAGGTCATGGATATACGCCCTTGGGTCGAAGGACCTTTTGAACCTTTTGGTGGAGAATTTAGATGTGCTGTCATTTTAGAGGCTGCCCATGCTCCAGCGACTAGGCGATGGTCGCTAACATCAGCATCAAAAATTCCCACATGGGAGAAGGAGTAGGGTTTATTTACTAGTATGACATCCAGAAGTGTGCTTTTAGAAGGGTTTTTCTTGTTCATGCGGGTGGGCTCATCAATAAGTAGAGTGAATCTATGGGAATCGTGGCAGGATTTAAGGGGGAGTGCGGCTTCAGACAGCCAGTCATAGTTGAGGTCCCCTAGTATAATTGTTTCCAAAGGGCTGGTGTCCATGATGGATGTGAGGTAGGACAGGAGCTGCGTACTAGTGGATGAAGGTCTGTAACATCCTATGACTCGGAGGGCCAATGACGAAGACAGTTCTATTTTAATAGCCAGACACTCAAATCCAATTGCCATTGAGATGGAGTCAAGGGTAACGACCACAAACTTGTCTTTGACATAAATGGTGACCCCACCACCTCTAGTCTGTCTGTCTGCTCTAAATAACAGGTAGTTGGGTATGTTAACCTCCCTATCCGGCGTAGATGGTCAAAGCCAGGATTCTGAAATCACATGCACATCTGGCTCCGTGTGGATGATCCATGCGTGAATTAAAGTGATTTTTTTTCAGGAGGCTACACACGCTGATGTGCATGAAGCTGATTCTTTTGAGCTCTGCAGGTGAGGAAAGGGTATTCATAGGGCCAGGGTTGAGCTCAACATTGCCCGAACAAAGTAGGAGGAAGAGTATAAGTTTCCTCAAGGTGGCAAGTAAGAGACTGGGTGCTCGAGTCCTTTTCTGGCTAGACATGTAGAAGGTGTTTAGAGTGCCAGGATTTGCATTTTAGACTATGCAGGCCCAGGGACACATAGGCTAGCACTCTAGCCGAATGATACCAAGAGGTGTATTTGATAGATGGATGGAGTAACATGGTTAGCGTGGGGAACAGCACGCTGGTTACACTTTGAGTTGGATATTCCGCTTGGAGTAAGTGACAAGGTGTAGGTGCAGCGCATGAGTTATGCAAAGACTGGATGAATATACAGTCATGGGGTGATGGATACGATGCATCCCGTGGGTCAGATTTGTCCAGGGTATAGCCTATGAAGGGCAAAGTGCATAGGGAGGTAAGGAGGGCGAGCTGCCACATGCATGCCATTGTTGTATTAGTGTAGCCGAGGAAATATCTATATTGGAGCAGATGACTAAGCAGCTGCTGAGGGAAAAAATTTGACCTAGCGTGCCGTAATTAAGGTGATGCTGGCTAGGGGGTCTTAGGAGAGCTTGTGAGGAATAGCAAGGAGTTTTGTTTGGGGCAGTGATTGCGCTCTGGTCTCGCAGCCTAAGTTTATCAATTTGATTTTATATAGGTAAGTGTTCGTTTAAGGCATTGAGTGAGAAAGCAAGGGATACGTCAAGGGCAGCAGTGGGCGGTGCTAGAAGGTCTATATAGTTATGGACAGAGATGGGGATGGGTGGGCGGGTGAAATTTTGCAGCTTTGCCATACCTTTCTGCCAACGAGTCCTAGTAAGTGGTCTCGGCGGCTATTAGGAAGTGTTGGCCCACCTGTACAATGTAGGTCTCGCGGGAGGTGGCTGAGCTGGAATCCCTGGAGGTCTACAGCCTCTGCCAGCGGAGTCCGAGTAAGTGGTCTCGGGTGGTGGCTTCGGGAGCACCGGTGGCCGCGGTTCTCCTGGAGGTGGCTGAGCTGGAATCCCTGGAGGGTTCACGGCTCTCTGCCAGCGGAGTCCAAGTAAGTGGTCGACCCCACCCAGAAGGGTAAGTCAGTGAAGAACAAGGAAGCAGAGGTGAGGCAGGTGGCATGGCTGGGGGCAGGGACAGAGAAGGTTGATGAGGGTAGACTAGGAGCTGGGAGTACAAAAGAAAAATTATAAAAGGCATCCAGCTGCTGTAAGCAATAAATGAAAATTACATGCTCACTGTAATTCTTGATCTTCTAACAATACCTTCACCATTGTCTCCCATTAGTGGGTCTGAGCCAGTGGTGTTAGGATCCCATGGGAGCCAGAAAATTTCAGAGAGCTGGCGCTGAGGTAAGCAGCATGAATGAGTAACTCCGCAAGACTGAGCTTGCGGGCACAGGCTTACCTTGGCATCAGCTCTCAATCATGTCAGCACTTTTTTCACTGAGATGTGGCATAATCTGACAGATACCCAAGCACTTTAACCTAAGGGCATAAGATAGCTCTAGTGGCCCATGTAAGAACAGATGCCAAACCAGTAACACAGTGTCTTCACAGCCCAAGCCAAACATAAAGGGATGAAGACCATCACAATATACTGGAGTGAGTCTGAGGGCTGGCGTGTGAATGAATGGTGAAAATATTACTAAAAGATCAAGAATTACTCAGTATGTAATTTTCATATCTTCCAGGAGTCGGTCTTCACCATTGACTTCCACTACTGTGTTAGAGTACCAAGTTCAGATAAAGTCCCACAGACTAGGGTGGCAGGAGCTGACGGCTCACTCTGGATTATAATCCATTCAGGATTGTCCTGTTGAAAGTGGCATGCTGCCTGGCATGGAGATCCAGGGCACAGTGCTTCGTAAACGTGTGCACTGTGCTCCAAGTTACAGCTCTGCAAATATCTCCAACAGATACAGAGTGGATCTCTGCCAGGGACATGGCCACCACTCTGGTGGAGAGGGCACGCACCTGGCCCTCCAGCTTGACCTGGGCCGTGGAATAGCAATGGTGCAAGCAGTTCACAATCCAAGCAGAAATGCACTTGATTGTAATAGTCTGTCCCTTCTGATTAGGTTCAAAGGAGACAAAGAGCTGTTTGAACTGTCTGAAGTCCTTGGTTCTGTCCAGATAGAACTTAAGGACTCTCTTAACATCCAGAGAGTGGAGCGTCTACTCTCTTTCATTCTGGAAGTTGGCAAAGTAGGTAGGCAGCACCACTGGGTGGTTAAAATGGAAGTCTGACACCCCTTTCAGTAGAAACTCGGGGTGTGTACAGAAAACTACCTTGTCCTTATGGAAAACAGTATATGGAAGATCTGTGACCAAAGCATGGCTTTCATAGACTCTGCAAGTAGAGGTCATGATAGCCACCAGAAATGCTGCTTTCCAAGTTAGAAACTACAAGTCACATGTCACAAGGGGCTCAAAAGGCTTGCAAACGAGCATATCCAGCTCAAGGTTGATATCCCAGGTAGTTATCAGCTTTCTGATGGAAGACCTTGTGTGCAGTTTACATAACCACGTGAACGCCGGCCCGGTGGTGCTGAGGACTGAGGCAATGGATGCCTTCCCTTGCACTACCTTTGGTCATCGGAGTGCCGACATGGGGAGGGAAGGGGGGAGCAGGGTTGAGTGGCCTCGCGGCTGCTCTCCTCTCCCTGGAGGGAAGGTTGCCCGTCTGCAGTCCTGCCATCACCAGGTGAAGGGCTGGTGGTGGTGCAGGTGGCTATGGGAGACTGGTAGGATGGGGCATCCCGCAGTGCGTGACGTGCGTGTGCCTCCACATGCACACGCTCCGCCAAGGATGTGAAGGCAGGGTAGAAAACGGGGGGTGGGGTGGGGAATAAACATAATTGAAAAAAAAAAAAAACTTCTTGAACAGTGGCAGCTGTGCCAGGTAGAAGGAACTGACAGGCTTATAAGTATGCAGATATAGCACACAGGTGGGTCTTACTGCAGAATACTGGAGATCAGCATCAGAAAGTTCCAGTAAGTACTCCAGAACCTTGTCAGGTGGGCACCCGAAGGGGTCCATACGAGTTTTGGAGTACCAGATGGAAAATCTTTTCAATTTGGCTGTATATGTCTTTCAAACAACATGAAGTCTTGCTATATTATGACATATGCAGTGAGTCCCAACCTTCGAACTGCTCCGGAGGTGAAAGAGTTAACTTTCCATGCCAGGCTTGGAACCTTGAGCGCGAGCTTGGTTGAAAACTCTGTCTGTTGTTGCTCAAACTCAGACTGTCAGATTCTTTACTCCGCCTCACTGAACAGTCGCTCCGGACATTATTCCTGCTGCTCGGTTCGTTTGTCGGTTAAAAAGTTTTATTTTTCGGTTTCTTGACCGAAATTAAACCGCAATCGGTCGGTTCAAGCTCTGTCTGTGGTATTGTAAGTAATAGATAGGCTTACATTTATTTTCTTCTGTGTGGAACTTGTAAACGTCTTTTTCGGTTCGGTTTGAACCGATCAGGTTGTTTTAAAATACTTTCTAGTCCTTTAGAGTGCGGTTCCCAGTTCTTATCGGTTCTAAAAAAACCGGATTTCATTATGTTTTTTTTCCACGACCCGTGACACGGTTGGGAACCGATAAGAGAGTCTTGTTTACGGATTGCCACTAACGGGCAAGTTTTGGTTAGGCTGGCACTATGTCTGAGAAACCCAAAAGAAAAACCGGGCCCACTGGGTTTTAGCACTGTGGTCTCTGTGGGGAAGCCTTTGCTAAGGCTGACCCACACACCACCTGTGTATATTGTCTGGGGTTTGACCACCTCAATGCAGACTGCCAGATTTGTAAGAATTTCCCTGCTGCCACCATAGAAAAGAGAGTTGGTAGGCTCAGGGAAAGGGAGGCCAAAAAGTCCGCTGACCCGGATGGCCAGCTCAGTTCGGTCCCAACCGAACCGGAGGGAGTGCCCTCTGACCAGGGCGATACTTCCTCAGGCAAACGTAGAGCCAGCTCTGAGGAGCCGGTTCCAACTAAAAGGACTAGGAAGTCAGCTAGTGGGGAACCAAAATTTCCTTCTCCAACCACTGATGAAATAGCTAAAGCAATTCAAATTGTCCAGTCACTTTCCCCGGTTCCGACCGAACCGACACCATCAGGGAAGTGTTCGGTTCAGCCGGTTCCACCGGTTCAAGATTATGATTTTGAGGATTTTTATGAACCGGAGGAGGGGGAAGAGAAGTATGAGGAGAGTGAATGTGGCTTTGAAAGTATGGATGTGCCCATTGAACCGGACATCTCTCCAGACAGACGGTCAGGGGTTTCTCCCCCCAGGTTATCCGAGTCCCCTTCTCATTTTATGTTCTATAAGAAAGTTGCTGAAACTCTCCAGCTCCCTGTTGAGGAAGCTGTTGATGACCAAGAGGAGCCTGACTATGTAGAAATGATGGATATTCCAGAGTCTAGGAGACTGTCTTTTCCTTTGCATAAATCTTTTCGGAAACAGACAGTAAAAATTCTAAAAACTCCTCACACTATACCTCCTGTTGATAAAAGGATGGACAAGAGGTACACGTTATCAGGCTCCGATACGGAGTTCCTCACACAGCAATGCAGCCATGTGGGGGTTGTGCAGGCTGCAGCCTGTGACAAGGCAAATGTTCCTCTAGCTTCCCACCCCCCTGAAAAGGACTCCAGGAGGATTGATGCCATGGCAAAGAAACAGTACATGGCAGCATCTTTGGGACTCAGACAGGCAAATTATATGGCTTATGCTGCTAGATATCAGAAATCCAGATGGGATACTGTGCTGGCCCTGGCAAACAGGTCCCTGACCAGCTTGCCAGGAGCTGGAACAGTTGGCTGCGGATGGTATTGAGGCATCCAAGGTGCAATTTCATGCTGCAGTAGACTCTAATGATGTGTCATCAAGGGTCATGGCTACATCTGTGGCACTGCAGAATGGCTTGGCTCAGATGTATTACCTCGTCACAGGATACCCAGTCTAAGGCCATGGATTTTCCTGTTGTGGGAATTCTCTGTTTGGGGAGCAGACAGAGAATTACATGAAGAAAATGGATGAATATAGGACTACCTATAGGAGTGCACAGGCCAAGGAAAGGCAGGCCACTCCTCAAAGGCAGCATCCCAGGGCAGGGCAGGTCTTTTCATAGGCCTTTTTACCAAGTCCAGGCCTCCTCTTCTGCTTATGCCCAGAGGGGGTTCTTTAGAGGGAGAGGCAGACGGAGTACAAGCAAGCCTGCTTCCACCCCTCAGCCCAAAGCCCCTGCCAAGCAGGCACCCTGATGGGGTGCCCGGGGCCGATTCTCTACTACCTGTAGGGGGCAGGCTGGCTTACTTTGTCCAGGACTGGAAGTCTTTAACATCAAAGTGGGTCCTGGAAGTAGTAAGCCAGGGACTGGTTCTCAGCTTCAGAAAATTTCCAAAGATGAGAACCAGATCCTTTCCACCTGCAAATCCATCAGAGGCATTTACCCTAGAAACAGAAGTTTCTACCCTCCTGGCTCTCAGTGCTGTGGAAAGGGTTCCACCCCTACGACAGGGCAAAGGGTTGTACTCCAGGTACTTCCTTACCCCAAAAAAGACAGGAGAATGGCGGCCCATCCTGGACCTCAGATAGCTAAACAAACACCTTTTAAAACCAAAATTCAAAATGGTGACTCTGGGAATTATTTTACCTTCTCTAAGGCCAGGGGACTGACTAGCGTCCCTGGGCCTCAAGGATGCCTACTTCCATGTTCTCATCAGAAGCTCCCATCGAAAGTACCTCAGATTCGAACTGCCCTCAAGCCATTACCAGTTCAGAGCAATGCCCTTCGGCCTCACCTCTGCCCCGAGGGTATTCACAAAATGCCTGGTGGTAGCAGTTGCCCACTTAAGAAGGCAAAAGATTGCCATCTTTCCTTACCTGGACGACTGGCTCATAGTAGGCCAGTCTCCACAACAAGTCAAACTTCACTTTCAGGTAACTCAGGAACTGCTCACATCTCTAGGTTTCCTTCTCAATCTTCAGAAGTCAGTTCTAGAGCCCGTCCAGCTCCTCACCTTCATAGGTGCAGAACTGAACACAAAAGAGGCCAGAGCCTTCTTCCCTCTGGAAAGAGCAAGGACCCTGGTCTCTCTGGCCTCCTCTTTCACCCTGCAAGTCTCTCAACCAGCAAGGCATTTTCTGCAGCTCCTGGGGCATATGGCTGCTTCTACAGCAGTGGTGCAGGGAGCAAGATTTCAGATGAGGGACGTCCAGTTCCATTTGAGAGCCTTTTGGTCTCAAAGGAGAGACCTTTAACCAAATTGATCCCAGTGACTCAACCCTGATCCAAGCCCTTCAGTGGCGGCGGGACCAGAGCAATTTGAGACAGGGTTCCTTCACCCTCAGTCTCACTCCTTAATCCTTACTACAGATGCATCCTCTTGGGGTGGGGAGCTCACATGGCGATCTCACTACCCAGGGATTGTGGTCCCCACAGGAATCTCTGCTCCACATCAATCTGTTGGAACTGAGAGCAGTTTTTCTAGCACTTCAAGTTTTTCCACATCTGTTCAGAACAAAGTCGTACAGGTCAGAACAGACAACACCACTACAATGTGGTACATCAACAAGCAAGAGGCACTCGGTCCACGGCCTTGTGCAATCAAGCAATGAAGTTGTGGTCCTGGCTTATTCCTGAACACCTCCCTTATGGCAGTTCACCTCCCAGGCAAGGACAATGTCCTGGCAGATGCTCTCAGCAGGATTTCCCAGGCCATCACGAATGGTCACTGGATCCCTAGTACTGGAGGTTGTATTTGCCAGATGGGGCACTCCTCAGATAGATCTTTTTGCAGCCCCAGACAATCACCAACTTCCCCTTTTTTGCTGCAGGCCCCCAGTGTTGGGCTCACTCCCCCTGGATGCCTTAGCCCTCCGTTGGGAAGGGAAGTTCCTCTATGCCTTCCCTCCCTTCCCTCTCCTGTTCAAAGTGCTAGTCAAAATCAGATCCCAGTCCTGCAAAGTCATTCTGATAGCTCCGGATTGGGCCAGACAACCCTGGTATCCTCTCCTACTGTCCTTAGCAGTCCATCCTCCCCTGTGCCTTCCCAGGAATCACAATCTGTTAACCTGTGCCCAGGGACGGGTTTGGTATCCGAATCTCAAATCTCTCAATCTCAAGGCTTGGTTCTTGAAGAGTTAGAGTTTGCTGATTTACACCTTTCCCAAGGTGTAATGGATATATTGAAGGCCTCAAGGAAGCCTTCCACCAGGGCTACTTACAATTCCAAATGGAAGAGATTTTCCATATGGTGCTGTGGCAAGCATATTCCCCCAGAATCTGCTGACTTGCCCACAATCTTGGATTATTTGGTGCATTTGAATTCTTTGGGGCTGAGACCAGCTACCCTAAAAGTGCACCTGGCAGCCGTGTCTGCTTTCTTATCAGCAGGTAAACCCTCTTCTTTTTCAGCTCACCCTGTATTTTCCAAGTTTTTCAAGGGGTTGCTTCATTAACCCTCCATTCAGGGACCCTGCCCTTGGATCTTAATATTTGCATTGCCCAGCTTATGCAACCCCTTTTGAGCCTTTGTCTTCAGCAGAGCTCAAGTACTGACTTGGAAAACTGTGTTTTGGTAGCCATCACTTCTGCCAGGTGCATATGAGTTGTGCACTGTCAGTGAGCCTGATTTTATCTCCTTTCACAGAGATAAGGTGGTCCTCAGGACTAACAGAAAGATTTTGCCTAAGGTGGTTTCAGACTTCCACCTTAATCAATCTATGTCCTTCCTGTGTACTTCACTGACCATTCCTCCTCTGGCGAGAGGAGATTGCACAGTTTAGATGTCAAAAGAGCCCTTAGTTACTACATAGAACGTACCAAGGGTCACAGGTTTGACTCCCTCCAATTGTTCCTCACTTATGGTGAGGTTGGTAAAGGGAAACCTGCCACTAAACGATCCATTGCCAGGTGGATTGTCTCTTGTATCCAATTTTGCTATGAAAAACTGGGTAAGGTTCCTCCCTCAGGCCTGAGGGCTCACTCTACCAGAAGTACAGCTGCGTCTCTGGCTGCTGCCAGGGACATCCCTATCCTAGAGATATGTCAAGCAGCTACCTGGAAAACAGTTCACACTTTTACTAAGCATTACTCCCTGGACATCCAGGCTAGGAGTGATGCTCGGTTTGGCACAGCTGTGCTTCAGAGCCTATTTCCTAAGTAGGTTCTGTCCTTCCTCCATGGAGGTACTGCTGTGTAATCTGCATATGTCATAATATAGCAAGACTTCATGTTGTTTGAAGAAAAAAATTACTCATCTTAGTAACGTTGTTTCTTCTAATGGAGTCTTGCTATATTATGACCCCCCCCCCAGCCTGCCCCTCTCAGAACCTCTACTTTTGGGAGGTGGATGGGCAGTGCAATGTTGACACTTCGTAGATGCCCACTTTATTTTCACCCTTTATTAGGGTGCTTGGGTGTTATGTTTTAATTTTTCTTTCTTGATTCCTCTGACTTGAGTCTTTGTTTTGGGATCAAGAACAAAAATGTGTTTTGTAGTTAGTAGCCAGTGGGCTAGGGTAGGTTTACGGCTTCCACACAGAACCTTAGTGAGTTTTGCTCGGAAGATCTGACAGTTTGAGTTTGAGCAACAACAGACAGAGTTTTCAACCGAGCTCGCACTCAAGGTTCCATGCCTGGCATGGAAAGTTAACTCTTTCACCTCCGGAGCAGTTCGAAGGTTGGGACTCACTGCATATGTCATAATATAGCAAGACTCCATTAGAAGAAACAACATTACTAAGGTGAGTAATTTTTTCTTCTAGTGGAAGGCTTATGAGCAACCAAGAGTATTTCAGAGACCTTCTGAGATACCTTGTACCTGTTCACTTCTGTATTTTCAGGAGCCAGGCCTAAAGAGGAAGGTAGTGCAGGTTGGGATGGGCCAAGTGACCCTGAGTTAGCAAGTTCTTCCTGAGTGGAAGAATCCTTGGTTTGCTGGCTGAAAGTCTGCTTCACAGAGGAAGCCACATCTTATGAGGCCAGCAGGAGGCCACCAGTATCATCTTGCCCCCTTACTCCTCCAATTTGAGCAATAGCCTATGCACAAGAGAGCTAGGAGGGGAATGCATACAGAAACAGATTTTGCCATTGTAGTCTGAGTGCATCCTAACAGAAAATGCCATGTCCAGGTCCACATTTGGGTACCCTACTTAACATAGAAATTGATGGAAGATAAGGACCACTAGGCCCATCTACTCTGCCCATTTTCCCTGCCTACCATAAAAGCCGCAGACCCTACTTGATCTCTGGCTTTACCTCCTTGTTCCTGTTGCTGTGGTTACCCTTATGCCTGTCCCATACATGCTTGACACCCCCCACTGTGTTTGCCCGCACCACCTCCGCTGGGAGTCTATTCCATGCATCCACCACCCTTTCTGTGAAGAAATACTTCCTTATGCTACCCCTTGGTCTACCCCTTCCAACCTCATGTCATGCCCCCTTGTTCCTGGACATCTCCTTTTCTGAAAGATGCTACCCTCTGGTACCCTGTTTACGCCTTTTAGATATTTGAAGGTTACTATCCTATCTCCCCTGACTCTTCTCTCCTCCAGGGTATACATATTGAGGTCTCCCAGTCTCTCCTCATATGGCTTTTGGTGCAGGCCCTGCACCATCTTTGCTGCCCTTCCTTGAACTGCCTCCGCCCTGTCTACGTCCCTACGGAAATGCGGCCCCCAGAACTAGACACCATATTCCAAATGAGGCCTCACCAATGATCTGTACAGTGGCATCACCACCTCCTTGCTTCTGCTGGTGATTCATCTCCCTACGCATGCCAGCATCCCACTGGCTTTCCCCACAGCCTTGACACATTGTTTGTCCACCTTTAAGTTATCAGATATGATTACCCCCAAATCCTTTTCCCATTTGGTGACCATCAGTCCCCCAATCATGTAATCCTCCCCTGGGTTCTTGCACCCCAAATGCATGATTTTGCACGTTTTCACATTAAATCTCAGCTGCCACAATCTGGACCACTCCTCCAGTTTATCTAGGTCCCTCATTTGTTCCACCCCTCCCGGAGTGTCCGCCGTATCTTATATTTTTTATTGTGCAACTTTAACTTGGACGTTGATTCGTGAGAGGTAATAAAACAGGACTTTTTTGGTTACAGAGTCAGACAGTTAAATCCTTATTATAATTATAAGAGGCTGAGCCAAAAACCAAACAGCACCACAGTACTTGACTCAAGCCCCTGTAGAATCTGGCACACACAGACACTGCTGCTGCCTTGTGACAGTCACAGTCACCAAATGATCGGCTCGATGGTAATGCATGCTGCGTCTCCTTCCTTTACTTCCCCGTACTGTCTCAGGCCTAGGTCTGGTCCAGAGTATGTCTTTTTTGCCTGGAAAGGAGGGCTGCGTTGGGGAGATCTTTCTTCCTTTAGTTGCTTACTCATATTTTCAACTTCTGTCTGCCAGCAGGCAGTCACTGTTCGCCGCAAGTAACCAAGACTAAAGCAAACCCAGTTCCAAACTTCCAAACAAGTCAGGGGGCTTTTGAAATGTCTGTTGCTTGAACAGGACAAACCAGCCAAAAGCCACCACACCTGTTTGTAGCGCCACTCCCTTGTTTCAGCGCTTCCTCTTGTGCCCTTGTTGTTGTGCCTTGGGTACCAAGGTGAGGAAGTGACACAGCTAAAGCTAGGAAAGTCAGATTACCTGTTTGAATGGCTTGATTTCTTTTATCTTCTTTGCCTTCCCATCAACAAGCTACCCTTGGAGTATGCACTGGAATAAATGGTCCCATACTAAGGATGCAAGGATGTCTGATCTGATATCCGAACCGGCTGGCCAGTCAAGTTTTCTGACAAAATCCGACCTGATCAGATATTGGTCATTGCTACACATCAGATAGTGGCTGCTTTCTGAGAATTTATGAACAAGGTAAACAGCAGTGAAATTGATACAGACTACAGCAAGAAGGAAGCCAGGCACTAAGTGAGCTGCGCAAACCTGAGATACCTAAACTTCTTAAGCCATCTATAGAGCATTTGATCTTCAAGGCAAGAGCATGAAAGACAAATGTGTTTTTTTTTTTTGTTTGTTTTTGTTTTTTTTTATTCTCAATGAAGCCAAGAAATTGGGGGAATACGTGGGGTTTTAATTGCTGAGACACTTATTAATTGCCTTATAAGGGATGTTGCTGGCTGCTCTCGGTAAATGAGGCTAAACCTGTAGTAGGCTGTTAACCGCAGTGGTTCCACTAGGCAACTATGGTTCCCCACCAGGGGACATTAGCTACGTATTTGTCCCCTGGCATGTGGGAACGCCAGTCTTAAATATAGGAATTTCCTTGCAGACGCTAATTTTCTCCTCTTATGAGATTTACACTATAAATGGAAATGCTGATTATCTGACCCAAATAATATCCATCTCTCGCCAGACAGTGACTGCCAGATATCTGGATTCGATATCTGGCAGATTTTAGTTATCCATGCATCCCTACCCCATACATAGCTCTCAAAAGCCAGGGCGGGAGGGGACCTGGTCTGACAGCTGGCATGTGTGCTTTAACTGAAGGAAGCAAGTAAAGGGTTTTGAATTGATTTGTACTTCATTGTCTCGCTGTCCCCAACAGATGATCTCGGTGGCTGTAACTCCTGTTTGTCACCCACTCCTCAGAGGGGTGCCACTCCACAGCCAGTGGTGCCAAGGGGGGTGCCTGCCCCCCATTAGTTCCAACACTGCTGTTAGGGGGTAAGGGATGTCTTCATTTTTTAAGCAAAATCGGGGACTGCTTAGAGGTTGGGATGGTGAACATAACACATAGAAAGAACTGCATTGGGACACAGAGCTTGGACAGGTTGTAAAACAGCATTGGGACACAGAACTGGGATAGGTTTCGACAGCCGTGATAACAGCATCAGGACACAGAGCTCGGACAGATTGCAAAACTCTGGTAATAGCATCTGGACACAGCTGGGACAGATTGCAATAGTCCTGGGAACAGCTTTGGAGCACAGCACTACAACAGGTTACAACAGCCCTGGGAACAGCACTGTGGTGCGGAGCTGGGATAGGTACAACAGACGTAGGAACAGCACTGTGGTACAGAGCTGGGATAGGTTATAACAGCCCTGGGAACAGCATCAGGACATGGAACTGGGATAAGTTGCAACAGCACTTATAACAGCATCGGGGCACGGAACTAAGAAGGTACAAAAGCCCTGGGAACAGCACCGGGGCACGGAACTGAGGTGAGTTACAAAAGCCCTGGGAACAGCATCAGGGCACGGAACTGAGGTGAGTTACAAAAGCCCTGGGAACAGCATCGGGGCACGGAACTGAGATGAGTTACAAAAGCCCTGGGAACAGCATCGGGGCATGGAACTGAGAGAAAGTACAAAAGCCCTGGGAACAGCATCGGGGCAAGGAACTGAGGTGAGTTACAAAAGCCCTGGGAACAGCATTGGGGCAAGGAACTGAGGTGAGTTACAAAAGCCCTGGGAACAGCACCAGGGCATGGAACTGAGATGAGTTACAAAAGCCCTGGGAACAGCATCAGGGCACAGAACTGAGGTGAGTTACAAAAGCCCTGGGAACAGTATTGGGGCATAGAACTGAGATAAGGTACAAAAGCCCTGGGAACAGCATCGGGGCACGGAACTGAGGTGAGTTACAAAAGCCCTGGGAACAGTATCGGGGCACGGAACTGAGGTGAGTTACAAAAGCCCTGGGAACAGCATCGGGGCACGGAACTGAGGTGAGTTACAAAAGCCCTGGGAACAGCATCAGGGCACGGAACTGAGATGAGTTACAAAAGCCCTGGGAACAGCATCAGGGCACGGAACTGAGGTGAGTTACAAAAGCCCTGGGAACAGCATCAGGGCACAGAACTGCAGGGTTCATTCTGAAATTTTTTTTGAAGTGGGATAATGTCCCACAGGTCCCAGAAAACAGGACAAACTGAGAAAATCAGGGGACATGTCTCGAAATGATGGGGACAAACAGTAAATTTATTTTTGTGTGTGTGTTGGATCGTAAGTTATTTAACCTTTTTTAAACATCTTAAAGAGTATTTCCTGCTTATTTGTATGTCTGCTGGTGTTTCCCAAACATTATGTACAACACTGCAGACATGCTGAGGCAGTTGTGAGAAGCAATGATGCAGACAGCTGTTCACGGCTTGAAGCCTGCTGCTCATGCTGTTTAAATTTACTGAATGACACTGCGTAGGGAGGTGATGCTGCTCTGATTAATAATAATCATGACTGCTGTTTCCAGATATTATACCAGTATGGCAGGCATTGATGAAGAATGTGAGCGATAGTTGTAGCTACTCTGATTAAGCCTGCTGTTTCCAAAAATTATACCTATGGCAATGATGGAGGTAATTTATTGAGGGTTTTAGCTACTCTGATTGAGCTTGCTGCTCATGCCAGGCCGTTTTACTGCTGCTTCACCCTATCGAATCAAAATGGCAGAAGCAACCTCGTCAGTTTTTGAATCTGTAGTTTGTGATATTTTGCCTTCACAGCATGGACACCCAAAATTGAGCATTGCTGGCTACCTTTATGTAAAAGAAAGAAGTCGGAACGACTTGTTTTATTGGTGTTGCCAAAGTCGTAAAGCTTTGGCATGTCACGGCTGTGCTTCGACCCTACTTGTAGGTGGACAACACCATCTTTGGTCAACCACAGAATGTAACTATGGCCCCAATGCCTGTGCTGCTTCCGTAGCCTCAGCAATTGCTGCGTTGAAGAAAAGAGCATTGACAACGCATGACACACCTGCACAACTTATCCAGAGTGAGACTGCAGGGTTGTGTACCGAAGTTTGTTGGAAATTGCCACCTAAGCACTCACTGAGGCAAGTTATTAAGCATGCAAGGCAAGTTAATATAGCCCCTGAACCTTGAACACCGGAGGAGGTTGCAATACTTCACGAATTCACGACAGTAAACGGGCAATCTTTCTTAGCTAGAGATGCAACTTGTGGCAACGAGAGGGTGTTGCTATTCACCACAAAAAAAAATGTTTTTTAAATTGATGTGTGCTGAGTACTGAATCATGGATGGAACGTTCAGAACGGTGCCACGCCTGTTCTGACAGCTTTATTCTATACATGCACCTGTTGGCAATACAGAGACATGCAGAGTACTGCCATTGGTGTATGCACTGATGTCTGCAAAATCTGAGGAGAGTTATGTGACAATGTTTCAGGGCCTGCAAGACGTGGCTGAGGAGTATGATTGCACGTTGTCCCCCAGTGTTGTTGTTACAGACTTCGAACGAGCTGCTATAAATGCCTGCAAGACTGAGTCCCCAGTGCTGCAAACAAGGGTTACCTTTTTCATCTAGGCCAAATTGTGTGACGAAAGATTCAGGGGTTCGGTCTTGCAACAATGTACAGATCAGACCCTGATTTCAGTTTAAAAATGTGTCAACTAGTGGCATTAGCTTTTCTACCTCCAGAATAAATTAACACTGTATACAAGGAAATAAAGCCAGAAATGCCTCCTGAGAATGCTCCTGTTCTAAAGTGGTTCGAGGAGAATTATATTTTGGGCAGGATTAGGCATAGAATGCGGAATAACATTGCAGTAAGAGCTGCCCCTTTATATCCTCCACAGTTCTGGTCCGTACATTCTCAAATGCAGTCAGGGATCCCGAGAACTCAAAACAAAGTAGAGGCATGGCACAGGAGGCTTGCAACACTGATTGGCACATCTCATGTTGGTATCCATAGGTTTGTTGAGGAATTGAGAAACGAACAAACTGTGACTGATACCACAATTGAAAAAATAAATCTTGGACTCCCTAAATCTCCCATAAAGAAACAATACACCAAAAGGGAGGAAAAAATTAGCAATGTTGTCGATGTTGACACACGACCACCAAAAGACTTTGTTTGTGGCATAGCACAGAATATGGTGCTGTAACAGTTTTTTGTGATTTTTTTTTTTAACGTTTTGATTTAATAAAGATTGGATTTTAATTTAATGAACGACAAACCTGACTTAGAAGCACAGAAACTGGTAAGTTTGCTCTTTTTAATTGTGCTGCTTATATATTCAATGCCATCTGATGTTATATTCAATGCTTTAAGTATGCCAATTATGCTACACCTATGCCATTTGTTGCCGTTTATGTTGCCGCTGTTTGCATTGTCCCATTTGACAGTCGAGCTCATCACACTGCATTTATATTATATGCCAGCTGATGTTTGAGTTGTGGTTATGTTGCCGCTGTTGCAGAAGCTTGACAGTATAATTTGTCAGTAAGTTTACTGTCACTCAGTTTGTATTGTCGGCAAGTAAATGATGGTTAATTTCACATTGGGAAGTTAGTACTCTGGCAATGGTACTGATCCCTAAGAGACCCGCTGCCTCACATGCACCAACTAACTTTTTAACTTGTAAACAGCCTTCTGTCCTCTTTTGCTCTCCAGTGCTGCAATGCAGTAACAAAATCAAACTCTTTTTGAGGAGGCCCCCTCAGAGTTTATCAAGATCAGGTAATCTACTCTGGTAGGTGAGAGTCTATTTCGTAGACTGGTTTTTATCAGGTTCTGGAAACTAGATCTCCTTTCACAATCCGCAGTGTGAATTGGAACTAGGAGAGCAAGACTAGTAAGCTTGATTAAGTTTGGGACGGTTTCATTATGGTTCTTGCTGATGAGCCCCCATAATACTTACATCACCCCTAGGGTAACCCTCCTGTAAAACCAATGTTTTAACTTTGTCCCACTCATCCATACAGTAGCTTGGTCAGTGTCCACAATTGATGGCATGTTACACACCTCGTCCCCAAATTTGTTCTCTTGTTCTTTGCCGTAATGCTGCGGAATTATTCCAGTTTCTCTGTTACCCATTCAGTGACGTTAGAAGGTGATAGAAATGACAATGGTCTCATTGCTAAAACACCAAATGTAAAGATGATGATGCTGTCATTTTCTGGGAACCTTGAAATCAAATTTTCAACAAGTTTTTCAACAAAGTTTCTTTTGATTGTGTCAGTGGTTAATCTTGCCTGTATAACGATTCATTTTGAATGTTAGTTTTCCATCATCCCCTGTTTTGAGGTCCTCCTGAAGCTTCTGCA
Source organism: Neoceratodus forsteri (assembly GCA_016271365.2). NCBI lineage: Eukaryota > Metazoa > Chordata > Ceratodontiformes > Ceratodontidae > Neoceratodus > Neoceratodus forsteri. Next base: position 56,658,919 of record JADMNL010000033.1, read on the forward strand.
GATGAGTTTGCTGGCCCACTCTCAAGAGATCTTCCCCATTTTTGTATTTTTTCTAAGGCTGACATGCAACGCTTTACTGTCACTTGCACAACTGCTATGTCAAGGTCCTTTTTTTGAAATGCTAAACATAGTTCATTGACCACTGGCAACACACCCATCATGTACATAATGCCACAAAATTTGCCTGCGACAATTTTTGGGCATACCATGCTGCTTTTGCATCTGTGCAGCTTGACATGTTTGTGATACGTGAATCTAGTGTTCTGTTCACAGTCTGTACTGCACTGTAAACCACAAGCCAGCGTACATCTTGAACCTCTTACTTTGAGTGAAGGTGTTTTAAGCATATCTTGGATATCTTTAAACTTGTCACATCTGTTTGAGCATGCCGTAACTCATTATTACCTGGGTGGCCATTTTGTGTCAGGTAAATAATGGATAGTTCAGACATAATACGAAGCTGTTGGAAGCAGTGAGCTAAAACAGTAAAAAAGGCCTGTCAACACCTCCTGATATTGTTTCAAGTTAGGTACAGCATCTGCAGCTTGCAAACTGACAAGTGCCAGTTGGTGGGCTATACAGTGATAGTTCAAAAGCATTGCATTGTACCGCAACAAGTGCCCTGTTACTCCCTCCCCAGTACTGGTCGTGACTTTAGCACCATCACTTCCTAGAGCCACGACTTTTGACATCTGTATGTTTTTTTCCTTTAAAAAGATTAGCAGACTTTCTGCAATATATTTGCCCATCCTGGATGTTATTTGAATGTTAGCAATGTAATGAGTGCTTGGTTGAAATGTCTCAACATCAGGCGCATGGACGTAGATGGTCAGTTTTGTATTCGTGGTGATGTCAGTGGTCTCATCAGCAAGGATACTAATGAATGGAGAGGTCTGCATTTTGTGATCAAGTGCTTTCTGTATAACCCACGCTAACGAATCTAGCATATCATTGGCCGTAGTTTCAGAGCTGTACGTTGTTTTCTGTCCACCCTGCATGGTGGATTTCGCCACATTCGGACATTGCAAATCCGACAAGTCTACAATTAAGGATTCAAGCTTGTGCATAGGAAGGTTTTCCTTGCACAACCAGTAGACGGCTTTTAGTCTAACAATTATGGCACTTTCATTCTCACATTGTGCTTTATTCACTGCTTGAACAAAGTCACCCTTCATGCCCTCTGTGACAACCACTGTTTTTATGATCTCCTGAATCAGCATACTTTTGCAGAGTACTTGTTTGGAAATTGTCCATGCCATTGGCAGTAAATGAATTGTTTTTACCATGCTTAATGCACAGTGAACAGGTAATTTTTATGTTTGCTTGCGCGCATGTGCAAGAAATATAGTGCCACCATACGACTTTTTGGAGGTGTGCTGTCTGCTCTGCCTATGCCCTGATCCATTTTGCAGGCGCGGCGACACCGCACCAATGAATGGCCAAGTTATCTATGACAGCAGTTCAGATGCAGTGTCATGCAGCTGAAAGAAAATCACCGCTGCAGTCAACGGTGGTAACTTGTAGGCAATTTGCATATTGACGGCAAGCGTCGGCTGTCACTGGCCACCTCTCAGTCCCCATGAAAGCCGACGGGGGTGCACAGTCCCCCTGTTGGCATGTCCCCTCCCCAGTTCATTTGCCAATGGGGTAGCCCAGTCCCCGTCGGTATAATGTCCCCCCCATTTGTTGTGTGCCGAGGGGGGGTGCCCAGTCCCCCTCAGCTCATGCGCCTCCCCCAAGCACACTGTATGGCTGACAGGGGGCTGAATCCCCCCTCTGCTTCAGCTCCCCTGCCAACAAACACCCAGGTGGCATGCTGGAAGCCCACCCCAGCGTGCCAAAAGCCTCTCATGTTGTTGCCGTTTTTTTTTTGTTTGTTTTTTTCCCTCTGTAAAAATAGAAAATGGTCCCTTGCTATCTCTGGTGCCCCCTTCCCTAATGCACACCCCACATCCCCACACACCCCTCACTCCATACTTACCTCTGGAGCCTGGCGTGACAATCTTTGGTGGACTGGGAACACGTTTGCACTCTTCAAAGCCGACTGGAACTGAAGAAATGCCGGTAAGCTGTATAATGGCATAAATGGGGGGGTTTAAACTTAGGTGGATATCTTGGCCATTTTTGCGAATTTTGGCACCAAATTTTCAGCATGGGGTTCTTGAACCCTATCTCATGAATTCAGTCACTGTCATGTCGTTATTCGTCTCGAAGATGATTTTAGGTCACTGAGCGGAATCACCTTTCGAATGATTAGCAAACAGTGCCACTGTTCATGAGGTGGCCTCCTAAAAAGCCTATGTTGCAAATTTGGTGAAATAATTCCAAAAAATTACTGTTACAAGCGTGCGTTGCGCAGTTTCCATGCACGCTCATAACTTCGTGAATTTGTAATATTTTCACTCCAGATTTTCAACATTGGCATTTTTTCACACCTCCTTATGAACAATACAACTGTCATTATTTCACATCCTGCCCAAAATGTGTTTTCGCATATCTGGCGTACAATGGCGTGGTCACTGTGGGAAATCAGTGTTCAGGATAGATTAAGAAAACCACAGACACACTGTTCATGAACGGAGATCACAAAATGCCTATGTTGAAAATTTGGTGAAATAATTCCACTAAATGACTGTTACGAGTGTGCGTTGCGCAGTTTCCACGTATGCTCATAACTTCAAGCATTTTTAACATTTTCACTCCAGATTTTCAGCACTGCCATCTCTTCACACCTTCCTATGAATGGTACAGCTGTCATTTTTCACATCCTGCCAAAACTGTATTTTTGCACATCTGGCGCAGAATGGTGCGGTCGCTCTGGGAAATCAATGTTCGGGACAGATTAACTGAATCACACCCACTGTTCATGAGCAGAGGTCCCAAATGCTTTCTTGAGGTGGGGGTCACAAAATGGCCATGTTGAAAATTTGTAGTGCAGATACAAACAATCCAGCTGTAGTTACACAGCCACTGTCTTCTGAAATTTCTTAAAGGGAAACACTGGAAAAGGCACAGCTTTACACAGGAGCTACAAAAATGCCTGATTAGTGCTTTCAGACAGTAAACATTTTTTTAAATTACCTTTAATTGCTTTTTAGTGATATAAACAGTGGCTTTCAACTTTCACTTTCTATTGCTGGCAGCCACCATTTTATGAGCAGCAGAGAGCTTCCTAGGCTCACTTTATGCTAATATGTCCTGCCAACCAATAGCAGAGGTCAAACAGACATATTAGTGTACAGTGAGCCCAGGGATCTCACTGCTGCTCATAAGATGGCTGCTGCCAGCAACAGAAAGTGGAAGTTGTGGGTAGCTGTTCTAAATCATTAGATAAAGTTGTCACTGTCTGAAAGCACTAATTGAGTGTTTCTGCATTGTCTGAGGAAAGCTTTGTCTTTTCCATTGTTTTACTTTAAAGAGATTCACCAATCAGATGTCATGCAACTGAAATGTAAGGTGCCTTACCACCACAGGAGTCTGGAATTGTGAACATTTCCCAATATAATTAATTTGGAAAGAACTGTATCCCTCATAAAATTGTTGAAACAGGGTCCCGTGGACTTCCCTGTTATAAGTGCCGCCCTCGCTCCACGCTCACTAACGTTATGGCAAGATGCCAGTGAGAGTGCAGGGGTGCACACCATTGTAATCAGTAGGTGGTATATTTTCTATCCATTTTATATATTATCATGGGCACTTTATAGTGAAATGTGGGCACCTGTCGACTAACAAGCCCCTTATTAGTCAACCAGTACTCATGTTTCATTACAAAGTGCCCATGATAATATATAAAATGGCTAGAAAAGATGCCACCCGTTGGTTGTAATGGAGCGTGCCCCCACACTCTCACTGGCATCTCGTTATAACATTAGTGAGCGCGAGGGTGGCACTTATAACAGGGAAGTCTGTGGGACCCTGTTTCAACAATTTTACGAGGGATACAGTTTTTTTCCAAATGAATTATATTGGGAAATGTTCACAATTCCGAACTCCTGTGGCAGTAGGGCACTTGTATTTCAGGTGCAGGGTTATTTTTATGCATATTGGTGAATCTCTTTAAAGGCTACCTAAACAGAATTCTAAGGGGTACACTGTTCGATAATCCCTCTCGTGGAAGCATAGCAGTCGGGAAGAGGTTTTGTACAATGTAAAGCATTACCTTGAATTCTGCCGTGTAATGTTTTAGGCATCTTTTTTCTAAATGCCGACACCAGGAAACATTTTTTCAAACAACATGAAGTCTTGCTATATTATGACAATTGCAGTTTGTCCCACAATTAGAACTGCTCCGGAGGTGAAAGGGTTAACTACCATTCTAAGAATGGAGTTTGGAGCGCGAGCTCGGTTAGAGAAGCTCTGTCTGGATAATTTCAAACTGAAACTGTCAGATTCTTTACTCCGCCTCACTGAACAGTCGCTCCGGAGATTTCTCCTGCTGCTCGGTTCATTTGTCGGTTTAAACAGTATTTTCTCAGTTAAAATTAACCGCGACTATTATTATTTTAACCGCAAATCGATCGGTTCAAGCTCTGTCTGTGGTATTGTAAGTATAGACAGGTTTTTACTTCTGTGTGGAACTTGTAAATGTTTATCAGTTCGGTTCGAACTGATCAGGTTGGTTAAAACTTTAAAGTATAAACATTTTAAAGCTTTTAGAGTGCAGTTCCTGGTTCTTATCGGTTCTAAAAAAAACGGATTTCATTACGGTTTTTTCCACGACCCGTGACACGATTGGAAACCGATAAGGGTGTCTTGCCTGGCACTGCCGTTAAAAGGGCAAGTTTGTTGGTTAGGCTGGCATCATGTCTGAGAAACCCAAAAGAAAAACTGGGCCCACTGGGTTTCAACACTGTAGTGTCTGTGGGGAAGCCTTTGCCAAGGCTGACCCACACACTACATGTGTTTATTGTCTGGGGTTTGACCACCTCAATTCAGACTGCCAGATTTGTAAGAATTTCCTGCAGCCACCCTGATAAGAGAGTGGGCAGGCTCAGGAACGAGAGGTCAAAAGTCCGCTGACCCGATAGCCCGGTTCGGTGCCAACCGAACCGAGGGAGTGCCTCTGACCAGGGCAGACTTCCTCGGCAATGTAGAGCTGGCTTTGAAGAGCCAGTTCCAGCAAAGAAAATTAAAAATCAGCAGGTATGGAGTCCAAAATTCCTTCTCCAACTGCTGCAGAAATAGCAAAGCTATACAAATTGTACAGTCACTTTCTCGAGTTCTCCGAACCGCCACTGTCTGGTAGGAGGTCGGTTCGGTCGGTTCCACCGGTTCAAGAATATGATATTGGAGATTTTTATGAATCAGAGGAGGGGGAGGAGGATTATGAACAGTGTGAATGTGACTTTGAGAGTCTGGATGTGCCCATTGAACCGGACATCTCCCCAGACAGACCTTTAGAATCTCCCCCTATGCTTTCTGAGTCCCCTTCTCATTTTTTGTTTTATAAAAAGGTTGCTGAAACCCTCCAGCTCCCATTAGAGGAAGCTGTCGATGAGCAAGAGGAACCTGATTTTGTGGAAATGATGGATATCCCAGAGTCTAGGAGATTATCTATCCCTACATAAGTCTTTTAGGAAGCAAACAATAAAATTTAAAAGCTCCTAATTCTGTACCTCCTGTTGACAAAAGATGGACAGGAGGTACACTTTGTCAGGTCCTGATACAGATTTTCTTTCACAGCAATGCAGTCATGTTAGTAGTTCAGGCTGCAGCCTGTGATAAAGCTAACATTCCCCTGGCTTCACATCCTCCTGACAAGGACTCCAGGAAGATCGATGCCATGGCTAAAAAACAATACATGGCAGTGTCCTTGGGACTCAGACAAGCAAATTACGTGGCTTATGTGGCAAGATACCAAAAATCTAGATGGGACACTGTCATGGCTTTGGCTAAACAGGCCCCTGGCCAGCTTGCCAAGGAGCTGGAGCAGGTGGCTACTGATAGTATTGAGGCTTCCAAGGTGCAATTCCATGCAGCTGTGGATTCTAATGATGTATCCTCTAGAGTCATGGCTACATCTGTGGCCTTTCGTAGGTTAGCTTGGCTCAGGTGTATTAACTTGTCACAGGATACCCAGACTAAGGCCATGGATTTTCCTTGTAGGGGAATTCTCGTTTGGGGAGCAAACAGAGAATTACATGAAGAAAATGGATGAATACAGAACAACTTATAGGAGTGCATTAAGCCAAGGAGTGGCAAGCCACCTCAGAAACAGACCCCAGGGTAGAGGTAGGCCCTTTCACAGGCCTTTTACAAACCCAGGCTTCTTCGGCTTATGCTCAGAGGGGGTTCTTCAGAGGCAGAGGCAGACGGGTGCAAGTAGGTCTGCCTCATCCCCCAACCTAAAGCCTCCTTACAAACAGGCACCCTGATGGGGTGCCCAGGGCCGGTTCTCCACTTCCTGTAGGCAGGCTGGTTTACTTCGCCCAGGACTGGGAGTCTCTAACATCAGACAAATGGGTCCTGGAAGTAGTAAGTCAGGGTCTGGTTCTCAGCTTCAAAACATTTCCAAAGATGAGAGCCAGATTTTTCCACCTGCAAACCCTCTAGAGACCTTTACCTTAGAAACAGAGGTCTCAACCTCCTAGCTCTCAGAGCTGTAGAAAGGGTTCCCCCACACCAGGCAAGGGTCTGTACTCCAGATATTTCTTACCCCAAAAGACAGGAGAATGGCAGCCCATTCTAGACCTAAGATATCTGAACAAGCACCTTTTGAAACCAAAGTTCAAAATGGTGACTCTGGCAATGATTTTACCTTCTCTAAGGCCAGGGACTGGCTAGCTTCCTGGACCTCAAGGATGCCCTATTTCCATGTTCTAATCAGAAGCTCCCACCGAAAGTACCTCAGATTCGACCTGCCCTCAGGTCACTACCAGTTCAGAGCAATGCCCTTCGGCCTCACCTCTGCCCCAAGGGTATTCACAAAATGTCTGGCAGTAGCAGTTGCTCATTTAAGAAGGTAAAGGATTGCTGTCTTTCCCTATCTAGATGACTGGCTCATTGTAGACCAGTCTCCAGAACAGGTCAGATCTCACCTGCAAGTTACCCAGCAGCTGCTTACCTCTCTGGGCTTCTTGCTCAGTCTTCCAAAGTCAGTTCTGGAACCTGTTCAGGTACTCACCTTCATAGGTGCAGAATTGGACACAAAGCAGGTCAGAGCCTTCCTACCCTTAGAGAGGGTAAGGAACCTGGTGGCCCTGGCCTCCTCCTTCACTCTGCAGGTCTCTCGACCAGCAAGGCACTTCTTACAGCTCCTAGGGCACATGGCTGCTTCCACAACTGTAGTGCAAGGAGCAAGATTTCAGATGAGGGACATTCAGTTTCGCTTGAGAGCCTTTTGGTCTCAGAGAAAAGATCCCCTTTCCAAGTTGGTCCCAGTGACTGAACCCTGATCCAGGCCCTTCAGTGGTGGCAGGATCAGAGCAATTTAAGACTGGGGTCCCTTCATTCCTCTGTCTCATTCCTTGACCCTCACTACGGATGCATCCCTTCTGGGATGGGAGCTCACATGGGCGACTCTCCACTCAGGGAGTGTGGTCCCCTCAGGAATCTCTGCTCCACATCAATTTGCTGGAACTCAGAGCTGTCTTTCTAGCACTTCAAGTGTTTTCTGCATCTGTTCAGAACAAAGTGGTACAAGTCAGAACAGACAACACCACCACAATGTGGTACATCAACAAACAAGGAGGCACTCGGTCTTTGGCCTTGTGCACCAAAGCAATGAAGTTGTGGTCTCTGGCTTATTCCCTGAACACTTTCCTCATAGCAGTTCACCTCCCAGGAAAGGACAATGTCCTGGCAGATGCTCTCAGCAGGATTTCCAGGGCCATCATGAATGGTCACTGGATCCCCAAGTACTGGGGATAGTTTTGCCAGATGGGGCACCCTCAGATGAGACCTTTTGCAGCCCCAGACAATCACCAACTTCCACTGTTTTGTTGCAGACCCCAGTGATGGGCTCAGTCCCACTGGATGCCTTTCTCCTAGATTGGGAAGGGAAGTTTCTATATGCTTTTCCTCCCTTCCCTCTCCTATTCAAGGTGCTAGTCAAAATCAGATCCCAGCCTTGCAGGATGATTCTGATTGCTCCACATTGGGCCAGGCAGCCCTGGTACCCACTCCTTCTGTCCTAACAGTCCATCTTCTCTGTGCCTCCCAGGAGACACAACCTGTTATCTTGTGCCCAGGGAGGGTTTGGTATCCAATCTCAAATCCTCAACCTCAATGCCTGGCTCTTGAGGAGTTAGAGTTTGCTGACCTACACCTTTCTCAAGGTGTTTCGACATCCTGAAGGCTTCTAGGAAGCCTTCCACATAGGGTACTTATAATTCTAAATGGAAAAGGTTTTCCTTCTGGTGCTCGGAAGCATATTTCCCGAATCTGCTGATTTGCCCATTGTTTGGACTATATGGTCCATCTTAATTCTTGGGCCTGAGACCAGCTACCCTGAAAGTGCATTTGGCAGCTGTCTCTGCTTTTATTTCAGCAGGAAAGCCCTCTTCCCTTTCCACTCACCCTGTATTTTCCAAGTTTTCAAGGGATTACTTCATACTAATCCATCTTTCAGGGACCCGGCCCCTGCCTGGGATCTTAATGTTTGCATTGCTCAGTTGATGCAACCCCCTTTGAGCCTCTGTCTGCAGAGCTCAAGTATTTGACTTGGAAAACTGTTTTTCTAGTAGCCATCACTTCTGCCAGGCGCATAAGTGAGTTATAAGCCTTGTCAGTGGAGACTGACTTTATTTCCTTTCACAGGGATAAGGTAGTCCTTAGGACTAACAGGAAGTTTTTGCCTAAGGTGGTTTCAGACTTCCATCTCAACCAATCTATCTCCCTTCCAGTGTTCTTCACTGACCATTCCTCCTCTGGTGAGAGAAGGCTGCACAGCTTAGATGTTAAGAGGGCCCTTAGTTACTATATAGGCTACCAAGAGTCATAGGTCTGAATCCTCCAACTTTTCTCACTTATGGTGAGGTTGGTAAAGGTAAACCTGCCACTAAGAGATCCATTGCCAGGTGGATTGTCTCTTGTATCCAATTTTGTTATCAAAAACTGGGAAAGGTTCCCCTTCAGGCCTGAGGGCTCACTCTACCAGAGGTACAGCTGTGTCTATAGCTGCTGCCAGAGACATCCCTATTTTAGAGATATGTCAAGCAGCTACCTGGAAACGGTACACACTTTCACCAAGCATTACTCCTTGATATCCAGGCCAGGAGGATGCTAGATTTAGCACAGCCGTGCTTCAGAACCTATTCCTAAGTAGGTTCTGTCCTCCTCCATGGAGGTACTGCTGTATATTATACAATTGTCATAATATAGCAAGACTTCATGTTGTTTGAAGAAAAAATTACTCACCTTAGTAATATTGTTTCTTCTAATGGAGTTCCTACATATGAACCTCCTCCCAGCCTGCCCCTCTCAGAACTTCTACTTGGGGGGTGGGTAGTCCAGTGGGCACCGGTTATGCCTATTATTTGTTTTTCACCCCTTTGGGGTTTTGGGGTGTGGTGTTTATTCTATCTTATTTTATTGTGTTCTGGTTCCCTGACTTGAGTCTTTGTGTTGGGATCAGGAATATGTGTTAATATTTAGTAGCCAGTTGGCTAGTGTAGGTTACAGCTTCCACACAGAACCTTAGTGAGTTTTTGCTCGTAAAGATCTGACAGTTTCAGTTTGAAATTATCCAGACAGAGCTTCTCTAACCGAGCTCGCGCTCCAAACTCCATTCTTAGAATGGTAGTTAACCCTTTCACCTCCGGAGCAGTTCTAATGGTGGGACAAACTGCAATTGTCATAATATAGCAAGACTCCATTAGAAGAAACAACATTACTAAGGTGAGTAATTTTTTCTTCCATGCCATGCTGATCGGAGGCTAAGGCTGCTGGGAATGTGCAGCGTAATGATGTCATCTTAGCAAGTCCAGGCATCCAAAGTATTGAGTTCCTATGGAACCCTATGTATTAGATATAACGTTACCAATATACAGTATGTGTAACTTGCCATCTTAATCATTACTTAACATGTACAGTACAAGCTACTGTACATGTTAAGTAATGATAAGATGGCAAGTACATGATATATCAGTAATGTTACATTTGGAAAGGCTTTGCCTGGAGTTCGATGGCCAAGCAGCCAGCCACTCCCACTTCCTGAGCTATATAAGCAGTTTCTCTCAGCCTCATTGTGAAGCATTTTTTCTTTGCAGCTGGAGGCTCTGTTGGTCTGTCCTCTGTGCTGGCTGGGGCCTACCCCCCCTGCTGTTTCTGTGTGTCTCTGCTGGACTTCAGTGTTTATTTTCCTGCTTCTGGTTTGTATCTTTCCTTCGGCTGTGTGCTTCTTTGTGTTTTGTGTGTCTTGTTTTTGTTTTGGGCTTTGTTCCCTGTTTTCTGTTTTGCTGTGTTTTGGTTTTGTCTTTTGAGGCTTTGTTTCTAAGCGCCTAGCATACTGCTACTCAGAGCTCATACTACTGCTTTCAGTTACTTACAACTGCAGCCACTGCTACTGTTTACTCCAATTACTATTGTACCCAATGCTTGTGTTTTTTTACACTGTTGTTCACCACTCTCAAACTACTGCAATGCAACTTCAATCAGTATCTGTGTGTTTCAGCTCAACAATAGCTGCTCCATGTTGCATACACAATTGTTTTCACCTGACACAGGCTTACTTTGACCCTAGCTATGCTGCTCATTCATGCTGCCATTCTACTTGCAGCTCCATTGCACTGCTTGGCTACACTTGCTTTCAGAGCATTGTGTCTCCATGTTTTATTGCAGTTTTACAACTCTGTGTACTCCATACAAATTGTTGCTTCTATGTTTATTCAACCTGTTCTACTCTGAGGTTAGCCAGAAAGCTCCTGCTGAGGCTGTTAAACTAGCTTTCATATCTGCATGTGGTTCTTGGCCTTCCATTACTTTCTTGTTTGTCCTACAGTGGGGACTGGGAAGTGTTTGGGGAGTCGTGGTCCCATGTGGCTAATTATTTCTGTTCTAAATCCTGCCTTCGCCACCAAAAATCCTCAGTATTTGTCACCTTGATTTGGCTTTTAAACGCTGGCTGGCTTGCCCCACTATTCAGTGCTGTTTCATTGCCCTATGTTATGCAGACCTACGTACAGGTTCACTTATTACTACTCTGTTTACTGACCTACGTGCAGGTCCACACTTGCTTATGCAATCATTGCTCCTTGCTTATGCAAACCATTGCTTCATGCCTGCTGCTTTCCCCTTGGCTTCAGCCTCTGGGATTCTGCTCCACTCAGTTCTGCATTCGACCTTGCAAGGTCTCAGCACTCAATGCTTATTATGATCTCAGCACGCCGTGCTCATTCAACTCACTAGCTTTTCAGCTCAGTCTGTTTCTGGGGCATGCCAGCCATTCTATTCTGGCGCAGGGTTCCTGCAGCTGACGGTCTCGCTCTGCATTTAGTCCGGATCTTGAGTGTGTCCAACTTGGGGCGGGAGCCTTCTCACCTGGCCAGTAGCTGGGAATGTCCTCGCCCTGGGCTTGGCTTTAGCTGCCTGCTACGTGACAGCAGCTCCTGGTGTAGAATTTAAGACTAGCGGTGAAGGGTAGTTACGACGATCTCCTTTGGCTCGAGTGTTCCACTATAACGGTTAGCCATTGACTTTAGTGGTTTCCCTAGCAAGGCACCTTCGCTGCATTCTCCCTCGACTGCCTCTGGTTCACCCGGTTTGAGTTTAGGGTGGGTAGGCCAGGTGAGTGCCTCAGCAGTCGTTGCTGTATTCCTGCACCTTGGTTGCATGTATTGTTGCAGAGTTTTCTCACAACCTTCCACGGTGTTCCCGCTAGAGGGTTTAAGTGAGAGCCTTCCTCCAAATTGGAATATTTTCCACCTCCCTTTAATTGGGTTTTCCAAATTACAGCTGCAGAGCCGTCACTAAATAAACTATCCCAAGTCTGGAGGGAAGGCGACCTAGGCCTTGGATCCTCAGAGACTTTCTCCTCATAGAGGTTTTTTTCTCCTCCGTTGCCTCAGGTCATAACTGTTAGTTAGCATAGTAGGGTCCCCTAGTTTCTTTAGGTAGGTTCTGCTGTTGGATGGAGGTGGAGGATATCCTGCCATTCCCTGTCTCCTTAGAGGATCCCCTCATTCTCAACGCAAACCATTAGTATCATGCTACGCAAACCTGGGCATTTCATTACGTTATCAAACTGAGCATCTCATTACATTATCAAACAGTCTATGCTTGTCTACTACTATGTTACAATTACTGCTACTACATCACAGTTACTGCTTGCTCATATGCTTCTTGTTGCCTCATCCTTTTGGGATATGCTTGTACTACATTTCTTTTGGGGATTCCTAAGGTACCTTTAGCCATGGGAATTGTGGCTCAGTAGGTAGCACACTCGCCTCTGAGGCCGGGAGATCAGAGGGCTGTGGGTTCAGTTCCCACATCTGGCACTTGGGTTAATATCCCAGTACTGACACTGTAATGCAGCATGAGAGGGGTGCTGCATTTCTGAGGTGCCGCCTTTCGGATGAGACGTTAAACCAAGGTCCCATCTGCCTGGACTGGTGGTAGTTCAGGTGGATGTTAAAGATCCCATGGCACTTATCGAAAAGAGTAGGGGAATTTCCCCGGTGTCCTGGCCAAATTTCCCTTATTCACTAAAAATACCACCAACAGCTTAATCTGGTTCAAGGTCAGTTGGCATTCATCTGTATCCCCCTCCCCCGGGTCGTGCCTGAAAATAGGCAGGATTTGTCTAGTGCACTTACCCGGTCAACAAAAGCTAAATAAATAAATAAATTGTCCTGTGGCACCTCTAGGGGTGGAACCCTCACTGAGGGTTCCTTGCCTTTCATGCCCCTACAGGGTGTTAGTTCCTCTGGAATAGAGGGTGTGACTGGCCAAAACCAAACTAACATAGTTGCACAAACATAACACTATACTGGCTGCATAGGACAGTGAATTGCAAAAGCTTTGCCTGGAGTTCTGTGGCCAAGCAGCCATCCACTCCCACTTTCTGAGCTATATAAGCAGTTCCTCTCAGCCTCATTGTGAAGCATTTTTTCTTTGCCCCACCATCCTCCCCTCCTTCTCCAGCGGCAGCGCTTCTCTTCTTTGGGTGATTCCTAAGGTACCTTTAGCCATGGGAATCATCCCATAGCACCTCTAGGGGTGGAAGCCTCTCTGAGGATTCCTTGCCTTTCATACCCCTTTAGGGTGGTAATTCCTCTGGAATAGAGTGTGCGAACTGCCAAAACCAAACTAACACAGTTGCACAAGCATAACGCTATACTGGCTGTGTAGGACAGTGAACTAATGCATAAGGCTCCATAGGAACTCAATACTGGGGATGCCTGGACTTGCTAAGATGACATCATTACACTGCACATTCCTAGCAGCCTTAGCCTCCGATTGGCATGGCATGGAAAAAATGTTTCCTGGTGTCAGCATTTAGAAAAAAGATGTTGAAAACGTACTACACGGCAAAACTCAAGGTAATGCGTTACATTGTGCAAAACCTCTCCCCGACTGCTGTGCTTCTACAGGAGGGATTATCAAATAGTGTACCCCTTAGAATTCTGTTTAGGTATCTTTAACTTAATAGGGAAAATTAGTACATCACTCAGAAAGCCGGTATTTTTTTCTGTCACTGTTGGTTCCCCTGACCTATCATGCTGATATTTATTTTTTCTACCATTAAAACCCTGTCCTAACTTGTATTAACTGCTTTAGACCAACTGTGTCTGTAGTACACTCCCAATAAAAGAGCAGAAACACCTATTCCAAACCACACACTTTTTTTCCCACTTGTGTGAAGTTATTTCACATCAGTTAGAACACAGATGCTCTGCCTGTCATCATTAAATGAATTTTTTTTGTCACAGGCTGTTAGACTCTGCCTAGTGTTTTTATTGCTTTTTTTTTTTACATCTTTCCAAGCCAAGAACTTAAAGCATAAGTCTTGTCTCTCTCAATTAAATAGGAAACAGCTGAAGCATACAGGATAGTGCATGAGTAACAGTTAACAACAGGGCTATTCTTTCATCGAGTTGGTACTATGATGACGGAGTACCAGGAGAGCGCAGCCCGAGATGTAATCCGTCATCATAGTACCAATGAGGTGAAAGAACAGCCGTGCCGTTAAATGTTACACATGCACTGTTCTTCATAGTGTATTGTGGAATGTCCCTCCACCCCCGGGGAAAAAAAAACATTACCACATTTTTATTTTTCAAATCATCTTTTACTGAGGCCATGTGTGTGCCCTGTCAGTATGCCCTAACTGTCAGATTGCTGCTCGAGGACACAATGTGTGACATCAGCACTGCAGCAGAATGAAGTCGTTCTGTTGTCCTGCGGACGTCCCTTTTTGGTTCTGCTGCACTACGGACGTCACTAGTGCAGCAGAACAACATTTTGAGGGAGATGGATTTCGATGAACGACGTTCCACAATACACTAAAAGCCTGTTTCTACCCTGTTACACCACCACCATGCAGCAATCACCACACTGCGTTTTAATGGAGCTGTAATTATTTTTTTCACATCAGCAGAAGAGCATTTTAATTAGCCTGCTAGCAGGAAATCAGCCTAGAGTTTTTTTTTTTGTTACGGACAGAAAAAATACGTAATTTTATGTTCTCAGAATTGAATTATTAACTCCAAAGTTTGTAGACTTCACTAGACTTGGAGCAAAATTATCAGACCCAGCCTAAAAGTGACTCAGACCGTGTGCTGCCTAGAAAAATGCCATCCCTGTCAGAGTGAGGGCATCAAGTAACTGCTGGTCCCCTTCAAGAAAAAGAACTTCAAATCTTTGCTGGCTGCAATTAAACAGTCTGTTATCACTGCAGTGCAGCCAGCAGTTAGACTGTGCCCCTGTTCAAGTTAAACTAGAAAAACATCATTTTTTGTTGAGTTTGTTCATCTGTTCAGTCAATGACACGAGGAGTCATTCAGTGACTGAGAGCTGCAGCATGGCGACTGCCTCCTAAGAAAGCTGACACTGAACTGCGTGGTTGTTAACTTGCACATGTGCTTATTTCACTGAGTCTGTACCAAGTGTTTTACAGAAGTAGACACACGTGGTACAGTGGAGCGCTGTGCAAATATGAGTAATGGAGTTAATACTTCAGTCTGTAGTCCTCAATCACAACATCGCCTGCCCCCCCGCCCCTGCCGCCCGAGTGCCAGCCACTCAGATTACTTAGACAGCCCATCCCAGACCCACCTCTTATGTAGGCATCACCACATTGGCTTGCAAGCTGTGCCCCGCCTGGTATTCTCTGGGTACCTGGTCACCAGTCACTGCACAATTCCTTGAGCATGCCGCTCCTACTGTAGTCCGCCGAAGATGTCGGTGCCGAATCCCGAAGAAGTTCCCAATCTTGTAGCTGACTCCAACATGCGCACTATGCTCTTCACGTCTTCCCCGATACCAGAAGTTGCCGAACAGTTCCGAAGTGCTCTACGAAGTCAGAATGAGCACAGAAGTGTTTGGAAACGCATGAAAGGTCCCAAAGTCGGGACACTCAGTCTGCGGCAATATAGCGTATCAGGGAGTGCATCAGATGTCCCAATAGGGACAGAAAAGTGGGGACATTTAAAGCAAATGCACGTGAATGCCTCGATCCCATGGTAAAAAAACAAAACAAAATCTGGAACTGAGAAGGTAAAAAAGCCCTGGGAACAGCATCGGGGCATGGAACTGAGACAGGTTACAGCAGCCCAAGGAACAGCATGGGGACAATCCACTTTCTTCTCCCACCATCTCTCCATCTGAAACAACCCCCCCATCTGTCCTTTTCCTGTCATTCACTCAAGCATCACCTCTGACTCCTTTTGGCCCCCTTCTGCTTTTGCCCTGGCCCTGGCTAGGCTGTTCTGAGCCATCACACTTCTCTTGTTTTTTTTTTTTGCAGCCTCTGTGCCCCCTCACCTAATTTGTAAACCTGTACGGTATCCCATATTATGGGCAAAGCAAACTGAGTGACTCACTTTTGAGTGACTCAGTTTGCACGCCTGCAGGGATAGCTACCGTGGGGGAATAGCGAGGGTAATTAATAGCAACTGTGGATGGACGTAATAGCAAGGGTGAATGACTGGGGAGAGTAGGGTCATGTGGGTAAATGGAGGAACTTCCACAGCTGCTGCTGAGCTGTCCACCTGGCATGGTGGATAGGGTCACTGCCTGCAATGCTCATGGATCCAGGTTCAGGACTGCCTGTAGGTAACTTTTGGGGTGAGTTGTCGTGGCTGATAGAATTATATTATTTTTTTTACTTGCCCCCAGAACCAGATCCACCTGCAAACTGTAGTCCCCGTCCTGCGTATCGCCCTTTTCCCCCAGTGTCTGGCCCCCCCGGAGTTGATTATATATAAATGGTGGGGCTTTGCCCCCTGCAAAGGGGGGGTGCAGGGGCATAGTCCCCACATTAAATATAAGTGTAAATTGTCCCCGTTTGCAAATGTTTCGTTGTTGCTGTCTTCACATTTGCTGTGGTATATTGATCATCATGTGTGGTTTTGGCAAAATGTAATCGCCGTAGTGTTAGTCACTGAAATATTTTCACTATTATGACATGGAACCCCTGTGGCCTACTAGCCTGTCTTGGTTTGGGTAATCCCTAAGTTCTCTTTCTTCACCCTTTGCTGACTATACATTTCCTGTACATTCTGTTGTACTTATTACTATCATTACTACTTATTTATTTAATAGACTTTAGGATTACAACCTTTGAGTCAGGGACTCATTTACAAAGGCTCCGCATCATAAAAAACAAACATAAACACTTAATACATATAGACATAGAATGGCAGCTAAAGGTTACAGTTTTCAGTTATACAACATTGCAGAATCAAGATCAGCTATACAGTGCATTGAATGTGTTACCGAGAGCTGTATTTTACAGTTTACAAGAGAACAATAAGTTTGCTGATAGAGGGAGGTAGTAACAGGTTTGATATTTACAGCGAAGTAGAGAATTAGACAGATATCTTGTGAGTGCAAAAGGAGGCATTGTTAATAGGTAATGTTTGGTAGCTCTGTCAGTAGGAGCTCAGTGGCGGGGTGGTCCCATAAGATGATAGATAGATGACCGAGCACTAGCTGGTACATTGGCAGCACCATGAAGCGAGAATGTGCTCTTTGAGGGCTGGGCTTGAAAGGTCCTAATTTGGAGATGGAGGAGACGTTGGAGGAGAGTTCATTGTATCAGACTGGGGCCCTGTGTGTGACTGACCTTTGAACTAAGGAGGTTCTAACCCTCGGGGATGGACCACACCCGTCGGTTGGCAGTGCAGGTGTTCACCGAGGTGTGGGAGGATAGTAGACGAGCAGAAACCCCCAAGGGGGTAAGCCCCAGGTTTATTTTCTTTGAGGAGACATGTTTGATAAAATGGCCTTTCATTCAGGGTGAGGAGATTTGTCAGGGCATATAGGGTACAAGTATGGGTACACATGTTTGCTCCGGAGAGGAGTCTGCACGCTTTATTTATGGCCAGGTGGATTTTGTTAAGGGCTGTGTGGTCAGGAGCCCAGTGGATAGTGAGCCCATAATCGACTAGGGAGAGGACTGAGGAGGTGACAGCCAGATTAAGGGCTTCCGGAGGTAGGCAATCCTTGTGCCGATACAATAGGCCTATACGGACATATATGGCTGATGATAGAGTGTCAGTGTGTGAATGGAAGGAGAGGCTGGAATCAAATGTAAGGCCTGGGTATTTAAATGTATGGACCTGTTCTAGAGGAAGGAGAGAGTGGGAGAGGACTGTTAGCTGTGCATTCTTGGCCTTATTCTGTCGGTGGGCAAAGAGCATAGTCTTTGTCTTTTTTACATTGACCACAAGTCTTTGGTCTATGAACCAGTTTTCAATCTGGTTAACTGTGTGTTGGAGGGAGGACTGTAATACCGTGGAATCTGGGTACGAGGCAAAAAGAACCGCATCGTTCGCATAGAGTAGTAGGTTGCCGGAGCAGGAATTGGGCAAGATGTTTAGGTAGATGCTGAATAATAGAGGGCCGAGGATAGAGCCCTGGGGACCCCCAGAGCAGACTGGCAAGGTGGTTGAGAGGGTGTAGTTTATTTTGACACATTGTGATGTAGCTGTGAGGTAACTGGTAAACCAGGAGACAGGTCCTTGGGACAGACCTATGTGTCGGAGTTTGCTTAAGAGTAAGGGGTGGGAGACTGTATCAAAGGTGTTTTCTATCCAGGGCAGAGTGAATAAAATTTTAGAACTCTGTGAGAGCCGTAGTTGTACTGTGCCCAGATCTGAAGCCATGCTGCTCCCTGCAAAGTAGGTTATGAGTAAGCAGGTACTCAGCGAGTTGGGTGGCTATAATTTTTTCGAGTGCTTTCGAGAGTGGTGGGAGAATGGATATGGGATGGTAGTTATTGGGGGAGGTAATGTCATCACTCTTCAGTATTGGGGTGACTGTGGTAGTCTTCCAGGCTGCTGGGAACTGCCCCAGACTTAGGGATCGGTTAATGAGGTCAGTCAGTGGGGGAGAGGACTGTATCTAGTACTAGATGTAGGATTCTCATATCAAAATAATCTTTACAATAGCAAGAGCCACTGAGTGCTTTAATGAGAAGGCCTTGCCTCATTCGTAGAGATATCCCTGAGATGGAAGGGGGGGGGATGCTGGGTGTTAGGGGTTGGGGTTGCAGGAATGGGGTCGAAGAAGTTATTTGGGAGTACTGCACTAAGGTCAGAGAATGATGAGTTGAGGCAGTTGGTGATGGCCAGTGGGTCGGTGGTAGGGACATTATTGACAGTTAGTGGGGGGGATGCTGGGATTTGCCATTGAGTTCCTTGATATTGTCCCAGAACAACCAAGCATTCCCCCAGGAGGAGGCAAGGGTCATTTTGTAGTAGCCTGATTTGGCCTGTTTTATGGCCCAAGTGCATCTGTTATGAGCCGCTTTATAGGCTTGCCTCTCTGCCTGCATGCTGGATGCGACTGCTTTATGCCAGAGATCATCTCTGTGCTTTAGCTGTTGGAGCAGTGCAGGAATGACCCATGGGGCATTACATTTCTTGGATTACACTTTTGCTAGTGGGGCATAGATGTCACATGCTTTATTAAAAGAACAGGTAAAATAATCAAGGGCTTCATCTATAGTAGGGGCCTGGGAGATGGGGGACCAATCACATTGAGTTAAGTATTTTCTTAGTTTTGTGAGGCCTCCGCGTTGGAGATGCCGTTGGGCCAAATAGTTTGGTTTGGGTTTCTGCTGAAGACACAACCAGGAAAAGAGGATGGGTGAGTGATCGCTTAGGGAGTCCGGAAGGACCACCAGGTCAGAGATTCTGTGGGGACAATTGATGAGGAGAAGGTTGAGCAGGGTGCTAGAGCCATTATTAGGGTTCACCCTGATAGGTTGACTGACCAGCTGGGTCAGGTCCAGCGCAGTGAAGGTGTCCTTGGTGTGGGAAGCCGAACTGGCAAGCCAGTTCCCGTTAAAGTCTCCAACTATGATGTGTTCCATTTTGGGGGAGGGGGAGCCGGAGATGTAGTTAGCAAGGGATTGTATAGCAGGAGCTTGGTTTCTAGGGGGGACATATGTGACAGTAAGAGTTACAGGGGCTCTGGAGGGATCTGGAGTAAGTTTTAACTTTAAGGCTTGGGCACCATAGTCTAGTGGAGGTGTTGGAAGGGCATGGCATATCATGGAGTCACAGCCATACACAACACACCCCCACTACATTTTCCCACTGTGACAGCTGTGTGAAGGGTGAAGCCAGGGAGGGCGACCAAGGAGTCAGGTGTTTTTTAGGAGACCCAGGTTTCTGTGAGGGCTAGCACATCTGGCTGATGTTGCAGTATCCAGCAATGGAGACCTGCTGTCTTTTTTGGTAAGCTGCAAATGTTCATTGCAGCTATTCTAAGCCTGTGGTACGAGAGGCTAGGGCTGGGTGAGACTGGGCCCGGGTTAGTATAAACATTTCCTGAAATTAGTAGGAGTATGGCAAAGACCCTGAGGAGAGCAAAAGATTGCTGCCTTATTGTCAAGGATAGCTGCCGCCTAGTTATAGTGCGGGTAGTACATGGAATGGCCAGGGTGATAAGGGTTGGAAAGGATAGGAATGTGACCCGACATGGAGGTTGATGGTGTCGCATGACTGCAGGGAGATATGTGGGGGTATGGGTGATGCATGACAGGCAGTGGCAGTGTGGGTGGCAGTCGGTGATGGTTCGTGGGGGTGGGAGGTGTGGGAAGAAGGTCCTTGAGGGGAGGGCTGAGGGGTCCAAGAAATAGGATAGTAAGAGTGATCAGTAGGAGCCTGGGTGGTCTGTGTGACAATGGGTGCCAAGCAAGTGGTGATAAGAGGGCAGTGGCCCAGTGTCAGTATAAGGGGGGCACTCCAATACCCATAATTGTGGTGGTCTCTATGGCACAGTGGTAGGGTGATGGACTATGGTTTGTTAGGGTGTAGTAATTTGCTTTAGGTAAGAAGGACCCAGGACGAGAAGTGTTACGGGAGAGCAGTGGGAAGAGGAATGCAACCTTCAGGAGTTTTTGCCCTCTAGTGGCTTTGCAGTATAATTTGTAAATTGGGGGAAGGGGTGTGCTTACTGGTGCTAGCTGCAAAGCCAGGAAAAAAACAAAAACCACAGGACATGGAGGGGAGAGAGGTAGGATGCACACAAGAATTGTGGTCTGATAGTTGAGAAGAAAAATAGTATTGGACACAGGGACTAGAGTAGAGCAATAAAGATCAAGATCTTAGTTCAAGCAGTTGAGTCCTTAGGGTGCCTTACATCTCACTTTAGACACAGACAGGATGTGTAGAGTAGGACAGGGGAAAAAGAATGCAGGTGTCTATAGTTGGTTAGTGGAAAAAGAATGCAAACAGTCTACATACTCTATGGAGGTAACATCTACAAACTGCAGTTAACTGTTCTAAGCAGTAAAAATCAACAAGCTAGAAAAATTAGCAATCCTGTTCCGCCAAACAGTTGGTACTGGTAAACTCAGCATTAGCAGTTCTTGTATTAAAAAAGACAGCTCAGGAAGGGTAGAATCAAGAGCCAATAAAAGAAGGGGGAATAGCGTTATGCCTAATCGGAGCTCAGGAGCAGTAGTAGTGCAGCCAAATGGCCTGAAAGGCAAAAAGTGCCAAGTTCAATCCCGTTGGTAGCTGTGGGCTGCTCTTCAAAATGTGTACCTGGTTGTAGGCCGAGAGGCAGGCAGGTCAGCGCAGAACATCCGCTGGGTTCAGAGCAGCTCCTGCGGCTTGCAGGAGGAGGCAGTCACCCGTACCGGGCAGGGTGCCTGGTTATAGGCAGAGGCAGGCGGGTCGGCGCAGAACAGCCACTGGATTCAGAGCAGCTCCTGCGGCTTGCAGGAGGAGGCAGTCACCCGTCCCTGTTCACCGTATCTGAAACTGTCCCAGTGTACGTATTGCCATGGATTGTATATCTCGCCTGCTGTTGTGTCACTGCACGTGTTGCCTGTCCCTTCCTACAGCTTATTGTGCCTTTTTGGTAGTTGATATTGCCAGTACACTGTTTCATTCATACTGACTGCTCTTTACACTTGTGTGTGTTTGCTTGTATCTCTCCCACCAGCTCAGACCTGGAAACGAGCCTTGGCTCAGTGTGCCTGTCCTGGATACCAATTTTCAATAAATAAATAAATAAACAATAACATATGTTTCCGTATGTTAAAATTTAAATAAACATTTGGTCATTATATCAAACATATTATTAATGCGCCAGTTTTCCTTATTAAGTATACTGTTCATCTATTGCTGCTGTAGTCGGTGCCTGTTTCTTTTGACACTTAATGTCACTAGTGTTTTGGGTCCATGCAAAAACTTTCACATTAGACTTACTCTAAGCTATCTTGGCCATGTTATTTTATAATTCAGTACAACACCCACAGCATGAGCAGGGAGGACCTACAGATGTCCTTGGGGGAGAGGCATAAGAACCAAACACTAAGGCAGTATACACTAGTGGTTAAGAGCACTGAGCTGCAAACCTGGAGAACCGGGTTTGAATCCCGTGGCCACCTCCAGCATACTGTGTGAGCATGAGCAAGTCACTTAAAGAGCAACTGTTATGTTGCCCTCCTTGAGAAGCACAAAGAACCCTTACCTGTCCCTGAATCCAAGCCATCAAAAAAATTATTTTTGGTGCCCCACTTTAGGAAGGGAAGGGATCGTATTTTTGCTCCAAGAAGCCTCGCGGTGCAGATCCCTTCCACTTCCTTGTAACTCTACAGAGTGCACTCCGCCCCCGTGTTACCACGTTTTGTGACATCAGTGTTTGAGGAGCACGGGGGGCGTGCCTATAGATATGAATGAGGGCTGCTTTTTAAAATAACATTTTTAAATGACCATTCAGAACAAATGATGGCCACCACTTAACTAACGATCCTTGTTGGCAGGTAAGGGTTCTTTGTGCCTCTCGGGGGTGGGAGGGGGATGTAAAAAGCATGATAGTTGCTCTTTAACTTCCCTATGCTCCCAGGACACACCTGGAAACTAGCCTTGGCTTAGTGTGCCTGTCCTGGCCAACAACTGTATTAAGTAAATAAATAAAAGAAAGTGAAAAAGCAGTTTCCCTGCATGTAACAGTAGAGCTGTGGGAATTTTAAAATACTGCCTACTGCCACAGTTCTGCACAATTCAATGAATTCCACAGAATTTCACTGCAAGTGGAATTCCCAAATTCTGAAGGTGAATTTTTTTTAAAGCTGTAGATGAGTAATCCCCAATTAACGTAAAGCATAGAATTGCATCAGCCATTTACGTAAACTTCAGATTCATTTTCCACAAACCGCCAAATAATTTTCTATGGATTACGTAATCCATGGAGTATTACTTCACAGATTACATAGAAATGCTTTTCGGAAATCTGCAACATTAAAAAAAAAAAAAATTCTGAAAAGCATTTTGGAGGCAGAGCTGGCACTGCACATGAATGTCCCCGGCACAATCCCACATTCTTCACTGGTTTATGTAACAGTGTTGTAGCGTAGTGGTGAAACATGTCCCTGTTAACCCCATTTACCACACAACAGTGACCATATAGAAAACAGTGGTTGGGCAGCTATGCACAACCAGTGTGTGCCGCCACAGAGGGCAGGGGCATCATGCACAGAAAATTATTGGGGGGGGGCACACAATCCAAATATTTGTAGGGGGATCTGGGGGCATGCTGCCCCAGAAAAAGTTTGAAAAACTGAAGCCAAAATGGTGCACTTGGGGGGCTTTTGGCAGTCTGGGAAGCAGCTTCCTGACAGGCTGTTAAATGGCAGCAGAATGCACGGAGTCATGCAGCCAGAGGGCAACAATGAACTTAAAAGCTATCATTTAAAACCATAATTCAGAATTCCACATTTATAAATTAAAAGCCTTGCTAAACAAAGGTTTCCACTGAGGGTGTGTGATTACAGTACGGTTAACAACCGATCCTCCGGCATTATCCTCTATATAGAAACAGAAGTTGACGGCAGATGAGAACCGCAAGGCCCATCCAGTCTGCCCATTTCTTTTTCTACCTTATGAATGTGCCATCGGCCTTTGCTCTGTCAATGGCCTATCTATTCATACTCATCTGTATTGCTCCCTTATGCCTATCCTATGCCTGTTTGAAGCCCTGCACTGTATTCATGTCCACCACTTCCTGAGGTAGGCCGTTCCATGCATCCACTACCCTTTCTGTGAAAAAGAACTTTCTCAAATTACCCCTTAATCGGCCTCCCTCTAATCTTATGCTGTGTCCTCTTGTTCTGCTATTTTTCTTATATTGAAACATGTTAGACTCTTTCACCTCGTTAATGCCCTTAAGATGTTTGATCCCGCCAGGTCAGTCCTTCACCTCCTGGGGCTCATGGCTGCTGCAATTCCAACAGTTCCGCGCACTCGGCTCCACATGAGAATCTTTCAGTGGACTCTTTGGTCTCAGTGGGATCCACTGGTCGATGACTTGGACCAAGAGGTACTAGTCTCGACCCCGATGATTCGGAATTTGCACTGGTGGTTGGTTCAGGAGAACCTTTGTCGGGGAGTTCCCTTCTGCCTCCCCCCCTCCCAAACACTGACAATGGGCGTCTCGGGCAAAGGTTGGGGAGCTCATCTAGGATCCCAGCGCACCCAGGGCTCGTGGTCCATACTAGAGCAGACTCTTCACATCAACGTGCTCAAGCTCAGGGTGGTGTTGTACGCTCTTCAAGCGTTAACACCCCTTTCTGTTTCCCGGTCACCTGGCTGTCCAGACCGACAACATGAGTGTAGTCTGGTACCTCAACAAACGGGGGGGACTCGTTCCTACCCTCTTTGTCGGGAAGCGATGCAGGTCTGGGAATGGGCGACCCTACACAACCTTCATCTCACGGCGGTCCATGTTCCGGGGGTAGATAATTCGTTGGCAGATCACTTGAGCCGATCCTCGGTGCAACCTCACAAGTGAGAATTGGACCAGGAAATAGCAGACGGCATCTTCCTACGTTGGGGAACCCCTCAGGTCGACCTGTTCGCGTCCCCACTAAACGCAAAACTGCCCACCTTTTGCTCGCTCGCTCCAGGGCGCGGGCGGCTCTGGAGAGGCACTCTGTCTCTCGACTGGAAGGGCAGATTCGTCTATGCTTTTCCCCAAATTCCGTTGATTCCGAGGATCCTGCACAAGCTCAGCTCAGAAGGGGCTGTATGATTCTCATCGCTCCCTTCTGGCCCAGGCAAGTTTGGTTCTCTCTTCTGCAACAGTACTCAGAGGAACCTCTGATTACTCTTCCTTTTTCGCGGCTTCTGTTGACCCAGGATTGGGGATCTCTGGTCCATCCGGGCCTCAGGTCCCTTCAGCTGCATGCTGGGCTCCTACAGATGTAGCACAAGCCCATTGTGGGGTTTCCACTCAAGTGGCAGAGATCTTGGTGGAGGCCAGGAAGCCGTCCTCTCACTCCACCTATGCCATGAAATGGAACTGGTTTTCCATTTGGGCTTCGTCCAAAGACTTGGAGCCTTTCTCTTGCTCCGTCAGGTGGCTACTAGACTACATGCGTTATCTCTTCGACCTGGGTCTCAGTCATTCCTCTTTGAAGGTTCAGATGGCGGTTCTGGCCGCTTATCATGTTCCCTTTGGGGACAGCACTTTCGCTCAGCTGGAGGTCGTGAAGACCTTTCTACGAGTGGTTCTTCATTTGAGACCCCCCATTCGGGTTCCTGCCCCTCCTTGGGATTTAAATTTCATTCTTGAGAAGCTTACGCTGCCTCCCTTTGAGCCAGCAGCCTCAGCAGAACTTAAGTTCCTTTCATGGAAGGCTCTCTTCCTAGTGGCCATTATTTCCGCTCAAAAAATTTCCGAGCTTCAGGCCTTGATGTGCAAAATTCCATATCTGATTTTCCATAAGGGACATGTGGCTCTGCGCACCAATCCTAAGTTTCTTCCTAAGGTGGTAGCGGAATCTAGGTTGAACCAGTCCATTGAACTGCCTGCCTTTTTTGCGCAGCACTCCAATCACGGGGAGTATCTTTTGCATACCCTGGACGTTCACTGGATTCTGAGATACTACTCCAACAGGACGAGGGATCTCAGAAAGACTGACCAACTATTTGTTTCTTTTGCCAGCAAAAGAGAATGCAACGCTGTTTCCAAACAATGTTTGTCCAAATGGTTGGCTCACTGTATCACTTTCTGCTACAAGTATCACAAGACCTGGTCAGGTCAGGAGTCACTCCACCAGGGGTGTCGCGGCCTCTGCTGCCTTTTTCAAGAATGTGTCAGCAGCTGATATTTGTGCCACCGCAATGTGGACTTCTGTCCATACCTTTACGAAACACTACAATTTGGACATTGCCTCTCGCCGTAGAGCCGGCTTTGGGTTGGCTGTTCTGCAAGAATTTCTTAAGTCCTTTTCAGCCAGAGGATCTCCTGTGAGTAGTTTCCTCCTCCCATGTGCTTCTCTTTGTTCCAGACTGCTTGGGACTCAGTCCTACATGTAACTACCTACTGCAAGAGCCCTCTCAAAGTAAGATAGTACAGTTACGTAAGAACTTACCGTAACAGTAGGTCTTCGAGAGAGGCTCTTGCAGGTAATACCTTCCGCCTCCATCCTCCCTAAGCTGTTTTAGCCCTTTCCAGTGAGGAACATCCGCCTTTTCTCGCCTCACCTTTTTTGGCCTTTGAAGGGAAAGAACTGGAAGGTGGGCATGAGGGACCGCCCCTTTATACCAACGTCTCCTGACGCCAGTCACCTGACATGGGGGCAGACCTTCGCCAGAGACTGGTAGCTAGAAATTTTTCCATGGGGTCCTGATGTCTGCCGGCTTCAGTCCTATGTGTAATTACCTACTGCAAGAGCCCCTCTCAAAGATCTACTGTTACGGTAAGTTCTTACGTAACTGTACTTTCTGATTGCAGCAGACCTAGAGAGCGAAGCTTGAGAAATCAGAAACCTGAGGTAGCAGCACAGGCTGGTTGGACATCTGGTTGCCAATTAATATTGTTTATAGCATATAGTTTTTTTTTCTGTTTTAGTTTTCAGTTTTTTTTTTAACAAAAAACAAGTGGTTTCACAGCGTTGCCTGGCAGCAGCGAACATGCTAGCGATTTCAGTTCAGAACTTCAACTGGTTGTTGTGCACGTGGCACTGTGGTGTTAAACACCGTGGACCTGATATTCAGTTATTCGCAGTGAAAATGTTTGTGCTATGCTTTGCGATTGCCGAGGGGTCCCAAGACTGTATATTCAGTCGGGCACTAACCGACTGAATATAGGGTCATGCTGGGGCAATGCTAAGTCAGGTAATGCCACCCCAACATGGCTCCCAACATTGGCCCTAAGAGTTAATAGTGCCAGCGCGCTATCTGCAGTTTTTATAGGTACCCATGCAAATAAGCCCATTGTGCATGCGGGCATGCAAGGCACCAAGGGGCCATTTGCATAACCATTATGGGCCTATTTGCATGAGTAGCAGAGGCAGGTAGTGTGGCACAGTCCCCCACCTCAGTCCCTGATAGCCGTAGCTATCCCTAGTGCTAGTGGTCCCCTACTCCCTCTGATTGCCAGCCCCGATGATAAAATCCACTGCAGTGGTCCCCTCTCCCCCACCAATCACCAGCCCAGAAGTACAAAAAAAATAACCTCCCTGTTGTCTAGTGGTCCTCCCCCCCCCCCTTGGCACTGGGCATGCCCCCACTCACCATACCATCATCCATGGTGCCATGGGAGCATATAGCAACTGGCACAGCCATCCTCACACTTCCTTAGCAAGCTGCTATATGTGCAGTCAGGGACCATGCCTCTTATCTACAGGACAGGGTGCGTCACCCTGTCCTATAAATAAGAGGTGCGCTCTCTGTCTGTACACATGGCTGCATGATGAGGAGGTGTGAGGAGGGCTCTGTTGGTTGCTGTCTGCTCCTGTGTCATTGTGAATAATACCATGATGAGTGGGGGGATGCCCTGTGCCAAGGCCACCACACCAAGGACATTATTTTCTTGTGCTTCTGGGCTGGTGATCTGGGGTGGGCCCACAAGCACCAGGGAGGTAGATTTTACCATTGGGGCTGGCAGTCAGAGGGAGGAGGACCACGGGCACCAGGGCAGTGGATTTTAATGGCAGGGCTGACAATTGGAGGGAAGGGGATGACTAGCACCAGGGCAGTAGATTTAACAGTGGGACAGGTGATCAGAGGAAGGGGGCTACAGACCACAGCACAGGTATGCTCCCTCCAGCAGGCACTGGCATTGCACAAAACAAGACGAGGTTTTCATTAGCGGTATTTGCACGGCGCAAAAGGACCATGCAAACCCTCATGCACCGTGCAAATATGCAGAGTATTGGCTTGCACCAGTATTCCTGTCCCCTCCCATTTGCATACCCCATGTTTGGTTTGCACAGGTACTGCCTCTGTTTGCTGGTGCAGCAGAGCCCTTTGAATATCGAGCTCCAGCGCAAAGTTTAGTTTGCACAGGCAAACACTAGCTGGTGCAAGTACAGACTTCTGAATATCGGGCCCCAGAGGTCCAATATTAGAAATGGGGCAAAAGCAAAATGCAAATGTTTGCACTATGCTTGCTCTTGCCCACAACCCTGAGGATGCTATGTTTAGTTGGATAGCGTACCAGCACTATCCAACTGACTATAGGAGCGTGTTGGCGTAGTGCTAAGTCAAGTAGTGCTGCCCTGACATGAATCTGGGAGTGCAGGAAACATCTCCCCCAGACCTGATAGCACTAGGATCCCCCTGGGCGATATTCAGATGGCACCATGCAAATTCGCTCATTGGGCATGTAAGGCATTAAGGGGCCATATGCATGCCCATTTTGCACTCATTTGCATGGGAAGCGGCAGCAGATTAGTGACCCTCCTGTGACTACCCTCCCGCCCATCCCCATAAGTTTTACTATTTCTTGATGTTCAGTGACACATCGTGCCTTCTGATCCCCGTCCCTGGTAAAAACAGACCATTCCTCCCCGTCCAGTGGTACCCCCGCCCTCCGATCTCCATCCCCGGTAAAAGTAAAACATTTCCTGGTGTCCAGTGGTATCCCCCACCCTCCAATCCCAGTCCTTGGTAAAAATAGATAATTCTCTGGTGTCCAGTGGTACCCTCCACCCTCCAGTCCCTACCCCCTATAGGTTCCAGGATAGCTTCTGGTGTCTAGTGGCAGCCCCACCCTCTGATCACTCACCACAGTGTCTTAAAAAAAAAATCCCTGCTGTCTAACAGCTCCGCCCTGCACTGGGTACAACACCCTGCCACCTCCCCTTTCCGTAGTCACCGGCATTGTGTGGAGCCCATACCGCGACTGGCACAACTTTCCTCTCACACCTTAGCTGGCTGGCTCCTGTATGCAGTGACAGGGAACCTGTGCCCTGCATACTGTTTACTGCAGACATTATGTATGCTCCCTTTGCAGTTTGTGGGACAGGCACTCCCTGTAGTTTCATACAGCAGTCAGTCAAGGTGGTGAGAGGAGGGCTGTGCCAATCATCGTATGGGCTCCTCACGGCACCAGTGACAATGGTAAGGGGGTAGCATGGTGGTGTATCCAGTGCAGGTGATGCGGGGGGGCACTAGACTCCAGGGACTATCCTGGAATTTACGGGGATTGGAGGGTGGGGGTACCACTGACAGCAGGGAATGGCCTATTTTTACTGGGGACAGAGATCAAGGGGGTACTACTGAACACCAGGCAATGTTTTAGTTTTACCAGGGACAGGGTTCAGAGGGTGGGGGTACCACTGGACACCAGGGAATGCTCCATTTTTACCAGGGATGGGGATTGGAGAGTGGAGGGTCCCACTGGACACCAGGGAATGCTTTACTTTTTATGGGGACAGGGATTGGGGGATCGGAAGGGGGGCCACTAGACACCAGGGAGCAGGTGTGACCCACCAACCACCAGCTTGGTTGTTGGCTACAGTGACTATGGCGGCCACTAGAGTTTCAAGGAGTAAGTCAGGCTTTTTCTTGGCAGTATCTACACTGCAAAAAGTGGCCTACGCTAAACCTGTAGTGCAGCACAAATGCACTGAATATAGTGCTGCACCTTTATTCATGTCCACACCCCCGCTTTGCCCACTACATACACTATCATTTCACATGTGCGCTATCCATTTTAGTACACGCACTGTCCCCCTTTGAATATTGTGTCAGGTGCAAACTCCAGACAAATAGTGTGCAGTCACTTTGCCCACCAGGTAAACTTTTGTATATCTGGCCCCAGGTGCCATTAGGATTTTTCATCAGCTGGAATGTTGTTGTACCACAGAAGGGTTAATTCCATGACCTTAACTGTGGTACAGCAACATTTCAATCAAGTTGGAAATCCATACAGAATAAAGGCCAGTTATACACTGTATAGAGATTAGTGTATGAGCAGCCATACATAACAAGGCTGTTTTTTTTATCAAGAGGTTGCTGCAGTAACTGGAAACCTTGAGAGCGCAGCTTGAGAGGTCTTGTTACCTCAGACACCTGAAGATGAAAAAATAGCCTGGTTGTGTATGCTTGCTCATACATTGTCTTTTATAGTGCATGGACAATGATAAATGGACATGTATGCCTTTACTTTTGTGGTTTTCTTTCACCACCGCTTTCTTCTGGGTCAGTCTCTCACTGCTGTGGCCATTCCAACGAGACTGGAGGACCAGAAAGTACATGCGAGAACATGTTCCAAGTTGTTGTGCTGCAGTAGCTGCTTATCTAGCGCAGCACAACAAACCTGATGATGTAGCTGCTGCAACACAACAGCATTGTTCTAGGTATGGATTTCTACCTCGAACAACGTTCTACCATGCACTGTATATTATTTTGAGTACTGACACATGTCCAAGTTTAATGCAAAAATATTATCCCTACTTGAGCTGTATAGCCCTTGGTTATGACCCGCCTTAGGAATACATCTAGTCTTGCTTTGAAAGTCTAATCAAAGCCTGCTGCTACTGACCACCCTCTGTGTGAAGTAATGCTGTCTCTTTCTTCTTCTTATGCTTTAACCTCATTTGAGCACATGCTTGCCCTTCTATAGTTATTCTTGCACTCACAGACTCAAACATCCCACCATATATGCACTGTCTGTCCCTTTCAAGTAGTTTATCACAGGACACAGAGGCACTGGTGATTTTGCTAGGGGAAAAGTCTGAATTTGTTCCCAAAATCAGTTGTGATCACCCATCCAAAAGGATTAGATTTAATAATTCCTTGCAGTTAGAGCCCCACTCTAAATTTTATTTTAGGATACTTTCTCTGGATGAGGTCCTATCTTACTTGGTCAAATGCAGCCCTTGTCCTCAGGTTGGCAGTGATGGGATGGACTTTAGGCTTGAGGATCCCCGCAGATATCATTTGTTTTCCCCTTTCAAAACTTTTTAAAGGGGAACTGTCATCAACAGGGTTTCTTAATGTCTGAAAGACCATAAACAGCTAATCTGAGTGAGCCATTGTGTTTATCTGCATCTTTGCAGTCCAGAGTTATTCACATGTGTGTTCTAAATTGACGGTTCCCACAAGAATTTGCTCAAAAATGAAGGGAACCATCGAAAATAAGCACCCGTGATAAAAATGAGGTTTAAAATGAATAGTCGCGGTAAAAATAAAGTCAAAATAGCGCAGTCACGCTAAAAATAAAAAATTTTATGCGGCGCTAATGAAAAAGTAATACTTTCACTCAGCACACTAATAGAAATAAAATATGATATTCATTGTATAATAATTTTTGTTACTGTGTTGTTGTTATGTGTCCTGGTCACCCGTATAAACGGGTATTTGGCCCATGGACTTTTTCCAGATTTAAATAAATCAAATCAAGTTCAGTAAGATTATGTTCCACTTGTTTCTACTGTTAATACTATGGGATTTTCAAAATAACTGCCGTAAAGCTTCTGAAGAAGGACCTGGTTGGTCTGAAAGCTAGAGCACTTTGTTCTTTTGTGTAACATCCATGTTGGTTCAATAAAAGGTATCAAATCATTTGTTTCTGGACCCAAGTCAGGAGGTAATTCCTTTGTGAGGCATGTTCCTAAAAATCCAGCAAGATCTCCCAATAGAACTGGCCAAGATTCAACAAACACTCCAGGCTGCTCCATCGAGATGAGCTCAGCTTGAATCAGTCTGTTATGAAGATGTTGCGCTGCCAAGAAATGGATCTAATTTCCCCAAAAGGAACAGTGTCTCTGGGATTTAAATGTTCTGGTGACGACTACCCTAAAAAACAAAATCTTAGATCGTACTTTATGCAGAGATTACTCTTTCTTTGTAAGTTGCAGCATACATTTATTATGTGGGGCTCCTGTTTGTCAAACTTACTGCAGTCTGTGTCTTTCCTAGCATACAGAGGTTTTTCCAGTGTGTAATACTAATAAGCTAGTATCTAACTTTTATTTTGCAGAGGGGATGAACAACTTCACTTTTCATGCCTCTTTTCTTGATGAAAATGGTTCCATTTAGGAATGGTGGTTAAATTCAATTTGGTATATTATGGTGCCATCTAGTGGATTTATTGTCATGCAACAAAATATTTTGCATCTTTTTCCCCCTCGTTTTACTAAATCTGAAATAAATGCATTTGGCATAGATATCATTTACAGTGTCTGACTTACTGTTTCATTGTACAGTGGAGATAGCTAGTTACTATTCAGGTGCCACTCGAGGTATTATTTATGAAATAATGACACTTCCTTTGGTGAATGTGAGATGTTGAAGCAGCCTCTATTGTTGTGTCCTGAACTATATAGCTCTTTAATGATGACACCATTTTCTTTATCAGAGAACACAAGCTTATCTCCAATTATATAATATAAGAATGATTTCTTAAGGGAGTTAATTTCAAGTTTGCCTACTACCTGTACAATATGGAAGGGTCTGTAATATATAATTATGAAGCCTAAGCTCTCATTTAGGAGTATTAGATAAAAGGCATACATAATATTAGTAGCTGTATTTGGCTAATTTGGGCTGCACATATACAAGCCTAATAAGATGCGTAAACTTGGCCTTGCCACTTCAGATACGTGCTGGAGATGTTTAAAAGAGGTGGGCTCCCTTTCTATAAGCAATAAGCCATGACAGGGTGTGCGTTAGACACTTTAACACCGAGTGCATCCAGCCTCCCAGCCATGTGTTAAAGTGTCTGATGCACACCCTGGAGTGGCTTATTGCACTTATGAAATTACTATCTTTAGTGCAACTGCATTTGGTAGGTTAAAATTCCAATTTAAAGTAGGAAAAAACATGTATTTTTGTGTCACTTTCAATAAAATAGTTCATCCGCCTAAGTGTCCTGTGTGTTTTTTTTTTTTGCACTGATGGAATTTTGTCCTTTATTTTAGGTCTGGTTGTCATGGCAGTATTCACCCCAATGCTGTGTGGAGAAAAGTAAGAGAAAAAAAATAGTAAAATGCGGCTTTTTTTTTTTTTATATAATTAAAAGTTAAAACTTCAAGAGCGAATGGGCATGCTGGTGGAGTGATAGACGGAGCAAGCGGCGGGCAGGTAGAGAGATTGAGTGAGCGGGTGGGTGGTAGATTGCGGTTTATTCCTTTTTTTCTTTAAATAGATGAATGAGCGGGCAGGCTGGGAGAGACATCGCGGCTGTTCGTTTTCTTTAATTAAAATTCAAAGATGGATCTTAAAGAGTGAGTGGCTGGGCTGATGGAGAGATCGCAGCTGTTCCGCTTTTTTTTATACGTGACCAAGCGAGTGGGCTGTGAGAGATCGCAGCTGTTTGTTTCATACCACATCCACTGATTTCACAGACTGAGGCAATGTGAACAGAAGGGCAGATGTGTTTATTGTATTTTTTTGTTGGTAGACTGAAAATGCAGCTTGGCATGTCACTCGCAGTTGGTGAAAGGATGCCTGATTTTCAGTTTGCCAACATTCTAACTGGCATCTTTACTAGGATCAGTGCCCACAGGGCACTGCTGGTCCTTCTTCCTGTACGTAAGAAGGAATATCACACAGGTATGCACCAATCAGGATGCCTAAATTCTGATGCCCATTTCATAACACATCTTATGGTTTTGTTCTTGTATCAAATCTTTCTGGGTAAATGTCTTGTATATCTGTAACAGTGTCCTGGTTGCACATTTCATTGTTCAGCCAGCTTTGCAATCCTGGGTATCTGTTTGGAGCTTTCTGGTCTATCAATAAGTCAAAAACTCTGGCTGATTGTGGCTTTCATAACAGCAAAGAACAATATCCTTAGCATACCTCTCAACCTCCTGCCTCATAAATCAGGGACAAGGCTAAAAATAATCAGGGACAAAGGACCAAAATCAGGGACACATCTTCAAAATTGGTGATATCCACTTAGGAAGCTGGTAGAATAAGGGACTTGGTGTAAAATGCATTTTCTATGGAAGAACAAGTCCGTAACTTTAATGTCTGACATTATTTTATGCTTATAACTTCCACGTTTGGTCATAGAAGCACAGTTTCCAGAAGGGACAGAGTAAAATTTTGAGGCAAAATCAGGGACGTCCCTGAAAATCAGGGACAGTTGAGAGGTATGATCCTTAGACATTGGAACAGCCAAGAAACCCCATCAATTAAAGAATGGTTACAAGACCTGAGTTTAAGAGGTAGCTGCAAGACCTGAGTTTAAGAGCTAGCTGTGAAAGAATTGCCTATATGAAATTGCAATGCTGGACACATTTTTAGATGTCTGGGAACCATATGTAAATTGCCCCATTTCTAAACACTAATAATTGATGCCCTTGTATTATATGCATTTGTAATGCTCTGCTTTGATGGTTATGGAAACACTCTACCCAAATTCATAAATTATAATATCTTAAATGGTTTTGTATTTTCAAATATTTGCATTATATATGTGTATTGTTTGGCTCTATATTCATTATGCCTTTATACATATTGTTGTACTTAAATGCTAAAATTCATTAAACTTTGAATTATAAAGAGTTCCCCCCCACCACCACTCTCTGCTGCCTTCCATTCAGCCAGTTGATGATCCATCTGACCATCTTCGTTCCCACCCCTGTGTATTTCAGCTCCCACCCGCCTCCCATGAGGCACGGAATGAAAGGCCCTGCTGAAGTCCAAATGCAGGTACATCCACTGCATGGCCCCTGTCCAGCTCCCTGGTCACCCAGTCGTAATACTCCATTAGATTTGTCTGTCAGGATCTGCCTGAGACAAACCTATGTTGTTGGCTGTCCTGCAGACCATTGTCCTCCAAAAAGGTCACTAACCTCTCTTTTAGGATTGTCCCCATGAGTTTCCTATTGATGTAAGAGTTAATAGTCTGTAGTTGCCTGGTTCATCCCTTATGCTACTTTTGTGAATGGGCACCACATGGGCCATCTTCCAGTCTTGTGGTATGCATCCTGTGTCCAGGGAGGTAATGAACAGGTCAGCCAGTGGTCCTGCCTGGATCTCTGCCAACTGTAAAAAGATTGGGGCTCACCTAGGGCACAAATTGCTTTTCTCTAAGAAGCCCGACTGGTGGCTTCTGAAGTGCAGAAGCTGTGTAAGGCATGGGTGGGATATGAGGCACATAGTTGTACCAAGTCATCTGAGCAAGGGGTGCCTGTTCTTCTGCACAAATCATTGGTGTGGTCCCTGTTACAGCAAAAACAGATACTGAGTGCCACAGCTCCTTCTGAAAATCTCAGCCACAAATGACCCCATCCTCCTGGGTAATTTGTATAGTCCTAATGTGGATGACCTCTCTTTTTTTCATTCACTGGCTCAAACAGTTGACATTTCATCAGCCTACACTGCTATTTTGCTGAGAGAGTATTTCAGTCTGACTTTGGAACTCTGCCTGGACTACTTAATGGATCAACTGGAACCTTACACCTGGGCTGCCAGTATGGTGAAGCTCCTCATGTCAGACATGCTGCCGTCTGACATCTGGAGACTCCTACACCCCTCAGATAGGGATTTCTCATGCTTCTTGGCCACCTATGCCCCCCCCCAGTAGACTGGATTTCAGGCTGGTCTTTCACAAAATTTCCCAAGCAGTGATCTCTTCCCATATCACCACCATCCCTTTTACATGTCTGACCATGCCCTGTTCTTCACGCTGGTCTGGGGCCCAGAGGTACCGAGATCCTCTTCCTGGTGTTTGGATCTGCTGCTGCTTTGAGATGTCTTCTTCCTGTAGTGGGTCATGGAAGAGACGGGCCTTTCTTCGTATTGACTCCCCTCTAAGAGGTCTTTAAGCTAACCCTTCAGGGAAATATCATTGGGTATGCCTGAAAAAGAGGTAAGACATGGGAAGCTCAGGCCAATTCTTTAAAAGCACAATTGCAGACTAAAGGGCAGTTGTATAAACAAGGCAGACCCGGGATTGGGACCCAGCTTTGCTTGCAGAATGCTGAGTCCTAAAGGTAAGGCTGAAAACCCTTCACACCTGAGAGGCTTGAAGTTGCACTGCTCAGAACTTGACATATATATTGGGAAGGCGGTGAGAAGACAAGAAAACTGGTCACCTATCATTTGTGAAAATAGCAAACCAACCAGTTTATACCAGTCCTGAAAGACTTGTCCCACCGAGTGTGCACTTTCCCAGATGACATTAATGGTGTCATGGCATAGCTCTGTATCTCCCTTCATTTCTCCTTCAAGCCTCTACCTACTTCTTGCTATGAGGAGTTTGTCTCCTCTCATCCATTGCCCACTATCTTAGTCGATCACCAAGCTAAGTTCAGAGTTCCTCTATCCATAAGTGATATTGAGAAGGCAGTAGTGTCACTCGGTATTTCCAAAACCCCCAGGGGAGATGGTATCCTGGCAGATCTCTACCAGCATTTGATTCCCATAAACTGTTCTTTGCTGCAGCAAGTTGAATTGGAAGCACATGCAACGGGTCAGTTAACACCCACGCTTTGTAAAAAAGTGGTAATGGTCCTGCTGAAGGATGGAAAGGACCCCCAGCTACCATCTAGATGTAGACCCATCTTGTTCATAAATGTGGATGCCAAAATATTGGTGAAGGCATTAGCTTCTCACCTGGAATAGGTTATTCCCTCACCCATCCATCCTAACCAAGTGGGATTTGTTAAGGGTGCTTCAGCATGGACCACCTCCACTCCCTGGTCTTCCTCCTGCACTCTGCAAGCACTGCCCCAAACCCAGCTGTTGCTGTGACCATAAACTTTGAAATGACTTTTGATTCCATGGAGTGAGGGTACCTCCAGTTGGCTCTCATTATTTTACACTGAGTAAACACTCTCTATACCCTCCCATCTGCCAAAGTCCTTATCAGCAATCTCCTATCTCCCCTTACAAAAACCGCGTTCATCAGGGATGCCACTTTCACCTGTGCTCTTTGTGCTGGTGATAGAGCCATTGGCAGTGGTGGTAAGCAAGCATGAGACATTAACAGGAATTAAGGTGGCCAGTGAGAATACCATGCAAACCTATATGCAGCTGATGTCTTGGTCTTGTTGGCAAACCAACCCAGATGTCCTGGTCATCACTAAATCTTGGCTGTCTGCCAGAATGAGTGACAGTGTCAGTGCTATCCATGGGCATGTGACTTTTTGGCAGACCAGTGGCATGTGAGGAGGGAGTGTGCTGATACATATCCTTCAGAGTTTCACCTGTGATACTGCCTTCCATACTGCATTCTCTTCCTTCCACAAACTCATCGTGTGAATTAGTGGGAGTGGAGTTCAATGAACATTCATCGTGCAGTGCAGCAGAATGCATACCTCTGTTTCCCCTCATTATGAGGGACACCCCTCATTTCCACCCTTAAAATTGCTATATCTCAAATCTGTTCCTTATTGGAATGGTGCTACTTAAAAAGAATAGGTACTATAACCTGAGACTTAATGTAAAAATTCTTAAAAGTCTTATTTGCTAACTCAGAATTTAACTTTGCACAAATTAGTGCCTTTTCCATAGTGTTCTGAGCATGTATCGCCATGTTTGATGACGTGTCCCTCATTAGTAAGGCCACTGTCAAACATTTTGAGTGTCAGTGTGCCACATTTCAGTCACAAAAAGGTTGAGAGGTATGGCAGAACGCAGTCCCACAGGGACCAGTTGCTGCTTCAGAATTGCTACATTGCTGGCCACATTGTGGCATGAAGTTGCATAACCAAGGAAAACAGTACGTGAATGGCAGAGTGGCATAATACAGATTAAGAGGTGGAAAAGGAGGTTTTATATATATATATATATATATATATATATATATATATATGGATATGACATGGCCCGACAGAAAATATCATATTTATCTTCACGAGAGGCCAATGATATCATGATATCTCACGAGTGGCGGAGCCGAGTGGTCATAATGTCAGTAACATCAGTGGTATAAATATGTTCGTCATGCGGGCCATGTCATATTCGGTTTATACTATGTATGTTTTGGGCTGCATTCAACAAAGCTCCAAATGTGCACTTTAATACATTGCACTACATAGAGATGTTGGCTGTTTCAACACAAATCTGCAGTATGTCTATCAGCACAACAGATGCATATGTTGTTTAAAATATATATGTAGTTGATCCTGCTACTTTAAAATTATTATGCCAAAATGTGTCTGGATTCTGGCTAACCTTGCCCTGACCACCCCAATACAACTCTCTATAGCCGTCCCTCAAAAGAGCAGATTACATATATTCTAAATAAATTGTTTCATGTTGCTGCAGTAAAGTCATTGAATATAGAGTTGATTTAGCATAGTTTTAATAAATAGTTGATTTCATGCTACTATCTGTGCTTTTATTGCGGAGTCGAGTTAGAACGCTGAATGGGTGATCGAGCCGCATACGCGGTTCTGGTACGTCAGCAGCGTTTGTTGTATTGTTGTACCGTTTCTCTGTTACAGTTTGCTGCCGCAGCGAGTGGTCAGGAACAGCAGATGCGCGCAGCATGTGTTGCCATGGCAACTGACACCGCGCTTCGCCTGTTGTGCTCTGAAGCTGCCGACTCACCGCTTCTCTTACTGTTGTCGCAGCTTCTTCTGTTAAAATATAGCCAATATTAGAAAGGGTCACAGTTTTTGGAGCAATTTACAGCACAGGCTCTATAATTGACAGTAACTGAGATTTCAATATTGTTGCGCCGGTCACGCTTACATTTCAATGCTGCTCTGATCGGTCACGGTGCACTAAACTTGAAGATGGGTGAAAGGAAGTCAGGATCAACTGGATATGTTTAAATTAATTATTTGTGTTAAGATGTAGGCAGGATCAACCAGATGGAAGAGATGTGTGGGTTTTTTTTGGGGGAGTTACTTGTACAGGGACAGAGGAAAGAGAGACAGGTGTGTGATGAAAAGTGAAACACTTTCACTTTCATCAGGATGACGTATAGGAACGTGGAGATAAATGTATGATGTATAGGAACATGAAGATAACAATGTTATCTTCACTGGGCAGTCTAGATATCATTTTTATCCTCGTATTTATCCCAAACATACGCTGTATAAATATATATATATACATACATACACACAAAAAATATATATATATGTGTGTGTGTATGTATATATATATATATATATATGTATGTATATATATGTATGTATATATATATATATATGTATATATGTATGTATATATATATATATGTATATATGTATGTATATATATATATATATGTATATATGTATGTATATATATATATATGTATATATGTATGTATATATATATATATATGTATGTATATATATATATATATATATATATGTATATATGTATTATATATATATATATATGATATGTAACAGGGACCTGTGCAATACATGATTTATTTTCACAAGAGCTGTTTGACCTGGGTAATCTCACATGTGGCGTAAGCCACGAGTGGTGTGCCCAAGGTCAAACAGCTTGAGTGAAAATAAATCATGTATTCCATAAGATCCCTGTTACGTATTTCATTTATGCAATAGGGATTCTTTAGGA
Source organism: Neoceratodus forsteri (assembly GCA_016271365.2). Lineage (NCBI taxonomy): Eukaryota > Metazoa > Chordata > Ceratodontiformes > Ceratodontidae > Neoceratodus > Neoceratodus forsteri. Next base: position 56,698,257 of record JADMNL010000033.1, read on the forward strand.
TTGTGTAAGGAGTATTGTTTTAAATTATTTGTTTAATTTTTCATGTTAACATACATGGACTTTTTGCTGTTTTTCCAGGATAGCTCGTCTTAGCATAATGGTAACTAAGCAGTTGCTGTAGATGCTCCAGCTTTACATTATGGACAGTACATAATGAAAAAGTTTGATGCACAATTCTTTTGTTTTTAAAATTGAATAAAAACTGAATTTTCTGCCATTTTTTGCTGATTATAAAAAAAATCTAAACGGCATCTATATATGAAACACCTCTCATTTTGTAGATAATTTTGTGCTGAACAACTTCTGTGCTCACCGTACAGTGCTGTAAGTTTTCATTTTAAAGTTATTTGTATTTATTTGTCGAAAAAGTACAAAACAAAACCTTAACTTTCTGCTGTTTTTTGCTAATTCTACAAAAACTAAAAGGCATCTGTAAATGAAACACCACTCATTTTGTAGATATTTTTGTGCTGGACAACTTTTGTGCTCACAGCACCATGCTATCTTTTTTTCATTTTAAAGTTATTATTTGCATTTGAATATGATTGGTACTACTACTGAAGCTGAACATTCTAAATTGGCTGATGACATAGCAACTGTGTAAATGAGTAATGACACTGCAACTATGTCCATAAATGAGCGATGACATACTTAATATGCACATAAATGGTTTTATTTACACAGTAGCTACAATACACATTGTTTATGGCTGGCATGCATTTATTGTTCACACCTGTTGCGTGTATATATGTGTGTATGTATATATATATATATATATATATATACACACACACACACACACATACACATACATATATGTGTGTATACACACACACACACACAGGGCTCCAGATAAGGTGAGCACTGACCTATTTTACTCGCCTCATTTTAGGAAATACTCTTCACAAATTTTTTTTGAGTACTAATACTCTCCCAACATTTGTAAATGCTCCGCACTCCATAGAATAGTGTTTCATAGTATAACAGAAAGAAAAGTAAAACACTGAAATAGGAGCACCAGGATTAGTGTGGTGTTGTGATTCAAGATAATCAAAAAAGGCAAAAATGAAAAATAAGCACCCACACAGCAATAGAACCACATGAAACTCTGTATATGATTAAGCCATAGCGTTTATGTACAGACGTGCATATAGCAAACAGACAGTGGCTAATACAAAAAGATTAATGTTTTTCCTGGTACTCTGCCAGGCTTCATCAGAATAAAAGAGTGCCATTAATACATGTCATTTAAATACAATTCAAAAGTCACCATGTGACATGAACAGACCAATCACCTTTATAATTAAAACCTATTTCACATCTTTAACTATTTAATAGCCAGTCCTGCGTATTTCACCCTGTGACATAGATGAACTAATCACCATTTTAATCAAAGTTTATTCACAATCTTAGCTATGTCATGGCCTAATTTAAAGACAATATTATCATTTATTATTCACCGCAATTCAAGTGACTTGGTCTTACATTAAACATTGTTACACCTATTTAAAAATAAACAATCTTGGAAACCTCAACGGTTCAAATCCTATCCTTGAAACAGTTTAACATGTACTTAACACATTATGATAATTTCTTTCAACACATTTTCACATGTATGTAATGTGCTTGAATGTCTATATTACATTCTTTTCCTTTTTAATAAATACATTTATTGTCATAGAAACTTTTTCATTTCGCATTGTTACTTTGTATTCATTGCCAACATGGCTATGGGCATAAAAAACAGATTCTTGGGCACCTTTCATTTTTAAAAGATATGTATGGCAATAGAAAGGCAAAATCTAACAGTTCATCGATAGGGGCCAAAAAACATTGAACAGTGGTTAAGCATTCAGTTTGTAAACTGTTAATCAATTCATCATCTGTATTTTTGTTTTAAATGCTGAAAGATCTATGTTTTCATTAAGTCCTTTATCTGAAACTACTCCCAGGGTAAAATTCCAAAAACTCGCCCTTTGTCCTATTTTTTTTTGTTATGGTCTCCTCCTCTGGGACCCATTGTAACTATTTCAAGGCCAAAGAACTTAAATGTATGTTTCTGTGGGTAATTTTGTTGTATATGTTTTGCAATAACATAACTAGTGTCTTCCCTTTTAACAGCTCTAACATGTTTACCTATCCTGGTTTTGAACTTACGTATTGTCCTTCCAACATAATATGCTCCACATTCACATGGCAAAAAATAAACTACCCCTATATTATTACATGTAATGAAATCTTTGATTTCTATAGTTTTTCCTGTAATCGGGTATGTTAAGGTTTTACAACTGTGTATGTACTTACAATATACACAGTTTCCACATTTGAATGTACCTCTTGGCAAAGGTGCCAAAAGAGTTTGTCTGTTCTTGTCCTGTGTTTGTGTCATGTTTGATACTACATAATCATTCATGCTTTTGCACTTCTGAAAAATTACCTTTAGTCCTTGTTTAATTACTTCCTTTAACCTGGGCTCCAGTTCCAAAATGGGCCAATTTCTTGTAATAATGTACCTATCTTGGTCAGTTCATCTGGAGAAATTAGTTATAAAGGGGCATTCAAAACCCTCCTCACTGTTCACCTTTTGTGTAAATCGCAATACTTGATTTCTATCCATCTCATCTACTTTTTTTGATGGCTGATGCTATGCTATGCTGACTGTCTCCTCTTTCCAGGAACCTCTGCAATTGTTCCCCCTCTTTTGGATATATTCTTGTTGTTCAGTGCAATTTCTCAGGGGTCTAATCAACTGTCCCTTTGGTATATTATGGGGGTGACAACTCTCAAATCTTAATAAACTGTTCCTGTCCGTGGCTTTCTGGAACAAAGTAGTGCATACTCCTCCTTCCCCATCCTTATACAGTTTTAAATCTAAGAAGGTTATACTAATCTGACTAAGTTCAAACTGATATTTTAAGCAACTACTAGTATTTTCCATCCATTCCACAAACAAAAGAAACTCATCTTGTGTACCCTTCCATATAATAAGAATATAATCTATAAAGCGCCGCCACAAATCCAAACAATGAATGTGTGGATTTGTGGTGGTGCCATACAGATGATCTAACTCCTACCTGCCCACAAAGAGTTTGGCATAACTGGGTGCCATTGTTGTACCCATTGCCGTACCTGTATTTGATGGTACAGTTGTCCCTGAAATAGAAAAATATTCATATTCAAAGCACAATCTGCCAACCGAACAAGGAAATGTGAAGGAGTTCTGACTCGTTCCTCCTCAGTACTTTTTCCTAAAAAGTAGAGAAGTGCATCTAATCCCTCTTTATACGGTATTATCGTATAGAGGGAATTAGCATCAATGACTGCAAAGAACCAGTCAGGTTCTATATATAAATCCTCAATGATTTGGACCACTTGAGTAGAATCTCTAAGAAATTATCTCAACTCTTGCACCAGTGGTTGCAAAAAGGTGTCAAGGTACATGGAAACAGGTTCTGTTAGCCCCTCCCCCGAGACTATGGGTCTCCCTGGTGGTTGTACCGAACTTTTATGGATTTTGGGCACTGCATATAATGTCGGAATAACTGGACAATTAACTGTTAAAGTTCTGTATTCTACATCTGAGATATAACCCTTTAAAAAAACCCTCGTTAAGAACAAGATCTAATTCAGCCTTAAACTTATCTATAACAGCATGTGAAATTATTTTGTAGAATGAATCATCATTAACTAATCCATTAACTTCAACAATATAGTCCTTAGTATTAAGTACAACTATTGCTCCCCCTTTATCTGCTGGTTTAATTGTTATATGATTATTTTTATTTAAAGATTTTAAAGTAGCCCGTTCATCCCTTGTGCAATTGTCCAAAAATTCAACATTTTCTTTTTATAAATGTTGAAAATCAAGTTCACATTTTTTTATAAATGTAGAGACCATGGGATTCATGGGGGGGGGGGACAGTGTTCAGATCTAGATAAAAGTTTAGAAGATATATTGTTGCTTTCATACTTATTGTCTTCCTTTTCATAGATGCATATAAAAGTAAGATTTCTTCCCAGTTTATGTAAGTCCACGCAGACATCAAAAAAAATTAATGTCCATTGTTGGACAAAATGAGAGTCCTTTACTTAATACTGAAATCTCACTTGCTGTTAAACTGTAATTAGACAAATTTACTACTGGTACCATCTGATTCTTTTATTACTATTTTCATTTTGCTGATCTGTTTGATTTAATGATCTTCAATGTATATCACTATTAATTATAGGTGTATGTAAAGATGGTTTACCAATAGAAATACCATTGTCAGAAAAAGAAGTGTAATCACATAGTATAGATTCACTGACCTTGTTAACACCTGCCTGATTTAATATATTTTCACAAGTTTTATCATTAATTATCATAGCCATCCTAGGTAAATCAGAACTAAACAGCCCATTGTCAATTGGAAAAATATTGTCATTCATCATATGCCTATCAAGAACCTGTGTTATATCATTAACCTTGTTAGTATCATTATTAATCACAAGGGAGTTAGAGGGGACAATTGAGGAAAGATCATGTGTGCACACATTTAATGACATATATGAAGCATTAATAGCATTATTAGTACCATCAAAATCAAATAGACACAGAATTATTTGAAAGTCAATGCAGGAGAAATACACATAGTGGCACATTCTCTTGATAATCTGGAGTGGGATGGATCATTAACATATGGGGAGATGGAATTCATTTCATTTAATACTTTTTGTATCAGTAATTGTTCCTGTTTCTTTTGCCATGCTGCCCCCCTTCTCGTCCTCCTCTTTGAAACTGAACAGTGTGAAAACGGGTGCGGCGTTGCTGCTGACTGTGTCAGGTCACCTGGCTGTAAATAGGAGACAGTCCTGGTGGGGATTCCCCCACTCCACCATCAACATATGTATCAGATTCATCAGTGTCGGAGGGGCCACTAGTGTAATCAAGGACATTGGCATTATTTATGGAGTCATTTGAGGGACCATCATCTCCTTTTTTCAAAATAGACTGCAACTCCATTTTCTTAGGATCAGGCCAAAGACTCTGTCATTAAGATAATCATTTTCATCTCTAATAAATTTTCTTTGTTTTTGTTTTTTGATCTTGACGTCATACCTAGTGACTTTATCCAACAACAGTTTATTGAGTCTCTCCTGTTCTGTAGCTTCCACATTTTCTTTTAATTTTGTTTCAACCTCCCCAATTTCTTTAGTTAATTCCTCCCTTAACGGTTGAGCAAACTCCAAAATTAACTCAATGTTTTTAAGTAAGGCTTCCTCCATGTTATGACGCCATCTACTCAAACTCTGCATTGTCTGTTCCGTAAGATGGTTTTTGAATAATGCATAATCCCCTAGGTATTCTTTTAACCTGGAGATATGCTTCCAATGTTTGTTTGTGCCAAAACATGCGTCTCCCCTTTAAAACTAACTTCTCCAGTTTGCGAAACAGGACTTAACGTTTAAGTCACCACCGTCTTGCGGCATCTGTTCTGTCGCCCCCAGAAGTAGATTTCTGCCATCCTGTGCCATAAATACAAGATTTGCAAAGCCACCGGAAAGAACGCTATCCTGCACTCCCCCGATTGTTCCTCGGTGTGAGCTATCACGTGATCCAGTCCGTTTCAGATATGCTTCCCTCCGGAATCTTGTCACTCGCTCTAATGGTGCCGCTCTCTATTCTGTTCTAGCAGGCAAAAAGACTATCCTTTGGCTTGTCTTTCATGCAGGAATGCAGCGTATTCAACATATTGCATGTGTGAGCAATCGACTTCTATAAAAGTCCTCACAATTTCTGTACTAAAAGTGTCCTCAGCTTTTACAGCTATTTAAACTAATGCTAACCTGTGCTCCATATAGAACAAATGAAGTAAAACACTGAAATAGGAGCACCATGATTAGTGTGGTGCTGTGATTCAAGATAAAAAAGGCAAAAATGAAAAATAAGCACCCACACAGCAATAGAATCACATGAAACGCTGTATATGATTAAGCCGTAGCAAACAGACAGTGGCTAATGCAAAAAGATTAGCGTTTCTCCTGGTACTCTGCCAGGCTTCATCAGAATAAAAGAGTGCCGTTAATACATGTCATGATGAATTTTGAATTGTATTTAAATGACATGTATTAATGGCACTTTTTTATTCTGATGAAGCCTGGCAGAGTACCAGGAGAAACATTAATCTTTTTGTATTAGCCAACGTCTTTTTGCTATTTGCACGTCTGTACATAAATACTATGGCTTAATCATATACAGTGTTTCGTGTGGTTCTGTTGCTTTGTGGGTGCTTATTTTTCATTTTTGCCTTTTATAACAGAGCAGTTTCCCCCCCAAATTTACAGCACTCATGTGCATCCCAATTTTGTTTTACTTACTGTATTTTAAAACTGGTGAGTAAATTTTGCCTACCTGCCAGCATTATCTGGAGCATTGTTGGTACCTGATCATATCTCATCTAGAAACAAACTGCACTGTTTTAAAAATGTACACCTCACTCCACTCTGTCCTGACATTTGTACACATCTGAATTTGGTTTTACTCACCTCACTTTCAAAATAAAAAGTACAGTACTCATTTTAAAAAATCATATCTGGAGCCATATATATAATATATATATATAACCTATATATATTAGATGGGCATAAGTGTGATATGAAATATTGTCACTCCTGCAGAGTGAGCTCTGGATATCTCACGAGTGCTGAAGGCACGAGTGAGATATCCAGAGCTCACAATGCAGGAGTGACAATATTTGCCATAGCACATGACCTGCACATCATGTATTTGATTTATACAATAGGGCCAGGAGTTTCAGAAGTAATGTTATGTTGTCTTGTGTTCTGTTCCTGTTTATGTGTTTGCTCATTCTGTGTGTGAGTTTTTCTGAATGGGCTGTCAGTGTCACAAACTCTGGGAAACAGATGAGTGTGTTTTGCAGTGCTAAATGAGTTAGTTTTAGGTAGGAGTGAGAAACAGACTATTTTGTGAAGCTGTATTCTTTAGAAGTCTGGCTGCAGTCAAGCTGAGAGTATCACAGGAATGAGCTGGAAGTTAGAGTGTGGGGAATAGGTGATGGTGTTTTGTAATGCTGAGTTAGCTGCAGGCAGCAGTGGGACCTCTCATTTAGTTCTGCATTTGTGACTATGATAACAGCACAGGTGTTTTTGTATGCTTTGTGTGACCTGCGTATGTAAATGGCCGATATCATCACAGTAGAGCAGAGGGTAAAAATATCACACTGCAGTGGATGATGCACTGTTTTATCTCACTCATTTATCACTCACCCCTATTCTAATATATATATATATATATATGTATGTTGTCTGTGTTTGTGTGTGTGTATGTATATATAATATATGTGTGTGTGTGTGTGTGTATTATAGTGGCGTGGTCGTGCTACTATAGTTAGGGTTCAGCGGTCATTTACATACTAAAGTCAAAAGTTTGGGCATTAATAACTTTGAACTCGTTTGATGGATTTGCCTGAAATTTGGAACATGCGTTGGGGCATGGTAGATCTCTTGATTTGCCAAATTGCGTTTCAGTCATATTGGCGGTCTTTGTGTTCGAAAGCACTGAAAAATGCAAAATTATCCATTTTTGGAGGCACCTTTTGGCATTCTAAATGTGGTCCTGCATGGCCATTGTGTGGTATGCCGCTCTGCAAGATGGCTCGTATGAAAGAGCTTTGGTGGCCAAACATGCTGCTTTTTGTTTGGTGAAAACATATTAAGGCATTCAAAAGTTATGGCACTTTTAAGTTCCCATTATGTCAGTGGCAAAATGTATATGTATATTTTGTGATCAAAGAATGGGGTTCTGGCCATCTGGTCCCGCCTGGCGATCAAGGAATTTGCAGTCTCACGGTTCAAGAATCTTTGTCCCTGAGGATTTTTTCAAATTCTTTGATCGCAAGATCCGCCATCTTGTTTTCAGTTTTCCGATCGGAAAAACACAAATATCTTGGCTCAGGGGTCACTTCTGAAGTAAAACGTTGATGGGTTTTACTCAGGGGCTCTGCTCTATTGAGCCATGCCTTTGGTTTAATCCAGATCAGTCAAAAAATAGTTATAAGCTTTTAAAATCTTAATTCATGGCTCACTAACGATCTTTGATTGCGAGCCTGCAAATTCTTTGATCGTGAGATTCTTTGATCGCGATCTTGCATCGCGACCTAAAAACACAAATATCTCGGCTCAGGGGTGGGCTAGGGACACAAATGAGGGTGGGTTTTGCTCAGGAGGGTCCGTTCTATTGACCCATGGCATTGGTTCACTTCAAATCAGTGAAAAATTCACGTTTCACCGTTTTTTATTCTTTGAGTGTGCAATTTCTTTAATCGCAAGCCTGCAAATTATTTGATCGTGAGATTCTTTGATCGCGATCGTGCATCGTGAGCGAGGGACGAGATGGCCCAATTTAAAAATACATTTTCTCAGCTCAGGGGTGTCCTAGGAAGTCAAATGAGGGTGGGTTTTACTCAGGGGGCTTCATCCTGTCGAACCATGGTTTACCGCATTGCATTCAATTTTTTGATTTATAAGGTTTTTAATTCTTTGTTCATGAGCCTGCAAATTCTTTGATCATGAGATTCTTTGATTACCATCTTTGATCGTGAGGGAGGGACAAGATGGCCAGATTTTTATCATGGAATAAATAGGGAAATTTTAATCTTTGATATTGAATATCTTGGAAATGGTTTGGTCTTTTTTACTTGAAATTTGGAGGACAGAAAGGCAGCACCTCACAGATGTGCCTTTTGGTGGTTTGGTCAAAAAATATTACAGGGCGGCAAAGTTACGGCACTACGAAGTTGACAGTTTTTCCCATAGGATAACATTGGCGTCTGCTGCATTACAGGAATTGTTTGCCGCCCTGCTGCAAAATAACGGTTTAGTATTTTGGGCTGAAATTTGAAGGGAAGAAAGCCAACATCCCACAGATGTGCCTTTTGGTGGTATGGTGAAAAAAATATTACAGGGCAGCAAAGTGACGGCACTCAGAAATTGATGCTTTTTGCCATAGGATAACATTATGGTGTCCGTTGCGTCTTTCAGGGCCTGTTTTCTCGGAAACGGCGCGAGATACAGTCTTTTCTACACAAAAATGTGTAGCCCACCAAGTGGAGGCTAAGTGCAAAACTAGCCAGGAAAGTCATAATTCATACGAAATTTAAATTTTTTTTCTACATCATATGGTTCCTGAGATATAAGCAATTTAATATTACAAGTCCTAATTTTCTGCTCCAAGGTCAGTTATTATGCATATATTCTTTGTTTTCACTGTTTTTTCAATGCAGTTTTTGGGGAAAAGAAGGGTGTGCCCTTTTGTTACTGTGCAAGTTAACATTTCCGGTTGTGCTTCTGTTACTGTTCGCATCACCGTTCCCTTCTACGCCACCGTGTGCATTACGATTTGCGTTTTCATTTGCACTTGTGTTTCTGTTTCGTTTGGCGTTATTGTTGCTGTTACCATTAATTACCATTTGCATTTGCGGTACCGTGCCCATGCGTATTACAGTTTGCATTTTCATACACGCTTGCATTTCTGTTTCTTTTTTCTTTTAGCTTTATTGTTGCTGTTACCGTTACCATTTACATTTACAATTGTAGTACCATGACCGTGCACGTAACGGTTTGCGTTTCTGTATGTGCTTGTGTTTGCGTTTGCATTTCTCTTTCCTTTGGTGGTGGTGTTGCTGTTACCATTACCATTTGCGTTTACAATTGTGGTTCCGTGACTGTGTGCGTTACGGTTTACCATTTCGTTTGCGCTTGCGTTTCTGTTTACTTTGGTGTTATTGTTGCTCTTACTGTTACCATTTGCATTTAAACTTGTGGTACTATGAACGTGCGTGTTACCAGTTGCGTTCCGTATGCACTTCCGTTTGTGTCTCCGTTTACGTCACTGTTCGCTTTGGCGTCACTTTGCGCTTGCATTTCTATTACTGTTTGCGTTACAATTTACGTTTGCGTCACCATGTGCGTAACCATTTCTGCTTGCATTTGCATTTGTACTTACTGTTACTATGGTCACACCAAAATCCGTGGTGGGAAGCGGGGCATGAAGGTCCGCGCTCCCTCTTCATAACTTTCTGCTTTTTATTCATTCTTAAAAAGTAAAATTCTATGCAAGAAAACTTTGTTAATGCATCAGTTAGGGTTCTTCTACAGTGACAAAAGTGAGGAAATTCAACATTAGGGTTCCTACCCCTTGCACCCCAACCTGCCCCCACCAACAGGCATCGGGGTGTGCGTTGAGTCATCAGTCCTAACTCTCACCCCATTCTCCTGTGCTGCACCACCTCAGCTTGTTTACACATGGGATAGGGTGAGAGTTAGGACTGAGCGACCTCAGCACACCCGATGTCTGTTGGTGGGGGGAGGGCAAGGTGGGAACCCTAATGGGAATTTCTTCACTTTTGTCGCTTAGAAGAACCAACTGATGCATTAATGAAGTTTTTTGCATAGAAAATATATATATATATGTATGTGTGTGTGTGTGTGTGTGCATGTGTGTAGTGTGTGTGTGTGTGTGTGTGTGTGTGTGTGTGTGTGTGTATATATATATATTTAAAATGGAGCAATCCTCCAAATCCAGTGTTCTGACTGTATAAAACACATCACATGACCGTGCGTATATCAGAGTGCGACCGCACACCTGCACTTTTACCCTCCCTCCAAAACAATTTTGCCATTTTATAAGATAGATAACCCACTCTACGGTGTGCTGTCGCGCTCTTATATATGCACACCTTGGGTGGTTGACGCACACCAAGGCGTGCATATATCAGAGTGCGACCGCTCACCTAAGTGTGGGTTATCTATTACATAATATATATAAAATATGCAATGGAAACAAGTGTAATAAATGATTTATCTGCACAAGAGCAGTTTGACCTCGGATAACCTCACGAGTAACGTAAGCCACAAGTGAGGTGTCTGAGGTCAACCTGCTCGAGTGCAGATAAATCATATCTTCCTGTCAATCTTCACCATTCATTACTTCCTGGTGTAAGCGGGCGGCGCACCGTCACCGGAGCTTTTTTTTTTTAAGTTGCGGCCCGCCCTCGAGGAAGCGGCGTCATGCGTCATCGCGGCGGCCGTTAATAGCGACCGACTCCTCCTCCAACTCAGTTCTGTTTCTCCCGCCGTCGAGGCAGCACCTGTTTCGGAGCGTCCATATTTTGACTGCGTCTGCGACTCCTCTTTCCCGCACACTCGACGTCAATCGGTAAGACCGTTCTTTTTTATTTCTAAAGCGGCGCCGGGTGTGTTTTCCTGCTGTTTTTTCTTGTTGATTTCGCGTTATGTCCGGTTCTGGAGCTAAACGTGTTTCGAAGACGGGCCGCGCCCCTATGCGTCGGTGTTACTGTGGCCGGCATTTCTCCGTCTCGGACCGGCATGACGTTTGTCTTCGTTGCCTGGGACCCAACCATGACATGGATTCGTGCGACGCCTGTTTCTCCATGGACGGCCGTGTCCTCGAAGTCCGCGCGTTCAAGCTCAGCAAAAGCCCGCCGACGCCGAGACGGCGTCGCTCGAGGATTATCAGGTAAGGTCTCTAGGCCCTTCCCGGGTCGCTCCGGGCCTATCACGGTCTGAGGAGGAGGTCTCCTCGTCTTTTCTTGCGAGGAGGAGGCCCTTCCAGCGGTGTCGGGGGCGTCGTAGTCCCTCCCAGGGCATGGCGCGACACAGCCTCAGCAATCACCTTCCGGTGCAGGCTCCCCGTGGCGAGGCCCTCGACTTTGGGCCTGGCTGGGTGGACCCGGCGCCGCCCTTTAGCGCCGTTCGAGATCCTGGCGCGTGCCGGTGCGGTGATCGATGCGGCGCTGTTTCCAGCGCCGTTTTAGCAGGTAATCAGGCGGCGCCGTTGGCGGCGCCGCTTAGGATCCAGCGCGTTTGCAGCGCCGGTGATCGAAGTGGCGCCGTTAGCGGTGCGCTTTGAGCCTCGAGTGCCCGTTAGCGGCGCCGATGGACAAGCGGCGCCCGTCCGGTGATACATCGCTTTCCGGCGCACCGGCGCCGTGGGCCTTATCCCTTCCTCCAGGCGGTGCGGCCTTGCGAGCGCCGTTGGGGTAATGGAGCTAGGCCTGGCTGCTACCCGGCGTGAAGGGGCGGCGGGCGCTTCCTTGAGTACGGGGCCGTTCGCGGCCTGGCCTCAAGGACCCCTGGGTGGCCAGCATTGAGGTCCTGCTGATCTCGTCCTCCTCGGAGGCGATGATTCAAACGTGGACCCATCCTTGCACCCCACTCCTCGGAGTCTGGGTCCCCGGTGGCTAGAGGTGCCAGGCGGCGCAGCGGGCCCCTCCCTCTGTCCCTCCTTCCGTCGTCTCCTGAGGGTTCCCCGGCTGGGGGTGGCCGGGAGCCCCGGGGGGCAGGCATGGGGGTGACGCAGGGGAAGGCTCCCCTCTCTGGAGGCCCGGTGACAGCTACCTTACGGGGTGCTGTTGCCCTCTCTAGGGACAGGGGGACGCTGTGGTCGAGGAGGAGGGCCCTCTCGAGTCCGAGGGGTTGAGGGGGGTCTGCTGCTCGGTCTTCTTTGCCACTCCAGGGGGTGGCCAGGAGCCAGTGCAGAGCTCGCCCTCCTCCAGGGTTCTAGGGTGTCCTGCGGCGTTTGTGCGGACTGCCCTTCTGGATCCATGCAGTCCGGCGTGCCGTCATGGGAGGTTCTCCCCAGGGCTCTTCCAGGCTCCGCTTCCCCAGAGTTCCGTTCTGCGGCCTGGTCTGATATCCGGGATCCCTCTTTCCAGGGCCCCTTTCCCGGATTCCAGAGCCCTCAGAGAGCAGTTACCTCGCGTGAGGTGCCCCTCCCATCTCTCTGCCTTCACCACCCCGCTCCCAGGCCATGTCGGTCCCACGGTCCGTTATCCTGGGGCAGTTCAGGAGTTCTGCGGCCTTCCCCTCATATGTTGATACATGCATGAGCGGTCTTTCACTCTCCCACCGCCGCAGGGAATCCTCTAGGCATTCCAGTTCCCCATCATCCTCGTCTCCTCCTCCGAGGAGAGGAACCCCTGCTCATCTGTCCTCCGATGCTGATTTCACAGAATATCAGCGTTTCCTCTCGAGGATGGTGAGGATCTCCAGTTTCCCTACGTTCGAAGAGACAATACCGACGGGAGGCGTGAATTCCTTGGTGAATTCAGTGCCCAGCATCTGGTGGTACCTTCCTGGCTATATCCCTTCCAGGGGCGTCTATCCGGTCCTGGCGGTCCCTGCGCTTCTTCCCCAGCCCGGCGGACTGCCAGCGTAGGTATTGTGCCCTCTGAGTCTCTAGGTTCCTTCCAACCCATCCTCAGGTTTGGTATACCTGGATACTCCTTCTGGGCCGTTGCCTCGGCGTGCACGACCGCTCACCGATTCGACTTTCCAGTTCGACCGCTGGGAAATAAGAGTGTTCTTCTTTCTCGCAGAGTGCATGTATTGCATCACATCAGGCTCACCACGCTGCCTACAACCGCATCTGTGGTCGATGATGTCCCAGCTGCTGGCATCTATGCCTGATACTGAGCAAACCAGACAAGCCGTTGCCCTCTCCGCGGTAGGCCTGGAGCTGGCAAGACACCAAGCAAGGGCATCTTATGACGCCAATGAGGTGGCTTCCAGGCTTGCGGGGACAGCGATCTGCATCAGGCGGACGGCATGGCTTCGTCTTTCCAGGTTGTCACCCCTGGCCCGGCGTAGGGTGATTCGCTCCGCCTTCCGGGGGACCCGTCTTTTCTCTTCCAGAGCTAGGAGACTTTTACAGGGGCTCCCTCCGTCTCCTCGTCCTCAGGAGGCACCTCCTAGCTCTTCTCCCACTTAGGCTTTCTGAATAAGCCAGGGTCTTCTCCTTCTGTTTCTCACCAACAGAAGGCTGGGGGTCTTGTTCCCTCAGGGTATGGCCTCTTCCCCCTCCAGGGGAAGAGGAGCTTGGTACTCACCCAGGAAGTAATGAATGGTGAAGATTGACAAGGGAAGATAGGAAAATTACGTACCTACCGTAATTCTTGATCTTCTCTTGTATCTTCACCATTCATTACTTACACCCGCCCACCATCCCCTCAGTGGCCTCTTCCTGTGGCTTCTCCACCTCCCCTCTCCTCTCTCTGCATTTATATAAAATATAGGAAAATTGCTTCATTTTCCAAAAAATATAACAAAAGTAAAAAAAAAAAAAAAAATCTTGGGGGGTTTAAAATTCAGAAAAATTATTTACTCTAAGATTCATGGGCCATCTCGTGGATTGCATTGGCGATCAGACTGCACAACTATCTCTTGCTTATTCTTATGGCAAGATACCTCTGGGGTTGTTTGGCCTGGCTCAGGCTATTCAGTTTTGATCCTGCAATCCCGTGTTCAGATAGTTGCCCTGAAATCTAATCCCCCCCCTCTATTCTTGCCTTGCAGAGCAGAGGAACGAGTACGTCTGTTCCTTTCTCTTCTAAAAAAAAAAAAAAAAAAAAATGCTGAGGGAACTCTCTCCGACTGCTATAGGCATCTTGGTATCTGGGTCATGCATCTAGTAAAAAAAAAAAATTTTTATCTGTAAAAAAAAAAAGGAAAAGGAGAAATCAAACAAGAAGGCAAATGAGAAGGTAGGCTATCCTTCTCGCTGTTTTGCTAAGTGGTTTCTCCTTTAAGTGTCCTCCTGGACAATTTTACAGTAGAGCTCTGCTGACCATATCCAATCTTAGCCAGCCTAAGCCTTGGCGGCCTTAGCCAGTCAGTCTGGGTCGTTTCTTTCTTGGAGCATCACTGAAAGGCTTACATTTTCCATTTCTAAACCCCTGAGCAGCGCTCTCATGCTGCGGGGGTTTTATTCTTCCCTCCTCGGCTGTCCTCCAGTTAAAGGCCTTCCGGCCAGGAGCCGAGTGGGTGTCAAACAATGGCATGTTGAAGATGAGACTATGCCCTTCTGGAGTCTGTCTAGCGGGTTCGGTGAACCTTCTCTTCAGCTCTATCTCCGGGATTCTTGCTTCCCCTTTGGTCGAGCCTTCAGCTACAAGCTAACTATGCTCGTTGGGCATTCTGGTCCCTTCAACATCCCATTCTCTCTTCTCTTTCTTCTTCTTCTTCTATTTTCTCATTTCCTTACTCATCTCTCCTCCTAGAGTCGCCTAGGTAAGGAGGCCTGCACTCCCTAGGCTAGGGATGTTCTTATCTCCTCTGTCCTTCTTCCATCGGCTTATTCCTTTTTCAGTTCATTCTTCCTTGCTTTGCTATCCCTCGGCTATTTTGCCTCGCTATCTATATTTTCTGCTTTCATTTTGCCTCTCCGGCTCACAGAACTGAGTTGGAGGAGGAGTCGATGCGCCTGCCCGGCCTTCGGCATGGCGCTGGCATTAAACACCGGTGAAGGGACGGATTAATTTAAAACAAAAAAGCTCCCTCGGGACGGGTGAGCGCCTCGCTTACACCCAGGAAGTAATGAATGGTGAAGATACAAGAGAAGATCAAGAATTACGGTAGGTACGTAATTTTCCTTTATTACATGAGTTTTCCATTGCATATTCCATGTATGCAATTCTTTTGTTTTTGCTTTTGTGGGGGGCATTTGTTAGTCAAAAAAGTGAATAAAAATTGAATTGCCTGCCATTTTTTGCTGATTATAGAAAATCTAAAATGAATCTAGAAATGAAGCGCCTCTCATTTTGTAGATATTTTTATGTTGAACAACTTTTGTGCTCAAAGTACCTACTATCTTTTTGGTTTTTAAGTTATTTGCATTTGTTTGATGAAAAAGTGCACACAAATGGAATTTTCTGCTGTTTTTTGCCAATTCTGAAAAACCTAAAAAGTATCTATAAATGAAACACCACTCATTTTGTAGATATTCCTGTGCTGAATAAACTTTGTGCTCACAGTACCATGCTATCATTTTTCATTTTAAAGTTATTTACATTTGTTTGCAGACAAAATGAAAAAAATGACTTTTCTGCTGTTATTGCTAAGTATCAAACAATCTAAAAGGTATTACTATATAAAACACCAAACATTTTGTAGATATTTCAGTGCTGAACAACTTTCGTGCTCGCAGTACCATGCTATCATTTTTCGTTTTAAAGTTATTCACATTTGAATATGGTTAATGCTTTGCTACTGAGGGCGAACATTCTAAATGACATAAGCACTGTGCGGATCAACAACTGATGACATAAGCACTGTATACATAAATGAAATTTATGTACACAGTTACTCAGATAAACGGCTGTATCACACTCTGTTTATCTCCATCCCTATTGCATAAATATATATATATATATATATGTGTATATATATGTGTGTGTGTGTGTGTATATTTATATAGATGGATATAAACTGTGCAAATAAATCATGTAATTTTGGACTAAATACATATTTTTACTTAGAACACATGTTGTTTTCACTTAGGACATGTTATTTTATTGTTACTGATTGGTTATATGATAATTAATACAGTATTTGAAAGGATTTACGAAATCAGTGGGCATGTTGTTCAAGCACTGTCCGGTTTAAAGGACCCCACCCCCACACACTTCATTTGATGCTAGCTTTCAGTTATGAGTAAGGCAATATTTATACTTATAAGAAATCATTTGTATCTGTATATACACCACACCTAAAGTGAATAAATTGTGTAAATAAATCATGTGTTGTTTTGGGAAAAATATTTCTCTTCACTTAGGACACATGCTATTCCCTCTTAGAGCATGTTGTTTTCATTTAAAATGTTTACAATGGAATGAAAAAGGCAGTTTAAGATAAAACAAAGTACAACCAATTACATTAAAAATAGAGTGGCATATATAAAATACACAGTGGGTTGCAGCAGAATAACTGTTATCACCATACAGTGGTAAGACCTTCATAACAAACCCATGGATTCCTCACTTCTGAGTTGTTGGTCTTACCGCTCACTAATAGAGTGAACACAAAGGGCCTGGCATGAAGCCCTGCATTAACCAGTGTTTGGCACAGCTGCGCAAAGCCCTTTTCCACAGCACAGCCCGATTGTACAGGATCTGGCGTAGTTGCAACATTTTCCGCACTTTATGGCAGCTTGCACCAAAGCTTTGGCACAAGCCCCGTAATATGGGCCTCACGTTGGTGCAAAGTTAGACTGGAGGGATCTGGTATAGCTTGCTGCATTTGGCACAAGGGATTTGCAGCAGTGGGTTTGCAGCAAGCTTCGTTGCAATATCGCACTTGCTGCGAAGTTTGCCGCAAGTCACCCCTTGCATTAAATTCTCTTCCACAAGTCCCTTGCAGTGATCCAATGCACTTCTAAAATTGGGCCCAAAATGTGTTATTCCACTTCAACACATTATGTGTTCCCTAAATATTGTATTATAGCTAACCATTTCTCCACACTGAAGAAGGGACTCAAGCCCATAAACCATTGGTGGTTATGGCTTCACTGAATTAGAAAATCACTAAAGAAGCAATACCTTATTTGTATTTTCTTTGCTGACTGAGTCAGCTTTTCCACTGCAGTTTATTTATTTGCAATCAATGGAATCTCCCTTATCCATGCAACCCTAATAAACTGATTAACCTCCCTTTGCTCAATACCAAATTTGCTTTGCTTCCTTGAGTTTTGCGATGTTCTGTAATTGGTATCTCTCTTAAAGTGTATGGTCAGTTATGCAAAGCTACCCATTCAAATCTCTGGAAGGGTGTCTTCCAGCCAGTCTTTGGAAACCCCAACTTTAAGATTGGTTGTAAGATAATTTCCAAAGACTGACTGCCTAGCTTACTGGTTTGGGATGTTGCTAGCTTTCTCCTCGATGGTTGCTTGCAGTAATTTTCATCTCTCTGAACTATGTATAACATACAGTGTGGTCACATTTTTATGTTGGCTTGCACGTGCGCAAGCAACATCTTGCAGTAGTAGCACTTTCAGAGGTGCGTCAGTGTTGTGGCCAATGCAGGGGATGCTTTAGTGGGCGCGTCCCACACCCACCAATTAGCGAGCATGCTAGCGACAACTGCAGTTTCAAAGAGAGCCACGGAGTTGAAAGAAATCTGCCACTCCAATGAGGTGCAGTTTCCTCATTGGAGCATCAGATGACAAGACTCCATTACGTGCCTTTCCTGGTGAAACATTCCAATAAATATAGCGGTTCCTGCTGCCCACCACATAATCCCCACAAAGCCAACATCAGGGATGCCCAGTCCCCGTGTTAGCATGCCTCCCCAGTTCAGTTTCTTTGCCGACGGGGGTGCCCAATCCCCGTTGGCATCATGTTCCTCCCCCACACACTTTCTTTGCTGACGGGGGTGCCCAGTCCCCATTGGCATCATGCCCCCCAAACTCGTGGCACACTGGGAGCCCACCTCAGTGTTCCCTAAATCATTTTTATACCTGTAAATAAGGAAAACCTTCCCTCGAAGTCTGTTTTCTTTTTACCTGTAAAAAAAAAAACAGGCCCTTGTCCCACCACATCCCCTCCCCACCCACCCACTGCACACCCCACCTCCTGCACCCCTTCACCCTGCGTACTTACCTTCGGAGGGCTGATGCTGCAATCTTCTGTGGAGTGGGAACACGTCTGAACTCTTCAAAAGCCGACCGGGAACTGAACAAAATGCGGTAAGCTTTATAATGGCAGGCAATGTGGGGGTTTCAACTTAGGTGGCTATCTCAGCAATTTTGGGGAATTTTGGTACCAGATTTTCATTATGGGGTTCTTGGGACCCCACCCTAATGAACACATGTACTGTCATCTCATTACTCGGTCCCGAAAGGTGATTTCACGGTCACTGCATGGTCACCTTTCAGGACCAAGTAATGAGACGTGGACAGTGCCATTGTTCATGAGATGGGGTCCCAGAAATCCCATGTTGCAAATTTGGTGAAAAAATTCAAAAAAAATGACTGTTACAAGCATGCACTGTGCAGTTTCCAAGCACGCTTGCAACTTCGACTTTTTTTTTACAACGGTTAATTTCTTTCTGTCTTCCTGGGTGGCACACCTTCAAGCCTGATTTCCCCAGTCAGTCCCCATTCGCTGCCTGCAATCCGCTGCCCTCCACAGCTTGCCCCCATGGTGGGGTAGCGGATTCTCAACCCGCTGGAATGGATCCGTGTGGAGGTTACCGCATTTGTGGGAGTGGGGCCTGCAGGGAACAGTTGTCATCGTGCCGCATCTAGGACTCTTTTTTTTTTTTTTTTTTTTCCGCTTTTTCTCCCTTAGGAGGTGGGCGTGCAATGATGCCCTTAGAGAGCATGCATGTTTGTGTGCTGCTCTCCAAGTCACCTCCTCTCCTCCCTTTTCTAAGCATCAGTCTGCTGTCCCCCAGCCACTGCTAGGGGCCGGTTGACACCGACTGCTGGTGGCACCCCTCCCTGGAGAAGGAGAGCAGTACCTCAGACGCTTGATCTTCTCCACCCCTGCCAACCCCCGGCGGCCTGTACTCATGCCTGAACATGGGTCACCGGTGTAGTGCGAGGTAAAGCGTCCAGCACCTCAACTGTCGGCGCCACTGGGCTGGCATCAACTTCCAGCTGCCAAATATTCTTCATGTACCTTCCCTATACTGTTGTATTATTATTATTTTTATAATTTTTTTTACTCTCTCCTACCTAGGACCTCCTTGTATATGAGCTGTTTACTCGGGGTCTGGCACGAGGGCTCATCGGGGGAGGAACTAAGTGTTCTCTTTTTGGCATCCCAAAATCTGGTACCCCTACACACGGTACACCGGTCCCACCCTGGGCCTGCTGTATTAACATTCAGAAAAGAAAGTAAGTATAGGAATTGGATGGTGTCATATTGTTTTTCCTGATTTACACAGTTCTTCTACATCTACATCCATCCTATGACATAATACAACAGTACAACCCCAGCCATACCATGTAATTTATTTCTACATAAGTTGGGTTAAATTTTTCATTTAAGTGTACTGGACTACCACTCAGAACTCTGGGACTACCATTTTTGACTAGGCCAGTTGTCCTGGACTAGCATGCCGTTTTGAAATTTGTCGATCCTTGGCATTCATGTGGCTGTAAAAGCATACCTGTCCTTCCACAGACAGACAGCATTCCCCTTCTTGAGAGTGGCTCCAGCTGAAACCCCTCCTGTGGTTACACAGGTAATAACAGCGGAGCTCACTGCCAACCCTCCCCTCTAATATGCTAATCACCCCTCCATTGTAAGCTCTTTCCTGAACCCAGGTTGCAACAGCACAAGTGGCAATACTGATTCAGTACCAACTAGCCAGCTCCTGACACATTTTCATTTGGATACTTTCCCTAAATGCAGCAATAGCCCACTAAAGAAGGCTTCTGTCTTATAATTCCTTGTATCACACACCTTAACCTTCAAGCAGCAGGCAAAGTTCTGTTGTCCTTGAATTCCTTTTGGTCTTGGCCAGGAAGTCAGATGTGGGAATCTTTGGTTAACAGGTTTCCTGGATAGCTGTCAGGGCTGGACTTGTACTGCTCCTCTGGATCAGGTGTGTCATTTTTACTGTAGCTGTACCTTTCTTCCAGCCTTGTCTAATTAAGAACTGCTTTAGTTAATCCTATCTTTCAAAGTAGGTGCCTGTATCTAAACCTTTCATTTTGTCAGGTGGTTTCATTTTCCACCATCTGTACTGGGGAATGTAGTCCTGTCAGCTCCCCATCTGTCTGCCTCCTGAATTTACTTATGAGACTGGGAGCACTTCCTGCAGTTACTCTTTTGCTGTGCAGCATAAGCCACGTAAGCAATAAGCCACGACAGGGTGTGCGATAGACACTTTAACACATGGCTAGGAGGTGTAGTGAGGCACGAGGCCACCGGCCGAGTGCATCCAGCCTCCTAGCCGTGTGTAAAAGTGTCTAACGTACACCCTGGAGTGGCTTATTGTGCTTATGAAATGGCTATCTTTAGTGCAACTGCATTTGGTAGGTTAAATTTCCAATTTAAAGTAAGAAAATACATGCATGTTTGTGTCACTTTTAATAAAATAATTCCTCTGCCTAAGTGTCCTGTGAGTTTTTTTTTTTTGCACTGAAGAAATTTTGTCCTAGAAAGGTTTCTGTACTTTAGGGCTGGTTGTCATGGCAGTATTCACCCCCCCCAGGCTGTGTGGCGACAAGTAAGAGAAAAAAACAGTAAAATGCTGCTGTTTGTTTTGGTTTTTTTTATAATTAAAAGTTAAAACTTCAAGAGCGAGTGGGCGGGCAGGTAGAGAGATAGAGTGAGCGGGTGGGCTGGTAGAGAGATCGCGGCTGTTTGTTTCTTTTTTATTAAAATTCAAAGATGGATCGTAAAGAGCAAGTGGTCGGGCTGAAGGAGAGATCGCAGCTGTTCCAGTTTTTTGTTTTTTTTATACATGACCGAGCGGGTGGCCTGTGAAAGAGATCGCAGCTGTTCATTTCATGCTACATCCACAGATTTCACAGACTGAGGCAATGTGAACAGAAGGTCAGATGTATTTATTGTATTTTTTTGTTGGCAGACTAAAAATACAGCCTGGCGTGTCGCTCACAGTTGGTGAAAATAAGATGGCTGATTTTCAGTTTGTCAACATTCTAACTGGCATCTTTACTAGGATCAGTGCACACAGGGCACTGCTGGTCCTTCTTCCTGTGTGTAAGAAGGAATATCACACAGGTATGCACCAATCAGGATGCCTAAATTCTGATGCCCATTTCATAAATTAGAATCATCACTCAGAATGCTGGGAGTGGGAACATTCTGACAGCCCTCCTTAAAGAAACACCGTACTTTTATACTGTGCCACTTTAGTTTAGGCTGGGAAAGCACTTCCATACCATACCCTAAATTTGAGACAGCTTATATCTCAGTCGTCTCTTGTCATACAGGGATGAAATTTGGAAGGCAGTTATTCTGGGCAAGTATCTTGGAACCTGCCAATTTTAGTGAAATTTGGTTTAGGGATTTTTGTGCTATTGTGTGGCAAAACATGTAAAAAATACATGAAAAAAGTTTTTAGTTTTCTCATCAGTAACTAACAAATGGCTAGGATCTGAAATTTGAAACTTGTAGGTGGATTAGAGCATTCCCCGAGGCTATTACCTTATGTATTTTGAAAACAAAAAACTTAAAAAAAAAAAAAAAAACGTTTTAAATAAAACAAAAAACAGAGTTTGCCCTCCCCGTACAGTTATCAAACAAAATCAGTCCAAAGCTGGCTACGGCCAATTCATGCACTGCACTATTCCTTATTGTGAAATGGGTTGCTGAAATTGTAGAAATATGATTGGCTGAGAACCTCGGAACCCCGTGCTGATATGCTAGCACACCAGCATCAGAAGAAGTTCCAAGTCCTTTTTACCACCGTTTAGTCTCTAAAATATTACTCCCCACTGCACTGAATACCTGCTCACTTGTGTTAAAACCTTGCATTTTAGAAATACACAACACCGGTTCTATGCACCCCAACCCCCCATGGTTGCAATTTCAATACCTTGTGTGGCAAGTTTTAATTTGAGCTGCAGACTCTGGCTCCAACAAATGTCTTTTGGTCCCGCCTCCATCATCTTTCATGCTCTCCCTACTGTGGCTCCAAGTAATGGCTTTTGGCACTGCCGGTCAGCCACCAACAAATGCGGGCGCTGATTCAAAGTAATGAACTGCAGTTTTACCTCCCTCATACCTCTCACTTTCACTAGTGGCCATTATCCCAGCATAACACACACCTTGTTGTGCTTTTATTGCTTAATTATCACAGACTAGTGCGTGGCAAAAGCCTCACTTTTTAGTGGCCTGTGCCACCAGGAAGTAACGGTGTGTTCCCATCAGCAAACCAGCCAGAGAAAGGCAATTTTATTTGTTATAGTACCCTATTCCACATTAGTAATCCTAGTCTGGTGAACAAATGTTAAAAATATGAGCAACTATTATGCCCCCGCTGAGAGCTCATCCACGGTGGTGCACTTTTCTCCCCCTAATCCCAAAACTGAGTGCCCAACCCCAGTTTTGTATGTTTTTTAAAATAAATTAGATGTAGCCACTGGGAGTCCATCCCACAATGTGCTTGTCTCTCCCCACCCTCATTGAATCCAACACCAGGGGACCAATCCTGTGGCATGTGTAATTCTTTTTTTTTTTTTTTTGTAAAACCTATTTTTTAATTGTGCATATAAAACACTTACAGTAGGTTTACACGACAGCAAAGGAATCATTATACAGAACGATACACAGAACTACATTAGGGTACATACACAATGCTGCTCAGGTTAATACCATCATTGGAGGGCTGCTCCCTTTTGGTGAAACATCACCCATGTTAACTGTAATAATCATCCCAAGCCAATCATCTGCCACCTAGGAGGGACCAACTAAACCCACAGCATATAACATCATCCAGACGTAGGCTACTACATAAGCCATGTGGTCCGTGCCCTAAGGGAATCTTAAAATCCTATAATCCACACCCCATTGTGACTTTTTACATAGCATTGTGTGTTACTCATACTGTAACTGTCCCCCTCCCCGTGAAGCTTCACACCCCCCCGCACACAAATTCAAAAGTGGGAAAAAAACCACAGATGAAATCTTAAATATATAGAGATATGCTAGGCAGGGACCTGTGTGGAAAATAAAAATGCTGATAAAAATGTAAACGTGATATACCCGTTTAAAACACATGGCAACCATAAGCTAGCATCCTGTTGATGTGAACATAACCTCGTCAAGTCCCTCATGAGTAAAGTCCACTGTAAGTCCAATTATAAAACTGAGCCATTGAAACTCATGATATGGAGATGCAGAACTTTATAATCCAACAAGAAAGTCCCAACCTTCGATAGTCATGAAACATACTTTTAAGATCAGAACCAAATAACAGCTCATAATTTTTACGTGTCCGCCAACCCGTGATTATAGGGAGGGTGAGGGCATGGGAAGGAGCTAAATCTGCCCCCATGAGACTGGTGCCAACTTGTGTACCATGCAGCTCTCACACACTAAGAGTGCATGCTATGTAGAAATAGCTCCCCCTTCAGAATCTTGGCTTCAGTTTGGCACCCTATCGACAGTGGTGATTTACTCCTCTCCATCTCCATGGGGTCTCTCCACCCAAGAACGCCAACCTGTGCTCAATAGTAAATAAGCACAACATGCAGGAATCAGTTCTCATTGGTGACCTCAGTCAGGTTTTGTGCACCAAAGTCTGACTGGATCTTCTTTACTAACTGGGTCACTTCTTTTGGGTCCCCTAATACGTAAATTTTGCCTGAGCACTCAATTCGCAGACATGCTGGATACTGCATAGCATGCTTAACTCCCAAGGTGCACAGTGTTGTCTGTACCTTGTTAAAGGGCTTGCTCCTCTCTCATGTAGCATAACTAAGGTACATGGAGATTTTCTCCATCTTCAATTTCCAGAGGGCTAATTTGTTTAGCTACTTCTAATACCCGGTCCTGTTCACGGATCCTGGCTAACACTACTAGCAGGGTCCTGTGGTCAGAGCCCATTTCCATCCTCTTTTGTGGTGTGATTTGGTACGTTCAAGCAGCCTGGGGAATTGGATCTATGTTAAGATTAAGGTGCAGCTAGTCACCACTAACATCTCATATATTCTCTCACTCTGCTCCCTCTTGGAGGCCTAACAGGTGTATGTTGCAAGACCTCACAAAGTTCTTCACCATCTCTAATCGGAACCAGAGTGCCTTGTTTTCTTAAGGAGGCTGAAAGTGGCTGCTGCTTCTTTTAACATGGCCCCTGCTGCATCTTTAGCTTCCGCTAGTGTCATCCGCAGTGGTGTTTCACATATTTGAAGCCTGCTGTTAAAATCCATCACCTTATTGTCCAGCACTGTAACATTTTCTTCCAGGCCTCAGACAGACAGCCGCACATCACCGTTTATGGCACCTGCAGGCAGCTTGCTCACTACTGGCTCAGAGCGCAAGGGGCCCTTCTTCATTGGTCCTCCATCTGCCTTTTCCGGGTTCCCCATTCTGGAAATGGCTCAAACTTGACAAGAAGAAGCGAGAACGTTATGCCAACTTAATTCCATCAAACTTTTATGTTTAAACTGACCATATATATAAAAAAAAAATAAACTTTATAAAGCCCCAAGGTTGGGAGCAGTGCAGGAACACGACCATCTCTGCTGGTAGCTGGCTGTGCCAACCAAATGTAATTAGTTTAAAAAGTGACAACCAGAATTCCAACTCTGGTGCCACTGAGTCCCCCCCTGTAACACCGGTGCTGGAAATGTTTAAAAAATAAATAATAAGGGCCTTTTTTACACTGCTTTTGCGTGTATTGTGTCTGTCCTAGAGCTCGTTGTCTATTTTTTGTACTTTATTACAATGGAATTTTTAAAGAGATTCAAAGATTAAAAGAAATATTATTCCATAATCGGAAGGATTTTTTCCCTCTGTGGTACAATTAGTACAAGGCATGAGTGTCACTTCTTACAGCTGGGATAAACTACAAGAGTGGGTGCATTTAGTGTTGTTTGGATAAAAAATAAATAATAAATAAAAAAAGTTTTCCTTTACCCATTAATCCCGTCCAACCCTCATCCCCCCCCACCTCAGTTAAGTAATCCCCCTGCCCCCTAGCCCTCCAGTACCCCATGCCACCAGTGGTTTAGAAAAAGATAGTGACTGTCACATCCCAACCTCGGTGCCACTGGGTTCTCTCCCCACAGTCCGACACCACATATCCAACTCCAGTGTCAGAAATACAAAAAAAAAAAGAAACTAAAAAAAAAAAAAAAAAGTTTCCTATTCCATCACCCACTAGCACACTTCTGATCCTCGTCCTCTCCCTGCCTCAGTTAAGTAACCCCCCCTTCCAGAACAGCCTAGGACCCCATACCCTGTAAGATGTGAACAGTTAACACAGTTCTCTTGTGTTGCTACATGCACATACATGTCAATTTAATATGTTAACAATGGTAGGACTTTAAAAAAGCAGAGAACCATTTTATGTTTTTTCTATCAATATAAGGTCATTGTAGTGTTATATCAGCGATATATCTACTTTGCTGACTCCAAGCTTCCATAAAAAAATTAAGGGCCGGATATTCAAAAGGGTTGCGCCAAGCGCAATAGGGTTGTGCATACGCAAGTCCGAAAGTGCGCCATTCTGCGATATTCAGCAGGAGGCAGTTGCGCCACCGAAAACATGCTGAGCAACAGCGCAATGCAAATGAAGGCATGTGCAACCGAAGGGGGTGGATCCATGCATAAAGAGTGCAATGCGATATTCAAAGACTTGCGCACTGCGCAACAGCGGAACAGCCGGAAGTTGCGCCCCAGCGGAAATGAGCCAAAATAAAAAGGCTCAAGGAAGAGGCGCAAGAACGCTACAGGGATGCCAAGTGGGGAAGAGAGAGAGAGAAAGACAGACAGCGACAGGCCAGGGCAGGCAAGGGAAGCAGTGTGGGCCATAGGCTGCGGAGGCCAGCGGGGGGTGCCCGGTGCAGTGGAAGTAGCAGTCAGGACAGCGGGGTAACAGAGCAACATCAGCCAGGGCGGTCACAAGCCAGGAGATGGATAGTGGCAGCTTCCACATGGAAGCTGTAATGAGGGGTGAGAATGCAAGGTGCAGGGGCGTGGCCGTGGATGGGCCCGTCGGCGATCGCCTCAACAGGCAGTACTGCGTCTGCATCAGCTTTGAGCTGTTCACAGATGTAGAGATCATGGGCCAGTACCGCCTGAACAGGGCAATACTGAGGCGGCTCTGTGAGCTGTGCAGTGATGTGATGCAGGCACCCTCATGACGGAGTCACGCTCTGTCAGTGGACACCAAGGTGACAGCCTGCATGTGCCTGCTCGCCACGGGCACCTTCCAGAGGCCAACAGGGGACACCACAGGCATCACACAGTCGGCCACGTCACGCATCCTCACCCAATTCCTCAGCGCACTGCTGCCACATGCTGCGGAGCACATCCATTTCCCCAGCACCACGGCAGAGCGTACAGCAAACATGCAGGAGTTCCACAGGGTAGCACGTATGCCTGGCGTGCTAGGGGCCATAGACTGCACCCATGTGGCCATTCGCACGCCACCTGGCCCCGATGGGGCCACATATAGGAACAGAAAGGGCTTCTCCAGTGTCAACTGCCAGGTGGTGTGTGATGCCACTGGGCGTATAATCAATGTCTGTGCCACACACCCAGGCGGAGCACATGATGCCTTCATATGGCATCAGTCCGCACTGTGCCATCGATTCGAGAGTGGGGACATCCCCACAGGCCATCTAGTGGGTGAGTACGCATGTAGGAAATGCAAACTCGGGGCAAGGGTGGGAATGCCACAGGTGCCATGGTAGTGGCACACAGGGATAGTGGGCAATATGGACCTGAACATGATACTGATCTCCACTATCTCCACACAGGTGACAGCGGATACCCACTCCGTCCCTGGCTGCTCACACCGTACCGCGCCCCATGACCCCATCGCAGCAACGCTATAATGAGGCACATGCTGCCACACGCAACATCATTGAGCGGGTGTTTGGGATGCTTAAGGCACGCTTCCGATGCCTAGACACCTTCGGCGGTGCCCTACAGTACAGCCCCTCAAAGGCCTGTGGGATATTCCTGGCCTGTTGTATCCTGCACAACATGGCCAAAGACTGTGGGATAGCCCTCAGGTTGAAGAGGGGATAGCGATGGGACGCCAGTGGCGCCGGTGTTGATGTGATGAGCAGCCCTTGACGGCGGGACCCCGACTGATCCGCAGGCCCAGCTGCACGGGACACCATCACGGAGGAGCATTATGCACGACACAGGTAAGTCAAGGGGCCATGTGCAAACAACACTGTCCTGGCGCAACCCACAGGCACACAGAGTGACACACCAGGGGTGCATGATGGCAAGGGGAGTGGAAGGGACCAGGCACACAAACACACCATCAGGGAGGGGCGAACAGTCATATGGACACACACACACACCAGGCACAAAGCGCACATGGGCAGGTGCACAGCAGAGCAGGAACAGACATGGCAAACACACAGATCCACAGATCACACCCACCACCTGTACTGTCCAAGCACGTGTGTCAGATGCTGGGCACCCTTGCACCTTGGTGTACAGTACAATGCAGGCATCATCATGCACACGCACCTGTGTACAGCAGTCGGGATGGTGTGCAGGTGGTCCGTATGTTGGCGTGATGTGCAGTGCACCCACCAGTGCACTGCCCACCATGACGCACAGTGCACACAGGGCAGCACCAGACAGGGCCCACACTGGGAGACAGGTCAGTCATGTTGCACCATTCCACGGCCACCGCGGATGCATGGGCGGCCCCGCCGTGACCCAACAGCACTGGCAGGCTGAGCAGGGGCCACATGGGGTGGCACCGATGGACCACCAGGGGTCCCACTGCGCGATTGCGACCTTGTCCGCACTGGGGTCTGTAGTATGCCAAACATACCTGCACCAGGGGTGCTTGGGATGCCCACAGCAGAACCCGGCGTCGACAGGCTTGGTGTCGCATGACGCCGGGAACGGGAAGTGGAGAGCGTACTGTGTGGGGTGCGCGGTACAGGAGCACCTGCTTGTGTGCCCAATGCAGCCACGACAGCGAGCAATGCCTGGGTGTGCCTGTCAATGGCGGCGGTCACATCCATCCGCATATGGACCATCTCTGCACGGTCCAGAGCACAGTCCCTGCTGTGCCGCTCCACAGCCACACACAGTGCCTCCACGGACGTTGCAACCCGCCTTTGCTGCTGTACTGATTCCCGCAGCAGGCGGGTGTGCTCTTCAAATGGGTAGTCTGCCACAACGGCATCCTGTCCCCAAGGGTATGGAAGGTCCTGATGCTCAGCACCCTTGAGGGTGGGCGCTGTTCACCAGGACCAGGAATGGAGCATATCAAAGGGCGGTGGGCATGTGCCACCGCTGGACACTGTACCCCCAGACCTGGTGGGTGACTGCTGCTGCTGCCCTCCAACCGCTGTAGCCCCAGGGACCACTTGTTCCACTGCTGTGGCGCAACAGTGCCAGACACCTGCACAGCCACCGTGCTGCCCCACCGTGCTGACAGGCACAGCCTGGGACTGTCAGCCGACATGCTGGCACACACGTTGGAACCAGCTAGGCCCAGGGCACGTGCTGGCCTGCTGTGTGTCCGTCATGGGACACACAGATGTCACTGCCCATTGCAGTCCTTGTATCATCAATGGTGCAGGTACGTGCTACAACCACAGTCACAGCGTGCTGGCATGCTTGCATGCCAGACTGCTGAGACACAGGCTGTGCACCCCCCACACCCGACTCACCGACACCAGAGTTGGCAGCCCGGCGTGCATGCTGGTGCAGTGCATGCTGGCTGGTGACAGAGGTGGATGGACCCTCCTCCATGTCCAGCAGGTCTTCCTCACTGCCTGGACCCACCACCACCGCCCCTGAAGACGAACAAGATCTGTAACAGAAAGAGAGGACATGTGAGTGCATGTGAACAACCTCCCCCAACACCACCACCATGTCATACCGTGCAGTGATGGGCTTCCACCTGTCTGGAATCCACCTCCTGCAGCCTCAATAGCACTCTGCTGCATTGATGCAGCCAGTCGGTCCTCAGTCGGAGTCAGCTCCACCACTGCTGGCTGGCCCCACCAGTGCCAGCACGTGCGCCTCTGAGGGCTGCCACCTCTCCTTCACCCTCCCGCGTCTGTCCCCATCTTTTGCATTCCTGCACGGAGCACTGGTGGCTTCCGTGCAGGTTCACTGCCCGAGCTACCCTCCCATGTAGCCAAGACAGGCCTGAGGGGTGCCCCACCGTCCACTCAGTAGTGACTCCTCCTCCAGGTAGGCCTGGAAGAGGGCCTCTGTCTCCACTGTGGTGAAGTTGGGCCTCCTCCGCCCACCATCCTCACCCTCACCTTGGCTCTGCTCGGTCATGGCGATCTGTATGGGTGGAAGTGGACACCTGTCACTGTGCAGTCTACAGCGTTATCCCATGACCATTGTCCAGAACATCCCACAGCATGCAATCCACCTCTCACCTGCAGTAACTGAATCTGGCCAGCGAGCCCAATGTCGCACATTTATAGCGCAATGCATGCAAATTAGGAGTGGAGCAACTGTAATGAGATGCAATTGCGCCCACTGCGCCTTGAATGGCTGATCAGATGATTTGCATGTGTCTGCTGAATATCGCGCCGTTGCGATTTGGCGCAGTGACGGTTGAGCCGCTGAGCCAATGGCGCAGATCTGTGACTGTGTGGTACACTGCATGCGCATGCCCAGGTAGCTTCGCGGCGTCTGCGCGCTGATGGCGTGCTGTCGCGATCGGCAATTCAGGCCATGGCCACCATTGTGCCAGTGGGCGCTACAGCACTGGGCACCATATGGCGCTGTGGCACTACTGCGCAATAGTCCATGGTGCACTGGCACGCAGGTGCCGGGTCACGCAGGATGCGTGGACATCAGATGGCGCTGTGCATGGCCTTGCATCATAGACCCCTGACCTGGTGTCCGACCTTGCCCCTGGCGCTGTTCGGCTGCCATGTGTAAGCTCTTGCGCTGTTTGGTGACGGCGCTATAGCGAACCCGGCGGCGTTGTCGAACAGCGATTGGAACCTGGTGGTCTATTGCGAGCATTTCCACGTGAGGTTGCCGCGCTGCGGGGCGCCATATTGCCTGCGTACGACCCATAATATGGCACGCAGGAGAGCTCCCCAATGGAGCCAGGTGGAGGTGGCCAACCTGGTGGCCCTGGTTGAGCCCCATTATGAGGCACTGTACAGGGATGAGCCCCTCACCATGGCCCGCACCCAGGTCTGGCTGCAGGTGGCCACTGACCTGGTGAGGGTCACAGGGCGGTGCCGGTCTGTGGAGCAGTGCAGGCACAGGTTTAGTGACCTCCGCAGGAGGGACCCGGTCGTGCTTCGACGCCTCAGGTCACGTGCCACGAGGGGCGTTGTGCCTAGGCCAGGTGGGTGTACCATCTCTGCACCTGTATTCTCCGTAGGGGTGTGACTGTGTTTTGGTGGCGGTGCATGGGGGATGGCTCTGCCATGGTTGGCTGTGTCCAGTGTGTAGGTGTGAGATGCATGGGTCTGGCTGTGTGGGCAGGCACACTCACTGGGGCAGGGGGCAGTCTGCTTTGGGGTCACACTGATGTTTTTCTCAACATTTGTCACCCACAGGCCTGGCGGAGAGGATGCAGGCACAGGCTGAGGAGGGCTGTGGCAGGGACAGGGTGGCGGAAGGAGGAGACGTGAGGGGTGGGCTACAGCGGCGGCAGCAGCAGCAGCCACAGCTGCTTGATGAGTGTGAGTATCATTACATCATGGATGCTATTGCATGCTGGAGGGGGTGGGCATTACCACCAGCCATGGACAACACAACCATGCACGACACAGGCGACAGTCATCACTGTCCAGTGTCACTGCACGTCTGTGTGTGCGTCACTGGTGGTCCATGCATGCACTGGGCACATGGCTGTGGAACTGGCATCCCACCACATTGCCACGTCACTTGACAGCCTTGTTTGTGCTGTGATGGACGTGGGCAGTGTGTGTGTGTGTGTGTGTGTGTGTGTGTGTGCAGTGGTGCACATAGCTGGTGCTGCCTGGTTGGGCGTGTCATGTGCATGGTCACTGTGGGTGGGTGCATACCATCACAGGTGCGGGGCACTGGGCTATATGCCTTGCAGGATGGGTGGTGTTCAGGGTTGTGGACAGTCACAGCCATTGACTGTGTTCCCTTTCCTAGGGCCTCAGCATCCCACGCAGGATGGACCGTGCCCTCCAGCGGCTGACCAGGGTTTCCATGGCAACACATGACATCCTCCAGGACATTCAGCGCCATGGGGTCAGGCAACGGTGGAGGTGACAGGGACAGCACCAGGCAGCAGCAGACCAGCCTGCAAGGCGATAGATGTCTTCCCTTCCCACTTCACCCATCCCTCCACCTGCCTTCCCTCTCCCAGTTGTTCACCCCTACCCTTGCCCACCCTACCTTGTACCCCTACCCCCTTGTCTTGTACATATCTGTATATAGTTTTGTTCTTGATCTTGTTGTTGTAATTTCTGTTTTCCAATATATATATATATTTTGTTATGAATACTGTGGTGGTCTCTGATTTGCAACTGGCTATGGTTGCTCAGTTGCAGTGGTGTGCATGCCATCTGGGGTGGTATGGTCCTGGGTATGTGTGTGTGTGCGTGTGTGTGTGTGTGTGTGTGTGTGTGTGTGCATGGGGAGGTGTCTCTGGTGTGGGAGTGACTTTCAGTCGGTCTTGCCATCTGCTGCCGCCCACTGCTGGGTGCCCAGGGTGGGTCTGGCTTGTATGGTTCTATGCTACACGAGGTTGACGTGTGCCGGGGGGGGATGCATGGTGTTTACTGCAGTGACAGTCACTGCACATGGGTGGTGTCCTGGGGTCACGGTGCAGGGTGTGCTGTGCAGACGGGGGGCTGCTGTGCACTGTGGTTGTCAACCCCCTGTGTGTGGCAGTCTCAGCCTGACAGTGGTTGTGCTGGGGCATCATGGCCCTGCTGTGCTTTGTTGGCTTGTCCCCATGGGCCAGTGGATCATCCATCCCTCCCCCAGTGATGCTGTGCTTGGGGTGTGCGGGTGTCTTGTTGGTTCTGCAGTGTGTTCCTGTCCCCATGTGTGGCATGGCTGGTGGTGGGCCCCAGCCTGCCTCCCTGGTTGTGCAGTTCCATTGCTCTGCTGGGGTTGGGGGGGACTCTGCTTGCGCTATGGCACCTCTGGACTGCTCAGCTGGGCTAGCCTTGTTGCGCTATGGCGCAACCTTTCTGCTCAGCTTCTTCCTGGTTGCACTATGGCACAGTTTGTGCGATATTCAGATGTTGGCCGCTTGCGCAATTTGTTTTGCTCCATGTTTGAATATCGCGTCTGTTGCGCCTATGCGCAATTTACTTGTGCTTGCTCCTGCTGTTGCGCACTTTTTCGACGCAGTTTGAATATCCGGCCCTAAGTCTCTAACCCTAACAGTTCCAAAGTTATCTCATTTTAAAGAAAATGGGCTCACGTTTCAAAGGGCGACAGATGCAGGACTTGCATCAAGCCCTGTGTCTTATCCTTTTTTTGTGCCGCTGCACCAGTCACCTAACTTTGCCAGAACTGCGCCTGATTTTGGTAGGTTGGGTGCAGTTATGACACTTTACTTGATTTATAGCAGCTTGTGCCAACTCTTTGGAATCCCTTGAGGGTCGTTGGTGTGGTGGAAGGTGTACCATCCAGTGCCTCAACCTTCCACGCTACTGGGCCGGCTGCCCACTGCTATTTTCAAAGCGTGTCCTTTTGCAACATGAAAATCCAAAATTTGCAGTAAAACAATTGAAACAAATGTAATTTGCTTCTTTTCTTTTGTGTGCTGTTCTCATGTTGTATTTTTGTTTACACGGCGGCATTTGCACCACAGCAACCCGAGCGCTTAGGTTGCTGTGGTGCAAATACCACCATGTGGACACTGACTGAATCTCAGTAAGTCACTCCCTGCGCCAGTTGGCAGTTCCAGAAAATCTGGGGACGTGTTTGGGAGCGAGCGGTTTAAGCGGCCATGTGGACAGGCTGCACCGCTTCGCTCCCACTGCGGCGCTTCCATCCTTGACTGCCCGACTCCCAGCTCCTCTCCAGCAGCATCTCACATCAGCGCTGAGCGGAGCTACAGATGCTGCTAGCTGCCGCTTTTTGGGTCGGGGCAGCTCTGCAACGTTTCAAAGAAGGAGCAAGGTCAGCAGTGTAAACACGGCTTTAGACACACGCTTGAGATGCATTTAGACTATCAAGTAGGTGGTGCAACTGCGTGGACAGACTGAAAATAATGGTGGACGCATCTCAGATGCATCCATTCGAGAATCTTGCCCTCCCATATGGCACTGCATCTGCCATGGTGAAATTTGTTGACTGGTTCAGACACTGACTTTACCTTATGGGCACTGAAAAAGTTAAACCAAACCCAAAATGAGGAGATTCTGAAAATCTCCTTAACAAAACAGAGGCTTTTTGGCACAGAAACAAGGCAGTGATCTTTAGGTTTTAAGTGCAATTTTGACCTTGTACCTTTCCTGAAATAAGTTATGTACCTTGCTTGGTTACCCTTTCTTTTTTCCACAGGAGCTGATTCAGTAATTAGGACACAATGTACTTTTCCTCAGCTACTGAGCTATATGTGTGTGTATATATGTATACGTGTGTGTGTATGTGTATGTATATGTGTGTGTGTGTGTGTGTATATATATATATATATATATATATATATATATATATATATATATACACACATACTGTATATATTCTGTAGTCTATCAATGTAAAACAAACAATTCGTCACTCCACAGTAATCCACCATGCCCGGTCCAAAATGTAAGCACAGAAAAACAAAGGAAGACCGGCACAGATGTCAGCTGCTATACAAACTTTAATGGTGTATAAATAAGGTGTGGTAAACCAACATACTAACACAGCACGCTCACAGTTTCTACACAGCAGAAGCAAACTGGGATACTACGAGTGCAAGCACCCTGACCGGTATCGCCCAGTGGCTTCATCGGGGGTGGTGGGGTGTCTGCAAGCTACTACTGTGTTACTTAAATAGAAAATTTGACATGACAGTAATACAAAAACAAGTAAAAACAGTAGTAGCTTCCTCAAAAAGGCAAATTAACTACATATCAACAAAACTGCCATTACAAGAACCCATTAATCAGGCATGAAAGTCCATTTCTTTAAATTTATTTTTTATGGGTTTTAAAGTAAAAATAATTAATATAGCTACAGGGATTGAAATTAAGTTATGTAGCCACTTGCCAGCAGGGCTAATGATTAGGAAAATCCACTAGCCCCACAAGGTGTTCCACTGGCCCAGCTGGTGCACTTACTGAAATGTCACCTTCTCAAGTACAAGCCTGCAGGGCTAGTTAAAGGAAAGTCTTCCTAACCCAATAAAAATACTACCAGCGTTTGGCTAGTGGGCCATTGCCAACTTTGACCCCTGTAGTTACATGAATACAAGATATCAGCACTGTTCATTTTCACCTACATACACAGGCAGGGTCGGATGGGGGTACAGGGGGCCCATCTGGAAAGTTGAAATAGGGGCCTACCTGGAAAATCAATAGAGGAGGGGCCAGTGTGACACACTCACATCAGTATTCTGCTTAAACTTCTTCTCAAGCTCACAATGTAAATGTGTTGGTTTGACTTAAGCAGTGTCTTTATGGAAAGCATCATTGACAATCAGTTTACAGCACCACACAGTAATTTGTATGAAATCCTTGCCCCAAGAAAAATTCTTATTTTATTTAGGCATTCATTTATTTGTTTTGTGGACCATGTAGATGGACAGGCACCAGGCACCTTTTTCAGGCACGAGCCAGGTGCTAAAAAGTATGTTGCATGATATGAAAACATGTTTCTTTCTGAGGTGTGGTCTCCAGAACTGGACACAGTACTCTAGGTCAGTTCCTACCAGAGATCTATACAGCAGCAACACCACCTCCCTCTTTCTGCTGATGATACCCTTCCCTATGTACCCCAGCATCCCACTCGCCCTCCCAACTAACTTGTGGTACTGCCTTGCCTTCTTTAGGTCATCCAATATGATCAACCTCAGGTCTCTTTCCTGCTTGGTGGTCGTCAGAAACCCCCACCCATTCCCATTTTATACTCCGTTCCTTGTTTCTGTGCCCCAAGGTGCATTATTTTGCTTTTTTTTGCATTGAAATCCAGCTGCCATACTCTTGACCACTCCTTGTGTTTTCTCAGGTCACTGCTCATCCTTTCCGCACACCCCCATGGATCACCTCATTGCAGAGTTTGGTATTATCTGCAAAGAGGCAGACCCTCCCTTCCAACTCCTCTGCAATGTCATCTATAAAGACATTAAAGAAGACCCGTCCCAGCACTGATCCCTGAGGCACCCCGCGGGTCACCCTCCCGTCCTCTGAGTGAATTCTGTTTACCACCATCCTCTGCTGCCTATCCCTTAACCAATTTCTTACCCAGTTTATCATCTTTGAACCCACTCCTAAGCTACCCAGTTTGTTTACTAGTCTTCTGTGTGAGCGGTGTCGAATGCCTTACTGTAATCTACGTAGGCTACTTCCACTACTCCACCTTGATCTAATTCCTTGGTCATTCAGTCAAAGAACTCTTCAGATTCGTTTGACATAATCGCCACAACCATGCAGCCTCAGGTCTTGTCCATTGGACTCAAGATATTCCACAGTCCTTTCTTTCAGCAGTGATTCCATTAACTTTTCCCATCACTGAAGTCGAACTCCCTCAGTACCCTTGGGTGGACCCTATCTGGTCTCATTGCTTTGTCCATTTTCAGATTTGCAAGTCCTTTCAGGACTCTCTCCACCGAAAATGGACTGCTGTCCACCTCCTTCCCTCCACGTCTCTTTCTGCTATGAACACTGGACAAAAGTATTTGTTTAGGATGCATGCCTTTTCCTGATCCCTCTGCACGGTGTCCCCCTCCCTTCCTCTTATTTATTTATTTATTTAAAAGTTGATAAACGGGAAAAGTACCATGATTCAAGGCTCGTTTCCAGGAGTGACCCGGGGAAGGGAACATGGTAATGTTCTTGATCTTACACTCCCAACCCTGGTCTTCCTTTTTTCGCTTACATACCTAAAAAATGTCCTGTCCCGTTTTTGTTGCTGCCGTAGCTATTATCTCTTCAGTTTTTTGCCTTTGCACTCCTTACTGCTCTCCCTGCTTCTCTCTGTTTCCTAATACACCTCCCTCTGCATCTCCTTGTACCTTCTAAATGCTACCCTCTTAGCTTTTACCTTTTCCAAAGATTTAGCAAAGATTTTCCGCCACCTCTTTTGTGAACCATAATGGTCTCTTTTTCCTCTTTCTTTTGCGTCCTTGCATGATGCAGAGATTTGTTGCCTTCACTATGGCCCTTTTTAGTTTCCCCCATTGTTCCTTCACCCCACCCAGTTTACCCCCCGCGTCAGATCATCCCTGGGCATTCACCGATCTTTTTAAAATCTGCCCCCTGAAGTCCAGGACCCTCGTCTTTGTGTGATTAAGTTCTGCTGCTGTCCTTATACTGAATCGCACTGTACGATGGCCACTGGTCCCCAGGTGGCCCTCCACCTTGACGTCTGCAGCACTGTCCCTGTTGGTGAGTACCATGTCCAGTACTGCACCATCACGAGTGGGCTCACCTGAACAGTTGCCTGGGGATGCCCTTATAGGGAGTCCAAGATTTCCCTGCTTCTAGCTGAAGAGGCAGTTGGGATGCTTGAATCTACATTCGGCAGATTGAAGTCCCCCACCAACAGCACCTTCCCCTTTTCTGCAATCTTGCCAGTGGCTTCCACCAGTACCTTATCTAACTCCTCCCCCTGTGCTGGAGGTCTGTAGATCACACCAGTGTGAACAGAGGCTCTGTTTCCCATCACTATGGTGACCCACAGTACCTCTGCCCTTCCCTGTATGTCCATCACTTTAATGCCCTGCCTCACATAAAGTACCACACCCCCTCCTTTCCTTCCTACCCTGTCCATCCTGAACAGAGTATAGCCTGGTATGGTCATGTCTCAGTCATGGGTTTCAGTGCACCATGATGTGGTAATGGCAACAATATCCAGGTTGGCCTTTGCCATGATGGCCTTCCATGGTGGCCTCTCGGTCTGGAATCTTATTTCCTAGACTTCCAGCATTTGCACCCATGGCTTTCCAGGTTTAGTTACCACTCTGTTTGTTAACCCCTTTTTCCCCTTTTTGCATTCCCTCTCCCCCCTCTCATTTTAATGCACCCACTCCCATCCCCCTTCATTTCTTCCATCCTGTTTCTTGTATTAATTTGCATCGCAGAGAATTCCACTCCTCTTGGGTTCTCCCTATTCTCTACTTCTAACTGTGGTGGGGGGCAGTTTCTGAATCACCAGGCTCTTCCGCCTCCCCCCTCTTCTAGTTTAAATGTTCATCAAAGTAACATTTAAACTGTCCACGAAAGACTGTGGTTCCTTTCCCGGATAAATGCAGGCCATCACCCCTGTATATGCCCTTTATATGAACATACGAATGTGCCAGCAGAAACAGACCATTCGGTCTATCTAAGTCTGCTTGAGTGTGCAGCTAGCACCCCTGGTTTGCAGCTGCCCCCCCTCTCAGGTGGGTCCCCAATCTCAAATGTAGCCAAACCCCTCCTCTTTGCACCATTCCTTCAGCAATGTGTTGAAACTCCTAGTACTGAGATCATACTCCTTCCCTCTGTCATAGACAGGCAGCACCTCAGCGAAAACCACTGAGGGCACTACCTGTCTAAGTCCCATCCCCAGCTCCTAAACTCCCCCTGCACTATCCCATCCCGGTCCCTAGCCAGGTCATTAGCCCCCAGGTGGACAATGAGATCCAGCTCTGCCTTCCATCCTGCTGCCATAGCGATGCTTAGGATTCGCTTCCCATCCCTCAGACCATGGCGCCATATAGGCACCTAACCTCCCTTTCCTGTTCCCAAATCTATCACCCCTCACAATCAAGTCCCCCAACAGAAGCTGCTTCCTCCTCCTCCTCTGGGGTCCTCTTCCATCCTCCTTGGGGTCTCTGCTACAGAGAACCCCTACAGCTTCCCTGGCCTCTACCTCGAATGCCTCTTCCTGGCAGTCCTGCCCCACCACACCAGTGTAGGAATTACGTAGAGGTACCAGTTGGGAAATGTACCTTTGAGCCACCACTCCCACCCTTCCCAAGCCCACCACAGTACAGCTATTTATTCTCCCTGGCATCTCCTGAGGCAGTAGTGTCAGTCTTGGTGACTCCTGCGTGGGGGAAGAGGTCCCCTGAATCCCAGCTAACTCAGCCTGGAGTCTAGCAACCTCCTCCCTCAATACAGAGAAGTGTGTGCACATGAGGCAGCATCGCAGTCTCCAGAAGGTCTCTCTGAAAACTGATGCCCCACTGCCCTTCACTTCACCCCTGCCAGCATTCCCAGCTTCTGTTCTTCCTGTGATACCTGCAAATATTTTTGTACCCTTACCCCTGATAGGGTGTCTCTAGTTTTCCCTTTTTGTCTATTTGTATTACCCTGTGCCTGTTTAAATCTCTTTATATGCTTACCCTAGATAGGGTGCTGCTGCTGTTCCCAGTTTGGGCTTACTTTTTACCTTCCACTCTTCCTGCAGTGACTGTTACATAGCAGTGAACAGGTGCCCTACCTTTGTCGACCGGCAGAATCCCTTACTTCCTTACTTCCTTCTGCTGACGACTAAGATGCTAATCACCTGTTCACCTCTGTCACTGTTCCACTCCATTGCTGGGACATGAACGTGCTGGACATGTTAGAGTGGAAGTACTTTTGAAGCACTCTTGTAAGAAGGCACTAAGCTCCACCCCCTCATTTACACACCTGATTCACAGTGCTTCCTGAATCTACTTAGCCAAGATTAATCTTCTGAGCTAATTTCCCACACCACCTGTTACAATTTAAAACCCAAGCTTCAGGGTGCCCCAAACACTGCCTACAAAGTTTCAAAGTGCCCCGAACACTGCCTACAAATTTCTTCTTTTCTCCCTGTTTACACTGCTACTTTCAGGATGAAGAGTACTATAAATAAATATTAATATACTGTAGCTTTAAGGTAAAGTTAGGTGCTTTCACTCCTCTCTGTTAGCAAAGTCTGGTCTTCCACCTCAGGACCCCAGCTAACTTGACCTTATGCAGGACGTTATGTTTTTGTAAATAATCTTTCCATTTAACAGAGAAAACGTTACATGATGAAGGCAATTCTTATGCCTCTCCTGCAAATCCTCCTCCCATTCCAAGATGATTTAGTCTTTGTGTGCACTGGCTATGTCATCGGGATGTTATCTTAACAAAGAAATTTGATCTGTAAACACTAGTGTTTCTTCAAAATTTTCTAATTAATCACATTTCTGAAATCGTAATCAAGTACTTGTGTTATTAGTCAACTCTGGGGGGGCAGAGTGGTACTCTTACACTGTATCTGCTATGTCTGACAGATTCAGTGCACAAAACATTTAGCCTAATTGCCTTTGGTGGTTGGGCATGTGTCCTTTGCTGTTATAAAGTGTGGCTAGTTTTGTAGAAGTCCATCTGGGCTAAAATGGTGGACAATAATCAGCTCTGAAAAGCGGCACTTGTCATAATTTATCTTACATGCCCCCACAATGCAAAGCATCATGGGCTACATATGCAAATCACCACAGAATGTTATGCTGGTCCAACTTTAAGCAGAATTGCATGGTGCCGAAAGGCCTCTCACACAGTTTGCAAAGGGTGCTAACAGAAGACATAGACACGTGTTTCGTCCTACCAGGACTCATCAGTATGCCTCGTCTGTTTGACACCCCAGGGGAATGGACCAGCTACCCTAGAGGCAGTGTGCCTTGGATATATTGTGGTGAACCCATTAAAATAAAAAAACATTTAAAAGACAAAATAAAAGACGGCACCATGCAATTCTGCTTAAAGTTGGACCAGCATAACATTCTGTGGTGATTTGCATATGTAGCCCATGATGCTTTGCATTGTGGGGGCATGTGTGATTTTGTATTTTCTTGAAACTTGGCTTCCCAGCCAAATGCCCTTTGGGGTAACCCTTGCCTCAGTGTTTGTGCACAGAGGTTCTTTGTCTTATAATTTATCTTGTCTACTTGGAACAGGGAAGTTGTATTCTCTGTGATGTTGATTCCCAGCTTCTCCAGACAAACCCCAATGAAGGCATCCTCCATGTTGAATGGTTTGATAACATGAGCTGTATCGTATATCTTCCTCACCATGTCTCCTGAAAATGCATAGCCAGGCCCAGCACAATAGGGAGGATAATAGTCGGATTCATAAAGCTCATAAGGGACATGATAGATGTACTCAGTATCTCGGATTGGAGCGGTTCCTACTACTACATAATCTGTGAAGTAGTTCTCTTTCCTTGGCATTCCAGGACTGAGGAATTAGATTAAGTACGGAGTATTTAAGAACATATCCACGTTGACCTTCATGACGGAAGATGCGTTTGGACAAAACATGATCAGCCATTCCAACCCCACCACTGTTTTTATGGTCAGGTTGACGGAGGTGTCTATGAAGTCTTGTTGAATGATGTCTTGAAATGTCAGGCTTTCCTCCTCTAGTATACGTAGATAAGGGTCTGTAGGAATCCCAACTAAGAAGAACCTTACAATCGAGACTCCAGACACCAAGTTCTCATTGCCCCAGGTCTTTCGGATTGCATTACTCTTGCCAACCTCACTTGGTCGTGCTAGGATCAGAAGAATAAGAAATGGATCTTTGTGCTTGCATTTATCTGGTTGATTGAGAATGCAGTTATAGTTGTAGGGATAAACAAAGTCAATAGGGTATTTGATAACTGAAGATGCTGGAACGTGCTGTGTAGAAGTATTGACCTTTTTGTATGTACCAGAGCTGAGCCTTGGACAACAATGCCAGTACTGTGTTTTGGATGTGATATTGAATAAAATTAGGACCATGGACGACAACAATAAAACTAAGAGCAAATTAAATTTGCTGCATTTTGTTTTTCCCAACATGCCTCTTTTTTTTTTAATGAAATCAATATATTTTTCCCAAATTCATAGTTGTGTGTTTTTTCTCTTGTGTACCTAAAAGAAAAAAAAAAAGGAGTTGTAAGAATTTCATGTTACTTTAGAAGAACAAAATAACAAATTTTGACCTAATGATGGTTTTGGGCTGCCTTTTATGATTAAATATTTATAATGTTCATTTATGAAGAATCTGTTTGCAGCAAGATACAGTTCCAAGAGTAAGTAACCAAATACAGCTTTGTTGGTACAGTCTTTTGGAGTTGGTATTTCTTGTAATAGATATTGTTAGATCAGTGATGCGTGAACTACTCCATCATATAGAAGCAGCCATTTACAATACAGTCACTATTTTGGTGCTATTTGCAGCAATGGATGTAATATTTTAATGTTTATAACCTAGTTCTAGTTTTTAATGTTAATTATGAAATGGATGGACAGAATGCTGGCTCCTGGTTGGTCGAGAGGCACTTCCAGTTGGACCATTATCCCAGCACAACGTCCCAGCTGAAAGTAGCTCAGCAAAAACATTTTAAAAAATCACATCTAATTTACTAAATGGACCCAATCCATAATCACAATAAGGCACTTCAAGGAGTGCATTATGGTGAGCTAATGGTTCTTTTCGGGTGGTGGAAGCACTCAGCGTCAGCTCATGCTTACCCACCCAAGGTAGGCTGTTATCCCACCATAATGCACTCCCTGTCATGCCCTATTGCTTAAATACGTGTTTTCTTTTCTATGAAACATTGTTTAGCACTGTACTTCCAAGGGGTTTTCACAGCCAGATTTTTTTACAGATATGTTATATATATTTCGATGTGCTTACGCAACCAGATGAGATAATGCTTGTGTAACTTGATTTACTTTGTGGCTTTCTGTCTCTCTAACCATGGGATATACCACCCTGTAGGGGTACGATGCAAGGAATCCTAGAGGAGGGTTCCCCCCCAAAGGTGCCGCAGGAATGATTGCGTCAGCTAAAGGTAGGTTAGGAAGAAGCCCAAAAAGAATACCCAAAGGTGTCGAGCATCGAAGAGGCGATGATGATGAATGAATGAATTCTGAGACGATAAGGGCGGACCGCCTAAGGAGAGAGGGGAAAGCCGGGGCCACCATCTGCCTCCATCCATCAGCGGAACCTAATTAATTAACCTAAGAAAGCACTATACTCTAATATTATGACCATTGGCACAGAGGAGAGGAAAAACCCCCTTTGAGGAGGAAACCTCTGGGGATCCAAGGCCTAGGTCACCTTCCCTTCAGGCTGACGACATTTGAATTGAGGACATATGTCGGTAAAGAGAATGGTTCATTAACAAGGGATATGAGTAGGGAAGATGATGACGGGATAGGGAAACAACTCCAAAGAAGCACAGATTAAAGAAGGAACATGAGGCAGCAGGGACCCTAGAAGGGTATGCTCGAGTAGTCGATGGGAGAGAGTAGATCCATGTAGAAGTCAGAGGAGCAAGGGGTATCCAGATGTGCTCACGAGGAGACTCCAGATGTGTTCTCAAGGAGATAGAGGATAATGCAGACTGGCTTGATTGAGCAATGCGAGTGAGCAGCCATGGCAGTGGAAAGACTGAGGAAGAGGAGATAGGAAATGAACTTGAAAGTGAACTTCAGTGATGGTGGAGAGCAGCCAGCCAAGCAGTGGTTCGATGAGGTGCCAGCCCATAGCAAAAGGCGATGGACAGGAAGGCAATGCCATGAGTGGAGATAGAGTTGAATTGAGGTGATCGTTGCAGGAGTGTAGCAGTCCAGTATGAGAAGACTGGCTGATGATGGATTGAAGTCATGATTGGAGGCTCGATAAGATAAGAAATGGTTAATGAGGACCGGAGTCAGGAATCTGATACATGCAGTAGGAGAGCCACGGATCGATGAGGTGACATAGGAGTCGGGATCGGTATGCCCAAAAAGAAACATCCATTGCAGGTCAGGCGGAGTCGGTTGGGATGAGAAAAGGAGCTAGGACAAGGAAGGTAAAATAGGAAAACGGATGAGGTATAACGATGGACTGAATCCATGGAGGCTGGCAATGGAAATTGAGGAATTTAAAGGACGAAGGATGGTAGGGAGGTCAATGGGGTAGCGGAGGACCCTGCCAGTACATGGATATCGAGTTTGAATTGAGGTAGCAGAGACAAGATTAGGTCAAATTAGAGGCATGCTCAAATAAGTGATGTGAGGAGGTAGACACTGAGGCCAATAATGCAGGCCTGGAACCAGAAGGATATGAATCCTGATAGGTATACAGTTTGAGGGAATAGCATAGGAGTGCTCGAGTAAGCGATGGAAATAGATGAACCATGAGGAAAGGCATGGGAACCATAAGAGGTATGGGCAACGATGAATACTGATGGTGATAATCATGCAGGAGGGTGGCAGGATGATGAAGAAAAGGCACCAGGACGAGGAAGGGAAAACTATGAAACGGAGGAGGTACAATGATGGATTGAAGCCATGGAGGCTGGTACTGGAAAGCGAGGTATGAAAGGATGAAGGACAGTAGGATTAGTCCCTGAGGTCGGACTGAGCAAAGGAGAACCAGACACATGCACCGGGACACCAGATGGACTAGGGTAAGAGGAGGATATGAATAGGGAAGGTGATGCAGGATGGGAGAACCCCAAAAGAAAGCGCTGGACGAGGAAGGAAGGAAAGCACCCACAACAGGGAGGAACAAAAGAGGGGGCTCAGTCAGGATGAAATATAGAAAACGCAGCATGGTGGAACCAGGAGTAAGGAGTGGTGAAGGGCAAAGACCCCTGAGGGAAGGACCCCATAGGGGGTCTGGGAAGCGTGAGGAGCAAAACTGTGTGAGACAGGTGCTAAGTAAAGCAGTGGGGGAATGCAACAGCAAGGTGAGAGA
Organism: Neoceratodus forsteri; assembly: GCA_016271365.2. NCBI lineage: Eukaryota > Metazoa > Chordata > Ceratodontiformes > Ceratodontidae > Neoceratodus > Neoceratodus forsteri. The sequence continues at coordinate 56,742,535 of JADMNL010000033.1, forward strand.
AGGGGATTTGGGGGGGGACCAAAGTTAAGATGCTAGAAATAATACACCGGAAGGAGCGGAACGGACAGTATTGGAAACGAGGTGCAAATGGAATGAGGGATGAAAAGGAAAGAAACAACCAATGCTGAAATCAGGCAGGACCTTACCTCTGAACTGGTAGGAAGTTTGCATGTTGCTACGATAGTCACACACAAACTTACCCTTACTCTGCATAGGTGTACTGATGGTCCAAAGAAGGCTGGAACCAGTTCTGGACACACAAGCTACAAATCGGTGAACGACGGTGACAGAAACAGGCCATCTAACTATTGAAGTGGAGCCCACTACATGCAGACAGAGCATGTTTAAAATAATAAAGTTCGACACATTCGGGCCATGAACTGAAGGGGTGAAAGCAGGCATGAGAGGCTGAGGCGAGGGAAAAGGCGAGCCAGCGACAAATCAGACGCTGCTGCGGCATGAGGGATGAGTAGAGCCCAGAAAGGCAACATGATGCAGCACTTACTGGGAACGGCAATCAACGGATCCGATCATTGGAGCAGCTGGGCGAGGAGCCAGAGAGAGCTGCAGCTGTGGAGAGAAGAGCCAGCAGCAGCATGTAGAGGTGGAGGAAGAAATGAGCTAGTGAGGAGAGAAAATCAGCGCTGCACCACAGCAGGAGGTACAAGCAGCAGTAGGTGCAAGATTTAGGGAGAAAAGCTCCACAAAGATCCAGAATGAATGGAGAAATGCAAGAAGGGGAGAGAACGGGACAGGCAGAAGTGCAAGTGATGGCACATCCAAGAAGCACAGAGGGAACACAGAGAATAGGCAGGGGACAGACGGTAACATTTGCAGAAAAAAAGAGCGAGAGTCGGAGGGGCTGAAAGGTGCCGAAGAAGACAAGGAGGAACAAATGGGCAGTCTGAAACGCTGCAGAGACGAGGAAAAACACAGCAGAAATTGAGATAGGAGAAGGAGGAGAGCAGCACCTCCAGCTGCAATGGAAAAACGAATCCTGACAGAGTCCAGGATGAGTGACCTTTTAAGCCGATGGGGGAGTGACGTTGTTGCTCCGCCCATCTAACCTCTGGCTTAAAGCCCTCCCAGTATATATCTATATCCATATCTATATATATATATATATATATATATATATATACACTTTATATACATATAGGCCACTGCATAACGGTGTCTAAGTGTGCATGCCAGCATATGGTGGCTGCATTGCTGCAGATTATGCTGCCATACTGACCCCTGACTCCCTTACGCTGGTTTTTACTGCATTGCCACCGTCAGTCCCATTTTGGAAAGCCTCTGCATCACTTGATTTGTGCCTTGTACAGCCTCCTGTCTGTAGGTGCCGTCTTGCCACATTCCAGTGTTCAGTGCTGTATTAGGCTGAACTAGTACCGAATATTACTTGCAGCTCTTTAAACTGCTCGAGCGAGAGTAAACTACTGCAGCTAGAGTAAACTGCGGGTTAGTTAGAAGAGTTGGGAAGAATCTGACCAAGGCAAGTAGGACATTTTATCCAAGAGGGTGAGTAGCTAATTTGATTTAAATTCCTTAGGTGCAACTGACCCCACGCGTGAGCGACTCTGACAGTGAGGAGGATGGCATCTTCTAGGATGGCAGCTGGTTCACGGGCACTCTGTCTGATCACCTTCAAGGTTCTGCTGGAATAAAGTAGGTCCAAACCAGCCTATAGTGTCTCACTAGAGGTGAGGCCATGTAGTGTATAGTTCAGGCTGTCTAAGTGATATTTGGAGAAATAGTCTAAAACCCATTCTAGAGTGAGGCCACAAAGGATTCCATACACCCGCATCGCACAGAGACATGCAGAGGGAGCATTGGTGGGGGGCATGTGTGGAGTGCAGGAGTTGTGGGAGAGGTAAACCAGAGTGCTCTGGAAAAATGGTCACACTCCTAGGTTGTCTTTATAAAGTGGAATAACGTGGACTTTTATGGAAATTAGAGGGTATACTCACACTTGTGAACACTTCCGAGGGTCTAGGAGACCTGGGAAGGGAATTTGCTAGCCATGGAAGAAGAAGTCTGCATCAAGGATGACAAAGGACTTGGCAAGGTTGGAGGAATGGTTAGAAGTATGGGAGCTTAGTTTCAATGCAAAGAAGTGCAAAGTAATGCACCTGGGAAACAAAAACTCAGGGAAAGAATTAACAATGGGGGGGGGGGACTAACAACAACAAAAATGGAAAGGGATCTGGGGGTAATCATATCAGATGACCTAAAGGTAGGCAAGCAATGTGAGAAGGCAGTAAGGAGGGATGGGGGGATACTGGAATGCATAGGAAGAGGCATCACCAGTAGAAAACAGGAAGTTGTTATCCCTTTGTACAGACAGTTGGTGAGACCCCATCTGGAGTATTGCATGCAGTTCTGGAGACCTCATCTCCGCACGGACATAGACAGGATGGAGACAGTCCAGAGGAGGGCAACTGAAATGATGCAGAGTCTGCACCAGATGCCATACAAAGAGAGACTAAAGAAGCTTAGTATGTATACCCTTGAGGAAAGGATGGAGAGGGGAGACATGATAGAAATGTTCAAGTACCTCAAGGGAATCAACAAAGTTCAACAGGGTAGTATCTTTCAGAAAAAGAGATGCGCAAGAACAAGGGGACACAATTTGAAGGCAGATGGGGATGGCTCAGGAGCAACATGAGGAAGTATTTTTTCACAGAGAGGGTGGTGGACGCATGGAACAGCCTTGCTGAGGAGGTAGTGGGGTCAAAAACAGTGGGGGAATTCAAGAATGCATGGGACAGACATAAGGCAATTATAGTGGGGGGTAGGAAGAAGTAGGCTTTTGGTTAACTAGGATCTGCAGCTTATCCAAAAAGTAGGGAAATGGGCAGACGGGGTAGGCCAAGCAGTCCTTATCTGCTGCCAAAATCTGTGTTTCTATGTTATGGACAGTAAATCAGCCATTTTAGACTCAGCGGGGTTGGGGGGGAGTGACAGAGGAGCAGTCTAGTGAAGGGGACTTAATTTCTGTCTGTTAACTCATCTAGGTGGCAGTAGGCCACTTAGTTTTATGTCCTGCAGTACCTGTACGTTGCAGCTTACTTGTTCATTAGTGCCCTACAATCATCTGTGGAAGTCTTGCATGTATTGCTCACAAACCATAATAGCTACTTATGAAGTAACAATCCATATTGTTTCCAGCAGACACGATAGACCGAGAGGTCTCCTTCTGGCCATTTTCTTATGTTCTTCCTGATGAGTTGCTGCTATTGGCTGTGATGTAAACAGTGCTATGCCTGAAACAGACATCATACATACAGAAATACAAGCAGATAGATGTGCATGCTGCACTACATGCTGCACACTTTGTATTTCTGTATGGGATATCCAGTTCTGTTTGTCCCACTGCATCATCAGCATGTGACTTCACTCATTGTTACATCACCAGCCCTGCTGCCCGATTGGTAATACATCACAAGCAGCACGAGACTAGCTCTTCTTGGTTACTAGTGATGTCACAGTCAGTGAGGTCACAAAGCTGATGATGTGTAGGGAGGAACAGAACTGACACTTAGCCTCCAGGTACAGTGGTGCTCCACACATGACACTTAGTACTGTCAGGTAAGAAATGTTATTAACAAAAAGAGAAAAATACTTTAGATCTAAGAAGTGATAGATGACTACTTCTGAAAGTTACTATTAATTCCAAGTAGTAAACTAGCTCTATAAATTCACCACTCTTCGTCATAGAAGCAGAATCTATCAGCAGAGAAGGGCCACTTAGCCCACCCAGTCTGCCCAATTTACCCTCTCTACAGCATCACCACCGACGCTACATGATCTCCGGCTCTTTCTCCCTCCCCCTTCCTTTCCACTGTGATTCCCTTGTGCCTATCCCATGCATTCTTGAACTCCACAACTGTTTTTGTCCCCACCACCTCCACTGGAAGGCTGTTTCAGGAATCCACAACTCTTTCTGTGAAGAAGTACTTTGTCACATCTCTCCTGAATCTAGCCCCCGTTTCGTAGCATGTCTGCTTGTTCATGAGCACCTTTCATTCTGAAAAATACTTTTCTCTTGTGCCTTATTTATCCCTGTGATGTATTTAAAGATCTCCATCATATCCTTTCTCTCCCTCCTCTGTTCCAGGGTGTACATATTGAGATCCTTTAGTCTCTCCTCGTAGGGCTTTTAATGCAGACCCTGCCCCATTTTAGTTGCCCTCCTCTGGACCACCTCAACTCTCTCTATGTCCTTCTGGAGATATGATCTCCAGAACTGGACACAGTATTATAGATGGGGTCTTACCACAGATCTATACAGGGGCAATACCACCTCTCTCTCTCTATGCACCTCAGCGTCCCACTAGCCCTTGTGACTGCCTTGTTGCACTGCCTGGCCACCTTTAGGTCATTAGATATGATTAACCTCAGGTCTCTTTCCTGCTTGGTGGTCGTCAACACCACTCCACCCATTTTGCAGTCCACCTCTGGGTTTCTGTGCTCTAGATGCATTATTTTGCACTTTTTCACATTGAAACCCAGCTGCCATACCCTTGACCACTCCTAGTTTTCTCGGGTCTCTGCTCATACTTTCCACCCCCCTTGGACTGTGCACCCCAATGCAGATTTTGGTGTCATCCATAAAGAGGCAGACCTTCCCTTCCAGTCCTCATAGTGATCCCTGAGGCACCCAGCTAGTCATCCTCCCTTCCTCAGAGTGAACTCCATTTACCATCACCCCCTGTCACATATCCTCTAACCAATTTCTTATCCAGTTTACCACCTTTAGATCCACTCCTAAGCTACCCAGTTTGCCTGCTAGTCTTCTATGTGGAATGGTGTCAAAAGCCTTACTGAAATCTAGGAAGGTCACGTCCATTGCTGCACTCTGATTTAATTCCTTTGTCACCCAGTCAAAGAAATCTATCAGATTTGTTTAACATGAACTGCCCCATGTGAATCCATGCTGCTATGAGTCTTGTAACCCACTGGATTCAAGATATTCCACAATCCTTTCCTTCGGCAGTGATTCCATTAACTTTCCCACCACCGATGTCAGGCTGACTGGCCTATAATTATCAGCTTCCTCCCTGCTAACGCTTTTGTGTAATGGCCTACATCCGTCCTCCTCCAGTCCTTCGGAACCTCTCCTGTTTCCAGTGATCTGTTAAACAGGACTGTCAGAGACGCAGCCAGTACCTCCCAGAGCTCCTGCAAAACCCTTTGATGCACCCCATCTGGTACCACTGCTTTGTACACCTTCACATTAGAGAGTTCCTTCAGGGCTGTCTCCTATAAAAATGGACTAGTGTCCACCTTCCTGCCTCCAAAGCTTCTGTTACTTTTTTGTGGCCCCTCCCCTTGTCCTTCCTCTATGAATACTGAACAAAAGTATTTGCTCAGGATGTCTGTCTTTTCCTGGTTCCTCTTTGCACAGCCCCTTCCCTTTTTAATTAAGCAATAAGGCATGACATGGTGTGGGTTATTGGGGGATTTATCCATGCCTTGTGGTGGTGTGTCACGAGGCTCAGCCGAGTGACTCAACCCCACAAGAAGTGGGTAAATCCACCAGTAACCCACACCCTGGAGTGCCTTATTGCGATTATACAATGGACCCATGCGTAAAATAAATTAAAAAATGTTTTTAAGTATGTTTTTTATAAATACCATTTGAAACAACATGAAGTCTTGCTGTATTATGACATATGCAGTATTACAGCAGGTTAGAACTGCTCCGGAGGTGAAAGAGTTAAATTTCATGCAGTGCATGTAATCTTGAGCGAGAGCTCGGTTGAACACTCTGGGCTGGATATTCAAACTGCGGCATTCATAGGCACAAGCCCTTGAGCTGCGCAAAATAGTTGTGCAGGGGTGTGTCTTGGGCGATATTCAAAGGAGTTGCGCTATTGAGCAACTCCTTTGAATATCACCCCACAGCCACGGCCACTGTGCATGGCGCAGTGGAATTTGCGCCACCGCAAGTTGACAGAGTGGAGCATTCAACTTGCGGTGACACAAGTACCATTGCGCCATGCGCAAAATCACGATATTCAAAAGGTGACATGCAAATGGGCTATAATTCATGCAAGGCGCAGGGGGGGCCATTTGCATGTGATTATGTCCCCATTTGCATGCCATTAGCATGTAGGTGCGCTGATCCCCGAGGACTTGCGCCTGACGCCCTACCAGGCAGCAGCCGTTGGGGACCGACGCCCCCTGCAGCCCGATCGCGGGCATAGTGTACTCCCCACCAGCCCGATCGCGGGCATCAATATAGCTCCCCACCCTCCTCCCGTACATATCCCTGGTGGTCCAGTGGACGAAGTACCCGATCATGAAGGCGGTATGTATGATAAAAACCACCCCCTCCCATACACATCCCTGGTGGTCCAGTGGACCGAAATGCTAATCGCGGGCAGTATGTGTGATAAAACCACCCCCTCATTACACATCCTGGTGGTCCAGTGGACCAAATGCCCGATCGCTGGTGGTATGTGTGATTAAAACCACCCTGAACATAGCCCTGGTGGCTAGTGTCCCACCCTGCCACTACGAAGCCCCACCACCCCGCCTCCCCGCAGCCGCGCAGCATCCCACCTGCTCGCCGCCTCGCCGCCGCCGATGATGTCTAGTGGAGCTGAGGAGAGACCACGGGCGGCAGTCATATCAAGATGAGCGATAGTCCAGATTTGTGAATGACATTCACAAATCTGGACTGTCATGCACGGTAGGGGGCTGCACGCCTGTGGCTCTTGCTCTGCACCACGGGCGGCAGCCCTACCGGGCAGTCAGGGTGGCGGGCGGCAGGTGGTGGATGCTGCCGGCTGCCGGGGCGGTGGTGGGCTTCGTGGTGGGGACACCAGCCACCAGGGCTATGTTTGGGGGTTTATCACATACCGCGCTCGGCATTTCGTCCACTGACTACCAGGGATATGAACGGAGGGGGGCACATTGATGCCCGCGATCAGGCTGGTGGGGAGTACACTTGCCCGCGATCGGGCTGCGGGGGGGGGGCACAGGGACTGGGTTGGGGGCCGGGCACAGGTGGCAGCTGCTGTGTTGCGCCCTGCAATACAGCAATTCACCTGTGGGTGGCCCTCGACTTAAGCCTTTTTTTTTTGGCTCAAAGTCCTGCAGGCGCAGGTTGGGGGTTGCGCCTGCACAACTCTGCACAGCCCAGCTGAATATCGGGCTGTGCAGTTTATGCATGGTTCCTCCCCCTCCAGTTCAGCATGCATTCATTTGCATTGCGCTGTTGCTCAGCATGTTTTCTGTGGTGCAACTGCCTCCTGCTGAATATCGCAGAATGGAGCAAGTTTGGACTTGCGCAGGCGCATCCCTATTGCGCATGGCGCAACCCTTTTGAATATCTGGCCCTCTGTCTGCAGTGCTTCAAACCTCAACTGTTAGATTCTTTACTCCGCTTCACTGAACGGTCGCTCCGGAGATTTCTCCTACTGCTCGGTTCATTTTGTCGGTTTTAAAGTGTAATTTCTCGGTTTTTAAACCGTATTTGTTTTAAATAAAACCGCAACCGGTCGGTTCAATCTCTGTCTGTGGTATCGTAAGTAATTTAAGGTTTTACATTTATTCTGTGTGGAACTTGTAAACGGTATTATCGGTTCAGTTTTGAACCGATCAGGTTGTTGTTAAATAACTTTAAAGTACTTTAGAAGTGCGGTTCCCGGTTCTTATTGGTTCTAAAAAAAACGGATTTCATTACGTTTTTTTCCCGGACCCGTGACACGGTCTGGAACCGATAAGGGAGTCTTGCTTGGCTAAGGGCCGTTAACGGGCAAGTTTTCTGGTTAGGCTGGCATTATGTCTGAGAAACCCAAAAGAAAAACCGGGCCCACTGGGTTTCAACACTGTGATGTCTGTGGGGAAGCTTTTGCTAAGGCTGACCCACACACCACATGTGTCTGTTGTCTGGGGTTTGACCCCCTCAATTCAGACTGCCAGATTTGTATGAATTTTCCTGCAGCTACATGAGATAAGAGAGTTGGTGGAGGCTCAGGAAAAGGAGGCTAATAAGTCCACTGATACACAGCCCGTTCGGTACTAACGAACCAGAGGAGTCCCCCTAAACAAGGTGAGTCTTCCTCAGGCAAAGAGGAGCTGACTCAGATGAGTCGGTTCCAGTTAAAAGGACTAGGAAATCAGCAGGTTTGGAGCCAAAAACCCCTGCTCCAACTGCTGCAGAAATAGCCAAAGCAATAAAAATTGTCCAGTCACTTTTCGATTCGAATCAACCGCACCATCAGGTAAACGGTCGGTTCGGTCGGTTCCGCCGGTTCAGGAGTATGATGTAGAGGATTTTTATGAACCGGAGGAGGGGGAGGAAGATTATGAAGAGAGTGAATGTGATTTTGACAGTCTGGACATGCCCATTGAACCGGACATTTCTCCAGACAGACCTATAGAAGTTTCTCCCCCTAGGCTTTCTGACTCTCCTTCTCATTTTATTTTCTATAAGAAAGTGGCTGAATCCCTCCAGCTTCCTATGGTGGAAGCTGTGGATGATCAAGAAGAGCCTGACTATGTGGAAATGATGGATATTCCAGAGTCTAGAAGACTGTCTATTCCTATGCACAAATCGTTCAGGAGACAGACAGTAAAGATTTTAAAAGCTCCCCATTCTGTGCTTCCTGTGGACAAGAAAATGGACAGGAGGTACACTTTATCAGGCTCTGACATGGAGTTCCTCTCACAACAATGCAGCCATGTTGGGGTAGCAAATATTCCTTTGGCTTCACACCCCCCCGGATAAGGACTCCAGGAAGATTGATGCCATGGCAAAGAAACAGTACATGGCAGCATCTCTGGGTTTTAGACAGGCAAATTATATGGCCTATGTTGCAAGATATAAGAAATCCAGATGGGATACTGTTATGGCTCTTGCAAAGCAGCTCCCTGAACAACTTGCCAGGGAGCTGGAGCAGGTGGCTGCTGATGGTATCGAGGCATCCAAGGTGCAATTCCACGCTGCAGTGGACTCTAATGATGTATCCTCTAGAGTCATGGCTACATCTGTGGCTTTTCGTAGAATGGCTTGGCTCAGGTGTACTAGTCTGTCACAGGATACCCAGGCCAAGGCCATGGATTTCCCTGTTGTGGATAACTCTCTGTTTGGGGAGCAGACAGAGAACGATATGAAGAAAATGGATGAGTACAGGACTACCTATAGGAGTGCACAGGCCAAGGAAAGGCAGGCCACTCCTCAAAGGCAGTTTTCTAGGGGCAGGGGCAGGCCTCTTCACAGGCCTTTTTACCAAGCCCAGGCCTCCTCTTCAGCTTATGCCCAGAGGGGGTTCTTCAGAGGGAGAGGCAGATGGGGCACGAGCAGGCCTGCTCCTACCCCTCCGCCTAAAGCTCCTGCCAAGCAGGCACCCTGATGGGATGGCCAGGGCCGATTCTCCACTACCTGTAGGGGGCAGGCTGGCTTACTTCGTTCAGGACTGGAAGTCTTTAACGTCAGACAAGTGGGTCCTGGAAGTAGTAAGCCAGGGACTGGTTCTCAGCTTCAAAAAATTTCCAAAGATGAGAGCCAGATCCTTTTCATCTGCAAGCCCTTTAGAGACTCTCGCCTTGGAAATACAGGTCTCAACCCTCCTGGCTCTCAGAGCTGTGGAGAGGGTTCCTCCCCTACACCAGGGCAAAGGGTTGTATTCCAGTTACTTCCTTACCCCAAAAAAGACAGGAAAATGGCGGCCCATCCTGGATCTCAGATACCTAAACAAGCACCTTTTAAAACCAAAATTCAAAATGGTGACTTTGGGAGTTATTTTGCCCTCCCTAAGGCCAGGGGACTGGCTAGCGTTCCTGGACCTCAAGGATGCCTACTTCCATGTCCTCATCAGAAGCTCCCACGGAAAGTACCTCAGATTCGAACTGCCCTCAGGCCATTACCAGTTCAGAGCAATGCCCTTCGGTCTCACCTCTGCCCCCAAGGGTATTCACAAAATGTCTGGCAGTAGCAGTTGCTCATTTAAGAAGGCAAAAAATTGCCATTTTTCCTTACCTGAACGACTGGCTCATAGTAGGCCAGTCTCCAGAACAAGTCAGATTACACCTTCAAGTCACCCAGCAGCTGCTCACATCTCTAGGTTTCCTTCTCAATCTTCCAAAGTCAGTTCTACAGCCTGTTCAGCTTCTTACCTTCATAGGAGCAGAACTGAACACACAACAGGCCGGAGCCTTCCTCCCTCTAGAAAGGGCAAAGACCCTGGTTTCTCTGGCCTCCTCCTTCGCTCTGCAGGTCTCTCAGCCAGCAAGGCATTTTCTGCAGCTCCTAGGGCACATGGCTGCTTCCACAGCAGTAGTGCAGGGAGCAAGATTTCAAATGAGGGACATTCAGTTCCATTTGAGAGCCTTCTGGTCTCAAAGGAGAGATCCTCTAACCAAGTTGATCCCAGTAACTCGAACCCTGATCCAGGCCCTGCAATGGTGGCAGGATCAGACCAACCTGAGACAAGGGGTACCCTTTATCCCGCAGTCTCACTCCTTGACCCTTACTACAGATGCATCCCTCTTGGGGTGGGGAGCTCACATGGGCAACCTCACCACTCAGGGATTGTGGTCCCCTCAGGAATCTCTGCTCCACATCAATCTGTTGGAACTCAGAGCAGTTTTTCTAGCACTTCAAGCTTTTTCCACATCTGTTCAGAACAAAGTGGTACAAGTCAGAACAGACAACACCACTACAATGTGGTACATCAACAAGCAAGGGGGCACTCGGTCTACGGCCTTGTGCACCGAAGCAATGAAGTTGTGGTCTCTGGCTTATTCCCTGAACACCTCCCTTTTGGCAGTTCACCTCCCAGGCAAAGACAATGTCCTGGCAGATGCTCTCAGCAGAATTTCCCAGTGCCATCACGAATGGACTCTGGATCCCCTTATCCTGGAGGTGGTGTTTGCCAGGTGGGGCACTGCTCAGATAGATCTTTTTGTAGCCCCAGACAATCACCAACTCCCTCTTTTCTGTTGCAGGCCCCCAGTGTTGGGATCAGTCCCTCTGGATGCCTTCCTTCTCGACTGGGAAGGGAAGCTTCTCTATGCGTTCCCCCCCTTCCCTCTCCTGTTCAAAGTGCTAGTCAAGATCAGATCTCAACCTTGGGATGATCCTGATTGCTCCAGATTGGCCAAGACAGCCCTGGTATCCACTTCTGCTATCCCTAGCAGTCCAACTTCCACTGTGCCTTCCCAGGAATCACAATCTGTTAACCTGTGCACGGGAGGGTTTGGTACCAGATCTCAAATCTCTCAATCTCAAGGCCTGGTTCTTGAAGAATTAGAGTTTGCTGACTTACATCTTTCTCAGGGGTGCTCAATGTTTTGAAGGCCTCAAGGAAGCCTTCCACCAGCTACTTATAACTCAAATGGAAGAGATTTTCCATATGGTGCTCTGACAAGGGTATTCCCCAGACTCTGCCGGCTTGCCCACAGTTCTGGATTATTTGGTGCACTTAAATGCTTTAGGGCTGAGGACAGCTACCTAAAGGTGCACCTGGCAGCAGTGTCTGCTTTCTTATCAGCAGGTAAAACCTCTTCTCTTTTCGGCTCATCCGGTGTTCTCCAAGTTTTTCAAAGGGTTGCTTCACATCAACCTCCTTCAGGGATCCTGCTTCCGCATGGGATCTTAATATTTGCATTGCCCAGCTTATGCAACCTTTGAACCCATGTCTTCAGAGAGCTTAAGTACCTGACTTGGAAGACTGTGTTTTGGTAGCCATCACTTCTGCTAGGCGTATAAGTGAACTACAAGCATTGTCAGTGGAGCCTGATTTTATCTCCTTTCATAGGGATAAAGTGGTCCTCAGGACTAATATAAAGTTCTTGCCTAAGGTGGTCTCGGACTTTCATCTGAATCAATCTGTGTCTCTTCCCGTGTATTTCACTGACCATTCCTCCTCTGGTGAGAGGAGATTGCACAGTCTGGATGTAAGAAGGGCCCTTAGCTACTATATAGAGCATACCAAGGGTCACAGGTTCGATTCCCTCCAGCTCTTCCTCACTTACGGTGAGGTAGGTAAAGGGAAACCTGCCACTAAAAGATCCATTGCCAGGTGGATTGTTTCTTGTATCCAATTTTGTTATCAAAATTGGGTAAGGTTCCCTTCAGGCCTGAGGCTCATTCTACAAGAGGTACAGCTATGTCCTTGGCTGCTGCCAGGACATTCCTATCTTAGAGATATGTCAAGCAGCTACTTGGAAAACAGTTCACACTTTCACAAAGCATTACTCCTTGGACACCCAGGCTAGGAGTGATGCTCGGTTTGGCACAGCTGTGCTTCAGAGCCTATTTCCTAAGTAGGTTCTGCCCTCCTCCATGGAGGTACTGCTGTGTAGTCTGCATATGTCATAATATAGCAAGACTTCATGTTGTTTGAAGAAAAATTACTCACCTTAGTAATGTTGTTTCTTCTAGTGGAGTCTTACATATTATGACCTCCCCCTACCTGCCCCTCTCAGAACCTCTTTATTGTTTTGTGTTGTAGGTGGGTAGTGATCTGTTGGCACCTAGTGTTAGCCTTTTTATTTGCTGTTGTATTTCATTCTTTGGTCCCTGACTTGAGTGTTATTGTTGGGACCATAAAATGTGTTAATATATAGTAGCCAGTTGGCTAGCGTAGGTTTACAGTTTCCACACAGAACCTTTAGTGAGTATTGCTCGTAAAGATCTGACAGTTGAGGTTTGAAGCACTGCAGACAGAGTATTCAACCGAGCTCGTGCTCAAGATTACATGCACTGCATGAAATTTAACTCTTTCACCTCCGGAGCAGTTCTAACCTGCGGTAATACTGCATATGTCATAATATAGCAAGACTCCATTAGAAGAAACAACATTACTAAGGTGAGTAATTTTTTCTTCTCAGCCATGGGTTATTGCAGGATATACCACGGTCATGTGATGTGCTTTGACAAATGAGGTTACAGGATTTTCATACCTCATTGTATAATCTTACAATCCCACCCCAGTCTTCCTAGTTTCACTTTCATACATACAAAATGTCTTGTCACCTTACATTACCGCCTGGATTATTCTCGCTTTACTTTGGACCTTTGCACTCCTTACTGCTCTCCCTGCTTCCCTCTGTTTCCCCCGATACACCTCCCCATCCTCCTCCCTCTGTGTCTTATACCTTTTGAATGCTAACCTTTTAGCCTTTACCTTTCCAGTCATCTCTTTCAAGAACCATAATGGTCTCTTTTTCCTCTTGTTTTAGCTCACTCGTTTGATACAGAGGTTTGTTACCTTTACAGTGCTCCCTTTTAGCTTCACCCACTGCTCCTCTACTCCACCCAGGCTGCCCCCCCCAACCAGGTCATCCCTGAGGCATTAAACCATCTTTATAAAATATGCCCTCCTGTAATCCAGGACCCTCACCCTTGTGTGGGTCGATTCTGCAGCCGTCTTTATATTGAGCCATACAGTACGGTGATCACTGATCCCCAAGGGGCCTCCAGCCTTGATGGCTGCAACACTGTCCCTGTTAGTGAGTGCCAGGTTCAGTATTGACCCATCACGAGTGGGTTCTCTAATGAGTTGCCTGAGTAATGACCACTGCAGAGCATGCAGAATGTCCCATCTTCTAGCTGAAGCCACAGCTGGGAGGCTCCAGTCTACATCAAGCAGATTGAAATCTTCCACCAGCAGCACCACCCCCTTTTTCTGCCATCTTGCCAATGGCTTCCACCAGTACCTTGTCTAACTCCGCCCCCCTGCTGGAGGTCTGCAGGTCACAACAGTGCGAACAGTTGCTCCGTTTCCCCCTTCTCCAGGGTGACTCACAGTGCTTCTGACCCCTGCATTCCCTGTGTCTCTGTCACTTTTATGCATTCTTTTACATAAAGCACCGCCCTCCCTTTTCTTCCCATCCTGCTCTTCCTGAACAGAGTATAGCCCGCTATGGCCATGTCCCAGTCATGGTTTTCAGTCAGTCATGACTCAGTAATGGCTACAATATCCAGGTCAGCCTCTGCCATGATGACCTCTATATCCAGAATCTTATTTCCTAGACTTCACACACATGGCCTTTAAGCTCCAATCTACATCTGGCAGGCTGAAGTCCTCCACCAGCAGCACCGCCCCCTTTTCTGCCAGCTTGCCAGTGGCTTTCATCAGTACCTTATCTAATTCCTCCCTCTGTGCTGGAGGTCTGTAGATCATTCCAGTGTGAAGAGAGGCTCCATTCCCCATCTCCAGGCTGTCCCACAGTACCTCTGCCTCCCACTGTTGCAAGGTGTAGCGATTCACAAATATATTGCTGTATTAATGTCAACTGTATGATATACCCTCCTGATCTTACTTCGAAATAGAGCTCTTGCAGCAGGCTATCACAATTAGGACTATGCCACAGGCACTAGGACCACATGGAAAAACTTCTACAAGCAATCCCAGCTGGGGACCGCCCCAACGCTGGCCCCACCCCGACGTCGGTCAGGGTACAAGAGGGGGCGGACCCAGCTCTACCTCAGTTCTTTCCGGCCGCGTACCATGCACGTGAAGAGCTACTGCTTGTGATCCACTAGTGAAACTTGTCTTCAATCAAGATACTCTGTTCGTTTCAAACGTTTTTTCTGTTTTATTTGCCGATTCATTGTTACCGACGCCTGTACGTCTGCCATTTGCGGCTCGGTTTTTCCGGCTTTTCATCGCCTTTTTCTCGGCCTGCTGTCTGTAGTCTGATCTGACGTTGGAGTTGCAGTCGATCCTCGAGGATTCCATGTCTTCCCGGGCATCCCTCTCTCCCGAACACGTAAATAAGTGCGAGTGCGGCCGGAAAATTCCCACCAAAGACGGTCACTGGCGGTGCGTTTTCTGCTTGGGCCCGGACCACGACACCGCTTCCTGTGCCGACTGCCAAGCGTCTACGAGCCGGGCCCGCATCCGACGCCTGAAGGCCCTGAAGGCCTACCTATTGGAGAAGAAGATGGACCTACACTCCTCTGAGGGGAAAAAGAAGGAGAAGAAGCGCCATAGTAAGGAGCGCAGTCAGTCCCGGCACTGGTCCTGGTCTTGGTCCCAATCGCGGTCGCGACCTTCGCTGAAAAAGGCCCGTCCTTCGGGCTCAGGTGAGTCGCAGCGCTCTTCCCAGGCTAAGGCCAGCCCGTCGGGGGAGCCGCCAGCCAAGCCTAAGGTGGCTTCGCTTAAGGTCATCTCTAAGTCTGTGGCGGTACCTGCTTTGGCCCTACCGTCTATGGCACCGGCGCCGCCTGCTGAAGATGCGCCTCCGGAGCATAAGGACTCTCCGGCGCCCCATGTCGTCACCCTGTCATCGGTTGCGGCACCGATGCCGGTCGAAGGGGCCAAGGACCTGGGGTCGGTCGTTGTTCTGCCGACGTCCCTGTCGCCCAAGTCCTCCTCCCCCCTGGGCCTCCAGGATAGCTCGCCCTCACATCCCGCCGCGCCTGAATCTTCCTTCCCACAGCGGGCAGCAGAAATATTCTCCAAGGATGAGCTGAAACAACTCTTTTCGTTTTGGTGGGGGCAGGTCCACAAACGTACCACCCCGTCGCCGGCCCAGACACCGGTTCCTGATCCCGCAGGCAAACCACAGCCGGAGGGCGAGGCCTCCCCGTTGAGGTCCCTGGAGCGCCGTTTTTGGCCCCCTTCTAGGGCTTGTTCCCGTGCTTGATCTCAGGACCGCCGACGTCGCTCCTTGGGTCCCACTGACCGACGTCGGTTGCGGTCTCCTTCTCGGAGCCCTTCCCGCGCTTGGCGGGACGGTTCCCGACGTCGGTCCACTGACCGACGTAGGTCTTCGCTCCATCGTCGGTCCAGGGACCGCAGTCGATCTTCGGACCGTCGTCGGTCCCCTGCGTACCAACGTCAGCAGAGGCATGGCCATGAGGCAGAACCAGACCATTCTAAATCTGATAGTCGGTCCTCCTCTGCATCTTCATCCTGTTCCTCCTCCCTCAGCCTTAAGCGCTCCCCTGAGGAGAAGGACATGCCTCGCTCGCCTCCTGATGATCCCACATTTCTGGACGTCATGAGGCATATCCAGGATTCTAATCAGTGGGATACAGAAGACCTGGACCTGGAACGCCGGAGATTAGCCAAGTACCTGAGGCAGAAGGAGCCAAAGTCTTTGGTCAGTCCTCCTCTGGTGGATACCTTTCAGGACCTGACTAGATCCACCTGGCTGCACCCAGCCTCCATTCTGGTGGTCCCCAAGAAGTCGGACAGGCTTTACAAGGTGCCGAGGGCAGAACCTTTTCTGGCTGAACACCCTCAGGCGGACTCCTCCGTGATCACGGCTGCTCACGACAAATCTCGACAGCCGTGTCACCTCAGCTCTCAGCCTCCCAACTTAGAGTCCCATTATTTGGATCAGGTGGGCAAGAAAGTTTACTCTGCCTCCACCTGCTCCATTAGATCCTTAAACTTCCTCATGCACGTGGTACAGTTCCAGAACGCGTTGTGGGAGCGGGGTCTTGAGCTGGTACAGACCATGCCAGACTCCAACAAGAAGATGGAGCTCCTGGCCCTCTTGCAGTCGGGCTCGGACATTGGCACTCATGTCTTGAGGGCCTCCTACGATACTGCAGATACGGCGGCCAGAGCTGCTGCTTCCGGGGTTTGTCTACGGCGCCATGCCTGGTTGAGGCTTTCGGGCTTCCACCAGGATCTGCAGTCCGGTATCCGAGACCTGCCGTTTCAGGGTACCGTCTTATTTGGGCAGGAGATGGAGAATCTGATCTCACGCCTCCAGGAATCGAGCAAGTCTATCTGGTCGGTCCGCCAGTTGTACCGTGGCGACCAGCGATGCCCCCGTCGCCGTCGGCTTTTGTGAAAGTCCTCAGGCAGTCAGGCTTCAGCCCATGGTTCCCAGCAGGGACAGAGAAGTGGCTTCCGCCGGAGATCCAGAAACCAGCAGTCTGGTGGACCCTCTGGCCGTGGGCCCAAGTCCTCCCAGGCCTCTCTCCCCACCCCCGGTTCCACCCAATGACTCCCTTCCGCCCCCCCTCCGTGGTTGGACATCCAGGGGGAGCCGGTCGGGGGCCGCTTCTCCCTTCACTTCGAAGGGTGGAGCTCTATTACCACAGATCAATGGGTCTTGGACGTCATTCGGAGTGGACACACGCTGGAGTTCACGGAGTTCCCTCCCAGTACTCCACCAAAGCTCTCCCGTTATCCTCCTTCACACGTTCCACTTTTGGAAGGAGAAATTCAGGCCCTCCTGCAAAAGAGAGCGATAGAGCGAGTTCCCATGGAGCAGTGGGGTCACGGGTTTTATTCCCATTTCTTTCTAATCCCAAAAAAGACGGGAGACCTTCGCCCCATTCTGGACCTCCGTCCCTTGAATCTCTTCATAGAGTACAAAAAGTTCAGGATGGTGACTCTCCAAAGTCTCCTCCCTCTGCTGCAACAAGGGGATTGGCTCTGTTCTCTCAACATGCAGGATGCGTACATGCATATCTGGGTATTTTCTCCCCACAGGAAGTATCTGAGGTTCTGCTTCCTGGGGGAGCATTACCAATTCCGGGTGCTCCGGTTCGGCCTATCTTCCGCTCCGTGAGTCTTTACCAAGTGCCTAGCAGTGGTGGCTGCGGCTCTCAGGCGCTCAGGCCATTATGTCTTCCCTTACCTCGACGACTGGCTGCTGACAGCCCCGTCAAGGGATGGCCTCCTGCGCTCTTTCGGAGATGCCTATACTCTCTTCCGAGACCTGGGGATCACCCTGAACTTAAAGAAGTCGTCCCCGGAGCCCAGCCGAAACCTCGCCTTCATTGGAGCGACTCTGGACTCCGTCCAGGGCAGAGCTTTCCTCCCTCAGGACAGGGGTCTTCGCCTGCGAAGTTTGGCAGAATGGATTTCCATAGCACCTCGAGTTCCGGCTCGGAACTTCCTCAGTCTACTGGGGCACATGGCGCCGGCCATCCCAGTAATATCCTTGGCCCGCCTCCACATGAGAATCCCACAATGGATGCTCAGGTTACAGTGGGATCAATACTCCGACGACCTGGACGCATTAGTCCTGATCTCGGAGCCAGTCCGGAGAATGTTGCTTTGGTGGATGGACCCCAACAATCTGGACAAGGGGGTCTGCTTTTGTCCGGTGCCTCCAGGTCAGACTCTAACAACGGATGCCTCAAACCTGGGTTGGGGGGCTCATCTCGGTGGTCACCGCACGCAGGGGGTTTGGTCGACCGAGGAAGAGTCCCTCCATATCAATGTCCTGGAAATGCGAGCGATCCTCTACGCCCTTCAGGTGTTTCAGGAGGACCTGGTTCCCGGCTCTCTTCTCATTCAGACGGACAACATGGTGGTCGTCTTCTATATCAACAAGCAAGGAGGCACTCATTCCTATCCTCTTTGCCGGGAGGCAATGAGAGTCTGGTACTGGGCACTGGAACGGGGCATTTGTCTATCAGTGGTTCACGTTCCAGGCGTCCTCAACAGTCTGGCCGACGATCTCAACAGGTCATGGGCCAGGGCACACGAGTGGGAATTACTGCAGTCCGTGGCAGATCGCCTCTTCGGCAGGTGGGGCGTGCCCAAGCTGGATCTCTTTGCGTCACCACACAACGCCAAGCTGCCACGCTTTTGCTCACGAGAGCTCGCGCCTGGCGTTTTCTGGCCAGACGCGTTGTCCCTTTGTTGGGCCGGGAGGTTTCTTTATGCCTTTCTGCCCTTCCCTCTCATCCAGAGGTCCTGCCAGGTTGCAGGCAGAGGGGCATGCATGATCCTTGTGGCACCCTACTGGCCCCGACAAATTTGGTTCCCACTTCTGCAGCGGTTGTCCCAGGAACCTCCACCCGCTGCCCCTATGCTTCGCAACTGCTGTCCCAGGACCAGGGTTCTCTGGTCCACCGGATCTTGATCCCTGCACCTTCATGCTTGGCTCCTTCAGACATAGCACTGACTAGATCTGAGGTTTCCCGAGTGGCTGGTCTTGGCGTCTGCACCAAGCCCTCTACTCGCCGACTCCATGCCATGAAGTGGAAGCGTTTTTGCCTTTGGGCCTTGCCTCAGCATTTAGACCCAGTCACATGCTCTGTGAACTCCGCTTTGCAATACCTCCTCTCCTTGTATGAAAACGGCCTGAGCCATTCTTCCATCAAGGCGCACCTCTGGGCGATCTCTGCCTACCATGCTCTGGTGGGTGACAGAGCCTTAGCCCAGCTGGATGTGGCCCGCATCTTTCTTCGGGGGGTCCTCCACATGCGACCTCCCATCAGAGACCCTATCCCACCCTGGGACCTCCTTTTTGTGCTGGAGAAACTCACCCTTCCCCCTTTTGAACCTGCAGCGACATGAGAGTTGTGGTATTTATCTTGGAAGGTTTGTTTTTTGGTTGCTGTTACTTCCGCTCGAAGAGTTTCCGAGCTGCAGGCTCTGATGTGTAAAGAGCCCTATTTGGTTTTTCATAGGCAAAGGGTTTCCCTCCGAACTAATCCTAAGTTTCTTCCGAAAGTGGTCTCGGAATTGACCCTCAACCAGTCGGTTGACCTTCCTGTTTATTTTCCTTCTTCTTCCAATAGAGGGGAGGTTCTCCTCCACACATTGGATGTCCACAGGTCCCTGAGGTATTACCTCAGTAGAACGGTTCAACACCATAAATCGGAGCAACTCTTTGTGGCCTTTGCGCCACACCGCTTGGGTCAGCCGGTGTCCAAGCAGACTATTTCCAAATGGATAGTCCATTGCGTTTCGTTCTGTTATGAACATCACCACAAGCCCCTACCGGGTCCGGTGAGGGGTCACTCCACCAGGGGTGTTTCAGCTTCTTTTGCCACGATGCGGAATGTCGCTATTCAAGACATCTGTGCGGCTGCGACCTGAAATTCGGTGCATACCTTTGTCAAGCATTACAGCATGGATATCGTTTCCAGACGCCGTGCTGGCTTTGGCCTGGCGGTTCTACAAGGACTCTTGTCCTGACGGTCTCTGGAGTCAGTATATTCCTCCTCCCGGGGTGCCTGCCTCTTTGCTAGGAAACTGCTTGGGACTCAGTCCTAATTGTGATAGCCTGCTGCAAGAGCTCTATCTCGAAGTAAGATAGTACAGTTACGTAAGAACTTACCGTAACAGTAGATCTTCGAGAGGAGGTCTTGCAGCAGGCGCTGTTTTCCCTCCCACCTTCCCCCTCGGAGAGTGCAGGTTCCTTCTCTTCTCTCCTATAGGATGGGCTTCATCTCCTTCTCTTGTCAGGCCATCTGCTGGGTACTGGCGGGAGAACTGAGGTGGAGCTGGGTCCGCCCCCTCTTGTACCCTGACTGATGGGGCGGGCCGCGTCGGGGGCGGTCCCCAGCTGGGATTGCTGGTAGAAGTTTTTCCGTGTGGTCCTAGTGCCTGCAGCATGGTCCTAATTGTGATAGCCTGCTGCAAGAGCTCCTCTTGAAGATCTACTGTTACGGTAAGTTCTTACGTAACTGTACTTTCACATGTCAGATTGTCGAGACTTTGTATACCTTTCCCACACTGTGTTTCCTTTCTCTGTAGCCTAGTGTCTGGCATGAGTTGTAAAGGGTATTGTTTTATCTTAAATGCAATAAACTACAGTGGTAGTAGTAGTAGTAGTAGCTTTATTTATGTATGGAACCCTTCCACGAAGGCCCAGGGCACAAGTACAAAGGAGGAACTAGCATAAACATCCGCATAAAACAGAATTAATAATATAAAATTTAAATAAATAGCCCATAAACCCAAAAATAAATAACCAACAGCTGGATGGTATTTCTATTACCAATGTATATAATATAACCAAGTATTTATTCCCCAAATGCCTGAGCAAAAAGATACGTTTTTAACCTTTTTTTGAAGACTTACACTGAGGGCACCTCCATCAGGGTCATTGGGAGCAAGTTCCATAATACTGGCCCTGCTGCTTTCAGAGGACCGGTTCCCAGAAGTTTTTAGTCTGGCATTGGGGACAACCAGGAAACCCTCTTCAGGGGAGTGGAAGGGGCACCTAGGCAGGTAAGGATGAGGAGATTGTACAGGTAGCCCAGACCCACCCTGTGTAGGGCCTTACAAGTTAGTAAGCCAACCTTATAGGAAATACGCCACTTGAAGGGCAGCCAGTGCAGTTTACGCAGTGCCGGAGAAATATGACTTGAACATGGAAGGCCGGTCAGCAACCTAGCAGCTGCAGTCTGCACCAACTGCAGGTGACACAGTGTACCTCCACTGACTCCGAGGTAGAGAACATTGCAGTAATCCAGCCCTGAGATCACAAAAGAGTGTACCAGAAAGGACAAGTCCCCAGTGGGGATAAGGGAATGAATCTGGCTAATGTTTTTCAGATGATAAAAGCCATTCCAGATGACTGCCAACATCTGAGCCTCAAATGTCAGCCCTTCGACCAGGATGACTCCCAGATTGGGAGGGGGGGCACTGTGGAGCCCGAGCAAGATGGCTGCTATCTAGTTACACACTGAGCTACACTTTATTTTTTTCTTACTAAATCGTCATGTTTTCAGCAGATCACGCACTGCAGACTACACTAATTGATATCGGAACGTCCCAGGATCAAGATGGGAAATCCTAAAAGAGATCAGCAACAGGGATCTGGAGCAAAATCTAAAAATGTTCCTGCGATTCCCACCATGAGGTCAGTGCTGGGCCGTACTGAGGATCCCATGTCTGAATCGGGGGAAGAGACTCTGCAATCTTTGGGACAAAAGATCAGTAGGCTAATAACTATGGTGGCGGGCCTCTCAGATAAGTTTTTGACGGATTAACAAATAGAGTTGCAACCCTGGAAACGACAATGGAGGTCATTCAAACGGCTACCGTAGATGCCACAAAGAGATCCAATGTGGCCATGGGAGCTGTCTCTAATATGATCTGAAAGACCACACACTTTAAGTCATGGCTAGAGACACTCAAGAATCAGACCAAGGCTGCGAATGTTCGCATTTTGGGAGTACCAGAAGGCACCAAGGGTGACCACTTGATAATGTTCTTGCAAGAGTGACTCACCCAACAGCTGGGGGAAGAGGTATCCCACAAGGTATGGTGCATTCAGAAGGCCTACAGGATTATGTCACAAGGCTACCAGGATAATCCAGATGTCCCACGCATGACTGTATTAGTAAATGATGGTATAGGCACTCGAGATGCTCTGCTTGCAATGGCCAGACAAAAAGGAACTCTGTCATGCGATGGACAACTTGTCTGATTATATCCAGACATCAATTTTGTCATGAGACAGAAACACAAGAAATTCAATGTGGTGCATACCATTCTCCAAGAGGCTCAAATT
The DNA here is from genome assembly GCA_016271365.2 of Neoceratodus forsteri. Taxonomy (NCBI): domain Eukaryota; kingdom Metazoa; phylum Chordata; order Ceratodontiformes; family Ceratodontidae; genus Neoceratodus; species Neoceratodus forsteri. Next base: position 56,764,729 of record JADMNL010000033.1, read on the forward strand.
CCACATGGGATAATCTTCCCAGCCCGACTTCGGATCCCCTGTAAAGGTAAAGTTTACTTGTTTGGGGAGCCAGAGGAAGCTTTATAATGGAGCCAAAAATATGTGATACCAGAGACCAAGGGATCCATACAGGATGACTGCACGTCCGAGGAAGAAGACACCTGAACAGAGAAAAGGTCCTATGTAATTTAAAATCACCTGATGGGTAAACTCACCATCCCTAGGTAAGACTGTAATTCTGACTCTTTTAGGGGTGCTCTCCCTAATAGTGACCAGAGATGGTGAGATGCCAAAGTCAAGGGAGTATTGTCCTGTGCTCCCTCTCTGTTCAGGACTACCGATGACGTTTTTTAGATTTTAGCGCTCAGTAGCTTGTTTGCAGTGTGCCAGTCTTAGGACACACCAATTCATCACTGAACAGTGGTAGTATGAAGAGGGGCTTATGTTTTCAAGGTATAATTCGTTTTTCTTTATAGTGATCCTCTCCTGCTCTATATGTTTAAATAAAAAACCTGCAACTGAGAACATTTTCCATGCTATTAAGTCTTTCTGGGAGTGTTGTGTATTCCCCAAATTATTTTGGGGCTTCAATTGTCTTTGGTACATTTAAAAGCTGTATACTGTATTTCATACTCTAGTAGATATTTCTGATAGTAACTTGGGGGCACACACGTCAATAGTGTTTTCTAGGTTCTGTATATATAACTGTACTTCATTTATTTAGGCGCCTTAGATACAGGATAGGATAGCCTTATTCTTGACATTTTTTTTATGTAATGTGTATAACAGTAGCTGTATTATACATTTGTAAGCACTACCTGTGCACAACAATGGTATGCATGGCAAAACACCCATCTCATCTATATGTGGATAGTATCGCGACTATTAACATAAAACTTTTTTGATTTAATACCATGCAGCTCATAGGCTTTAAGTGCAGCTTTAATGGTATATGACTATAGAGAATTTCAACGTTTTCTCTCCCTCCATAAATGTATCAAAAGGTTTAGGACAGAACAAATGAGTATATTAAGAGGAGTGGCACCCTCATTGTGTCTTTTATTTTTATACCTGCAATGTCCTTGCTTGGAACGTTTAACGGTATGTTTTGTTGATCAAAACATTAAACTTTTTCCGTTCCCTTTCTTGCAGCCTTTTCTCTTACAATTTCAAGTGTGAACGCAGGTCTACAAGATACAAATATGGCTACGTACCTACTGGCCAGTGGCAGAGCTAGAGGGGGGTCGGGGGGGCGGTTGCCCCTCCTGGCTGCCCCAGTGTGAGTTGTGGTGCCCTGCCACCATCTTTATTCACTGTTTAGTGCCCATTGTGGAGCCCGTGATTGACTTGAATGGCCCCCAGCTCCCAAACCTGGCTCCACCACTGCTACTGGCCTGGCATCATGGGGCCAGCCTTGAAAGGTGTAGCTTTTGATTATCAGCTGGCAGTGTACAGCTGTGAACGTGCTTCATTCATCCAGCAGAAGGGGTTTGGAGCAAGTCTTAAGATTCTGAAAATATTGTACTCTTTCTATCCAGATTTGGCTTGAAAAGAAAAAAATAGGACACAATTACTTGTTTATTCATTGCAAAAACACATAGATGGACAACATTGTTAAAACGTGCATAACTTGAAATGCATTATTAAAATATAGAATAATATATGGGTGGGTGTGTGTAACCAGAATGTTACACACACTCGAGGTGTGGGATGCAACATAAACCCCAAGGGGTTTATAAAAGCATCGCATACCAAGTGTGTGCGTGTAAAATTCTGCTTTTTACACACACACACACACACACACATATATTAATTAATGGTAACATTTTTCCCCCTTTCAGCACAGTTCAGTTATTGCAGCACTTCTGTTTGAGATACACACACACACACACCCCCGTCTCTCCCTTTTTTTTTCTTTTCTTTTCTTCTTTTTTTTTTTTTTTACATTACAGTGGTAACGACATTCTGCAAAGTCGTGGTCCATCAGCATTGCTGCATAGTATAAGATGCACTTGAGGGGTATGAGCGGCAGGATCAACTAGATTGATTTTTTTCATTTTCAAGGCAGGATCAACTAGACAGATATTTAACTATATTTAAAATCTTACTTGTCTTAACAGTGTGTGGCAAAGCTTGAGTGCTGGTACCGGTGCTCAGTAATGGAGCCGCCATGTTGGGCAAGATGCTCAGCCTGCCCACAGTGAAACTATGCACCAGTTAGTGTTCTGTGGTGATGCTTGATTGACAGGTGTTGATTATCACCTCCTGGTTGTAACCACAAATACCTACCAGGAGGTTGTAACTGGAGATAAAAGTGTCTTTATCTGTATGTAAAAAATAATCACCATTAATTAAAGAGTATTTTACTTTTTTTGATGATGATAAAAGTATAACAGTTTCTTACTAAAATACTTTGGATGGAATGAGATTTTCTACCGTAACAATGCCAGAATTCTATTGGATCATTAGGAGGCAGTATAGCGCAGTGGTTAAGGGCAGTGAACTACAAACCTGGAGACCTGGGTTTAAATCCCACAGCCCCCACTTGCATACTGTGTGACTCTGAGCAAGTCACTTAACTTCTTTGTGTTCCCAGGTCGTACCTGGAAACAAGCTTCATCTTAAGGTACATTTCCTGGTTAAACACTTTCCCCTTTCTCTTATGTAACCCCCTTGCAAATAGGGGTTCCTAGAAATGCCTGCCTGGGCTTACCTTAGCCCTGTCCTCCTTCTGCTGTCTCTTGGGCTTCTCTCAATCTGGCCCCAATTTTTTCTGGTTCCCCCAGGTCCTGTTTGCCCACCTTAGTGCCCCAGCCTGCAGCCCAGTTGAAATCCAGCCCCTTGGGCCTTAAAACGCTGACTGCGATCTCCCACTGCAAAAGTGCTCCTCCAGGGTAACGGAAGTCACGTTGGCACGCAAAGCGCCTTTGATGTGGAGCCACTTGTTTTGCAGTCACTTCGGGGACTGTGCTGCGGGTCCCAGCATCCCTTCCACCTAATTGAGACCCGGTGACCACGGACAGCCTGCTGGGGGACCGCTCAGATGAAAATTGAAGGAGTTTTTATCTTTTTTTAAATTTAAAAGTTTATTTAGTTGCAAGAAAAAGCACATTAATAAAACATCATTGTAAGGCATAAAATGTTAACACAAATTCAGTCTATATAAAGTTGGCTTAAAGTAAACAATTAAAAGCTAGAGCAAAAGAAGAAAATAAACTTTAGGACCATTCAATAGCCTGCATACTGATATAAAAATTATCTTAGCAGTTAGATAACACACATTGGAACAATGTGGAGCATTTGCCAATCAAAGTAAGACAAGATCAAACAGCCAAATCTAATTCCAATTCTAAAAAGGGAGACCACGTTGCAAAAAACTTAGGCATTTGCTTGTATAACAAGGCACAGATTCTTTCATTCTGCACTAGGACAGACATATTGTTATACCATTCAGATAAAGAAGGGGCTGTGGAACTCTTCCAGTTTGCCAGTACTAATCTAATTCTAATATAAAAGCCTGAGGGGAAAACAAAATCTTGATTCCAATAACAGTTTCACGCAATTTATGTATCAACTCCCACAATTTGAGCACTTGAGGCAGTCTCATATCATATGTAGTAGACCAGCATGAGGTTCGTTGCACCTCCAGCGTATACCATCGGGACAGAAACCCATCTTTTCTAGTCAGTAGGGGGAATAGTAATATCTATGAAGAATCTTAAATTGTATAGTCCTGCCCTGCACCTCTTTACTAGCTTGATAAGCATTACTCCAGGCAGATTTCCAATCTACTGTGGAAATGCTCATTCCTATATCTGACTCCCATTTAGATTTCAGGATTTCACCACCCAAGTGAAGGTCAGAGTCGTTACATATAAACCTGTACAGCTTGGAAACTCCCCCTTTAGAACCAACCATGCTACAGATAGAACTTCAGTTCCGACCCCCATCTGGAAGTTGCAGATTCGGGCCCAAAATTGACTTTTCCAAGGCTTCCCTAACTTGAAGGTAAAAAACAAAGTGACATTTCGGAAGATTAAATTATGAACTAAGCTCCCTAAAGGACTTTAAAATATTTGTTCTCGGGTCAGTCAGATCCCCCACATTAGTGGTGCCAGAAGCATACCATTCAGCATTCGTTAGTAGTTGGCTTCCCAACTGTAAATTAGGATTTGACCAAAGGCTTTCCAAAAAGGGAGTCGTATTATCCAAGCTGAGTTTTGATTTTAGCAACTTTATCAATCTGATAGAACTAAGAATACATGGACTTTAACCCCCCCCCCAACCTAGCCCTAAATAAAATATCAGAGGGTTTATCTGGTTTACATAACTGTCTCTTTACGTCAAACCATAGTGGAAAATCACTTGATGAAGGAAAGAGATACTAGACTGTTTAAAAAGGAAAGCTAGCTGATACAGTTCCCACCATGGTAGTGCAAAGACCCCCCCGAGACCTAGGAGGTTTAGAACCCCATAAAAAGGTTCTAACTATATTGTTAATCTTCTTAAAGTTTGTAGTGCCCATATATAATGGAATATTTTGGAACAGGTAAAATATTTTGAGTGCTACCATCATTTTAACTGAATTAATTCTTCCCCATAACGACAGAGATAGCTTATCCCATTTTGCCAGATCTGCCCCCACTTCTGTTAAAAGGGGATCCATATTAATATTAATTATAGTATGAAGGAGTTTTGGTATTCTCAGTCCCAAGTATAAAATATAATCCCTTCTCCAGCATTCCTCTTCTAACAGACTGATGTCCACACCCCCTCCCCCTCCATCGAATATCTGCAATGCCTGAGTTTTTTTCCAGTGTACTGAGAGGCCCGACATATCAGATAATTTACTCAAAACTCCTGTAAGCACCTTGCGGGAACTGTTAAAGTGAGATAATGTGAGAAGTAAGTAAGTCATCAGCAAAAGCAAAGGTTTTTTAACTATAGACCCTGTTCCAAAACCCCGAATCTCAGTGAGTGACTGAATTTTCCTAATGAGTGGTTCTAAAGCCAGAATGAACAAATATGGGGAAAGCAGGCAACCCTGCCGAGTCCCTCTATATAACTTGAATGAAGAAGAAACTTTCCCATTGGTTAAAATTGCAGCCAAAGGAGCACTATATAAAGTTTTGATCCAATGAATAAATCCCATACCATAGAAACATAGACTTTGATGCTTGGCCCATCTAGTCTGCCCATTTCCCTAGCTACAGGATAGGCCGCAGATCCTAGTTAACCAACAGCCTATTTCTTCCTACCCCCACAAGAATTGCCTTATGTCTGCCCATGCATTCTTGAGATCTCCCACAGTTTTAGACCCCACAACCTTCTCAGGAAGGCTGTTCCATGCATCCACTACCCTCTCTGTGAAATAATACTTCCTCACATTGCCCCTGAACCGCCCCCCTCTATCTTTAAATTGTGTCCCTTGTTCTTGCACATCTTTTTCTGAAAGATGCTACCCTCTTGGACTTTTGTTGATTCCACTGAGGTACAAAGTTTCTATCATGTCCCCCTCTCCCTTCTTTCCTCAAGGGTATACATATTAAGCTCCTTTAGTCTCTCCTCATACGGCTTCTCTTGCAGACCCTGCAGCATTTTAGTTGCCCTCCTCTGGACTGCCTCTATCCTGTCTATGTCCTTGTGGAGATGGGGTCTCCAGAACTGGACACAGTACTCCAGATGGGGTCTCACCAACTGTCTGTACAGAGGGATAACAACTTCCTGTTTTCTGCTGCTGATGCCTCTCCCTATGCATCCCAGTATACCCCCAGCCCTCCCTACTGCCTTCTCACATTGCTTGCTATCCTTAAGGTCATCTGATATGATTACCCCCAGGTCCCTTTCCTTTTTTGTTGTTGTTACTACCTCCCCCCCATTGTGTATTCTTCCCCTAGGTTCTTGTTTCCCAGGTGCATTATTTTGCACTTCTTTGCATTGCATTGAATCCTAGCTGCCATACTTCTGACATACCTACATTATAACCCTTCAGGATTTTGAAGAGGTAGTCCCACGCTAAGGAATAAAAGGTCTTAAAAAATCAATGGATAACACAGTTAAAGCTCTCTTCTTGGATTGGGCTGAGTGTATCACATTTAGTAAACGTCCAACATTCCCCATGCCGGATCTGCCTGGAACAAACCCCACTTGCTCCTGACAAAGCAATTTGGCTATCACATTACGAATTCTAAGGGATAAAGCCTTTGCCAAAATCTTGTAATCACCATTAAGTAAAGAAATTGGTCTGTAACTCTCACAGGACAGGGGGTCTTTACCTTTTTTTAAGAATTAAGGAAATATAGGCCCTATTAAGTGAGTTAGGTAACTTTGTTTCTTGGAAGGCCTCAGCATACACCTTGCTTAAATATTTAGGAATCAATGGGTCCATTGTCTTGTACAATTCACCAGGTATACCATCAGGACCCAGTGCTTTATTGCTAGGAGAGTCTTTAATTACCAGAGCCAGCTCATCCACTGTTAAGGCTCTATCCAGGGTGATATTTTATTCATCACTAAAATGAGGGAGGTCAGAGAAAGCTGAAAAGTCTGTTAAAATGTTATCAGCTTTTAAGGAAGAACTAGAATAAAGCTATTCATAAAAATCCTTAAACACATCATTAATATCTTTATTTGCCACCTTAATAATCCCCTGTTTATCCCTTACCCCTGCAGTCAGGTTCTGAGTAAGTCTTTTTTTAAGCTTGTACGCCAGTAACTTCCCAGCCTTCTCCCCCGACTCTCAAACTTTCTGCTTGGTGACTGCCATGGCGAATTCCGGCTTAGTAGAAAGTAGCCTATTGATTTCAAATTTGAGAGTCGTGATCTCATGAAGCCTACCCTGTGGGTCTAGTATGATTGCCCGTCACTCCTTTTCCCGACTTTGTTTGTCCCTCGATCTATTTCCCGTAATTGAGTTTGCCGACGCGATATTTGCCCGAACATTGTTTGATCGAAATGGTAATGTATGTAATGCTGCAGTTTTGTATACTATTTTGTTTTTTGGTTGTAAGCATCTTATAGTTTGGTTTTTATTTAACTTTTTTAGCCTCTTCTCCAACTAGTCTGGGATGTGGTGGTAATTATTCAGATTCAAAGTGAAATTAGGTGTTAATTTGTGGTGTGTTTCATGCACAGTCTAAAAGATTAACGAGTCCTGTACATTCAGTACACTGCATGCCAAACATTGGAGAAAAACAAGATAACTATGTTCAGCTGTTTGATAAACCTTTTTTGCTAGGAATAAAAAATAAATATTTGCACTGCTAACCATGCCTTCCTGTATGTAATTTTGGATATATGCTCAAATATTGCTGTACCCTGCAGAGTGTATACAAGACAGCAGGATTACTTGCAGTTAGATTTTAGGAGGCTTACAAAAATGTGACACCTGCAATTTTAGAAGTGTGGCTTCATCTCAAGAACACATTTATCTCAATAACTTTGCTGAACGGGCCAGTATGTTAAAAATGACAGGCGAGAGAAAGGCTTACATCCTTTACAATAGCTGTTTCCAGCAGCAGAATTGGGTGAAATCTGTTTTGCAGGCAGAATAGCACATTCCATCGTAGAAAATATTTTAACTGCCACCCGATTCTGAAGCAATTTCCACTAATATATACAGTACACACACAGTATATACGGTAGCAGTGGTGAATATTTTCCACACACCACAGCACCCTGGAGAGCTGCGAAGTATTGCACAGCAGATTAGAGACTCAGCAGTGGAAGATATAGTGCCTGAGCCCTTCTGCAAGCCGAGTGATCCTTGTAAAGCTTCCATGTCTGGGTTTACACAGCTGCCGGGTTTCATTTGCATGGCGTTTGCCTACTGGACTAAGCAAAGCTGAAGAAGCATGCTGTAGATTAGAGTGAATAAACAGATTTTGTGGTCAGCTGTCAGCTGTGTGCCTCACAGTTTGTAATACGAAGTTTGTAATCGCCCATTTTGTTATATGAAGCTGTCAGTGTTGTAGCCCCTATATAGTACTGCAAGTCGGGAAACTGTCGACGGTAAATAATTTTTCCGGGAAACAGTAATGACGGGAAAGTCGTGTCGGGAAACCTCATGCCAGGCAATCATACGAATCCCTACCCTGTGACCTATTAACTCCTTGTTTAAATTCATTTTCTATCTCTGTGAGTTGTTTTTCTTTAGCAGCAAGCTCTTTAAGTGCAGTTTTCTTTTTGAAGGATGCAAAGGAAATTATTCTCCCTCTAAGATATGCTACTTGTGGGATGCCTTTAAAGCCTATGATGTCTGCCCATTATCATTCACTTCAAAATATTCCGAGACAACTCCTGTCAAATACTCCTTAAAAGATTAATCCTGAAGAAGTTAGGTATTAAACTTCCAACATTTATCTGTACTATAATCACTATCTGTACTCAGGCAGGCTGTCACCATACCATGGTCTGAGATCACACTACTTTTAATGTCTGATGTGGATAGGACAGAACTCAAACCCTTAGATATCAATATGTAATCCAGCCTACTATAGGAGAGGGTGTCTAGATGAATAGAAGCAATAATCCCTCCCTTCAGGGTGAAGCACTCGCCAAGAGGCTATGAGGCCAAGATCCACTCTCAAATTAACAAAAGCTTTCCTGGGGTTTAATATTGGTCCCTTATTGTGCATGTTAGAGCTGTCTAGAAATGAGTCAAAAACTTTGTTGAAGTCACCTCCACATATGATCTCAGAATTAGTGTATGAACTAATTCATAGCAGACTATAGCAGACCATAAGGCCTAATCTGCTGGCAAACAGTATGTTAGTATGTAACTAAGCCTAATAGCAATTTCATCAAAAAATTGACTCAGATCCTTATTAGGGGCATACACGTTACAAATAATCACTTGCTTCCCATTCAGCATACCTTCTAATAACTGGAAGCGACCCTCAGGATCTGACACATGTCTGCTTTTAAAAAATGATACACCCTTACGAATTAATATTGATGTCACCATTTTTTTTGAAGAGAAACATGAATACTCAGTTTGTCCCACCCACCCCCTAGCCAACTTTGCTGCTTCCTCCGGCAATAAGTGTGTCTCCTGAAGCAGGGCCACATCCACATGTTCCTTTTGCAGGTAACTAAGTGCTTTTTCCCTCTTAATCAGGTAACCTAGGCTCCTAACATTCCAGGAGACAATACATAGAGTAGTGGAGGACATAACAAGGGGGAGAAAAGACCAAGCATAAGATGCAAATAAGCTTAAAGATAATTAAATAATAGCACTATCTAACACAGTCAGTTAAAGTTAGACTGTGAGAGTCTGCTAGATCAGAAGCCTATGTGTGACACACAAATTAACTCACTAATATAGCTGAGTATAATTGAAAATGAACTATAATAACAAGACTTATTTAGTTAAATTATTAGAATAGGATAATTTATACTAATAATACTATATACCAAATATAATAAAAAGAGAAAGAACAATACAATGAAATTGAGAAGTTATTTAAAATTAAATGTTAAAAATATTTCAACACCAGTAGGTTGTAATTCGCTGTGTAGCCAGAATAATCACCGAACCGAAGTCCAAGGTGAAACTAGTCAGGTAGAGAGTTGTGGCAAACAAGTTCTCAGAACACACCAACGAAAACCCACATTTAATTCAGTTAGCTTAATACAAAATTAAGTAGATCAGTTTAGTCATTTTAAGAAAAAAGATCAAGGGTGTTAAGTATTAATAAAATAACTGGCTCCAAAACAAACCCCACTTAAGATGACTGGCTAAGCAATGTGAAATCATATCCCACTTTACCAGTAGATAAATAGCTCGTTTATCAATGTTGTAGCTAGGCAGTGCAAGGGTTAAAATCTTACAAAAAATAAACTTGACCAGTGCTCCTTTCTCAAGTAAACTGTAAATAAAAAGGAATGTTGGCCATCACTTAAAAGTCTCAGTGCTTGTATCAAACCTGCTAGCCCAAACCCAGACCCGTGGGGGGAGGGCAGCATATCAGACTGTCTTTGTGATAAGTACTCATAACTCCCATACAAACTCCGTGACTCATCAGCAAGGAAGAGGCAGAATAATTTGAGACTAGTGGGGGTGCCTGAATTTTCAGAGGGTAAAGACATGATATGATTCCTTCAAGAATTCCTTCCTTCCTTATTACATTTTCACTGGAATTGGCCCTTAGAGATCGAAAGGGTGCATCGGTCCTTGAGACCGACCCCCAAGCCTGGTCAGAAATCTCAAATATTGCTGGAGAGAAAAAAGTTTTGTTTTGGGGGAAAGATCGTGTCTACATTTTTCAGGATTATTCTGCTGATCTGGTCGAGAACAGGAAAGGCTACAATGGGATTAAATTTGTGCTACAGAAACTGGAGGTGTCATACTATGTCAAATATCCTGCTATTTTAGTTCTATCTAAAGGTGGTGGGTCTCACAGCTTTAATACTCCAGAGGATGCTTGGGGGTTCATCACTCGGAACTGGGTGGAGACCCCGCAGATTCTAAACAGTAGACCTAAAGTTAATGCATTCCAAGGCTGTTCGCCAACAGCCCCACAAGATTTAAAAAATTCAAGGGCTCCATTTCAGAACCCCTCGCATGCTCCTCAGTTCCACAGAAGGCACGCACTAGCCCTCGTGCCTTACCTTCTAATGTACCTCCCTCACCATTTAGAGCAGAAGAAAATAAGCAGACACACATTCCAGTTTTGAGGAACACTTAAGGCAATCCAATTCTAAATCTACGGTGTTGAAATCTGCAGCTTGGCCCTCCAAGATATCAAGGAAATCGCAACCTATATTTAAAAGTAAAGCAGCTCTATTGGCTTCTATTTCAACCAAGTCTCCCATTGCTGCTGACTGGTCTTTACCTCCTGCACATATGTCCTCGTTGCCGCCAGAGGATGACTCTTTCAAAAAACAAAACGATGCTCTGAGAAGCTCCCCTAGCCCAGTGATGGACATGTTCGGAGAGCTGTATTCTTCGAGCTACTCCATGTCTGAACTACAAGCACTGGTGTCTTGAAATATTGAGGTTTGCAGGATCCTTTATCTCGTTCTGGTAACAAAGGGTGGCCCTTCCATAACTTCTCACCTTCCTTTTGGATTGTGTGTGAGTCAATGACCTTTCAACATGGCTTCAGTTTTTCCTTCCTGGAGCGCTTCTACAACATGCATTTAGCATTGTGAAAACTGTAGAAAACTGTATAAACTGAACTGTTGCTATACTAATGCTTAAGTATTGCTAGAGTTTATGCAGCTTATTTTTAAAAATCCTTATTAATAACCAACTTCGATGCAGGAAGTGGGATCTGGGCGGACTTCCTGTAGAGGATTAGCTTAGAGTTGCATGATCTGCTTGTCCTCCTGGTCTCCAAGCACAGGATTTTAAATAAGTGCTTTATAGTTTATAAGATTTATGGAAAGAAAGGAGGTTCAGGGAGCGTAACTGATTAATTCTACTCTTCTACATAGACCCTCGCTAGAAGTTTCATTTTGGAGTGTGTCAGGTGTATTTGACAGGTTGTTATGTAATTTTTTCCTTTTCAGTTTACCCCCCCGCAGTGTCCAGTGCCTCAGTCATCAAACTATATTTATTTACCCTAGGTTCTTTACCCAATGAGACTCCCATCTTGTAAGAGTATTTAGATATTTTTAGATATGAGGAGCCCCAAGATTGTTTGGCCTGTGTCTACATACCCTTTGTGGGCTTTTCAATTTAAGAAGACAGATCATTAGGGAAAATCCATTTCTCTTGAATCTCCCTAGCCTATTCTTAATTGTCTGGTTATGCAAAGTCATCAAAAATTCCTTTTTTTTTTTTTAAGGGCGGTGGTGGTGGTGGTGGGGTAAAACTTCGGACTGAAGGTTGTAGCTTGGCAGTAATAGCCCTGGGTCTAACATGGTTTTGTTTTTAATTGCTATGAGATTCAGTGCTGCATCATTCTCTGTTTTTTGTGAATGAGTTACTTTATATTACTCCAGATTGACAGGCTTAGCAGGCTTTTCATTCGATAAGGGTCTTGCATTGACGTACTTGCAGTTTAAACCTTTATTGTAACATAAACTTCAGAACTTAACATTCTTGCTGATGAGTCATGGAGTTTGTATGGGAAATTGAAAGAGTTTTGACCGGGGCTCATTTAAGTATGCTTGAGAAGGGTCCCGGTCATCTGAATAAATAATAACCAAGTGTCTGGCTGCCTCCAGGGCAGCCCTAAATGGCCTCTGCTGAAAAGTAAAGGATTTAAATACTGTAAACTGTTGCTGCATATTGGGAACATACTGTACATGTGGGGGAAAGTGTTCTAAATTAAAATAAATGCTTTACCCTGGTAATTCCAGTACTTTGGGACTCTTGTGTGTCAGCCTGTCAGCTGCTGCAGGGGGAGCTTGCATAAGTGCAGTAGCGACAGGAAAACTAAAGGAGCCACATTCTTCAACAATGTAGCAACTGCAAGTACACCAACTGAGCTACAGAACTGTGGGGCATTTGGGGCAAATAAATATTTCTTTCTGGCTGCACCAGGACATTATTCAAGACTGTATCTAATCTGCTGTAAGAGACAGTGGGTTAAGCAGCCATTGCCAGCAGCACAACCAATTGGAATGCCAGGAATAGAAAGCCAGGACTTGTGGGACATTCACTGCACTTCATGGGTAAGCACCCAAGTGCTCATGGGGACTTACAGGGACATTGTTTTAGGTGTCAATTCCACAACCCAATTGTGCCTCAAGTGTTTTAATTGACAGGTCCCTCAGCCACTTGGAGACATGTCACCCCATCTCTACTACCAATCAGCAGTCGAGCTAGGAACTCTATATAGACACAGTGTTGCCAGTTTGTCGGGAGATTGGAGAGAGATCAGCCAGAGTGAGAAGGAGGGCAGGCTCCAGCCTGCTGGGAGCCCCCCACAGGGGTGCGGCTCAGGCCCCAGCCATGCCATCAGGTCTGGGCTACTTAATCCAAGCCCCTTCAGTATTCAGGGGGCATTTATTTATTTTCTTAAGTTAAAGTTACCAGTTAAAGTAATTGTAGATCCTGCAACAGCTAGTCTGGAGGTTGCCAGTTGTGTCCTCCAGAGGCTAGCCCTCCCTCCTCCCTCCCCTCCCACATCGGGAAAGATGTGGACTGAAGATCAGATGTCCAGCAGCGGTGAGAGTCCTGACCAGACCAGATGACATCATGCAGTGGTGAGAGTGCTGAGTACCTCAGCCGTGAGAGAGCTGAAGAAGTCTTCAGGATGCCTTCGATTGCGGATGAGACCCGTGGAGGACCTGAGTGAGTACCCTCGTACCCCCCGGTGCGAGGGAGAAGATTTAAAAGTAATCTTGGGGGCCCCAAGCCCCGCTGAGAAATATGTGCTGTTAACTCTGAAGTATTGAAGTTATCAGTCTGGGCTACTAACCCCATAACAGACTACCTAGTTCAAGTAAATGGATGCATCTTGTCTGTGGCCCAAATGGCTAGGTTGCAGATGCAGCAAGATGCCTGGCATTGTGAATCATATAAATGTGTTGCAAGTTGTTGTAGCTAAGGGTTAGAGTCCTGCCATCATGGAGCTGACTGCCAAGCCACGTTTGACAGTTCATGAGACAGGAGGCCCTAGAGCATATTATGTCTAAGATACCCTGAAGAGAATTTACCTGTGTCTGACCAGAATTTCATCTAAGAATGCTTGGGATAAGTGTACAATGTCTAGACATGCTGGATAAGACTTTGCTTGTGAATAATATTCTTAGTATATAGAATGGACTGGATGTGACTGCCTGTAATGGAAGTATGGGATGCTTGATAAAAGTGATGCTGCCAGCTTACTTTGAATGGATGCCTTTTGGTATATAAAGTACTGGATGTGACCTCATTTAACATAACTATGGGATGCTTGACAAAAGTATCACTCTCATTGCATTGGATGGGACTTTCAAATATTGTGCTGAATGTTCTGGATGTAAGATCTACATAGCTTGTCCTGGAATGTTCGGAAGTCTGCAAGTGCAGGGCAGTCCCTGCCATGATCTGATAAAATGCAGGGCAGTCCCTGCCTGGGTTGTAAATAGTTGTCTGTAGCTATGTAAGGATCCATCTTCAAGTTGCCCCAACCCTCAAATCAATAGCCAACCGCCTTGTCCATCTGCACCGTTAATCAGGCCTGCAACATCTTGGACTGTGGTATCTGTTTAACCAGTATGGTATGCGATTGCGGGGTTTCATATTGATCTAGGTACTTGTGCCAGTGTGGGTAATAATGGTTTATGGTTAACATCTGATTTTTCAGCAGCTAGATAGCCAGGGCTCTGGATGTCTTAAGTCAAATGGTAAAATGTGATTTATGTCTGCCTATTAGTATGTAGCCACCCAGCTGGAGGGTTCACCAGCAAACCAAATAACTTTGTACATTATGTAAATAGGATAAGATAACCTCTACTCCTCCTGTTTCCCTTTCCTAGCTCCTATACTACCCCCTAAATAAATATCTTATTTGTTGTTTGAAATTCTGTGTGAACATACTGTTAGAGACAGCCTTTAGAAACATAGACTTTGACGGCAGATAAGGACCGCTTGGCCCACCCAGTCTGCCCATTAATTTTAAATCAAAATGTCGAAATGTGGGGAACTGTGTATTGGGGCATGTCTGGGGAAGGTAACTGGTCATCGTGGGTGGTGCAGCATCTCAGGGGGCTACACCCATCATGATCTCACCCACATAAAGCACCCTGAGTGGAGGCACTGCGCAGAAGTTTTCAGAAATGGTTATCAGATAGCGAACCCAAACCCCTTAGCCTATGTTCAGGGTAGTAGGCAGGGGTATAACACTGGGGGTAGCGCCACCAAGGGGTTCCACTTATTTTTACTAACAGTTTGAAATGTAAAGGCGATAACTCACTAGTTTCATTGCACATACGAAACAAATAATATACATTTATAAATGTAGAAAGTGTTGTAATTACAAAATCCCATTCCATCTAAAATATTTCAGTAAGAAACTGTTTTACTTTTAACTTAATCAAAAGAAGTAAAATACTCTTTTAATAATGCATTTCAGATTATGCATATTTTAACAATGTTGTCCATCTATAGTAATTGTGTCCTATTTTTTTCTTTTTGAGTCAAATCTGGATAGAAAGAGCATATTTTCTTCACAACACATGCTCAGATTATTTGTACTGTCTTTGTCCAGGAAAGGCACACTGAGCTCAGCTTGTTCCTGGGTTTGTTGTGGGAGCACAGGGAGGCCAGGATGCCACCCAGTTGGTACGTAGCCACATTTGCATCTTGTAGACCTGAGTTCACACCCAAAATTGTAAGAGAAAAGGCTGTAAGAGAGGTAATGGAAAAAGACAGAAGGTGGTACTGTGGCAGCCCCAGAAATCTGTACTAGCATGTTCAGCTGCCAGTGCTGTATATCCTAGAGGTTAAAGCAATCCTGAAGATGGATTATTTTTACTAACAGATTGAAATGTAAAGGTGATAGTTCACTAGTTTCAATGCACATACTGTACAAAACAATTATTATAGATGTAGAAAGTGTTGTAATAACACCACAAAACACACTTAATAAAACAGTTGGTTTCCTATTTGACCTGTTGGATTAAATACAGTCAATGGAGGACCTAGACCCTCGGTGACATCATTTCCTGTCAGGAACCCCAAACATATGGCTGCCACCAGCCCTTAATTACAGGGTGATTTACATATGAATAACTCTAGACTGCAAAGACTCACAGATAAGCACAATGGCTCAATCAAATTAGCTTTTTATGGGCTTTCAGACATTAAGAAATCCTGTTGATGACAGTTCCCCTTTAAACTGAAATCCTGCACCTAAAGAAAAAAGTTCTCTATATGGCCATGCAGGGGGAAGAGCAATGTCCAGATGATTAGCAAAGGCCATCTACTGAGTGGTGCACTGCAGCACCCCATACATTTAAATTGTCCTTTTACAATAGGAATGAGCAGGCAGGTGATATATTAAAGGAAGTAAACCAGTGATGTTAATAAAATTTCAGACAGACATGCCTGTAACAAACTAAGATTCTGGAACATCCATATCGATCAGCCAATAGTCAGAAACAACTGGACCATAACACAGTATTCCTTGAGGTAAAGAAAGTAACTGCAGACCTGCTGCCGTCTCTCAAACTCCCCATCTGTAACTTTAGTTTCCAATTGAGAAATAAGCTTTCCTGAAAAGATTGCCACTGCATCAGGGTCAGTAAAATGTGAGTTTTCTTTATTTCATTTTTATTGAGAGAAGCACAATACATATGGATATCATATTATTCTTTACATCCAGAATAGACATCACATTATATACCGTATGTATACTTTGAAATTCAATTATGATGGCAAAATTAAAAGATTACAAAATACAAGCACTGATCCTTTCAATGGAGAATAAACATCCCTATCACATTTATATAATAAAATGATACTCTGATTTCACAGAAGGTCAGTGTCTGTTAATAAAATCATTTAATGAGGGGCTGATTCATCCTAACAGCTACAAAGTGAAGGTTAATTAAAAAAGAATAATTATGGTACTTGGTGCCAAACCCCCATCCCCTATAGTATTTTAAGAGACTCTCTTTTTGCCTTTTACAGTACAAATTCTGGGTCCAGCATAGCCATGTAATAAATCCACCATTGCCATTTCTCCCTGAATGCTGTTTGCTTATTATGTATATCTGCCGTTAAACCTTCTAATTTGTAGCTCTCCAAAAACAGTCCGACGCCAGCCTGAGGCTGACGGTACATTTGTGGTCAGCCATTTGCGGGTTATTGCTTTTTTTGCTACTAGAATAAATAGTGGCAGTAAAGTACGGTGCCATGAAGGGGTATGTTCTGGGAAGATTAATAGTAGCACCATTTCAGCTTTGAGCTCTACTGGTTCCCCCAGACAATCCCGTAGCTCTTCCTGTAGGGTACAGTAGATTGGCATCAGTCTGGGGCACAACCAGAATACATGTCCCAGATCTGCCAATCTGCACTTGTATGCTCTCCAGCAGTGCCCCCAGGACGGTGGCAGATACTTAGTAAGTATCATTGGTGAGCGAAAAAACGTGCTTCGACACTTCCGTGAGAACTCCCTCCAGATATGTGATGAGGTTGTTTTAAGGGCATTCAGTGAAGTGTCATTCCATAAGGATAGAGGGACAATGAGTGACAAATCCATATTCCAGCTTTTCAGTACTGATGGGGATGAATTTCCTAGGGAATCTCTCAAAATTTTATATAATTGGCCTATTAGGTGGCCCCAAGGGTGATCCTGAAGTGTATATTTTAGGGTCCACTGTAAACGGTTGGGTGTGGGTATTTTGGGTACAACTTCCCGTTGTCTTAAAATGTAGTTTTTCATTTGGGAATGGTGAAAGGAGTCTCTATCTGGGAGATCATATTTCTCCTGTAATTCAGCGAAGGGAATTATACCTGTATTTGTTAAAAACTAATAGATATAATTGAGTCCTAGTCATCTCAAAGACTGAAAAGTTAAATCGAATTTAGCTGGGAAAAACTTATCATATTCAGATAGAACTGTATGCAAAAAAGTTGAGTCTTTAAAGAGACCTACCAAGTTAAATTAAACACCCCCGGCACCTGATATGTAGGTGCTGTACCTCATGGTGCTGCTTCTAATGTGGAGCTTGATGAAAATAATCACTGTATTAAAAAATGGCAATGCTCGTAAAATTAGAAATACCGGGTCCCAAGGACTTCCCGGTTTCTGGTGCCGCTCATGCTCTGCCACCCTGCGCTCTGCAAAGTTATGACACGATGCTAGGGAGAGCGCGGGGATGTGCTCCATTATACTCTATGAGCGGCACCTTTTTGGTAATTTTTTTATATTACAGTGGCCATTTGGTGAAAAAACGTGGGCACTGGTCGACTAACAAGGGCCTCGTTTAAATTTTGTATAAGGGAGATCCTGAGCCTTTCCTAAATATTTATCACCAGGGTGGGCCCCGTGGGCCATCTGATTTCTCTGACTCATCACAGCACCTCATATGTGTAACTCGGTTGCCCATTTCAAAATCTATTTCCTGGCATCACAGGGGGTCAGAAACTGGTAAGTTTTCCCTTCGTAGGCCACTCTGAGCCTGGCTGGCATGAGGAGGGTGTGAATTACCCTCAACCCCCTAAGCTGCTGAAGTACTCCATTGAAGGCCTTCTCCCAGCTGTAGTCACAAAAGCAAGGTGAGGGAAAATTTGGAATGCTCATTCCTTCTACATTACAGGTGCTGCTCTTGGGCTGCCCTAAGAATCATGTCTTGGGGCTTGACTCCATCTGTGATGACCAAGATTGTCCTTGGGTTGTTCATAGACATCAAAAAAAAAAAAAAAAAGACGAGAGAAAGAAAAAAGAGCTTTAGCTGGGATTTGAACCTAGGCCACCCAGTATACTGTTCTGATTGCACTACCAGTTGTGCCACCAAGGCAACTGGAAACCTAGGACTCCCAGAAGCACCTTTCTCTTTCTGTACTGCCCAAGCTGGTGCTGTACAGATAATTACATTTTCGTTCACAAGGGTGTGATATGCTGCACATGCATGGAACCCAAACAAACAGAAGAGAAAAATAAATAAATTCCTTAGCTAGGATTTGAACACAGGCTGCCCCGTTGAAATATGTCTGCTTCAGAAACGGTGCACTAGTGCCCCCTTCCATTCTGGTGTTCTGTTGTTCGGTTCACGGGGGTGCTAAAATGTTCTTCTCTGCCCTTGACTCCATTCTGCAGCAGTCTTAATTAACTGCTTCCTCCCTGCATGTGTGCGTGCACACACACACACACACACACACATTCAGGGTGAGGAATGTATTTATTACAAGCAGTGATTGGGGCTGGGGGGCCACTACACTTGGAAAAGGGTGTTGGAGAATTTATTTATTACAAGCAGTGTTTGGGGTTGGGGGGATGCTGCACTATGGAAAAGGGGATCAGGGAATTTTTTATTACAAGCAGTGATTGTGGTGGGAGGGCTGGCCCAGTGCATTCTGCCAGCTGCAGCAATGCAAATGAGCCCATAATGGGCATGCAAATGGCCCCTTTGCACCATGCATGTCCAATGGGCTCATTTGCATGTTTAGGCTGAATATTGCCCTTGGGGGTTGCGGCACATACAGGCATGTGCCACATTCCACTATGGTGGTCTTCAACCCCACACCCTGTATGTGCTAAAGTGAACTTGTCATCCCTCGCTGTGCTCAATGAATCCAGGGTCCAATATTCATACAGATTGCATGGTCTGTTCAATCGGCATTCTATTTGACTATTGTGTCAAAGTCTGCCAATCAACTTATTTGTGTGGCCTTGCCGTTGTATGCGTCGCATTATGGCGGCTCTGAATATAGAGCCCATAATCTTTATTAAGTTTTGTGGTCATTACAGTACATTATTATGTAACACATAAGCAACTTTTGTACAATGGGCATTCACTGTTGCTACAGTCAAGTCAAAGATATCAATGTGGTATCAACATAATACTATCTTCTACTCCTTTGGGACAGCACGGGGTGGGGGTGGGAGTCATTACTTTGAAGGAAACAGTAGTGCAAACAAGTCAGGCACCTATATAACTCACAATTTAGGTTCTAATATAAATGCCCCTAGGTGTGGCTGTGGTGACGTGGGGTGAAGTGGCTGGGCAGGGCTGGGCAAGTAAGCTCAGGGGACCCAATTCCTCAGCCTGCTAATATCATTAGGCCTGCAGTCTCACCTGTGAGTACTACCTGTCTAACATTTAATCTGGGTATCAGGACTCAGTCAGTCTAGGGAAGTAGGGTAGGGTCTCTGCTAATGGCGTGAAGGGCCATGCATTCCAGCGTGAGGAGTACAACCATATAATCATTTAGTGAGTGGGTAATCTTCTCAGTCTGGTAAATACTGTTAATTAATGACTTCTAGGTGTGTACACTTAGAATTACAGGGGTATGCCAGCCTTTTGTTACTGCTTTTTTGGCCATATTGAGGAAAATCTGCAAGAGATAGCATGAGATCGAGTCATTTAGGCTTCTTGGGTATTGGAGGAGGAGATTTAGGGTGGGGGAGAGTGAAACTAACTTGCCGCAGAATTCGGTGAGCTCCTTCTCGCGCTCACAATGTAAATGTGTTGGTTTGACTGACGTAGTGCCTTTATGGAAAGCATTGTGGACAATCAGTTTATAGCACCGCACAGTAATTGATATGAAATCCTTGCCCAGGAAAAATTCTTATTTATTCAGGCATTCATTTATTTGTTTTGCCAACCGTGCAGATGGACAGGCACCAGGCTCCTTTTTCAGACACAAGCCAGGTAATTAAAAGTAAGTTGCATGATATCAAAACATGTTACAAAGTACAAGATTGAGTTATAAAACCAAGAACAAGCAAAACATTTATGCAACAAAATAAAACTTATATAAAACATGAGCATCAAAACAGGATTTGCCAGCAGATAAGGACAAGGATAAGTTATTAGAAACATCTTAAGGAACATTAGGAGTAGGAGAGAGGAGGCATTGGTGCCCCTGAATAGGTCCTTGGTCAGGCCCATATTAGAATATGGTGCCCCTTTTTGCACACCCCAGAGTGTTTCCAGCAGTAAGCAGATTAAAAGAGTACAGAGGAGACTAACAAAACGTGTTTAAATTGAGATATCAACCTTATAGAGTTAGGTTACATGAATTGGGAGTCTTTTCTATGGCATATCGGAAGACCGGGGTGTTTATGTTTTGTTTTTAAAGCCTTAACAGATTGTATACTTTGGGAGTCTGCAGGGCTATGTAGAAAAGAAAATTTGGATAGAGCAACTAGGGCTCACCCATTTCTGCTAAAAGGGGAACAGTATAGAACTGTAAAAAGAGCTAGGTGGCTCAACCAAAGAATTGTAGGTATTTGGAACTCGCTCCCAGCAGCAGTGGTTGCAGCAAATAATTTATCTGCTTTCAAATGTCTGCTGGACCTGACCTTCATATGAGAAATAAGAAGTGGGAATTTGTCCACTAAATAGTGGCAAGTCCTTAAATGGCACCTGTTGCTCATGGACCTGTAATTGTACCTATGAACCTATAAAGACTGCTTGGCCCACCTAGTCTGCCCATTTTCCCCTTCTTATAGTATCACCACAAATCCTAACTTGATATCTGACCCACTCACCCCACTTCCCTTTCCCTAAGACTTCCTTGTGCCTATCCCATGCATTCTTGAACCTCACCACAGTTTTCACCCCTACTACCTCTGCTGGAAGACTCCACCACTCTTTTTTGTCTATCTGCAAAGATATACTTCCTTATGTCTCTCCTAAATCTACCCCCCCAATCCAGTGTCTTATCATGCCCCCTTGTTCTTGAGCACCTTTTTTTCTGTAAAATACTTCCCTCTGGTCCCTTGTTTACCTCTGTGAGGTATTTAAAGGTCTCTATCGTATCTCCCCCCCCCCAGGGTGTACATATTTAGGTCCTTTCCTCAGAGGGCTTCTGATGCAGACCCTGCACTGCCCTCTTCTGGACTGCTCCAACTCTGCCTATGTCCTTTCTGAGATGTGGTCTCCAGAACTGGACACAGTACTCCAGTTGGGTTCCTGCCAGAGATCTATACAGAGGAAACATCACCTCTCTCTTTCTGCTGGTGATACCCCTCCCTGTGCAGCCCAGCATCCCAGTCGCCTTCCCAACTGCCTTGTCGCACTGCCTGGCCACATTTAGGTCATTTGATATGATCACCTTCAGGTCTCTTTCCTTCTTCGTGGACGTCAGCACCCCCCCCCACCCATTCCCATATTGTACTCCACCCCTGAGTGTCTGTGCCCCAAGGTGCATTATGTTGCATTTTTTTGCATTGAAACCCAGCTGCCATTCTCTTGACCACTCCTTGAGTTTTCTCAGGTCAGTGCTCATCCTTTCCACACACCCCATGGAGCACCCTATTGCAGAATTTGGTGTTATCTGAAAAGAGGTAGACCTTTCCTTCCAGCTCCTCTGCAATGTCCCTTATACAGACATTAAAGAAGATCGGTCCCAGTATTGATCCCTAAGGCACCCCGTGGGTCACCCTCCCTTCCTCTGAGTGCATTCTGTTTACCACCATCCTCTGCTGCCTATCCCTTAACCAATTTCTTACCCAGTTTATCACCTTTGAATCCACTCATAAGCTACCCAGTTTGCTTACTAGTCTTCTATGTGAGTGGTGTCGAATGCCTTACTGAAATCTAGGTAGGCTACATTCACCACTCCACCCTGATCTAGTTCCTTGGTCATCCAGTCAAAGAACTCTTCAGATTCATTTGACATTACCTCCACAATCACACTGCCTCAGGTCTTGTAACCCACTGGATTCAAGATATTCCACAATCCTTTCTTTCAGCAGTAATTCCACGAACTTTCCCATCACCGAAGTCAACCTGAAAGTCGTACAATTGCCATCCTCTTTCCTGCTACCACTTCTGTGAAGTGGGACTACATCTATACTTCTCCAGGACCATTCCTGTCTCCAGTGATCTGTCAAATAGGGATGTCAGAGGTACAACCAGTACCTCCCTAAGCTCCCTCAGTACCCTTGGTTAGCCACTATCTGGTCCCATTGCTTTGTCCATTTTCAGATTTGCAAGTCCTTTCAGGACTCTCTTCTCTGAAAATGGACTACTGTCCACCTCCTTCCCACCACATTTCTTTCTGCTATGAACACTGGACAAACATATTTGTTCAGGATGTGTGCCTTTTTTCTGATCCCCATCTGCACAGTCCCCCCCCCTTCCCTTCTTAATCTTACAATCCCACCCCTGGTCTTCCTTTTTTCGCTTACCTAAAAAATGCTTTGTCCCCTTTGGTTACTGCCTTGGCTATTCTCTCTTCAGTTTGTGCCTTTGCACTCCTTACTGCTCTCTTTGCTTCCCTCTGTTTCCCAATACACCTCCCTCTGCGTCTCCGTAATTATACCATCTAAATGCTACCCTCTTAGCTTTTACATTTTTCCAAAGATTTACCGAAGACTTTTCCGCCACCTCTTTTGAGAACCATAATGGTCTCTTTCCTCTTTCTTTTGCTCCCTTGCTTTACGCAGAGATTTGTTGCCTTCGCTATGGTCCTTTTTAGTTTCCCCCAGTGTTTCTCCACCCCACCCAGTTTATTCCCCCCTGCCAGGTCATCCCTGAGGCATTCACACATCTTTTTAAAATCTGCCCTCCTGAAGTCCAGGACCTGTGCCTTTGTGTGATTCAGTTCTGCAGCTGTCCTTATACTGAATCACACTGTACGGTGGTCACTGGTCCCCAGGTGGCACCCCACCTTGACATCTGCAGGACTGTCCCTGTTGGTGAGTACCAGGTCCAGTACTGCACCATCACGAGTGGGTTCACCTGACTAGTCACCTGAGGATGCCCCCTGCAGGGAGTCCAAGATTTCCCTACTTCTTGCTGAAGAGGCAGCTGGGATTCTTGAATCTACATCCAGCAGATTGAAGTTCCCCACCAACAGCACCTTCCCCTTTTCTGCAATCTTGCCAGTGGGTTCCACCAGTGCCTTATCTAACTCCTCCCCCTATGCTGGAGGTCTGTAGATCACAGCAGCACAAATAGAGGCTCTGTTCCCCGTCTCTGTGGTGACCCACAGTATCTCTGCCCTTCCCTGTATTCCTTGTGTGTCCGTCACTTTAATGCCCTGCTCACATAAAGTACCACTTCTCCTTTCCTTCCTACCCTGTCCTTCCTGAACAGAGTATAGCCTGCTATGGCCATGTCCCAGTCATGGTTTTCAATGCACCAGGATTTGGCAATGGCAACAATATTCAGGTTGGACTCTGCCATGATGGGTTCTAGGTCCAGAATCTTGTTTCATAGATTTCTTTCATTTGTACACATGGCTTTCCAGGTTTTGTTACTGCTCTGTTTTTAACCCCCCTTTTCGCGTTCCCTCTTTCCCTCTCTCATTTTAATGCACCCACTCCCATCCCCTTTCATGTCTTCCGTCCTGCTTCTTGTATTAATTTGCATCACAGAGGATTCCACTCCTCTAGGGTTCTTCCTACTCTCTACTTCAGCCTGTGTGTGTGTGTGTGTGTGTGTGTGTGTGCTGGGGGGGCAGTTTCTGAATCGCCAGGCTCTTCTGCTTCCCCCTTCAACTAGTTTAAATGTTCATCAAAGTAACATTTAAACTGTCCATCAAATACTGTGGTTCCTCTCCTAGGTGAATGCAGGCCATCACTCCTGTATAGGCCCTTTATAGGCCCTTATCCTCCCAGGTGGGTCCCCAATCCCAAATGTAGCCGAACCCCTTCTCTCTGCACCATTCCTTCAGCAATGTGTTGAAGCTCCTGGTGCTGAGATCCTTCTTCTTCCATCTGTCATAGACAGGCAGCACCTCAGCGAAAACCACGGAGGGCGCTACTTGTCTAAGTCCCATCCCTAACTCCCTAAACTCCCCCTGCACTATCCCAGCCCGGTTCCTAGCCAGGTCATTAGTCCCCAGGTGGACAATGACATCCAGCTCTGCCTCCCATCTTGCTACCGTAGCGATCCTTAGGATATGCTTCCCATCCCTCAGACCATGGCGCAACGTAGGCACCTAACCTCCCTCTCCCCTCCCTTTCCTATTCCCAAATCTATCACCCCCTAACAATCAAGTTCCCCAACAGTCCTTCTTCCAAGTTGTGTACTGGGTGTGCTTTGAAACAACTGAGAAGCTACGTGGGATATACTATTTTGGACTAGGTATCTGTAACTAATCTCTCTCTCTTGCGTACATCTGAGAGAAGTTTTCCTCACTTTTACAGTGGTATTGCTTTGTGTTTAATTATTTTAATTTTTAATTCAGGAAGGGGGTTTTCAAAACTGCTTATCTTGTCAGCATCTTCAGAAGGGCTGAAATAACTGCATATTTGATTTGCCTTTGCGGCTAACAAACCACCAGGCTGTTTTGGGGCTGGAGAGGTTTACCTGTGACTGACTTGGATGTCTGGATTTTTCTCTGTTTGATTAGCAGGGTACTTTCTCTGTCAAATTGTTGTGTAGGGTATCTTGCTGACAGGAAGGCACTCATCGCAGCTGTGGGTGAGAGCTTTTAGCTGATTGTTTTGTGAGGGCACAGTTTAGTCCAGCCCCTTCCACCCCTCACCCCACCCACCCCTGGAAATAGTTCCTTTATACCTGAGGTTCAGACATCATTTCCTCAAGAGTGCAAGGTGCATATCACTGTCATATCCTCTCTAGCACACTGTACTGACAATATAAGCATACACATTGTATAATATATATCTTTCTGTATAACCAATCACACACGCGCATGCACACACACACACAAAAAGTAGATAAACATGTGGGGAGTAGTGCAATGTAATGGCTGTGGGGAAGCAGTCTTCCGGGAGTCTTTCTGGAGGCTGAGATGCTGCCCTATTTGCAGACAACTATCTGCCCTGAGGGAGGAAGTTGCCCGTCTTCAGGCCGCACTGGACAGTAGTAAGGAAACTTTCCCCCAGGCCACACTGGACAGTAGGAAGGGAACTTCCCCCATCCAGGGAGCACTAGTGCCACAACCACTACCTCAGAGGTTGCGAAGAAAGCACAGCAGTTGGACCACAGTGGGCTCAGGGAGGGTGAGGATGGTGGAACAGAGGCACACCCAGTCAATTGTTCCACTCCACAATCCATCCACCATTCTGGGGGAGCATAGCTCCCCTATGGATGCACCCGCAGAGAAGACTGATGACAACTGTCACAAGGGAGGCCCACAGGAAGGAGGCAGAGGACACAAAAGGGAAAGGAAGCAGCTCCTGTTGGGGGACTCGGTTATTAAGGGTATAGAACTGGGGGGAGCTGGGAAAACTGAAGTAAGGTGTCTGCCTGGTGCCATGGCTTGGAGGGACAGGAAGCGCATCCTCAGGATCACGAGAACAGCTGCAAGAGAGTCTGAGCTGGACGTAATTGTCCACCTAGGGACAAATGACTTGGCTCATCATGAGATTAGAGCAGTGCAGGAGGACATTGCAGAGTTGGGAGGGCCTAAGACAAGTAGCACACACAGTATCCTTCTCAGAGGTGCTGCCTGTCAAAGGCGTGGGGAGGTAGGGTAATTAGCACCATGCAGTTTAATGAATGGTTGAAAAATGGTGGAGCACAGGGTTTGGCTTCATTGGGGATTGGGGTTCCACCTGGAGGACACCAGCCTATACTGGCAGGATGGTCTGCATCTGTCCAGGAAGGGAACAAGTCTTTGAGCAATCGGTTTAAATGCTTCATTGGCAAGTTTTTAAACTAGTCAAGGGGAGGCACTGACAAGCAGCAGGAAAATCCCAGCCTCTTCCTTCAAAAACAGGGTACTAATGAGAAAAGACCGGGTAGAACGGTCAGTGGGGATGCTGCAACAGAAGGTAAAGCCATCAAAAATGGAGAGCAATGAGTACCAATGCCCGTAGTGTGGGTAACAAGCTTCCTGAATTAGTGGCCTTGATGGAGGAGGAACATCTGGATATCGTGGCAGTCACAGAAACATGGTACACACAAAACCATGACTGGGACATAAACATATCAGGATACACTATCTACAGGAGGGACAGGAGGGTAAAAGAGGAGGAGGAGTAGCTCTTTACGAGGAAAGGAATAAAAGCAACAGAACAAAAGGGTAAACAGGAGGAGAAGAAGCACTGTGGGTAAATTTGGAGACAGCAATGGCACCACAATCCGCACAGGGTCGATACAGACCCCTTCTAGGGAGGAAATGGACAAGGAAATGATAAAAATATACTTAGAATGGCAGAAAAGGGAGATATTGCTGATGGGTGATCTGAATATGCCAGATGTTAACTGGAGTGCAGTTGCAGCTGCCACTTCGAAGAGTGAAGTTATTCTAGATGCCCTACAGGGAGCATGCCTTAGACAACTAGTACTGGAGCCCACTCGAGAGGGAGCAATATTAGACTTGATTCTCTCAAATGGAGATGGAGAGAGGATCACAGATGTAGAAGTGGGTAGCCATCTGGGAACTAGCGACCATTGAACAGTATGGTTCACAATAAACACAGCAATAGAGTCAAGCCATACAAAGACAAAAGTACTGGACTTTAGGAGGGCTGACTTTGCCAAAATGGGTGAGTGCCTAAGGAATGCACTAGCAAATGGGCAGGAAGGAGGGGTGGAAGAACAATGGGGAATAATAAAAACTGCCATCACAGAGGTAACGAACCTTTGTGTGAAGCAAATAAAACAAACGATGTAAGAAACCACTATGGTTCTCAAAGGAAGTGGCAGTGAAGGTTCAAGAGAAAAAAGCATTCAGGAAGTACAAGGAATCGCAGAAGGAGCAGGACGGAGAACTGTATCAGTTAAAACAAAAGGAGGCTGGGAAGGCAGTCAGAACAGCAGAAAGGCCCAAACGAGGAAAAGATAGCCAACTCGGTTAAGAAGGGATAAAACCTTTATAGGTACATCAGGGAGCGAAGGAAGACCAAGGGAGGGATAGTGAGGCTTAATAAAGGGGAGGGAGGGTGGGCAGAGGAGACTGTGAAAAGGCAGAGATACTAAACAAATATTTTGCTCAGTATTTACAAATGAAGAGGGGAGGTACATAAACAAACAGTAGAAACACTCTGGATACAGAAGTTGATACCAGCCCATTTACAGAAGAAAGGGTTCTGAAAGAACTCTTAAAACTGAAGGTGGACAAAGCAATGGGGCCTGATGGGATTCATCCAGAATTTAAAGAACTAAGGGTAGAACTAGTGACACCACTGACTACCCTTTTAACAAATCATGGGAGGATGGGGTGGTACCCGAGGACTGGAGTAGGGCAGATGTGATTCCCTTCACAAAAGTGGGAGCAAGGCAGAAGCAGGAAACTACAGACCTGTTAGTTTAATCTCAGTGATAGGGAAAATGATGGAATCACTTCTGAAGGAAAGAACTGTCGAGTATCTAGAGGCCAGAGGGGCACAGGACCCTAGGCAGCATGGATTCACAGTGGGAAGGTCATGCCAGACGAATCTGATAGATTTCTTTGACTGGGTGACCAAAGTAGTAGATCAGGGAGGGGCTGTGGACATGGTCTACCTACACTTTAGCAAGGCATTTGACACAGTCCCACACAAAAGATTAATATACAAGTTAGCCAGCCTGGGAGTGGGTCCCAAGATGACAGCCTGGGTAAAGAATTGGCTGGAGAATAGGACACAGAGAGTAATAGTAAATGGAGTCCACTCAGAAGAAAGGAGGGTTACTAGTGGGGTACCGCAGGGTTCAGTATTAGGACTGGTCTCTTCAATGTCTTTATAAGCTGACATTGCAGAAGGACTGGAAGGAAAAGTATGTCTCTTGCAGATGACACAAAGATCTGCAACAGAGTTGATGCACAGGGTGGGGTGGAAAGGATGAGAAGGACTTGGCAAGGTTAGAGGAATGGTCAAATGTATGGCAGCTTAGATTCAATGCTAAGAAGTGCAAGGTAATGCACCTGGGAAACAAAAACCCAGGGGAAGAGTACACAATGGGGGGTGAGATACTAACAACAACAAAAATGGAAAGGGACCTGGGGGTAGTCATATCAGATGACCTAAAGGTGGGCAAGCAATGTGAGAGGGCAGCAGGGAGGGCTGGGGGGATACTGGGATGCATAGGGAGAGGCATCACCAGTAGAAAACAGGAAGTTATTATCCCTCTGTACAGACAGCTGGTGAGACCCCATCTGGAGTACTGTGTGCAGTTCTGGAGACCCAATCTCCGCAAATACATAGACAGGATGGAAGCTGTCCAGAGGAGGGCAACTAAAATGGTGCAGGGTCTGCACCGGAAGACATATGAAGAGAGACGAAAGGAGCTTAATATGTATAGCCTCGAGGAAAGGAGGGAGAGGGGGGACATGATAGAAACGTTCAAGTACCTCAAGGGAATCAACAAAGTCCAAGAGGGTAGCATCTTTCAAAAAAAGAGGTGAAAGAACAAGAGGCACAATTTGAAGATGGGGGCAGCTCAGAGGTAATTTAAGGAAGTATTTTTCACAGAGAGGGTTGTGGATGCATGGAACGGCCTTCCGGAGGAGGTTGTGGAGTCAAAATCAGTGGTGGAATTCAAGCATGCATGGGACAGTCATAAGGCAATTCTAGGGGGTGGGGGTAGGAAGAAGTAGGCTGCTGGTTAACTAGGATCTGCAGCTTATCCAGTAGGTAGGGAAATGGGCAGACTGGGTGGGCCAAGCGGTCCTTATCTACTGTGAAATTCTATGTTTCTATGTTCTATGTAACAGAAGCTGATTCCTCCTCCTCCGGGGTCCTCTTCCACCCTCCTTGGGCTCTCTGCTACAGAAAACACCCACAGCTTCCCTGGCCTCTAAAATGACTGCCTCTTCCTGACAGTCCTACCTCACCAGAAAAGTGTAAGAACTGCATAGCGGTACCAGTTGAGAAATGTGCCTTTAAGCCACCACTCCCACCCTTCCCAAGCACAGCACAGTCCAGCCATTCCTCCTCCTCCTCCTCCCTGGCATCCTCTGAGGCAGTAGTGCCAGTCTTGGTGGCTCTTGGATGGGGGAAGAGGTCACCCGAATCCCAGCTAACTCACCCTGGAGTCTAGCAACCTCCTCCCTCAATGCAGAGAAGTGTGTGCACATGAGGCAGCATCGCAGTCTCCAGAAGGTCTCTCTGAAAACTGACACCCCACTGCCCTGCACTGCACCCCCGCCAGCATTCCCAGCTTCTGTTCTTCCTGTGATACCTGCAAATATTTTTGTACCCTTACCACTGATAGGGTGTCTCTATTTTTCCCTGTTTGTTTGTGTCTATTTGTATTCCCCTGTGCCTGTTTAAATGTCTTTATACTCTTACCCTAGATAGGGTGCTGCTCCTGTTCCCAATTTTGGCCTACCTTTTACCTTCCACCCTTCCTGCAGTGACTGTTACACAGTAGTGAACAGGTGCCCTATCTTTGTCAACCGGCAGAGTCCCTTGCTTCCTTACTTCCTTCTGGTGATGACTAAGATGCCAATCACCTGTTCCACTCTGTCACTCTTCCACTCCATTGCTGGGACATGAACATGCTAGACATGTTAGAGTGGAAGTCGTTTTATAGCGCTCTTGTAAGAAGGCACTGAGCCTCTGTCAACTCCACCCCCTCATTTACACACCTGATTCACAGTGCATCCTGAATCTACTCAGCCCAAGATTAATCTCCTGAGCTAGTTTCCCCCACCACCACACCACCTGTTACAATTTAAAACCCAAGTTTCAAAGTGCCCCAAACACTGCCTACAAAGTTTCAAAGTGCCCCGAACACTGCCTACAAATGTCTTCTTTTCTCCCCGTTTACACTGCTACTTTCAGGATGAAGAGAACTATAAATAAATATTAATATACTGTAACTTTAAGGTAAATCTAGGTGCTTTCCTGCCTCTCTGTTAGCAAAGTCTGGTCTTCCACCTCAGGACCCCAGCTAACTTGACCTTATGCAAGACGTTATGTTTTTGTAAATGATATTTCCATTTAACAGAGAAAACTTTACGTAATGAAGGCAATTCTTATCTCTCGCCTGCAAATCCTTCTCCCATTCCAACATGCTTTAGTCTTTGTGTGCACTGGCTGTGTCATCGGGGGTGTTATCTTAACAAAGAAATTTGATCTATACACACTAGTGTTTCTTCAAGATTATCTAATTAATCACATTTCTGAAATTGTAATCAAGTACTTGTGGTGTTGGTCAACTCTGGGGGGCAGAGTGGTACTCTTACACTGTATCTGCTATGTCTGACAGATTCAGTGCACAAAACATTTAGCCTAATTGCCTTTGGTGGTTGGGCATGTGTCCTTTTCTGTCATAACGTCTGTCCAGTTTCGTAGAAGTTCATCTGGGCTAAAGTGGTGGACCATAATCAGCTCTGAGAAGCGGCACTTGTCATAATTTATCTTGTATACTTGGAACAGGGAAGTTGGAGTCTCTGTGATGTTGATTCCCAGCTTCTCCAGACAAACCCCAATGAAGGCATCCTCCATGTTGAATGGCTTGATAACATGAGCTATATCGTATATTTTCCTCGCCATGTCTCCTGAAAATACATAGCCAGGCCCAGCACAATAGGGAGGATAATAGTCGGGTTCATAAAGCTCATAAGGGACATAATAGCTGTACGTAGTATCTCGGATTGGAGCGGTTCCTACTACTACATAACCTGTGAAGTAGTTCTCTTTCCTTGGCATTCCAGGATTGAGGAATTGGACTAAGTATGGAGTATTTAAGAACATATCTGCGTCGACCTTCATGACGTAAGATGCTTTTGGACAAAACATGATCAGCCATTCCAACCCCATCATTGTTTTTATGGTCAGGTTGATGTAGGTGTCCATGAAGTCTTGTTGAATTATGTCTTGAAATGTCAGGCTTTCCTCCTCCAGTACACGTAGGTAAGGGTCTGTAAACTCCGTAGGAATCCCAACTAAGAAGAGCCTTACAATCGAGACACCAGGCACCAAGTTCTCATTACCCCAGGTCTTTCGGATTGCATTCCTGCTGGCAACATCACTTGGTCGTACTAGGATCAGAAGAACAAGAAATGGATCTTTGTGCTTGCATTTATCTGGTTCGTTGAGAATAAAGTTATAGTTGTAGGGATAAACAAAGTCAAGAGGGTATTTGATAACTAAAGATGCTGAAATGCACTGTGTAGAAGTATTGACCTTTTTGTATGTACCAGAGCTGAGTCTTGGACAACAATGCCAGTATTGCGTTTTAGATGTGATATTGAATAAAATTAGGAACATGGACAACAACATTAAAACTAAGATCAAATTAAATATGCTGCATTTTGTTTTTTTCATCATGTCTCTTTTTTTTAATGAAATCGATATATTTTTCCCAAATTCAAAGTTGCGTGATTTTTCTCTTGTGCACCTAAAAGAAAGAAAAAAAGGAGTTGTAAGAATTTCATGCTACATTACAAGAACAAAATAACAAATCTGGACCAAATGATGGTTTGGGGCTGCCTTTTATGATTAAATATTTATAATGTTCGTTTATGAAGAGTCTGTTTGCAGCAAGATACAGTACCAAGAGTTAATAACCAAATTCAGCTTTGTTGGTACTCTTTTGGAATTGGTATTTCTTGTAATAGATATTGTTAGATCAGTGATGAATGAACTACCCCATCATATAGAAGCAGCCATTTACAATACAGTCAATATTTTGGTGCTGTCTGCAGTAATGGATGTAATCATTTAATGTTTATAACCTAGTTCTAATTTTTAATGTTAATTATGAAATGAGTGGAAAGCATGCTGGCTCCTGGTTGGTCAAGAGGTACTTCCAGTTGGGCCACAAGCACAATGACCCAGCTGAAAGTAGTTCAACAAAAACATGTTTAAAAATCACATCTAGTTTACTAAATGGACCCAATCCATAATCGCAATAAGGCACTTCAGGGAGTGTATTATGGAGAGCTAATGGTCTTTCTCGGGTGGTGGAAGCACTCAACTTCACCTCATGCTTCAACCCATCCAAGGTGGGCTGTTATCCCACCATAATGCACTCCCTGTCATGCCCTATTGCTTAAATACGTATTTTCTTTTCTTTGAAACATTGCTTAGTGTTACTTCCAAGGGGTCTTCCCAGCCAGATTGTTATACAGATATGTTATGAAATGCATTAATTGCTTTTACTAGTCTTTTTCTGGAAAATCTAATAAACTTGATATATATGTGTATGTATATGTGTGTGTATATTATATGTATATGTAATAGATAAACCACTCTGAGGTGTGTGGTCTCACTCTGATATATGCACGCCTTGGTGTGCGTTGTACGCACGCGGCTGCAGGCCAAGTGCGTCAACCGCTCAAGGCATGCGAATATCAGAGCGCAACCGCACACCTCAGAGTGCTTTATCTATCTTATAAAATGTCAAAATTGTTTTGGAGGGGGGTAAAAGTGCAGGTGTGTGGTCACGCTTTGATATACGCACGGTCACCTGATGAGGATTAGCCACTAGATTAGCTTCTTTTTTCCTACCCATTTTATAAATATATATGTGTGTGTGTGTGTGTGTGTGTGTGTATATAAATATATGTATATATGCATATACTGTGTGTGTGTGTGTGTGTGTATATATATATATATATATATATATATACATATACATATATATCTCATATAAGAAAACCATTCTTATAGTGCAGCCTACAGTACTGCACACTGTACTCCAGATGGGGCCTAATCAGTGTCTTGTAAAGAGGGGATTATTAACTCCTTCTTACGACTTGTTATACCCCTACTAATATACCCCAACATCCTTCTAGCCTTACCTACTGCTTTAGTGGTCTGCTTGGATGATTTCAGGTCATCTGTGCTGATGATGCCCAAGTCTCTTCCCTTGTGATTGCCAGCAACTCCCCTCCCACCCTATAGGTAGCTTCAGGGTTTCTTTTCCCTGTGTGCATGATCTTGCACTTCTTTGCGTTAAACCCCAGTTGCCACTCTTCTGACAATGTTGCCAGTTTTTCCAGATCTCTTCTCATTCTGCCCACCCTATTTGGATCATCTACTCTGTTGCAGATCTTGGTGTTATCTGCAAACAGGCAAACCTTACCCTCCAGTCCATCTGCAATGTCACTGATGAAGATATTGAAGAGGACTGGACCCAGTACTGATCCCTGAGGTACCCCACTTGTGACTGCATCTCTTCTGGCTATATACCATTTACCACCACTGTCTGTTTTCTGCCCACCAACCAATCTACCACCCAGTTGACCAACCTTTGATCCACCCTGAGCCTACCAAGCTTATTAATCAATCCTCTATGTGGAGCAGTATTGAAAGGTTTGCTGAAGTCAAGGTAGGCAACATCAACTGCAGCCCCTTGGTCAACCACTCTGGTTACCTAGTCAAATAAATCTATGAGATTAGTTTGACAAGACCTTCCTGTTGTAAACTCATGCTGTCTTGGATCCTGTGCTCCTGTGGATTCCAGGTGTTGCATTACCCTTTCCTTAAGGAGTGCCTCCATAATCTTGCCCACTACTGAGATAAGACTGACTGGTCTGTAGTTCCCTGCCTCCTCCCTGCAACCACTCTTGTGGAGCAGGATCACGTGAGCCCTTCTCCAGTCTTCTGAGACTTCTCCTGTGCTCATAGACTCACTAAACAGTTCTGCTAATGGCTCTGCTAGTTCCATCCTTAGCTCCTTTAGTACCCTGGGATGTATGCCATTAGGTCCTATTGCCTTGTCCACCCTGAGCTTAGCGAGCTCTTGTAGGACCCTTTCTTTTGTGAAGGGACTTGTGCACACCTCCCAGCCCCCTGTGTCCATGGTGCTGAGCTGTGGGCCCTGCCGTACCTTCTCCTCAGTAAATACTGAACAGAAGTATCTATTTAGGATAGATGCTTTTCTTTGGTCCTCTTCCACATGTTCCCCCTTATCCCCTTTGATCTTATCAATATCCCCTCTGGACTTTCTCCTTTCACTAATGTATAAAGTCTTGTCCCCTTCTTTTACGGATCGTGCTAGTGTTTTCTCAGTTTAGGCCTTTGCCTGCCTTACTGCCTTCCCTGCTTCCCTTAGGGAAGTTTGGTATGTCTCCCTATCTTCGTCCTGCTGCGTTCCCTTATATTTCCTGAAGGCCAACCTTTTGGCTTCGATCTTTTCTGCTACTGTTTTTGAGAACCAAAGTGGTTTCCTCCATCTTTTGCTCTTGCTTTTCTCCCTAACACAATGGCATGTTGCTTCAAGTATTGCATCCTTAATGCTTGCCCACTTTGCTGTACTCCCTCACCTGTGTTTCTTCTTGCCAGGGCTAGCTTAATTCTGTTGGCCATCTTATCAAAGTCAGCTCCTCTGAAGTCCCATATTTTTGCCTTGGAATGGGATGATTTAGTTCTAGTGGCCAAACTGAACAATACTGTGTGATGGTCACTGGCCCTCAGGTGACCTTCTACCTGGAAATCCATGATCCTTTCCCTGTTAGTCAGTACTAGATCCAGGATATCCCTGTCTCTTGTGGGTTGCTGTACCAATTGTTTGAGGCCCTACTGCTACAGGGAATCTACTATGTGTCTAGTTCTGGCAGATGTTCCTGCTGGTATTGACCAGTCTGTATCTGGCATGTTGAAGTCTCCCATTATCAGAATCTCCCCTTCAGTTGTCATGTTTTTTATATCTTCTAATAGTAATGTGTCTATGTCCTCCCCCTGGTCTGGAGGCCTGTAGACAACCCCAATTCGTATGGCTGTCCCATTTCCTGTTTCCAAGGGGAGCCACAGTTGTTCTTGCTCCTTATGTGTATTCTGAATTCCTGTAGCTTTGATATTTTCATTGACATAAAGAGCCACTCTCTCCCCCCGCACCTCGGTCTCTTTTGAACAGTACATAGCCGGTACTAGAGTCTCCCAAGTGTTGTTACTGGTGAACCATGTGTCGCTAGTGGCTGCTATGTCCAGTTTAGCCTCTGTTATTGTTGCCTCCAAGTCTGGGATCTTGTTTCCCAGACTGGGCATTAGTGTACATGATTTTCCATTGGTCAGATTTTGGTGCGTTAGGTGTTGAACGAGGTCCAGCATTTCCCCCTGCACGTTGTATGGGGAGCCAGACCTTCTTCCTTACCTGGCTATGAAAATTAACTACAAACATGCCGGACTCCTGTTTGATCACTAGCTGAGGGGGGATGGGCGTTCTTCCTGTTCATTGTATGGGGTGCTGCAGCCCGCTCCCCATTTGCTAGTTTAAATTTTTTGCAAAGACATCAAACTTCTGCCCCAATGCACTGACTCTATCCTTAGTCAGATGCAGTCCATCGAATTTAAAGAACTTTCGCTCCCAAAACTGTGTCCTTTTTCCTAGCACTAGCCCGTGAGCCACATGTTTAGCTCCCCTATCTCCCCTTCTCTGTCCTTCCGTCCGTCTGCCCCCCCCACCCGACCGGCAGGATCCCAAGAGAAGAAGATGCCAGATGAAATGGATGACAGTTTGTCTCCCAGCCTGGTCAGTTGTTCCTTGGTCTCCACAACTGACCAGCTTGTGAGATCGTTAGTCTCTGTGTGTACCAAGATGTCAATGTTTTCTCCTGCTTCCTGCACGATTTTAGCAATGCAGTCAGTATCTCTCCACGCTGATGTACCTGGGAGACATCTGACCATTACCCCCAGCTGGAGGTAGGTATCAACTTCCCGAATCATGGAGTCTCCTATGATCAGAAGTGTTTTGGATTTCCTTTTTGCTTTTTTTGTTTTGGTCCCTGTTTTGGGCAAGTTTTGTAGCGCTAGCTCCTGTGCTGCAGTGTCCTGCTCTGTAGTGTCCTCTGCCCTTTGTTTTATTTGGGAGATAGAGGCAGATACCTGTTTGTTGTTTTTATATGGTTTGTGCAGGCGCTAACGTTGGTGAGCACTGAGTGATGGGGCACCTGATTTGCTCCTCTTAACCACCTGACAACCTCCTGGACCAACTACCCTCTGCAGTCGAGGTGCTTCAGTTGGATGTTGGGGAAATGGTGGGCAGTTTTTGTAACATATTTCCTCCTGAATATGTTATTTGAGGCACACAGTCTCTGCCCATGCTGCCCGGAACTGAGTCCTTAGCTCTCCGATGGTCCAACATGTAGGACAGCATCCTAAATCTTGTATAACTGCTCTTTTGAAAAGTGTCCCGCAGTACCTGCAGTTAATAATATCCATTCCAGTTGAGTTGCCAAGTTTATAACCTGGTCTGAGTAATTAGAAGGAAAATGAAAGCAAAAGTTAGATTTTTTTTATATATATATTTTTTGTTTGTTTTGTTTGTTTTTGTATAACTTTTTATAACAAATTAAATTAATTGTGCCCCTATAAGTGAGGTCACTGTGTGGACACCCCTCTGATTCTCCCTTTCCTGCTTTGCTACAGGAAATGTCATGACTGTGCTACTCTATAAAAGGAGTGTAGAATGGGGTGGTTGGGGATGGGTGTGGATGGTTGGGCCCTTCCCCTCCCGAAAAAGAAGAACCACGGATGAAAGAAACAATGAGGTAAGAGCAGAAACAATTAACCAACAACAAATGCGGTCGCTATCCCTCAGTCTGTATCTGTATGTGCTCCTGTAATTTGCCCTGAAAGCTTAGCCTAATGGTAGATAAAAGTGTAAATCCTGTAAGCACCACCTGTAACAATTTCACAGAAGATATACCCTGCAAAAAATACTTTGCTACAGAGAAAAAATAAAGCAGTAAAAAAGTGACAAAACCTGTAAGCACAACCTGCAGAACATATAGAATAGTGGATAGCTCACTATCCACAACAGGCAGTGTTTCCATCGAGGGAGTTGATGATGTCATAGAGACCTCGAGAGCGAAGCTAGAGAGGTCTCCATGGCATCATCAACTCCCGAGATGGAAACACAGACTTAGTTGTGGATAGTGAGCTATCCACTATTTTTTATAGTCTATGGTTTCCCCCAAAATGGACAAGGTTCATGCCTTACGTTGACACTCCTGCACTGGTCCTCGCTCGGGTCTCCCAAGATACTGGTCCTCTTCACTGCGGTTATGCTGTTCTGATCGCATCCCCGAATATAGCAGTCCCACTCTACTTTCGCGTAACTGTGCCAGAGATTTAAAAAACAAAAAACCTGCAAATTGAGAGTTTGGCTACACGGAGCCAATTATGGCAGTCCGTGTCCAAACTGTCTGCTCACCCAACCGCTTGCTAAGTGAATGCGCCATTTTAGAATGTATTTTTTAAATCAGTGCCTGTTTTCACCAATCAGGTAGGAGCTCAAGGGGTAAAAGTTGTTGTACTATCGATGTGATGACAGAATGATAGTACAACAACTTTTTTGACCTTTGAACTGTCCTACAACAGGATTTGGAAAACCATCGTTTTCCATCGACAACAAACCCTAACCATATACTATATTTTAATAGAAGATATACCTTGCAAAAAAAATTTGAATCAGAGAAGATTACAGCAGTAATCTGTAAGCACAGAACAGTAACAAACCTGTAGGCACACCCTGTAATAATGCTGCAGAAAGTATACCCTGCAATGGCAATTTGAATCAGAGAACAATAAAGCAGTAAAATGTAAGCAAAAAGCAGTAACAAAACCTGTGAGCACAAAAGAAAATAATAACACACAGTAAATCTGCATAGCCAAAAGAAGCCTTAATCTTTTTCCTTGCTCCGATAATGTTGTTCCTTGCTCTGTCCTTACACGCAAACCTAGAAGAAAAGAGCTCAGGTGAAGATAGGAGCCTTTGCCAGCAAACCTAGTCTTCCACCTGCTTGAGCGAGAGTAAACTGCAGCTAAAACTGCAGCTAGAGTAAACTGCGGGTTAGCTAGAAGAGTTGGGAGGAATCTGATCAAGGCAGGTAGGACATTGTATCCAAGAGGGTGAATAGTTAATTTGATTTAAATTGCTTAGGTGTTAGCGACTGGAAATTAGAGGGTATACTCACACTTTTGAACACTTCTGAGGGTCTAGGAGGCCTGGAAAGGGAATTTGCTAGCCATGGAAGAAGACGAAAAAGTCTGCATCAAGGATGGAAAAGGGCTTGGCAAGGTTGGAGAATGGTCAAAAGTATGGCAGCTTAGATTCAGTGCAAAGAAGTGCAAAGTAATGCACCTGGAAAACAAAAAACCAAAAGAAGAATACACAATGGGGGGTGGAGGGGGTACTAACAACATCAGAAATGGAAAGGGACCTGGGAGTCATATCAAATGACCTAAAGATAGTCAGGTAGGAGAGACTAAAGCAGCTTAATATGTATACCCTTGAGGAAAGGAGGGAGAGGGGAGACATTATAGAAACTTTCAAGTATCTAAAGGGAATTAACAAAGTACAAGAGGGTAGTATCTTTCAGAAAAAGAGATGTGCAAGAACAAGGGGGCACAATTTGAAGATAGAGGGGGGACAGCTCAGAGGTAATGTTAGAAAGTATTTTTTCACAGAGAGGGTTGTGGATGCATGGAACAGCCTTCCTGAGGAGGTTGTGGAGTCAGGAACAGTGGGAGAATTCAAGAATGCATGGGACAGACATAAGGCAATTCTAGTGGGGGTTAGGAGGAAGTAAGCTGTTGATTAACTAGAATCTAAAACTTATCCATGAGGTAGGGAAATGGGCAGACTGGGTGGGCCAAGCGGTCATCTGCCATCAAATTCTATGTTTCTATGTAGGCAAGCAATGTGAGAAGCCAGTAAGGAGGGCTTGGGGGATACTGGGAGGCACAGGGAGAGTCATCACCAGTAGAAAACAGGAAGTTGTCCCTCTGTACAGACAGTTGGCGAGACCCCATCTGGAGTCTGCATGCAGTTCTGGAGACCTCATCTCTGCAAGGACATAGACAGGATGGAGGCAGTCCAGAGGAGGGCAACTAAAATGGTGCAGGGTTTGCACCAGAAGCCATACGAAGAGAGACTAAAGGAGCTTAATATTTATACCCTCAAATAAAGGAAGGAGAGGGGGAGCATGATAGAAACTTTCAAGTACCACAAGGAATCAACAAAGTTCAACAGAGTAGTATCTTTTAGAAAAAGAGATGTGCAAGAACAAGGGGGCACAATTTGAAGATGGGGGGACGGCTCAGGGGCAACGTGAGGAAGTATTTTTACGCAGAGAGGGTGGTGGACGCATGGAATGGCCTTTTTGAGGAGGTAGTGGGGAAAAAACAGTGGGGGAATTCACACATGCATGGGACAGACATAAGGCGATTCTAGTAGGGGGTAGGAAGAAGTAGGCTGTTAGTTAACTAGGATCTGCAGCTTACGAACATACGAATGTGCCAGCAGAAACAGATCACCCAGTCTATCTAAGTCTGCTCGAAGTGTGCAGTTGGGCACCCCTAGCTGCAGCTGCCCCCACCCTCCCACCCTCACTCTCCACTGTTCCTGTCCCATGCCCTTTTGAAACTGTTCACTTGTACACATAGATCGAGTAACTCTCCTTGCAGCTCTTTCGGCGCTTCTTGCTGTCCTTTTTCACAGGCTTCTTCACCACTTTTCTTATCCAATAGGTAGAGAAATGGGCAGACTGAGTGGGCCAAGCAGTCCTTATCTGCCACCATAGTCTATGTTTCTGTGTTATGGACAGTAAATCAGCCATTTTAGACTCGGGGAAGTGACAAAGAAGCAGTTTAGTGAAGGGGTTAATTCTGTCTGTTAACTCATCTAGTTGGCAGTAAGCCACTTAGCCTTTATGTCCTGCAGTACCTGTACGTTGCAGCTTAATTGTTCATTAGTGCCCTACAATCATCTGTGGGAGTCTTGCATGTTTTGCTCACAAACCATAATAGCTACTGACGAAGTATGAGTGATAAAGTTACCAAAATAACAATGGCAGGAAAGCCAGTGTAATCACCAGATACATAGATACGGACACTGTCGGCAGATAAGGGCCTATGGCCCTGATCTACCATTTGAGCTTGTAAGTTACCTTTATGTTTTCTAGAAGTCTGTTGCCTCCCCTGACCTCCAGAATTCCCTTATGTCTATCCCTTTCATTCTTAAATCCCGTGAGTGTTTCAGCCCCCACCACTTCCTCTGGCAGGGTGTTCCACTTGTCCACCATCCGTTCTGTGAAGAAATTCTTCCTCATGTTTCCTCTGAATCACCCTCCCTCCAACTTCATCCCATGTCCTCTAGTCCTGGAACATCTGTTTCGCTGCAAAATAGTGTGTTCCTGTACCCTGTTCCTCCCTGTAAGGTGCTTGTATATCTCTATCATATCCCTTCTCTCCTCCCCTCCAGGGAGTACAT
Source organism: Neoceratodus forsteri (assembly GCA_016271365.2). NCBI lineage: Eukaryota > Metazoa > Chordata > Ceratodontiformes > Ceratodontidae > Neoceratodus > Neoceratodus forsteri. The sequence continues at coordinate 56,805,346 of JADMNL010000033.1, forward strand.
ATTCAAGTCCTTCAACCTGTCCTCATAGGACTTGTGATGCAATTCCTGTACCATCTTTGTTACCCTCCTCTGAACCGTCTCTACCCTGTCTGTGTCCTTATGTAGGTAAGGTCTCCAGAACTGTACACTGTACTCCAAGTAGGGCCTCACTAATGTCTTGTATAGTGGAATTATGACCTCCCTTTTCCTGCTGGTGATGCCCCTGCCTAGGCATCCCAGCATCCTATTTGCTTTACCTGCTATCTTGTTGCACTGTTTCCCTACCTTGAGGTCATCAGAGATGATAACCCCAAGGTCCCTTTCCTGCTGTCTGCATGCTATATCCTCACCCCCCACCAACTGATATGTTGTTCCAGGATTTTTGTGCCCCATATGCATCATCTTGCACTTCTTTGCATTGCATTTCAACTGCATAACCCTTGACCATTCTTCAAGCTTCTGCAGGTCTCTCCTCATTCTGTCTACATCCTCTGGTGTGCCCAATCTGTTACAGAGCTTTGTGTCATCAGCAAACAGGGAAATTCTGCCTTTTAGGTCCTGCGCAATGTCACTGATGAAGACGTTGAATAGGACCGGTCCCAGCACTGATCCCTGTGGTACCCCACTGGTCACTCTTCCCTCTGTGGAGTGACAGCCATTTACCACCACCCTTTGTGTCCTGCTGCTCAGCCAATTACTGACCCACCGCACTACTGTCCTGTCCACTCCCATGTTCTCCAGTTTGTTTAATAGCCTTCTATGTGGCACAGTATCAGAGGTCTTGCTGAAGTCCAGATAGGCCACGTCCACTGCCCTCCCCTGATCCACCTCCCTTGTCACCCAGTCAAAAAATTTAATGAGGCTGGTCTGACATGACCTCCCCCCGATGAAGCCATGCTGCCTTGGGTCCTGTTGTCCATTGGCAACCAGATGTTCCACCAATTTCTCCTTCAGTAGTGCTTCCATGATCTTCCTTACTACCGAGGTCAGGCTGACTTGTCTGTAGTTCCCCGCTTCCTCTTTGTTCCCACTTGTGTATAAGGGGACTACATCTGCTGCCCTCCAGTCTTTGGGTACCTCCCCTGTTTCCAGTGATTGGCTAAACAGGATTGCCAGAGGTTCAGTCACCAGCTCTCTTAGTTCCTTCAGGACCCTGGGGTGCACCCCATCTGGCCCCATTGCTTTATCATCTCTTATTCCTTCCAGTTCCTTCAGGACCCTTTCCCATGTAAAGGGACTTGTGTCCATTTCTGCGGCGTTCCCACCCCTTGCACTTCTTTCAGGCCCATTACCCTCCTCTTCCTCAGTAAAGACTGAGCAGAAATACCTGTTCAGTATGTCAGCTTTACTGTTGTCATCCTCCACGCTGCCCCTGTCCTCCCCCTTCAGTTTCACTATTCCTCCTTTTGCCTTTCTTTTTTCACTTGTGTACCTATAAAAGGTTTTGTCCCCTCTACCCATTAATTTTGCGATGCATTCTTCTGTCTGAGCTTTGGCTGACCTCCCTGACCTGACTGACCTCCCTGCCTCCCTTTGCTGCTCCTGGTACTTCTCCCTATCCCCTTCTGTCTGCGTCTTTTTGTATTGCCTGAATGCAATCTTTTTGGCTTTCACTTTCTCCGCTACCTTCTTGGAAAACCATAATGGCCTCCTCTTCCTTTTCCCCTTGCTAACCTGCTTAATGCATAATTCTGTTGCTCTTGTAATCCCTGTTTTAAATATTGCCCACTGTTCCTCAACCCCCCGATTCCCGCTCCACTCCCATTAATGCTTCTTTCAAGCATCTCCACATTTTCCCAAAGTCTGCTCCCCTAAAATCCAGGATACGTATTTTTGTGTGGCTTGATTCTGCTCCTTCTGTGATTTGGTCACTGTTCCCCAGGTGCTCCCCAACTGTTACCCATACATGTGATATCTCCCTCTTTGCACAAGAGACTCCTGTTTTTTTGACTGAACTCCCTCTCTCCCTCCCGGAAACAAAATCTCCTGCTTAAGTAAAATTATGTCCAAAATACATATTCATGTTTGTTTTTGGCAGATAAAGACACATAAAAAGTAAATTAGTGATGAACAATGTAAGTAATAATGTTGTACAACTAGTTGTTGATTCATTTTAGTGCTTATTCTTGACAAACTGAAATATATTTAATGCTTTTATTCTTATTTTTTGACGCCATATAAGGACAAACTCATGACGTCACGGCATCTCCCTACTAGTAGGCCAATCTCCCTACTAATTTGACCCAAATCTCCCTCTTAAGCAAGTTGGACATATCACATGTATGGTTACCCTATCACACTGTCCCTGTTTGTGAGCACGAGGTCCAGTATTGCCTTCTGCTGAGTTGGTTCCATGACCAGTTGCTTGAGGAAGGCACCTTGAAGGGAGTCCAGGATAAATCTGCTCCTAGTTGATGCTGCTGCTGGGAGGCTCCAGTCCACGTCTATAATATTGAAGTCTCCAACCAGCAACACCTCACCCTTGTCTGCCATCCTTTGAATGACTAGCATCAGCTCCCTATCTGTTTCTTCCTCCTGGGCTGGTGGTCTGTAGACCACCCCTGTGCAGATGGCTAACCCCATTTTTCTTTCCAGCTTAACCCACAGTATCTCTCCCCCATTTTGTTCCTCTTGGATCTCTGTGGCCTTTATGCCATCTTTCATATAAAGTGCCACTCCTCCTCCTTTCCTGCCTGCCCTGTCTCTTCTGAATATGTTGTAGCCAGGTATGGCCATCTCCCAGTCATAGTTATCATTACACCAGGTCTCTGTGATGGCCACAGTGTCCAGGTCTGACTGCACCATGATAGCCTCCAGATCCTCCATCTTGTTGCTAAGGCCCCTGGCATTGGCACACATGGCTTTCCATGATTTGAATTTCCTGAACTGTTCAGCTGTTTTACTCCAGCTCCCTCCCTGGTTGTCCTTTATCCCTGGTTCTCCCTGCTGTCTGCCCTTCTGTTGAATTTTGCCCCCTTGCTGCCTATCCACCTCTTGGGTGCTTATCTCCATCTTTTGCATACTGCTTTGTAGAAATATCCACTCCTCCTGTTCACTGGTTCAACTGCTATCTGTGGGGGTGGTAATTAGGTACCCTCCTTGCTGGCCTACCACCTCCCTTTGCTAGTTTAAATGCTTGTCCATGTAGTATTTAAATTTATCATTGAGCGCTTGGATTCCCTTCCAGGACGGATGCAGGCCATCAGGCTTGAATAGGCCTCCGTCCCTCCAGGTGGGTTCCCAGTCACCAATGAATCCAAACCCTTCCTCACAGGACCAGTTCTTCAACCATGAGTTAAGGTCCCTGGTGCATGTGCCCCTATGCTCTCCCATGCCTCTCACAGGTAGTACTTCCGAGAAGGTTACAGAAGTAGCTACTTGCTTGAGACCCTTCCCCAATTTCCTAAACTCTTCCTGAACTTCCTTAGGCTCCTTGTTTCCCAGGTCATTAGTACCTACGTGGATAATGACATCCAGCTCACCCTCTCGTCTTGCTTTCCCGGCGATCCCCAGGATCTTCCTCCCATCGCTCCATGCTGTGGCACCTAGTAGGCACCTCAGCTCCTTGTACTCCCCTTTCTGTGTTCCTAGTTGGATCCCTCTTACTATAGAGTCCTGCACCAGGATTCACTTCCTCCTCCTCTGGGGTCCACTGCTCTCCCCACTGAGGTCACCTCCTTGGTTGACCTCCACATTCTTCCATTCCACTTCTCTGGGTACCTCTGTTTGGTTGTCCCTATTTGCCAGTGTGGCATATGAGTTCTGGAGTGGAATAGATTTGGGATGTGCCTCTGCCTGACTGCCCTAACCCTCTCCGAGCCCACCGTCATCCAAGTGCTCCTCGTTCTTGGCATCCTTTGAGGCAGCGGTTTGGCCTAGGTGGTCTCTGGATAGGGATGAAGGTACTCCTGACCCAGTTTACTTCTGCTGTGAGTCTGGCTACCTCATCCCACAGTCCAGAGAGATGCCTGCAGATAGGGCAGCACCTCAGTGTTCAGAAAGTCTGCCTTGCATCCACTGCATTGCACCACTCCCCACATTATACTGCACTTATACTGCTATTCCAGTACTTGTCTGTTACTGAAGCTCTCCTAGTTCCCTCTTTATTAATTTATGTCCTGAAAATCCTGCCACCAATCCTCAGATACTTTTTTTTAAAGAAGGAAAACAAAACCAAAAAAAAATTAGTCAAAACACTTGTGCCAAGGGCGGGCTTCCTCCCCCTTATGCCTCTCCTACTCCACAACCCCTGCTATTCCGTGCTTAGCTCCTGTCAATCAGATTTAACAGGGCACATAATTAAGACTGGGGGCACGGGAGGGAGGGCAGGGGGCAAGATTGCAGCAAGTAAAGACAGCAAAGGAGACCAGCACCACTACAAACACACCAAACTAGGTTTTAAATTTTCAGCAACCCAAAAACAATTCTAAGTAAAGACAGCAAAGAAATAACAGTACCACTAAAAGCCAACAAATCTAAGTTTAAAACAAAAACAGCAATGAGCAGTTATTGCAAAGCACTGAAATGAATCTGGATCCTTCCCGATCTGGCTTCTTCTGAGAAACCAAAAATCAACTTGCTACCTCAAATCATTTTGAGTTTTTTTTCTATTGCCTGGGAAATACCTAAAACAAATGATTTTTTTCAACAAAATCCACCACAAAAATCCAATTGCTTTGTGAAATATAAGACATATTTAACTCAAACTGCACAGGCACATGTGCAAATATGTATACATGCACAGTTTGGGTTTGATATGTCTTATATTTCATAAAAGGAAATTGTGTTTCTATGGCAGATTTTGTTGAAAAAAAATCTGTTTTTCAGAATTTCTCCAAGGTACTGGAAAAAACTAAAATGATTACATTGGCTTGGCTACCCTCATTAGAAGGCTGCCCTTCCTTCCTCCCACCATTCTGTCATGCTCCACGCTTTCTGAGTTCCAATCCAATTTGCTTTCTTTTCTCTCTGCCTCTACACCTTGCTTCTGCTACCAGTGATATTAAATCGCAGCAATTCTATTTCTCGTCCTTGCCCTTCCCTTAACCCCTGGCTTCTTGCCTTGCCCTCTGTGCCTCACCTTTAAACGTAACTGCTATAGGTTAGCCCTCTTTCATCTGATATCATTATTATTTATTTATTTCAGTTTGGAATTAACACCTTTGAGCCAAAGGCTCGTTTACAAAGGCTCCAAGTCACACATAGTACAGAACAGAATAAACAGCAACAGCAGTATATATACAGAAATACATTGGCGTACAAACGATAACATATTTTCAAAGTTACATATCATACATACAAAAGAAATATTGTGCTTAACTGTCTATCAGTTAACACTTTGGTTACAGATTGTCTAGAAATTCACAATGAAATTTCACCATCAGTCCTACATATATAGACATTCAGCTCAAGTCTGCACAGGTTAACAGAAGGATTTCAGGGAACTAGTGCTTTGGTATGGTAAGGCCACCAGAAAGAAAGGTCTTATTTTTAAGCTGTGCTTGAGTGACAGCCTGAGAAGGCTTTGTCATTGGGGGTGAAGGGGCAGTGAAGAGATTTCGAGGATGGGGAGAAATGGGAAGAGGGTAGTCAGTGAAGGGAGGAGGAAGTAGTATAGGTTGGGAGTGGATAGGGTAAGGGCAATAATATGTAGGGGTGGGAGAGGAGGAGAGAGAAGAGGATGGGGGTGGGGAGGGGGCAGGAGGGGATAAGTCAGAAGTATTTGTTACAATGGGGTTGGGAGGGGATGTTTAGAGACAGTTCAAGTGCTTGAATTAGAGCATTCGGGGCACTCTTAGATTGTTAGTAAAGGGGTTAGATTGTGTTGGGGCACCCACATACACAGGTGAGAGCTAGGAGTGCTCTGAGACCAGCTTTGAAATTGCTGACCTAGTTACATTCAGAAAGGTCCAGGGGAGACTGTTTACCCACTTGGGCCCTCTGTAAAAGAGAGATCTCTGGGCTATTGAGGTATGCTTAAAGGGTACCACCAGCCTGCCCTTCAATGCACTTCGAGTAGTGACAGTTGGCTGATTTAGTTTGAATAGAAGAGATGTGGATTCTAGCTAACAATTATATATTGTAGTGCTCTCTCTTGAATGTCATGTATTTGTCGCACTACTGTGTAACCTACCTGCTTGTTATTTCATAAACCTGTGGTTGTATCTGTCTGTATCATAATCCTGTGGATCATTGAATGCTGTATGTCAGTTTTTTCCATTGTAATTGTCATTGCTATGTTAAAGCACTGTACTGTATACATACTGCACTTCCAGGTCACCCCTGAAAAAGGGACTGCAATTGTCTCGGTGGACTTACCCGATTACCAAAACTCAAATAAATAAATAATAAATAAATTAGAAGGGTAATTTTGTCCTAAACAACTTTGCTGCCTGTACTTTGTGTGTAGCTATTCTGTTTTTGTTCCAAATGTTTCCATTTGTTTTAGGTATGGTGCACTGGGCCGAATTTCAGATGTACAACTGCACATTAAAATAAATCCTTAAATACATTTTTCACACACGATATGTTTATTTTGGTTAGCCAATATACTTGAAGCAGGCAACAGCAGTTATACACTAAATGCAGTCTGAACAGGGTATAGTTTGTCCAGGTACAAACAGCCAAATTCAGATACAACTTATTTAACGCACCTTTTGAAACATGTAAATGTAAATCTTAAGATTTATGGTGCAGAAATGCAGGTAGTGTATGCTGTTTCCATACCTAGAGGTTACTAGAAAAAAACAAAAGCGGGGTTGATACAAATCCATATTGGAGTCCCACCAATAGAAACTCCCTGCTTCTCTGATGGTCAATAGCATACTGAAGGGTCAGCTTTTGTATGCGTAGTGTAACTGTAGGTGAGAGGACTTTTAAAAGCAACAGTAAGAAGATTTATCTCACAGATTCTTCAAGAAGAAATATGGGGAAATTTTAGAGGAATCCAGACAATTTGGTGAATCTAAAAATAAACAGGACTTACTGTATAATGTGAATCATAGAAGCTTGATGGCAGAAAAGGACCACACTGGCCCATCTAGTCTGCCCCATTTAACTCCCTACACCTCCCCTTCCCTGCCAGCCTCCGCCCTCCCCCAGATATTCAGCCCCATATGCCTGTCCCATCCCTCTTGAATTCTTCCATCGAATTAGCCCCCACCACTCTGTCTGGCAGTCTGTTACAGGGCTCCACCACCCTCTCTATGAAGAAACGCCCTCTTGCATTGCCCCTGAATCTTTTTTCCTGCAGTCTGAGGCTATGCCCTCTAGTTCTGGCCCCCTCCTTCTGCTTAAGTAAACCCCCTTCTCCTACTTTGTTGAGCCCCTTTACATATTTAAAAATTTCAACCATGTCTCCTGTTCCCTCCTTGTCTCCAGTGTGTACAGATCCAGCTCCTTACAACTCTGCTTGTATGTCTTCCCCTGCATACCTTAAAGAAAGGAGGTGAAGCCTCCTCCGGGATAACTTTCACCCTTACTGTGAGTCCTACTGCTTATGCAATTCAAAGGGTCAATAATAATTATAAGTCTAATTATATATTCATGAGCTGAACTCGGCTCATGGTTGGCTACTTGGGCAGTCATTAATCTCTCAGACCTGAGCAATTCAGCTGCCAACTACATATTGCACAGAACACAACGTGTAAAGCATCCAATATCCAGACACTGCACTGCCAGTGAGGTCCTCCCGGGATATTAAAGTGACTGAAACTCCTTTTCATTTTTAAGTGTGAATGCACAGCTGGGTGAAATGTAATTGTGTTTAGTCCTGGGGCATTTTCTCTTTTGGATATGTATGTGACAAAGGCCCTGTCCACACTGGGGATCTTTAAACGTTACAGACGCCCTGTAATGTTTTAAAATTGGGGAACACGGTTCGCATCCACACTAGTAACATTACCAAACCATGTTTCAAAACCGTGTTTAAACCATGATACAACCAGGATTTTAGCAAGGTTTTGAAAATGGTTTAAGTGAGAAATGTTTTCACTTAGCAGTGTGTATGGGTGTCCGATCCATGTTCCCTGCCTGTGATCCTCCTGACACCCATGATGCTACGCTGGCAATCCAGTTGACAGCGTGTTTAAACACTCTTTCATTTCGGGAGGTGTGGACGGGCACATAATCGTGTTAAGACACGGTTCCCACAGGTGTGGATGCGGCACCACAGTATGCTCTGTAATGCTTTGAAATCCGTTATCAAATTATACCTGCAAGTGTGGACAGGGCCAAAATGGCACCTAATCTATAATGGACTCTCATTGTCTTCTTCTTCTTCTTTATGGCTTGGTCTGTTCTTTTCCCGTGACTGAATTTGGAGTTCCATTTACACATGCACCAGTCTGGAATGGTGCAGTTACTACTTGGAGGTTTGCTGGCAGTGAAAGAATTGACTTAAATCAACATCATAGTTGTACGGTCAGAAGTTTTCCCAAGCAGTGGACTGTTTTGAACTTTTAAATACAACTGAGTCCTGCTTAATTTTGATGGTTCTAGTTAACGGTTTTCATAATTTAATCAGACTCTCCAGGTTACGCTGCTATAATTAAGTTACTGTTATTTCCAGGTTGATGCAGAAGCTTTGTTTTTTCTCTCGCAGTCTGGTACTCCTTGCAATATCTTTACATGAGAACATTCTTTTCAGTCAGTTGGGATGTCTAACAATTACCTAATTGATCTTAAAGTAACATACTGCTCTTTTCTCAATCTTGGCAAACATGGCAATCCAAAAATGACATATAGCTGATAGTTTATCCAAATGGTACCCCTCACTGATGTAACATAATCTGAAGTGTGGCTGTATAATCCTGTCATGATTTGTTGTTTAACATGTAATGTAGTTCTGAGTGATCTCAGATGCAGAAAATGGTATTTTACTTGCTATAACTGCAGTAAAGTATAATTAAAAAAAAACAAAGGTTGGCCCAGTGGAACAGAGGGTTGAGGCATTGCACCTTACCTCCTGCCACACTGATGACCCATGTTCGGTGGTAAGCACGGGTTCCCAGGGGTCAGCCGGGGAGCAGAGAGAGGATCGAGCATCCAGAGGACAGCTCTCCTCTCCCAGGGAGGGTGGCATGGTAGTCCCGCTGAATGACTGCTGCCAGGTAGAGGCCTGAGGGTAAAACATGTGGGGGATTCGAAGGGAGAGTGCTGCGTGACTCCGCAGCATGCATAAATGCATCCAGGTGTGCACACTGACGTGTCACGCCCCAGCAATGGGGGGGAGGGAGAAAAATGGTGGAAAAACACCCTAGGTGACAGGATGACGATCGACCCACCCCCCACAGGCGCCACACCTGTGGCTGGGTACAGCCACAGTCCTGTGGCAGAGGACGATGGTACAGGTAAGCCCTGGAGGAGCCAGGTGACGGGGCTGGGGTGGGTCAGTCGGATGGGGGCTACCAGGAAATAAAGTGTATATTGGAAAAAAAAAACCTGCGTGATTTGAGAACAGGATCATACTGTCTGCTTTCTGTAAAGATACCTTTTGAAGAATGTTTTAAAGTAGCAGTGCAATAAATTATTTTTGAAAAGCCAGTTTCAGATATATATAAATATATATTTATACAATGGGGGTGAGACATATTCCAGTGAGATAAAATAAGTTATTTTCACTGCAGTGAAATAAATCCTGATGACATCAGCAGAGTTACAATAAATGCCGTTTATTACACCCCTGAAACCCACGCTAAACCCGTGCAAAGCCGTGCAAAGCCGTGCAAATTATACATTTTGCAACAATGAGGCCACCATTGTATAAATAGGATACATGATGTGCACTCGTGTGATATGGGAAATATGTTCAGTCCTGTACAGTGACCTCTGAAACCTCATTCCTGGCTTCGCCACTCGTGAGTATTCAGAGGTCACTCTAGAGGAGTGAAAATATTTTCCATATCACACTCGTGCCCATCATGTATCCCACGTATATATATGTAAATATATGATGACTAATCCTTGAGGCTCTGAGCACCTCACATAAATAAAAACAGCACAAATGAAACAGCAGTAAAACAGCATGCACAAAATATGTGCATAATCAACAAATATCACCAGACCCATTAACAGGCATTAAACAAATGGGTGTCTAACCATTTTTTGAATGTGTCGACCGAGGGCACTTCACTTATCTGTAGGGGATGTGCATTCCAAAGTTTCGGTGCGGCAATCCCGAACTCATGATCCCAAAAAGATTTAAGGCAAGATCTCTGGATAGAGAGGAAACCTGCCTCAGAAGCCTGGAGAGATTGGTTGGGAGAGTATGAGACCAGGAGGACTTTCAGGTAGCCTGGGCTCAATCCACGCAGGGCCTCAAACACACCCTGAGGCTGATTTGCCACCAAATTGGCAGCCAATGCTGCTTATGGAGTACTAGAGTCATGTGCTCAGAATGGGAAGCCCCAGCAATCTTCGGGGCTTCTGTATTCTGCTCAAGCTGTGGGTGACACGCCACCCTCACGGAGAGCCCTTGGTAACAAGAACTGCAGTAGTCCATCTAGATGTGATGAAAGCATGCACCAGGGTAGGCATCTCAACAGGAGCTAGAAAGGGTTTGATCTAGGTGTAAGTTTTGTAGATGGAAAAAGGTACTGCAGGCAGCCGCTAACATCTAACGTTCTTGCATCAGCTTAGAGTCCACAGTGACCCCCAGATTCATCACTTTATCCATAGCTCCTAGCAAGATGCCATTTAAAGATGGTAAAGTGACATCAGCACCATTTATTGTTGAGCCACACTAGCCAGGTTCCACCAGCAGCACTTCTCTCTTTGTAGAATTAAGACTAAACCAGCTGGCGACAATCCAGTTTTGGATCTCCCTAAGGCACTCGATCAACACCGTGACTGCAGCACCCCCATCTGGAGCACAAGACAGGTTCAACTGGGTTTCATCAGCATAGCTATGAAAACCTAGCCTATACTATCCAGTAGTCTCCCCCAGTGGCAGCATATACATGGTGAACAACATGGGGGCCAGGATCAAGCCTTGAGTGACTCCACAGCAGAGCACAATGCTATTTGAGATGTAAGACCCGAACACCACCTGCTGCACCATATTCATTTTATTTGTTTATTTGCTCACTGGGTAGGCGCTCTGAGATCCAGTGGATCGTTTTCAGGCGCGACCCAGCCATACAGATAGCACACACAAAAGGATAGTCCTACATTGTAGTTACAGTCTATAAAGCACAGTGGGGACTGGCAACCTAGGCAGTTACCAGTCCCCGCTGTGCTTTACAGACTGTAACTACAGTGACTGTTTTGGACCTGGCACTGCCACTCCCAGGTGCAGTTGCTCCATTTACTGACTCGGTATTTTATAGTCACACAGTACAGTTTCCATACATAATAAATTTGGTAGCATAGGGCAGGTACAATAGGGTACAGATTTGAGTACTGAAGTGTCAGGGTAATTACTAGGTCTGGTTCCCTGACCCCAACCTCCAAGGGTTGTTCCATGTCCCGTGAATAATCCCTCGGAACCGGCGGGAACAACCACCCTATTCAGAAATTTAGTTTGCCTAGGGTGAGGTCTAAGTGGATGTGCTTGATAGTGCACATGGCTGAGTGTCCAATTAGGTTTACCTTATTTATTTTATTTATTTATTTACGAGTTTTACCAGGAAAGCATACTGAGCAACATGCTCGATTCCAGATGCGACCTGGACCTGGACCTTATAACCACCCTGTTTGAATCATGGTCTAATCTGATTAAAATTACCTTACCCTAAACCTTGTAGTTATTTGTTTTTAATGTTTCAAACAACATGAAGTCTTGCTATATTATGACAGATGCAGTTTGTCCCACCATTAGAACTGATCCGGAGGTGAAAGAGTTAACTTCCATGCAGTGCATGGAACTTAGAGCGCGAGCTCGGTTAGAGAAGCTCTGTTAGGGTGGTTTCAAACCGAAACCGTCAGATTCTTTACTCCGCCTCACTGAACAGTCGCTCCGGAGATTCCTCCTGCTGCTCGGTTCATTTCCTCGGTTTAAAGTGTCTTTTCTCGGTTAAATTCAACTGCGATATTATTTATTTTAACCGCAAACCGATCGGTTCAAGCTCTGTCTATGGTATTATAAGTAATAGATAGGTTTTCTGTGTGGAACTTGTAAATGTTTATAGGTTCGGTTTGAACCGATCGAATTTTATTTAAACTTTGTTTTGAAGCCTTTTAAGGCTTGTTAGAGTGCGGTTCCCGGTTCTTATCAGTTCTAAAAAAAAAAACGAATTTCATTACGGTTTTTTCCACGACCCGTGACACGGGAACCGATAAGGGTGTCTTGCCTGGCACTGCCATCAAAAGGGCAAGTTTTTGGTTAGGCTGGCATTATGTCTGAGAAACCCAAAGAAAACCGGCCCACTGGGTTTCAACACTGTAGTGTCTGTGGGGAAGCCTTTGCCAAGGCTGACCCACACACCACATGTGTTTATTGTCTGGGGTTTGACCACCTCAATGCAGACTGCCAGATCTGCAAGAATTTCCCTGCAGCCACCCTGGATAAGAGAGTTGGTAGGCTCAGGGAATGAGAGGCCAGAAAGTCCGCTGACCCGGATGGCCAGCCCAGTTCAGTGCCAGCCAAACCGGAGGGAGTGCCCTCTGACCAGGGCCAGACTTCCTCGGCCAAACGCAAAGCTGACTCTGAGGAGCCAGTTCCAGCAAAGAGAACTAGAAAGTCAGCAGGTGTGGAGTCCAAAATCCCTTCTCCAACTGCTGCAGAGATGGCCAGGGCAATACAGATTGTCCAGTCACTGTCCCCGGTTCCCTCCGAACCGCCACTATCTGGCAAAAGGTCGGTTCGGTCGGCTCCACCGGTTTAAGAATATGATACAGAAGAGTTTTATGAACCAGAGGAGGGGGAGGATGATTATGATCAGTGTGAATGTGACTTTGAAAGTCTGGATGTGCCCATTGAACCGGACATCTCCCCAGACAGACCTTTAGGTGAATCTCCCCCTAGGCTTGCTGAGTCCCCTTCTCATTTTTTGTTTTATGATAAAGTTGCTGAGACCCTCCAGCTTCCTTTAGAGGAGGCTTTGGATGAGCAAGAGGAGCCTGACTTTGTAGAGATGATGGATATCCCAGAGTCCAGGAGATTGTCCATCCCTTTACATAAATCTTTTAGGAAACAAACAATAAAAATTTTAAAAGCTCCTAATTCTGTGCCTCCTGTAGATAAAAAGATGGACAGGAGGCACACTTTGTCAGGTCCTGATACAGATTTTCTTTCACAGCAATGCAGTCATGTAGCAGTGTCAGTGGCTCAGTAGGTAGCACACTCTCCTCTGTGGCCGGGAGATCAGAGGGCTGTGGGTTCAGTTCCCACATCTGGCACTTGGGTTAATATCCCAGTACTGACACTGTAATGCAGCATGAGAGGGGTGCTGCATTTCTGAGGTGCCGTCTTTCGGATGAGACGTTAAACCGAGGTCCCATCTGCCTGGATTGGTGGTAGTTCAGGTGGATGTTAAAGATCCCATGGCACTTATCGAAAAGAGTAGGGAATTTCCCGGTGTCCTGCCAAATTTCCTCATTCACTAAAAATACCACCGACAGCTTAATCTGGTTCAAGGTCAGTTGGCATTCATCTGTATCCCCTCCCGGTCGTGCCTGAAAATAGGCAGGATTTGTCTAGTGCACTTACCCTGTCAACAAAAGCTAAATAAATGTTAGGGTAGTTCAGGCTGCAGCCTGTGATAAAGCTAATATTCCTCTGGCTTCACATCCTCCTGACAAGGACTCCAGGAAGATTGATGCTATGGCCAAAAAACAATACATGGCAGCATCTTTGGAACTCAGACAAGCAAACTATATGGCTTATGTTGTGAGATACCAGAAATCTAGATGGGATACTGTCATGGCCTTAGCCAAACAGGTCCCTGGCCAGCTTGCAAAGGAGCTGGAGCAGGTGGCTGTTGATGGTATTGAGGCATCTAAGGTGCAATTCCATGCTGCAGTGGATTCTAATGATGTATCCTCTAGAGTCATGGCTACATCTGTGGCTTTTCGTGAGATTGGCCTGGCTCAGGTGTACTACTTTGTCACAGGATACCCAGTCTAAGGCTATGGATTTTCCTGTGGTGGGAAATTCTCTGTTTGGGGAGCAGACAGAGAATTATATGAAGAAAATGGATGAATATGGAACCACTTATAGGAGTGCACAAGCCAAGGAACAGCAAGCCACTCCTCAGAGGCAGCCCCCCAGGGGTAGGGGCAGGCCTTTTCACAGGCCTTTTTACCAGACCCAGGCCTCCTCTTCAGCCTATGCTCAGAGGGGGTTCTTCAGAGGGAGAGGCAGACGGGGTACGAGCAGGCCTGCTCCCACCCCTCAGCCTAAAGCTCCTGCCAAACAGGCACCCTGATGGGATGCCCAGGGTCGGCTCTCCATTACCTGTAGGGGGCAGGCTGGCTTACTTCGTCCAGGACTGAGAGTCTTTAACATCAGACAGGTGGGTCCTGGAAGTAGTGAGCCAGGGTCTGGTTCTCAGCTTCAAAAAATTTCCAAAGATGAGAGCCAGATCCTTTCCACCTGCAAACCCTTTAGAGACTCTTGCTTTGGAAACAGATGTCTCAACCTCCTGGCTCTCAGAGCTGTAGAAAGGGTTTCTCCCTACACCAGGGCAAGGGTCTGTACTCCAGGTACTTCCTTACCCCAAAAAGACAGGAGAGTGGCGGCCTATCCTGGATCTAAGATATCTGAACAAGCACCTTTTAAAACCAAAATTCAAAATGGTGACTCTGGGAATGATTTTACCCTCTCTAAGGCCAGGGGACTGGCTAGCTTCCCTGGACCTCAAAGATGCCTACTTCCATGTTCTTATCAGAAGTTCCCATCGAAAGTACCTCAGCTTCGAGCTGCCCTCAGGCCATTACCAGTTCAGAGCAATGCCCTTCGGCCTCACTTCTGCTCCAAGGGTATTCACCAAATGCCTGGCAGTAGCAGTTACCTACCTAAGAAGGCAAAAGATTGCCATCTTTCCTTACCTGGATGATTGGCTCATAGTAGGCCACTCCCCAGAACAGGTCAATTTACATCTTCAGATAACGCAGCAACTGCTTACCTCTCTAGGTTTCCTTCTGAATCTCTTGAAGTCAGTTCTAGAGCCTGTCTAGCTTCTTTACCTTCATAGGCGCAGAGCTGAACACACAGGAGGCCAGGGCCTTCCTTCCTCTGGACAGGGCAAAGACCCTAGTCTTCCCTGGCTTCCTCATTCGCCCTGCAGGTCTCTCGACCAGCAAGGCATTTTCTGCAGCTCCTAGGACACATGGCTGCTTCCACAGCAGTTGTGCAGGGAGCAAGGTTTCAGATGAGGGACATCCGGTTCTATTTGAGAGCTTTTTGGTCTCAAAGAAAGGATCCTCTTGCCAAGTTGATCCCAGTAACTCGAACCCTGATCCAAGCCCTACAGTGGTGGCAGGATCAGAGCAACCTGAGACAAGGAGTTCCTTTTGTCACTCAGTCTCACTCCCTAATCCTTACTACAGATGCATCCCTCTTGGGTTGGGGAGCTCACATGGGCGACCTCACCACCCAGGGTCTGTGGTCTCCCCAGGAATCTCTGCTCCACATCAACCTGTTGGAGCTCAGAGCAGTTTTTCTAGCACTTCAAGTTTTTTCCAAATCTGTTCAGAACAAGATTGTACAGGTCAGAACAGACAACACCACTACAATGTGGTACATCAACAAGCAAGGGGGCACTCGGTCTATGGCCTTGTGCACCGAAGCGATGAAGTTGTGGTCTCTGGCTTACTCCCTGAACACCTCCCTTATGGCAGTCCACCTTCCAGGCAAGGACAATGTCCTGGCAGATGCTCTCAGCAGGATTTCTCAGGGCCATCACGAATGGTCAGTGGATCCCCTGATCTTGGGAGTAGTTTTTGCCAGATGGGGCACCCCGCAGATAGATCTTTTTGCAGCCCCAGAGAATCACCAACTTCCCCTTTTTTGCTGCAGGCCCCCAGTGTTGGGCTCACTCCCCCTGGATGCCTTAGCCCTCAGTTGGGAAGGAGTTCCTCTATGCCTTCCTCCTTCCTCTCCTGTTCAAAGTGCTAGTCAAAATCAGATCCCAATCCTGCAAAGTCATTCTGATAGCTCGGATTGGGCCAGACAACCCTGGTATCCACTCCTACTGTCCTTAGCAGTCCATCCTCCCTGTGCCTTCCCAGGAATCACAATCTGTTAACCTGTGCCCAGGGACGGGTTTGGTATCCGAATCTCAAATCTCTCAATCTCAAGGCTTGGTGCTTGAAGAGTTAGAGTTTGCTGATTTACACCTTTCCCAAGGTGTAATGGATATATTGAAGGCCTCAAGGAAGCCTTCCACCAGGGCTACTTACAATTCCAAATGGAAAAGGTTTTCCATATGGTGCTCGGAAAAGCATATTTCCCCAGACTCTGCTGATCTACCCGCAGTCCTGGATTATATGGTCCATCTGAATTCTCTGGGACTGAGACCAGCTACCCTGAAGGTGCATTTGGCAGCTGTGTCTGCTTTATTTCAGCAGGTAAATCCTCTTCTCTTCTCTTTCAGCTCATCCTGTATTTTCCAAGTTTTTTAAGGGGTTGCTTCACACCAGCCCTCCATTCAGGGGATCCTGCCCCTGCCTGGGATCTTAATGTTTGCATTGCTCAGCTTATGCAACCCCTTGAACACGTTGTCTTCAGCTGAGCTTAAGTACTTGACTTGGAAGACTGTGTTTCTGGTAGCCATCACCTCTGCCAGACGACAAGTGAATTACAAGCGTTGTCAGTGGAGCCGATTTTATCTCTTTTCACAGAGATATAGTGGTCCTCCGAATAACAGGAAGTTCCTTCCCAAGGTGGTTTCAGATTTCCACCTTAATCAATCTATTTCTCTTCCAGTGTACTTCACTGACCACTCCTCCTCTGGGTAGAGGAGGCTGCACAACAGATGTGAAGAGGCCCTTAGTTACTACATAGGCGTACCAAGGGTCACAGGTTTGACTCCTCCAACTGTTCCTCACTTACGGCGAGGTTGGTAAAGGAAGCCAGCCACTAAAAGATCCATTGCCAGGTGGATTGTCTCTTGTATCCAATTCTACTACGAAAAGTTGGGTAAAGTTCCCCCCCTAAGGCCTCAGGGCTCACTCTACCAGAGGTAAAGCTGCTTCTCTGGCTGCTGCCAGAGACATTCCTATTCTAGAAATATGTCAAGCAGCTACCTGGAAAACAGTTCACACTTTTACTAAGCATTACTCCCTGGACATCCAGGCTAGGAGTGATGCTCGGTTTGGCACAGCTGTTCTTCAGAGCCTATTCCCTAAGTAGGTTCTGTCTCTCCTCCGTGGGGGTACTGCTGTGTAGTCTGCAATTGTCATAATATAGCAAGACTTCATGTTGTTTGAAGAAAAAATTACTCACCTTAGTAATGTTGTTTCTTCTAATGGAGTCTTGCTATATTATGACCTCCCCCTGCCTGCCCCTCTCAGAACCTCCGTTTTGGGGTGTGGCTGGGCCTTACAGGGCTGGCACTTATTTATGCCCACCTTGTTGTTTTTACACCCTCTTCTTGGGGTGAATTGGTGGTGTATTTTTCCTTTTTCTGGGTCTCCTGACTTGAGTCTTTGTTTGAGACCAGGAAATGTGTGTTTAGGTTAGTAGCCAGTTGGTTAGTGTAGGTTTACAGCTTCCACACAGAACCTTAGTGAGTTTTAGCTCGTAAAGATCTGATAGTTTATGTTTGAAGCACAACAGACAGAGCTTCCTAACCGAGCTTACGCTCAGAGTTCCATGCTTCATGGAAAAGTTAACTATTTCATCTCCGGGGCAGTTCCCAGATTGGGTCATACTGCAACTGTCATAATATAGCAAGACTCCATTAGAAGAAACAACATTACTAAGGTGAGTAATTTTTTCTTTTGGCCAAAAACAAAGAAGCAAAGCTGACAGTGCCCCTTTAACAAGCCAAGCATTAACTTTGTCCCTGCTCCAATATGTCGGAGATAAAGGCAACCTTACCACACCACAAGTACCCAGATGTTCAAGCTGAGGTCCTAAGAGAGGTCTCTACTCTGGCAGTCCTGTATCTCCTACCTTGATTGTGTTGAGGACATACTGTTATATCTCACGAGGTGGCTGCAAGGCATGCAGGAGTTTCAGTGTACTCCCAACTTAGTAGGGGATGTTTTATGTAGACAAAGAACCTCAGTGCACATGCACTGAAGCAGTGGTTACGCCAAAGGGCATTGGCCGGGGAGCCAAGTTGCAAAGAAATACAAAATCACACATACCCCCATAATGCAAAGCATCATGGGCTGTATATGCAAACCACCACCTCGTCTGTATGACACCCCAGTGAAATGGGTTATGTTGTGGTGAACCCAATGAAAACAAAAAACAAGTTTTTGGGTTCAGCACAACATAACCGAGATAGACCATCTTAGGGTAGCTGGTTCATTTCACTGGGGTATCATATAGATGAGGCAAACTGATGGGTCCTGGTAGGACGAAACATGTGTCTGTGTCTTTCTGTTGGCACCCTTTGCAATCTGTGTGAGAGGCCTTTCAGCACCATGCATTTCTGCTTAAAGTTGAACCAGCATACTATTCTGTGGTGGTTTGCATTATGGAGGTATGTGTGATTTTGATGTTTTATGTAGTCCCATCTATGCTTTAGGTTGTAAGGGAAAAACTGACATCACAAAGAAACATGACAAAAAGATGGTCTTAATGGAGAGGGTATAATACCATCTGCAGACTTAAGATGCAACTACCGAAAGCAGAAGCCTGTTATATGTATATTAGAGGCTTAACACTCAGCTTAGCTGAACTGAGATGCGGTTTGTGGCTAGGCCCTAGACCTTGTTCATGAACACACAGTTTAACTAGTAAAAAAAAACACATTTTAAAACATTTGACATCTGCAAGAATAAAGTAATTTACTTTTATAATGTTATAATGTAAGATATATCTTAGTCCAAGGATCATAATGATAGCTGCTATATATATATATATATATATATATAGATATAGATATATATCTATATATATATATATATATATATATATATAGAGATATATATATATATATATATATAGATATATAGATATATATATTAGAGGCAAAAACTCCGTTTAATGCATCAGTTAGGGTTGTTCCCCAGCAACAAAGCAGAAATTCAATGTTAGGGTTGAAACCCCTTTTGCACCCCTTCAGCCCACCCCCAACGCTGGAATGAAGTGCGCATTGGGAGTCATCGACCTAAGTGTCACCCATCACATGTGGAAAGAAGCTGAGGAATAGGAGAATGGGGTGACAGTTAGGACCGATGACCCCAATGCTACCCGATTCCAGCTGGGGGTGGGCTGAGGCAAAGGGGGTTTCAACCCTAACATCGAATTTCGCTGCTTTTGTCACTGTGGAACAACCCTAGCTGATGCATTAAATGGAGTTTTGCCTCTAATTTCCCTTCTTTTTGAGAATGATAATGAGAAATAGTGAATGTAATGCAGCGGGCGGAGGCCGGGGGTGATGTCTTGTCGCATTGTAACATTGTGCCCAGAAACGCAAATCGTAATGCGCATGGTGACACAAAGCGAAACAGAAAGAGGAACAGTACTGTAGACAGAAATGTTGAAAACAACGGAAAGCGAACCGCAAATGAACGTTAGGGTAACACACATGGTGGTGTAAACGGAACGGTAAGTGAAACGTGTACGGAACCGCCAGCAGAAACGGTAATGGTAAGAGTAATGTAAGTGCACAGGCTGGTTTTCCCCAAAAGCTGTATAGAGAAAGACAGTGAGTAGAAAGAATGTATGCAAAATAATGACTCTCGGAACACAAAAATCAGTAGTTGTAATAGTAAATTGCTTATATCTCAGTAACCGTACAACACAGAAAAAAAATGTAAAAGTCATATGTATTATCACTTTCCTGGCTAGTTTTCATAGGGGCTATAATTTTTCGACAAAAACTCCGTATCTCGACCCCTTTTTTTTGAGATACGGGCCCTCAAAGGCGCGGCGAACGCCATAATGTTATCCTTTGGGGAAAAAAACAGAAGTTCGGACTGCCATAACTTTTGAACAGTTTAATATTTTTTCATGAAATCTTCAAAGGCACATCGAGGACCCGGCTGCACGTTCCTAAGAATTTCGGGCTGAAGTCGCGCAAACCGTGCGACCTGTAGGTGCGACCGTAGAATGACAGAAAAAAGCGTAAATGCACGCGCAGATCACGCTTAATAACTCCACAGCTGTGTATACGACTGGTACAAAACTAGGCAGATCCCAAGGCGTATGGGTCTTGATCATGTATTCCAAATTTCAGGCAAATCCATCAAACGGTTGCAAAGTTATTAAGGTGCAAAATTTGGGGTTTAACATGTAAATGGCTCCTCAACCCTAACTATGGTAGCACTACCGTGCTACCATAATATATTTATATATATATATATATATAATTTTTTTTATACAATAGGCAAGGGTAGCTTAACAGTGGAATAAATTCATTTTATTCTCACTGCTGTTGGATAAACGATGGTTCTAATATTTTTCCCACACCCTGCCATCAGTCAACCACCATTTATACCACACCCTGCTGTCAATCAACCACCATTTATCCAACACCCTGCCATCAATCCCCCCCCCCCTCCTGCCGGAACTACATCACAGACTCTCCTTTCACTTTCTAAATATTTCACTATAGCAGCTCCCACCTTCACCCACACACCCCACTCCATATCCATCACACCCTTACAAAAGAGAAATGTCACATTTCCTTCTATAATTTTGCAGCACTACCAACAAGTTTATAATTTACTTCCCTCCTCCTGTCTAATATCACCCCCCACTATCTCCACACTGTCACCATATTAAATACCCTCTGTAGACCACAGTCAGCCACTTGCAAATTAGCAAACCAGTGCAAATTTCCTTAACAAAAAAACACACATTTTTATTCAGCAGTTTTCCAAAAAAGGCAACTTGATGTCACATTCTTCCTGAATCATTTTTCATCCCCCCCGCCGCGGTCTCCCTCACTTCACTACTCTTGCTGTTTATGTTTCAGCCCCATCGCTGTTTCTGTCCACAGTGATGCTCTGCTGGATTTCTCCATACCTCCCATACATCCTGCTTAAGTGAGCCATTTTAGCTTCACGCTCCCAAAATAAAACAGTACCTTTTCCCTTTCCTTTTGTTTAAGAAAACCTCTCCTTCAACACCTGCAGATTATCGCTTGCTCTTTACCTGCAGCTGCTCTCTCTCTCTGCGCCCCATTCTAATGCGCTCGACCTCTCCCTCCTCGCACTGCAGCCTTTTGAACAAACCCATAAAAAGCAGCAGCAAACAAAAGTAAATAAAACGTTGTGCAGCTCATAGCCAGACATGAACCTCCACAAAAAAGAGGAACACTCTCTCACCGCTCGGATTTTCTCAGGCTCACTCCTCTTGTGGTCTCCTCTTACAGCCACACACACACACTCCACACACAGCAGCTCACTTCTTCGCTTGCACATCACTGAAGGCAGATCAACCAGATAAGACACAAACAGACTAAATGATATAACTAAACCGAAATGATAAATACTTTATTTAAATACAAACAGCATCACCTTAGCCATTCCACTTCGCGGTAACCGAACTGGCATGTTTTTCAAACTCTCCAGCCCCGCCCACAATGCAAAACCAACCAATGGAAATGTCACTCCTCTTGTAAGCGTGTTGGCTGTACAGCAATGAACCTAACAACCGTACAAACCACCTCAATATCAAGGATGAATGCAACAAATAATCCCAGTACATTTATATAAAAGAAAACACAAACTACTTAAAAACATAAACACCCCAAAAATTCCTTTTCTATTGCATAAATCGGATATGCAATGGACAACTCGTGACATACATGATTTATCTGCACTTGAACAGTTTGACCTCGGACACCTCACTTATGGCTTACGCCACTTGTGAGGTTACCAGAGGTCAAACTGCTCTTGTGCAAATAAATCATGTATGTCACTCGTTCCCATTGCATGCATATATATACATTTATTTATAGATAGATATATACACACAGCATGAGATGCTAGTAGCATGATCCACTTTATTCTTGTACTGAAAGTACAGATTACATTGGTTGGCTTAATGCCTTTTATCAGCAACTGACAAGTTGTGTTTTAAGCATATGCTAAAAAAAATAAAAAACTATCTCTTATTTTCTAGTTCTTTTAACATGTCTTCCAGATAGCCTAAATGGTCTAACTGTTTGCCCATCTGGTCAGTTGGGAGAGACCATTCCTCCATTATCTGTCTAAATTCCTCATTGACATCCTCATTCATCTAGGGGATTAGGTCAGGTAGTCCCATTTGGGGTGATGACAAGGTGCAGGCCACACAGTACAGTTACATTTGCAATTTACATTGTCACAACTTTACATAATGAATTGTTTCAAGACAGGGGTTTAGCAGTAATACAGTAGGCAACAGTGACATGAATAGTGGCATCTATGTGGGCCAAGTATGTCAGGAAGGGGTCTAGTGTGACACCTAGGTATTTGAAATTAGGCACGTTCTCCATTGGTGTGCCATCTGGGGCTAAGATAGTTAGTGGAGATGGGTTGTTTGCCAGGTTTGTTAACCTTGTTTTTGATCACAGGAGCATAGTTTATGTTTTTTGGGTATTTACCAGCAGCCTGTTGCATCGGAACCAGTTGTACAGTGCTTGATAATTTAGAGTTAGCTGGGAAAAGTGGTCTACAAGGGATTTGGCACTATGAAATAAAACCAAGACATCAGTGGAGAGGATGGCTTTCCTTGGGTATGGGGTTTAGAAAAGGAGAAGAGGAGCAGACCCAGGATGGATTCCTAGGGTACTTCGGTAGTTATGGGCTTTGCTGCCGAGATTGCACCATTCACTGTGACCATCTGGTGGCGATATAGGAGGTAATTTTTGAACCAGGCTGATGCCCCCTTTGAACACCCAAGGCTCAGTAACCTGTCATGTAGCAACTGGTGGTTAACAAGGTCGAAAGCCTTAGTGAGGTCATCGAAGACCTTGCCAGATAAGTAGGACTCACACCACCTCAGCACCATCGCTGAGGGTCCTACAGAGTGCCTTAGTCTTTCAAACGGCACCTCATGGTCCACAGTATCAAATGCTGAGGAAAGATCAAGCAGCGCCAGAATAAAACACCAGTACTGTAACCATGTTTATAATTTGCTGGAAAATTCAAGCCCTGACTCTAGCCATGCACAGCAGCGTAAGCACTTAAAAATGGGATTCACTTTCCCGAGTTCAGAAAGCCATAAACAAACTGGAAGGGTGTTTACTGCTAAAGCGCACATTTCTGCTGACTCATTCCGTGAACGAGTGCACCCCTTGGATTGGTGCCATTTGTCAGTGAGGACATGGAGAAGCATTGACGGCGGGACTGAAGGTCAGACTGACCGCTAAGTATTTTTTGCAGAATTTATTTCTTTATTTAAAGGTTTTACCAGGAAGGCATGCTGAGCAGATAACTGCTCGATTCCAGATGTGACCTGGGGGCAGGGGGGAAAGGAGAACATGCATGATGGATAACTGACCACGATTTACAATCAACATCATAAAACAGCTGCAGAATTAATGAGTCCTTGTACAGTTTCATGGAATCTAGAGACGTATTTGCATTCTGTGACCACTACTGTTATTAAAGGGGTCAAAGATAAAACAACATATAAAAACTCACTAAGTCACAAAAAAAGATGACAGTCATCCCTTTAAAAAAATGAAACTGCACTGATCCCCTGCAGGCCAGGCATGAATTTTATTTTATTTTATTTAAGTCTTGGATTACATATTGAGCTAAGAGCTCTTTTACAAAGGTTCCACGTCAGTGGAAAGGACAACAGATTAAACAGGACAGTAAAGTACTGTACAATGAAGTGTAAATAGGAGGTACAAAAATCATAATGAGCACAAAATCGTAATGGACAGTCAGCATAAAACAAGAGAGTCACATTACACTAATCAGTTTCAGGCACAGGAAAGTGCATACAGTACATTGATATTGGCCAGCAGGCTTTGTCAAGACAAACAGGGCACAGGGTGTAGGCTGGGCTGGGAAGAGTAAGAGAGAGGAGTGGGAATGGAGAACGTGAGGAAAGGTGGGGCAAAGGGAGGGGGGAGGAATGGTGGAGGGGAAGGGGGATGCAGGGGGGGAGGGGTAGGAGGCAAGAGTGCTAAGTTACTATGAAGGAGGTTGAGGTCGAGTGCTAAGGTCAAGGAATTAGCCTAGGAATGTAGGGGAGTGAGCAGAGCAGGTATCAGTTTGCCGCATTCTTGAGAACTCCTTACCCAAAATGGACCACCAAAACAGAGGTAAAACAAGCATCTGGAAAAAGCACCTAAAAAAGGATTGTAAACACCACAGTATTTTGTCTAGACTAGCCTGTTGCACATTTTCCACTGCTTTAAATCATCTGAGACGTTTAAACTGAATAATTTTAAATAGCATCCAGGTGATTTAGCAGCATTATTTGAGTCTCACCCGATCCACTGGTGGACTATGAATGTATGTAGAGTATAGTATATGAAGAATTAACATCTTTGGACTCTACAATTGACAACATACGTCTTCTTAAGAACTGGCTGTTTTGTATAAGTAAAAAGGATTAATATTGTTGTTTGTACAGCGCTTAGAACATTACTGAGCATGCAGTTAAAGCAGCAGTGCACCAAAAAGTGTGTTTCCAAAAAGGTAATTTTCAGCTACAGTTAATAAAATTTAAGCATACCTGCCAAACCTACTTTTCCAGGTACCTCCTATGCTACACGGCATGAGTTATTTTCCTGAATCCTATCCCAAGCCAAGTCTATAGTGATATTTTTATGCAAAAATGTGACGGCCATCTTTTTTTCTTGAGAAAAAAATAAATTAAAATATTTAGTAAATACTCAGATTTTGATGGAAACAGAAAATTTTACCACCAAATAAAACTGGAAGATATATGGACTCTATTATAATAAAAAAGGTAGGAACAATTTTTTTTGCTCAGTTTCATTGCACTGCTGCTTTAAACTAATTTTTGAAACATAGAAACATAGACTTTGATGGCAGATAAGGATCGCTTGGCCCACCCAGTCTGCCCATTTCCCTCCCTGATGGATAAGCTGCAGATTCTAGTTAACCAACCGCCTACTTCCTCCTACCCCCCACTATAATTGCTTTATGGCTGTCCCATGCATTCTTGAATTCCCCCACTGTTTTTGACCCCACAACCTATTCAGTAAGGCGGTTTCATGCACCCACCACTCTCTCCATGAAAAAATATTTCCTCACATTGCCCCTGAGCAGTCCCCCCTCTAGCTTCAAATTGTTTTGGAATCATTAATAATTGCTGCTAATTAATAAAAGCCTCATGATAGTCTGCCACTACTTTAAAACATCAAGGCAGCACTCGGAGACACGCCTGTTGATGAAGATCCAATAAAGTGAAGCGTCGGGTCACGCTGTTCCATTACAGGGCCTTTGAATGCAGCTATGATGCAATTTTTTTGATAGGCTTTCTGTAAACCTATGCATGTTTGCATAATAGAGTCATGCTGAAAAAAGTCTTCAAAGTGTAGAATGAATCTTTAGAGGCTCTACAGTATTCTCTGTGTATCTCTGCCCAGTACATCCAGGGTTTTGGGCAATCCCAAAATATATGGTAATGTGTCCCCACTTGATCATATCTTCTCACACATGGGTCAGAGCCCACCCCTCTGGTATAGTGTTTTGTAATGGTTGGGGTGTGGAAAAAGTGGGATAGGCATTTCACTGGGACTCTTGCCGGCCAGGTAAGGCAGTGGTCCACCAGCCCAGTTCCCAAATTTCACTCCTAATGGCTATGTGAACCTTCCTTTCCCAGGCCTCTTTTAACTGAATGAATTTATGGTGCTCCGTACCCTGTAGGGCTTGATAAGCTCGTGCTGTATTGCCTGTCCTGCCTGTGGGCATAGCAGCCCAGTAAAGGACGTTTTCTAGTTCTGTGGGATCCCTGCCCACTTTTGTTACTCTATCACTCGTTGTGAGGTACAGTCTAACTCGCAGGAAACAAAAGCAGTACTGTCTGCTAAGGTTATATGTTTGCTGAAGCTCAGTGAAGCTGTTGCAGTGCCAATCTTGGAGAAAGTATCTGTAGTAAGTGACAGGTAGTTCAAACGCCAGTAATCTCTGTCACTCTGTGGGGGTGAGGAAGTCCGAGTCTTTGGTAATAATTAATAGAGGGCCCACATCATTTGGTGTGTGTGTCAGAGTCCTGGCTTTAAGGAGCATTTTTTTTCTCTGCCCCGGTCAGCTCTCATTCAGGAGGGTGCCCCAGTCTCGTCACCCTGATGTCCACTGGGACTTACCACCAGTCATCTTCCCCCAGGGCTTGCCTGCCCCCAGTGGGGCTAGTGGGGGGGGTCCCAGATCCCCGCTGAGGACCAGATCCAGTTTGGGTTGGTGAGCCCAGCTAACTAGAGAGGGTGACCTGCAGGCACCTGCTGTCATCCAGCTGCTGGCATTTATCCTGTGTTTTTACTCCCCAGGGAGATGTGGCATGCAATGACATCCAGCAGCACACCACACGCTCTCACGTGACATACACCTATGTCTGTCCCCAGTTCACCCGATCACATGCCTTCTCCCCATCCATGAATACTGCTAAAGCCAAGTCTCCTCCCCACTATGTTCTGGAGATAATGTTGAGAAAAAGTCTGATGTTATAGAAACATAGAATTTGATGGCAGATAAGGACCTCTTCGCCCACCCAGTCTGCCCATTTCCTTCCCTGATGGATAAGCTGCCGATTATAGTTAATCAACAGCTTACTTCCTCCTACCCCCCCTCTAGAATTGCCTTATGTCTGTCCCATGCATTCTTGAATTCTTTCACTGTTCCTGACTTCACAACCTTCTCAGGAAGGCTGTTCCATGCATCCACAACTCTCTCTTTGAAAAAATACTTTCTAACATTACCTCTGAGCCGTCCCCCCTCTATCTTCAAATTGTGCCCCCTTGTTCTTGCACTTCTCTTTTTCTGAAAGATACTACCATCTTGTACTTTGTTAATTCCCTTGAGATACTTGAAAGTTTCTATCATGTCCCCCCTCTCCCTCCTTTCCTCAAGGGTATACATATTAAGCTGCTTTAGTCTCTCCTCGTATGTCTTCTGGTGCAGACCCTGCAGCATTTTGGTTGCCCTCCTCTGAACAGCCTCTGCTCTGTCTATGTCTTTGCGGATATGGGGTCTTCAGAATTGCACGCAGTACTCTAGATGGGGTCTCACCAACTGTCTGTACAGAGGGATAACAACTTCCTGTTTTCTACTGTTGAGCCCTCTCCCTGTGCATCCCAGTATCCCCCAGCCCTCCTTACTACCTTCTCACATTGCTTGCCCACCTTTAGATCACCCGATATACTTACCCCTAGGTCTTTTTCGATTTTTTTTGTTGTTATTATCTCACCCCCCATTGTGTACTCGTCCCCTGGGTTTTTGTTTCTCAGATGCATTACCTTGCACTTCTTTGCATTGAATCTGAGCTGCCATATATTTGACCATTCCTCCAACCTTGCCAAGTCCCTTTTCATCCTTTCCACCCCATCTTGTGTATCAACCCTGTTGCAGATCTTTGTGTCATCTGCAAAGAGACATACTTTTCCTTCCAGGTGCTCTCCAATGTCACTTATAAAGACATTAAAGAGGACTGGTCCCAGTACCGAATCCTGTGGTACCCCGCTAGTTACCCTCCTTTCTTCACTGTGGACTCTGTTTACTATTACCATTTGCGTCCTGTTGCCCAGCCATTTTTTTATCCAGGCTACCACCTTGGGGCCCACTCCAAGGCTGGCTAACATGTATATTAATCTTTTGTGAGAGACTGTGTCAAATGCCTTGCTAAAATCTAGGTAGGCCATATCCACAGCTCCTCCCTGGTCTACTACTTTGGTCACCCAGTCAAAGAAATCTAATAGGTTCATCTGACATGACCTTCCTGCTGTGAAACCATGCTGCCTTGGGTCCTGTGCCCCACTGGCCTCTAGGTACTCAACAATTCTTTCCTTCAGAAGTGATTCCATCATTTTCCCTACCACTGAGGTCAAACTAACTGGTTGGTGGTTTCCTGTCTCTGTCCTGCTCCCACTTTTGTGAAGTGGAATCACATCTGCCTTCCTCCAGTCCTCAGGTACCACCCCATCCTCCCATGATTTGTTACAGAGAGTAGTCCGTGGCATTACTAGTTCTACCCTTAGTTCTTTTAGGATTTTGGGGTGAATCCCATCAGGCCCCATTGCTTTGCCCACCCTCAGTTTCAAGAGTTCTTTCAAAACCCTTTCTTCTGTGAATGGACTGGTATCGACCCCCCTATTCAGAGTGTTTTTCTTGTTTGGTTTAGGTACCTCCCCCTCCTCTTCCATTGTGAATACTAAGCAGAAATATTTGTTCAGTATCCCTGCTTTTTCACTGTCACTCTCTGCCCACATTCCCTCCCCTTTATTAAGTCTCTGTATCCCTCCCTTGGTCTTTCTTTGCTCCCTAATGTACCTATAAAAGGTTTTCCCCCTTCTTAACAGACTTGGCTATCTTTTCCTCAGTTTATGCCTTTGCTATTCTGACTGCCTTCCCTGCCTCCTTCTGATTTAACTGATAAAGTTCTCTGTCTTGCTCCTTCTGTGTTTCTTATATTTCCTGAATGTTATCCTTTTCTCCTTAACCTTCCCTTCCACCTCTTTTGAGAACCATAGTGTGTTTTTCTTTCATTTTGTTTTGTTGATTTGCTTCACACAAAGGCTTGTTGTCTCTGTGATGGCTGTTTTGATTATTCCCCATTGTTCCTCCACCCCGCCTTCTTGCCCATTTGCTAGTGCTTTTGTGAGGCGCACTCTCATTTTCCTAAAGTCAGCACTCCTAAAGTCCAATACTCTTGTTTTGGTGTGGCTTGAGTCGATGGCTGTGTTTATTGTGAACCACACTGTTTGGTGGTCACTTGTTCCCAGATGGCTACCCACTTCTAAATCTGAGATCCTTTCTCCTTCCCCATTTGAGAGCACAAGGTCTAAGATAGCTCCCTTCCGAGTGGGTTCCAACACTAGCTGTCTGAGGCATGCCCCCTGTAGGGCATCAAGAATGACCCTGCTCTTGGATGTGCCTGCAACAAAGGTATTCCAGTTAACATCTGGCATATTCAGGTCCTCCATCAACAATATCTCCCCTTTTTCTTCCATTTTAAGGATGCCTTCTATCATATCCTTGTCCATTTCCTCCCCCTGAGATGGGGGTCTGTACACAACCCCCATGCAGATTGTGGTGCCATTTCCTGTCTCCAGGGTGACCCATAGTGACTCATCAACTTCCTGTGTACTCTTTAGTTCTGTTGCTTTAATCCCTTCCCTTATATAGAGAGCTACTCCTCCTCCTCTTTTACCCACCCTGTTCCTCCTATAGATTGTGTATCTTGGTATGTTGACATCCCAGTTATGGTTCTCTGTGTACCATGTTTCAGTGACTGCCACAGTATCCAGGCATCCCTCTTGCATCAAGACCACTAGTTCAGGGAGCTTGTTTCACAGACTGCGAGCGTTGGTACTCATCGCCTTCCATTTTTTTATGGCCTTACCCCTTTTAGCCCCATTCCTGTCCTTACTGCCTTTTTCTGCATTTACCCTGTCCCACGCTACCTGACTTCTCTCGTTGGTGTTTACCTCTCTAACTACTGTGCTTTGTGGGGGGAGGCTGGGATTTCCCTGCTCCTTTTCAGTGCCTCCCCCCTTGGCTAGTTTAAATACTTGCCAGTGAAGCATTTAAACCTATCACCTAGGATCCTGGTTACCCCCCAGATAGATGCAGACTGTCGCACCAGTATAGGCTTGCATCCCTCCAGGTGGCTCCCCAGTCCCCAATGAAGCCAAAACCCTGAGCTCCACACAAGTTTTTCAACCATTCATTGAATCCCATGGTGCGGAATACCCTGACATCATCCTTGCCATAGACAGAGAGCACCTCTGAGAAAGTTTCCGTACATGCTACTTGTCTAAGGCCCCTCCCCAACTCTACAAACTCCTCTTGCACTGCTCTGATCCCATTCACAGCCAGGTCAGTTGTCCCTAGGTGGACAATGACATCCAGCTCCCTTCCTCGTGCAGCTGCTCCTGTGATCCTGAGGATTCGCTTCCTGTCCCTCCGAGCCGTGGTGCCAGGCAGGCACCTTACCTCCCTATCCCTTTCTCCCCACTCCTACCTTTAATGATTGAGTCCCCACCAGGAGTTGTTTCCTTCCCATGTGGGGTCTCATGCCACCCTCCTGTGGGTCTCCTTTGTGGAGGTTCCCAGCATCCTCCTTGGTCTCCACTACAGGTGCCTCCATAGAGGAACCACTCTTTGCCAGAACAGCATATGAATTGTGGAGAGGTACAACTGGAGGGATGCACCCATGTTTCACCACCCTCTCCTCCCTGAGCCCACCTTGGTCCAACCGCTTCTCTTGGCAAACTTGAGGTAGCTAGCAGTGGCCCTGGTGGTTCCTGGGTGGGGGAAGAGGTTTCTCGAACCCTAGCCAGGTCATCCTGGAGACTGGCAACCTCCTCCCTTAGACCAGAGAGGTGCCTGCAAACAGGGCAGCATCGCAACCTCCAGAATGTCTCCTGGAACACTGCTGCCCCACGGCCATTGCACTGTACCACTCCCATCTTTACTTATTTTGTGTCCCCTCTCCTGTTACTTTGTATGCTTACTTTCTCCTCCCTCTGTGTATTTTTACACCTACTTTCCTACTGCCTATGTCCCCTTACAACTCTTACCCTTCCTGTTCTGGGACAGGAACTTCCTGTAGTCTTCAGTAGTCTCCTTCTTCCGTGCTTGGATTCAGACCTCCAGCAGTGGGGGGGGGGAGCTATTTTTTAGGTCCCTTCAAGTTTGATGAAACTAATGTGTCTCAGTGATCCTTCCCTTCCTACTGCCAAACAGGAAGTTCCTGTTGTCAGTCAAATCCAGTGGCTGTAAAAGTAGAACTGGCTTAGGGTGGGAGGGTGGAGGGGTGGGAAGGAGGGAAATTAGTAAGATATCTGTAGTTCTAGACTGCTGTTACTTGCTCTGAAAGCAAAATTGTCCTCTGTCAAAAACTACAGCAGGAAGCTATAATTGGAGACACCTGCGTTTGTATTCCTAAGCTCCTAAGCCACACCCCCAATGAGCTTCACACTCTGACTCAGCAAATTAAGCTGATATAGCCCCCTTCCTCAAACAGAGAAACACACAGTGATTTTCTTCTTTTTTTTACTTAAATGAGACCCCCTGATTCTAATAAAGTATATGTTTGCTTAATCCAAACAGACACTGACTCCTGCAAAGATAGAAGTGATTTATCAGTGAGAAATCTGTAGTTCTAGACTGCTGTTACTTGCTCTGAAAGCAAAATTCTCCTCTGTCATAAACTACAGCAGGAAATTGTAATTGGAGACACCTGCTTTTGTATTCCTAAACTCCTAAGCCACACCCCTATTAGCTTTACCCTCTGGCTCAGCAGATTAAGCTGATACAGCCCCCTTCCTCAAACAGAGAAACACACAGTGATGTTCTTTTTTTTCACTTAAATGAGACCCCTGCTTCTAATAAAGTATCTGTTTGCTTAATCCAAACAAGCTCTGACTCCTGCTGACATAGAAGTGATTTATCAGTAAGAAATCTGTAGTTCTAGACTGCTGTTACTTGCTCTGAAAGCAAAATTCTCCTCTGTCAAAAACTACAGCAGAAAACTGTAATTGGAGACACCTGCTTTTGTACTCCTAAGCCACACCCCCAATTAGCTTCACCTTCTGACTCAGCAAATTAAGCTGATACAGCCCACTTCCTCAAACGGAGAAACACAGTGATTTTCTTCTTTTTTTTACTTAAATGAGACCCCTGCTTCTCATAAAGTATCTGTTTGCTTAATCCAAACAGGCACTGACTCCTGCTGAGATAGAAGTGATTTATCAGTAAGAAATCTGTAGTTCTAGACTGCTGTTACTTGCTCTGAAAGCAAAATTCTCCTCTGTCAAAAACTACAGCAGGGAGCTGGGATGTTATTGTGGATTAATGTACCATTAATAAAGCCAGTTTGAGCCAGGTGATCCAGGGGTCCCACACCGTTCTGAACGTGGCGTGCCAGTATGGACGTGAAGATTTTCAGGTCTACATTCAGCAGTGAGATGGAGCAGTGGGAGCTGCATAGAGTAACATGTTTGCCCGGCTTAGACCCTACAGCATTTGAAAGACTGGCTGCCTGGAGCTTTGGGACCAGCAGTGGGCACTGCTGTTCTCAAATTTATGAAGGTGTGCAGGATATCCCCGTGCTCTGCACAACACCAGGGGGACAGACCTAGGATTGTGCTCCTGGTCACAACCTCAGTGATAATTAACTTCTGCTTTCTCCTTAAAGTCACTTCTTCATGACTTGTCTTCTCCCTCTTGCAACTGTCCATGACTCTCTTCTCTCCACCACACTAGTTTTGCTATGGCAGTCTGGTTCCCTCAGTACCTGTTCACTGTTCTGTACTTATAAGAGTAGTTACCTCACCTAAATTATCTCAATTTTATCTACTACATGTATCTGTTATACTAATTTGTCTTTAAATTTTTGATTACACTCCTTGATTTATTGTGTTTGCTGTATATGGCTTACCCCATCCTCCTGAGGCTGTTAGCAGCTCAGTATGTCTTTCCTGGTGAAACTTTTGAAATAAATAAATAACTAGGGACCTGCTGCTGCAAGCACCTAGCGTCACAAAGCTTTACGAACATATGAAAACGCCAGCAGAAAAAGGCCCAAAGGTCTATCAAGTCTGCCCAACTGTGCAGTTTGCAGTATATTTTTACTGTAGCTCCCCCTCCGTTCCTTTCCATCATCCTCACCCCCCCAGCTTTTCCATCCCTAGCTTCATATCTGTGCTTACCTTCCTTCCCTTTGACTCGATCCTACCCCTTTTAAAACTGTCCACTGACTTCAATGCGATCAGTTCCTCTGGCAGTTCGTTCCACCCAGCCACCGCTCTTTCTATAAAGTACTGCCTCCTCATCTCCCTCCAAAACTCCTGCCTTAACTTTAATGGAAATACTGTATATCTGTTTCCTGAACTCTCATTTGCAACTTGCTCTGTAAGGAAAAAATGTGACATTGGGCACACACTTCATCTTATGGATGCATCAGAGGTGCGCAAGAGAGTTAAAATCATCCACAGAGAATTTGACATGGCTATAACCATGGACAATGCAGAATCAGAGGATAAACCTTGAACAGAACTGTTACTGGCTAAGTACAAATTGAGAACTGAGTAGACTCTCAGGGACTAAAATATTTTATCCTTCTACATGCTGATTGCACTAGGGGCAGACATGTAGTAGTAGTGTAGTCTTTAATTTATGAATGAGGTCTAATGTTGTGTATTTTGTATAAGCTTTGATGGTGACTATGGTTTATTATTAATCCTTCTTGATTTAGGTTTATCAGGATGTGACTGCCACGTGGTGGCACTGATTCAGGAGGGCTTTTGCCCGATGATTAGCCCTTCAGCAAGGTATTTCCCACTACAACCAGCATATTGGTTTATGTATGGATAGGAAAAACAGATAGCGCTCGGAGTAAGTTCTGTGTATTCAAGATCTCCATATTTTGTAACTATTCTGGATGGGCCATTTGCCCAAGTTAGTAAATGTTTAATCAAATTGTGATTTGTTAAATGTTTTTATACTCTGCTTGCTATGTACTCATGTTTTACATGATACTTCACTTATGTTTCAGTGGGTCTGGAGGTAGCAGAGTGATGGGGGAGGGGGCGGCTACAGTTTTTTAGACTTCTCACAATGTTTGGAATGACAGCACATCCCAGCACTAGTCAGGATTATAAAATATGTTTGGTATGTTTTTATTAAACAGCTAGTAGCACCAAACAATAGTAAGCAGAAACTTTCAGTAATTTTTAAAAACAGCTCCTCGTTAGTGATTCTGAATTGTTTTTCTTTCCCTATGGGCTCATTCTCTTCCTGATGAGTTGCTACTATTGAGTGTGATGCAAAAGCAGTGCTATGCCTGGAAGCAGACATCCCTTACAGAAATACAAGAGAGCAGTATGCATGCCGCATGCTTAATAAGCATGCGGCATGCATGCTGCACACATGCTGCACACTTGTATTTCTATAAGGGATATCCAGTTCTGTTTCTCCACTACATCATCAGCATGTGACTTCACTCATTGTTACATCACGAGCCCTGCTGCCTGATTGGTAACATGTCACAGAAGCAGGAGACTGGCTGTTCCTGGTTACTAGTGATGTCACAGTCAGTGAGTCACAAAGCTGATGATGTGTAGGGAGGAACAGAACTGATGCTCAGCCTCTGTTGCATATCCCCTAACCAATTTCTTATCCAGTTTACCACCTTTAGACCCACACCTAAGCTACCCAGCTTGCTTGCTAGTATCCAATGTGGAACGGTGTCAGAAGTCTTACTGAAATCTGCATGGGCCAAGTCCACTTTTCCATCCTGATCTAATTCCTTTGTCACCCAGTCAATGAAATCTGTCAGATTCGTTTGACATGACCTACCCCCTCTGAATCCATGCTGCCATAGGTCTTGTAACCCACTGGAGTCAAGATATTCCACAATCCTTTCCTTCAGCAGTGATTATATTCACTTCCCTACCACCGATGTCAGGCTGACTAGCCTATAATTGCCAGCTTCCTCCCTGCTACCACTTTTGTGTCATGGGCCTACATCTGCCCTCCTCCTGTC
This sequence comes from Neoceratodus forsteri, assembly GCA_016271365.2. Taxonomy (NCBI): domain Eukaryota; kingdom Metazoa; phylum Chordata; order Ceratodontiformes; family Ceratodontidae; genus Neoceratodus; species Neoceratodus forsteri. Next base: position 56,840,063 of record JADMNL010000033.1, read on the forward strand.
CTCAGGAACCACTCCTGTTTCCAGTGATCTGTTAAATAAGACTGTCAAAGTTGCAGCTAGTATTTCCCTGTGCCCCTGCAATATCCTAGGATGCACCCTGTCTGGTACCACTGCTTTGTCCACCTTCAGATTAGTGAGTTCCTTCAGGACTATCTCCTCTGAAAATGGACTAGTGTCCACCTTCCTGCTTCCAAAGCTTCTGTTACTTTTTTGTGGCCCTTCCCCTTCTCTTTCTTCTGTGAAAACTGAACAAAAGTATTTGCTCAGTATGTCTGCCTTTTTCTGGTCCTACTCTGCACAGCTCACCCTCCTTCCCTTTTTAACCTTACAATCCCACCCCTGGTCTTCCTCTTTTCACTTACATACCTAGCAAATGTATTTTTTTTAAATATATTTTTATTGAAATTTTTCTTTTAAGTCAGGAGACATTTTACAATCAGAATTTTTTCTATGCTTACTTCAGATTTGTTATACAGATTTACATTATTCATGTATGCATGGAGATCTTTTACAATTGATACAGTTTAGCATTGAAATAAATTATTCATATTCTTTGTTAAAATCGAATAAATCTGGGACACCATTCTAGTCTCATTTCTTCTCCCTGATTCATACATGTTATGGGCAAAAATCAGGATCAACCCTTGCTTAATAAATTGATCATCTCTGCCAGAGAGTGGCGAACTTATCCATTTGATTATTAAGTTTTGCAGTAATATTTACCATCTGGTATATAGATTTCACTGTTCGCTTCCAATCTTGTATGGCCGGGATTTCTTTGGTGATCCATTTCCTTGTTAAGGATTTTTTTGCAGCCAACAATAAAATGGGCAGCAGGGTTTTTGTCCATGGGGGGGAACAATCCAGGTAGACAGCCATAAGCACCACTTTGGCTGTGAGCTCAACGCTCTCCCCAAGGCTATCACTGATTTCTTTTTGTATACATATCCAGAAAGGCATCAAGCGTGGACATTGCCACATTATGTGTGCCAGGTCTGCCATCTCAGCTCCACACTCCCTCCAACAAGCCCCAAATTCAATCGGAAGATATTTCATCAGACTTGCCGGTGACCTAAAACACCTAGCTGTACACTTCCATGAGTATTCTCTGCAAATATGCGATTGAGTGATTTTGACCGCACGCAGAGATGAAGAGGACCACTCTTCTTTGGATATGACGAGGCCTAAATCTTTGTTCCAACTTGTCAATATTGAGTTTGTTGATTCTTTAGTTCAATCTCACATCATTTTATATAGATTTCCAATTAAATGATTCCAATGTTGTCTCTGGGAGTGGTCAAAAAATAGTTTTAAGAGGGAAGGGAGGGGTCAGTTTGACCTGAATAATTCTGTTGCCTAATAGGTGGTTACTGATTTGGAGGTATCTAAAATGATCAACATTTGGTAGATTAAATTTAAGTTTTAGTTCTTCAAATGATAGGATCCCATTTGGACCTAAAAATTGGAACGTCTGCTCCAATCCAGATCTACGCCAGTGGGAGAAAGTTAGGTCGTCATGGGATGGAATGAAAAGGTCATCCTCTGAAATAATCTTACAGTACTCATTTATTAATTGAAGTGGCTCTCTATCTCACATTTTAAACTATATTTTTAAGACCTGTGAGGTGATATCAATAAAGTCTCTCAAAGGAGGAGGAGGAGGAGTCCTCCCTGAAGAAGAAATTTTTTTTTATTTTTTTATGTCATGCATATCATTCAGGTGAAACTCTAATTTCTTCCATAGGGAATCAAACTGTTCAGAAAGCCCCAAAAGAAGAATTTTAAGAAATGCGACTTCTGCGTATTTTTTGAGGTCCGGGACGTTAGTGCCACCCTGCGCCAATGACAGTTTTAATATTGAAAGATGGATTTGTGGTTTTTGTTTGTTCCAAATAAACATTGATATCATGTTATCCCATGATTTAAAATAGTATTGAGATGGGAAATATGGAATATTTTGGAACAAATACAGTAGGCAGGGTAAGACATTCATTCTGATAGTTTAAATGCATTGGAACAGGGATAGTGGAAGGTGAGTCCATCTATCCAGGTCTTTCTTGATCGCGATGGAAATAGGTTCGTAATTGATTAATTCAATTACATGAAGGTTATGGGGAATGTGTATGCCTGGGTATTTTATTTTGGTTGAGTGCCATTTGATGGTTAGACTTCATTTTAAGGTATTTGGAGAGGCGTAATTATATAAGAGGGCTTTCGTTTTTGAAATGTTTAATTTAAAGCCAGCTAATTTTTCAAATCGGGATAGAATTTTCCATGTCTCTTTGATCGAGTCTGTAGTAGATAGGAGGGAAAGGAGTATATCATCAGCGAAAAGACTAATCTTGTATTCAGTTTGCAACATTGGGATACCTTCTACTTTTTTTGATATTCTTATCACCCTTGCTAAAGGTTCAAGATATAATACAAACAGTAGAGGGGAGAGAGGACAGCCCTGCATGTGCCTACCTAACAAATGTCTTGTCCACTTTCATTATCTCCTGGGCTATTCTCTCTTCAGTTTGCACCTTTCTGCTCCTTACTGCTTTCCCTGCGTCCCTCTGTTTCCCCTCATACACCTCCCCATCCTCCTCCTCCTCCCTCTGTGTTTCCTTATACAGTCGATTCCACTTAATGGGGATGCATCTTGTCTGTGGCCCAAATGGCTAGGTTGCAGGTGCAGCAAGATGCCTGGCATAGTGAATCATATAAATGTGTTGCAAGTTGTTGTAGCTAAGGGTTAGAGTCCTGCCTTCGTGGAGCTGACTGCCATGCCGCGTTTGCCACTTCACAAGACAGGAGGCCCTAGAGCATATTATGCCTAAGATACCCAGAAGAGAATTTACCTGTGTCGGACCAGAATTTCGACTGAGAGCACTTGGAATAAGTGTACAATGTCTAGACGTGCTGGGTAAGACTTTGCTTGTGAATAATGTTCTTAGTATATAGAATGTACTGGTGTGACTGCCTGTAACTAAAGTATTGGATGCTTGATAAAAGTGACGCTGCCAGCTTACTTTGAATGGATGCCTTTTGGTATATAAAATACTGGATGTGACCTTGTTTAACATAACTATGGGATGCTTGACAAAAGTATGACTCTCATTGCATTGGATGGGACTTTCAAATATTGTGCTGAATGTTCTGGATGTAATATCTACATAGCTTGTCCTGGAATGTTCAGAAGTCTGCAAATGCAGGGCAGTCCCTGCCATGTTCTGATAAAATGCAGGACAGTCCCTGCCTGGGTTGTAAATAGTTGTCTGTAGCTATGTAAGGATCCATCTTCAAGTAGCCCCCACCCTCAAATCAATAGCCCGGCACCTCGTCCATCTGCACCGTTATTCAGGCCTGCAGCATCTTGGACTGTGGTATCTGTTTAACCAGTATGGTATGCGATTGCGGGGTTTCATATTGATCTGGGTACTGGTACCAGTGTAGGTAATAATGGTTTATGATTAACATCTGATTTTTCAGCAGCTAGATAGCCAGGGCTCTGGATGTCTTAAGTCGAATGGTAAAATGTGATTTATGTCTGCCTATTAGTATGTAGCCACCCAGCTGGAGGGTTCACCAGCAAACCAAATAACTTGTACATTATGTTAGTAGGATAACATAACCTCTACTCCTCCTGTTTCCCTTTCCTAGCTCCTATACTACCCCCAAATAAATATCTTATTTGTTGTTTGAAATTCTGTGTGAGCATACTATTAGAGAGAGCCTTTAGAAACATAGTATTTGACGGCAGATAAGGACCGCTTGGCACACCCAGTCTGCCCATTAATTTTAAATCAAAATGTCGAAATGTGGGGAACTGTGTATTGGGGCATGTCTGGGGAAGGTAACTGGTCATCGTGGGTGGTATAGCATCTCAGGGGGCTACACCCATCATGATGTCACCCACATAAAGCACCCTGAGTGGAGGCACTGTGCAAAAGTTTTCAGAAATGGTTATCAGATAGTGAACCCAAACCCCTTAGACTATGTCCAGGGTAGTAGGCAGGGGTATAACACGGGAGGTAGCGCCATCCATGGGTTCCACTTATTTTTACTAATAGTTTGAAATGTAAAGGCGATATCTCACTAGTTTCATTGCACATGCGAAACAAATATTAAGCATTTATAAATGGTGAAAGTGTTGTAATTACAAAATCCCATTCCATCCAAAATATTTCCGTAAGAAACTGTTTTACTTTTAATTTCATCAAAAGAAGTAAAATACTCTTTTAATAATGCATTTCAAATTATGCATGTTTTAACAATGTTATCCATCTATAGTAATTGTCTCCTATTTTTTTCTTTTCGAGTCAAATCTGGATAGAAAGAGCATATTTTCTTCACAACACATGCTCAGATTGTTTGTACTGTCTTTGTCCAGGAAAGGCACACTGAGCTGCAGCTTGTTCCTGGGTTTGTTGTGGGAGCACAGGGAGGCCAGGGTACCACCCAGTTGGTACGTAGCCACATTTGCATCTTGTAGACCTGAGTTCACACCCAAAATTGTAAGAGAAAAGGCTGTAAGAGAGCAGGGTTACCACCTTTTCAGAAGCCCAAAGTGGGACATTTCTTACTGAAACATGATTTTTCGCAGGACAGTACATAACCTTGACCAATGCAACAGACTTGTTTTCTCTATATAATTAGAATTAAGGCTAAGTACTGTAGTTTCATAGTTGCTTCTATTGTTTCTTATTATTTTAAGGTATTTTAGTTAAGGTAGTGTAGTTTTCTGCAACATTTAGTGGAAAGTTAGAAAATATTTTTTCTACTATAAAATCAGGACATGTAGTATTTTTCATGTTTTTTTGCATGACGAAGGTGCCCAAATCAGGACTGTCCTGCGAAAATCAGGACAGGTGGTAACCCTATAAGAGAGAGAGAATGGAAAAAGACAGAAGGTGGTACTGTGGCAGCCCCAGAAATCTGTACTAGCATGTTCAGCTGCCAGTGCTGTATATCCTAGAGGTTAAAGCAATCCTTAAAATGGATTATTTTTACTAACAGATTGAAATGTAAAGGTGATAGCTCACTAATTTCAATGCACATACAAAACAATTATTGTAGATGTAGAAAGTGTTGTAATAACACCATAAAACACACTTAATAAACATTTGCTTTCCTATTTGACCTGTTGGATTAAATACAGTCAGTGGAGGACCTACACCCTTGATAACATAATTTCCTGTCAGGAACCCCAAACATATGGCTGCCACCAGCCCTTAATTACAGGGTAATTTACATATGAATAACTCTAGACTGCAAAGACTCACAGATAAGCACAATGGCTCAATCAAATTAGCTTTTTATGGGATTTCAGACATTAAGAAATCCTGTTGATGACAGTTCCCCTTTAAAGTAAAATCCTACACCTAAAGAAAAAAGTTCTCTATAGGGCCATGCAGGGGGAAGAGCAATGTCCAGTTGATTAGCAAAGCCCATGAACTGAGTCGTGTGCTGCAGCACCCCATACATTTAAATTGTCCTTTAACAATAGGAAAGAATGAGCAGACAGGTGATATATTAAAGGAAGTAAACCAGTGATGTTAATACAATTTCAGACAGACATGCCTGTAACAAACTAAGGTTCTGGAACATCCATATGGACCAGCCAATAATCAGAAACAACTGGACCATAACACAGTATTCCTTGAGGTAAAGAAAGTAACTGCAGACCTGCTGCAGTCTCTCAAACTCCCCATCTGTAACTTTAGTTTCCAATTGAGAAATAAGCTTTCCTGCAAAGTTTGCCGCTGCATCAGGGTCAGTAAAAATGTGAGTTTTTTTCATTTCATTTTTATTGCGAGAAGCACAATACATATGGATATCATATTATTCTTTACATCCAGAATAGACATCACATTATATACCGTATGTATACTTTGAAATTCAATTATGATGGCAAAAATAAAAGATTACAAAATACAAGCACTGATCCTTTCAATGGAGAATAAACATCCCTATCACATTTATATAATAAAATGATACTCTGATTTCACAGAAGGTCAGTGTCTGTTAATGAAATCATTTAATGAGGGGCTGATTCATCCCAAGAGCTACAAAGTGAAGGTTAATTAAAAAAGGATAATTATGGTACTTAGTGCCAAACCCCCATCCCCTATAGCATTTTAAGAGACTCTCTTTTTGCCTTTTACAGTACAAATTCTGGATCCAGCACAGCCATGTAATAAATCCACCACTGCCATTTCTCTCTGAATGCTGTTTGCTTATTATGTATATCTGCTGTTAAACCTTCTAATTTGTAGATCTCCAAAAACAATCTGACGCCAGCCTGAGACTGACTGTATATTTGTGGTCAGCCATTTGCGGGTTATCGCTTTTTTTGCTACTAGAATAAATAGTGGCAGTAAAGTACGGTGCCATGAAGGGGTATGTTCTGGGAAGATTAATAGTAGCACCATTTCAGCTTTGAGCTCTACTGGTTCCCCCAGACAATCCCGTAGCTCTTCTTGTAGGGTACACTAGAATGGCATCAGTCTGGGGCACAGCCAGAATACATGTCCCGGATCTGCCAATCTGTGCTTGTATGCTCTCCAGCAGCGCCCCTAGGGTGATGGCAGATACTTAGTAAGTATCACTGGTGAGTGAAAACACCTGGTTCGACATTTCCATGAGAACTCCCTCCAGATATGTGATGAGGTTGTTTTAAGGGCATTCAGTGAAGTGTCATTCCATAAGGATAGAGGGACAACGAGTGACAAATCCATATTCCAGCTTTTCAGTACTGACAGGGATGAATTTCCTAGGGAATCTCTCAACATTTTATATAATTGGCCTATTAGGTGGCTCCAAGGGTGATCCTGAAGTGTATATTTTAGAGTCCACTGTAGACAGTTGGGTGTGGGTAGTTTGGGTACAGCTTCCCGTTGTCTTAAACTGTAGTTTTTCATTTGGGAATGGTGAAAGGAGTCTCTATCTGGGAAATCATATTTCTCCTGTAATTCAGCGAAGAGAATTATACCTGTATTTGTTAAAAACTGATAGATATAATTGAGTCCTAGTCATCTCAAAGACTGAAAAGTGAAATTGAATTTAGCTGGGAAAAACTTATCATTTTCAGATAGAACTGTATACAAAAAAATTGAGTCTTTAAAGAGACCTACCAAGTTAAACACCCCCGGCACCTGATATGTTGGTGCTGTACGGCATGGTGCTGCGTCTAATGTGGAGCTTGATGAAAATAATCGTTGTATTAAAAATCGGCAATGCTCATAAAATTAGAAATACTGGGTCCCAAGGACTTCCTGGTTTCTGGTGCCACCCATGCTCTGCCACCCTGCGCTCTGCAAAGTTATGACACAATGCTAGGGAGACCGTGGGGACGTGCTCCATTATACTGTATGGGCAGCACCTTTTTGGTAATTTTTTTTATATTACAGTGGCCATTTGGTGAAAAAACGTGGGCACCGGTCGACTACCAAGGGCCTCATTAAAATTTTATATAAGGGAGAGCCTGAGCCTTTTCTAAATATTTATCACCAGGGCAGGCCCCTTGGGCCATCTGATTTCTCTGACTCATCACAGCACCTCATATCTGTAACTCGGTTGCCCATTTCAAAATCTATTTCCTGGCATCACAGGGGGTCAGAAACTGGTACGTTTTCCCTTCATAGACCACTCTGAGCCTGGCTGGCATGAGGAGGGTGTGAATTACCCTCAACCCCCAAGCTGCTGAAGTACTCCGTTGAAGGCCTTCTTCCAGCTGTAGTCACAAAAGCAAGGTCAGGAAAAATTTGGAAGGCTCATTCCTTCTACATTACAGGTGCTGCTCTTGGGCTGCCCTAAGAATCATGGCTTGGGGCTTGACTTCATCTGTGATGACCAGGATTGTCCTTGGGTTGTTCATAGACATCAAAAAAAAAAAAGATGAGAGAAAGAAAAAAGAGCATTAGCTGGGATTTAAACCTAGGCCACCCAGTATACTGTTCTGATTGCACTACCAGTTGTGCCACCAAGGCAACTGGAAATCTAGGACTCCCAGAAGCACCTTACTCTTTCTCTACTGTCCAAGCTGGTGCAGTACAGATAATTACATTTTCGTTCACAAGGGTGTGATGTGCTGCACATGCATGGAACCCAAACAAACAGAAGAGAAAAATAAATAAATGCCTTAGCTAGGATTTGAACACAGGCTGCCCCGTTGAAATATGTCTGCTTCAGAAACGGTGCACTAGTGCCCCCTTCCATCCTGGTGTTATGTTGTTCGGTTCACAGGGGGTGCTAAAATGTTCTTCTCTGCCCTTGACTCCATTCTGCAGCAGTCTTAATTAACTGCTTCCTCCCTGCATGTGTGCGTGCACACACACACACACACTCAGGGGTTGAGGAATTTATTTATTACAAGCAGTGATTGGGGCTGGAGGGCCACTACACTTGGAAAAGGGTTCTGGAGACATTTATTTATTACAAGCAGTGCTTGGGGCTGGGGGAGCTGCTACACTATGGAAAAGGGAATCGGGGAATTTTTTATTTCAAGCAGTGATTGTGGTGGGAGGGCTGGCCCAGTGCATTCTACCAGGTGCAGCAATGCAAATGATCCCATTATGGGCATGCAAACGGCCTCTTTGCACCATGCATGCCCAATGGGCTCATTTGCAAGTTTGGGCTGAATATTGCCCACTGGGTTTGCGGCACACACAGACATGTGCCATGCATTCCGCTAAGGGTGGTCTTCAACCCCACACCCTGTATGTGCTGTGCGGAACTTGACATCCCCTGCTGTGCTCAGCACATCCAGGGTCCAGTATTCATACAGATTGCGTGGTCTGTTCAGATCGCGCATTCTGTTTGTCTATTGCATCAAAGTCTGCCAATCAACTTATTTGTGTGGCCTTGCCGTTGTATGCGTCGCATTATGTCGACTCTGAATATAGAGCCCATAATCTTTATTAAGTTTTGTGGTCATTACAGTACATTATTATGTAACACATAAGCAACTTTTGTACAATGGGCATTCACTGTTGCTACAGTTAAGTAAGGGTATCAATGTGGTATCAACATGGCCACTATCCACTCTCCACTCCTTTGGGACAGCACGGGGTAGGGGTGGGGGTCATCACTTTAAAGGAACCAGTAGTGCAAACAAGTCAGGCACTTATATAAGTCACAATTTATGTTCTAATATAAATGCCCCTAGGTGTGGCTGTGGTGACGCGGTGGTGATGTGGCTGGGCAAGTAAGCTCAGGGGACCCAATTCCTCAGCCTGCTAATATTATTAGGCCTGCAGTCTCACCTGTGAGTACTACCTGTCTAACATTTAATCTGGGTATCAGGACTCAGTCAGTCTAGGGAAGTAGGGTAGGGTCTCTGCTAATGGCGTGAAGGAGCCATGCATTCCCGCGTGAGGAGTACAACTCCATATAATCATTTAGTGAGTGGGTAATCTTCTCAGTCTGGTAAATACTGTTAATTAATGACTTCTAGGTGTGTACACTTAGAATTACAGGGGTATGCCAGCCTTTTGTTACTGCTTTTTTGGCCATATTGAGGAAAATCTGCAAGAGATAGCATGAGATCGAGTCATTTAGGCTTCTTGGGTATTGGAGGAGGAGATTTAGGGTGGGGGAGAGTGAAACTAACTTGCCGCAGAATTCGGTGAGCTCCTTCTCGCGCTCATAATGTAAATGTGTTGGTTTGACTGACGTAGTGCCTTTATGGAAAGCATTGTGGACAATCAGTTTATAGCACCGCACAGTAATTGATATGAAATCCTTGCCCAGGAAAAATTCTTATTTATTTGTTTTGCCAACCGTGCAGATGGACAGGCACCAGGCTCCTTTTTCAGACACAAGCCAGGTAATTAAAAGTACGGTGCATGACATCAAAACATGTTACAAAGTACAAGATTGAGTTATAAAATCAAGAACAAGCAAAACATTTATGCGATAAAATAAAACTTATATAAAACATGAGCATCAAAACAGGATTTGCCAGCAGATAAGGACAAGGATAAGTTATTAGAAACATCTTAAGGAACATTAGGAGTAGGAGAGAGGAGCCCCTGTATAGGTCCCTGGTCAGGCCCATATTAGAATATGGTGCCCCTTTTTGCGCACCCCAGAGTGTTTCCAGCAGTAAGCAGATTGAAAGAGCACAGAGGAGACTAACAAAATGTGTTTAAATTGAGATATCAACCTTATAGAGTTAGGTTACATGAATTGGGAGTCTTTTCTATGTCATATCGGAAGACCAGGGGGATTTATGTTTTGTTTTTAAAGCCTTAACAGATTGTATACTTTGTGAGTCTGCAGGGCTATGTGGAAAAGAAAATTTGGATAGAGCAACTAGGGCTCACCCATTTCTGCTAAAAGGGGAACAGTACAGAACTGTAAAAAGAGCTAGGTGGCTCAACCAAAGAATTGTAGGTATTTGGAACTTGCTCCCAACAGCAGTGGTTGCAGCAAATAATTTATCTGCTTTCAAATGTCTGCTGGACCTGACCTTCATATGAGAAATAAGAAGTGGGAATTTGTCCACTAAATAGTGGCAAGTCCTAATATGGCACCTCTTGCTCATGGACTTGTAATTGTACCTATGAACCTATAAGGACTGCTTGGCCTACCTAGTCCGCCCATTTTCCCACTCCTTATAGTATCACCACAAATCCTAACTTGATATCTGACCCACTCACCCCACTTCCCTTCCCTAAGACTTCCTTGTGCCTATCCCATGCATTCTTGAACCTCACCACAGTTTTCACCTCTACTACCTCTGCTGGAAGACTCCACCACTCTTTTTGTCTATCTGCAAAAATATACTTCCTTACGTCTCTCCTGAATCTACCCCCCCAATCCAGTGTCTTATCATGCCCTCTTGTTCTTGAGCACCTTTTTTTCTGTAAAATACTTCCCTCTTGTCCCTTGTTTACCCCTGTGAGGTATTTAAAGGTCTTTATCATACCCCCCTGGGTGTACATATTTAGGTCCTTTCATCAGAGGGCTTCTGATGCAGACCCTGCACTGCCCTCTTCTGGACTGCTCCAACTCTGTCTATGTCCTTTCTGAAGTGTGGTCTACAGAACTGGACACAGTACTCCAGTTGGGTTCCTGCCAGAGATCCATACAGAGGAAACACCACCTCTCTCTTTCTGCTGATGATAACCTTCCCTGTGCAGCCCAACATCCCATTCGCCTTCCCAACTGCCTTGTCGCACTACCTGGCCACATTTAGGTCATTTGATATGATCACCTTCAGGTCTCTTTCCTTCTTGGTGGACGTCAGCACCCCCCCACCCATTCCCATATTGTACTCCACCCCTGAGTGTCTGTGCCCCAAGGTGCATTATGTTGCATTTTTTTGCATTGAAACCCAGCTGCCAGTCTCTTGGCCACTCCTTGAGTTTTCTCAGGTCAGTGCTCATCCTTTCTACACACACCACAGAGCACCCTATTGCAGAATTTGTTGCTGTCTGAAAAGAGGCAGACCCTTCCTTCCAGCTCCTCTGCAATGTCCCTTATACAGACATTAAAGAAGACCGGTCCCAGCATTGATCCCTAAGGCACCCCGCGGGTCACCCTCCCTTCCTCTGAGTGAATTCTGTTTACCACCATCCTCTGCTGCCTATCCCTTAACCAATTTCTTACCCAGTTTATCACCTTTGAATCCACTCATAAGCTACCCAGTTTGCTTACTAGTCTTCTATGTGAGTGGTGTCGAATGCCTTACTGAAATCTAGGTAGGCTACATTCACCACCACACTCTGATCTAGTTCCTTGGTCATCCAGTCAAAGAACTCTTCAGATTCATTTGATATTACCTCCACAATCACACTGCCTCAGGTCTTGTAACCCACTGGATTCAAAATATTCCACAATCCTTTCTTTCAACCGTAATTCCATTAACTTTCCCATCACCAAAATCAAGCTGAAAGGTGTATAATTGCCATCCTCTTCCCTGCTACCACTTCTGTGAAGTGGGACTACATCTGTCCTCCTTCAGGTCCATTCCTGTCTCCAATGATCTGTTAAATAGGGCTGTCGGAGGTACAACCAGAACCTCCCTAAGCTCCCACAGTACCCTTGGTTAGCCACTGTCTGGTCCCATTGCTTTGTCCATTTTCAGATTTGCAAGTCCTTTCAGGACTCTCTTCTCTGAAAATGGACTACTGTCCACCTCCCTCCCACCACATCTCTTTCTGCTATGAACACTGGACAAATGTATTTGTTCAAGATGTGTGCCTTTATTCTGATCCACATCTGCACAGTCCCCCCCCTCCCTTCCCTTCTTAATCTTACAATCCTACTTCTGGTCTTCCTTTTTTTCACTTACCTTAAAAATGCTTTGTCCCCTTTGGTTAGTGCCTTGGCTATTCTCTCTTCAGTTTGTGCCTTTGTGCTCCTTACTCCTCTTTGCTTCCCTCTGTTTCCCAATACACCTCCCTCTGCATCTCCTTAATTGTACCTTCTAAATGCTACCCTCTTAGCTTTTACATTTTTCCAAAGATTTACCGAAGACTTTTCCGCCACCTCTTTTGAGAACCATAATGGTCTCTTTCCTCTATCTTTTGTTCCCTTGCTTTACACAGAGGTTTGTTGCCTTCACTATGGTCCTTTTTAGTTTCTCCCACTGTTTCTCCACCCCACCCAGTTTATTCCCCGCCCCGCCAGGTCATCCGTGAGGCATTCACCCACCTTTTTAAAATCTGCCCCCCTGAAGTCCAGGATCTGTGCTTTTATGTGATTAAGTTCTGCAGCTGTCCTTATACTGAATCACACTGTACGGTGGTCGCTGGTCCCCAGGTGTCAGCGTGGCTCAGTTGGTAGCACATCTGCCTCTGGACCAGAAGGTCGTGGGTTCTCGTCCCACACCGGGACTGGACTTGCACCTAAAAATCGCTGGCATCTGAGTGCAGTATTGGGGGTGCTGTACTACAGGGGTGTGCCGTCCTTCGGATGAGACGTTAAACCGAGGTCCCTTCTGCCCATCCTGGTGTTGTCCTGGTGGGTGTCAGGTGGAAATAAAGAACCCAGGGCACTAACCAGAGTAGGGAACATTCGGTGTCCTGGCCAACATTCCCTTTCCCATAAACCGGTTCATGCAATTACCCAGGCTGTGTGTGGGTGATGATGTGCGATATGGCCGCCACCACACATTCAGTCACTTTACTACCAGTCTAGCATTGCTTGTAAAGCGTTTTGGATGTATGAAAAAGCGCTATATAAATACAGATTCTTCTTCTTCTTCTTCTTCTTCTTCAGGTGGCACCCCTTCTTGACATCTGCAGGACTGTCCCTGTTGGTGAGTACCAGATCCAGTACTGCACCATCATGAGTTGGTTCACCTGACTAGTCACCTGAGGATGCCCCCTGCAGGGAGTCCAAGATTTCCGTACTTCTAGCTGAAGAGGCAGCTGGGATTCTTGAATCTATATCCAGCAGATTGAAGTCCCCCACCAACAGCACCTTCCCCTTTTCTGCAATCTTGCCAGTGGGTTCCACCAGTACCTTATCTAACGCCTCCCCCTGTGCTGGAGGTCTGTAGATCACACCAGCGCAAATAGAGGCTCTGTTCCCCGTCTCTGTGGTGACCCACAGTATCTCTGCCTTTCCCTGTATTCCTTGTATGTCTGTCACTTTAATGTCCTGCCTCACATAAAGCACCACGTCTCCTCCTTTCCTTCCTACCCTGTCCTTCCTGAACAGAGTATAGCCTGCTATGGCCATGTCCCAGTCATGGTTTTCAGTGCACCGGGATTTGGCAATGGCAACAATATTCAGGTTGGACTCTGCCATGATGGGCTCTAGGTCCAGAATCTTGTTTCATAGATTTCTATCATTTGTACACATCTCTTTCCAGGTTTTGTTACCGCTCTGTTTTTAACCCCCCCTTTTCTCCTTTTTGCGTTCCCTCTCCCCCCCCTTGTTTTAATGCACCCACTCCCATCCCCCTTCATTTCTTCCATCTTGCTTCTTGTATTAATTTACATCACAGAGGATTCCACTCCTCTAGGGTTCTCCCTACTCTATACTTCAGCTGTGTGTGTGTGTGTGTGTGTGTGTGTGTGTGTGTGTGTGTGTGTGTGCTGGGGGGGGGCAATTTCTGAATCGCCAGGCTCTTCTGCCTCCCCCCTCAATTAGTTTAAATGTTCATCAAAGTAACATTTAAACTGTCCATGAAATACTGTGGTTCCCCTCCTAGTTGAATGCAGGCCATCATCCCTGTATAGGCCCTTTACAGGCCCTTATCCTCCCAGGTGGGTCCCCAGTCCCAAATGTAGCTGAACCCCTCCTCTCTGCATCATTCCTTCAGCAATGTGATGAAGCTCCTGGTGCTGAGATCCTTCTCCTTCCATCTGTCATAGACAGACAGCACCTCAGCGAAAACCATGGAGGTAGAGTTACCACCTTTTAAGAAGCCTAAAGTGGGACATTTCTTACTGAAATATGATTTTTCGCAGGACAATATGTAACCTCAACCAACACAACAGATTTTTTCTCTAAATAATCAGAATTAAGACTAAGTGTTGCAGTTTTTTTAGATGTTCCCTAGTGTTTCTAATCATTTTAAGGTATTTTAGTTAAGGTACTATAGTTTTTACAGCATTTAGAGGAAAGTCTGAAAATATTCTTTTGTACTATAATGTCAGGACATTTAGTATTTTTCATGTTTTTTCGCAGGACACAGCTGCCCAAATCAGGACTGTTCTGCGAAAGTAGGGACAGGTGGTAACCCTACATGGAGGGCACTACTTGTCTAAGTCCCATCACTAGCTTCCTAATCTCCCCCTGCACTATCCCAGCCCGGTTCCTAGGCAGGTCATTAGCCCCCAGGGGACAATGACATCCAGCTCTGCCTCCCGTCCTGCTGCTGTAGTGATCATTAGGATATGCTTCCCATCCCTCAGACCATGGCGCAATGTAGGCACCTAACCTCCCTCTCCCTTCCCTATTCCCAAATCTATCACCCCCTCACAATCAAGTCCCCCAACAGAAGCTGCTTCCTCCTCCTCCGGGGTCCTCTTACCCTCCTTGGGATCTCTGCTACAGAAAACACCCACAGCTTCCCTGGCCTCTAAAACGACTGCCTCCTCCTGGCAGTCCTACCTCACCAGAAAAGTGTAGGAACTGCATAGCGGTACTGGTTGAGAAATGTGCCTTTAAGCCACCACTACCACCCTTATCAAGCCCACCACAGTCCAGCCATTCCTCCTCCCTGGCATCCTCTGAGGCAGTAGTGCCAGTCTTGGTGGCTCCTGGATGGGGGAAGAGGTCACCCGAATCCCAGCTAACTCACCCTGGAGTCTTGCAACCTCCTTCCTCAACCCAGAGAGGTATGTGCACATGAGGCAGCATCGCAGTCTGCAGAAGGTCTCTCTGAAAACTGACACCCCACTGCCCTGCACTGCACCCCTGCCAGCATTCCCAGCTTCTGTTCTTCCTGTGATACCTGCAAATATTTTTGTACCCTTACCACTGATAGGGAGTCTCTATTTTTCCCTGTTTGTTTGTGTCTATTTGTATTCCCCTGTGCCTGTTTAAATGTCTTTATACTCTTACCCTAGATAGGGTACTGCTCCTGTTCCCAATTTTGGCCTACCTTTTACCTTCCACCTTTCCTGCAGTGACTGTTACACAGTAGTGAACACGTGCCCTATCTTTGTCGACCGGCAGAGACCCTTGTTTCCTTACTTCCTTCTGGTGATGACTAAGATGCTAATCACCTGTTCCACTCTGTCAGTCTTCCACTCCATTGCTGGGGCATGAACATGCTGGACATGTTAGAGTGGAAGTAGTTTTATAGCGCTCTTGTAAGAAGGCACTAAGCCTCTGTCAACTCCACCTCCTCAGTTACACACCTGATTCACAGTGCTTCCTGAATCTACTCAGCCCAAGATTAATCTCCTGAGCTAGTTTCCCCCACACCACCTGTTACAATTTAAAACCCAAGTTTCAAAGTGCCCCAAACACTACCTACAAAGTTTCAAAGTGCCCCAAACACTGCCTACAAATTTCTTCTTTTCTCCCTGTTTACACTACTACTTTCAGGATGAAGAGAACTATAAATAAATATTAATATCCTGTAGATTTAAGGTGAATCTAGGTGCTTTCATGCCTCTCTGTTAACAAAGTCTGGTCTTCCACCTCAGGATCCCAGCTAACTTGGCCTTATGCAAGACGTTATGTTTTTGTAAATGATCTTTCCATTTAACAGAGAAAAATTTACGTAATGAAGGCAATTCTTATCTCTTGCCTGCAAATCCTTCTCCCATTCCAACATGCTTTAGTCTTTGTGTTCACTGGCTGTGTCATCGGGGTGCTATCTTAACAAAGTAATTTGATCTGCACACACTAGTGTTTCTTCAAGATTATCTAATTAATCATATTTCTGAAATCGTAATCAAGTACTTGTGTTATTAGCCAACTCTGGGGGGCAAAGTGGTACTTTTACACTGTATCTGCTGTGTCTGACAGATTCAGTGCACAAAACATTTTGCCTAGTTGCCTTTGGTGGTTGGGCATGTGTCCTTTCCTGTCATAAAGTCTGTCCAGTTTTGTAGAAGTTCATCTGCGTAAAAGTGGTGGGCAATTATCAGCTCTGAGAAGCGGCACTTGTCATATGTTATCTTGTATACTTGAAACAGGGAAGTTGGAGTCTCTGTGATGTTGATTCCCAGCTTCTCCAGACAGACCCCAGTGAAGGCATCCTCCATGTTGAATGGTTGATAACATGAGCTATATCATATATCTTCCTCACCATGTTTCCTGAAAATGCATAGCCAGGCCCAGCACAATAGGGAGGATAATAGTCTGGTTCATAAAGCTCATAAGGGACATAATAGCTGCATGTATTATCTCAGAATGGAGCGGTTCCTACTACTACATGACCTGTGAAGTAGTTCTCTTTCCTTGGCATTCCAGGATTGAGGAAGTGGATTAAGTATGGAGTATTTAAGAACACGTCCATGTCAATCTTCATGACGTAAGATGCTTTTGGACAAAGCATGATCAGCCATTCCAACCCCATCATTGTTTTTATGGTCAGGTTGACGTAGGTGTCCATGAAGTCTTGTTGAATGATGTCTTGAAATGTCAGGCTTTCCTCCTCCAGTACACGTAGGTAAGGGTCTGTGAACTGCGTAGGAATCCCAACTAAGAAGAGCCTTACAATCGAGACACCAGGCACCAAGTTCTCATTACCCCAGGTCTTTCGGATTGCATTCCTGCTGGCAACGTCACTCGCTCGTGTTGGGATCAGAAGAACAAGAAATGGATCTTTGTGCTTGCATTTATCAGGTTGATTGAGAATGAAGTTATAGTTGTAGGGATAAACAAAGTCAATAGGGTATTTGATAACTGAAGATACTGGAACGCGCTGTATAGAAGTATTGACCCTTTTGTATGCACCAGAACTGAGCCTTGGACAACAATGCCAGTATGGTGTTTTAAATGTGATACTGAATAAAATTAGGAACATGGACGACAACATTAAAACTAAGAGAAAATTAAATTTGCTGCATTTTGTTTTTTTCAACATGTCTTTTTTTAATGAAATCGATATATTTTTCCCAAATTCAAAGTTGTGTGATTTTTCTCTTGTGCACCCAAAAGAAAGAAAAAAAGGAGTTGTAAGAATTTCATGCTACATTACAAGAACAAAATAACAAATTTGGACCAAATGATGGTTTGGGCTGCCTTTTATGATTAAATATTTATAATGTTCATTTATGAAGAATCTGTTTGCAGCAAGATACGGTACCAAGAGTTAATAACCAAATTCAGCTTTGTTGGTATAGTCTTTTGGAGTTGGTGTTTCTTGTAATAGATATTGTTAGATCAATGATGAATGAACTACCCCATCATATAGAAGCAGCCATTTACATTACAGTCACTATTTTGGTGCTATCTGCAGCAATGGATGTAATTCTTTAATGTTTATAACCTAGTTCTGGTTTTTAATGTTAATTATGAAATGAGTGGAAAGAATGCTGGCTCCTGGTTGGCCAAGAGGTACTTCCAGTTGGGCCGTTATCCCAGCACAACAGCGTAGCTGAAAGGAGTTCAACAAAAACATGTTTAAAAATCACATCTAGTTTACTAAATGGACCCAATCCATAATCACAATAAGGCACTTCAGGGAGTGCATTATGGAGAGCTAATGGTCTTTCTCGGGTGGTGGAAGCACTCAGCTTCACCTCATGGTTCAACCCACCCAAGATGGGCTGTTATCCCACCATAATGCACTCCCTGTCATGCCCTATTGCTTAAATATGTATTTTCTTTTCTATGAAACATTGCTTAGTGTTGTACTTCCAAGGGGTCTTCCCAGCCAGATTGTTATACAGATATGTTATGAAATGCATTAATTGCTTTTACTAGTCTTTTTCTGGAAAATCTAATAAACTTGATATATATGTGTATGTATGTGTGTGTGTATATTATATGTAATAGATAAACCACTCTGAGGTGTGTGGTCACGCTCTGATATACGCACACCTTGGTGTGCGTTGTACGCATGAGGCCGCAGGCCAAGTGTGTCAACCGCCCAAGGCATGCGTATATCAGAGTGCAACCGCACACCTCAGAGTGCTTTATCTATCTTATAAAATGTCAAAATTGTTTTGGAGGGGGGTAAAAGTGCAGGTGTGCGATCATGCTCTGATATACGCACGGTCACCTGATGAGGATTAGCGACTAGATTAGCTTCTTTTCCTACCCATTTTATAAATATATGTGTGTGTGTGTGTGTGTGTGTGTGTGTGTGTGTGTGTGTGCATATATATATATATATATATATATATATATATGTATAAGAAAAGCATTCTTATGCATGCAGCCTCCAGTACTGCACACTGTACTCCAGATGGGGCCTAACCAGTGTCTTGTAAAGAGGGATTATGACCTCCTTCTTACGACTTGTTATACCCCTACTAATACACCCCAACATCCCTCTAGCCTTACCTACTGCTTTAGTGGTCTGCTTGGATGATTTCAGGTCATCTGTGATGATGATGCCCAAGTCTCTTCCCTTGTGATTGGCAGCAACTCCCCTCCCACCCTATAGGTAGCTTCAGGGTTTTTCTTCCCTATGTGCATGATCTTGTACTTCTTTGCGTTAAACCTCAGTTGCCACTCTTCTGACCATGCTGCCAGTTTTTCCAGATCTCTTCTCATTCTGCCCACCCCATCTGGATCATCTACTCTGTTGCAGATCTTGGTGTTATCTGCAAACAGGCCAACCTTACCCTCCAGTCCATCTGCAATGTCACTGATGAAGATAGGACCCAGGACTGATCCCTGAGGTACCCCACTTGTGACTGCATCTCTTCTGGCTGTATGCCATTTACCACCACTGTCTGTTTTCTGCCCACCAACCAGTCTACCACCCAGTTGACCAACCTTTGATCCACCCTGAGCCTACCCAGCTTATTAATCAGTCTTCTATGTGGAGCAGTATTGAAAGGTTTGCTGAAGTCAAGGTAGGTGACATCAGCTGCAGCCCCTTGGTCAACCACTGTGGTTACCTAGTCAAATAATTCTATGAGCTTAGTTTGACAAGACCTTCCTGTTGTAAAGTCATGCTGTCTTGGATTCTGTGCTCCTGTGGATTCCAAATGTTGCATTATCCTTTCCTTAAGGAGTGCCTTCATAATCTTGCCCACTACTGAGATAAGACTGACTGGTCTGTAGTTCCCTGCCTCCTCCCTGCAACCATTCTTGTGGAGCAGGATCACGTGAGCCCTTCTCCAGTCTTCTGGGACCTCTCCTGTACTCAGAGACTCACTAAACAGTTCTGCTAATGGCTCTGCTAGTTCCATCCTTAGCTCCTTTAGTACCCTGGGATGTATGCCATTAGGTCCTATTGCCTTGTCCACCCTGAGCTTAGCGAGCTCTTGTAGGACCCTTTCTTTTGTGAAGGGACTTGTGCACACCTCCCAGACCCCTGTGTCCATGGTGCTGAGCTGTGGACCCTGCCGTATCTTCTCCTCAGTAAATACTGAGCAGAAGTATCTATTTAGGATAGATGCTTTTCCTTGGTCCTCTTCCACATATTCCTCCTTATCCCCTTTGATCTTATCAATACCCCCTCTGGACTTTCTCCTTTCACTAATGTATAAAGTCTTGTCCCCTTCTTTTACTGATCATGCTAGTGTTTCCTCAGTTTAGGCCTTTGCCTGCCTTACTGCCTTCCCTGCTTCCCTTTGGGAAGTTTGGTATGTCTCCCTATCTTCGTCCCGCTGCGTTCCCTTATATTTCCTGAAGGCCAACCTTTTGACTCCGATCTTTTCTGCTACTGTTTTTGAGAACCAAGGTGGTTTCCTCCATCTTTTGCTCTTGCTTTTCTCCCTAACACAATGGAATGTTGCTTCAAAAATTACATCCTTAATGCTTGCCCACTTTGCCTGTACCCCCTCACCTGTGTTTCTTCTTGCCAGAGCTAGCTTAATTCTGTTGGCCATCTTATCAAAGTCAGCTCCTCTGATGTCCCATATTTTCGCCTTGGAATGGGATGATTTAGTTCTAGTGGCCAAATTGAACCATAGTATGTGATGGTCACTGGCCCTCAGGTGACCTTCTACTTGGAAATCTGTGATACTTTCCCTGTTAGTCAGTACTAGATCCAGGATAGCCCTGTCTCTTGTGGGTTGCTGTACCAATTGTTTGAGGCCCTCCCGCTGCAGGAATCCACTATGTGTCTAGTTCTGGCGGGTGTTTCTGCTGATATTGACCAGTCTGTATCTTGCATGTTGAAGTCTCCCATTATCAGAATCTCCCCTTTAGCTGTCATGTTTTGTATATCTTATAACAGTAATGTGTCTATGTCCTCCCTCTGTTCTGGAGGCCTGTAGACAACCCCAGTTTGTATGGGTGTCCCATTTCCTGTTTCCAGGGGGAGCCACAGTTCTTCTGGCTCCTTATCTGTATTCTGAATTCCTGTAGCTTTGATATTTTCATTGACATAAAGAGCCACTTCTCTCCCCCCCCTTTTGCACCTCAGTCTCTTTTGAACAGTACATAGCCGGGTACTAGAGTCTCCCAGGTGTTGTTACTGGTGAACCATGTGTCGCTAGTGGCTGCTATGTCCAGTTTAGCCTCTGTCATTGTTGCCTCCAAGTCTGGGATCTTGTTTCCCAGACTGAAGGTATTTGTGTACATGATTTTCCATTCTTCAGATTTTGGTGCGTTAGGTGTTGAACGAGATCCAGCATTTCCCCCTGCACTTTGTATGGGGAGCCAGACCTTTTTCCTTACTTGGCGATGCACATGAACTACAAACATGCCGGACTCCTGTTTAATCACTAGCTGAGGGGGGGATGGGTGTTCTTCCTGTTCGATGTATGGGGTGCTGCAGCCCTCTCCCAATTTGCTAGTTTAAATTTTTTGCAAAGACATCAAACTTCTGCCCCAATGCACTGACTCCATCCTTAGTCGGTTGCAGTCCATCGAATTTAAAGAACTTTCGCTCCCAAAACTGTTTCCAGTTACTTACAAATTTGTGTCCTTTTTCCTGGCACCAGCCCTTGAGCCACATGTTTAGCTCCCCTATCTCCCCTTCTCTGATCTTCCATCCGTCTGCCCCCGACTGGCAGGATCTCAAGAGAAGGAGATGCCGGACAAAATGGATGACAGTTTGTCTCCCAGCCTGGTCAGGTGTTCCTTGGTCTCCACAACTGACCAGCTGGTGAGATCGTTAGTCCCTGTGTGTACCAAGATGTCAATGTTTTCTTCTGCTTCCTGCACAATTTTAGCAAGGCAGTCAGTATCTCTCCACGCTGATGTATCTGGGAGATATCTGATCATTACTCCCGGCCAGAGGTAGGTATCAACTTCCCGAATCATGGAGTCTGCTATGATCAGAAGTGTTTTCGATTTCATTTTTGCTTTTTTTTGTTTTGGTCCCTGTTTTGGGCAAGTTTTGTAGTGCTAGCTCCTGTGCTGCAGTGTCCTGCTCTGCAGTGTCCTCTGCCCTTTGTTTTATTTTGGAGATAGAGGCAGGTACCTGTTTGTTGTTTTTATATGGTTTGTGCAGGTGCTAACTGTGAGCACCGAGTGATGGGGCACCCGATTTGCCCCTCCTAACCACCTGACAACCTCCTGGACCAACTGCCCTCTGCAGTCGAGGTGCTTCAGTTGGATGTTGGGGAAATGGTGGGGAGTTTTTGTAATATATTTCCTCCTGAATATGCTATTTGAGGCACACAGTCTCTGCCCATGCTGCCCGGAACTCAGTCCTTAGCTCTCCGATGGTCCAACATGTAGGACAGCCTCCTGAATCTTGTACAACTGCCCTTTTGAAAAGTGTCCCGCAGTACCTGCAGTTAATAATATCCATTCCAGTTAAGTTGCTGAGTTTATAACCTGGTCTGAGTAATTAGAAGGAAAATGAAAGCAAAAGTTATATATATATATATATTTTGTTTGTTTGTTTTTGTATAACTTTTTATAACAAATTAAATTAATTGTGCCCGTATAAATGAGGTCACTGTGTGGACACCCCTCTTATTCTTCCTTTCCTGCTTTGCTACAGGAAATGTCTTGACTGTGCTACTCTATAAAAGGAGTGTAGAATGGGGTGGTTGGGGATGGGTGTGGGTGGTTGGGCCCTTCCCCTGCCAAAAAAGAAGAACCACGGATGAAAGAAACAACGAGGTAAGAGCAGAAACAATCAACCAACAACAAATGCAGTCGCTATCCCTCAGTCTGTATTTTGTATGTTCTCCTGTAATTTGCCCTGAAAGCTTAGCCTAATGGTAGATAAAACTGTAAAACCTGTAAGCACCTCCTGTAACAATTTCACAGAAGATATAACCTGCAAAAAACACTTTGCTATAGAGGAAAAATAAAGCAGTAAAAAAGTAACAAAACCTGTAAGCACAACCTGCAGAAGATTTTAATAGAAGATATACCTTGCAAAAAAATGTGAATTAGAGAAGATTACAGCAGTAATCTGTAAGCACAAAACAGTAACAAACCTGTAGGCACACCCTGTAATAATGCAAAAGAAAGTATACCCTGCGATGGCAATTTGAATCGGAGAACAATAAAGCAGTAAAATGTAAGCAAAAAGCAGTAACAAAACCTGTGAGCACAAAAATAGTAACACACAGTAAATCTGCCTAGCCAAAAGAAGCCTTAATCTTTTTCCTTGTGCCGATAATGTTGTTCCTTGCTCTATCCTTAAAAGCAAACCTAGAAGAAAAGAACTCAGGTGAAGATAGGTGCCTTTGCTAGCAAACCTAGTCTTCCACCTGCTCGAGCGAGAGTAAACTGCAGCTAAAACTGCAGCTAGAGTAAACTGCGGGTTAGCTAGAAGAGTAGGGAGCAATCTGATCAAGATAGATAGGATATTTTATCCAAGAGGGTGAGTAGTTAATTTGATTTAAATTCCTTAGGTGTTAGCGACTGGAAATTAGAGGGTATACTCACACTTGTGAACACTTCTGGGGGTCTAGGAGACCTGGAAAGGGAATTTGCTAGCCATGGAAGAAGAAGTCTCCATCAAGGATGGGAAAGGGCTTGGCAAGGTTGGAGAATGGTCAAAAGTATGGCAGCTTAGATTCAGTGCAAAGAAGTGCAAAGTAATGCACCTGGAAAACAAAAACCCAAAGGAAGAATACACAGTGGGGGGGTGGGGGGTACTAACAACATCAGGAATGGAAAGGGATCTGGGAGTCATATCAGATGACCTAAAGATAGGCAGGTAGGAGAAACTAAAGCAGCTTAATATGTATACCCTTGAGGAAAGGAGGGAGAGGTGGGACATGATATAAACTTTTAAGTATCTAAAGGGAATTAACAAAGTACAAGATGGTAGTATCTTTCAGAAAAAGCGATGTGCAAGAACAAGGGGGCACAATTTGAAGATGGGGGGACAGCTCAGAGGTAATGTTAGAAAGTATTTTTTCACAGAGAGGGTTGTGGATGCATGGAACAGCCTTCCTGAGGAGGTTGTGGAGTCAGGAACAGTGGGAGAATTCAAGAATGCATGGGACAGACATAAGGCAATTCTAGTGGGGGTGTAGGAGGAAGTAAGTTGTTGATTAACTAGAATCTGCAACTTATCCATCAGGTAGGGAAATGGGCAGACTGGGTGGGCCAAGCGATCCTTATCTGCCATCAAATTCTGTGTTTCTATGTAGGCAAGCAATGTGAGAAGCCAGTAAGGAGGGCTTGGGGGATACTGGGATGCATAGGGAGAGTCATCACCAATAGAAAACAGGAAGTTGTTATTCCTCTGTACAGACAGTTGGTGAGACCCTATCTGGAGTCTGCATGCAGTTCTGGAGACCTCATTTCTGCAAGGACATAGACAGGATGGAGGCAGTCCAGAGGAGGGCAACTAAAATGGTGCAGGGTTTGCACCAGAAGCCATATGAAGAGAGACTAAAGGAGTTTAATATTTATACCTTCGAGGAAAGGAAGGAGAGGGGAGCATGATAGAAACTTTCAAGTACCACAAGGAATCAACAAAGTTCAACATAGTAGTATCTTTCAGAAAAAGAGATGTGCAAGAACAAGGGGGCACAATTTGAAGATGGAGGGACAGCTCAGGGGCAACGTGAGGAAGTATTTTTTCACAGAGAGGGTGGTGGATGCATGGAATGGCCTTCTTGAGGAGGTAGTGGGGGAATTCAAAAATGCATGGGACAGACATAAAGCTATTCTATTGCGGGGTAGGAAGAAGTAGGCTGTTGGTTAACTAGGATCTGCAGCTTACGAACATACGAATGTGCCAGCAGAAACAGACCACCCGGTCTATCTAAGTCTGCTCGAGTGTGCAGCTAGCACCCCTAGTTTGCAGCTGCCCCCCATTTGTCATCCAACTGCCACCCCCCACCCTCAGTCTCCCCTGTTCCCTGTCCCATGCCCTTTTGAAACTGTTCACTTGTACACGTAGATTGAGTAACTCTCCTTGCAACTCTTTCAGTGCTTCTTGCGGTCCTTTTTTACAGACTTCTTCACCACTTTTCTTATCCAATAGGTAGAGAAATGGGCAGACTGAGTGGGCCAAGCAGTCCTTATCTGCCACCAAAGTCTATGTTTCTGTGTTATAGACAGTAAATCAGCCATTTTAGTCTCAGGGGAAGTGACAGAGAAGCAGTTTAGTGAAGGGGTTAATTCTGTCCTGTTAACTCATCTAGTTGGCAGTAAGCCACTTAGCCTTTATGTCCTGCAGTACCTGTACGTTGCAGCTTAATTGTTCATTAGTGCCCTACAATCATCTGTGGGAGTCTTGCATGTTTTGCTCACAAACCATAATAGCTACTGACGAAGTATGAGCGATAAAGTTACCAAAATAACAATGGCAGGAAAGCCAGTGTAATCACAGATACATAGATACACGGACACTGTCGGCAGATAAGGGCCTATGGCCCACCCAGTCTGCCCATTTGAGCTTGTAAGTTACCTTTATGTTTTTCTAGAAGTCTGTTGCCCCCTTACCCCTGACCTCCAGAATTCCCTTATGTCTGTCCCATTCATTCTTAAATCCCGTGATTGTTTCAGCCCCCACCACTTCCTCTGGCAGGGTGTTCCACTTGTCCACTACCTGTTCTGTGAAGAAATTCTTGCTCATGTTTCCTCTGAATCGCCCTCCCTCCAACTTCATCCCATGCCCTATAGTCCTGGAACATCTTTTTCACTGCAAAATAGTGTGTTCCTGCACCCTGTTCCTCCCTGTAAGGTGCTGGTATATCTCTATCATATCCCCTCTCTCCCTTCTCTCCTCCCCTCCCCTCCAGGAAGTACATATTCAAGTCCTTCAACCTGTCCTCATAGGACTTGTGATGCAATTCCTGTACCATCTTTGTTGCCCTCCTCTGAACCGTCTCTACCCTGTCTATGTCCTTGAGTAGGTAAGGTCTCCAGAACTGTTCACTGTACTCCAAGTAGGGCCTCACTAATGTCTTGTATAGTGGAATTATGACTTCCCTTTTCCTACTGGTGATGCCCCTGCGTAGGCATCCCAGCATCCTATTTGCTTTACCTGCTGCCTTGTTGCACTGTTTCCCTACCTTGAGGTCATCCAAGATGATAACCTCAAGGTCTCTTTCCTGTTGTCTGCATGCTATATCCTCACCCCCCAACTGACATGTTGTTCCAGGATTTTTGTGCCCCATATGTATCATCTTGCACTTCTTTGCATTGCATTTCAACTGCCAAACCCTTGACCATTCTTCAAGCTTCTGCAGGTCCCTCCTTATTCTGTCTACATCCTCTGGGGTGCCCACTCTGTTATAGAGCTTTGTGTCATCAGCAAACAGGGAAATTCTGCCTTCTAGGTCCTGCGCAATGTCACTGATGAAGACGTTGAATAGGACCAGTCCCAGCACTGGTCCCTGTGGCACCCCACTGGTCACTTTTCCCTCTGTGGAGTGACAGCCATTTACCACCACCCTTTGTGTCCTGCTGACTAGCCAATTACCTACCCACTGCACTACTGTCCTGCCCTCCTGCCCACTCCCATGTTCTCCAGTTTGTTTAATAGCCTTCTATGTGGCACAGTATCAGAGGCCTTGCTGAAGTCCAGATAGGCCACGTCCACTGCCCTCCCCTGATCCACCTCACTAGTCACCCAGTCAAAAAATTCAATGAGGCTGGTCTGACATGACCTCCCCCAGATGAAACCATGCTGCCTTTGGTCCTGTAGTCCTTTGGCAACCAGATGTTCCACCAATTTCTCCTTCAGTAGTGCTTCCATGATCTTCCTTACTACCGAGGTCAGGCTGACTTGTCTGTAGTTCCTCGCTTCCTCTTTGTTCCCGCTTGTGTATAAGGGGACTACATCTGCTGTCCTCCAGTCTTTGGGTACCTCCCCTGTTTCCAGTGATTGGCTAAACAGGATTGCCAGAGGTTCAGCCACCACCTCTCTTAGTTCCTACAGGACCCTGGGGTGCACCCCATCTGGCCCCATTTCTTTATCATCTCTTATTCCTTGCAGTTCCTTCAGGACCCTTTCCCATGTAAAGGGACTTGTGTCCATTTCTGCGCTGTTCCCACCCCTTGTACTCCTTTCAGGTCCATTACCCTCCTCTTCCTCAGTAAAGACTGAGCAGATATACCTGTTCATTATATCAGCTTTACTGTTGTCATCCTCCACGCTGCCCCCCGTCCTCCCCTTTCAGTCTCACTATTCCTCCCTTTGCCTTTCTTTTTTCACTTGTGTACCTATAAAAGATTTTGTCCCCTCTACCCACTAATTTTGTGATGCGTTCTTCTGTCTGAGCTTTGGCTGACCTCCCTGACTTGACTGACCTCCCTGCCTCCCTTTGCATCTCCTGGTACTTCTCCCTGTCCCCTTCTGTCTGCGTCTTTTTGTATTGCCTGAATGCAATCTTTTTGGCTTTCAGTTTCTCTGCTACCTCCTTGGAAAACCATAATGGCCTCCTCTTCCTTTTCCCCTTGCTAACTTGCTTAATGCATAATTCTGTTGCTCTTGTAGTCCCTGTTTTAACTATCGCCCACTGTTCCTCAACCCCTAATTCCGGCCCCGTTCCCATTAATGCCTCTTTCAAGCATCTCCCCATTTTCCCAAAGTCTGCCCCCCTAAAATCCAGGATACGTATTTTTGTTTGGTTTGATTCTGCTCCTTCTGTGATTTCAAATCACAGTGACCGGTGGTCACTGTTCCCCAGGTGCTCCCCCACTGTTACCCCCATCACACTGTCCCTGTTTTTGAGCACAAGGTCCAGTATTGCCTTCTGCCGAGTTGGTTCCATGACCAGTTGCTTGAGGAAATCACCTTGAAGGGAGTCCAGGATAAATCTGCTCCTAGTTGATGCTGCTGCTGCTGCTGGGTGGCTCCAGTCCATGTCTGTAATATTGAAGTCTCCAACCAGCAACGCCTCACCCTTGTCTGCCATCCTTTGAATGACTAGCATCAGCTCCCTGTTTCTTCCTCCTGGGCTGGTGGTCTGTAGACCACCCCTGTGCGGATGGCTGACCTCATTTTTCTTTCCAGCTTGACCCACAGTATCTCTCCCCCATTTTGTTCCTCCTGGATCTCTGTGGCCTTTATGCCATCTTTCACATAAAGTGCCACTCCTCCCCCCTTTCTTGCCTGCCCTGTCTCTTCTGAATATGTTGTAGCCAGGTATGGCCATCTCCCAGTCATAGTTATCATTACACCAGGTCTCTGTGATGGCCACAATGTCCAGGTCTGACTGCACCATGATATAAGGTTACCACCTACTCGGTTTTTGACCGAATGATTCGGTTTTCTAGGTCCAGATTCGGTCCTCCTGTTTTCACCATTGCAAATTCGGTTTTTATGGTGGGTCAAGCAGCACCTGTTAGATTCCCCACTAACTGTTTCATTTTCTTCTCATCTGACTGTAAGCAAGTGTCTGACATTTCAGTGTGATTGCTTGCTTGCACTGCATGCTAATCAGGAAGTGCCTTCAAGTGCAGGGCACTTAAAGAGCCAAATGTGTCCCTGGCTGCTCAGTTGTCCCCTCTAACTTAACACCAGCAAATTGGAAGATTATTCATGGGAAGGGTAAACAATACCACCTTAATTAACACCTTAATTTTTCTGAAACCAGACAGGCACCACATTAGGGTAGCTTCCTGTCCAGTATGGACTATACAATGTGTTTCAGAAACTTTACCTGCTAATGTAGTTTTATTAAGAGGTAGTACCTTTTCAGTCATTTTTGAATGCTCAAATGCTTGTAAAATAGATTCTGTTAAATCCTTCACCATTTTACTTGCATGGTCAGATTACAAACAAATTCTGATGTCATGCAGACATTTGTTTGAATACCAGTCAGTCTGAAAGGTGTAAAGTAGGGCTATTAAGACCATTAGCAGCAAATCAAACTAATCCTTTCCAGGCTGCATTGTGAGTATGGTCTTTGACTGCTGTGATAAAGAATACTTTATACCTTTAATAAATGTTCACCATTTTTTCTTTAAGGGTCTCTGTCCTATATTTTAATATTTATTACCCCTTTTGTTGTTAAATAAATAAGTTAATATTTTATTTTATTTCTAGCAATACTATGCCTCTCCCTCCTCAGTAGTTATTGTTGCCAATTCTCATACTACTTGGATATTCCAGGAAGACCAATCCAGGCCTTTCAGATGAACAGCACAGAATAATGTGGCTAATGTCATGCTAAACTACAGAAATGAGAAAAGGAAGAGAGAGAGCTGTAGCTGATGAAATGACAGGAACACAATCTAGATTTGATGGCACTGCAAATTTAGGCAATTTATCAACATTTGTATTATACAATGGCAAATGTTGTTTCTTTAATGTTTTTTTAACTATTTTCTAACTACCTGGGGTCCCTACACTTCAAAGCGATGTCATTCTGTAAACAATTTACCGCAGTGTTTTGGCTAAGCGGCGACAGGACAAATTGCTGCAGTTTTTATTGAAGTGAAAGCGACCGGATTAGCACGATATAAGGTTGGCTGGCACTTCTTCCAGTGGGTACACTGGAGGATTTATCACGGTGGTAATCGTGCCAGCCAACCAATCAGGATGCAGGATTTGGGACATTGGATTTACCACATTGTATAATTGTAATTACATCTCGTCCACCATTACTGGTGTAGTTTATTTATTAAAAGATTTTTACCAGAAAAGGCCACCTGATCCAAACTAGCCAGTTGTCAGAGGTGTCCTTGTAGTCACTTGATCTGTCAGCTAAGCTGTGTACACAGGATGAAAAGTCCCTCTCTAACCCCACCAAATGTTAACATACACTGAAATTTTACATTTTTAAATCAAATAAACCAAAAATAATCATGATGTAATTTAAAGAAGTTGTACACAATGTTATATTAGCAGCAATTCTGAATAAATCAAGTGACTCAGAGTCCAAGCGATGCCCTCATTAGTCTTAAAAGGGGCGGGGTTAGGGGTGGAGTTTGGGGGTGTGGTTTAGTATTCGGTTTTCATCTCATCCAAAAGTGGCAACCCTACCATGATAGCCTCCAGATCCTCCATCTTGTTGCTAAGGCTCCTGGCATTGGCACACATGGCTTTCCATGATTTGAACTCCCTGAACTGTTCAGCTGTTTTACTCCAGCTCCCTCCCTGGTTGTCCTTTATCCCTGGTTCTCCCTGCTGTCTGCCCTTCTGTTGAATTTGGTCCCCTTGCTGCCTATCTACCTCTTGGGTGCTTATCTCCATGTTCTGCATACTGCTTTGTAGAAATATCCACTCCTCCTGTTCACTGGTTCCACTGCTATCTGTGGGGGGTGGGCAATTAGGTAACCTCCTTGCTGACCTACCACCCCCCTTGGCTAGTTTAAATGCTTGTCCATGTAGTATTTAAACTTATCATTGAGTGCTTGGATATCCGTCCAGGATGGATGCAGGCTTTCAGGCTTGAATAAGCCTCCATCCCTCCAGGTGGGTCCGCAGTCACCAATGAATCCAAACCCTTCCTCACAGCACCAGTTCTTCAACCATGACTCTGAGTTAAGGTCCCTGGTGTGTGCGCCCTTATGCTCTCCCATGCTCTCTCACAGGTAGTACTTGAGAAGGTTACAGAAGTAGCTACTTGCTTGAGACCCCTCCCCAATTTCCTAAACTCTTCCTGAACTTCCTTAGGCTCCTTGTTTGCCAGGTCATTAGTACCTACGTGCATAATGACATCCAGCTCACCCTCTCATCTTGCCTTCCCGGCGATCCCCAGGATCTTCCTCCCATCGCTCCATGCTGTGGCACCTAGTCGGCACCTCAGCTCCTTGTCCTCCCCTTTCTGTGTTCCTAGCTGGATCCCTCTTATGATAGAGTCCTGCACCAGGATTCACTTCCTCCTCCTCCTCTGGGGTCCACTGCTCTCCCCACTGAGGTCACCTCCTTGGTTGACCTCCACATCCTTCCATTCCACTTCTCTGGGTACCTCTGTTTGGTTGTCCCCATTTGCCAGTGTGGCATATGAGTTCTGGAGTGGAATAGATTTGGGATGTGCCTCTGCCTGACTGCACTAACCCTCTCTGAGCCCACCGTCATCCAAGTGCTCCTCGTTCTTGGCATCCTTTGAGGCAGCGGCATTGGACTGGGTGGTCTCTGGATAGGGATGAAGGTACTCCTGACCCAGTTTACTTCTGCTGTGAGTCTGGCTTCCTCATCCCGCAGTCCAGAGAGATGCCTGCAGATAGGGCAGCACCTCAGCATCCAGAAAGTCTGCCTGAATATGGCTGCCTCGCATCCACTGGATTGCACCACTCCCCACATTATACTGCACTTATACTGCTATTCCAGTACTTGTCTGTTACTGAAGCTCTCCTAGTTCCCTCTTTATTAATTTACTGTCCTGAAAATCCTGCCACCGATCCTCAGATACTTTTTTTTAAAGAAGGAAAACAAAACCAAAAAAAAAATTAGTCAAAACACTTGTGCCAAGGGCGGGCTTCCTCACCCTTATGCCTCTCCTACTCCACAACCCCTGCTATTCCGTGCTTAGCTCCTGTCAATCAGATTTAACAGGGCACATAATTAAGACAGTGGGGCACAGGAGGGAGGGCAGGGGGCAAAGATTTGCAGCAAGTAAAGACAGCAAAGGAGACCAGCACCACTACAAACACACCAAACTAGGTTTTAAATTTTCAGCAACCCAAAAACAATTCTAAGTAAAGACAGCAAAGAAATAATAGTACCACTAAAAGCCCACAAATCTAAGTTTAAAACAAAAACAGCAAATAAAGACAGCAAATTAAAACAGCACCACTACAAGCACACCAAACTAGGTTTCAGATTGTCAACAGACCAAAAACAATTCTAAGTAAAGACAGCAAAGAAATAACAGTACCACTAAAAGCCCACAAATCTAAGTTTAAAACAAAAACAGCAAAGAGCAGTTACTGCAAAGCACTGAAATGAATCTGGATCCTTCCCTGTCTGGCTTCTTCTGAGAAACCAAAAATCAACTTGCTACCTCAAATCATTTCAAGGTTGTTTCTATTGCCTGGGAAATACCTAAAACAAATGATTTTTTTTTCAACAAAATCCACCACAAAAATCCAATTGCTTTGTGAAATATAAGACATATTTAATTCAGACTGCACAGGCACATGTGCAAATGCATATACACGCACAGTTTGGGTTTGATATGTCTTATATTTCATAAAAGGAAATTGTGTTTCTATGGCAGATTTTGTTGGGGAAAAAAAATCTGTTTTTCAGAATTTCTCCAAGGTACTGGAAAAAACTAAAATGATTACATTGGCTTGGCTACCCTCATTAGAAGGCTGCCCTTCCTTCCTTTCACCATTCTGTCATGCTCCACGCTTTCTGAGTACCAATCCAATTTGCTTTTCCTTTTCTCTCTGCCTCTACACCTTGCTTCTGCTACCAGTGATATTAAATCCCAGCAACTCTATTTCTCGTCCTTGCCCTTCCCTTAACCCCTGGCTTCTTGCCTTGCCCTCTGTGCCTCACCTTTAAACATAACTGCTGTTGGTTAGCCCTCTTTTCATCTGATATCATTATTTATTTATTTCAGTTTGGAATTAACACCTTTGAACCAAAGGCTCGTTTACAAAGGCTCCAAGTCACACATAGAACAGAACAGAATAAACAGCAACAGCAGTATATACACAGAAATACACTGGCGTACAAACGATAACATGATTTCAAAGTTACATATCATACATACAAAAGAAATATTGTGCTTTACTGTCTATCGTTTAACACTTTGGTTACAGATTGTCTAGAAATTCACAATGAAATTTCACCATCAGTCCTACATATATAGACATTCAGCTCAAGTCTGCACAGGTTAACAGAGGGATTTCAGGGAACTAGTGCTTTGGTATGGTAAGGCCACCAGAAGGAAAGGTCTTATTTTTAAGCTGTGCTTGAGTGGCAGCCTGAGAGGGCTTTGTCATTGGGGGTGGAGGGGCAGTGAAGAGAGTTCGAGGATGGGGAGAAATAGGAAGAGGGTAGTAGAGGGGGGTAGGCAGTGAAGGGGGAGGAAGTAGTATAGGTTGGGAGTGGATAGGGTAAGGGCAATAATATGTAAGGGTGGAGGAGGAGGAGGAGAGATAAGGATGCGATCGGGGAGGGGCAGGAGGGGATAAGTAAAAAGTAGTTGTTACAATGGGGGTGGGAGGGGATGTTTAGAGACAGTCCAAATGCTTGAATTAGAGCATTCAGGGCACTCTTTGATGGTTAGTAAAGGGGTTGGATTGTGTTGGGGCACTCACATACACAGGTGAGAGCTAGGAGTGCTCTGAGACCAGCTTTGAAATTGCTGACCTAGATATATTCAGAAAGGTCTGGGGGAGTTTGTTTACCCACTTGGGCCCTCTATAGAAGAGAGATCTCTGGGCTATTGATGTATGCTTAAAGGGTACCACCAGCCTCCCCTTCGATGCACTTCGAGTAGTGACAGTTGGCTGATTTAGTTTGAATAGAAGAGATGTGGATTCTAGCTAACAATTATGTATTGTAGTGCTCTCTCTTGAATGTCATGTATTTGTTGCACTGCTGTGTAACCTACCTGCTTGTTATTTATAAACCTGTGGTTGTATCTGTCTGTATCATAATCCTGTGGATCACTGAATGCTGTATGTCAATTTTTTTCCATTGTAATTGTCATTGCTATGTTAAAGCACTGTACTGTATACATACTGCACTTCCAGGTCACCCCTGAAAAAGGGACTGCAATTGTCTCGGTAGACTTACCTGGTTACCAAAACTCAAATAAATAAATAATAAATAAATTAGAAGGGTCATTTTGTCCTAAACAACTTTGCTGCCTGTACTTTGTGTAGCTATTCTGTTTTTGTTCCAAACGTTTCCATTTGTTTTAGGTATGGTGCACTGGGCCGAATTTCAGATGTACAACTGCACATTAAAATAAAACATTAAATACATTTTTTACACATGATATGTTTATTTTGATTAGCCAATATACTTAAAGCAGGCAACAGCAGTTATACACTAAATGCAGTCTGAACAGGGTATAGTTTGTCTAGGTACAAAGAGCCAAATCCAGATACAACTTATTTAATGCACCTTTTGAAACATGTAAATGTAAATCTTAAGATTTATGGTGCAGAAATGCAGGGAGTGTATGCCATTTCCAGACCTAGAGGTTACTAGAAAAAACAAAAGTGGGGTCGATACCAATCCATATTGGAGTCCCACCAATAGAAACTCCCTGCTTCTCTGATGGTCAGTAGCATACTGAAGGGTCAGTTTTTGTATGCGTAGTGTAACAGTAGGTGAGAGGACTTTTAAAAGCAACAGTAAGAAGATTTGTCTCATAGATTCTTTAAGAAGAAATATGGGGAAATTTTAGAGGAATCCAGACAATTTGGTGAATCTAAAAATAAACAGAACTTACTGTATAATGTGAATCATAGAAGCTTGATGGCAGAAAAGGACCACACAGGCCCATCTAGTCTGCCCCATTTGACTCCCTACACTTCCCCCTCCCTGCCAGCCTCCGCCCTGCCCTGGATATTCAGCCCCATGTGCCTGTCCCATACCCTTTTGAATTCTTCCACTGAATTAGCCCCCACCACTCTGTCTGGCAGTCTGTTCCAGGGCTCCATTACCCTCTCTATGAAGAAATGCCCTCTCTCATTGCCCCTGAATCTTTTTTCCTGCAGTCTGAGGCTATGCCCTCTAGTTCTGGCCCCCTCCTTCTGCTTAAGTAAACCCCCTTCTCCTACTTTGTTGAACCCCTTTACATATTTAAAAATTTCAACCATGTCTCCCATTCCCTCCTTGTATCCAATGTGTACAGATCCAGCTCCTTACGCCTCTGCTTGTGTGTCTTCCCCTGCATACCCTGAAGAAAGGAGGTGAAGCCTCCTCCGGGTTAACTGTCACCCTTACTGTGAGTCCTACTGCTTATGCAGTTCAAAGGGTCAATAATAATTAGAAGTCTAACTATATATTCATGAGCTGAACTCGGCTCATGGTTGGCTACTTGGGCAGTCATTAATCTCTCAGACATGAGCGATTCATCTGCCAACTACATGTTGCATAGAACACAACGTGTAAAACATCCAATATCCTGACACTGCACTGCCAATGAGGTCCTCCTGGGATATTAAAGTGACTGAAACTCCTTTTCATTTTTAAGTGTGAATGCACAGCTGGGTGAAATGTAATTGTGTTTAGTCCTGGGGCATTTTCTCTTTTGGATATGTATGTGACAAAGGCCCTGTCCACACTGGGGTCTTAAAACATTACAGACATCCAGTAATGTTTTAAAATTGGGGAACATGGTTCGCATCCACACTAGTAACATTACCAAACCATGTTTCAAAACCGTGTTTAGACCCTGATACAACCAGGATTTTAGCACGGTTTTGAAAATGGTTTAAGTGAGAAGTGTTTTCACTTAGCAGTGTGTACAGGTGTCCGATCCATGTTCCTTGCCTGTGATCCTCCTGACACCCATGATGCTATGCTGGCAATCCAGTTGACAGCGTGTTTAAACACTCTTTCATTTCGGGAGGTGTGGATGGGCACATAATCATGTTAAGACACGGTTCCCACCAGTGTGGCTGCAGCACCACGGTATGCTCCGTAATGCTTTGAAATACATTATCAAATTGTACCTGCAAGTGTGGACTGGGCCAAAATGGCACCTAATCTATAATGGACTCTCGTTGTCGTCTTCTTCTTTATGGCTTGGTCTGTTCTTTTTCCCATAACTGAATTTGGAGTTCCATTTACACATACGCCAATCTGGAATGGTGCAGTTACTACTTGGAGGTTTGCTGGCAGTCAAGGAATTGACTTAAATCAACATCATTATATGCAACTGAGTCCTGCTTAATTTTGATGGTTCTAGTTAACGGTTTTCATAATTTAATCAGACTCTCCAGGTTACGCTGCTATAATTAAGTTACTGTTATTTCCAGGTTGATGCAGAAGCTTTGTTTTTTCTCTCGCAGTCTGGTACTCCTTGCAATATCTTTACATAAGAACATTCTTTTCAGTCAGTTGGGATGTCTGACAATTACCTAATTGATCTTAAAGTAACATACTGCTCTTTTCTCATTCTTGGCAAACATGGCAATCCAAAAATGACATATAGCTGATAGTTTATCCAAATGGTACCCCTCACTGATGGAACATAATCTGAAGTGTGGCTGTATAATCCTGTCTTGATATGTTGTTTAACATGTTATGTAGTTCTGAGTGATCTCAGATGCAGAAAATGGTATTTTACCTGCTATAACTGCAGTAAAGTATAATTAAAAAAAACAAAGGTCAGCCCAGTGGAACAGAGGGTTGAGGCATTGCACCTCACCTCCTGCCACACTGGTGACCCATGTTCGGTGGTAAGCATAGGTTCCCTGGGGTCAGCCAGGGAGCAGAGAGAGGATTGAGCATCCAGAGGACAGCTCTCCTCTCCCAGGGAGGGTGGCATGGTAGTCCCGCTGAAAGACTGCTGCCAGGTAGAGGCCTGAGAGTAAAGCGTGTGGGGATTCGAAGGGAGAGTGCTGCGTGACTCCGCAGCATGCAAATGCATCCACGTGTGCACACTGACGTGTTAAGCCCTAGCAATGTGGGGAAGGAGGAGGGAGAAAAATGGTGAAAAAACACGCTACGTGACAGGATGACGATCAACCCCCCTCACCACAGGCACCACACCTGTGACTGGGTACAGCCACAGTTCTGTGGCAGAGGACGATGGTACAGGTAAGCCCTGGAGGAGCCAGGTGATGGGGCTGGGGTGGGTCAGTCAGATGGGGGCCACCAGGAAGAACCGGGAAATAAAGTGCATATTGAAAAAAAAACTGCATGATTTGAGAGCAGGATCATACTGCCTGCTTTCTGTAAAGATACCTTTTGAAGAATGTTTTAAAGTAGCAGTGCAATGAATTATTTTTGAAAAGCCAGTTTCAGATATACATAAATATATATATATATATTTATTTATACAGTGGGGGTGAGACATATTCCTGTGAGATAAAACAAGTTATTTTCACTGCAGTGAAATAAATCCTGATGACATCAGCACAGTTAAAATAAATGCCGTTTATTACACCCCTGAAACCCATGCTAAACCCATGCAAAGTTGTGCAAAGCCGTGCAAATTATACATTTTGCAACAATGAGGCCACCATTGTATAAATAGGATACATGATGTGCACTCATGTGATATGGGAAATATGTTCAGTCCTGTACAGTGGCCTCTGAAACCTCATTCCTGGCTTTGCCATTCGTGAGTTTTCAGAGGTCTCTCTAGAGAAGTGAAAATATTTTCCATATCACACTTTTGCCCATCATGTATCCCCTATTTATTTATATTTATATATATATATATATAGCCTAATCCTTGAGGCTCTGAGCATCTCACATAAATAAAAACAGCACAAATGAAACCGCAATAAAACAGCATGCACAAAATATGTGCATAATCAACAAATATCACCAGACCCATTAACAGGCATTAAACAAATGGGTGTTTAACCATTTTGTGAATGTGTCAACCGAGGGCACTTCTCCAATCTCTAGGGGATGTGCATTCCAAAGTTTCAGTGCAGCAATCCCGAACTCATGATCCCAAAAAGATTTAAGGCAAGATCTCTGGATAGAGAGGAAAGCTGCCTCAGAAACTGGAGAGATTGGTTGGGAGAGTATGAGACCAGGAGAACTTTCAGGTAGCCTGGGCTCAATCCATGCAGGACCTCAAACACACCCTGAGGCTGCTTTGCCACCAAATTGGCAGCCAATGCTGCTTGTGGAGTACTAGAGTCATGTGCTCAGAATGGGAAGCCCCAGCAATCTTCCGGGCTTCTGTATTCTGCTCAAGCTGTGGGTGACACGCCACCCTCACGGAGAGCCCTTGGTAACAAGAACTGCAGTAGTCCATCTAGACGTGGTGAAAGCATGCACCAGGGTAGACATATCAACAGGAGCTAGAAAGGGTTTGATCTGGGTGTAAGTTTTGTAGATGGGAAAAGCTACTGCAGGCAGCCGCTAACATCTAACATTCTTGCATCAGCTTAGAGTCCACAATGACCCCTGGATTCATCACTTTATCCATAGCTCCTAGCGGGATGCAATTTAAAGATGGTAAAGTGACATCAGCACCATTTATTGTTGAGCCACACTAGCCAGGTTCCACCAGCAGCACTTCCGTTTTTGGAGAATTAAGACTAAACCAGCTGGCGACAATCCAGTTTTGGATCTCCCTAAGGCACTCCATCAACCCTGTGATTGCAGCACCCCCATCTGGAGCACAAGACAGGTTCAACTGGGTTTCTTCAGCATAGCTATGAAAACCTAGCCCATACCATCCAGTAGTCTCCCCCAGTGGCAGCATATACATGGTGGACAACATGGGGGCCAGGATCAAGCCTTGAGTGACTCCACAGCAGAGCACAATGCTATTCGAGATGTAAGACCCAAACACCACCTGCTGCACCATATTCATTTTATTTGTTTATTTATTTCCTCACTGGGTAGGCGTTCTGAGATCCAATGGATCGTTATCAGGCTCGACCCAGCCATACAGATAGCACACACAAAAGGATAGTCCTACATTGTAGTTACAGTCTGTAAAGCACAGTGGGGACTGGCAACCTAGGCAGTTACCAGTCCCCACTGTGCTTTACAGACTGTAACTACAGTGACTGTTTTGGACCTGGTACTGCCGCTCCCAGGTGCAGTTGCTCCATTTACTGACTCTGTATTTTATAATCACACAGTACAGTTTCCATCCATAATAAATTTGGTAACATAGGGCAGGTACAATAGGGTACAGATTTGAGTACTGAAGTGTCAGGGTAATTACTAGGTCTGGTTCCCTGACCCCGACCTCCAAGGGTTGTTCCGTGTCGTGTGACTAATCCCTCGGAACTGGTGGGAACAACCACCCTATTCAGAAATTTAGTTTGCCTAGGGTGAGGTCTAAGTGGATGTGCTTGATAGTGCACATGGCTGTGTGTCCAATTAGGTTTACGTTATTTATTTTATTTATTTATTTATTTATGAGTTTTGCCAGGAAAGCATACTGAGCAACATGCTATATTCCAGATGTGACCTGGACCTGGACCTTATAACCACCCTGTTTGAATCATGGTCTAATCTGATTAAAATGACCTTACCCTAAACCTTGTAGTTATTTGTTTTTAATGTTTTTGTACAACTTATGCCAATGTTCATAATTAAATTTTATTCCTGCATTGTAAGTCAACAATTTTATAAGTTCAGACATTTAATTGAAAAGAAATACCAGGAAATGTCATATTGTCTTAATTTTTTTACTTAAAACTTGTATACAGAATGAACATAATTTTGATCAGCAGTGAAAACAAAAAAAATTATCATGACGAAAGACCTCTTTAACTTAGACGAATAAAAAATAAAATTGATACGCCAGTCACTTGCCTTCGCTTTTTGGCCAAAAGTGAATAGTGTGTTGTTGACACAGCTATCACATATATACTGCAGAACGTTTCTATATATGCAAAACATACTGTTTTACAGTTTTTATACATTTTGCTGAAGTAGCTTTCCATTCGGGTCTGTGTTAAGTCCTCCGCATACCGGATGCACATCCAGCCGGGATTTCAGTTGCGATTGCAAAAATAAATTACAGTACTCCCAGTGCTCAGTTTGTAGTCGCTCACAGATGGAGCATTTTAGAATAGCATAAGGGACCCACGCAGTATGTAGCTACAAGCTGAGTATGAAAAAATCGTACTTCGAGGCCACGCTTGTGGCACGTACGCAACCACGGCCTGGATGTGCTTCCAGGTTACAGAGGACTGAATGTGGACCTGAATGGAAAGCTACATCTG
Organism: Neoceratodus forsteri; assembly: GCA_016271365.2. Taxonomy (NCBI): domain Eukaryota; kingdom Metazoa; phylum Chordata; order Ceratodontiformes; family Ceratodontidae; genus Neoceratodus; species Neoceratodus forsteri. The sequence goes on from JADMNL010000033.1 coordinate 56,879,756, forward strand.
CAAAATCTATAAAAATGGTAAAAAAAACATTATGGTTTGCATATATAAGGACGTTCTGCAGTATATATGTGATAGCTGTGTGCCATCAGGCACACTATTCACTTTAGGCCAAAAATGAAGAGGCAATGCTGACAGTGCCCCTTTAACAAGCCAAGCATTAACTTTGTCCCTGCTCCAATATGTCAGAGATAAAGGCAACCTTACCACACCACAAGTACCCAGATGTTCAAGCTGAGGTCCTAAGAGAGGTCTCTACTCTGGCAGTCCTGTATCTCCTACCTTGATTGTGTTGGAGGACATACTTTTATATCTCATGAGGTGGCTGCAAGGCATGCAGGAGTTTCAATGTACTCCCAACTTAGTAGGGGATGTTTTATGTAGGCAAAGAACCTCAGTGCACATGCACTGAGGCAGTGGTTACCCCAAAGGGCATTGGCCGGGGAGCCAAGTTGCAAAGAAATACAAAATGACACATACCCCCATAATGCAAAGCATCATGGGCTGTATATGCAAATCACCGCCTTGTCTTTATGACACCCCAGTGAAATGGGTTATGTTGTGGTGAACCCAATAAAAACAAAATACAGGTTTTTGGGTTCAGCACAACATAACCGAGATAGACCATCTTAGGGTAGCTGGTTCATTTCACTGGGGTATCATATAGACGAGGCAAACTGATGAGTCCTGGTAGGACGAAACATGTGTCTGTGTCTTTCTGTTGGCACCCTTTACAATCTGTGTGAGAGGCCTTTTGGCACCATGCATTTCTGCTTAAAGTTGAACCAGCATACTATTCTGTGGTGGTTTGCATTATGGGGGTATGTGTGATTTTGATGTTTTATGTAGTCCCATCTATGCTTTAGGTTGTAAGGGAAAAACTGACTTCACAAAGAAACATGACGAAAAGATGGTCTTAATGGAGAGGGTATAATACCATCTGCAGACTTAAGATGCAACTACCGAAAGCAGAAGCCTGTTATATGTATATTAGAGGTCTTAACACTCAGCTTAGCTGAACTGGGATGCGGGTTGTGGCTAGGCTGTAGACCTTGTTCATGAACACACAGTTTAACTAGTAAAAAAACACATTTTAAAACATTTGACATCTGCAAGAATAAAGTAATTTACTTTTATAATGTTATAATGTAAGATATATCTTAATCCAAGGATCATAATGATAGACAGCTACTCTCTCTCTCTCTCTATATATATATATTTATATACAATAGGTGAGGGCAGATAAACAGTGGAATAAATTCATTTATTCTCACTGTTGTTGGATAAACGATGGTTCTAATATTTTTCCCCCACCCTGCCATCAGTCAACCACCATTTATCCCACACCCTGCTGTCAATCAACCACCATTTATCCAACACCCTGCCATCAATCACCCCCCCCCCCCTGCCGGAACTACATCACAGACTCTCCTTTCACTTTCTAAATATTTCACTATAGCAGCTCCCACCTTCACCCACACACCCCACTCCATATCTATCACACCCTTACAAAAGAGAAATGTCACATTTCCTTCTATAATTTTGCAGCACTACCAACAAGTTTATAATTTACTTCCCTCCTCCTGACTAATTTCACCCCCACTATCTCCACACTGTCACCATATTCAATACTCTCTGTAGACCACAGTCAGTCACCTGCAAATTAACAAACCAGTGCAAATTTCCTTAACAAAAAAACACACATTTTTATTCAGCAGTTTTTCAAAAAAGGCAACTTGATGTTACATTCTACCTGAATCATTTTTCATCCCCCCCGCCGCGGTCTCCCTCACTTCACTACTCCTGCTGTTTATGTTTCTGCCCCATCGCTGTTTCTGTCCACAGTCATGCTCTGCTGGATTTCTCCATACCTCCCATACATCCTGCTTAAGTGAGCCATTTTAGCTTCACGCTCCCAAAATAAAACAGTACCTTTTCCCTTTCCTTTTGTTTAAGAAAACCTCTCCTTCGACACCCGCAGATTATCGCTTGCTCTTTATCTGCAGCTGCTCTCTCTCTGCGTCCATTCTAATACCCTCGACCTCCCCCTCCTCGCACTGCAGCCTTTTGAACAAACCCATAAAAAGCAGCAGCAAACAAAAATAAATAAAATGTTGTGCAACTCATAGCCAGACGTGAACCTCCACAAAAAAGAGGAACACTCTCTCACCGCTTGGATTTTCTCAGGCTCACTCTTCTTGTGGTCTCTTCTTACAGCCACACACACACACACACTCCACAGGCAGCAGCTCGCTTCTTCGCTTGCACATCACTGAAGGCAGATCAACCAGATAAGACACAAACAGACTAAATAATATAACTAAACCGAAATGATAAATACTTTATTTAAATACAAACAGCATCACAGTAGCCATTCCACTTCGCGGTAACCGAGCCGGTATATTCTTCAAACTCTCCAGCCCACCCACAATGCAAAACCAACCAATGGAAATGTCACTCCTCATGTAAGCGTGTTGGCTGTACAGCAATGAACCTAACAACTGTACAAACCACCTCAATATCGAGGATGAATGCAACAAATAATCCCAGTACATTTATATAAAAGAAAACACAAACTACTTAAAAACATAAACACCCCAAAAATTTATTTTCTGTTGCATAAATCGGATTTCCAGTGGACAAGTCGTGACATACATGCTTTATCTGCACTTGAACAGTTTGACCTTGGACACCTCACTCATGGCTTACGCCACTTGCGAGGTTACCCGAGGTCAAGCTGCTCTTGTGCAGATAATTCATGTATGTCACTTGTTCCCATTGCATATATATATATATATATATATATTTATTTATTTATAGATAGATATATACACACAGCATGAGATGCTAGTAGCATGATCCACTCTATTCTTGTACTGAAAGTGCAGATTACATTGATTGGCTTAATGCCTTTTATCAGCAACTGGCAAGTTGTGTCTTAAGCATATGCTAAAAAAAAAAATAAAGAACTATCTTATTTTCTAGTTCTTTTAACATTTCTTCCAGATAGCCTAAATGGTCTAACTGTTTGCCCATTTGATCAGTTGGGAGAGACCATTCCTCCATTATCTGTCTAAATTCTTCATTGACATCCTCATTCATCTGGGGGATTAGGTCAGGTAGTCCCATTTGGGGTGATGACAAGGTGCAGGCCACACAGTACAGTTACATTTGCAATTTACATTGTCACAACTTTACATAATGAATTGTTTCAAGACAGGGGTTTAGCAGTAATACAGTAGGCAACAGTGACATGAATAGTGGCGTCTATGTGGGCGAAGTATATCAGGGAGGGGTCTAGTGTGACACCTAGGTATTTGAAATTAGACCCGTTCTCCATTGGTGTGCCATCCGGGGCTAAGATAGTTAGTGGAGATGGGTTGTTTGCCAGGTTTGTTAACCTTGTTTTTGATCACAGGAGCATAGTTTACGTTTTTTTGGTATTTACCAGCAGCCTGTTGCATCGGAACCAGTTGTACACTGCTTGATAATTTAGAGTTAGCTGGGAAAAGTGGTCTACAACTGATTTGGCACTATGAAATAAAACTAAGACATCAGTGGAGAGGATGGCTTTCCTTGGGTATGGGGTTTAGAAAAGGAGAAGAGGAGCAGACCCAGGATGGATTCCTGGGGTACTTCGGTAGTTACGCCCTTTGCTGCCAAGATTGCACCATTCACTGTGACCATCTGGTGGCGATATAGGAGGTCATTTTTGAACCAGGCTGATGCCCCCTTTGAACACCCAAGGCTCAGTAACCTGTCATGTAGCAGCTGGTGGTTAACAAGGTCGAAAGCCTTAGGTCAACGAAGACCTTGCCAGATAAGTAGGACTCACATCACCTCAGCACCATCGCTGAGGGTCCTACAGAGTGCCTTAGTCTTTCAAACAGCACCCCATGGTCCACAGTATCATATGCTGAGGAAAGATCAAGCAGCACCAGAATAAAACACCAGTACTGTAACCATGTTTATAATTTGCTGGAAAATTCAAGCCCTGATTCTAGCCATGCACAGCAGCGTAAGCACTTAAAAGTGGGATTCACTTTCCCGAGTTCAGAAAGCCATAAACAAACTGGGAGAGTGTTTACTGCTAAAGTGCACATTTCTGCTGACTCATTCCGTGAACGAGTGCACCCCTTGGATCGGCACCATTTATCAATGAGGACGCGGAGAAGCATTTGCGGCAGGACTGAAGGTCAGACTGACCACTAAGTATTTTTTGCAGAATTTATTTATTTATTTATTTATTTAAAGGTTTTACCAGGAAGGCATGCTGAGCAGATAACTGCTCGATTCCAGATGTGACCTGGGGGCAGGGGGGAAAGGAGAACATGCATGATGGATAACTGACCACGATTTACAATCAACATCATAAAACAGCTGCAGAATTAATGAGTCCTTGTACAGTTTCATGGAATCTAGAGACATATTTGCATTCTGTGACCACTACTGTTATTAAAGGGGTCAAAGATAAAACAACATATAAAAACTCACTAAGTCACAAAAAAAGATGACAGTCATCCCTTTAAAAAAATGAAACTGCACTGATCCCCTGCAGGCCAGGCATGAATTTTATTTTATTTAAGTCTTGAATTACATATTGAGCTAAGAGCTCTTTTACAAAGGTTCCACATCAGTGGAAAGGACAACAAATTAAACAGGACAGTAAAGTACAGTACAATGAAGTGTAAATAGGAGGTACAAAATTCATGATGGGCACAAAATTGTAATGGACAGTCAACATAAAACAAGAGACTCACATTACACTAATCAGTTTCAGGCACAGGAAATTGCATATAGTACATTGATATTGGCCAGCAGGCTTTGTCAAGAGAAACAGGACACAGGGTGTAAGCTGGGCTGGGAAGAGTAAGACAGGAGAGTGGGACTGGAGAATGTGAGGAAAGATGGGGCAAAGGGAGGAGGGAGGAATGGTGGAGGGGGATGCAGGGGGAGGGGTAGGAGGCAAGAGTGCTAAGTTACTATGAAGGAGGTTGAGGTCGAGTGCCAAGGTGGAGGATTTAGCCTAGGAATATAGGGGGGTGAGCAGAGCAGGTATCAGTTTGCCACATTCTTGAGAACTCCTTACCCAAAATGGACCACCAAAACAGAGGTAAAACAAGCATCTGGAAAAAGCACCTTAAAAAGGATTGTAAACACCACAGTATTTTGTCTAGACTAGCGTGTTGCATATTTTCCACTGCTTTAAATCATCTGAGACGTTTAAACTGAATAATTTTAAATAGCGTCCAGGTGACTTAGCAGCATTATTTGAGTCCCACCCGATCCACTGGTGGACTATGAATGTATGTAGAGTACAGTATATGAAGAATTAACATCTTTGGACTCTACAATTGACTACATACATCTTCTTAAGAACTAGTGGTTTTGTCTAAGTAAAAAGGATTAATATTGTTGTTTGTACAGCACTTAGCACATTACTGAGTATGCAGTTAAAGCAGCAGTGCACCAAAAAGTATGTTTCCAAAAAGGTAAATTTCAGCTACAGTTAATAAAATATAAGCATACCTGCCAAACCTTCTTTTCCAGGTACCTCCTATGCTGCACGGCATGAGTTTTTTTCCTGAATCCTATTCCAAGCCAAGTCTACAGTGATATTTTTATGCAAAAATGTGACAGACATCTTTTTTTCTTGAAGAAAAAATAAATTAAAATATTTAGTAAATACTCAGATTTTGATGTAAACAGAAATTTTTACCACCAAATAAAACTGGAAGATGTATAGACTCTATTATAATAAAAAAGGTAGGAACAAATATTTTTGCTCAGTTTCATTGCACTGCTGCTTTAAACTAATTTTTGAAACATAGAAACATAGACTTTGATGGCAGATAAGGACTGTTTGGCCCACCCAGTCTGCCCATTTCCCTATATATTGGATAAGCTGCAGATTCTAGTTAACCAACAGCCTACTTCCTCCTACCCCCCAGTATAATTGCTTTATGGCTGTCCCATGCATTCTTGAATTCCCCCACTGTTTTTGACCCCACAACCTCCTCAGGAAGGCGGTTTCATGCATCCACCACTCTCTCCATGAAAAAATATTTCCTCACATTGCCCCTGAGCAGTCCCCCCTCTAGTTTCAAATTGTTTTGGAATCATTAATAATTTCTGCTAATTAATAAAAGCCTCATGATAGTCTGGCACTAGTTTAAAACATCAAGGCAGCACTCAGAGACACGCCTGTTGATGAAGATCCAATAGAGTGAAGCGTAGGGTCATGCTGTTCCATTATAGGGCCTTTGAATGCAGCTATGATACAATTTTTTGGATAGGCTTTCTGTAAACCTGTGCATGTTTGCACAATAGAGTCATGCTGGGAAAAGCCTACAGAGTGTGGAATGAATCTTTAGAAGCTCTACAGTATTCTCTGTGTATCTCTGCCCAGTACATCCAGGGTTTTGGGCAATCCCAAAATATATGGTAATGTGTCCCCACTTGGTCATATCTTCTCACACATGGGTCAGAGCCCACCCCTCTGGTACAGTGTGTTGTAATGGTTGGGGTGTGGAAAAAGTGGGATAGGCATTTCACTGGACTCTCACCTGCCAGGTGAGGCAGTGGTCCACCAGCCCAGTTCCCAAATTTTACTCCTAATGGCTATGTGAACCTTCCTTTCCCAGGCCTCTTTTAACTGAATGAATTTATGGTGCTCCGTACCCTATAGGGCTTGATAAGCTCATGCTGTGTTGCCTGTCCTGCCTGTGAGCATAGCAGCCCAGTAAGGACATTTTCTAGTTCTGTGGGATCCCTGCCCCTTTTTGTTACTCTATCACTCATCGTAAGGTACAGTCTAACTCGCAGGAAACAAAAGCAGTACTGTCAGCTAAGGTTATCTGTTTGCTGAAGCTCAGTGAAGCTGTTGCAGTGGCAATCCTGGAGAAAGTATCTGTAGTAATTGACAGGTAGTTCCAGTGCCAGTAATCTCTGTCACTCTGTGGGGGTGAGGAAGTCTGAGTCTCTGATAATAATTAATAGAGGGCCCACATCATTCAGTGTGTGTGTGTCAGAGTCCTGCCTTTAAGGAGCATTTTTTTTTCTCTGCCACAGTCAGCCCTCGTTCAGGAGGGTGCCCCAGTCTCGTCACCCTGACATCCACTGGGACTTACCACCAGCCGTCTTCCCCCAGGGCTTGCCCTCCCCAGTGTGGCTAGTGGGGGGGGTCCCAGATCCCCGCTGAGGACCAGATCCAGTTTGGGTTGGTGAGCCCAGCTAACTGGAGAGGGGGACCTGCAGGCACCTGCTGTCATCCAGCTGCTGGCATTTATCCCATGTTTTTGCTCCCTTGGGAGATGTGCATGCAATGGCATCCAGGAGCACACCACATACTCTTGCGTGACATGCATCTATGTCTGTCCCCAGTTCACCCGATCACATGCCTTCTTCCCATCCATGAATACTGTTAAAGCCAAGTCTCCTCCCCACTGTGTTCTGGAGATAATGTTGAGAAAATGTTTGATGTTATAGAAACATAGAATTTGATGGCAGATAAGGGCCGCTTGGCCCACCCAGTCTGCCCATTTCCCTCCCTGATGGATAAGCTGCAGATAATAGTTAATCAACAGTTTACTTCCTCCTAATCCCCCCTCTAGAATTGCCTTATGTCTATCCCATGCATTCTTCAATTTTTCCACTGTTCCTGACTCCACAACCTCCTCAGGAAGGCTGTTCCATGCATCCATAACCCTCTCTGTGAAAAAATACTTTCTAACATTACCTCTGAGCCATCCCCCCCATCTTCAGATTGTGCCCCCTTGTTCTTGCACATCTCTTTTTCTGAAAGATACTACCCTCTTGTACTTTGTTAATTCCCTTGAGATACTTGAAAATTGCTATCATGTCCCCCCTCTCCCTCCTTTCCTCAAGGGTATACATATTAAGCTGCTTTAGTCTCTCCTTGTATGTCTTCTGGTGCAGACCCCGCAGTATTTTGGTTGCCCTCCTCTGAACAGCCTCCGCTCTGTCTATGCCTTTGCGGAGATGGGGTCTCCAGAATTGCACGCAGTACTCTAGATGGGGGTCTCACCAACTGTCTGTACAGAGGGATAACAACTTCCTGTTTTCTACTGTTGATCCCTCTCCCTGTGCATCCTAGTATCCCCCAGCCCTCCTTACTACCTTCTCACATTGCTTGCCCACCTTTAGATTACCCAATATAATTACTCCTAGGTCTTTTTCGATTTTTGTTGTTATTATCTCACCTCCCCATTGTGTACTCTTCCCCTGGTTTTTTGTTTCCCAGATGCATTACCTTACACTCCTTTGCATTGAATCTGAGCTGCCATATATTTGACCATTCCTCCAACCTTGTTAAGTCCCTTTTCATCCTTTCCACCCCATCTTGTGTATCAAGCCTGTTGCAGATCTTTGTGTCATCTGCAAAGAGACATACTTTTCCTTCCAGGTGCTCTCCAATGTCACTTATTTTTTGAACTTAGATTTTTATTAATTTTTCATTATTAGACCATTTACATTTGATTCTCTTTACAGGGTAAACATTACAGAATTCCATTCGTCTTGAAGTTAAAATCATTTTGACAGGACAATACATAAAAGCAAATGACATAAATTTCCATTATATTTCTTCTTGGGTATGGGAGCATCCTCTTATACATTTTTGCAGGCTGGACTGAGTAGTGGGAGTCCTCACTCAAGGTGGAGAGGATGAGCCCCATTTTCTCATTCGAACCAAGTCTATAGTTCTCTCAGTCTTCTCTTCTCTGCTCATCTAATAACTTCCCTCCCTTATCCCATCCGATTAGGTCCTCATACAAAGTAATAAAACTGTGGTGTCCTTCTTTGTCTTATTAACTGACTGCAACCCTTCCATTTCCTATTGCCTTCTCCTCCCCAGAAGATATTCTAAGGTAGGGGCGAGAAAAAAAAAAAAAAAAACCCTCCCCAACCCTCATTTTAATTTATAGAGGAAAAAATGGGCCTTGTGTGCGGTCTAAGGTATACTAGAAAAAAAAAATAATCACGGACAGTTTACCTCTGTTGTCAGAATTGATTGGTTAAGAGCAGGCATCTGTAGTTTAATGACATTTCTAGGCCTTCTACCCGGATATCTATCTAGTTTATTTATCCAGCTCATTTTGTCAGGAACTGGTCGAGCACCGGAGTGCCACTTTTGTTCTCCACATATTCTTAGAATGAGAGCCATCTTGAGTTAAATTTATCTGTTTGCAACCTTAGCATAGCTGTGAGGGCTTCCATTTTCTTAATATTAATCACATTAGACCACCATTTTGAATATGTCACTTTTTCCCTGGAAAGCCATCTTTGTGTGATAGCTTTGGTAGCAGCTGCTGTTAGTATAAAGAACAAGTATCTTTGGGCTTTAGTTTTAACTCTGGGAGCCCCAATACCACATGAGGAAAGTCTGGCTTATCTTTTAACTGCAGTATTTCTTTTATGGCTAGGGTTACCTCTTCCCAGTACTCCGCCAGCTTCTGACAACTCCAAAAAATATGATATTGAGACCCTTTCTCCGTGCACCCCCTCCAACATTTATCATTTTGGGAGGTGTCAAATTTGGAGGAGATCTCTGGAGTTATAAAGTATCTAACTGAGATTTTCCATCTAAACTCTCTCCATACTGGTGAATTGGTGGTTTTATGTACTCCTTGCCATATAAGTGACCAGTCCTTGTCTGATATTTGGCCCTCAAATTCTGCCTGCCATTTATTTTCTACAGCTTGAACCTGGAGTATCCCTGAGCCCTCCTGCAGAGTCTGCTGTAGATATGAAACAAGTTTTTTGGAGTCTCCTTTTTGGCTTCTCAGGTGCATGCATTTTAGCGGTGGGGCGGGGCCGTTTTGTATAGCACTTATCCCAACAGTGTTATTGATAGTGTCTACACTGAAGGTATCTAAAAAAATCTTTCTGGGGTAGTTCAAATTCCTCTTGGGGCTGCGAAAATGTTTTAACCCTTCCACACACACTATCTGGCACAGATACTGGAGTCCTCTGTCTGACCATCTTTTCCAGCAAGCATCGGCTTGTGTTGCTGGGAATTGTGGCAAGTACTTCAGTGGGATATACTTCCAAGTGGGGGAAAATATCTCCCACCACTGTCTAACTCTAAGCCAAATTTTCAAGGTGTTTCTAGTCCAAATGTTACTTAAATTTATAAGGTCTGCAGCTCTAATTACCCATGGCAGGTACCTCAGGGGGACCTGGGGGTGTGCTCCTTCCTCCATTCCGTACCATCCTTCTCCGTTCTTAGGCGACAGCATTTTTAGTATAGGAACTGTCTGGGCCGCTAAATAATATTTAACAAGTCCTGGCACTCCCATTCCCCTTTTCTTTCATCTCCGTTAGTATGCTCCACTTCTTGCGTGGACGTCCTCTTAAATAAATCTGGACAGCTTTTTCTTTTAGTTCTCGCCACTTCCCCTATCGATAAGAATAGGTAATGTCGAGAATAGGAACAAAAATCTAGGTAGAATGTTCATCCTGATAGCTTCCACTCTGTTCATGAAGCTAAGGGAATGCTCTGCCACCTCTGCAAGTCTTCAAATATTCTTTCTTTTAGTATCTGGTGGTTATAAGAATATAATTTGTTGATGTCTAATGGAATCGTCACTCCCAAATATTTAATTTGTCCTTAACCCACTTAAAGGGTACTATATTCTTTAGCTCTGTATCTGGCGGTCCACCCAGACTCAAACTCTCCGTTTTTCTATGTTCACCTTAAAACCTGAAATTTGGCCAAATCTACCCAACAATTGGAGCACCGCTACACAGAACTAACTGGGTCCCCAAATACAGCACTGTATCATCTGCATATAACGAGATCTTATTTTCAATATTGTTTATTAGTATCCCTTTATATCTGGGCTTTGCGAATAGCCTGTGCCAGTGGTTCCGTAGTCAGTGCAAACAGTAGGGGACAAAGGACACCCTGTCTTGTTCCCTTTTATATTGAATCTCTCTGAGCACAAGCCATTAACCCTGACCTGGGCAGTTGGGTTCTGGTAACACATGTTCACCCACTTAAGAAAATTCCCCACCCCATTCTCGACATCACCTCCTGTATATACACCCAGTTCACTCTGTCAAGCGCCTTTTCGCGTCAAGAAAATTGCCACTGGGTTTGTATTGCTGGTATTTTTGAGACCATATTCGGGAGTTTCCTGATATTGTCTTGCAAGTGCTCTGTCCGGTATAAATCCTGTTTGGTCTGAATGAACTATGAGCCCTATACATTGCTGCAGTCTAGAGGCCAATATTCAAGTTAGATTTTTAAGTCTTGTTGAGGAGAGAGATGGGCCTATAGGATGAGCACTGAGATCTGGGCTTACCAGGTTTTGGGATAACTGTAACCAAAGCTTTTGCCATGATTTTGGGAGTGACCCTCTTCCAAACTAGCATTATAGATCCGCACCAATTTGGGTACTAATAATTTACTGAATGATTTGTACCATTCAGCTGACAAGCGTCAGTCCCTGGCGTCTTACCTGTCGGAAGGCTTTTAATAACTATGTAAATTTCTTGCTCTGTGATTGTGGCTGAAAGTGTCTCCTGTATCTTTGCGGAAGGACAGGTAATTTTATGGAGTCCAGAAAGGCCGAGGTCTCCGATCTAACTCTTGTTTCCCTACTCTCTGTGTAAAGTTCTTTGTAGAATGCTCTGAACTGTGAGGCAATTTCTGGTGGCTTGACCCAAATTTTATCCATATTCACACTGTCCCTTATCATTGAGACATGTCTCTCAGCTTGTCTCTTCTTAGCCGAAGGCTAATAGTCTCAGGGCCTCCACCCATTTCGTGATACTTTTGATTACAGAACCTAATGGAGGCCCTCGGCCTTCCTACACTCAGATCATGTAGCTCTTGTCTGGCCTGATTTAAATCTTTTAGAATCTTTTTCGACCCTGTGTTTTCTTTATGTCTTGCTTCTAAGTTTGAAATTTTTTCTCTTAAGGTTTTTTCATTCTTTTTCATCTGTTTTTTCTTTGCCGAAGCATAGCTAATTATTTGGCCCCTTACCACTGCCTTAAGGGTGTCCCACCACAGCATAGGTGAACATTCTCTTACAGGTGAGTCCTGTTCCAAGTTGGAAATTGTCTTGTCAATAAGTTTTTTAAAAGATTCATCATTTAACAAGGATACGTTTAGCCTCCAAAGGGGAGTTTTTTCCTCTTGCCCAAGGGTAAGTTTTACTGAAATTGGGCTATGATCCGAAAGGGTGATGGTATGTATCTTAGATTGTTCAACTGTGTGTAACTCTGTTTTTGGCATTAGGAAAAGGTCTATTCGTGAGTATGAGTTTTGTGCCCCAGAGTAAAAAGTATAATCTCTTTCCCCTGTGTGTTGTTCTCTCCATACATCTACCAGACCTGATTCCGACATCAGGGCTTTAAGCTTTCTGCTTGCCATTTTGTTAGTGTTCTGGTTGCCTGATGAGCGGTCTAGGTGTGGTGAGGTTACTGTATTAAAATCACCCCCCATCAGTATTAGTCCTTGAGGTAGGCTAGCCACTTTGCTAAAAACTTCTCCGAGAAATCTTTCAGTTCCTACATTTGGAGCAATATATTAACTAGGTGTATTAGTTTGTTGTACATTGAACAGGTCGCCCTAACAAACCTTCCTGAAGCCCTTCTTCTGTTGAGTCAACCTTCAAGGGGCTGTCACGTCTAATAAGTATCGCCACCCTGCCTTTTTACTTTTAGGGTGTGAGGCTGCCACCACCTGATTCACCCATCTCCTCCTGAGCTTAAGGTGCTCCATCTGTGAGAGGTGTGTCTCCTGTAGAAAGGCCACATCACAACCCAAGAGCTGAAGTTCTGACAATAACCTAGCTCTTTTCACTGGAGAATTAACTCCTTTACATTGTATGTGAGATTATATTCAACCGAGGCATTTGATATCTGGAGGTTTATCCTTATGCACCAGTAGCCAGCCCTATGCAGTCCATGAGTCCTCAGTCCAGCCTGCAAAAGCCCAAAATTAAACCCAAAAATTTCAAGACTTTAAAACATAAAAAGTTGTGATACAACTTGGTACCTAAACGGTACTATTAAAACAGATAACATTAAAACTATATACATTATATTGGTGTTGTTCTCGATGGCTCATGTGAAACCCACGGCAAAAGACCTGGGGGTCTTTTCGACCAAATGGTGCCCCTTAAGATTGGGGCAGGAGGTCTAAGTGAGTTTCCTGTCAGGGAGCCCCTACCACCCCCTTAGGCCCGTCACTCCGAGATCAGGCCGAGATGTAAACGACCAACTTCAGTTTCCTTTCTAGGAGCCCCCGCTCCCACCATCTTCCCCCCCTTCTCTCTTTAACTCTGTCTTTACTCTGTCTTTCTCCCTAACCGTGTTGTTACCTCTTAAGACTCCACGTACTTATCCCTGTCTTCTTCCCCTTAATTTCTACATTGTCTCTAGGAAATTGTTTCATCCCTGCCCAGTCTGACATTATATTAAGTTTCTTATCTGTTCCCCACTTCTACATCTAGACCTTCTTGGGTTACTATTAGCTTATAGCCCTTTCCTTCTTTATCACTTATGCCTTTCTCTTCTAGGGCCTCTCTTACCCCATTAGAGGGATAGTTCCCCCCCAGTGAGCAGAAGACTTCTTCCCTCCCCAATTCCTCCTCTTTATACCTCAGGTTACTTCAACCATCTCGGGTTTCATTCTGTAGGTTATCCTTGCTTCCTTCCCCCTCCCACTAATGGAGCTAGGTCCTTTCCCTTTACCCTTTTAAATTTAGTTGTCTTTATCCATCTTTCTATCCTTAACTACTACGTCCAATATCTGGTATTCTTCTTGTGGGTTGCCCTTACCCCCACCGGAAAGATAATTCTGTATATTTTGCCCCTTTGGTTAAGATTGTCCTCCTATTTGCCCTCCCATTAACTTATTTTCTTAGTGTGTCCACCCTCCCCAACTTCTCTCCTTGCTTTTACTTGCATATAACCACCCTCTATGTATCTATGTTTTTCCTTTCACCATTGCTGAATCCTTTTCCTTTTCCTAATATTTTGTCCCCCTCCCTCTTCCCCATCTTCTACCCACAACCTTAACTAAATCTCTTTTGTCTCAGTTTTCTTCTGCTCTTACTGTGTTCCATTTTACCTGAAAGGGCTCTTCAATGTCGTCCAGGGACCCATCTCCACCAGCGTCATTTTATAATAATGAGAACTCTTGTTTATTTCTATCATTCTCAAATGTCTTTTCCATTTCAAGGATCTGCCATTAGGTAGACCTTAAAAGTCTCCAAGTTTATATGCAGCCGAACCCTCATTCCCTAGGTCCAGTAATTTAAAAGAGTTTATTTCTTCAGTAAGTCTATGATGGTTCCAAACTCTTCAGTCCAGTCCTTTATCTTGCCCATTTTTTTCTCCTACTATGGCGGTCCTTTGCTTCCTTGTAATTGATTTTATTTTGATTATCAGTCCTGGATATCCGGAGCATCTGCAGTGGTAAGAACCTGGGTTAGCCCTCTTTCTTCCTCTGAGATTCGAGACTCTAGTCCACATTTCTGCTTTCAATTTACTCTCCAGCCTCTGCATATCTAGGTCAGGGACGCGTATTTCTAAACTTTGGAGAACTTGTGCTGCTTCCACCAAATCTGAAAAGACTTTGACCCCACTCTCTAGATGTATTTTGATTCTGGCTGGGAATAGCATTTGGGCCCTTATGTCTTTCTTGAGTTTTAACTCTCTGATAACCCCCCTGACCTTTCGTCTCTCTAACTGTAGTGCTGACGAAAAGTCTTGGTCAAAAAAGATTTGAGCACCTTCATATTTGAGGTCTCTTTGTCTCCACGCCTCCTGTAGAATCCAATCTTTACTTTGGAAAAAGACCATCCTGACAATAATAGACCGCGGTCTTGCAGCAGGGTCTTGGGGTTTAGCAACTAGAGATCTGTGAGCCCGATCAATGTCCATTTTGATATCTGGGGGAGAGCACTACCCGTAATAAATGCAGTACCATGTCTGCTGTTGAGGGGAATCCTGCCTCTGCGTCCTCTGGCACTCCGTGTATTCGAAAATTATTTCTGCGTGATCTGTTTTCCAGATCCTCCAGTTTGCGTTGGGTTTCTCTGTCCCTCTGTAATAACAGCAAAAGGAGCCTATCTGATCTCTTGTGTTTCTGAGATCAACGTAAGGTTGGATGCATTAGTAGTTACTTTTTATTTAAAGTTTGCACCTCTTTTTTAAGGTCTGATAGAGATAGGTCGATTCTTGTGACTGTGGAAAGTATTTGCTGCAAAGTCCTCTGCGTCGTTTCCGAGTCGGTGCTTTTGGCAAAATCTGGCTCCCCAGAGGACTCAGAGGCTGTGCGTCTACGGCGTGACTGGGCCGCGAATCCCTCCATGTCCTCATCTAGCACAAGCTGTTTCAGTTTCTGCAGGCTACTCGCCGATTTAGCGCTTTTGCTTCTCTGCTGCTTGCCTGCCATCCTCTTTCCCTTCGGGGATCAATCTTTTTTAGCTTACAGGAGTCGCGACTCGTTTGGGAGGTACTCTTTTTAAGACAGCGGGAGCGGAGCTGCTGAAGTTAGCTTGCGGCCATCTCCGTGACGTCACCGGAAGTCCAATGTCACTTATAAAGACATTAAAGAGGACTGGTCCCAGTACCGAACCCTGCGGTACCCCGCAAGTTACCCTCCTTTCTTCACTGTGGACTCCGTCTACTATTACCCTTTGCGTCCTGTTGTCCGGACAGTTTTTATCCAGGCTACCAACTAGGGGCCCACCAGGCTGGCTAACATGTATATTAATCTTTGTGAGAGACTGTGTCAAATGCCTTGCTAAAATCTAGGTAGGCCATATTCACATTCCTCCTGCTCTACTACTTTGGTCACCCAGTCAAAGAAATCTATTAGGTTCATCTGACATGACCTTCCTGCTGTGAAACCATGCTGCCTTGGGTCCTGTGCCCCACTGGCCTCTACGTACTCAACAATTCTTTCCTTCAGAAGTGATTCCATCATTTTCCCAACCACTGAGGTCAAACTAACTGGTTGGTGGTTTCCTGTCTCTGTCCTGCTCCCACTTTTGTGAAGTGGAATCACATCTGCCCTCCTCCAGTCCTCAGGTACCACCCCATCCTCCCATGATTTGTTAAAGAGAGTAGTCAGTGGCGTTACTAGTTCTACCCTTAGTTCTTTTAGAATTCTGGGGTGAATCCTATCAGGTCCCATTGCTTTGTCCACCCTCAGTTTAAAGAGTTCTTTCAAAATCCTTTCCTCTGTGAATGGACTGGTATCGACCCCCTATTCAGAGTTTCTCTTGTTTGGTTTAGGTACCTCCCCCTCCTCTTATGTTGTGAATACTAAGCAGAAATATTTGTTCAGTATCCCTGCTTTTTCACTGTCACCCTCTGCCCACATTCTCTTCCCTTTATTAAGTCTCTGTATCCCTCCCTTGGTCTTTCTTTGCTCCCTAATATACCTATAAAAGTTTTTTCCCCCTTCTTAACAGAGTTGGCTATCTTTTCCTCAGTTTATGCCTTTGCTATTCTGACTGCCTTCCCAGCCTCCTTCTGCTTTAACTGATAAAGTTCTCTGTCCTGCTCCTTCTATGTTTCCTTATATTTCCTGAAAGTTATCCTCTTCTCCTTAACCTTCCCTTCCACCTCTTTTGAGAACCATAGTGTTTTTTTCCTTCATTTTGTTTTGTTGATTTGCTTCACACAAAGGCTTGTTGTCTCTGTGATGGCTGTTTTGATTATTCCCCATTGTTCCTTCGCCCCTCCTTCTTGCCTGTTTGCTAGTGCTTTTCTGAGGCACTCTCTCATTTTCCCAAAGTCAGCACTCCTAAAGTCCAATACTCTTGTTTTTGTATGGCTTGAGTCTATGGCTGTGTTTATTGTGAACCACACTGTTTGGTGGTCACTTGTTCCCAGATGGCTACCCAATTCTAAATCTGAGATCCTTTCTCCTTCCCCATTTGAGAGTACCAGGTCTAAGATAGCTCTCTTCTGAGTGGGTTCCAACACTAGCTGTCTGAGGCATGCCCCCCTGTAGGGCATCAAGAATGACCCTGCTCTTGGATGTGCCTGCAGCAAAGGTGCTCCAGTTAACATCTGGCATATTCAGGTCCCCCATCAACAATATCTCCCTGTTTTCTGCCATTTTAAGGATGCCTTCTATCATTTCCTTGTCCATTTCCTCTCCCTGAGATGGGGTCTGTACACAACTCCCATGCGGATTGTATTGCCATTTCCTGTCTCCCGGGTGACACATAGTGACTCATCAACTTCCTGTGTACTCTTTAGTTCTGTTGCTTTAATCCCTTCCCTTATATAGAGCACTACTCCCCCTCCTCCTCCTCTTTTTACCCACCCTGTCCCTCCTATAAGTTGTGTATCCTGGTATGTTGACATCCCAGTCATAGTTCTCTGTGTACCAAGTTTCAGTGACTGACACAGTATCCAGACATCCCTCTTGCATCAAGGCCACTAGCTCAGGGAGCTTGTTACACAGACTGTGGGCATTGGTACTCATCACCTTCCATTTTTGATGGCCTTACCCCTTTAGCCCCATCCCTGTCCTTACTGCCTTTTTCTGCATTTACCCTTGTCCTGCTCCCTACTGACTTCTCTACCTTGGTGTTTACCTCTCTAACTACTGTGTTTTGTGGTGGGAGGCTGGGTTTCCCTACTCTTTTCAGTGCCTCCTCCCTTGGCTGGTTTAAATACTTGCCAATGAGCATTAAACCTATCACCCTAGGATCCTGCCCCCGATAGATGCAGACAGTCGCACCAGTATAGGCTTACATCCCTCAGGTGGCTCCCAGTCCCCAATGAAGCCAAAACCCTGAGCTCCACACCAGTTTTTCAACCATTCATTGAATCCCATGGTGTGGAATACCCTAGCATCATCCTTGCCATAGACAGGCAGCA
The DNA here is from genome assembly GCA_016271365.2 of Neoceratodus forsteri. Lineage (NCBI taxonomy): Eukaryota > Metazoa > Chordata > Ceratodontiformes > Ceratodontidae > Neoceratodus > Neoceratodus forsteri. The sequence continues at coordinate 56,897,636 of JADMNL010000033.1, forward strand.
CCTCTGAGAAGGTTACCGTACATGCTGCTTGTCTAAGGCCCCTCCCCAATTCTACAAACTCCTCTTGCACAGCTGTGATCCCATTCACAGCCAGCTCATTTGTCCCTAGGTGGACAATGACATCCAGCTCCCTCCCTCGTGCAGCTGCTCCCACGATTCTGAGGATTCACTTCCTGTCCCTTCGAGCCATGGTGCCAGGCAGGCACCTTACCTCCCTATCCCCTTCCTCCCCCACTCCTACCCCCTCATGATTGAGTCCCCCACCAGGAGTTGTTTCCTTCCCATGTGGGGTTTCGTGCCACCCTCCTGTGGGTCTCCTCTGTGAAGGTTCCCAGCATCCTCCTTGGTCTCCACTGCAGGTGCCTCCATAGAGGAACCACTCTTTGCCAGAACAGCATATGAATTGTAGAGAGGTACAGCTGGAGGGATGCACCTCTGTTTCACCACCCTCTCCATCCCCGAGCCCACCTTGGTCCAACCGCTCCTCTGTCTTGGCAACCTTTGAGGTAGCGGCAGTGGCCCTGGTGGTTCTTGGGTGGGGGAAGAGGTTTCATGAATCCTAGCCAGGTCAGCCTAGAGATGGGCAACCTCCTCCCTTAGACCAGAGAGGTGCCTGCAAACAGGGTAGCATCGCAACCTCCAAAATGTCTCCCGGAACACTGCTGCCCCACAGCCATTGCACTGCACCACTCCCTTCTTGATTTATTTTGTGTCCCCTCTCCTGTTACTTTGTATGCTTACTTTCTCCTCCCTCTGTGTATTTTTACACCTACTTTCCTACTGCCTATGTGCCCGTACAACTCTTGCCATTTCTGTTCTGGGACTGGAAATTCCTGTAGTTTCAGTAGTCTCCTTCTTCCGTGCTTGGATTCAGACCTCTCAGCGGGAGAGCTATTTTTAGGTTCCTTCAAGTTTGATGAAACTAATGTGTCTGTGATCCTTCCTTCCTACTGCCAAACAGGAAGTTCCGTTGTCAGTCAAATCCAGTGGCTGTAAAAGTAGAACTGGCTTAGGGTGGGAGGGTGGAGGGTGGAAGGAGGCAGTTAGTAAGATATCTGTAGTTCTAGACTGCTGTTACTTGCTCTGAAAGCAAAATTCTCCTCTGTCAAAAACTACAGTAGGAAGCTATAATTGGAGACACTTGCTTTTGTATTCCTAAGCTCCTAAGCTCCACCCCCAATGAGCTTCACCCTCTGACTCAGCAAATTAAGCTGATACAGCCCCCTTCTCAAACAGAGAAACACACAGTGATTTTCTTTTTTTTTTTACTTAAATGAGACCCCCTGCTTCTATTAAAGTTTCTGTTTGCTTAATCCAAACAGGCATTGACTCCTGCTGAGATAGAAGTGATTTATCAGTAAGAAATCTGTAGTTCTAGACTGTTGTTACTTGCTCTGAAAGCAAAAGTATCCTCTGTCAAAAACTACAGCAGGAAACTGTAATTGGAGACACCTGCTTTTGTATTCCTAAGCTCTTAAGCCACACCCCCAATTAGCTTTACCCACTGACTCAGCAAATTAAGCTGATACAGCCCCCTTTCATCAAACAGAGAAACACACAGCCCCTTCCTCAAACAGAGAAACACACAGTGATGTTCTTCTTTTTTTTTACTTAAATGAGACCCCCTGCTTCTAATAAAGTATCTGTTTGCTTAATCCAAACAGGCACTGACTCCTGCTGAGATAGAAGTGATTTATCAGTAAGAAATCTGTAGTTCTAGAATGCTGTTACTTGCTCTCAAAGCAAAATTCTCCTCTCTCAGAACCTACAGCAGGGAACTGTAATTGGAGATACCTGCTTTTGTATTCCTAAACTACATCCCAAATTAGCTTCACCCTCTGACTCAGCAAATTAAGCTGATACAGCCCTCTTTCTCAAACAGAGAAACACACAAGGTGGAATATTCAGACTGAGCCATTCAGGGATGCAAGCCTGGGTGCAGCGCAACTGGGCAGTGCCAGGTCATGGACCAGGTGATATTCACTGGTGCTGTGCCTTGGCTCAGCACCATTGAATATGGCACTGTGGTGCACGCACTGCACCAGCACAAGTGGCAGAAGAGCAGGAGGGCGCGCCAGCGCAAGTGTGGTTGCGCTAGATGCATCAACCGTGATATTCAGCACTGGGCATGCAAATGAGGCCATAATGCATGCAAGGCACAAATGGGGCCATTAGCATGTCATTATGGCCCCATTTGCATGCGTGCACCGATCCCCGGCGATTTGCGCCTGGCACCCTGCCAGGCTGCAGCCATCGGGGACCGATGCCCTGCTGACCCTAGGCAGTCTCCGCACCCGTATGCCTGATTGCAGGCATAAGTTAATTAAGTCCCTGGTGGTCCAGTGGACCACTCCCCATTGCCTGATCGTGGGCATACATTAAATAAATCCCTAGTGGTCCAGTGGACCGCTATCCAATGCCTGATCACGGGCAGAAATTAATATACACCGTGGTGGTCCAGTGGACCGCTTTCCAGTGCTCAATCATGGGATTGTGTGATTGAAATTCCTGGTGGTCCAGTGGACCCCCCCGGCACCCGATCGTGGGCGGAGATGGCGACAGTTATCCTGGTGGTCCAATGGTGCCCCACTCCCCACCCACTGGGGTCCCCGCCGCAGCACCCTCCCAGTCAGCGGCATGTGCCACCCACCTGCATTCAGCCTGCGACTGACGGCATGCAGTACTGTCTGTTGCCTGTTATTACGGCATGGGCCAATGGCGTACAGACCATACTATTCTACACAGGCCCGTTATGTCAATGGACATGTTCATTCACATATCGGTCTGTGTAGTAATATGGTCTGCACACTCATTGGCCCATGCATGGCCAGTATGCATAAACAGATACTGTACGCTGTCAGTCAGTGGGCAGCCGGATGGTATGTGGGCGGGTGGCACCACCCACCACAAACTGGGGCTGTGCTGGGTGGCAGGGGACCTCAGTGGTTGGGGAGGGGGTACCTCTGGACCACTAGGATGACTGACACTATCTCCACCTGCGATCTGGCGCCAGGGGGGATGTCCACTGGACTACCAGCGATTTCAATCACACAAGCCCATGATTGGGCAATGGAGAGCGGTCCACTGGACCACCAGGGTGTATATTCACTTCTGCCTGTGATCAGGCATTGGCTAGCGGTCCACATGACCACCAGGGATGTATATCACACAAGCCCGCATTCGGCCAATGGAAAGCGGTCCACTGGACCACCAGGGAGTTTATTCACATATGCCCATGAACGGGTGAGGGGGGCACAACACTCCAAGGGCTGGGAGCTTGTGGACAGTGTTCTGGGTAGGCGGGTGGCCACCCATGGCTGGTGGCTGCCGTATTGCACCCTGCAATATGGCAGCTCACCTGTGGGTGGCCTGGACTTGTTCCTGGTTTTACCAGGCATGTCTTTGTGCCCCCCTGAGTGGCACAAGGGTGGTAATGTGCCAACATATGTGTCGCACATCCCGGACTGAATATCAGGATGTGCCGCATATGCATAGGCACACCCCCCACACTAGCACCGCATACATTACTGTTGCACCCCAGCACATTGGGGATTGCGCAGCGCAATTTGACCCATTGAATATCACGCCGGGGCTCATTGGTGGGTTACGCGTGGTGCAACCTTTTTGAATATCCCACTCACAGTGATTTTCTTCTTTTTTTTTTACTTAAATGAGACCCCCTGCTTCTAATAAAGTATCTGTTTGCTTAATCCAAACAGGCACTGACTCCTGCTAAGTTAGAAGTGATATATCAGTAAGAAATCTGTAGTTCTAGACTGCTGTTACTTGCTCTGAAAGCAAAATTCTCGTCTGTCAAAAACTACAGCAGAAAGCTGTAATTGGAGACACCTGCTTTTGTACTCCTAAACCACACCCCCAATTAGCTTCACCTTCTGACTCAGCACATTAAACTGATACAGCCTCCTTCCTCAAAGAGAGAAACACAGTGATTTTCTTCTTTTTTTAGTTAAATGAGACCCCTGCTTCTAATAAAGTATATGTTTGCTTAATCCAAACAGTCAATGACTCCTGCTGAGATAAAAGTGATTTATCAGTAAGAAATCTGTAGTTCTAGGCTGCTGTTACTTGCTCTGAAAGCAAAATTCTCCTCTGTCAAAATCTACAGCAGGAAGCTGGGATGTTATTGTGGATTAATGTACCATTAATAAAGCCAGTTTGATCCAGGTGATCCAGGGATCCCACACAGTTCTGAAGGTGGCGTGCCAGTATGGACGTGAAGATTTTCAGGTCTACATTCAGTAGTGAGATGGAGCAGTAGGAGCTGCATAGAGTAACATGTTTGCCCAGCTTAGACCCTACAGCATTTGAAAGACTGGCTGCCCAGAGTTTTGGGACCAGCAGTGGACACTGCTGTTCTCAAATTTATGAAGGTGTGCAGGATATCCCTGTGCTCTGCACAACAGCAGGGGGACAGACCTAGGAGTGTGCTTCTGGTCACAACCTCAGTGATGATAAACTTCTGCTTTCTCCTTAAAGTCACTTCTTCATAACTTGTCTTCCCTCTTGCAACTGTCCATGACTCTCTCTCTCCACCACACTAGTTTTGCCATGGCAGTCTGCTTCCTCAGTACCTGTTCACTGTTCTGTACTTATAAGAGTAGTTACCTCACCTAAATGATCTCAATTTTATCTACTACATGTATCTGTTATACTAATTTGCCTTCAAATTTTTGATTACGCTCCTTGCTTTATTGTGTTTGCTGTATATGGTTTACCCCATCCTCTTGAGGCTGTTAGCAGCTCAGTATGTCTTTCCTGGCGAAACATTTGAAATAAATAAATAACTAGGGACCTGCTGCTGCAAGCACCTAGCGTCACAAAGCTTTACGAACATATGAAAACGCCAGCAGAAAAAGGCCCAAAGGTCTATCAAGTCTGCCCAACTGTGCAGTTTGCAGTATATTTTACTGTAGCTGCCCCTGCTCCTTTCCATCATCCTCACCCCCCAAGCTTTTCCATCCCTAACTTCATATCTGTACTTACCTTCCTTCCCTTTGACTCTATCCTACCCCTTTTAAAATTGCCCACTGACTTCAATACGATCAGTTCTTCTGGCAGTTTGTTCCACCCAGCCACCGCTCTTTCTATAAAGTACTGCCTCCTCATCCCCCTCCAAAACTCCCACCTTAACTTTAATGGAAATACTGTACATCTGTTTCCTGAACTCTCATTTGCAACTTGCTCAGTAAGGAAAAAATGTGACACTGGGCACACACTTCATCTTATGGATGCATCAGAGTGATGTAAGAGAGTCAAAATCATCCACAGAGAATTTGACAAGGCTATAACCATGGACAATGCAAAATCAGAGGATAAACCTTGAACAGAACTGTTACCGCTAAGTACAAATTGAGAACTGAGTAGACATCGGACTAAAATATTTTATCCTTCTACATGCTGATTGCACTGGGGCAGACATGTAGTAGCAGTGTAGTCTTTAATTTATGAATGAGGTCTAATGTTTTGTATTTTGTATAAGCTTTGATAGTGACTATGGTTTAATATTAATCCTTCTTGATTTAGGTTTATCAGGATGTGACTGCCACATGGTGGCACTGATTCAGGAGGGCTTTTTCCCAATGATTAACCCTTCAACAAGGTATTTCCCACTATAACCAGCATATTGGTTTGTTATGTATGGATAGGAAAAACAGATAGTACTTGGAGTAAGTTCTATGTATTCAAGATCTCCATATTTTGTAACTATTCCAGATGGGCCATTTGCCCAAGTTAGTAAATGTTTAATCAAATTGTGATTCGTTCAATGTTTTTATACTCTGCTTGTTATGTACTCATGTTTCACATGATAATTCACTTATGTTTCAGTGGGTCCGGAGTTAGTGGGGGTTATAGTTTTTAGACTTCTCACAATGTTTGGAATGACAGCACATCACAGCACTAGTCAAGATTATAAAATATGTTTGGTATGTTTTATTAAACAGCTACTAGCACCAAACAATAGTAAGCAGAAACTTTCAGTAATTTTAAAACAGCTCCTCATTAGTTATTCTGAATTGTTTTCTTTCCCTATGGGCTCATTCTCGTCCTGATGAGTTGCTACTATTGAACGTGATGCAAAAGCAGTGCTATGCCTGGAAGCAGACATCCCTTACAGAAATACAAGAGAGCAGTATGCATGCCGCATGCTTAATAAGCTTGTGGCATGCATGCTGCACACATGCTGCACACTTGTATTTCTGTAAGGCTATCCAGTTCTGTTTCTCCCACTACATCATCAGCATGTGACTTCACTCATTGTTACATCACCAGCCCTGCTGCCTGATTGGTAACATGTCACAAGAAGCAGGAGACTGGCTGTTCCTGGTTACTAGTGATGTCACAGTCAGTGAGGTCACAAAGCTGATGATGTGTAGGGAGGAACAGAACTGATGCTCAGCCTCTGTCGCATATCCCCTAACCAATTTCTTATCCAATTTACCACCTTTAGACCCACACCTAAGCTACCCAGCTTGCTTGCTAGTATCCAATGTGGAACGGTGTCAGAAGTCTTACTGAAATCTGCATGGGCCAAGTCCACTGTTCCATCCTGATCTAATTCCTTTGTCACCCAGTCAAAGAAATTTGTCAGATCTGTCTGACATGACCCTCTGAATCCATGCTGCCTTAGGTCTTGTAACCCACTGGAGTCAAGATATTCCACAATCCTTTCCTTCAGCAGTGATTACATTCACTTCTCTACCACTGATGTCAGGCTGACTGGGCTATAGCTATAATTACCAGCTTCCTCCCTGCTACCACTTTTGTGTAATGGGCCTACATCTGCCTCCTCCTGTCCTCAGGAACCACTCCTGCTTCCAGTGATCTGTTAAATAAGGCTGTCAGAGTGCAGCTAGTATTTCCCTGTGCCCCTGCAATATCCTAGGATGCACCCTGTCTGATACCACTGCTTTGTCCACTTTCAGATTAGTGAGTTCCTTCAGAACTATCTCCTCTGAAAATGGACTAGTGTCCACCTTCCTGCTTCCAAAGCTTCTGTTACTTTTTTTGTGGCCCTTCCGCTTCTCCTTCCTCTGTGAACACTGAACAAAAGTATTTGCTCAGTATGTCTGCCTTTTTCTGGTCCTACTCTGCACAGCTCACCCTCCTTCCCTTTTTAACATTACAATCCCACCCCTGGTCTTCCTCTTTTCACTTACATACCTAGCAAATGTCTTCTTTTTTTAAATATATTTTTATTGAAATTTTTCTTTTAAGTCAGGAGACATTTTACAATCAGAATTTTTTTCTATGCTTACTTCAGATTTGTTATTTTATAGATTTACATTATTCATGTATGCATGGAGATCTTTTACAATTGATACAGTTTAGCATTGAAATAAATTATTCATATTCTTTGTTAAAATCAAGTAAATCTGGGACACCATTCTAGTCTCATTTCTTCCCCTTGATTCACATGTGTTATGGGCAAAATCAGGATCAACCTTGCTTGATAAATTGATCATCTCTACCAGAAAGTGGCAAACTTATCCATTTGGTTATTAAGTTTTGCAGTGATATTTTCCATCTGGTATCTAGATTTCACTATTGCCTCCAATCTTGTATGGCGGGATTTCTTTGGTCATCCATTTCCTTGTTAAGGATTTTTGCAGCCAACAATAAAATGGGCAGCAGGGTTTTTGTCCATGGGGGGGGGACGATCTGGGTAGACAGCCGGTCACCTGAAAAACCTAGCTGTACATTTCCATGAGTATTCTTTCCAAATATGCGATTGAGTGATTTTGTCCGCATGCAGAGATGAAGAGAACCACTCTTCTTTGGATACGACGAGGCCTAAATCTTTGTTCCAACTTGTCAATATTGAGTTTGTTGATTCTTTAGTTCGATCTCACATCATTTTATATAGATTTCCAATTAAATGATTCCAATGTTGTCCCTGGGAGTGGTCAAAAATAGTTTTAAGAGGGGAGGGAAGGGAGGGGTCAGTTTGACCCAAATAATTCTGTTGCGTAATAGGTGGTTTCTGATTTGTAGGTATCTAAAATGATCAACATTTGGTAGATTAAATTTAAGTTTTAGTTCTTCAAATGATAGGATCCCATTTGGACCTAAAATTAGAACGCCTGCTCCAATCCTAATCTACGCCAGCGGGAGAAAGTTAGGTCGTCATGGGATGGAATGAAAAAGTCATCCTCTGAAATAATCTTATAGTACTCATTGATTAATTGAAGTGACTCTTTATCTCGCATTTTAAACCATATTTTTAAGATCTGTGAGGTGATATCGGTAAAGTCTCTCAAAGGAGGAGGAGGAGTCCTCCCTGAAGAAAAAAAAAATATTTTTTTATGTCATACATATCATTCAGGTGAAACTCTAATTTCTTCCATATGGAATCAAACTGTTTAGAAAGCCCCAAAAGAATAATTTTAAGAAATGCGGCTTCTGTGTATTTTTTGAGGTCTGGGAGGTTAATGCCACCCTGAACCAATGATGGTTTTAATATTGAAAGATGGATTTGTGGTTTTTGTTTGTTCCAAATAAACATTGATATCATGTTATTCCATGATTTAAAATAGTGTTGACATGGAAAATATGGAATATTTTGGAACAAATACAGTAGGCGGGTATGACATTCATTCTGATAGTTTCAATGCATTGGAACAGGGAGAGTGGAAGGTGAGGCCATCTATCCAGGTCTTACTTGACTCAGTATGGAAATAGGTTCATAATTGATTAATTCAATTACGTGAAGGTTATGGGGAAGTGTATGCCTGGGTATTTTATTTTGGTTGAGTGCCATTTGATGGTTAGACTTCGTTTTAAGGTATTTGGAGAGGTGTAATTATATAAGAGGGCTTTGGTTTTTGAAATGTTTAATTTAAAGCCGGCTAATTCTTCAAATCGGGATAGAATTTTCCATGTCTCTTTGATCGAATCTGTAGAAGATATGAGGGAAAGGAGTATATCATCAGCGAAAAGACTAATCTTGTATTCAGTTGGCTGCATTGGGATACCTTCTATTTTTTTGATATTCTTATCACCCTTGCTAAAGGTTCAAGATATAATACAAACAGTAGAGGGGAGAGAGGACAGCCCTGCCTGTGCCTACCTAACAAATGTCTTGTCCACTTTCATTATCTCCTGGGCTATTCTCTCTTCAATTTGCACCTTTCTGCTCCTTACTGCTTTCCCTGCGTCCCTCTGTTTCCCCTCATACACCTCCCCATCCTCCTCCTCCTCCCTCTATGTCTCCTTATAGAGTCGATTCCACTTAATGGGGATGCGGACAAAGGGGGCAGCCACTTTAAGGGGACGCTACCCGGGGAACTGATTTTTCTCCATGGTATTTAATGAGGTCCTGATCCTCTTAATTGGGATGGCCTGCCACTTAATTGGGACAAATTTTGCCCATTAGCACCTGCTTAGTAGATTGTTTAAAGCATTGCTTGGCTGCTACAACTATTCACACTTCACAATGGCTGCCAGCAAGCGAACCGATCTTCTATTATCTGAGAAGCTTAAGGTTCTAGAGGCTCTTCAGGAACCTAACACCTCTATGTCAGCTGTTGCAAACATGTTTGGTAAATCTAAGAGTCAAGTGGGGTGAATCAGTCTCAGTAGAGAAAAATTATTGTCTGACTGGCAGGTCAATGCGAATCCTAATCACAAGACAAAACACGAAGGCAAAGATACGCAGGTCGAGGATGCTTTGCTAATTTGGTTCAACCACGTTGTTAGCAAAGGTGCTCACCTGTCTGGCCCTGTCTTAAAAAAAAAAAAGCTAATGAACTGGCCTTGCATCTTACCCATGAATCCTTTGAGGTGACTGATGGCTGACTATCCCACTGGAAGTCGCGGCACAGCATTGTTCGCAAGAAAGAGCACGGTGAGCACTCTGATGCAGATGAGACCTCTGCAACTGAATGGCTGCATACTGCATCTCTAATCCTTATGTCTGAGTACCCCAATGAATATCTTTAACGCAGATGAAACTGGGTAATTTTACTGGGGTACCCAAACAGGATCTCGTACACAAAGCCACAGACCAGACTGGAGAAATAAAAGCAAAGGGTCGTGTCTCCATCTTAGGCTGTGCTAATTTACTGGGACTGAGAAGCTGCCTTTGTTGGTTATCGGCAAAAGCAAAGACCACAGTGCCTACCAAATGACTTATCTCGGCTGCTGGTTACAATGCCTGGATGACGGCTCAATTTTTTCTGTATGGTTGGTGAAGTGGAATCAACAGCTGAAGAGGTGCAGGCAAAGTCCTAGTGTTTGTGGACAACTGCACTGTGCCCCCAAGCAAGCAAGTTTTCAGACATCAGACTGGTGTTCCTACCACTGAACACCACTAGCCTTATTCAGCCCCTTGGTATGGGGTGATTAGAAACCTGAAAGGCCATTACAGAGCACAGCTCACTGCTAAGATAATCATCTCATTGGTGGTGGAATCAATGCTCTTGCATCTGAAATCACAAGAAAAGTAAATCTTAGATGCGATTTACATGATGCACAGGGTGTGGGTGGCAGTCAAGGAGGCAATGATTGCAAATTGCTTTGGAAAAGCCAGATTCATAATTAACAGACCTTCTGATCCATCAGTTCTGGCAGATACAGTTCCAGAAAATCATGATACCTTTGCAGATATAGACTGCCCAAAAACATGGTGAGGAAGGAGTTTGAGGCTTTTGTGGACTGCAATTTTGCCAAGGAGATGGAGGGGAGCTGTCCCTTGATGACATCTGTGTGTCAGTTACAAGCAACGAGCCAGAAGCCAAAGGACATGAGGACGTGACAAGAAGACGCCGGACCCGTCACCAACTGTGAGGTGTATGTATGTGTATGTTCTCCGGACTGGTGTTTGCAGAACAAGCATATTTCTGAGTGGGAGCAGCTGTTTACAATGGAGGATCTTATCTTTAAAAGGTTTCATCAGATGCTAAACAGAAACGTATTACAGACTTTTGTGGTGCACAACTGAAGCCTGGAGGAAGATGTCTGATGCCAGGAGCCGGATGCTGGAGCTAAGTGATTTTAACATTAAGGTTTAGCCTACTAAAGAAAAATAAAAAGCAGCCAAACAACCTAACCAACCAAACATGATCAAAAAGGAGCTGTAATCACTACCACAGTCACTAACCAATTTTTATTTTCAGCACCTCTTTCCATGGAGTACCGGGAGGCACAACAGTAAGTGATGTACATTAAGAGTGTATGTAAAATGGCGTCCTCTGATAATTGGGATGTCTGCTTAAATGGGCTGAAAGACCCGCCACGGGGCTGTCCCCTTTAAGTTGAATTAACCGTACCTGTTGAATGCTACCCTTTCAGTCTTTACCTTTTAGGCCACCTCTTTTGAGAACTGTAGCAGTTTCTTTTTCCTCTTGCTTTTGCTCACTTGTTTGATGCAGAAGTTTGTTGCCTTTACTATGCTTCCTTTTAGCTTCACCCAGTGCTCCTTTACTCCACCCAGGCTGTCCACCCCTCCCTGCCAGGTCATCCCTGAGATATTAAACCGTCTTTATAAAATCTGCCCTCCTGTAGTCCAGGACCCTACCTTGTGGGTTCGATTCTGCAGCCATCCTTATATCGAACCACACCATACGGTGATCACTGATCCCTAAGTGGCCACCAGCCTTGTTAGCTGCAACACTGTCCCTGTTAGTGAGTACCAGGTCCAGTACTGACCCATCATGAGTGGGTTCTCTGACTAGTTACCTGAGTGATCACCACTGCAGAGAATGCAGAATGTCCCATCTTCTAGCTGAAGCCACAGCTGGGAGGCTCCAGTCTACATCAAGCAGATTGAAATCTTTCACCAGCAGCAGCACCACCCCTTTTCTGCCATCTTGCCAGTGGCTTCCACCAGTACCTTGTCTAACTCGCCCCCGCTGGAGGTTTGTAGGTCACAAGTAGCAACAGTGGCTCTGATTCCCTTCTCCAGGGTGACTCACAGTACCTCTGTCCCCTGCATTCCCTGTGTCTCTGTCACTTTTATGCATTCTTTCACATAAAGCACCGCCTTCCCTTTTCTTCCCTTCCTGCTCTTCCTGAACAGAGTATAGCTCGCTATGGCCATGTCCCAGTCATGGTTTTCAGTCAGTCACGACTCGGTAATGGCTACAATATCCAGGTCAGCCTCTGCCATGATGACCTCTATATCCAGAATCTTATTTCCTAGACTTCACACACATGGCCTTCAAGCGCCAGTCTACATCTGGCAGGTTGAAGTCCTCCACCAGCAGCACCGCCCCTTTTCTGCCAGCTTGCCAGTGGCTTTCATCAGTACCTTATCTAATTCCTCCCTCTGTGCTGGAGGTCTGTAGATCACTCCAATGTGAAGAGAGGCTCCATTCCCCATCTCCAGGCTGTCCCACAGTACCTCTGCCTCCCACTGTTGCAAGGTGTAGCGATTCACAAATATATTGCTGTATTGTCAACTGTATGATATACCCTCCTGTTCACATGTCAGATTGTCGAGACTTTGTGCACCTTTCCCACACTGTGTGTTTCTCTACTCTGTATCCCAGTGTCTGGCATGAGTTGTAAAGTGTATTGTATCTTAAAGTGAATTTCTGACATACTTGCTATAAGATATTGGGCTTCATAGCCCAATACCCTATAGCAGCATGAGCTCAACCCTGCAAAAATTTTAATTTAAAAGTTAGTAATTTTAGCAGGGGAAGGAGTTATAACTGGCTCCGAACCCTCAGCCAGCCAATCCCTTCCAGCTTCCTGGTGCCCCCGCTCTGCCCCAACTCTGCCCCCACGCCCTTAGAAATTGTGACGTAGCCAGGGAGAGCGCAGGGGCGAGCCCCATGCAAGTCTATGGGGACTATTTTTAAAGCCTTTTTTTAGTAATTTGTACCAGTCCTAGAGTAAAATTAAAGCAGTCACTTAACTACTAATTAGGGTTTGGTCTTGTCACCAGTGTTGTTCGCCATGTACATGCTGCCCCTGGGAGGGCTCATTAGGAAATACGGCTTGGGTTTTCATTACTATGCTGATGATGCCCAGCTGTATTTTTCCTTTACACCTGGGATATCCAACACAGTAGACGTGCTTAATAGCTGCCTTGCTGAAATCAGTGACTGGATGACCTCCAGCTGGTTGCAACTGAACCCCGATAAGATGGAGGTACTAGTAGTGGAGTCGAACAGAGGGTGTGATAGAATGGCCTCGGGTGCTGAGACAGGACTCGTCCTGGGTTTGGTACCATTGAAGGCCTCCTCCAGGGTGCATAATCTGGGCATTATTCTGGATAGTGGCCTGACACTTGAGGCTCAGGTGTTGTCCGTGGTCCGCATTCGTTTTTACCATCTGAGGAATAATGCCATGATTAGGCCCCTGGTTCCACCCTGGACCCCTACCTTAGAGCATGCCTTTGTGATGTCGAGGCTTGATTACTGTAATGCGCTGTACCTCGTGGTCTCGGGAGGTACCCTCCACTGACTTCACCTAGTGCAGAACGCGGCTGCCAGGTTGTTGATGGGGCAGTCTAAGAACTGCCACATCACCTCGGTGCTGCATGCACTGCACTGGCTGCCGGCCAGGTGGAGGATCCTTTTCAAGGTGGGCGTGCTCACCTTTAAGGCCCTACATGACCTGGGCCCTAGTTACCTGGTGGAACCTTCTCACATCTGCTACCTCAGTCCGCTCCCTCCGTTCCTCCTCGCGATTCCTAGGACGAGGCTTAAAACGACAAAGCATTTAGTGTCACTGGCCCCATCCTGTGGAATTTGCTTCCCCCATTTTAAGGGAGGCCCCCTCGGTGGAGTCTTTCAAGGCATGCCTCAAGGTCTTCCTGTTTACTCATGCTTTTCCAGACCCAGCCTTGTAAATATTACTTTGGAATATCACCCTGTTCTGACTTATTATACCTTCTGTCCCTGATTTCTTTTATTTACTGTTATTTATTACTGAAGTTTATTTAATTAGTTTAACTGTTGTTATGATAATGATTATTTATTGATGTTTGTTTTATGTTGGTCTTATGTATGGCACTGAGAGCCTCCGGGATTGGGTGTCTTTATTTTTTTTTTTACTTCTTTATTGAATAAGTGTATAAATTTATACATTTGTTGGACAGATTCAATACAATTAATCCTGTGATACAACCAGATTAAAGAGAGTGGCTGTACAAACTTGAGCCACTAAAATTAATACATTACTTTAAGAACTATTTGGGCTAAACATCAAGAACTAAAAGAAGGTAGAGCAGGGGTCTCTAAAGGACCCCATCCAGCAATTACATTAGGTCAGAATAGAAGGAAGTGTCATCAAACTCAGTGCAGGTAATATCTTGTGGAATCCCCACCATGGAAGATCTCAGAGACAAGCCTAAAGGTCCGAGACTCTCATGGATGGCCGTGTCCACCCCATCCACACCAAATTAATGTATTTGGTCTTGAATCAGTTTCCTTCTTGACCAACGGGAATTAAATGCTTCCAATCTATTATGCAAAGCATATGAAAATTGTTCATTGTGCTGTACAATAAGCACCAGGGATTTCCAATCTGGGATTGTTGGGGGAGGCACCTGAGCCATTTTTTGGTAACACACTTATATGCTGCACACAGTAGGATGGACCATAAATATAAAATAGTTTTATCCTTTACTCCCCTAGGTGGGATCCCAAGCAATCAATTGATTGCAGGGAGAGGCAGCTGGAAATCTAATATAGAAGCTATATGTTGGGAGACCAAATTCCAAAAGATGGATAATTTAGGGCAATCATAAAATATATGCTTATGTGATGCTTTAGCCCCCACATTTCCTCCAACATTTAGAGGATGCTCCAGGTCTTGTAATGCAACAGCCATGGGGACAGGAAAGAACCTCACTCAACCTTCCACGCAAACTCTCTCCAGATTGGGGATGAGGTAGCAGCCCATGTTCCTCTCCAGACCTTTTGTCAATCTTTAAAACTGATAACCTGGGCTAACTCTTTTTCCCAACTTGCCTTTACAGGTTGCATTGAATGGGCTAATTGTTGGATCAGGGATTTATATATTATTGAGATGGCTTTTTCGCCCTGGGAGGAGTTCCAAATTTGTATAAATGGGGTAACATCTTCCCACAGCTGTGTCCCTTTCTCTCTACTTGTTTGGTAATATAGTCTCTGATTTGATAATAATAAAGTTTATCTGTCTCTATCCATGCAAATCTTTTCTGGCCTTCTTCAAAGCTTATCATGGTAGTACTCCTCATTAGCTGCCAGGGAGCCACTAAACCCCTCGTGGCCTGGGTTCTGTACCAAGGCTCACCAAGTCCTGGTCGATAATGTGGGGTTTCTAGGAACCATTGGTACTTCCAAAACTGTTGTTGCATGGTTTTGTGTTTCGTTCCACTTCTCCACCCCTCCAAAATAGTTGCAGTGGCATCCGGAACCAGTTGCTTAGCCTGTTTCAATAGGGTTGGGGAGAACAAGCTTGCTTGTAGTGGGAAAGCCAGTGTCCTGGCTAGATTAATTTGTTTCCAGGCAGCCTGATAGGTGTCAGTTCCCCATAACAGTGCCAAACGCATTTGAGTGGCAGCTCAGTAATCAGCTAAAGAGGGGAAAGCCACCCCCTCCCTGGGCCTTGGGTGAACCCTTGGTTTTCTATGGTTCCACTGAAAGGCGCTAAAGACTTTCTACCATGAAAGAATTTCCTTAAAGGGTATACTACACAGAATACATTGAAAGAGATAAAGGAACTGGGGAAGGGCATACATCTTTAATGAGAGGGTGCTAATGTAAAAGGAGGAGGGAAACAGATTTCATCTCCTTAGGTCTTGTTTAAGGGTAGTTACCAAAGGGGTAAAATTTAAGGTATATAACCGGGGTGAGTCACTTGTGATTTGAATTCTTAAGTATTTCATAGTTTGCTTGTCCCATTTAATCTGGAACATATTCCTAAGTTTGGGTGTGGGGTTGTAACCAATAGAGAGAGCCTCTGTCTTTTTATATTTAGAGAATAGTCGATAACTGGGAGAAATCCTGATTTTCTGAAAGACAGCTGGCATTGAGGAGTCCGGTTTGATAGATAGATCAGTAGGTCATCCGCAAACAGGCCAACTTATGTTCCGTGCCTGCAAGCTGAATGCCTGTGATATCTGGGGAAAGGCAGAGATATTGAGCCAAGGGTCTATGTAGAAGGCAAAAAGCAGGGGGAGGGCACTCTGCCTGTCCCTCTGTACAGAGGGAAGCTTTCTGAAATGTGCCTATTAACCCTGATAAACCTGTAGGTTATTATAGAATTTGAATATGATATCTGAAAATTGGTCTGGGAAACCAAAGAGGTAAGGACCCCTCAAAACCTCCAGGAAACCATGGTGTATGTCTGTATTATTTGTGTATGTCTGGTTCGCTGTTGATTGTCCCTCCTGCTGCCCCTCCTTAAGTGGTGATATCTTCCCTCTCCTTCTCCTGTTGAAAGATGGTTCCTCGTATTCTCTGCTCAAAGGTTCCTGAAGCCCAATAAACCTTTCATAACATGTGAGAGCCAACATGGCTATAACCAAAACAAGAAACAGTAACAATCCGATGAATAAACCAGTTGCTTCCAAGGTAGGAGGCTAAAATATTAGATTAGCCTCTATGTCCTCTCACTAAGAGAAGAATGAGGAGGAGGAGGAGGAGTAGTAATGCTTCTGAGTGAGGAAGACCTCCCCCAGAGACACAATTTAGAAGGACTCTGAAAAAAGAAAATACTCAAAGGTACAAGTTGTCATGGGCTACACAGGTAGTGTAACATGCTCCTGTGCTCCGATCTAATAGCAAAATAAATATTTGATTAACTTAGTGCAGAAATAGATCTTCTGTTGTGTAATTTAGTCTGAGAGCAATGGTTGTTGTAGTACTGTCCCATTCTTCTACGTCCCCCCCACCCGCAGACAACAAAACAAGAGATAAACTATCCAAGGAGTGCTCAGATTGGAAGCCAAACCGGCTCAGCTGAAGTTGCATTTAGTTTCAGAGCCCGACACCCCCCCACCCCAAAACCATGGAGACTGACAAAAACAGACGATATGTTCATTCAATATGCTGGCCAAATGAGGGCGTCAATCCGTTGCAGTGTACAGTAGTCTCTAGAGCTCCTGGCAAAGTAGAAATGCCCAGTTTCAACTTTAGTTCCCAATTGGTGAACTTAAACATGAAGAAAATATATTAAGGTTGACTGCTGTTACCCCGTCCCTTCCCCCGCACAGCTCCCCCAGCTGGGACCACTATTAAGAGAAAAAAGATCTGTGGGGTTTGTGTACTTATCCATTCATGGTCCTCTGGAGGTAGGAGAGAGTTCAGGAAGGGTTTATGTGCAGTCGCTTGTAAAATGGATCACACACTTTGAAAGTCCATCATATCTCAAGTGGGCTTTTCTGCTGGTCTGGTCTTTCTATCAAGCAGGTTCTGAATTTTGCGTAGGGCCTCCAAGTGTTGCATTATTTTGGGACCTGTACGTTTCCTTCCCATGTTGCGCTGTCAAACTGGTCTGCTTTTCCCCTTGTTTTGGTTCCGATTCTCTGGTGCAGCAATTTCTTTTTTCTTTCAAAGCGGCTGTAGCCTCCTCAACTGTAGAGTAGATTTTAACACCATCCTCCCAAAAGATCAGCAGCCTCGAGGGATATGGAGTATGGAATCGGATAGCCTTCTCGTGGACAATCCGCAGAATTGGAAGGTAACAAAGCCTCTGCTGCTGAATCTCCTAGGGGTAATCATGGTCCAGAAATAAACAATGGGACAGGTATTTCATCTCTTTTTTCACCCAGGCATGCCTTAGAATGTCCTCTTTGACACTATATGAGCTGAGTTTAAAAACAATGGAGTGCGAGCGGGCAGCAGGGTCCGATGGCTTCTGCTGCAGTGACCGATGGGCCCACTCCACGTGCAGCGAATAGGTAGCTGGAAGTTCCAACACATCCTTTAAGAGATTCTCTATAAAGGGAGCAACCGGGGTAGTTTCCGTATCTTCAGAAATGCCATACAAGTGCAAATTATCGTGCCGTGAGCGACCTTCAAGATCCAGACATTTGGACTGAAGCCTCCTGTCTGTGCCAATTAGACTGAATTATTTCGAGAGCTGGTCGTATTCTCTTCAGTCTCTGCTACCCGCCTCCTCTATCAGTCCCATCCATGTCTCCACTGTAGTGAGTTGTTTTGGTACAGTTTTAATTTTGTTTGTTTTCCTTTCGTAGTTCCCTTATTTCTTTAGAAGGGTTTTGAATCTGGTTCTAGATAACTGTTCATTCTCCCTGTCAGTATCATATTTGGCCGCATGGGAGCTGGCTGGCAATGGGGTTCTGCTAGGAGGATCCTTGCATAATTGAACACTATCCTTGCTTTTACTCTTTCCTGGTTGTGATTTCTGCCTCTATTGCCTGCCATAAAACTCCCTCCTGAGCTCTGCGACATTTCAACAAGACATTGGTAGGTTTTAGGAGGTTTTAAATGTAGATCCAGTTGAGAGCACCTGAAGTTAGGTTCCTAGTGGCTCCGTGATGTAACCGCCCGGGATTGGGTGTCTTTTAAATAAAATTTGCCTTGCCTTACGCAAGTTCAGTATCAATATAAATGATCAGGTTATCATATAGCGCTCATCTTAGACATTTAGTATGAGGCTCCCATGGAGTTTCTTTACCACAGTTGAGATGTAGTACTTCAGTTTCATTATTGTGTTGCAAGTGGGTGAGAGATTGGCGGGCAGGCATCATACACATCTGTCCTGCCACTCGTTTTCCTCGGTTTTCTCCCTTCCCCACACTGGGGCGCACTCATCAACGTATGTGTGTGGAGGCATGAGCATACTGTGGAGTCCCACAGTACCTCCCTACTTCTGTTGCACCCATCCTGCACTACCACCAGGCCTCCACCTGGTGGCAGTCATTCGGCAGAGCACACAGTCCTTCCCCCACCAGGGGAGGAGAGCACTCCTTCAGACACTCAATCAGCTGCCCCCCAGCAGTAGAGTCATTTCACCAGAATCATGAGGGTTACAAAGCTCCTCCACCCACCACATTTTATGTAAATAAATGTTGGGAAAACCATGTTTTAAAGGGTTGCTAGGGGTTACAAGGGACATCTTAGGGCTTGCAAAGGACATCATTGGGATCTCAGCTGCAACCTCTGGCTACCCTTAAACGCCCCTGCCCCCAGCCAACCCCTGGCAACCCATGCTAATTTCCAAAGATGAGTTGCCATGAAGCAAAGTGTGGCATCTAGTGTCTCAATCTTCCTTGCACTGGTCTGGCTCATAACTTATTTTGCTGAAGCATTTTTCTTTGTTTTATAATCCTATTGTATTGATTTTTCAGCATTAGACATAATAATACAGTGCAACAACTGTAAAGAACAGTGCATAACATGTAAAGATAATAACGACCCAAGACAGACAGTGGTTACATTTACTGCATCGATACTGAGTGCATTTCAATCTCTTTAAGAATTAACATATTCGGGGGGATACCATGTGAAGGAAGCTATGACTCCAGTGTCTAGGGGTTATGCCCTGACTCTCCCACCACCTCCTGCCCAAACAGTCTTTTCAGGGTACAAAGGTTGAGTCTGTATTCATAATAAACAAGAGTCATCTGTTCCATCTATTGTGGCCATTCTCCTCCTGCTGCCTCCCTGCATATTTCAGAGTTTCCATTTTGTACGCATCTGTTTGCTAAGCTGATACAGTCCTCTATCGTTGGGGTCTCCACTGTGAGCTAACCTTTGGTAATACATTTTTGGCCACTTTGATAAGTATCCATGACTGCTGGAATATGGGGATAAGTGAGGTGCTAAAGTTTGAAACTGCACAGGGTAAAAGGTAGTTTAAGCATGCAAAGGGGTACTTGAGTGCTCATGGGCAAAGGTGGGGTGCTAGAGCTCCACCACATAGGTTCTGGCACCTATTTAAGTATCCCCAGTAGATATGTATTTGTTGGATCTTAAAGACCGCATGGGTACAGCATGTAGAGGTACAGGTGTTCCGTAGTTAAACTGTACAGAGAAAGTTTTTCGATGCCCCCTTAAGTGAAGTGAAGAATGGTTTAAGGTGTGGGCACACTCAGAATATATGATAATGTTCTGTCTGTTTCTCTCCACACTGCCTCCAGCACTGGCTGTTACTAGCCATAGTTCTATGTACTTGCTGGACCAGAGTAAGGACGTATCAGACCAAACATTTCCAATTAAATTCCCTCCATATCACTGAAGTAGAAATTCTGTTTGAGTTGGCACAGGTTAATCACTGCTGTTCTATTGTTAAAGGCTGACTGATGACCTGCTCCCACTTATCTCGTACCTTAAGGGTGGGGGCGGTAGGTGAATCAGGGTGTGAAGTACTTTTCTTTTTCATTTTGTGCATTAGAAATTTTTCTATGTGGAGGACGAGGAGGGAAATATTGTTTGGAAGAAAAAGTGCTCAAGAACAAGTGGGGCATGCTACGAAGCTGGAGGGAGTAGATTCAGGAGAGATGTGAGAAAGTACCTCTTCACAGACAGAGTGGTGAATTCCTGTAACAGCTTCTCCAGTGGATGTGGTGGGGTTCAATAATGCAGGGGATAAGCACAAGGGAATCATAGTGGAAAGGATGGAGGGAGGGAGGGAGGGAGAAAAGCTGTGGACTGGGCACAGTCTGCAGTAATAGTGTAGGTAGGGAGAAATGGACAGATTGGATGGGCAAAGCAGTCCTTATCTGCAATCAACTTCTGTGTTTCTATGTGGCATTGTTATGTTGGATGTGTGGAATAGCACTCTGCCTAGCAGCTGACAGATCTACTTCTATTCCTCACACTACATCATCAGCACTCTGATCTCACTGACAGTGACATCTCAGGTGACTGCACTGTAAGACATTTGCATTACCATGTAAAAAAATTCATGATGTTGTACCACAAGAAGTAAGAGTTAAAAAAAAAAAAAAAAAAAAAAGCATCCCTTATGCCGGCCCGGTGGCACTGAGGGTTGAGGCACTGGACGCCTTACCTCGCACTATGCCAGTGACCTGGGTTCAGGAACAACCTCAGGTCATCGGGGTGCCAGCATGAGGGAGGAGGGCGGAGCAAGGATCATGCATGCCAATGGACAGTTCTCTCTCCTGAGGGTGGTGAGGTGGGTTGGCGCCCCACCAGGTGGAGGTCTGGTGGGTAGCGAGACAGAGAGGGGGTGGCGATAGTTATGGGAGGTGGAAGGGGCTGAGCTGGTGCCACAGGGTGCATAGCATACCTCCACACGCTTGCATGGCTGTGTGCTGGGGCCTGGGGGGCTGGGGAGAAACCAATAAATGTAACTGTATGTCCTCTGCCAGTTGACGGGAGGAGGTGAGAAGGACCAAACAGCTATATTAAAAATAAAATAAATATCCTTGAGGAACAATCATACAGGAATATTTATGTTGCCTTTGGTGTGCATTTGAGAAAGAATAATGTGCTCGGGATAGCCCAGGTTCCAGTTGTCTCAGTGGCGCAGCTGGTTAGCGCAATCAGATTGGTGTTCCAGGCAGCCTGGGTTCAAGTCCCAGTTGAGGCACTTATTTCCTTCTCACCTCTGTTTGTATGAATCCCTTGAGAAAGCCTTATGAAGGCAAAATGTCGGGGGCAGGTATGAATTGGAATAAAGAGGTACAGCAAAGAAGTGAAGTGTTGCAGGTTTTCTGCAGCCTTGGGTGGCCTGTCCTTCAGAACAGAGCAAGTCATAGCTGTATGTCAGAGCACTTTATATATTTTTTTAACCCCTTAGAAAAGGGGAATCATTCTCTGTTTTACCCCATGAGCCCAGCAAGAGCCAGGTTTAACTACATAATGAATTCTGACTACATACCTAATCTGTTTTTCCTAATGTTAAGAGTTTACAGAAATGCTTAATGGGTTACCACTCAGACTGTCCAGCCAGCGCTGAGAGAACCCAATAACTAGTGGTTGGGGTTACAGGAGTACGAACAAGAGGCTGCAATTATATTGCAGCAGAATTAAAAAACAGTGATGGAAATGTTGGTATAACAATACCATCACAAGCACATGAAAACAAAATACTAATTTAATACCAAAATATCAAGCTATAATAATTTTTGTACAAGTAATATGCAGCACAAGTCTCTGGGAGATATAAGAGGGATTTAAACTAGCCAGTTTAACTCGTTATTAAAGTTTGTTTTCCTAAAAAAAAAAAAAAAAGATTTGAAAGACAGGTGAACATTGCTCATAACAAGCATTTGTTTAAGTCTTACAAGACAAACTGTAGTTATTCCATATCTGGTATATATCCCAGAGCATTTTATCAGAAACGCTTCCTCCATAACCGTGCGAGCAAAGGGAACTCTCAATATATAAAGAACTAAAAGGAAAAAAATGCATTAAGGGAATGCACAGATCTGCTATGCAAATTGCCCATAAAATAAAATGACATATACGTTAAGCATTTTACAAAGCATGACCCTATCATTATTTAAACTAATATGTAATGATATTAAGTACACTGATTACATAAGAATTACTAATGGACAGAGATCAAAATGAGATGTTATTTATTATGTATTTAGTTATTGGTTAATTAATGTATTTATTGCTTACCAGGTAAGAGCACTGGACAGAAGCTGTCTGTTTTCTGGCACAACCTCGGAGGTCAAAATACACAATGAGAACAAAACACAGAAAGCAATGAGGAATCAAAAATCTACACACCATATCAGCACATAAAAAGCGATGCAGTATTGAAGGTGGACTAAATAGCAGCTACAATGTCCCAGCAGTAGTCCTTAGTTCATTTGAGCATTAAGTGTACAAATGTCAATGCAGGCTTACAAAAGTGTTTTCAAAGTAGTAACCTGTGTGAAGACTCTATTATTGCATGCTGGTCTGCTTTCCTCAAGCTGGTCTCCAGACCTTTTATGCTCCCCTCTTCCTATGAAACTTTCTCTTCATCTGAAGTCTCTTTCCCCCTCCCAGACCTGAGCAGTCTCCGTTCACTTCTCTTCTGCTCCCATCCAGGTCCCTCTGAAACCTTATTGGGCAAGAGAACAGTTGCTGCCTGGTCAGCACTAAATTATGCTGCTAAATCAAAGTGTCAGGTATTTCTGGTTGGGGGGGTCCTTTGATGCTGTGAGCGGCCCTACAATTCAAGGCATTTCAGGGAAGCAGCTTTGGTATACATAGTCAGTTAGAGGTATGGTAGAAACTAATCTCCAATTCTTGGGGGCATAGAACCTCAAATGTCACAAATTAAAGGTATGTCACTCATTTTACCTCTCAGAAACCCTTGTCCCACAAGGGAGGATAATATTCCACAGTTCCCACTGAGGCTTTAAAGCAGAAATTCATTATAATCTATTGTGCTCTGTTATTTATTTGTAATATATGGATTCACAAAATAATACCACTGAAGAGCATACAAACATTTCTGATACTACAGTAGAAAACCCATGATACTATCATTCCTGTGCTATAATACTATCATTCAGCACTCTGAATGATAGTATTATCATAGAAACAGAGCTATTCTTTGTGCTGTGTCTTATATGTCTATGCACCTTAGGGCTGGTTGCTATTATGCCCAGTGCAGTTGCTAGGGACGCAGCATGATGATGTTGAAAGCATGCCTTATGGTTGGCCACTTTTTGTGTGTGGGAGGGCAGAACACTTTGAAAAAAAATGGCAGCTGTCTCTCACTTAGAGTCATTTGTAGCCGTTGTACTTTCGGGCGGTATTGTTTGTATTTATTTATTTTAATTTAAATATGTTCATCTGATTGCTTCTGCCTTTTCCTTCTTTCTGAGAGTCAAACTCAGCAGCAGCTGCAGTGGGCAAGGGACTGGAGCAGTTACAAAGAAGAAGCAAGGGTCTGAGGAGCAGCTATGATTCTTTTTTATATTGAAGTATAATCTAGTTGATCCTGCCTTCATTGTGCAGCTCTGGAAAGCAACTAGCAGGTAGAGCTAGCGAGCCAGTGACCAGTGGGCTGTGGAAGGAGCAGAAGTGGGGCAACGTGAGAGAGACAGAGAGAGTGGTTGGAGCAAGTGAGTTTTGAGTGCAGTGATCAGGCTGCCATTGTCAGAGGATAGCACAGCAAAAGAATTCAGAGCCACGGTGCAGGAGAGCTGTGAGTTTTTTGTATAGGAGCCATATAGTATAAAAAATAAATATGAGACTATCCCTTACTCAGGTGTAATATCATCACGAGGTTCTGGGGACTTGGGAACCTCTTGATGGTGTTGTCACAAACTCAACCACATGGGGCATGGCAGGATCTCCTATTTGCAGGATGGACCCCCTTTTTATGGAACTCATGAGCAGTTGCAGGGTTCAGGAAGAATCACCAACCTTCCTTTTCCCAGTGAGAGGGTGGAAACTGGAGTTTCGAGTCCCCCTGACTCTGTACTATGTTCAGGTTTGAATCTCACCACTGCCACTGGCAGCCTCTTGCCTAAGTAGTTTTGTAGGATAGCCAAGCAGTTACTATCTTTGTTAACAAGGCATACAGTCTTCAAAACCCTTCTGTTTAAAATGTTAGATCACACAATCAGACCCTGGCAGAGTTGATAAGAAAATTATAAATGTTTACTTAAGTAAAAACAAAACAGTAAATTCTACCATTTGGAAGATTTGCAAAGCAAACAATACCAAAATAAACACTGGGTAGTTTACAGAAAACACTATATACTGTTGTTCTAAACTATACCTTGTTTGATGTTCAAAGTCAAGAAAGATTTACAATGTCCTTGTTGAGAGGAAAATTCTCTCTGTAGGCAAAGTTCTTTAGAAAAAACAAGATTTGTTGGATTAACAGAAATCAGTCTCTGAGTGTCCTTTTTCAAAACTCAGGGTTTATCTTGCTGCAAAAGTCTCTGTTTCTAAAATTCTGACTTAAAACATCAGAAGTTCTGTTTTCAGGATGAAAAGTCATTTTTCATACCTACAGCAGTTTTTCACCGGATCTGCCAAACCTAATTCATATGCTTTAAAAATATTTAATGGCAAAGCTGTTTTCTCTGAGAACATGCCAGTCCTCTCTCAGGAGAAGCCTTCACCAAAAAGCCTTGATCCAGAGAAAAACTCTTACAGTTATACAAAATGTGAGGTCATATTCAGCCCCTCCCTTCTCCACTCTGAGCATGCAGAGAACTGAGGTGTAACAATTTCACCTTCTCCAGCAGGTGTCACTGTGATTCCATGTCTAACTCCTGTAACATCTGGTTTTTGCATAACCTGGTTTTGATTGACTTTAAGCTGGCCTCCTGCTGGCCTTTTCCTGTTATGAGAAGGCTAAGTGTCCAGTTTGACCATTTGATCGAAGAGTTATGACGTTTATGGTCATAAACCTATGCCTTATCTAGGTAAATGCCAGGCCTACACTAGCTTTAACAGAAATTCTGGCTATTTTGTTTAACTCTTCTTGGCCTTTAAAGGGACAGTGTCTCAACTCTAAAGTACATTACAGCACATACATAAGAACATTAATAAAGGATACAGGCCTATCTTGTCACATACTCCTCATAAACAGAACCTGGGGAGCACGCCTATTGATGGCATGTTTTCCCAGTTCTGTTATAGATTTAGTATTCAAGATAGCCCATCTATGCTCCCATTCTTAGACCCAGGCCTGTGCGAAATCTCCATGTTATAAGTCTGCAAGGCAATACTCTATCTCAGAAGTTTCCCATTCGTTTTCCTCATTTGGCCCAACCATACTAATGGGTTGTGGTCTGTTTAGACCTTAAAATGCCTCCCATAAAGGTATGGTTCCAGTTTTTTTAATGCCCAAACTAAGGTGAGACATTCATTTTCTACTGTTGGATAGGCTTGTTCCCATGGAAGTAGCTTCTTGCTTAAGTATACAATGGGGTACTCTCTCCACGATTGGATACTTGGCTGAGGACTGCCCCATTCCCACATCTGAGGCATCCATCTGTACCACAAATGGCCTGTTGTAGTCTGGGTTAGCAGCACTGGGGCTCTACACAGCAAGGTTTTCAGCTGTGTGAAGGCCTGCTTACAGTCTGGGTCCCAATTTACCCTCCTAGGCTTATTCTTTGTCAACAACCCAGATAAAGGAGTGACCATGGAGCTGTAGTTGGGAACAAATGTTATATAATACCATGCTGTCCCAAGAAATCTCCTGACTTGTCTCTGGGTTTCAGGCATAGGCCATGATGCAATTGCCTCTATTTTTGCTTGATTTGGGCAGAGTTGGCTCAC
This sequence comes from Neoceratodus forsteri, assembly GCA_016271365.2. Taxonomy (NCBI): domain Eukaryota; kingdom Metazoa; phylum Chordata; order Ceratodontiformes; family Ceratodontidae; genus Neoceratodus; species Neoceratodus forsteri. The sequence continues at coordinate 56,923,774 of JADMNL010000033.1, forward strand.
CTCACCACATGTCCCAAATAAGTGACCTCTGTCATGGTCACCTGGCAATTTTCTACTTTAATAGTTAGATCTGCAGCCTGTATTTGGCCAAACACCTCCCTCAGGTGTGTGAGGTGTTTCTCCCAGCTATTGCTGAAGATAGCAGTATCGTCCAGGTAGGCAACTGCAAAGTCCTCCGTACTCTGTAACACCTGATTTACTAACTGCTGGAAATTAGCAGGGACATTCTTCATCCCAAAGGGCATGACCTTGAACTCAAACAGGTCGATTGGGGTGATGAATGCTGACTTTTCCCTAGCTCTGTCAGTCAGTTCCAACTGCCAGTACCCCTTTGTTAGGTCTATTGTAGTCAAGTATGTCACCCTCCTAGTTTGTCAAGCAGTTTGTCTGTATATGGCATTGTGTGGGTGTCAGATTTCATGATGGCATTAAGCCCATTATAATCTATGCAGAATCACGTAGTCCCATCCGGTTTTAGTACAAGGACTACAGGTGAGGCCCAGGGGCTGTGGGATTTCTGGATCACCCCTAGATCCAGCGTCTCCCCACCTCCCTCCCAGTGTCCTTGAGGACTGTCTCTGACACCCGGTAAACTGTCCTATGTATGGGTGCTTGGGTCCCCATGTCTACGTCATGCACCACTAGCGGTGTCCATCCAGGCTTTGCCATAAATAAAAAGGCAAAGTCTGGCAAAACAATTCTCAGTTCTTGGGCATGTCTGGGTGTCAACTGGGGTGACAGCGTGATGGTCTCCACAGATGACACCTGCTTGCTCTCAGCTAACAAGTCAAGAAGGGGGTCTTTCCCACCTAGCTCCTCCGCAGGACTGCAAACTGCAAGTACCATGTCAGCCCTATTAAAATATGGCTTCATGATGCTCACATGATACATCCTGTGAGTGTGTTTTCAGTCGGGTAACTCTACAATGTAATTAACATTGTTTACCTGCCAGATTATCTTGTATGGTCCCGCCCACTCAGCTTGCAGCTTGTCCAGCTGGACCAGAATCAGAACCATTACCTCCTGTCCTACCCCGTATGAGAGAGCTCTGGCTCCACAATTGTACCAGGTCTTTAGTTTTTTTCTGGGCAGCTGCCAGGTTGCTCTAGGCCACGCACATAAGCTCTTTCAGTGTCTCCCTGAATTTTAACATAAACTTCACTATGGGAATCCCCTGGGTGGCATGCTTACCTTCCCAGTTTTCTTGTATTAAATCTAGAGTCCCCCTCACCCTGCGTCCGTACAAGAGCTTGAAGGATGAAAACCTGGTTGACTCTTGTGGCACTTCCTGTAGGCAAACAGCAGGTGGGGCAGATATTTCTCTGACCTGCCCATGCTGTTCTGCAGATGCCATAAGCTTAGCTTTTAGGATCCCATTAAATCTCTGTAAGAGACCATTGGCTTGTGGGTGGTAAGGCATTGTGTGCCTCTGTATGACACCACACTTTCCCATAAACATGTTATTAGGTCCAACATGAAGTTACCCCTCAATCAGAGAGGACCTCCTGTGGAAACCCAATACATGAGAAATCCCCAACAAGCATCTGCCACCTTGCCTGCCGTAGTGGAGACAAGCACGATGGCTTCAGGGTAGCTGATAGCATAATCGGCGACTGTCAGTATATACCTTTTTCCCGAGAACACGGGTATTTAAAGGACCTACAGTATCCATTCCAACCTTCTGAAATGGCTCCTCCACAAGTGGTAAGGAACCAGGGCAGCCTTGGCTTTGCTTCTGGCCTTCCTATTTTCTGACACCGGTGACAGGATTTGCAGTATTCCTTCACCTGCTTGGTAATATTGGGCCAATAGAAATTGTGGGCTAAGCACCACATAGTATGAGCAATGCCCAAATGTCTGGACATGGGAATATCATATGCTAAATTGAGCAATAACCCATGATACTCCTGGGGAACAACAAGCTGCCTGTCCATCATCCTTCCCTCTGTACTGATGTCCTATGTATATTACGGTCCATTGTTCCAATATACCCTGTGTTTTCTGTCACCTCCCTGTGTCCCAGCAGACTCTGCACAGGCACTGAGCTCTCTAAGCTAGAGTCTGTCCATTGTGCTGCTGCTAAGTCTTCCCATTTACCCAGAGCATGGGGCATGTCCCCATCAGTTCCCAGGCTGAGGTCCATAGCTGTGGCATTAGGGACTCAGTATTCCCTCTCTAGGCTATGTGTCACCCTATCCTCCTGAGAGCAACCTTCAGAAGCAGTTGGGTTAACTGCCACTAGGGAAGTTCCATCCACCTGTTATCACCCACTCTTTACAAGAGCCTCAGGTTGGCTGGCCTGTCTCCCAGCCTCTCGTGTCTAAATTTCTGTGGGTCACAAAGATCACAGGAGCCCCTATTCTTTGGCCCCAAGTCACAGCACAAACCACTGCTATGGAACATCATTCCCTGCAATAACATCAAAATGAGTTTGTCGGCTACAACCACCTTCTTTACCTCATTCATCTCCCCAGTCCAGGGTAACACTGGCTAATGGGTAGGTTTTCTTTTCCCCAGTGTAATCCCCTCACAGACAAACTGGTTTGGCAGTATTTGTTCACCCCCCATCAAATCCCCTTTCACCAGAGTAAGAGATGCTGCCGTATCCCTTAACCCTGTAGTTTGTACCCCATTCACCATGACTGGGTGAATGTGCCCCCTCAAGACTTTTATAATGGCCGCCGGGCTGGGCGAGTCATTGGCTGCTTCTGCAGCTTAGTTTTGTCCGGAGCATCTTTCGAGCATTTCTAGCATTTAGAAATGCCTTTTAGCATGTTTTTTAAAAAAGTTTTTAAAATAGTTTGCATGTTGTTTTTTTAGTTTGAAGTTTGTTTCATTTTTGCCTTGTTTGGGACTTAATTTACCCAGTTATTGGTTCGTTGAGATACACTACCAGTACATGGACTTTCCAGGAAGATTCACAGCGAAGAGCTGCAGAAAGAGTGAACTGGGTGCTTGAGCGGTTTTGGGGTGATTAGGACCACCTCGAAGTGTGCACTGTGGCAGTCTGCTTTGGCCCATAACGGTCCTTCCATGCCGAGTTGCCGGCCACTGCCTTTTGCTCTCATTATTCTTGTGGAAGCTGTTGTTTATCTTACTGCTGGAGACTAGTTGGAGATTGTTTTTATGAGAGTGAGGAGCAGACATTGGAACTATCCTCTGGACTACGAGTGGAAAGACTAGAAAGGGGATTTGTCGAAGACTAAGTGATTATTGTATTTAGCTGAATTTCTGGATTATTTGCTTACTGAATTTCTGGATCTCCACACAAACTGTAGTGAAGATTAACTCTGGTGGTAGCTGGTTCGAGCTCAGGAGTGACAGGCATACAAAGTCTAGCTGTGTTTTGCGCCTGAAGTCAGGGTCCTGATCCTGGGGGTGGGCAGGCTGAGGTGTACGGCAGTGCAAGGGGGTCCTGGTCTTATTCCGCCAGGTAGCCGGCTGTCTAAACCAGTGTATCCTTGGGTCTCTCCCTCAGGCTTGCTGATTGTGAGACAGGGTGGGGACTGATAGCAATGGCCGTAGATTTGCAGTCTTGCTGCCTTGCAGGATTATCAAGGCTTTCTCAGGCTTCTGAAAGCCATTGTCATAGCAGCTATCCTGGACTTTCTTTGTTTGATCACGGTCAGATTCACTTTAATTTTCATGTTTAAATCTGCTTAAGGCAGTGAGAGTGCCTTTGTTTCCCTTGGCCTGGTTCAGTGAGTGTGCCTGGTTTCAAAACTTGGATTTATTTTAACCCCCCCAAATGGACCCTCTCTGGGGGTGTCCCCAGTCAGTAATTACAGTTTGACAACTCTCCAACTATTCATGCCAAATTTAAGACTCATTTAAAAGTGTAGGCATGATTTGAATAACTGGTACATTTTATATTTAGTTTTGTGATCATTTTCCTTAGTAATAGTTATTTAATTGATTATAACTGTTACCTCCCCCCCCCCCGAAGTGAGAGTTGGGGATTTATCATTTATTGTTTGGTAATTTTGTTTTGTGTTTTATTTTGTAGATAGTACAGTTTTATTTGAGCTATTGTAATGTGCAGGAGGTCTGCCCCCATGGTCGTACGCTATTCATCCTCCACCCTTTGCGCCCGCCCATTGCAGTTTACATTACTATCTACCAGCTGTAGAACACTGGGTATTGCCTCATTGGAGGAGGAGGGAGTTGGGGGTGTGTGAACAGGGGAGGGTGAATGAGCGGAGCCACCGCACTGGGGTCATGAGATCCAGGAGACGCCTGGGGTGAAATGGAATCCTGATCGTGGTTCTCCATGTCTGGTTTCCATACCCAAGGGCACCACCAATTTTGGTGGGCAGGTGGCCCAGATGGCCCTGGAAGCTCATCCAACTCGTGCGGTGTTATGTAATGCCAGGTCCATTAAAAACAATACTGCAATTATAGCAGATCTTGTTGGTACAGTGGACCTGGCTTGCATCACTGAGACCTGGCTGGACATGACTTTGGCCCATATTGGAGGCTGCAATTCCGACTGGGTACTCGGTGATTCACCTGAGATTGGATCATGGGGAGGGGTTGTGGTCTGTTTTAAGTCTGAACTGGGCCTCATGAGTGTACCAGTTGAGGAGACCTAGTCATTTGAATGTACTGTGGTAGCAGGTGTAGGTTGTAGGATCACACTCATCTGCTGTCCACCCAGGGATGAGAAGCGGTTTCTTCCAGAAGTGGCAGACTTCGTGATCGACATGGCATTTGAGTTGCCTAGGCTGATGGTCCTGGGTGACTTTAATGCCTGGGTCGATGACGAACTCTCACAATTTGTCCAGCACTTCCTCCAGTTAATGTAGTTTCTGGGTCTTACACAGGTTGTTTCCACTGCTACCCATAAATATGGTCATTCTCTTGACTTGGTCTTCCTCCTGGGGGTCGAAGCCTCGGACTTGGAGTGGAACCAGTCTGATGGACTGACCACTACACTGTGCATTTCAGTTTTTGTGTCCCCTCCTCATACGCCTACCCCTGTGGAGATGATCAAGCACCGCCCTTTACGAGATGTAAGCTTTGAAGGCCTGGCGGCAGTACTTTACCTATCAATCCTTCCGTCGGCAAACAATGACCCAGAAGTCCTAGTTGTGGCCTATAATAAGGCCATATCTATGGCCCTGGATGTCTTTGCTTCTGTCTGAGTTCGTCCTCTCTCCCTTCGCCCTCAGTCCCCTTGGTTTGATGGGTCCTTGAGGGAGATGCGCAACTAGCACGAAGGTTGGAGCATTGCTGGCAGAGATCTACCCTTGATGCTGATCACCTTAGACTGATAGACCATTATCAAGTCTATCAATCCGCAATCACCCGTAAGAAGGCACAGTTCCTGTCCGGGGAGATTGCAGCCACTCAGAACTGACCAGCTCAGCTTTTTTGAACCATGGATAGACTGCGCAACCCAGCAAGTGTACAGGTCCGAAGAACGTTTTCACAAGTTGAGAGCAAGGAGCTTGCTCGATTCTTTGCAGCTAAGGTGGCTGACATCAGGGCAGAATTCCAACCGGCACACTCCATGGGTGCTGCTATAGATTGGCGTTTGGCCACTGTCCCTCATTCTTCCTGGAGTACCTTCAACTGGCCGGAGCTTGTGCACATCATGCAGATTGTCCAGGGTATGCGCTCTCTGTGGTGTAGTTTGGATCCAGGACCAAATTCCTTGCTGTTGGGTTGTAGTGTCATTCTTGGCCCGGTCCTTGCACGGATAGTCTGGTGCTCCTTGGAAACAGGTGAGTTTTGTAGCTCCCTGAAGGAGGTGGTGGTGACACCCCTCCTGAAGAAAGCTTCTTTGGACCCAGACTGCAGTGCGAACTACAGACCAATCTCGAACCTCCCCTTTTTGGGGAAGTTGATCGAGTAAGTAGTTGCCATACAACTGGAGAACCATTTGACCATCCATGATGTCTACAAGCCTCTCCAATCTGGTTTTCAAAAGAGGCACAGTACTGAGATGGCGCTGGTTCTGGTGCTCAATGATCTCCTGGCTAGAGATCGGAGGAACTGTTCCATCTTGGTCCTTCTTGATCTCTCTTCAGCGTTTGACACTGTGGACCATGGGGTCCTGCTCGATTGTCTGAGGTTCATCTGTGGCCTGTCAGGTATGGTCCTCAGGTGGTTTTCATCTTTCCTCACTGGAAGAACTCAGAGGGTGATGTCGGGGATTTATTCCTCTGACCTAGTTCCGTTATCATGTGGGGTTCCTTAGGGATCGATGCTGTCCTCCATGTTATTAGCAGTGTATTTGCTGCCCCTCAGAGACATTGTAAGAAGGTATGGGCTGAGGTTTCACTGCTATGCTGATGATAACCCAGCTCTACCTTTCTTTTGTGCCTGACCAGATTAGAGCTCTCTTAGTGTGTAATAACTGCCTCGTGGAAATCCAAGAGTGGATGAATTCGAGCTGGTTGAGGTTGAACTCGACTAAAACTGAGGTGTTGGTGGTGGACCCAGGTCGCTGGATAGAGGGGTTGGGGCAGGGTTACCCTCGGGACTTTTTCTTGGGGGTCTCCCTTTCCTGACCTCTGATCGGGTGTGAAACCTGGGGGTATTTTTGACGAGGGTCTGACACTTCATGCGCAGGTGTCAACTGTTGTCAAATCCTTTTTTTACCATCTGAGGAATATCTCTAGAGTTAAGCATCTTGTTCCATCTGGTGACCTTCCTACATTGGTCCATGTCTTTGTGTCCTCTCGCCTGGGCTATTGCAGTGCCCTTTACTTAGGGCTTCCGGGGGTGGGTATTCGCTGCCTGCAGCTGATGCAGAATGCAGCGGCCCTATTATTGACAAGAACCCCACAGTACTGTCATATTTCTCTGGTGCTGTGTGAACTGCACTGGCTGCCAGTACAGTGGCAAATCACCTTCAAAGTCAGGCTTCTGACTTATAAAGCCCTACATGGACAGGGTCCAGACTACCTGAAAGAGCTTCTGGTTCCTTACTGCCCTGGGCGATCGCTCCGCTCGACTGATGAGGGGTTGCTAGAGATTCCAAGGGTTTGTTTAAAATCTTCTGGGGCCCAAGCATTTATGCATGCAGGCCCCACCCTTTGGAATTCTCTACCCCATCAGTTACGTGAGTGCCCGACCGTGGAGGGATTTAAACAGGCACTTAAAACTAATTTATGGGTTTGAATTATGGCGTTGTTGTTTTAATGTTTGTGAGACACCTTGGTATTTGAAAGGCACTGTATAAATAAAATTGAATTGAATTTAATATTGTCGGGGATAGTGTCAGAGATACAGTGGGCGATTGTCTCAGTTTGCACAGGTCTGTTTACCTTCTGGGCTTTCTTAGTTTGGTTGTCCAAAATTACTTTTCCCCTTTGCCACTGTATTATCTTTGGGAGCAGCTCTACTTCAAGCACAGCGATTTGCCAGCTTTGCAGCCTCTTTGGCAGTCTTAGGATCTTGGTCCTCCAGCCAAAGCTTTAGTTCAGGTGAGCAAATCCAATAAAACTGTTTGTAACCCCCATGCCACTTTTGGTAAGTTAGACACCCCCCATAAAACAGGACTAATACCCACATATGGCATACCATTTACTTTTAGCAGAAAATTCAAGATTGATACCACCCTTGGCATTAGAATGTATACCAGGCTCATTATCTAGACTCTAGAGGAAGGGGGTGGGGGGGTACAGGAACAAAAACATGAACTTTTGTAACTACACCCAGGTCCAGGGAAAAGGATGCTAGGCATATGCTACACCTAACTACAGAGGGGCCCCAGTAATTCCACACCAGAAGCAAAGATCAGAATGTCCAAAACAGTATCTGAGATTTTGCAGTATGGCTTTATTCAAGTTACCAAAGCATCAGTGGACCCCCAAGTGTCAGTCATGGCAAACAGGTACAATATCCAGAACTCTCCTTGCTAGGCAGTACAGTTCTCTAGAGAAACAACAATTCCTTTCTCTTCCCCGTGGTGTGTGCTCGTGGACTATGCCACACACCTGAACCTGCAGCAATGGCCTTTGCTCAAGTGAAACTGGCGTCCTTCCATAAATCAGTTAGCCCTGCCTTGTTAGCTTCCAGATGACTTTCCTCCCACCCTTTGCCCCAACCAACAGTCTCTGCCATTCCTTCAGGGTTATACCACAGAAGCCTCCATTTCCCACTGAAATGCTAAAGACTCCAAACTTTTACTGTACTTCACACTCATGGTGAACAAGGGCAGTGACAGGTGTGATCTAGCCTTATCTGTGGGCACACACACACACACACACACACCAGAACAAACCCCTCTAAATGGAGAACTGGTCTCCCAAAACAGTACTCACAGAATAGTTGCTCCTTCCTCTAGGCATGGAAAACAACCCAAAACACATTTCATTCTGTACTCACGACTTTGTTGCCCCTTCCTCTAGGCATGGGAACAATCAGGAAGCACCTTTTCCCTTGCCGGCTTTTCAGAACAGTCTGTCATAAAGTCCTTTTCAAAGGCAGCTGTGAACACACACAAGGACCTTCAGGGCATTTCCCCTTGATCCATTGACCTAGCAGTCCCTTCCACTTCTCCTGGAGTGAGAATCAGGAAATCCTGCTGAAGAAAGGTCTCCACTACTTCAGTGGAAGCTGGTAATTGTAATCCAAACTAGGGTGAGAAATCCAAGGCCCTAGGCTCAGAGTCCACTGAAAGAGATCCTACCACTCTCACTGTCACATTCAGACTAACTGAACATTCCAAACCTTCCCCAGAGCAGCTGTACACATAAAAAGGTTATGCTGCTGCGAGAGTTCCAAATGACTTAATCATTTTTCCCTCAGGCTAGCTGAGCAAATGATAATGTCATTGTGTAGGCAGCGCATAAGTGAGCTGCTTACCAGCTACATTTTCTACCTGCCTAACACTAACACTGATAGGATTCTAGTAACCTCAGGGGACTGGGTGGTTACATGTTCAAGCAATACTACCTCTTCAAGAGCTTCAACAGAATCCGCTTTTGTTCCCTCCCACCAACGCTTTAAATATTGATGCGGTCTAATGGCCACTCCTCAAAGCTCATTTCCAGCCCCTTTTGAGTTTCGAAATTTTGCTCTGCATGCATCAGGGTTCAGATCACATTTTTCAATAATGCAGTTTTTAACTTATCAGAATCTTTACTGTCAAGATTGTCCATCCGCCTAAATGCCTCCCTCCCTCCCTTGCCAGTAAGCAGTGGGGACAGTTGAAAGTTCCAGGTCTCTTTGGGCAGATTGGCCTGATTCAGACCTTTTCAAATGAATTCAAAACATGTCCATATCCTCACCTCTTTAAACTCAGCCATTAATTTTGAATTTAGCTTGTATCCAAGCCCTGGAGTTTCAGACCCACCCCACCACTTACCTGTTTTGGAGTTGTTCAGGTTGCTGTCTGCTGGAGCTTCAGCTTTTCCAGCTCAAACTCCTCTGGTGTTTTCATTCTTCCACCTCTGCCTCTCTCTCTGTTGCTGCCGTCTCGCCTCTGCCTCTGTCTGTTGCTGCCATTCCTCCGCCTCTGCTCTCTCTGTTATTGCCTTTCCTGGAGTTCCATCTTGAACCTTTTGTGCCATTCTCAAGCTGTTGCTCCTGCATCCACAGCTCCTCAGCTCCAGCTCTTGTCCAAGTCACCACCTGTGGCTCTAAGCGCAGTGGGGCATCCTCCATCTCAGCTGCCATAAGGGACTCTGAGTTGCTTTTTATTTTGTTCTCACTAGGAATGCCCTTTTCCTCACAGATCTTCCTTAGCTGTTCCAGATTCATAGTGCTGTACTGGGAAGACATTCGTCTATACTTCAAGGCCAATATCCTCTGGGATAACCCATGCCTCAGGGCGTTTGCCCTGGGGTTCTTTTGTAATTCTTCTATACTACACTACTCTGCTCAAAAAAAAAATTAAAACAGGCTAGGATCTATCGTCTACAGACAAATTTCTTTTTCCTCTTTCCAAATTCTTCCCTTGATTGTGTGATGGCTTTGTAAGACCGTTCAAAATTCCAGTAGTTGGCACCAAATCTCCCATGCCCCAAGGTTGGGCTCTCAGTGGTGAGATTCAAACCCGAATGTAGTACAGAGTCAGAGGGACTCAAAACCACAGTTTCCACCCTCCCACTGAGAAAAGGAAGGTTGGTGATTCTAGCTTAAAAATCAGAAGTTCTTTTTTTTGTTTGCTTTAAAGATTTTATAAGTTTCCAAGACCACATGACACAACAGAAGTCCACAGCACAATATTTGATATAATGGTACAATAATCATAATGTGCTTAATGTATAACTGATTGTTATGTCTCATAAAATAAGAAATACATACATAGACAAATAAGTCAATGAGCTCACTTATATGTAAGCCATTAATTTATAGCTATTACCTTAATCAAGAAGTAACAAGTACAACACAGGAGACACACTGGATGTTGTTTTATAAGTATGTCATTATTCTTAATATCATTAAATGACAAGATGGTTTAGGAAGGGTCCCAAATTCTGTCAAACAGTTCACTTTACCAATAATTTGTAGAGCTAATCTTTCATTATTGATTACCTCACTCATTTTATTACCCCATTCTCTATATCCAGGAGGGTCAGGAGATTTCCAGTGTGAGAGTAAAATCATTTTAAGAGACAGAACAGCTGACTATATGATGGCATTTTGATGTTTCTTCAAAATCCCAGAGCTTTTTATCCCAAGAATAAGGAATTTAGGTATAAAGGGATTGTTATTCGAAGAGTGGATCCACAGACTTTATGGATCATATTCCAGATCCCCTTAATACAGGGCAGGATCAGAGCATGAAGAAGGTCTGCATCTTCTCTTTGGCACTTCCAGCATTTTCCTTCGGGCTGGAAACCCAGGTGAGCCAGTCTCTTTGGGGAATAGTAGTAAAATGTAACATTTTATACTGTATTGTCCTACCTTGGACTTCCCTACAGCTGCTGTAAGTGTTATCCCATATGGAGGCCCACCCTGAGTCAGATATGGTTTCCTGATCTCCCTTCCACTTTTCTTTGCAGAATCTATCAAGGTTGAGGGATCTTGGGTGTTAATTAAAAGTTTATATATCAGACTTAACCCCTTCCTCAGCATTACCATCTCCAGAGCAGAATCCCATCTAGACCCTCCCTCAGATGCAGATTAGGGCCTACCAATTAATCCTGTAAAGCCTTCTGTAACTGGAATTAGTTGGCAAAATGGAATCTTGGTAGATTATAGTGAGCTCTGAGAAGCTCAAAGGAAAGTAGCTCCCCCGGTCTCCCAATAAATCAGACAGGTCTGTAATACCAGATTTGCTCCATCCAAAATCTGTTCTAGGAAGCTGATTATACAGTAAGTTAACATTATTCCAAACTGTCATCAAGTGAGGAGGTAGTCCCTCAAATAGCAATAAATGTTGCATCCTCTTGATTGCCCAAACAGAAGAGGTAATGCAGATGTTGTCATGAAAGGGCAAGGAAGCTTAACAACAATGACAGTTTAAAGGGCAACAATAACTGCTTTTCAACTTTAATCCATAACGGCTGAACTGGAGTGTAACCAACTACTTTGTTTGAAATGGAAGGCAAAATAATACTTCTCCCAGTTTGGAAGACCAAAGCCTCCTTCCAATCTATGTGCCCTAGGTTTTGGTAAGGAAAGTCTGGAAGTAAAGGAGTTCTGCAGGAAGTGCCTGATTATTTTAACTGATCAAAAACAGCTTTACCTATTCTGAGGGGCAAGTTCTGGAAATAGTAAAATATTTTAGGGTCCACAATCATTTTAAGCAAATTTATCTTACCCCAAATAGATAAATTTTGAGCTTGCCATTTTTGTAGATCTGTCTCAGTTTCTTTTATTACAGGGAGCAAGTTCAGTTTTCCTAGATTATGAGTATCTTTAGAAATTTTAATGCCTAGTTACGTCAGGTACTCCGAACATTTCAAACCTGGCTGCACCACCACCAAACAGTCTCCTGGTCTCATGCGTGAGTTTAGAGAGAGAACCTGAGTTTTTTCCCAGTTCAGTCTGAGGCCTGAGAAGGAAGCAAAGGCATCAAATATTTTGCCTAAGTGTATTACTGAGTTTTGGAATTCGAAATAGTAACAAGCAGATCATCAGCATAAGCAAAAACCTTATTATTAATCTTGCCTGTTCTAATTCCTTTAACTTCTTGGCATTCAGAGATGTTCCTTATTAGAGATTCAATGGCCAGTATGAAAAGGTAAGGGGACAGGGGGCAGCCTTATCTGGAGCCTTTGTTGAGAAGGAAGGAGTTTGAAATAAATCCGTTAGTAATTATTCTTGCAGAAGGCTTTTATAGAGAATATTTAGCCATGTAGTAAGTGTGTCACCCAGTTTGAATTTATTAAGTACTTGGAAAAGGCACTCCCATTCTAGAGAGTCAGAGGCTTTACGGAAGTCAAAAGCCAGTACAGTAGCTGGATACTTTATTTTATTAACCTTCCAGATTATATTTAAAAGCATACGCATAGGTGGCCCGGTGGCTCCGAGGGTTGAGGTGCTGGACACCACACCTTGTGCCACGCCGGCGACCCATGTTCGGGAGCAAGCAGGGGTCATCGTGGGTCGGTAGGGGGAAGATGGATTGAACATCCAATGGACTGCTCTCTGTCTTCAGGAAGGAGGGGAAACCTTGGTCGCTGTGCACCTGACCCCTAGCGGAGGCTGGAGGGCGGTGCCATGGTGCCATAACTGTAGGGTTGGAGCTCGGCAGGCACCTGAGGTGGCATGCATGAGAGCATGCGCAAACATGTCACTGGCGTCATTGTATGTCAAGCTTCACAGGGGTTGTAATCTAGGAGGAAAAATGACATCCTGGCTGTAGCAGTTTGATGCTAGTTTTATGGGCACCCCAGCTTCAGAATGGCATTGCTGAACTGTATTCGGTCCTGGTGGGAGAGAGAGGTGTGCTCCCCGCTGCCCCACCGTGTGGGGGGATAAACTGCGGGGGAAGAGGCGATGGCCACTCAGAAGAGGAAGCCGGGGGACTGACTGGACGGTGGCTGGATCCATGAAGGAGGATGCCTGGATGAGTGGTGCCAGCCAGGAAGCCAGCAAGAAAGAAAGCAAATAAAAAAAAAGGCCTACACATGTTTTTAGTCCTACTCCTTCTAGGAACAAAACCTACTTGTTCCTCCCCCAATAACTTAGTCAAATAAGTCTTAAGTCTATAAGCTAGAAGTTGAGCCAAAATCTCATTATCTGCATTAAGCAGAGACATATGCCCGTAGCTCTTGCACTGAAGAGGATCTTTCCCATTTTTTAGAATTAAGGTGATATTAGCCTGGTACATAAGAGTCCGGTAGAGCCACTGAGGCAAGTGAGCTAGGGAGGGCTTTAAAAAAGTAGTCCTTAGTTTTTGTACTCAAGACCTTGTAAGGGGGGGGGCAGAGCCAACTGCCAAACTGGAAAGACGCATGGAGAGAAGACCTTGTAAAAGGGGTGTGGAGCCAGCTGCCGAACTAGAAAGACACATGGGAGAGAGCTCTGACTACTATAACTTTCAAACCCTTAAAATTTAAATTTTGGATGAAAGAATGGTACCTAAACAGATTTTATCTGAATGGCAAGGATCATCTGAATACTTTGATACCCAAACAATAAGAAAATGAGTAGAAATACTTGAGGTGGCAGGCAAATGGCAATCAGCACAAGCAATCATGGTCATGGAAAATGAAATGCTGTCAGCTCTTCAGAGAGTGAAGGAGCAACACAGCCTACTAATGCGGTGCTTTCAAACTGATCCAGGTCATGATTTCAAAAATAGAGTAGCTGGTGTCTAAATTCATAGCAATGGAGGCAAAAGTTGCAAACATCGAAGTGGAGACCAAAGCGACCACAGATACAGCCAATAAAGCACTGACGACTGTATCAGGGTTGGTTAAAAAAAAAACACATTCATTAGGCACCGCTTGGAGTATTTAGAAAATTAAACTAGGGCCATGACTATATGAGTGGTCGGTATGCCAGAGGGGGCAGAAGAAGGAAAAAGAAGAGGGGGAGGTACCTAAACCAAACAATAGAAACACTCTGGATAGTGGGATCAATACCAGTCCATTCACAGAAGAAAGGGTTCTGAAAAACTCTTAAAACTGAAGGTGGAAAAGGCAATGGGGCCTGATGGGATTCACCATAGAATTTTAAAAGAACTAAGGGAGAACTAGTGACACCACTGACTACCCTCTTTAACAAATCATGGGAGGATGAGGTGGTACCTGAGAACTGGAGGAGGGTGGATGTGATTCCACTTCACAAAAGTGGGAGCAAGACAGAGGCAGGAAACTACAGACTTGTTTGTTTGACCTCCATGGTAGGAAAAATGATGGAATCATTTCTGAAGGAAAGAATTGTTCAGTACCTAGAGGTCAGCAGGGCACAGGACCCAAGGCAGCATGGATTCACAGTGGAAGGCTTTGTCAGACAAATCTAATAGATTTCTTTGACTGGATGACCAAAGTAGCAGACCAGGGAGGGCTGTGGACATAGCCTACCTAGACTTTAGCAAGGCATTTGACACATTACCACACAAAGATTAATAAACAAGTTAGCCAGCCTTGGGTGGGTCCCAAGGTGGTAACCTGGGTAAAAAATTGGCTGAACAACAGGATGCAGAGGTTAATAGTAAACTGAGTCCACTCTGAAGAAAGGGGTTACTAGCGGGTACCGCAGGGTTCAGTATTGGGACCAGTCCTCTTTAATGTCTTTATAAGTGACATTGCGGAGGAACTGGAAGGAAAAGTATGTCTCTTTGCAGATGACACAAAGATCCACAACAGGGTTGATACACAAGGTGGGGTGGAAAGGATGAAAAGGGACTTGGCAAGGTTGGAGGAATGGTCAAATGTATGGCAGCTTAGATTCAGTGCAAAGAAGTGCAAGGTAATGCACCTGGGAAACAAAAGCCCAGGGGAAGAGTACACAATGGGGGTTGAGGTACTAACAACAACAAAAATGGAAAGGGGCCTGTGGTAGTCATATCAGATGACCCAAAGGTGGTCAAGCAATGTGAGAAGGCAAGCAATGTGAGAAGGCAGCAAGGAGGGCTGGGGGGATACTGGGATGCATAGGGAGAGGAGTCACCAGTAGAAAACAGGAAGTTGTTATTCCTCTGTACAGACAGTTGGTGAGATCCCATCTGGAGTACTGCGTGCAGTTCTGGAAACCCCATCTCTGCAAGGACATAGACAGGATGGAGGCTCTCCTGAGGAAGGCAACTAAACTGGTGTAGGGTCTGCAGCAGAAGCCATACAAAGAGAGACTAAAGGAGCTTAGTATGTATACGCTTGAGGAAAGGAGGGAAAGGGGGACATGATGAAAACTTTCAAGTACCTCAAGGGAATCAACAAAGTCCAAGAGGGTAGCATCTTTCAGGAAAAAGAGATGTGCAAGAACAAGGGGCACAATTTGAAAATAAGGGGGGATGGCTCAGAGGTAATGTGGGGAAGTATTTTTTCACAGAGAGGGTTGTGGATGCATGGAATGGCCTTCCTGAAGAGGTCATGGAGTCAAAAACAGTGGGGGAATTCAAGAATGCATGGGACAGACATAAGGCAATTCTAGTGGGGGGTAGGAGGAAGTATAGGCTGTTGATTAACTAGGATCTGCAGCTTTTCCATTAGGTGGGAAAATGGGCAGACTGGATGGGACAAGCATTCCTTATCTGCCGTCAAATTCTGTGAACTCAAAATCATTTATACAGGGGTGACTCCCAGACCAACTACAGATGACAGAGTTTGTGGTTAAGAGAGTCGACAGAATTCACCTGCCCATACTGATTCTTGGTATAAGAGACAGACAAATCAAGGGGTAGTAGCCTCTTGACAACTTCTAAAGCAAGATTCAGTAATTCCATTTGAAACAGCACAGAACCAACTTGTCTGGCTGCCCTCCGATAGGTCACGATACTATGAACTCAGAGATTTCATAAATAGCTGCTTACGGCGCGCCACAGTGCATTCTGGGGATTTCCAGGCTGACCCCCTTTTATTCAAATCTGAGGTACAAAATCTGGAGAGAAAGTTATTTCTCTTCAGTATGCTAATTTCATCAAAGATCTAGCCTACACAGCAACGGGGATTGGACAAAAATGGGAGGAAGATCTCCACATAAAACTGGATGATGCACAATGGTTAAAGATGTGGAAGGGAACGTGGGCTGTCTCCTCTTCTCCAGTTTGGAAGGAGTTTGTATGGAAACGCTGTATCTGATACTTCAGAGTTCCCTCCGCAGTATCTAAATGGAACCCTGCCATTCCCCTAGTTGCTGGAGAGTGTGTGGGGCTGCGGTGGCCTCCCACACTCAGGTATTTTGGTCCTGTGGGGTACTCCAAACCTATTGGCAGGCAGTACGTGGCCATATAAAACAGATTTTGGGACTTCCTTTGCCACTAAGCCCAGAATACTTACTGCTAGGACTCCCTCCAAAGGAATTGAAGGGCAAAAAAGCACTTTATCTATGGGCGATTCTACTAGCCGGCTGCATACAAAGCCATAACTAGGAAGTGGCTTCTCCCAGAACCACCCGCAGCTACTGACTGGAGGGAAATAGTTAACCAGATTCAAACATTAGAAAGAATCACCTTTGAGTTGCAACAAAGAACCCCTCAGTTCGGAATAGCTAGACAAGATGGGAATTACATGGTGACTTTGATTAGCGTTAACTCAGAAAATGAGGTTCTCTCATCTCCTGCTTTCCTCTCCCTGTTTTTTTCTTTGGTTCCACCTCCCCCAGCCTTTGGAGCTGAGGAGGAAAGCTCTAGGGCGGTATACCCCTAAGTTCAGTTCATTTGGATTTAACCCAGCCAATAAAAGCTGGAGGTGCTGAAGGGTTCATTTGAATCTCAGATATATCTTTTTGATTGTGTCACGTAGTAATTTATATAACTGAATAGGCTTTGTTGAGTAGGCTATATATAAAGGCAACTTAGAAACTGATATTAACTTATGATGACCCAACTGTTTTTAATGTTCTAATTGTTTTCAGTGTTCCAACTGTTTTTAAAATTTGTTCTTTATATGATCTGCAACTGTTCTTTTTATGGAATACTAGGTTCATTTTAGATTTAGTATTTGCCGTATTGGTCCATGCAAGAACAGATCCAGAAGCAAATGATTTGATACCATTTAATGGACCAACATAGATGTAACAACAAGAACAAGTGCCCATCATTCGGACCAACCAGTCCTTCCTTAGAAGCCTAATGGCAGTTGTTTAGAAAAACAATACTTTTAACAGCTAGATCATGCAGAAGAATAGAAACAATTCCCACTGGTTTAAAATACTCATTTAAAAAATATAGATGATGATGTCAGAGAAGTTTAAGAGTACCATATTACCTTCAGCCAGGAGGGTCAAAGGTGCTTGTTGCAAAACACATACAAAGAATCCTACTACCTATAAATTTAATTGACATAAGATAACACTGCTGGAGCAGATGACTCTTAAATCAAGCTACGAGTGTCAGAGTGTGTATAAGGATGTGATTACTGAAAAGCAACCCCCACCCAGATTAAAGACATACTAAGATTATTTTAGGACTACAAGAAGTTTCAGTGCATTCATTATAGACAAGAAATTACCAGTAATGTTGTCTTAAAAACATCAGTGCACACTGTATGATGTGTAAAACTTAGCTGGACCTATCTCCCAGCTGTACTCTCCAGCTAGATAAGCCCCATAAACTTCAAAAACATCTAGTGTAGTGACCAGGACTTCATAAATGATAATTTAAATATAAATTGACAATATTAGTGTCAAACAAAAAATTCATGTTGAGGTCCACCAAGGAATTAAGACCATGTAGGCTGATATGTACTGATGTCAATATACACTGAGAATTTAACAACTTGATGCACCAGAAGTGTCTAAGAAATCTGAAAAAGAGATACAAACTTAATTTCTCTCCTCCTCCTCCTACAAACAATACACCCTACCCCACCCCTATAACGCATGCATTGAAATGTCTTGTAGTCCTAAAACAATCTTAGTATGTCTTTAATCTGGGTGGGTGTTGCTTTTCAGTAATCACATCCTTATACACACTGTGACACTCACAGCTTGATTTAAGTCATCTGCTCCAGCAGGGTTCTCGTAAGTCAATTACATTTATATGCAGTGGGATTCTTTGTATGTGTTTTGCAACAAGCACCTTTGACCCTGGGACCCTCCTGGCTGAAGGTAATATGGTACTGTTAAACTTCTCTGACATCATCATCTGCATTTTTTAAATGAGTATTTTAAACCAATGGGGATTTTTTCTGTTTTTTTCTGCATGATCTAGCTGTTAAAAGTATTGTTTTTTTCTAAACAGCTGCCATTAGACTTCTGAAGAAGGGTTGGTTGGTCCAAAAGCTAGAGCACTTTGTTCTTGTTGTTACATCTATGTTGGTCCATTAAAAGGTATCAAATCATTTGCTTCTGGATAGGTTAATTTTATTGAGCACTGACATAGACTTCACTGTACAACTCATAAGCTCAAGATTCTGGTTGCTACTTTTATCTTTTTAGATTGTACTACAATTGCTTCTTTTTGATTGAATAAAACTTTGAGTATATAAAAAATAAAAGCCTACAGATTAACTCCTCAGAGCCACTTGGAAGATGATCCCCCTCCAAGAACAATAATGGTGGTCCTATCAAATCTGGGGGAAAGAGATGACCTTTTGCAAGCTGCCCGTAGAGCTGCAGTATTGGAGCATCAAAGGCATGCAATATGGTTGTTCTCTGACTCGAGATTACTCCATGAGGTGCAGACTCAAAGCTTTTGATGGAGTCGGACACAACTTAGAGCACTGGGGATCCAGCACTCGATGATGATGCGGCCAAGTTGAAAATTTGTTACGGGGGGAAGTTTATATACATTCTGACCCCCAGGCAGCTGGTAAATTGGCAGCAAAGCTGAGAACTGAATTCAGAAATCATCAGGGAGAATCAGACACTTCAGCTGAGGAAGACTGAGGAATCGGACCTGCAGACTGCAGAGAGAATGCAAGTGTAAAACAAGGGAATCATTCCCGGGACACTGACTTTCTGAGAAAAAGAATGTTAAATATTTGGTTGGTTTAAAAAGGATTGTTGTCTGTTAATACTGCACTAAGACTTGTGGACTATCTCCAGGGGGTCTTAATTTACATATTTCTGGATGATCTGAAATTCAGTAAAATGGCTTCTCATTTTTAGACCCTTGTGGAGCTTGTACTTGATAGAGACTGCTCCACTGTCTTGTTCCTGCCCTGATGTGGAGGTTACGTGAGGAACTGTGTTAAGCTTGAATGTACTATACAAAAGCATCTTCAGCTTACATCGTTCTTGAGAATGTGAGCTCGAAGGTAGTATGGGACAGTGGCAAGATATCGCCTGAGACTATATACAGTATTAACTGGTACTAAAGTCAATAGTTAATGTTTCAGCTGTTTTCAGTTGCTTCTGAAAGTGAAACTATTTGTAAAGGAGCCATTGTGATGTCTTTAAAATAGGGGTTTGTTTTTAGTTTAAAAGTATATTCCCCATTGGTCATTGTCTCCGTATAAGCTGCAGATTGTATAGAACACTAATCCCACTGTGATGGGAATATTGACTAGGAGAAAATCTTACTATATTGTTGTTCTTGTTCTTGGCAGCAATGGCTGTATATTAATAATGTAAAAGTATTGTACTAGACTAAAAGGGATACCCCCCAAATGTTGTAACTAAATCTGAAGCCAGCGTGTTATCCTAAGATGATCACCATATGATTGTACCAGAGTGTACAAGGTATAATGTATGTAATGATTTCAGATGGAACAGCTTGTATTTTAACTTGTTGAAAAAGCAATGAAATATTAGTTAATAAAAAAAAGACCTTGTAAAACTCCTCTGGAAGTCTCTTTGGGCCTGGGGTTACTAGGGTGGAGGGCTTGAATAATTTTATCAAATTCTACTGGGGAGAGTTTAAGGCCTTCCTATCCACCTCATTAAGTTCTGGCAGAGTTACTCAGTCCAGAAGAGAATGTGGCTCCACTGAAGACTGCTTATTTGAGCCGAATACAGTTTCTTGAAAAATTCTCAAAAACTAAACTTATTCTTTGTTTGAGACTTCAGTGGCACCCATAGCATTTGAAATACCAGGAATCAAATTCTGTCCTGCCTTCTTTTTAAGTCTGTGTGCCAAAAGTTTCCTGGCTTTCTCACCAGCCTCCCAGAAAGTTTGTTTCATTCTATACAAAGAGTATTCTGCCCTGGTAGAATATATTTTATTAATTTCATATTTAAGTTTAATGATATTATTAAGCAGCATCCCTTTCTTATCACAATTCTTTTTAAACCTATTCCGTAAATTGAGAAGTTCTACTTGTTTTTGTGCTAAGTCTTTATCGCTTTCTTTTTTTGGCGGCAAAGAAACTAATAATCCTGCCTCTCAAGAAAGCTTTGAGAGCATCCCATAGACAATCTGAGGAGACTTATCCATTGTCATTTAAGTTAAAGAAGTCCTGGGGGGCAGAACCAGCATCTGGAGCATACAGATATACTTTCAACAGCTCCTGCCACTGCACAGGAGTAATCTACTTAAAAGTTATTTTTCAGCTAAACAACTTGCTATGATATTGCATATGGTCCTAATACTTGAAATTCTGCATAATCTGATCAACTTTTATCTCCGGTAGTTCATCTCTTACAGAGAAAGTGACCCCAAAGCTAAGATGGGGAAAGCTTGTGGAGTGGCCGTAAGGTCACAAGACTTTTCAAACCCAAGCAAGGGGTGACAAAGAAGCAGCTAGATGGAGATTCAGACCCACTGGGAATGGAAGATATCAAGCTGCAAACTTTACATGCTACTATGAACCACATAAATGCCTGTATACAACTACTGGCTAGTAAATTTGACGCTTTCACATCCCACTTGCAGTCTGTGGAAACCAAGGTGGAGACTAGCAGGACAGAGGCCACTGAAGCTGCAAACACGGCATGGATGGCACTATTGGCTGCAGCAGAGATTATTAAGGGAAGCAATCTCCTGAAGAGAGTTAGAGCATGCAAAACCAACTAAGAAAGACATATGTGTGGATCATCGGTCTTCCCGAGGGTTGGGAGGGGACAGAGCAACCAGTCGCCACTATGCATACCTGACTCAACAAGGCCCTGGGGATGGACACCTCCACCTTGATTGTCAAGTGAATGTATCAGATAACACCTTGCAAAAGAATGGAATGGATCATGCACCCTACTGTTGAAAATGGGGTCCGTCAGAAAGAGAGACTGAATCCTGCGGGCAGCAAAAAGAACAAGGGAGGTTGAGGTGAACGGGTCCCAGGTCATGTTTTTTCTGGATCTAAGCTTTTTCACCAGACAGCAGCAAAAGAGCTTTGATGGCCCCAAAAGACAGCTCCAAGACTTGGAAGTGTTCTTCAGCACAATGTGCCCTGCCAAGCTGAGAGTACAACATGAGGGGCACACTTATATCTACACAGACCCAAAGGATGTAGTGAAACTGATTGAAAGAATTCAGGCTGCCTGGGCTCAAGAGGAACAGACTATTTCTGAATTGGAGGCAAAGTTCTAAAGTGACTATTTAAGCCCCCGCTTGGTCCACCAGTCATCTGAACTTGGGACAGTGGTATTAGAGAGGTAACAGGAGGTTTAGCATGGAGTTTTAGTGGGAACCTTTCAGCAGTGGTTACAATGCAGTTAGTTGCTGGTGTTCAGACGATTCTATTATAAAACAATACTGCCACTGGAAATGTTACCATTTGATCTCCCATTTGTAAATGGGTTGAAATGGTAATGTTGCAAGTTAATTGATCTCTGAGTATAGGACACAACGGTGGAGAATAAAATGGTTGCTTTCCACGAGGAGGAAGGAAGAGGGCTTAAGATCCTTCATGCTCAGTTTTATTGCGCGTAGTGTTAAAACTGCGCTCAATACGTAAAGGTGAAGGAGACTACTTGACTCCACCAACCTGTTATTGTTAAACCTAAAGGCTTGTTAATTTTTACATTCCACTGCATCATATAGATAGGAATATGTCAGCTGGAGTATAAATAAAGACATGGGTAAATGCCTGTTTGAAATAAATGTTGTGTACCCTATTGACAATTAGTGGCAGGTAAAAATATGTGTTAGGTAACATCAGTCTAACCATCAGGACCAGATCAACTGAAGATTAGTTGTTTTAACCACGATGCCTATTTCTAATTAAAGGGCCCAGCTCCACTGATGCACCTGGCATATGCTTAACAGTTTAATCTAAACCGCTCTTTGCTTATTGACAAGAGCAGGATACCCTGAAAAGCGTAACTAAGAAAGCACAATTATCTTTTCTATTGTAACTGTACCATGTACTCCTTGACAAGGTCTGTGTGATCTTGTGCTTCTGGAATCTATGTATGACTTTGATATAAACTAAATAAAAATAAATTATTAAAAAAAAGCTAAAGAAGTCCTCAGCCTCCTGATTCACCCAGGTTATAAAGTTAGGGTCATGCAACAGGGAAACATTTAGTCTCCAGCGTATACAATTACTTTTAAAACCCTCAAGTTGAAATGAGGCCTGCACTAACGTATGATCAGACGGGGATATCTCTTTAATTTTAGCAGAGTAGAGATTTGCCGCTAGATGTTTAGAAATGAGTAACATATCAATTCCGCTAAAGGTGGTATGCCTAGTAGAATAAAAGGAGTAATCTCTGACAGTTGGGTTTAAAAGTTGCCAAGCATCAACCAAATTTAGATCAGAGATGAGTTTATGTATGCTGTGCTGAGCCAGAGTAATCCTAAAGGGGGATGAAAAAGAACTCCTATCCATCAGATTGTCTAGAACCTCATTAAAATCTCTTCCAAAAATCAGTATTTGGGGTTACATGTACTCAGTCTTAAACCGAGATCTTTTTAACTTCATTTTATTAATTTCATGTAATAAGCATTACATAATTATACAACAGGCAGGTATATCAGATTGAAATGCTTGATATACATAAGCTTAACATTTTAACAGTAAGTGACCATAAGCACTCCTGTAAAGAAATTGAGATCTTTAAAAAAACAAGCTTGGTCTGAGTCGGGTGCATAAATGTTACAAATAGTAACTTCCCTACCATGAATAGCACCTTCCAAAATTTGGAATCTACCCTCCGGATCAGCATAGTGAGAGCGCTTTACAAAATTCACCCCGTTCTAATCAAAATAGCAGTACCTCCATTCTTCGAATTAAAGGAACTAAACTTTACTTGGGCAACCCAGGACCTGGCCAGTTTTTCAGCTTCATTCTCCTCCAAGTGTGTTTCTTGAAGTAAAACGATATCTAACTTATTTCTGTTTAGGTACGTAAGGATCTTTTTCCTCTTGATGGGGGACCCCAGACCCTTGAGATTCCAAGTACCTATTGTGAGGTTAGACATTTCTAGAGACCTTAACAAATAAGTAAATAATTCTAGCAAAGAACAAAAAGGGAGTAAAACCTATTTTAGATTAATAAAACAGAAATTAAAATTGGGAGGTAGTATAGTGCAGTGGTTTAAGGCTCTGAGCTGCAAATCTGGAGACCTGGGTTTGAATCCCACAGCCCCACTTGCATATTGTGTGACCTTGAGTAAGTCACTTAACTTCCCTGTGCTCCCAGGTTGCACCTGTAAACAAGCTTTCAGCTTAGTGTGTCTCACCTGATTAAACAATTGAAAAAAAAAATCAAATAATCAGAAGACCTAAGTTAAAGTTCACTAGGCAAAGGAATTAACAGAGGAAAAGTATAACATTTCTAAACAAACAAGCACTAATGCAGTACTCAAATATTTTAACAGCAAGGAAAACAGTAGGTAAAGTTGTATTTATCTAGGGTGAGGATTGATGAACAAATATAAAAAACCTTAAGGCTAAACACAGATGCACTGGGGCCAAGAAAAGAAAAGTTAACTTCAAGGTGCCTGTAGCTCTCTGGTACCTGGATAGAGTAAAGAGCCAGTTAGAACCCAGAAACCTTTGATGCCAAATTACTCAATTTAAATTAATTGTAAACAAATTCAATTTACTTGTAACGTTACCCTTGTTTATTAAGAAAAATTAAATTACAAATTATTTTTTAAAAATGCTTTAGATATAAAACCCAGTTACTTAAGAAAGGATACCTGAGAAACCTGTAATGCACTGTATAGGTTTTGTCTAAAGGTCTAAAGCAAGTTTCCTGAGTAATCAGAGGAAACCCAGTTTTACTGTCCTCAAAGCAAGTCATAGCTGGATCCCGTACAGAGGATATATACAGCCAGTACTGTGCAGGCCCCAGCCAAGAAACCATAAGATGACTCAAAATCAACCTTATACCCATTGGGAATTTATCGAACAAATAAACATTCAGATCGCTCTTACTCCCTCTAAATTAACATTGTTTGTATTGTTTATTTAAATCTCTGAATTAAACACCTTTGAGTCAGGGACTCCTTTACAAAGGCTCCACATCAAGTGAACAAGATTACAAAATCAAAGGACAAGTAAACAGTGCAAGATACAATAAAGCAAGAAACATAGTTTTACAGTAGTGTGAATAACATGTAACAGGTAAGAAATCTGTGCAATAAATGCAGTTACACACATTGTAAATAAAGTAACAGCCAAAACTGACATTGTAAATAAAGTAACAGCCAAAACTGACATTGTCATCAGGGGCTTACAGGGCTGGAGATGGGAGGGGGGATTAGGAAATGCAGGGAAAGTTAAGTGCAGTCACTAGAACTACTAGAAATGAGGTGCGGCTGCAGCTTAGCTTTAAAGGGCCCCAATTTAGGTTAAGCCAGGACTACAGCAGGCAGGCTGTTTAACAAAGCTGGTGTCCTGTACATGAACGATCATTGGCATTGTGAAGTCCTGCAGTGAGGGATAATGAAAGAGGCTTTGGAGGCACTTCTCATGTTTCTAGGAGTGGCTGCACACGTGATAAGTGGCTGCGATGAGGATGGAGTGAGACCAAGAGTAATTTTCTTTGCAAGTAGGCAGGTCTGATAGTGGAGTCTGCATTTAAGGTTTAGCCAGTTGGCTTGCACGTATAGTTCACATGTGTGAGTGAATCTGGGGGCTCCAGTAACTAGGCAACAAGCTTTAAGGGCAATCATTAATCTATTGAGGGCTGTACCTGTTGCAGGGCCATAGATAACTAGTCCATAATCGATGATAGAGAGGACAGAGCTGGTTGCTGCCAGTCTGAGTGCATCGGAGGTCATGCAGTGTCTATGCCTGAAGAGTGACCCAGTCCTAATGTTCTCTGCTTTGCAGACCTGGTTGACATGCTCATGGATGGTTAGGGAGGTGTCAAGGGTAACTCCCAGATACTTGAAGCTGCTGACTTGTTCTAGCAGCTGGAGGTGGTTATTGAGGATGCTGAGGTGCATCCCCTTATGCTTGTTATGGGGGTTAGAAAACACCATAACCTTGGTCTTTTTATAGCTGGTTATAAGTTTACGGTCAGAGAACCAGGATTTGACTTTGGTGAAACATTTTTGAAGAGCCACTCTCAAGTGAAGGGGATCGAGGTGACTTGAGTAGATGACAGCATCATCTGCATAAAGAAGCAGGTTGCTGGAGCAGACAAGAAGGAGGGAGTTAAGGAAAAGACTGACGAGAAGTGGGCCTAGGATTGACCCTTGTTGAACTCCTGACTGGACAAGGTGATTGGTGGAAAAGGTATTGCAGATTTTGACAAGCTGTGTTCTGTCGCAAAGATAGAGAACCAGGTGGTGACATCATGTGAGATTCCAATGGTGGGAAGGGTAGCAGCTAGGAGGGCGTGGTTGACCATGTCAAATGCTTTTGAGAGGTCTTATGTACACAGACCCTACAAGGTGACCATGATCAAAGACTTTGTGGGTGAAGTCAGTATATTCAAGGAGGGCAGATGAGGTACTATGTCCCTTCCTGAAACCGCGCTGCTGGTGGCATTGAAGGTTGTATTTAGTGAGATAGTCTGATAATTGATCAGAGATAATCCTTTCACAGCTTTTGAAAGTGGAGGGAGGATTGATAGGGTAGTAGTTGTCACAAATGCACTCCAGGGTCAGGCTCTCTGCTCCCACAGTGCCAACCTCAGAGTGCAATAGTGTGAACAGGTAACAGACAGGGTAACCCTCCTGTCTGCTTTGGGTCCGAATCACCTTTAGCCTCAAGTTCTGGAGGGATTCAAACTGTGAACCTTATGCTAGCATACCCAATGTACAGGCTCAGATATGTACCCTCTTCGGGGATTGCGGTACAATCCTTTGCCAGGGGCACATAGCCAGGTCTCCAAAATGAACCCTTAAAACTCTATAAGAGACCTTAGGTATATTATTACCTTTTCCAAGCTTAGTAACACCATCAAGCCTTTTAAACAGTTGTCAGACTTAAAAATACAGGCAATTCACATGCAAAAAGAAACTGAGAAGACACCCAGGCAGTATTTTAAGAAAATGGTTATTTACTAAAAAATTGTAAAATAAATAAAGTACAGAACAAATAGCATGAGCTCACAGTCACAAAAGAAAATGGGAAAATCACAGAACAAAACTCCTACCACAATACTTCTAGATCTTTTCTATCTAAGTATTACCTGTTTGTAAGTGCTGATTTAGTTAGAGAACTTTGTTTCTTCAGAGCCCAAGATGATATGTACATTTCAGAAACAATGATACATTTTCAACTCTATCTCCCCACCCCTTGGTGAGTCATCTAAGCGCCTCCTTTTAGAATTAATTCTTACAAACATAATTTCCTACCAGGAGGTATTTCAAAATTAATGGTACATCAGAAGAAAAAAACTGAGGTATTTTATGACTGTTCAGCTATTTGCTAAAAGGAGAGGAACTAGCCCAATTGCCTTTCTCTTGAAACATCATAAAATTCGTATTTAAGTTCCAACTTCAAAAGCAGCATTAGGCAATACACTGTCTCTGGAAGGATGTCTCAATTGACTGTTTTCCTCCTGGTCTGTTTAGTTACCTCCTGGTTTCAGCTACTGACACTTTGAAGTTACAGGCCAAATCTGCCAACTTGTGTGAGCCAAATTTCATACACACACCAGTTATTTATTTTACAGATATCATACCATAGTCATCACTTTTGTGGATAGGAGTTACAACCGCAGCTTTCCACTGCTGGGGAACTGACCGAGGTAGAGGGACCGGTTAAAACAGCCTGGTGAGGGGTAAGACTGCATCAAGAGCCAGGTGCAAGGTTTCAGGTCCAGCATGTCACTGCTATATCTGGACTTTCCCAGGACATGCAGTAGATAGGTTTTGACTTCTTTGGGAGAGACTGTCCTAAAGTGGAAAGGGGGGGTGTTTCCAGGACACTGAGAGGGTAGAGTGGCATTAGTTAAGGGGGTATTAGAGAAAATACCAGGCAGGAGGACTCCATTAAGGTCTATGAACACGGCGTTAAAAGTGTCAGCAGTGAGTTGGTGGTCTTGTGTTGTAGTGCATTAGTGTTTAGCAGGGTGGGGGGAGGTATTGGGTTTACTAGTAAGGTCTTTTAAGTTGTCCCAAAACTTTCTTCCATTCCCCCAGGAGGAGGAGAGGTTATTATGAAAGTGGGTAACTCTAGCTAGACGAATCTCACAGGTACATGCGTTACGGGCTGTCACGTACCTCTGCCAGTCCACAGGGTTGCCTGAGGTATGGGCTTTATGCCAGTGATTGTCCCTCAAGGCCATGGATTTGAGAACGAGTGGCAAAGTACTGCAGAGTGGTCACTGAGTAATGTTAAAAGTAAAATTCCTTTTCTAGCCATAAGACAACATCCAGAAAAACATAATTGTTGCCAATAAAAGTCACATGAAGACATACAGCAGGAGTATCCCGGCTGCTCCCACTAGCTCCAGTGTGCCCAGAAGAGTTAATTAACCAATATTTTGTTCAAAAACTCCACCCCGGTAGACCGCTTCACCAGAGGTTATTCCTAAACTCCCCAAAGCAATGTGGCAGGGACAGGATTCCTGGGCCAGCTTTTACTAGGGGTCTACAGTCTGCTGTAGATAATTACTTTAAAGTCACTAGACTAGAGTCTTCAATAACTCGCCCAGAGCTGCCAAAGAAAAGTTGGGACCACATAAGAGTCAGTCAAGCAAAAGCTTACCATCAAATTGAAGGTTCATGTAGTCTAAGGGCTGTAAAGTTCAAATAGTGGGCATTATAGCAGATATACCCTTGTACCTCCCATCAATTTGTTGACCAAAGGACAGGCAAGCGCTAGCAACACATCCCTCCCACTCGATTAAAATCTATGAGATAGTTGCAAAGCCAGTAAATCAGACTCACCCCAAGCAAGACAAGTTGTTTTGGAAAGTTTGATGAAATTCAGGGTACTACTCAGTAGTCGGGGAAGGGGGAGAAGGATTCAGAGGTAGTCTGAGAGCCCGAAACTTTCATGGTATTGACCCAACAGTGAATAAATAATCTGAAACATTGCAAAACAAAGTAAGAAAACACATTTGTTCAAACGGTTCAGGTGTTAAACCACTAGATGGCATGAAACGATTATAAATATAAGTAAATAGTAATAAAAGGTTTTATATCATAACAGTGACTGCGAAGGTGATCGCCGTTAGAGGCAACATCACATTGCCCGAAAATCAGTTTCGGCAATGTGCTGTCTACGCAAAAGACGCAGGGGACTTGCAATTTTAAATGTAATGCAGGGGGCTGTGCCCCCCATACTCCCCTACTATAGGGTTCTCAACTCCAGGGGGGGTGCTTGTTGGGGAGGGGGGAGTGCAAATCCGTGAAAATAAAATTTTAGACTAGGCACAACAAAACATACCTGTGCCTGGACTTGAACTAAGCACCCTGTAAACCCCAGCCCTGAACCCACCCACTATGCCATGGGGCCAGCTTGATAGCTCACCACGGCACCACCCTTCAAAACCTTCCCTCCCTCCCGCCCATCACTGGCGTGCACACTCCGCCACGCAGACTGTACATGTAGTGACATCCTGTCACTATAGCGAACCCCCATCCAGTCGCCTCTCCTCGTCCGTAGTTCGAGACATGCATCATGCATTGAGTCGCTGTTTTGTATGCACTTAATCCGGCGTCGCTCATGTCATGGGCTACCATCATAAAACAGTAACATGTAGCAAAAAGGCAAGTTAGAATAGAACTAGATTTGGATAATATGACTAGAATTTATAGATCAAAGCAGGAGACACTAAAACACCCAAATTTAAAAGGGATCTATAATAAATTAAATACGAATGTCTGCCCTATAAGTAACAGCACAGTCCTTAGTTAGGTACATGATATACATCCAATGGGAAGATGGATCACACTGAAAGCAGGAGGGAAGGGCTTCTGAAACATTATAGATTAAAATGTGAGTCATATTAACTAAAACCATTACTACTGATAAGCCACTGGATGGTACTAGGAGCTTATAAGCAAATTGAAGAGCTTAAAAGCTTGAACATGCAGAAGCAGCAGCTTGTAAATGAGATTAACATAGAGGATAATGGCTGGGGATCGGGTGATAACCACACTGTAATCACCTCGAGTGGTTGCTAGGGCAACATGGTAAACCTCGAGAGCACAGCTCGAGAGGTTTACTGTAGCCCTAGCAGCCACGAGAGGTGATTTCAGTGTGGTTGTCACCCGATCCCCAGCCATCATCTTTTATAGTGTATGGTCAAAAAACACTGTTTGCATTCTATGTGTGAGAATTATGGAACTCTGGTGCATTCTTTTTGCTTATGCCACTGTTTGGAAGTTCCAAAGTGTGGTTAACAACTTTAACATTCTAAACAGTGCATAACAAAGTTGTGTGACTGCTGATTATGGTGGTTAATAGACACTTTTCATACATTATAAACTATTAACAAAAATCAATTATGGAGTGAATATCTCCCTAACTGCTTATAATCAGTAACAGAGTTAAGATGGATATTTTAAAAGTAGTTCATAAATTACTGCAGGATGGTTAGAGTCCATAAATGTGCTGAGTTGCTCTTAATCAAAGAACCTGCCCTTTAAAAGGAACTGTAACTTTCTGATAAGCAGACAGCACATATTTAATATAGAAAATAGAAAAGTCCAAAGGTCCTGCTGAAAGTGTGTGTGTGTGTGTGTGTGGGGGGTGCTTACAGGATACATGACCTCACGTAGGCATAAGTACTCCATCTTAACAGGAAGTTCTTGCAGCACTCGCTGAAGAATTGCAGTTGGTGCAAGGGACTGTGGAAACTGAGCCACAACAATGAAAAGCATAAAAACCACTCTGAGGATTATTATTCCTGCAGGTAGGAATTGTCAGCAAATTCAGGAAAATCCTCAGTATTCTGCTGTGAATGGGGAGGAGCAGGAAAGCATTGGGCACCACATGTGTCTTCTGATGAAAAAAATGCCTCAGAGAGCTATATGGAATTATTTGGAACTTTGCCTGCAGCCTCTAAAGCGCAGTACCCATTTTTCAAAATTGAAATTGTTTTCCTGTAGGTTCTGGTCATCCATGCCACAGATTTAGGAATAGGCTTCGGTTTACTCGGCAGAGAGGCAGTTGTCTTATGTGGAGGTCTGCTTGGTGTGTCTGTGGCAAAACTGGTGGATCCCTGATTGTTCTGAGCATGGGCATTGTAAATTCTTCAGCTGGAGGTTTAGACAGCCTCGAACCAGCTGCTGAAGGGAATGACAGTTGGTCAGCTCAAGCCCTGGAGACAAAGATTTGTGAGGGGCAAAAGGCCAGTGTCTCTGTTTAATAAATTTCCGTGCCTCATCCACTGACTGAAAGCTCTGCATAGCCCCTCCATTCTGTAACATCATGGTAGCAGGATTCTTAATAAAATATTTGAGAGAGAGTGAGAGGAGCTCATCAGAGCTCAGGGACTGGGACTGAAGTTTTGACTGTAATTTTCGGTGCCAAAACGCTGCAGGCTTGCTGCCTTATTTAATGGGTGGCCTGCAGCAGTGCCGGAGGGTGAAAGAGGGACTGAGCAGCCAGAGGAGCTCATTGGAGCTCAGAGACTGAACATATTTTCACCCCTCCCACCCGCCCCCACACCACCGCCCTTTTAAATAGCCTGTATGGGCTGGTAAGGGAGGGGTTCTCTGGAGGTGGACAAATCAGGACTTCTACTTTAATAAAACTGTACCATTCTGGGGGAGTAAGGAAAATCATGGAGATGCAAGTGGAGTTGTAATATTACTGGCAACTGGAGGGGGGCAGAGCTAGGATATACTACATTTATTTTTGTCTGTGCCAAAACGCTGCAGGCTTGCTGCCCTATTTAATGGACGGATATTACAGGCAGCTGGGGGGTGAAACAGAGCTAAGATATACTATTTGATTATACTGTTTATTCTGTATCTTCAGTTAGAGTGTAAGTTTCTATTTAGAGCCTGTTTACACTGTCTATTCAGTTAGAGTTTAAGTGTCTATTTAGAGCAGGGCCGTTTATTTGGAAGTGAATATGACTGTTCTAGTACACCCCAGTATGGCCACCTGGAGGGAGGGAGGGAGGGAGGGTTAGTATTCCAGGGGGAAGGGATTGGGAAAAGGGGGTTGTGCTCATTATGAATAGAGAGGGACAAACAGGGTGGCCTCTTTCCACCACGGCAGGCATCTTCGGAGGGGTTGTAGGCTGCTCAGGCTGTGCGGTGGCAATAATTCTCAATTGAGCCTGGAGAGATGGAGGCTGCTCACTCTGTAGACAGCTATCTCGGATCAGGAGTGAAATATATTGGTTAAGGAGTAAGCTGGGGGAGTTGGGGGGTGTGACCAAGGATAAGGGGAGTGGATATGGGCGGCAGACAGGTGGAGTGAAGGGGAGGCTAGGGCAATGCTCAAAAATTAGAGGAGGTCACGTTACAGGAAGCAGGAGGTGGTTAGTAGGGGTAGAGGACCCTTAGACAGTGATGTTGACGTGAAGGAAAAAACATATGGGGTAAACGTTCCGAATATAAGGAGAGTGGAGTGGGAAGTGCCAGGACAGGCTGTTGTAGGGAAGCCTAGAACAGCAGACAGTGGGAAGGGAGCTTCTAAGGAGGGCAGGTCAAGAGTGGAGATAGAGGGGCAGCTTAGAGGGGCAATCGGGAAACTCAGGTGACTTGATGGAGGCTGGCATAGAGTGTTACAATAAATTTGAGCTACTAAGCAACCTAGAAGGGGAGGAAGGGGTAGGTGGTCATGAGGAAACTAATACAGAGGACGGGGGGAGAGAGAGTTGGATACCCATAGGCCCTCACAGGTCGGCAGTGGAAAGGATAGAAATAGTCCCAGGGGGAGTAGGGGAAACTTAAATGTTAAGCAGATAGGGGAGATGCAATATATTGCAGACAGGAGCGGGGAGGGCATGACTGGAGAGAAACTGGAAGACAAGGAGGAGGGTGAGGGACCCCACTTCAGGAGGGATGTCCATACCAAGGATGGGTCCCTAGGTAAAAAGGACCCACAGAGGTCATGCTGTTCAAGGGGTGTGGATGTGGCAGCGGTCACGTAAATGTGGGCCAACAAGAACCATGATTAGGACCTAAACGTGAGTGGGGTACACTATGCTTAGGAAGGATAGAAAGGAGGGCAAAGGGGGTGGAGTGGCTATGTTCATTAGAGATGGCATAGAAATTGCTAGGGTAGAAGAGGCAGAGGGAAACGTGGAGGCCTTATGGGTCACCTTATGAACCCTGGCAGGAGGTAAGGTCAAGCTAGGTGTAGTATATAGGCCCCCCAGGATGGGTGATGGTCTGGAGGATGGTTTGCTGGACAACATTATTGCCCAGTGCAGACCTAAAGGGGAGGGAGTGGTGTTGATGGGGGACCTCAATATGCCAGGTACAAACTGGGGAACCCTGTCCTCTAAGGCAGTGAAGGAGCAGAGGCTGCTGGATGGCTTCCAGGATGTGTTGTTAACACAGTACGTGATGGAGCCCATGAGTGATGGGCAAATCCTGGACATGGTTCTGGTGGATGGGGATCTGGTAAGGGACCTGGTTGTAGAGGATCCCCTGACTGGGAGCGACCACGATACTGTCTGGTATCAAATAAGCATGGGGGAGGGGGAGAGAGAACTAGGACACTGGCCGTGGGCTTCAGGGGGCAGACTTTATGGGCATGGAAAATATTCTCACGGATCACTTGAGGGGGATTACAGCAATGACAGATGTGGAAATGAGATGGGTTGTCATAAACGGGACTTCATGAGGCAGTCAGGACCTCGCTAAGGTGAAGCGTAAGGGAGCAAGGTCACATAAACGTGCTGGTGGTCCAGTGAAGTTCAGGTAGCAGTAAGAGAAAGAAGGCTGTCTACAAAAGATACAAAACAATGAGAGGGATGTGGATATGGAAATGTACCGTCCTGCATCTAGAAAAGTCACCCGGATGGTGCGGGAGGGGGCAAAGTCCAGTAAAGAGCAGCAGCTTGCACAGGGATACAGGGAGGGAAAAGGGTTTCTTCCGGTACATTGCGGAGCAGAGGAAAAACTAAGGGCCAGCTTGGCAGATTGAGATCAGAAGGTGGGTGGGTGGAAGAGGCGAAGGACCAGGCAGAGGTATTAAATGAGTACTTCGCCTTGGTGTTCACTAGGGAGGGGGATGGGATATTTACAAAGCAAGGCACGATGGGGATAGAAGCGATAGTGGGTGGGATTGGGGAGCAACAGAAATGGAGCATAAGGGAGCGAGAGGTACCCCAGGGTTGTCACATCAAGATAAGGATAAAAAGGCCAGTAAGGTGGGGGGGACAGACGATGCTATCTCCACCGCATGGGTGTGGCAAGCCCTAAAGGCCCTAAAGAAAGATAAATCTCCTGGGCTGGATGGCATTCATCTGAGGGTACTATGGGAATTGGCGGACTACTGGCTGCACCTGGCGGAGCTCTTCAACAGGTCGCTTGAGACAGGGAGGGTACCTAGGATTGGGGAGAGGCACATGTAGTGCCAATCCATAAAGGGGGGTCAAGGGAAGTACTAGGTAACTACAGACCCATCAGTTTGACCTCAGTGGTGGAAAATTAATGGAGAGTATACTGAAGAAACAATTGGGGTGTTCTTGGAGGAAGTGGAGGTCTAGATAGTCGGCAACATGGGTTTGTGACAGGTAGATCGTGTCAAACCAACCTTGTGGAGTTCTATGAATGGGTAACATCGGAACGGGACAGTGGAAAGCCTGTGGATGTACTATTCTTAGACTTCAGCAAGGCATTTGACTCGGTCCCCCACAATGGTCTTGTGGAGTAACTGACGGGGATGGGTGTGGGCCCATTGTTGGTCAGATGGATAGGAAACTGGCTAACTGGATGCACACAGAGAGTAGTGGTCAGTGGGGAGCTCTTGAACTCTAGAGGTGTCGGTAGTGGGGTACTGCAGGGCCCAGTCCTGGGTCCAATCCTGTTTAATGCATACATATCTGACATCAGGGTGGGTATAGGGTGTGAAATGAGTCTCTTCGCTGACGACTCCAAGTTGGGAGCAGTAGTAGAGGGGGAAGAGGGGAGGTTGGCCCTACAAGGGGACTTGGAATCCCTGGAAAGGTGGACTCACACCTGGAAATTAAATTTCAATACCACCAAATGCAAGGTGTAACATCTTGGGCGGGGGAACCCTAAACATGGGTACACCCTGGGAGGGGAGGCGCTGGAGGCCTCGACAGGGGAAAAAAACGAAGGGGTCATGGTGGATGCATGTATGAATAAGTCTGAGCAGTGCAGGAGAGCAGCTAGCAAAGCAAACAGGATGTTGGGATGCATCGTAAGGGGGATCACCTCTAGAAGCAGGGAAGTGATTCTGCTGCTGTACAATGGATTGGTTAGACCGCACCTTGAGTACTGTGTACAGTACTGGAGACCACACTTGAAGAGGAACATACAGCTCCTGGAGAGGGTACAGAGGAGGGCTACCAAGATGATCACGAGGACTGGGGGATTTGACGTATGAGGACAGTCTTGAGGAACTTGGTCTGTTTTCATTGGATGAGAGGAGAGGGGGGACATGATTGAGGTCTTCAGGTATCTCAAGAGAATAAATAGGGTAAACACGGAGGGAATCTATAGACTAAAGGAGGGAGGTATCACCAGAGGACATGGTTTGAAGTTGGAAGGTGGAAGGATGAGAGGGAAAGAGGAGGTGGTTTTCACTGGGAGGTGGTGGATCCTTGGAACGTGTTGCCTGGAGAGCTGGTTCATGTTTCCACAGTGGAGGGCTTCAAGAGAGGTGGAACAGATACAGAATGGGGATGTATCGGATGAGGGCCTGGCCCAGAGGGGTGGGGAGGGATGATAGGGGTTTCTGGTACACAAGAGGGGGAGGGCCCCCATTCCCAACAAGGAATCTGAGGTTCGAGCAGACTCGATAGACCATAAGGCCTAATCTGCTGGCAATTAGTATACATAAGTATGTACATATAAAGTCTGTAGTACAGCACTGATAGGTGTGAAAAGCTTCCTTTTCTCTACAATATCCACAGAGAAATTCTGAAAAATGTAAATTTGTTCCCTATTCCAAATCCGTTGTTTCCTCTCCCTTGCAACCCTCAAAATGTCTTCCTTGACTGAAAAGCGAAGGAAATTAGCAATTATGGGTCTAGGTCTGTGATCCGGTTTTGGCTTTGGCGAGAGAGCTCTATGGGCTCCATCCACTTCCAGTGGCCAGCTCCATTGGGAATTTAGCAAAGCAGGAATGAGCTCTTAAAAGGAACAAACCATATCAGCCCCCTCCAGATCTCCTGGGATGCCCACAGATCATAAATTATTTCATCTCCCCCTATTCTCGAAATCATCCAGTTTCCTGTAACTTGAGTTAACTTCCTTGCTTCTCCTTCTACAAAATCTTCCAGTTTAATCAGGATTCTTCTGTATAAGCCAGGCGCTCCTCCAAGGTATCTACTCAGTCGGAGACTTCAGCAATTGTTTTATTTGTATCAGAATCCCTCAATTTTAAATCAGCAATATCATCTTTAATGGAAAGGAGCGTTTCTTTGATAAAAGCCATATCTGTTTTGTTGCCTTTGTCCATCTTGTCATTTTTACCTCACGGGCAACTTCTTTCCTGAAAGTGTGATGGGGTGAGGTAGGAGGGGGCCCAGTTATGACAGCTGCTGTGCCCCGTTCTCCTCGACCATTACCGGTGACTGATGACTGTATATAGTGGTGTGTGTGTGTGTGTGTAATGAAACCTTTGCAGTGAGGCATTAATTGCATCACTGTGAATGTGACAGTCATCATAGATATCTCATTTTCTACAAACCACATTGTATGAAGGTACAGTGGGAGTACCTAACCAGACTATGTGAAGGTACAGCGGAATCATAACTGTATACTGTTGACCAGACTGTGTGAAGGTACAGTGGGGATCATCAGCTGTATACTGATGACCAGACTGTGTGATGGTACAGTGGGGATCATCAACTGTATACTGATGACCAGACTGTGTGAAGGTACAGCGGGGATCATCAACTGTATACTGATGACCAGATTGTGTGAAGGTACAGCAGGGATCATCAACTGTATACTGATGACCAGACTGTGTGAAGGTACAGCGGGGATCATCAACTGTATACTGATGACCAGACTGTGTGAAGGTACAGCGGGAATCATCAACTGTATACTGATGAACAGACTGTGTGACGGAGCAGCGGGGATCATCAGCTGTCTACTGATGACCAGACTGTGTGAAGGTACAGCGGGGATCATCAGCTGTATACTGATGACCAGACTGTGTGAAGGTACAGCGGGGATCATCAACTGTATACTAATGACCAGATTATGTGAAGATGCAGCAGGGATCATTAACTGTATACTGATGACCTGACTGTGTGAAGGCAGAGTGGGAGTAACAAAATGTGTATTTATATTAGCACTGTGCTGTGAGAG
Source organism: Neoceratodus forsteri (assembly GCA_016271365.2). Lineage (NCBI taxonomy): Eukaryota > Metazoa > Chordata > Ceratodontiformes > Ceratodontidae > Neoceratodus > Neoceratodus forsteri. The sequence goes on from JADMNL010000033.1 coordinate 56,960,497, forward strand.
TGTTATAGCTTATGCCTGGTGCAAGGCACTACACCACACTGCAAGCATTTGCGCATATAGGAGCTTTGAGCATTCTACTATTGGCTCCCTCTCCCAAAACCATCATATTTTTAAAATAACGAAAAAAAACTAACAAACCTCTCACTGTCTTCCTCTGCACACTCCTCCTCCTACCAACTGATCCTGATGCCATTTTTGGTTAAAAAAAAAAATCCTCTCTTATTCCCAACCTGATTTGATAAAAAAGAAACTCTCTCCCACTATGTCCGTCTGTACACTCGACCTCCTCAGAATCAGCCTGACCCTTAAAATTTGTTTTTCTAAAAAAACAATTTTTTTGAAAGAACTATCCCTCCATTCATTCCTTCTGCTCACTCTCTTTTTTTTTTTTCTTTACATTTTTATTGTAGTCAGTTTTCAATAAATTCAAACAGGTACAAAACAAGACATACATATACAGTATTTATACAATCAACTATATACAGTGCTTGACAGTTCATTAGGTCAAAAAATATTTTTTGTTAAAAGGCTGAGTACATTTAATATTGCCCTGTCTTCAGAGAGTTCTTCAATGTTTAATGGTTAATAGATACCCAGCACCTTATCGGTCCAAAAGATTACACTGATTATTTGTGAGAGTTAACTGCCAATCAGAGAGCGGCTTCAAATGTTTAAAAATTGATCCAATATAGTTAGGGACAATTAAAATATGCTTCTCAATCTTATTATGTCTACGGAACAAAACTTGGTCGCAATGGCGAGATATATAAAACCCATCTTCCCCAGGTCAGGTCAAATCTTGGGTGCCTCTTATTTATCAGAGCTGTTAAGGATTCCATCTGGTAGATCCCCGCCATTATATCATGCCATTGCGTCAAGGTGACCAAGTCCTGTGTTAGCCACTTTATTGTGATGGCATTTTGTGCTGCCAAGATAAAGATCTTAAGTAACCTTTTGGAATCTGGGTCTCCATAATCCTTGGGGAAATCAGAGAAGAAGAAGAGGGTGGGCGTGAGAGTCACCTCCGAGGAAAAAATCTTTTGAAAAGCACCTGTAAGTCCTTGACAAAGGGGATCAGTTTAGAACATTCCCACATTATATGTGCCTACGCTGCTGGTGAATGACCACACCCCCTCCAACAAATAGGTTGTCTCTAAGGTTGGAATTTTGCCTGTATTTTGGGGGTTCTGAAATATCTCACAGTAACTTATCATGCGTATTCTTTCCAACGAATGGGTTCTGTGCCCCACTGTACTATATTTAAGTGTCTCTCCCACATCTTCTCCGGGATCTGCCCCCCCAGATCTGCCTCCCATGATCTTCTAGTGCCTTCCAAGGAATCCCCCTCTAATAGTGTCAAGGCTTTATAAATGCGAGACAGTAAGTGTTCCAATGGGGGCTTCCTTTCAATAGCCCCAATCAGTAGAGAGATGATCTGAGGTAATTGATCCCCTCCCACAGGTCCCCAGAAAGGAATCCCATATAATCTCGCACTTGGAAGTATCTAAATCGGTCCTGTGGGGGGAGTCCTTATTGTGCCATCAAGTCAGTACAGGTCAGGAACCTGCCGTCTTTGATGAAGTGAGCCACCAAATGCAGCCCTGCCCGTTCCCATCTGCAGAATCCCAAATCCAGTAAAGATGGAGGGAAGGTGTCCACATATGGGATTGAAATCAGCAAAGCTCTCCATCTGGCCACTTTTGGGTTTGCCATCAGAAGTTTTCAACACTTCAATGTGGTTAGGGTGCAAGGGTTGGAGCCCCCCTGATTTTCATAAAGTTTTCCCTTTGATAAGAAGATTCTGTTTATGTGAAGGAGGTCTTCCCCTCTCATTTCAAATGTTTTCCATTTTGCCTCATATTGGGAGTGTAACCAATAGAAAGCAGTCCTAAGCTGTGTTACATAGTAATAAAGCTTTAAATTAGGTAATGTAGTCCTCCTTGTCTTTTGGGCAATTGTAACAAGAAAAGTGAATTCTGGGCGCTGTGCTCCCATATGAAACTAGAGATTTTTGATTTAGGTCTCTAAAAATTCATCAGGTATTAAGATTAGCAATGTCTGGGCAAAATAAAGAAATCTTGGGAGAAGTACCATTCTGACTGCCTCGATTCTTTGTATCAATGGGAGTGGAATAATTGCCCAGCTTTCTAAGTCCCCCTTAGCTTAACATAAAGGGGAGACAATTTGCTGCAAATAATTGCATGGTTCTGGGTCAGCTGAACTCCCAAATATTTCAGTCTTTGGAGGTTTCACCTAAATGGAAATTGTAACCGTATCTCTTCAGGGGTTATAATTAACCTTAGAATCTCTGTTTTGCTTGAGTTAATTTTATAGCCTACTAAGGCCCCAAACTCTCTTAATTCGCTCCACAGCGGCTCTAATGGGCTGCTCTGGGTTTGTCAGATATATTAACAAATCATCCGCATACAGAGCTAGCTTATGCTTTTCCCCAGTCAACTCCAAACCCTCGACCCCTTCATTCTGGTGAAGCGCCTGCGCTAGCAGCTCCAAGTAAAGTGCAAATAAAAGGGGTGAGAGCAGGCAACCTTGTCTTGTGCCCCTCTTTAGGGTCAAAGGCCTGGACACCCTCCCATTTATCTTGATATATTCCATAGGGCTTGTGTAGATAAGGTTTATAATTTTACTGAATGCACTCAAGAAACCCATCTTCCCCAGAACCGTCCTCAGGAATGGCCATGCTACCCAGTCAAAGGCCTTCTCCATGTCTAAACTTAACAGAAGAGAAGGGGCCTCAGACCAGGCACATGGTGCAAGAGGTACAGGGATCTTTTGAGGTTGTTTGTGCCTGCCTGCCTGGTACAAAACCAATTTAGTCATAGCTTACTAAAATGGGCAGAAGGGACTACAACCTCCTGGCCAAAACAGTTGCAAATTACTTATAGTCAATATTTAAGACTGAGATAGGTCAGTAAGCCAAGTACTGTGCCTGGTCCCTCCCCGGTTTGGTTATACTTGAAATAGTGGCATAGTTCCAGCATGGTGGAAATATTTCCCCCTGCTGCACTTCTGCACAGGTATCTAAAAGGACACCACTGAGGTTTGCTTTAAATGCTTTAATAAATTCAGGTGTAAAACCATCTAGGCCTGGACTTTTGCCCACCTTTAAATCTATTATGGCTTGCCCTAACTCCATGTGCATTATAGGTTGGTGTAGCTTCTGTTGTAGCTGTTGGGAGAGAGCTGGCATCCTCAGGCCCCACAGGTATCTCTGAATCTGTTCCATATCCGGAGCATGTTCTGGAGTTCATAGGTCCTTATAAAAGGATTCAAAGATTTTAATTATTTGGTCTGGAGAGCTAACTCTTCGGCCATTCATGGGGTCTCTGATGTGAGTGATGGTAGATCATGCAATCTTTTGCCTAAGTCTGTGAGTCAGTAGCCTTGTGGCTCTTGGCCCTGCTTCATAGTATCTCTAGTGTAAACACTGTAAAGCCTGCTCTGTGCGAGTGTCTAGGAGGTACTGAATTTTTTGTTTAGTGGCCTGTATTAATGGATATATCAACCCATCCCCCACTGCATGCTGCAACTGAAGATCCTTTAGTTGTTGATGTAGTCTTTCCAACCTCTGCTCCGGTTTTCTTTTATAATTAGCTGCAAATTTAATAATATCCCCTCAAATAACTACTTTAAGTGTGTCCCATAGGGTAGCTTTGCTAATCTCGGGGGTGCAGTTATCCTGTATGATCTGGGGTATCCTGCTTTTTATCATTTCTGTGAACTCTGGTAAGTTCAGGAAAAAGTTGTTAAATCTCCACAGCGTCTGTCCCTTCTCTGTAGCCCAGGTTATCTCCAAGAGCACCATAGAGAGGTCCGAGAGAACCAAAGGAACATGGTGACATGTTTTAAGTGATGGTGCTCCCCCGACACCATGAAGTAATCTGTTCTTGTATAGATCCAGTGTGGGGCTGAGAAGTGGTTATATTCTCTGGTTCTTGGATTAAGGGCTCTCCAAGCATCCACTCATTGCACCTCTTTGAAGTAATTTAGGGCTGCTTTTTGAGCTGGGGTGCTTTTAAGGATCTGGAATTTGTGGTGTCTTCCTGGTTATAAATTTGATTATGGTCCCCCCCTCCCTGATAATTAAGGTGCCTTTATGAAAGTCTGTTATCTTTTGACATAGTGCTCGAACCGTCGTTCTGTTCGAGCCCGATGGAATATACAAAGAGGTGACTGTAGTAGGGTTACCCTCTAGGGTAGGGTTCCTACCGTTATTGCTAACCTACCCTCTGGGTCTGTATACGTAGCCAGTTCCTGATACTGCACATGTTGCGGTACCACAACCACCGTTCCCCTTCACTTTCTCCTCTTGTAGGAGGATGCCACCACTCAGACGTAGCTGAATTTTGTCAGTTTTTTGTGCTCGGCTGCGCTTAGATGGGTTTCCTGAAGACACACTTTCTTTTAATATCTGACATAATCCTGTATCGCTTAACAGGATTATTAAGGCCATTAATGTTCTGGGACACAAATTTCAATTGCTTTCTGTTATCCATCTGTAACTCAAAACATCTCGAGGACCCCAAGTGGTGTCCCTCCCGGAAACATTAGTTCTATCTCTGGTGCCCTTTTTAGGTGCTGGGTATTCTCCTTCTAATTGGCCCTCAAAGCATATCATCTCCTTTACTGTACTGTTTCCTTAATATCCCAGTACTCTGACCTGTTATTCTCACGAAATCTGCTACACAATAATATGTCAAGCCTAAACAGAGAATAAATATGAAACTTTGCAGGAAGTAGTAGCGAAACATACAAAGTCCCTCCTGCCAGAAATAACTATCTACAGATTGACTCCCAAGGTAGGGAACACGTTGTTGTGGTCCCTCAGATCCCAAGCAGAAAACCTCACAGTGGGCATCACTTGGGTAGAAGGAGAAATGGCTTCCGTTTGTGCCAGTTTCTCCTGACCCTCTTCTTTGACGGGGCCCAAATAGATGACCAGCAGAAAGACAGTCACCCCCAATGCTCCATCTCTCCACATCATATTTAAGTATCCAAAACCCCGCAATTTAATTGTCCGTGATGTTTACATTTGTCCCTCCAGAGATTTAGTGCCATGTGGAGCTGGTTATTAGGCAAGTCTAACCTTGGAGGATGGAGAGAGAAACCCCCCCCCCCATTGTTTCCCTCAGACATGGACGGTTCAAGTAAACCTTGCATAACAGGGCTCCTTTCTCCTTCAGCATTACATCAAGATATTCCAGCTATCAGACAATACATTTACATCTAAACTGTAATAGGAACAACACGTGGTTATGTATTAGTATTAATGAGCTGTAAAACAATGCAGCTTTCACTGATTCATGGGAAGAGGAAGAGAGAAAACACATAAGGAAAAGGGGGACAGCTGAAAGCCCAAGAGCGCCATCATATGCAAAAGCTGTAGTAACTGTCAGATGGGGAATTAATCCCAATTGTCCGCTCCCCACCCCCAGGACTCAGTTCCATACAGAAACAGAAACTGTACTGCCATCTCCTGAAGTAATCAAACCTCTGATACGCTTCGTAGGATGCTCGCTTGAGCCCTATATGACTGCAGAAATAAGTTCAGCATACAGGGTCACAGGGAGGATCCTCACCAATGGCAGCAAGATCAGGACTACTCTCAGGGATGGACAACTCGAGGAGTGACAACCAAAAATTATTTTTAGCTCACCAGAGAATCAGGTATTTTCCACTCCCTCCTTGGATGTCTGAGCGGTCATCTTATGTAAGAGGGCCTTCATGTCTTCTATAGTGCAGCAGTTACCACCCATGCAACATTCTTGTGCATGTGTTTTTCCACTATGCCAAGCCGGACAAGCTGGGCGAAGTGCTGGTCCTCGAATGCACCGGTTCAGAACTCCATCCCCGTTTCTGCAGATCCGCTTGAATTTCGGCAGGTTTTTTGTATAGTTTAAGTCCTGTGCCCCAATAAACTTTTAGTCTTGCCGGTTATGGGGTTTGGAACCTAACTTTGTGTTCTCTGAGGAGTTTCAAAATTGGTGTGTACACAGCTCATTGTCTCGCTATTTTGACTGGATAGTCATTATCGAAAATCAAGTGTGCTTAGTTGTATTTTACAATCTTCTTCGACCAAGCCAGGCACAACATTTTCTCTTTATCTTTGAAGCTTGATAGTTTGAAAACAACTGATCGCAGTCTGGCTGCTGGGTCTACTGATTTAGGGGTTAGAGCACAATGGGCACGCTCAGTTTTAAAATGAAAGTCCAGTGGGAGATCCAAATCATCCTTAAGTAAGTCCTCAATAAAATCTTCCATTAGATTGATCTCCACACCTTCTGGGAGCCCATACAGGCGAATATTCTGTCTCCTGGAGCATGCCTTTATTATTCATTTATTTATTTAAGAGATTTACCAGAAAGGCATACTGAGGAGTACCACTGATTCCAGATGCCCTGTCCAGTAGTTTGCTCTGGATGGTCTCCTGATATGATGTTAGGAAATTGACCGCTGTGTGAGGCATACTGAGTCGATATCAGCTATTTTTTCTCTGCAGAGTCAGCATTATTTTCTACCTCTTTGAGTCGATCATGAAGGGACAGGAATTCTTGTTTTGTCTCTGCCTGAAATGCCCAGAGTTCTCCAAGAAGCGTTTCGAATCGGGACCGGGACAGGGACAGGTGCTCCAATTCTTGGTCTGTATCCATGTGTAAGGCCTCACTGCCTGATGATGAAGGGCTCCAGCTGGGTTTGTGATGTATCAGCAATTCACTGGCATCCTGCTGTCTAACTTCTGCTTTTGTCCGGGATCTGTTCCAACTGCACCCTCCTTTCACCCCGAAGGCATTTTTTTGGTTCTTTTCTGATCTTTTAGCACTGAATATGGAGGTTGGTATGCGGGTTTTGTCCGGAGCCTTAGAGAGAGTCGGCCATTCGGGTGATGACATCACCAGAAGTCCCTGCTCACTCTCTTACACCAACCTGACTCCAGATCCCCGACCCCACAGACAGGCAACTGCACTGCTGCAGGCGGTGGGGAGCATTCATGGACTTACAGTGCCTGCAGCGTTTCCACTTCCCACCACCAGTGCAGTTGGAAATGCCTGCATTTGGACCTGCTCTGCAGTGCTCCTGGTCCAGTCCACGCTGACCATCTAGCATTGGAGCAGCAACTCAGCACTGCTCACAGCCATGCAGAGCAGGGTGGAACAAATCAGGTAACCAGGTGGCCAATGGCCACTAAAAAATTGGTTTGGCTACCAGATTCTGCCAGAGACCAACTGGTCACCTGCTACATAAAGTGATTTCTCTGAATAGGTCCTAAAATTATGCAACTAACACATTTGGTTTGGCTACCAGATTTTGAAAGTGAGTGGACAACCAATCACAGACTACAAACTAGTTTGTCTCACCCTGGTGCAGAGAGATAAGTGGAAGCATGTCTTAACTGCTTACTGAGGGCCAGTCTGTCTTCCAACTATTGGTGCTTACCTCTGTGTCTCTTAGTTCACCATCCAGGGAGACAGTATAGTGCAGTGGTTAAGAGCACTGAGCTACAAACCTGAAGAACTGGGTTTGAATCCCATAGCCACCCCTTGCTTACTGTGTGACCATGAGCAAGTCACGTAACTTCCCTGTGCTCCCAGGATGCACCTGTAAACAAGCCTTCAGTCTTTCCTGTCAAAAAATTGTAAAATAAAAAAAAATGTTCTACTGGCATCCTTAACAAACTTCAAAAAACCTGTTATCACTCCATTGTCATCAATCCTCTGCCTGTGTCATTAATACCCACAGGAACTACCACTAAAATCTGCCCACATCCTGTGAGTACTCCATCTGCAAGCCTTCAAACGTGGTCCACCCTTAACACCTGGGAAGCAGCACACCATCCTGTATTCCTATCCCGTATCCTCTTACAAACTGTTCTATCACTTCACCCAACATTCAATCCACCATGACTACCAGCTGCCCCAACCCTTGTTCTCCCTCTGAACTGCTCTTGACAACCTGTGGACTAGTTGTTTCAGTTTCACTAGATCCTTTATTCCCCTCAGCCTCCTCCCCACCTCTGCCAGGACTTTAATCAAAGCTGTTACTTAGGCGAGAAGTTGGTTAACTGCTGGAATCGCTGCTCTACATGCCTTCTTCCTTGTGCACTTGTCCATTTCTCATCCTGCTCCTTGCCCGACTCCTCCCCTTCCTGCCTTCTCTTTCTTCCCCCTCTAATCTGTCCCTCTGTGCCCTTCTCAGTTGATTTCTCCTGCCCCTATATACCCTCCTCTCTGTGCATGCTCAGTAGGGATTTTTTTTTGTTTTTTTGTAAACCAGGTATGCGATGCACAATAGCTGAAAGGTCTGTTTTCAGGAGCAAGAACAGATTAATCAACAAAAGCTTTGCAAAGCTTTATATGTGATGCATTCTAGTCAGTCTCGCACTAATCTTGTCCTAAGTTGTCAACCAAGTTGCACCTCCCACACACAAATCCCTCTCCATCCCTACCCTCTTCAACTAGCTTATGCATCCCGTAATCCTGACACCTGATTCCTACGCCCCTCTGACCCACTCTGACTGCACCAACTGACTTTCCCTCGTGTATTTGTACAACACCGTATACTTACTTTGGGCTGTCACCACCTTCCCGCTCACCTGACTACGTGATCTGCAGGTTTTCTAGCGCAGTGGCTGGACTCCCAACTTTCTCTGTTGGCGGACTCTGAGGCAGACTCATCTTTGCTTCTTCGCCTTCCCTGACCTCACTTTCCCTCACTAGTGTTCTGCATTAAATACCGGTCAGTACACTAGGCAAGCCCCCATATTTTGTTTTGGGAGGTGGGGTTACAAATAGTTTAGCCTTGATTAACACATCAATATTGTTGGTTTAGTTTGCCAGAGGTCTAAAGCAGGAGTGTGTGTCAGTCAGCAAAACATTTTGTCATATTGTTTTTTTAGCATTATTATATTTCTGACATAAGTAATCATCAGTATATATTTTGATTTTATTTTTATTAGTTTTATAAGAGTATCTTTCAAACATTTGGCCACCACTGTCAACTTACAGAAATTGATACAACTTGACACTTACCGTAGGGTACATGGAATTGCAGTCCAAGATTTGTCCTCATAGGAGGGCTAGGCCCAACAGAGCTAAAATTACTCCTTTATAGTCAAACAACATGAGCCCGCCTTGCCATAACAGACCTGACCTGTATCCTCAAAAAAAATGAAAATCATATAGTGTTAAAAAGCTTTTGAAGGCTGTGGAGGTCTAGTAGAACTAGGTGTGGGGAAAACAAAAGACATACAGAGAAGCTCGCCAGCAGTATTTTTGCAGCATGCTGCAGCAGAGGTTCTGTGAAACAATGCAATTTTCAATGTCAGTCCCTTTTGTCATGCAGGACACTGGGACAGTCACTTCATTCTGGCAGTGTCGCAGTGTCCTGCATGACAAAAGGGATTCATTTCCATTGACATTGCATTGTTTACTGCAGTAACTCTGCTGCAGAATGCTTTAAAAGTGGGTTTCATCCTGGCGAGCTTCACTGTAATATGCTTTAACCTAGCATTCCAAAAATAGCACTGTAGTAAAAAAGCAAGGCCATGTTAGCCTAATTAATGTTTGGTACACTTACTCAACCAGAACTGGTAGGTAATAATATCTCAGAACATTTTAACTTTTGACTAATTTGGATTTGAAAATATCAGTTTTTTTTGTTTTTCTTCAACATGAACAGCAGGATGTCTAAATCACACTAGTGATGCTAGGCTGCTGAGCAATTATGAGTGGCTCAGCAGGTGGCACACTCACTCTGAAGCTGGGAGATCAGGAAGGCTGTGGGTTCTATCCCACACCGTGCACTTGGGTTAAATCCCAATACTTACACTGCTGTGCAGCATGAAGTGGTGCTGCATGCCTGAGGTGCTGTCTTTTGGTTGAAACATTAAAGAGCAGCTTCTACGCTCTCGACTAGCCCCCCACACTGACACATATCCGCGAACCGGACCTAGCCAGGAGTCATTTTCCATAAATGATTCCTTTGTGGGCTACCGTTTAAAAATGTTATTTTACTCATAACTTTATTCCCTGACCCACCGGCAAAAAACAGATCCTGTTCCGCATCCTATGGCCATGCCCCCACGCCGGAACACACAGACCTATTTTGTGATGTCAGTAAACGAATGCTGCATGTGTGTGCCCCATTGACTTGAAAGGAGGCGATTTTCCCAAAGGCTTTATGTATCTTTAATGTTGGGATTTTAAGAAATCAAAGCGACCGCCCGACCAAGAGGGTCCCTCTTACTCGAACGGTGGCTTTGCTTCAGATGAGTAATTTTAATATGTGAAACATTTATACTGAACATAAACTCATCTGCCTTTAGAGAACCAACATGTACTTTGCACATGCTGCCATATGTTGGTGCTACAATGGTGCTGACCGCATGGTCCCCCTTATCCGCCTGCCACTCTGAAAAGAACTTCTTGCTGTCACTGACTGTTGGTGGTAATACTGCGGTTTTTGGGCTACTGACGTGAAAACTTGAACTGAATATATTTATCTTATTTATTTATTTAGTTTTTGTTGATCGGGTAAGTGCACTAGACTTAAAGTTAACATAATTTAGTGCCCTCTCCCCAATCAGTATATTTTTATTTCTCTAACATGAGGGTTACGAGAATAAGCCAGTACTCAGTAACAGCTTATTGAATGTGACATGTACTGAAACTATACACAGGCTTGCAAAGGGGGCTGTTCTAAGGAGAAGGGAAAATTATGTTCTTGTCCCTCTGAAGATCTTCATGTGTTACCCATCTGATACTGGGAAATCAGAAACGCATTTTATAAAATATGTCCGCCCTGACGGGCCTGTGGCAGTGTGTCGTCGAGGCATGAGGTCGTAGCATAGGAAAACCAGGAGCAGTTGTAGAATTCACCAAAAATATTTTTACAGTAGCAGTAAATATAAAAAATAGACTTGTTCAGTATTACTATGTACAAAAGAGAAAAAACAGTAGTTTTCCTTGAGTCTCTGTGTCTCTTTTTCTTCTTCAGCAGTTGTAGCTTAGCTCCTTTATAAGTCCTTTCAACGACCATTCTTAGCAAGAATCCTGTCTTTGTAAATATCAGGCAGGAGCTGCTAGAACATAGCATGCTTCTTCAGTTGAGGCCCCTTTTTCATAGCTTTTGCAAAAGGCTCAAAGATTGAACTCTGGTAACCTCTAGTTTACAACAACTTTCTGCAGTCATCTCAAAATATAATTATATACATTTCAACACTATATATTTTCCAAACAAAAGGGATCCCAATATCAGTTTTTACCTGGTGGCAGCCAAGAGCTGTTAAGGCCTGCCACCCCAATCCAGAGAGCTGCCAGGCAGTTGCTCAATCCCTTTGTCAGCCCCCTCCCTCATCAAACCCCAGCGACGTGAGCTGGTTCCCAAACACAGGTCATTTGCATCGGTAAGACATATAACGCCTCAGCCCTCTATGCCAAAAGGCTGGCTGGAGAACTGTCCTGGGACCCTCGATCTCCCTTCCCCCCAGCCTCCGAGTTCCCTGGTCTGAACCCAAACGTGGGTCGCCGGTGTGGTATATAGTAAGGCCTCCAGTGCTCAGCCTCCATGCCACGGGCCAACATTCTTTATTTATTTATTTAATTTGTTGACTGGGTGACCCACTGAGACTAGAAGTCCCTTTTCAGGGGTGGGGATACAGATGGTAACTAACTGAAACCGAACCAGATTAAGCTGTTGGTGGTATTTTTAGTGAATGGAGAAATTTGGCCAGGACACGGGAAATTCCCTATTCAGCGGTAGAAGGAGCTGCTGTCCGTCTGTGCTATGGCCAGTTCTGGTGAGACTCTGGCAGGGATGGCTATGCGGAAGGCTGGGGAGTTGGTCTCCTCCCCTGCCTCTGCCTTGCAGGAGACCGATTGCTTTTACGATGCCACAGGGCATCAGGAGCCGGAGGAACCCACAGGATGTGGTGGATCGAGTGGAGGCGGAGGCAATACCGCCGTTATGGACTTTGACGCCATCCAAACCTGGCTCAGCTCAAACCAACTCCTGCTAAACGCAAAGAAATCCGTCCACCTAACTTTCGGCACGCAACCTCAACTCTCCCATCTAACTACTCCCCCCTCTTACCATACCCTAGACGGTACTACTCTGAATCGTGTACCTCCTTCAGGTACCTGGGTATGGCTTGATCAACACCTAGACTTCGCCGTCCACACCACTCTCCAGCAAAAACTTTATCCAAAACTAGGAGCACTCTTCCGAAACAAAGGATGCCTACCCACCTCAGTCAGACGGGAGCTAGTACTCAAAATGATTCTCCTACCTTGACTATGGTGACGGCGTCTACAGTGCAGCCCCCAAACCACCCTGGCAAGCCTGGACCCCCTTTTCATTCCTTCTGTAGATTCATACTAGAATGCCCCCACCACCCACCACTGTGATATGTATAAAACTTAGATCTCCCTTCGCTGCACTCCAGGCGCAGATACATTGTGCTAAACTCATAATGAAATACTGGACCAACTCCATCCCTTCATATCTCAGCTCCTCCCTGTCAGCTCAACCCCGGCATATGCCCTGAGAGGATCAGACTCAGACTTTGCATATCCCCTTCATGCGTACTACAAAGGGCCAATCTGCTTTTAAACATAGACTGCCCAGACTTGGAATGACCCTCTGCTGCTATTAGGTCACCCACCACCCCAGGACCATAATACCCTCCTGCTGGGACATTTCCCAGACACTTGTAACTGTAACCTGCAGCCCAGCTCTGCTAGCAAGAGGCTTCAGATCATCCCCTAAACTGTAAAGCGGCTTTAACTCCAGCCTCTGCAAATGGTTCACCGGTTCTCTGCCTGATCACGCTTAGTAACCAAGGGACTCGGAATCAAGATGTTATATAAATAATTTGCTATGTAAATAAATATGTACATAAATTGTTATGTAATGTAAAGTCCCAATGCACAGTCCAGCCTGTACAATTCCTGGACCTGATTGCTCACTCTTATTGCACCCACTTCTGAACCTACTGTATTGCATCCCTTGCATATGTTTCATTCGTATTGATTGTATGTATCCCTTATTGGCCTCACTTCTGTACCTCCTGTATTGCATCTCTTGCCATTGCTTCAGTTGTTTGATGTATGAATGTTGTAACTCCCAGGTCGCATCTGGAAACGAGCGGTTCCCGCTCAGTATGCTAATCTGGTAAATCTCTTAAATAAATAAATAAATAAATAAATAAAATGGAGCTCTCAGCTGCAGGGTCAGGATGTACAACAGATCCAGGATACTGAACAGGAAATATCTGCGCTTTTGCGTCAAGAGGAGAAAGCCTTTGAGGAAAGAAGGGAGGCACTTACCAAATGACTCCAAATGGCTCGACGGGGGCCTGTACAGACCAGAATGCCGACTGATTCTGGGAGCAACCTTCTGGGTGGAATCCGGAACCTGGGACAAGGAAAGAATAGTGCACACCCCTTTGCACTCTGGCTGTTCCATTCGGTTGCACCTTCCAGCTTGCATCGGGAGGCAGGTGCACAATTTGACTTTTAGTTCAGCTGCAGAATTTTTGTGTTTATCACGGCTGCTACTGTGGGCATTTCAAGCCATAAGACACCTACTGCTGAGGTTTTGATTGGCCACTGTCGGGGAGATATCAGACGGACTGTTGTTCCTGATTTTTCTCTTTCCCTCACTGCTTTGGATTCTTCTGTGGATGCCAGACTACGGGCTGCTGGCTGTGCATTCGATAGTACTACGGGGAAATGGATCTCAGGTATGTCACCTTGTAGTATACCTGCCTCTGTTGCTGGGTCCGAGATTGTCAAACTGTTACCTGTTTCAGAGGCGGCACCTGCGGTTGCCTCTGATTCTGAGCTGGAAGCCCTTAGTTCCGGGCTTATTTCCCCATTGTCTTTAGCCTCTGATCTACATCTGACTCAGAATCCTGCGTTGACCCTTCTGGACCAGGCCCAGCCCACAGGATTTCCTACTCCCCCTGATGTTTTTTCCTCAGGACCTGACTCCTTGATGTCTACTGCTGTGCTGGCTGTTCTGTTTTACAGGTGCCGGCTCACACCCCAGACCTGTACTGACCTGCCCCTATGCTTCACTCTTCCATTCCTCCACCTACTGCCAGGAGGCATAATGCATTTTGTCTGCATTATAAGAGTGGCTTGAATACTCATTCAGACTGGGTGTATGTGGCTCATACCCTTTGAAAGACTCAGTGGTATTTTCTGCTGCTGAGATTTATGCATTGATTCACGTTTCCAGCGAAACTACATTTGATATCAGTTTCAAGCTGGGCTCTGGTTTAAAATGTTTCTGGGAAGATACCTGACCTGAGAATTCTCCCTGTGGACTCCATTTGAAGTTCCCCTCTGACTAAACCAGCTTTTCATACTGTTACTGGTTCTTTTCGTAATGAGGGGTCAGTGTGACTGACCTGGTGTTCTGTTGAAACAGACGTTTACAGTTCAGGGTGCTGAGATGATTTTGACACTGGATATATCTGGACTGGTGGGTGGTGGGTCTGAGTGATGCTGAATTCCATGGACACTGGTTTACAACACCTCTTGAACAGTTTTTCTTGGGCAGGGACAGAGTAGTGCTTTTTAGAGTGGCCAGCCTAAGGCCTGTTATCGATGTGGCTCATCCACTCATTTGATTAGTATGTGTGACCAACTTAAATGTTCTGCTTGTAATGCTATGGGCACACCAGTGGACACTGCATTAACAGTCTGATGTGTTGTTTGTGCTCCACGGTGGCTCATTCAGTATGCTACCTGTCCTAACACAGCTCACAATCAGGAACATCAGACAGACAATGTGGAACAGCGATTGTTGATTGCTGTGGCTCAGAGGCATGTTGTTAAGAAAGCCCCAGGGCCTCCGCTGGGGGACTGTTCAGACTGTTTCCTGATTTAGCACCCCAGCTATCCTGCATGCTCCCCTTTGCCTTCCAAGGTCCCAAGGGTGGTTCCCCTTGAGGTCACTGTTGGTTCTGCTGCTCCTACCATGGTGGATGGTGATCACGCTTCCCGATTCTGGTTGTTCCATCTGTCTCACAGGAGGTACCAATGGTCACTTCAATTGAGCTTCTTGAGAAGGAGACTATGCGTCGTCCCCTTCCATTGACCCCCCCACACACGGTCCTGCAAAAATGAGATGGCAGGAAACCTCCGCCTCCTAAACTGATCGAGACCTCGGAGCTGCCACTCTCTAATAGGTTTGAGGTTTTGCCTTGACGGTCTGATCTGTCGGGAAATGACTCGGATGCTTCCTCCCTTCGTTCCTCCGTCCCTGATCAGGGTATGGATCTGGATGATGCCTCCTCTGGGAACCTGCAGCTCCCACAGTCAGAGGAGGATGATCCTTACCTTACCAAGAAAAAAAAGAAATCAAGATCTTTGAAGGGGAAATTTAAGTATACCCCCTTGATTTGGGGTACTGTTCTGGTTTGGCCCCTTCCCTTCTTTCTAAATGGCATTTCTTTCTTATTTTTTCCAGTAATGTTAACAGCATTAAATCCTACAGAAAGAGGGCTGCCACTTTTCTCTAATTTAATTTCTAGGGGATTAGGTCTTTTTTTTTTCTCCGGGATGCTAGACTTAACTCCTTACCAGAGCTCTCTAAGGGGGTAAAGGACTGGTATGTTGGGCCCTTTTACTGGTCCATTGGACAGGTTGCCTGTTCAGGAGTGGGTATCCTTTTTCACAATATTCAGGTTCAACTCCTGAAATTGGTTGATTTATATCCTGGAAGGCTTCTTATTTTGGACATTAAAACTGCTGGATTGTTACATTGGTTAATTAACATTTACGCTGCACAGACTAACGCTGAGAGAAGTGAGTTATTTCAGATGTTCCAGCCTTATTTATTTATACCTCACAACTTGATTTTCTGGGGGGATTTTAACTGTGGGTTGGATTTGGCGGATCGGGGTAGACAGACCAGGACGCAAAAGGTGTACTGTGATATGACTTGTCTTAGGAACATTATAAGAAGTGCAGCCTTGATGGATGCTTTTTTTTTCTGTTCATGCCAGTCCTGTACCTACTTTTTCTAAGGGTCCCCTAGCCACCCGCATTGATTTCTATTTTATCCCCCAGCGTAAGGTAATTGAGTTGATAACTGCAGAGCCGATGGAATTCTCGGATCACAAAATTCTTCATTTATGAGTAAGTCTGCATAATCCTATGGCATTTGGGCCTGGGCTCCAGAGATTTTTCCCTGCTGTCCTGGAGCAGTTTCAGGGGGTCCAACATCTCTACTATTTTTTTGCCACTCGGAAATCTGTTCTAATGTTTTATGATTCCTACGTTCACTGGTGGGCAGACACTAGAGGAGATTAGATTGCTTTATTATGCAGAGAAGGTAAGAAAGGAAGGGACACGCTTTTGTACCTATATGGAGCATCGGAAACAGCTTCAGAAACTTATTTCCCTCAGTGTTACCACAGGGTTGGATTATTCAGCCCAGACAGCCCCGGTGAAGTCAGCAATGCTTGGTTTCCACAACAGCAGAGTTATGGGACCCGGGGCAAGGCAGTGGTGGTCTGCTCATTCGATCATTGTAGGTCTCGGGTGGCACAAAAGACTATTACTGGTCTGTTTGATGTCCATGGTGCTTTGCAGACCTTATCCCAGGATATCTTGGATGTCTTGACACAGCATTCAACTGCTTTGTTTTCTGTAGAATGGGCTATACTCCTAGTCAGGGGCAGTTTTTGATGACTTGGCTTTACCAAGTTGCCCACCTGCTGTGCTTCAACCCCTTATTGTGATTTTCTAGCGGAGGTTGGGGATGCTATCCGTTCTCTTCCACTGGGCAGGGCTCCAGGCCCTGATGGTCTGCCCGCTGATGGCAGACCATCGGGACCCAGTCTGAATTCTTAAGCAACAAAAGGACAAAGAACCTGCCCCTGCTGGTTGCAGGAGAACTGTTTAGCTAAAGCTGAACTCCTACCCGGCAGCATTGTGCAGCCCAGCGGCGATCCCTGCTGTAGCGACGGCGAGCGGACGAAACTCGGAAGGACTTCTGTTTAAATTTTCAACTTTGGCGCCTAAACTGCCTTGTCCTCCGCGCCCTGTGATTGGCTGTTGCCACCGCTCTCCTCCCGAGCCCTCCTGACTTAAGGCGAGCTCCCAAGCTAATCCCATTGCCATTTTGCCTCGGAGGGAGAGCAGGAGACCTGACCTGAGGGTCCCTCCCCCGCCTCGCATCGACGATCATGGCCTAAGTAAGGCTAATCTCCCCAGTGAGGTGCCGGCTTGACTGGAAGCACCGCGGGCCTCCCGGGACCCAGTCTGGAATTCTCAAGCAACTAAAGGACAAAGAACCTGCCCCTGCTGGTTGCAGGAGAACTGTTGTAAAGCTGAACTCTACCCAACAGCATCGTGCAGCCCAGGCGGCGATCCTACTGTAGTGGCGGCTTTTAAGAGCCCACCCACCGCCCTGGTTTTGAAGTGACTTTTAACCATCACCTGCTCCGCCCACTGGCTGCTAACTTGACTATTGGCTTGAAAGGGGCGGCGTCGTTTCTACCCACTTCCCTGGTTTTTCACCTATGCCCAGCCTCTTTTCTGTGCCCACTGTGCCTGCAAACCCTGATTCATTCAAATCACTCCTGTAACTGCTGTTTTTACCTAGTGACTACTGCTAATTCTAAATGTGTTTACTGATAATTCCAAATGTGACAATTTTTGACCTTTTCAGATAGTCGCTCTGAATCCTGAAACTGCTTTTTTCCTAAGTGTTACTGTTATTGCTAAAGTGTCTTTTGACCTCCAGTTAGTGCTTGAAATCCTCACACCTGGTTAGCAGCCTACTCCCTGGTGATGTTCGGCACTCCTGCCTGACTCTGCTCTCTGTCACCTCACTGCTCCCTGGTCCTCTAGCTCCCCACTCCCTACTATCCCGGAGTTTCACTACCGCAACCTGTGGAGCACATTTTTTTTCCGGACGGGCATCCCCTGTAGTACCACTCCCAGGTCTCTACAATTTTGCCCTTGCCACCAATCTCCCAGGAGGTGTCTCTCTAGCATGTACTCCTCTACAGTGTATCCCCTGCTACAACCAAGATCGGCCTCCCGGATGATCTCTGTTAAAGAAATCTGTTTCCCTTCCCCTCCCCACAATGTTCTCTTGGCTATCCTTATCCTGGGACTTATGCCCTCTCTCGGACACTGCCCTGGCCGAGACAGTGGCAGTGGCAGGTCCATCCTCCATTGCTCAGCGACCGATTTTACGCTCTCTAACCCAATGGCCAATGCCGAGAGGTCCCGATCCCCTAGCGGATTGCTGCCAAGACTCATCCTGTCCCAAATCAAGACAGTGCAATGCCGGGTCTGGTGTCTAGAAATCAATAGGTCCCCCCCCCAGAGGACCCCTCCTGTGGCTATTCTTACTGACCCTTGCCCTATCTGGAGACATCGAAGTAAATCCTGGCCCCTCCACCCCCGACTCTCCTCAGAAATGGTGGATGGAAAAGGGTCTGAAAGTAGCTCACATCAACATTCAGAGTCTACTTCCCAACCTCGATGAGCTCACCGCATGGGCCACTCTCTACAAGCCTGACATCCTGGGGATAACCGAGACCTGGCTTAAACCCCAGATTCCCGACTCAGCCTGTAGGCTCCCTGGTTATGAGCTCAAACGGTTGGACAGAACAGGGAGTAAAAGGGTGGAGGCATCCTGATTTACTACAGGGCCCACCTCAACGTATCCCTTATAAATCACACCCTGCTGCTGTCAACCTGCAAGCTCCTTCCACTGTGCTGCTACTGGCAGCACCAAGAAACTGCACGTGGTATGTTCCTACAACTCCACCAAAGGGTGGGCTGCAGGGCCTCACCCATCTCCTGGATACTGTCTGTCCCAGAAAACAAACTCCTAATCCTGGGGACGTAAACCTAAACTGGGATGGGGATAACATCAAGCAGTTCGAGGCCTTGCTTGCCACCAAATCCCTAACACAACTTGTAAAGGCCCACCCGATGTAAGGCAAACGGCACTTCCTGCTCCCTTCTGGACTGGATCATGTCGAATCATCCGAGAGGATCTCCTCAGTAGGGACCCCACCCGCCATCATCTCTGACCACTCCTGTTCTTTGTATATGGAATATCCCTTCCCCTAAGGTCCCCCACAAAATCATCCAGGTTCGAAACTTTGCCAGATTCAACCCAGACCTGTTCATGGAGGAACTCAGGCTTACGGACTGGACAGAAGTCCACAGAGCACTGGACCCCTCCTCTGCCATCGCCGCGTTCCACAACATCTTTGTGGATCTACAAGATAGGCATGCCCCTATCACTAGGCGCAGGGTCTGAGGGACAGCCACCCAGTGGCTGCATGGGGGTCTCCTCTCCCTTATGCGAGCGAGAGACAAATGCTGGCATCGGTTAAAACGCTCACACGATACTGCCCTGTTTCAGCAATACAGAAAACTCAGAAATGAGTGCAAGAAAATAATCAGGGGCGCAAAAAGCGACTTCTGTAAGGCCACCCTTCTCAGCTCTGCTAAAGACCCCAGACGGTTCTGGAGTACCATCCAATCACTGGTCGGTGGTCGCTCCAGCCCCGGGGTCACTGATATGCTCATCGGAGGAGTCTCCTGCAATAATCCTCATGTGATTGCCAATGCACTAAACTCTCATTTCACTGACCTCCCTTCCGTTCTCCCACTCGGGTCCATGGCCCGGAACTCAAACTGCTCTGCCTCCACGTCCCAGCGGGAGTCTGGTCTGCCCCGCCCTCCATTTCACCTAAGGGTGGTATCGGTAAGTGCGGTGCGGTCTCTTCTTCAAGGTCTCTCCCAGAATGCAAGCCCCAGCCTTGATAACCTGGAGCCCAAGCTCCTCAAACTAGGTGCCCCCCTCATAGCCTCCCTGGTGGCCCACATCTTCAACCTATCCCTTACCCAGGGTCAGATCCCTGATATCTGGAAGGTTGCCAAGATCGTCCCTGTCCCTAAGCAGGGCGACCCCAAAATCCTGGATAACTACTGTCCCATAGCTATCCTCTCTGCTGTCAGCAAGCTCCTGGAAAAGGTGGTTGCCAAACAACTCGGAGTATATCCACTCCCATGGACTGCTGCCCCTGCCCAACACGGCTTTACGTAAGTGCACAGCACTTCCACGCTCTCATCTCTGTCTCTTCCAGCATCAGAGCTGCTATGGATCAGGGACAACTCTCAGGCGCTGTGTCAATTGACTTATCCAAGGCCTTCGACCTTGTTACCACGACTGCTTGCCTCGCAGATGAGGTCCTTGGTTTGTCCCCTCTGCCCTAAACTGGGTCTCTGACTATCTAAATGGCAGACAACAACTAACTAAATTCAATAAAGTCCTCTGTGCCCCCCTGCCTGTAACCTCTGGTGTCCCTCAGGGCTCTGTGCTCGGTCCACTACTCTTTTCCCTGTTTATCAACAATCTCCCCGATGTGGTCACCAGTTGCCGAGTTATCATGTATGCGGATGACCTGGTTCTCCTGGCCGACTCCTGCGATACAGCCACACTAAACCGTCACTTATCAGAGGACCTCTGGAACATCCAGGCATGGCTCTCCAACCATAAACTGGTCCTCAACCAAAAAAAAACCCAGGCCATGCTCTTCGGCTCCTCTGCCAAAATTCGGGCCTCTTCAACTCCCCTACATATCAACTATGAAGATGGCTCCCCTCTTCCTACTGTGACCTCCCTTAAATATCTTGGAGTGACGCTGATCCCCAACTGGACCTGGGCAGTCACATCCATAATGCCTGCAGTGGGTAAACCGTAGCTGGGCTGGCCCACCGGCTCAGTACAACCTCACCCCAGCGGCTCGCCTAGCTCTTGCCAGGAGTATTACTCCTCCCTCAGCCACGGCTCCCTCATATTTGCTCATACTTCCAAGACCCTCCTAAGCAAGTGGAGCACGACGGACAACAATATCTGTCGGTTTGCCTGGCCGCCCCCGCCTCACCCATCACTGTGACTCTATGAGAAGCTTGGTTGGCTATCCCGGTCAACCACCTTAACTTAGTACTGGGTGCCTCAGCGATAAAGTAATCAGCTCCGGCACCCCTCGGAACTGGCCGGATTCTCGCCCCTGCTGACCTCTCCCCTACCTGCTGAGATCCCAGGGCCCCGCCTACTAAATGTACCTACCACCACCACACCATCATGGGGGACTGGAGCTTTGCTGTTCATGCTCCCAGGCTTTGGAACTCCTTCCTGAAAGTGTCCGCACTGCCCCTCTCACAAGCTTTTCCGGACCTCCTGTGGGAACATCTTAGCTGTGTCTCGCGCAGAATGCCCAAAGCCTCCTTAGCCTCCCGGTGCCCACTGGTATGCTGGCTTGTCTCTTGTTTCAAGGCCACCACTCGCCATTGGCCTCGTCCACCCCCACCTACTGACCACTTATGGTGCTCCTACTATGACTCCTGCCAAGCCCTGCTGGTCATTGTATTTATTTCAAATTTGTATCTTGCCCCAGCATTAGAAACTGGGTGTACTTTCCATTCAAATGTAAAACTGTAAAACTGTCTTTCTCTCCTGCTGTTGTATTTAATGTTTCTGTCATACCCTATTGCTGTATTGATGTACCTGTTATACCCTATTGTACTCTCGGGTCATTCCTGAAAATAGGCATAAAACTTGTCTAGTGTACTTACCGGTTAATAATAAATAAATAAATAAATTTATTAAGGCAGGATTTAGCCATAGAACTGGCGGGCATTCAATGAAATTTTATGTACCTCTACAATTCCACTAGAGATGAGTAAGGGGACGCTCATCTTTTTATTTAAAAAAGGTGACACGCATAGGGCTGACAAGTGGCAGCCTGCTAGTCTGCTGAATTGTGATTTTAAACTCTTGGCCAAGATCCTTCAGACTAGACTTTCTAAAGTAACTGGTTATTTACTCCATCCGGCCCAATTTTATTTGGTTAAGGACTGTATGGTAACAGACAATCTGATCCTTCTCCGAGAACTTTTCAAGAGGGGGAAGAACCGCCAGACAGAAGGCCTGGTTTTGGCCTTGGACCAAAAACTGGCCTTCGATTCTGTACATCATCAGTATCTCTGGTTTGTGCTTCGATCATATGGCATTCCTTGTAAATTTGTGACTTGACTTAGTAGTTTGTATAAGGTTCCCACAGTTCGCCTATAGCAAATGGTAGGGCAGGGCTGATGCCCTATTAAAACTGGGGTCTGGCAGGTGCCCATTAAGCCCCTGCTGTATGTGTTTAGTACTGGCCCTTACTTCGTTAGCTTAACAGCTACCCACTATTCATGCTTTACAGTGCCCTGTGTATGTGGTTCCTTATAGAGCCCTTATGCTGATGACCTTTGTTTACTGGTCTTGGATGTCCCTTGACCAAACAGGCTGTCCAGGTGTGCCATGCATTCAGGGAGATTTTGGGAGCCTCCCTTAACCTACAGAAATGCCATGGCAAATGGTTGGGGGCTGCAGGTGCTGATATCCATTCGGTGGTGGGCATTTCTTGCCTGACTACTCCTATTATGATTTTGGGGATTTGATTTGAGGAACGACCTATGGCGCAGTTGAATTGGTCCTTCAAATTTGAACAAGGTAAGTCCTTGGCTGCCCAGTGGAACACACATAAGATGTATCAGAAAAAAGGGATTTATTTGGTGAAAACCTTTTTGATCCCCCTGTTTTTGTACTTGAGTGTGATTTTATGCCTCCTAGATCTGTGGAAACTACACTGTATAGCCTTTTTGGGGGGGCAGTGTGGGGCATCCTCTTGAACCCCATCAAGCAGAATGTCCTTTACCTACCGATTGATTGTGGGGGTCTTGGGATGGTGAACCCCCTTGTTTTCTTTATTCCATATTTATTTTCACTAACCTTAAGCCCTTATTAGTTAATATGGGGAAATGTTGGAATCCACTGGTTTTTGCTTCATGTGGTCCATGGTTCGGGTGTTGGGATCTGGGTCAATTGAGGGAAATGGGTGCTACTGGTCGGGCTTCATCTCCTGTCTTGCTATTATTTTTGAAATTGAAGGCATGGCAAGTTACGAGCAGGATGGTGGTGACTGGCACCAGAAAGTCTTTGTACGACCCGATTCTTGCAGGCAGTTTCACCAACCCAATTATTTCTTTTAAATGCCCTCCTTGCTGTCTCTCTTGAGAAACAAAAGAATTCCCCCTCATGTCTGGGATGTCCACTGGCTCTGTTGTCATGGGAGGTTAAATGTGAAGGAGAACCAGAAACATAAACAGTTAACTGAACGAATGTGTAGCAGACCTGGCTGTATACAACAGCTGGAATCCATGGAATATGTCTTTTTTACCTGTTCCTACATTTCTAAATTTTGGCCGTTTATAGCTGCCTCGCGGCAGGTCCTTTTTTTTATACCCTTAGGTATACTGTTATGGTTTATGGGGCCTGGGGTCCCACCTGGTCTGCATGGGATTTGGGTACTCTGCAAGTGATTTTTGCAGTTATTCATTGGCACGTCTGGAATTCTAGATGCCTGTTTACTTTGCAGCAGAAGGACTTGGATTTCCAGGCATTGGCTAATAAGATTATTTTGGACCTTAAAATGGTTTACTGGAATGAACTGAAGAATGCACAGCTTTTGCATGTCAGAGCTACATGGAGGAACCTTTCGTGGATCACAGACTCGGATGTTCCTGTTACTTGATTTTTTAATTTTCGCTATTTTGGTTTCATTTTTTCAGTATTATTTTCAGTTTGGGACTTAGATTGCGTATGCTAGTTTTGTTCCTCTGAGCAGTGCTTGGTTTTCATTTTCCCTTTTGGGATTTTTTCATTTTTCTGGCTGGCGCTATCCCCAGTGTTACACCCCTGCAGCACTACCCTGGACGTAGGCTGAGAGGGTTGGGTTTGTTAGCTAACAACATTTTTTTAAAACCTTTGTGCAGTGCCTTCACTCAGGGTGCTTTACGTTGGTGAGATGGTACTGGTGTAGCCTACTGAGATGCTACACCACCCACGATGACCAGTTACCTTCCCAAGACATGCCCCAATACACAGTTCCCCACATTTCAACATTTTGAATTAAAGGCTCTCTCGAATAATATGCTCACACCAGATGTTTAAACAAGTAACAAGATATTTATTTTGGGGGTAATATAAGAGCTAGGAAGGGGAAACAAGAGGAGTAGAGGTTATCTTATCCTATTTACACATGTATAAAGTTATTTGGTTTTGCTGGTGAACCCTCCAGTTGGGTGGCTACACACTAACGGGCAGACATAAATCACATTTTACCATTCGACTTAAGACATCCAGTGCCCTGGCTGTCTAGCTGCTGACAAATCAGATGTTAAACATAATTATTATTAATGCCCACACTGGTACCAGTACCCAGATATAGCAGAAACCCCACAATCTCATACCATACTGGTTAAACAGATACCACAGTCCAAGATGTTGCAGGCCTGAAGTACGCTGCAGCTGGATGAGGTGGCCGACTATTGATTTGAAGGAGGGGGCAACTTGGAAACGGATTCTGGTAATGCTGCAGAGTACTATTTGCAACCCAGGCAGGGATTGCCCTGCATTTTAGCAGAACGTGGCAGGGATGCCCTGCACTTGCAGACTTCCGAACATTCCAGGACAAGCTATGTGGATCTTATATCCAGAACATTCAGCACAATATTTGAAAGTCCCATCCAATGCAATGAGAGTGATACTTTTGCCAAGCATCCTATATGCAATTTAAACACGGTCACATCCAGTACTTTATGTACCAAAAGGCATCCATCCAGAGTAAGCTGACAGTGACACTTTTATCAAGCATCCCATACGTTAGTTACAGGCAGTCACATCCAGTACATTCTATATACCAAGAACATTATTCACAAGCAGAGTCTTACCCGGCACGTCTAGACATTGTACACTTATTCCAAGTGCTCTCAGTCGAAATTCTGGTCAGACACAGGTAAATTCTCTTCTGGGTATCTTAGACATAAAATGCTGTAGGACCTCCTGTCTCATGAAGTGGCAAACGTGGATTGGCAGTCAGCTCCATGATGGCAGGACTCTAACCCATAGCTACACAACTTGAAACACATTTACATGATGCACTATGCCAGGCTTCTTGCTGCACCTGCAACTTAGCCATTTGAGCCACAGACAAGATGCATCATTTACCTGAACTAGGCAGTCTCTTATGGGGTTAGTAGCCCAGACTGATAACTTCAATACTTCAGACTTAACAGCACATATTTCTTAATGGGGCGTGAGGCCCCAAGATTACTTGCTCAGCTTCTCCCTTGCACCGGGGTGGGGGTCGAGGGTACTCACTCAGGTCCTCCACGGATTTCTTCTACAATCAAAGGCATCCTGAAGACTTCTTCAGCTCTCTCATCGCTGAGGTACTTGGTCAGTGCTGTCACTGCTGCATGATGTCATCTGGTCTGGTCAGCGCTCTCACCGCTGCTGGACATATGATCTTCGTTCCACATATTTCCCCGATGTGGGAGGGAGGGCTAGCCTCTGGAGGACAGTACTGGCAACCTCCAGACTAGCTGCTGCAAAAAGTACAATTTCTGTAACTGGTAAATTTTAACTTTAAAAAAATAATAATTGCCCCCTGAAGACTGAAGGGGCTTGGATTATGTGGCCCAGGCCTGGTGGCATGGCTGGGGGGCTCCCAACCAGCTGGAGCCAGCCCTGGCTGCTCTCTCTCTAATCTCTGAATCTCCAGAATCTCCAGACAAACTGGCAGCACTGTCTCTTTATAGAGCTCCTAGCTCGACTGGCTGGCCCCCTTTTGCCTGACACCTCGACGGCGAAACACGGAAAAATACCACTATAGTGACAGTCGCTGTAATGGTCCATTTCCGTGTTTCAATTTCCCCCAGTGTTCTGCCTCCTCCCTAGACCAACTCCAACCTGGAGTTGAGAATCTAAAGTCGAGTGTGGGGGCCAGCCCCTGAAAAAACACTGGGGGATTGGGCGGCACAATACCTGCGTGATGTGCGTCGCTGTGCAGGAGGTTGGCAGTTTTACTGTTGACCTAACTTAGTGCTTCCGCTCGACTTCTGATTGGCAGCAGAGATGGGGTGACAGGTCTCCAAGTGGCTGAGGGACCTGTCAGTCAGAACACTCGAAGCACAATTAGGTTGTAGACTTGGCGCCGCAAATGATGTCCCTGTAAGTCCCCATGAGCACTTGGGTGCTTACCCTTGAGGTGCAGTGAATGTCCCACAAGTCCTGGCTTTCTATTGCTGGCATTCCAATTGGCTATACTGCTGGCAATGGCTGCTTAACCCACTGTCCCTTATGGCAAATTAGATACAGTCCTGAATAATGTCCTGGTGCAGCCAGAAAGAAAAAATTATTTGCCCCAAATGCCCCACAGTTCTGTAGCTTAAAGGCTGTACTTGCAGTCATTGCACAGATGAAGAATGTGGCTCCTTTACTTTTTCTGTCGCTACTTCACTTATGCAAGCTCCCCCTGCAGCAGCTGACAGGCTGACACACAAGAGTCCCAAAATACTGGAATTGCCAGGGAAAAAGTATTAATTTTAACTTTAAACACTTTCCTCCACATGTACAGTACAGTATATTCCCAACAAGCAGCAGCAGGTTCCATTATTTAAAACATTTATTTTCTCCCTTTTTTCAGCCGAAGCCATTTAGGGCTACCCTGGAGGCAGCCAGACACTTGGTTATTATTTATTTATGTAACCCCTATATGGCGCTATCCCAAGGGCTACTACCCCTGCCTGCTTGGCTAGTAGCAGGTTAAGGGGCCTGAGTTCTGAAACAGGTGCCTCCACCCAGAGGTCAGGGTTGGTAATGGTCAAGCTAACCTGGGCACAGCCCTCTGGAACACTGTAACCCCCCTCTTTCCCCTGTAGTGGCCTGAACACTGTACAATAATCACTTTCACAATACTCCTGGTACACCACACAAGTACCCACACTGTTTGCACTTACCACCAGGGCTGGTTCCTCTGGCTCGACCCTGGGAACCCCCTGTAAAACAAGGTTATGCACAGCAAATAGCAACAGTACAGTACTTTGAGCACAAACTGGAACCACTGTCAGATTACAAGCAGAAAAAGTTAGATCTGATTTATTCAGGGGACTTGAACAAGGGAGGGGCAAAATCAGGTTAATTAGCTTAAAGGTTGTATCAGTCAAGCAGTTATGCATGCGCTTTGAGTCCCCCCACACAGTCCACCTCTGGGTACCCAGGTGGAGAAGAGATGGGCTAGCCAGGACCAATGCCCGGAGTTGCAGCTGGTTGGGGCCCTGTGATGGAAAACACAACATGCACAGTACACAATATTTGTAATCTGGAACCAGAGGGCTCAGTTCGTAAAGGAAACAAAACAACAAGACAATCAGATGACACACTCACATTAAGCTGTTGTTGCAGGTACCCTGGTATTTACTCATGATACCAAAGACTGGACACAGGCTGGATGAAAATCGAGATTGCAGGTGGTTGATCTGGAATGCCAGGAGAAGCAGGGCCCACGTGAGTCGCAGAGGCATCGTTCCTGTTCAAACATGGAGCAGGGGGTTGATCCCCAGGCAGATCTCTCGTTGATGGCTTCTCTGTGCAGTGGGTAGTCTAGCTGGGCATGGAGACAAATTTGGATGCAGTCCGTTTTGGGCTGTATACAGCTTCCAGCAAGCGGAACACAGTTCACACAGTGGGGGACTAACTCACAACCCACTAGCAGCTCATAGCACATTTACATGTAAGGGAATTCTACTGTACCAGGCAAAGCACTCCAGGTCAAATCAAGTATTTACACACGGGATCTTAGGGGTAGCTGGAACTCCTGACAGGCCGATCGCATTCAGAAAAAATCTTCGGTCTTCTTCAGGTTGAGCTTGGCCCACTTCAGTCACACAAACTTGGATTTAGTCCAAAATAATTCTCTTCTCTCCCTCTCAGGAGCAGCACACCGACATGCAGGCCAAAAAAAGTAGCCTTTTCACAGTTTTTCCATGCGAATCCACTCAGGATTGCTGCCCAAAATCACTTCAGCTCCTCTCATTTCACTTCCCAGCTCAGAACTAACTGAAAACTGCAAGCTGCCCAGGACTTCCCCAAGATCCAAAAGATTTGGTTGGCTGATTTGGCTGTCAGTCAAAGCAAGAGCTCCCCCTTCAGTTGCAAAAAAGGTGCTAAAAAGCTCCAAACTAAGGTTCCTACAGATTTTGAATTCAGACAGCTCCTGTAGTCCGGCTACATTTTTGGTCCCACCAGTACTGATTGGTCCAATTTTCAGTCCAGGACCAAGATAGTGGAGACAAACAAAACAGTCCTTGCTACAAAGAAAGCAGGTTAGACAAACTACATTATCATTATCACTCTAAATGATTTTCAGTAAATAGTTACATCTTTCAACAGAGCTCCCTCTCAGATTACTTAAGCTGCAATCAGGCAGCTCTTAAAGATACAGTACACAGAGGCTATACAGGCTCTGGTAATCACATTTAAACTGCTAAAATGCAGGACACCAGTCTGGCAGTAAGCATTTAGGCAAGCTCAAGGAAGACTGTTTGGAAACCCCCATTTGTAGGGGGGGGGTTACATTTAGATGACCGGGGCCCTGCTCAGGCATACTCAAATGAGCCCTGATCAAAACTCCTTTAATTCCCATCTGAGCAGTCCCCCAGCAGGCTGTCTGTGGTCATCGGGCCCCAAATAGGTGGAAGGGATCCCAGGACCCACGGCACAGTCCCTGAGGCAGCCGCAAAACAAGCGGTTTCACATCAAAGGCGCTTTGTGTGCCAATGCGACTCCCACTGCCCTGGAGGCAGCACTTTTGCAGCGGGAAATCGTGGTCAGTGTTTTAAGCCCTGAGGGGCTGGATTTCCATTAGGCTGCAGGCTGGGGCACACAGAAGGGCAAAGTGGGACCTGAGGGAACCATAAAAATTAGGGACCAAATCAGGAGAAGCCCGAGAGACAGCGGGAGAAGGACAGAAGGACAGGGCTAAGGTAAGCCCAGGCAGGCATTTCTAGGAACCCCCATTTGCAAGGGGGTTACATTCATATTACTGTTGTATTTTCTTTTTTAGTTTAGTACACGTGATCTGCTGTAGGTGCTTGACATCAACACAGTTGTTTTTCTTTGAACTTGTTTGTTTTCTTTCAGAAGTCTTTTTTCTCTCTCTCTCTCTCTCTCTCTCTTTGTCTTCACTCATTTTTGATTGTTTTTATTTTCCTTATTAAGGTGTTTGGGTTTTTTTTTTTTTCTTGTTTTTATTCTACACAAATTGTACTATACATTACTTTCATGACTTGTATTTTGGTGATGTCATGATTGTATGATTTTGTTTCCTTAATTAACACCCCTACTCTTTTCAAAAAGTGCCATGTGATCTTTAACGTCCACCTGAACAACCACCAGGACGGGCAGACGGGACCTCGGTTTAACGTCTCATGCGAGAGGATGGCACCTCAGGAGTGCAACACCCCCCCTCATGCTGCACTACAGTGTCAGTATTGGGATATTAACCCAAGTGCCTGTTGTGGGGATAGACTCCACAGCATTCTTATCTCCCAGCCTCAGAAGTGAATGTGCTACCTGCTGAGCCACTGACACTGACTTAATTGCTTTCTTTTTTTATTTTTGTGTTAATAAACTTATTATCTTATGTTGACACATCGCTACCAGGCAGTTCTGGTCTGGGCATTACAACACCTCAAAGACTTCTGACTAAACGCCAAATGCACAACTGGTCGGACTGCTTTAAAAACTGCTTTGTTCACAAAGCCCTCTTCAAATCTAAATGACATTATCAAGTGTAGACTGGCCTCCAGCCTGCCTTTTTTTGGTCAGGGTTATTGAGAAAGTGGTGGCACTTCCTCTTGTAGTTTTTCTTAAGAGTAACAACATTTTCATGTTATTCCAGTCTGGTTTCCAATGACACCTGTCCACATGCTGGTGTTTACCTCTGATGAATGATCCTTCCTATCGCTATTCCAACAGAGATCGGTGAGTAAATGCACTGTAGTGCTATCACATCTGCCATTCAAATACCAATTTGTATCTTTTATAGCAGGAGATCAGCTCAAGTGGACTGTGTGAGAGAGCTGTAAAGGGCTTGGCCTCTCTTTCTGGCACTCCAAGGACTGCCTTTTGAACAAAGTCACTGCCGGTGGAGCTGATACACAGCTCTTTTCTAAGGCTGCGTGAGGGCTGTTTGACTGAAGCCCTGATCACTGGGGAGTCTATCGGGAGTGCTGAGCTGAGGGAGAGGCACAGCTAGCTGAGGAAAACAGCAGCTGAGCAGTTTTTGAATTGCCCCAGATTCGAGCAGGAGATCAGCTCAGCTGGACTGTGTGAGAGAGCTGTAAACACATTTGCATGCTTTCATTTTCAGTTTTATGGACCGTGTGTGGGGGAGGTCTTTCGTTTTATGGTGGGAGGTCTAAGTATACTGGGGAACTGGGGTCTTGTGACACACACTTATCAACCAGAACTTGGCAGGAAGTCCTGCATATCCTAGTTAACCAACAGCCTTCTTCTTCCTAACCCCAACCAGAATTGCCTTATATCTATCACATGCATTCTTGAATTCCTCCACTGTTTTTGACCCCACTACCTCTTCAGGAAGGCCATTCTATGCATCCACCACCCTCTCTGTGAAAAAATACTTTCTCACATTGCTCCTGAGCTGTCCCCCCCTCTATCTTCAAATTGTGTCCCCTCATTCTTGTGTAACCTCCCCTACAAATGCAGCTTCCCAAAAAGTCTTCCTAGAGCTTGCCTAAATGCTCATTGCCAGGTTGGTGTTCGGTGCCCTATCTGTATAAATGGTAATGCCCTAGAGTGCCTGTAAAGACTCTATGTACTGTCTCTTTAAGAGCTGCCTGATTGCAGTCATAATTGAAGGGAGGAGGGCTGAGTGTTCCCTGTACTCGAGTCCCACCTGAACTGCTGAATGATTGCTCCGTTTCTGCCATCGCTAATTGGCATAGAGTGAGCTCCGTTTGCAGATGTACTGACTGATTATCTTTTAGAGCAGTAATGATATTGTAGTTTGTTCTAACCTGCCTTCTTTGCAGCGAGGGTGTTCTGCCTATCTCCACCATTTTGGTCCTGAACTGCGAATTGGACTAATCAGTACTTTAGGGCTCTAAAATGGAGTCTGCTTACTGGGGCTGTGTGGAAGTAAAACTGTGGAAGTGTAGTTCTGAGGTGTTGGCGCATTTTGCACCTACAGGGGAGCTTTGTTGTGACTGACAGGTGAACCGACCAACAGAACCTTTTGGATCTTGGGAAACCCCTTGAGCTGTCTGCTGTCTAGCCAGATCTAAGTGGGAAGCTGAAGAAGCAACAGCTCGAGACATTTGAGCAGCCGTTTTATGTAGTTCACGCGGGAGAACTGTGTAAAGGCTTGAGTTTCGGCCTGCATGTCTGCCTGCTGCCCTGAGAGGGAACCGAGAGTTATATTCGAACTAAATCTGATTTGTGAGCCACTGATTTTTGACGAGGCTACATACCTGAGGAAGACCGAAGATTTTGCTCAATGCGATCGGCCTGCCAGGAATTCCAGTCACATCAGAACTGCTGAGTTGTGCAGATAGCTGTGCGATTGTGATTGGAGAAGAACTGCCCGGTACTGTAGACTTTCTTACATATAAATGTGCTGCATATTGAAAGTGGGTCATGATTTGGTTCCCCACTGTGTGAACTGTGCTCGGCTTGCTGGAAGCTGTACCCAGCCCAAACGGACTAAATCCGTGGTTAACTCCATGCTGTCGGACCTTGCCATGAGGGCCCTGCCAGACTACCACACTGCACAGAGAAAAGCCATCGATGAGAGACCTGCCTGGGAATCAGCCCTCTGCTCCATGCTCAGACAGGAACAACGCCGATGAATCATGTGGGCCCTGCTTCTCCTGGCTCTCCAGATCAGCCACCTGCAGACTCGATTTTCGTCCAGCATGTGTCCAGTTCTGGGTATCGTGAGTAACCACCAGGGTAGCTCCCTGCAACAACAGCTTAATCTAAGTGTGTCATCTGACTGTCTTGTTGTTCTTTTTCTTCCATGAACTGAGCCCTCTTGCTCCGGATTACAAATGGTGTGTATTGTGTATGTTGTTTTATTCCATCACAGGGCCCCAACCAGCTGTGATACCGGCCTACCCCGGGCAACGGTCCAGGCTAGCCCATCTCTTCTTCACCTAGGTACCCAGAGGGTGTGACTGCTTAGGGACTCTGAATGCATGCATAACTGTTTGATTGATACAGCATCTAAGCAAATTAACCTGATTACACCCCTTCTTTGTTCAAGTCCCCTGAATAAATCAGATCTCCCTTTCTCTGCATTTAACCTGACTGTGGTTCCAGTTTGTGCTAAGAGTACTGTACTGTTGCCAATTGCTGTGCATAACCTTGTTTTACAGGGGGTCCCCAGGGTCGAGCCACAGGAACCAGCCCTGGTGGTAAGTACAAACGGTGGGAGTACTTGTAAGGTGTATCAGGGGTATTGTAAAAGTGATCATTGTGTATTGTTCTGGCCACTAGTGGGGAAAGAGGGGGGGTCACAGTGTCCGGGAGGGCTGTGCCCAGGCTAGTTTGACCACTACCAACCCTGGCCTCCAGGTGGAGGCACCTATTTCAGAACTCAGGCCCCTTATCCTGCTACTAGCCAAGCAGGCAGGGCAGTAGCCCTTGGGACAGTGCCACCTAAGGGTTACATCTTGGAGGCACTGCTGGAATTTTAGCGTCCTCTAGTGGCCAAAGGAGGAAATTACCCCAATCTGTTCAGATTTGGTGAGAAAATGGAGAAGCTTGCTACGCCTAACCTCAAAATCACCCCCCATAAGCTGTTAGTGCACCGAATGATGGGGTGGAGCGAGGCTGAGGGGTTAGATCCATGATAGTCCTTCCTGTTATTGGATGTCCCATTAGGGACAACAAATGCTGTTATTGTAGAAACTGTGGAACATGTCAAAGGTTTGGGTAAAGTTGAAGTGAAGGGGATACGTACCTGTTAGAGCAGACCATGGTGGTTTTATTCTGCTGCAGTTTTCCCGTAGATTCAGAGAAGGTACCCCCTGTTATTCTGCCAGAAGGGTCCCAGAAGGGGTGGAGGGTCATTCACCTGCATAGTGATCTGGCTACTTCGAGTGGGTCCCCCAGTATAGAGGAGTTTAAGGACAAGCTGCTCAATTTATTAACATCTGAAGGGCGAACCTCTCAAGAGCTAGTAAAGGTGCTAGACCTTTCTGAGGAACACATGCCATTGCAGTCCCCGGCCACGTCTCCTGCTTCCCCTAAGAGTTCCCCTCTAGTCCCTTCCCCCATAATAATTCCATCTGTGCATTTGGACTTGTACTGTAAACTCAGACTTTTCTCGAGCACCGTCCCAGTACCTACAGGGGAGGATGACCTTGAAACATGGGTGGGCTATGCTGCCCCCTTGGTACAGGAGTGGCAGTGCTCTGAGGGGAAGAAAAGAAAGAGACTCATGGAAAGCTTGAGGGGTCCTGTACTGGAGACCATGTGCTTCCTACGAGCCACTAGCCCAGAGGCTACTGCAACTGAATACCTCTCTGCATTGGAAGGAGTGTTTGGAAGCAGTGAGTCGGGGGATGATTTGCTGTGGAAATTCAAGTCTGCTAAGTAATGGAAGAATGAGAAGTTTTCTGTGTCTGTTACTAGAATTGAGAGGCTCT
The DNA here is from genome assembly GCA_016271365.2 of Neoceratodus forsteri. Taxonomy (NCBI): domain Eukaryota; kingdom Metazoa; phylum Chordata; order Ceratodontiformes; family Ceratodontidae; genus Neoceratodus; species Neoceratodus forsteri. The sequence goes on from JADMNL010000033.1 coordinate 56,994,123, forward strand.
GCAGAGGCCCACAGAAAAGGAGGGATGCCGCTAAGGAACTGAACCAGCCCAGATTAGACCATATTCTCAAGTCAGCCAGGTACTCCAATGTGATGATGTTAAAGCAAGTTACACAGGAAGGCTAATCCTCCCGAGTACTGTCACCTTATGAAAGAGATTCATGAGGCAGAGAACGATGAAGAGGGTTGGGATCCCTATGCTGGGGTTGTTGGTACCTGCCAGACCCCTGAGAGAAGTGACGATGAGACACAGCAGCTGAGAGAGCTGATTAAGGAGTTGACAGAGGTGGCCAGAGAATCTGACCCCTATCAGGCACTCAGAGGCAAAAGTGGGTGGGGTGCATGTTGTTTCTTCAGAAACCCAGACTGAGGTAACCTATTGGAAGAAGTACAGATTTGAGAGCCCTGGTGGGGACCTACTGAGAGCCACATGAACCCCCAAACTTGGTGGAAGTCCAGAGGATCAGGAACGCAAGTCACAAGTCCAAGAAGAACTGGGAAGTGCCCTTGATGTACCCAAACCAGGAGATGGCCCGCAGCCCCCCAGAGACCCTAGAGAACCCACATTTTGCTACCATTGCAGGGAGGATGGATACACCCATTTCTTTTGTCACTCGCCAGAGAATCTGAGGAAGGTCACCACTAGACCATTAGCCTTGATTTGATGGAACAACAACTGGCCGCCAGGTGGAGCTGCTTGAAAAGTTACTCTTCAAAGGCCACTGCCAAATCAACTCTAAGTCCGTGCCACCTGAGTGGTCCGAGGTGGTGGAACCTTCAATGGAAACCACAGTAAAGGTGGAATGGGTGTCCACCCGGCTGTGCTTGACAGTGGGTCTGAAGTGACTATAATGTTTCAAGACTGGTATCGAAAGCACCTGCCTGATGTGCCCCTTCAACCCTTGGAAGACTTGCATGTCTGGGGGTTGAGTGAGAAGTCGTATCCATACTCAGGGTATATTCAGATCTGGCTGTCTTTTCCTACCTTGATGGCTGGGGTGGCAGAGCAAGTCGAGACTCTGGCCTTAGTGTGTCCCCCCACTGGACTGTGGGGGTTCCCCTGCTAACTGGGACCAATGCTCATATGTGTGGGAGACTGACATAGCTCTACTACGAGAAACGGGGCACCGGACTGAGAGGGATCTAAGAATTCCCACCCTGATCAAGAGAGCCTATGATTTGCAACAGAATCCCGAGGAAGTAGACCAGGATGAACCGGTAGGGGTCGTGTGGAAGAAGGATCCCGATTCAATGGTGCTGGCCCCTAACACCCAGTGTACCATTCAAGGGAAGGTCCGCCTAAGGAAAGATGTCTAGAATAGAATACTGATGTTGGATGCGTCAGGCAATGGAAAATTGCCAGAAGGATTATTGGTCAAGCCCAGCATCTTGCCAGCTTATACTTATGCCTATGCACGATGAGTGATGGTCCAGATTCACAATGTGTCAGATCGAGAGATCTGGGTGAACAGAGGCTGCACCCTAGCTACTGTACACTGCGCCGACACTGCAGTGTTGCCCAGAAACAAGCACCCTAGTAAGACAGATAAAGTGACTCCAGTCTTGTTTGACTTTGGTGACTCCCCATTGCCAGCTGAATGGAAAACTAGAATTAGCAAGAAACTTGCCCAGAGAGATCAAGTGTTTTCATTGAAGGAATGGGACACGGGATGTGTCCAGGGTGTGGAGCATCACATACACCTGCATGATGAATGGCCCTTTCGAGAGAGGTCTCGATGCCTAGCTCCAGCAGACATAGATGATGTGAGAAGACACCCACAGGAAATGCTTGCGGCTGGTGTGATACAAGAATCCAGGAGCCCATATGCTTCACCCATTGTGGTTGTGCATAAGAAGAATGGGTCTGTGAGAATGTGTGTTGATTATCGAACCCTGAACCGGCGGACCATCCCTGATCAATACACCATGCCCTGTATACAAGATGCTCTGGACTGTTTGAATGGGAGCAAATGGTTCTCGATGTTGGATCTTTGCAGAGGATACTACCAGATTCCGATGGTCTCAGAGGACCGTGAGAAGACAGCCTTCATTTGTCCCTTGGGGTTCTACGAATTCCTGAGAACGCCCCAAGGGATATCAGGTGCCCCGGCCACCTTTCAGCGACTGATGGACCGTGCAGTGGGAGATATGAATTTGCTGGAATGTCTGGTGTACTTTGACAACATCATTGTGTTCGGGAGCTCTTTAGAGGAGCATGAGAGTTGACTGTTCAAAGTCCTAGACCAACTGGAAGATTTCGGCCTTAAGTTGTCCATTGACAAATGCCAGTTTTTCCAAACCTCAGTGAAGTATGTGGGGCACATAGTATCCACAGAAGGGATAGAGACTGATCCCAGTAAAGTTAAGGCTCTGACCACTTGGGCCCCAGCCCCACAATCTGAAAGAACTACAACACTTCCTGGGGTTCTGTGGCTACTACTGCAGGTTCATAAAAGACTATTCGAAGGTGATTCGCCCACTCTTGAATCTTACCCAGGGTTACCCTCCCACCAATTGTAAATACAAAAAAGGGGCCACCCCAGGACCAGAAAGAGTATTCTTCTGTCCAGGTGAACTTTTTGGGCCTGACTGTGAAGCAACCTTACACAAAATCATATACCAGCTCACTCATGCCCCTATCCTCACCTATGCTGATCCCACCAAACCCTGTGTACTGCATACTGACACTAGTCTACAGGGTTTGGGAGCTGTGCTGTATCAAGACCATGAGGATGGTTTGAGACCCATGGCTTCCGCTAGTAGGAGTCTGACCCCGTCCAAGTGAAACTACCCTGTGCATAAGTTGGAGTTCCTGGCGCTAAAGTGGACCATCGTTGACCAGTTCCATGAATACCTCTATGGGGCAAAGATATTGGTGAAGACTGACAATAACCCGTTGACCTATATGCAGACTTCAGCAAAGTTAGATGCCACAGGGCATCGGTGGCTTTCTGTTATCTACCTATGATTATGCTGTCGAATACAGGTCAGGCCTGAATCATATTGATGCTGACGCCCCTATCCCAAAGGCCCTTCCAAGAGTGACTGGGTCAGGCTGTCTGAACCTGTCATTCGAGCTTTATGTCAAAAAGTTTGATAGAGATGAACAGATGTCTGCGGACACAATGGACTGCTTAGTAGATTGTTTGGACCCTTCTGATACCTGCATACAGTCACTTCTGTGCTCTAGATTTTATTTAGTTTTTGTTTACGGGTAAGTACACTAGACAAGTTTTATGCCTATTTTTCAGGAACGACCCGGGAGAGTACAAAAGCGTACAACAGGTACATTGATACAGTAATTGGTTCAGACGAATACATTCAGGTACAAAAACAGGAGAAAAGACAATTTTACAGTTTTTACATTTACGTGGAAGGTACTCCCAGATACAATGCTGGGGCAAGGTATAAATTAGAGATAAATTCAGTGACCAACAGGGCTGGTGAGGATTATGAGCATAGTAACATCATAAGCATCAGTCAAACAGGGGAGGAGGGATTTGGACGAGGTCATAGCGCAAGAGCGGTGACGCCAGAGCAGGAGAGAAGAAGCCGGCACCAGTGGACACCGGGAGGCTAAGGAGGCTTAGGACATTCACAGCGGGAAGCCACCTTAAGATGATCCCACAGGGAGGTCCGGAAACTCTTGTGAGAGGAGGCAGTACGGACTCTTTCAGGAAAGGAGTTCCAGAGTCTGGGGCCATGGACAGCAAAACTCCGGTCCCCATGCTGGTGCAGGAAATGGGTACACTTAGTAGGCGGGGCCTTGGGATCCTAAGCAGGTAGGGGAGAGGTCAGCAGAAGCAAGAGACCGGGCCCAGTTCCAAAGGGTGCGGAGCTAAGTACTTTGCTCACGAGGCACCCAGTGCCAAGTTAAGGTGATTGAGCGGGGATAGCCAGCCAAGCTTCTTGTAGAGCTCACAGTGATGGGTGAGGCGGGGGTGGCCAGGGCAAAACGACAGATGTTGTACATTGTGCTCCACTTGCTTAGGAGGGTCTTAGAAGTAATGAGCAAATATGAGGGCGTAGCTGAGGGAGAAGGTAGTACTCCTGGCAAGAGCCAAAGCAGCCGCTGGAGTGAGGTTGTGCCGAGCCCCATAGAGCCATCCCAGTTCTGGGTTTACCCACTGCAGGCATTATGGATATGACTACCAAGGTCAATTGGGGATCAAGCGTCACTCCAAGATATTTGAGGAGGTCACGGTAGGAGAGGGAGCCATCTTCAGTAGTTGATATGTAGGGAGTTGAAGAGGCTCAAATTTTGGCAGAGGAACCAGAGCATAGCCTGGGTTTTGTTTTGATTTAGGACCAATTTATGGTTGGAGAGCCAGGCCTGGATATTCCAGAGGTCTTCAGATAAGTGACAGTTTAGTGTGGCTGTATCACAGGAGTGGGCCAGGAGAACCAGGTCATCTGCATACATGATGACCACGGCAGTTTGAGACCACATCAGGAGATTGTTGATGAACAGGGAAAGAGTAGGGGACCCAGCACGGAGCCCTGAGGGACACAGAGGTGACAGGCCAGGGGCAGAGAGGACTTTATTAATTTAGTTAGTTGTTTTCTGCCATATAGGTAGTCAGAGACCCAGTTTAGAGGCGGTGGGGACAAACCAAGGGACCTCATCTGCAGGGCAAGCAGGTACGTGGTCAGCGAGGTCGAACACTTGGATAAGTCAATAGATACCACCACACCTGAGGTTTTCCTGATCCATAGCAGCTCTGATGCTGGAAGAGACTGAGATGAGAGCTACGGAAGTGCTGTGCCCTCGGCGAAAGTCAGTCAGCGGGTCAGCAGACCATGGGAGTGGATATACTCCGAGATTTGTTTGGCGACCACCTTTTCCAGGAGCTTGCTGACAGCAGAGAGGATAGCTATGGGACGGTGGTTGTCCAGGATTTCGAGAGGTCGCCCTGCTTAGGGACAGGGACGACCTGGCAACCTTCCAGACATCCGGATCAGTCCCTGGGTAAGGGATAGGTTGAAAATGGGCCACCAGGGAGGCTATAAGGGAGCACCTGGTTTGAGAAACCTTGGCTCCAGATCATCAGGACCAGGGCTAGCATTCTGGGAGAGACCAAGAAGGAGAGCCGCACTGCTTACCGATACCGCCCTTAGGTAAAAAATGGAGACGGGTCGGAGCGGACTCCCATTTGGACAAGGAAGCGAAAGCAGTTGAGTTTTGGGCTGAGGACCCTAGCAGGAGGAGAGCAGAGGGAAGGTCTGTAAATGAGAGTTTAGGGCATTAGCAATCACGTGAGGATTGTTGCAGGAGACTCCTTCGAGGAGCATGTCAGTGACCCGGAGTAGGAGCGACCGCCAACCAGTGATTGGATGGTTCTCCAGAACCGTCTGGGATCTTTAGCAGAGCTAAGAAGGCCTTACAGAAGTCGCTTTGCCCCCCTGATCACATTTTTTGCACTCATTTCTGATTTTTCATATTGCTGCAACAGGGCAGTGTCGTGAGCGTTTACCTGATGCCAGCATTTATCTCTCACTCGCATGTGGGAGAAGACCCCCTTTCAGCCACTGGGTGGCTGTCCCATGAACCCTACGCCTAGTGATAGAGACACTATCTTGTAGATCCACAAAGATGTTGTGGAGCAGCTGACGGCTGATGAGGGATCCAGTGCTCTGTAGACTGTTGACCAGTCCGTGGCCTGGGATTACTCAAGAACAGGTCAGGGTTTAACCGCAAAGGTTCAAACCTGGATGATTTGTGGGAACCTTGGGGAGGATATTCCATATACACAGAACCGGAGAGTGGTCCAATATGGCGTCGGTGGGCCCTACTGAGGGAGATCACTCTAAGGAACGGTTTGACATAATCCAGTCTAGAGGAGCAGGAAGTGCGTTTGCCTTTCGACAGGTGGGCTCCCTTACCAGTTATTTTAGGGATTTGGTGGCAAGCAGAGGCCTCAAACTGTTAGCGTTTTCCCGTCCCAGTTTAGGTTAATGTCTCCCAAGATAAGGAGTTCATTTACCGGCACTGGGACAGACAGTATCCAGAAGATGGGAGCGGCCCCAGCCTGCCCTAGGGTGGGTTGTAGATATACCACGGGCAGTTTCTTGGTGCTGCTACAGCAGCACGGTGTGGAGGAGCTCAGGTTGACGGCAGCACGGAGGTGTGTGTTAATAAGGAATACGTTGAGGTGGGTCCTGTAGTAAATCAGGATACCTCCTCCCTTTTGCTCCTATTCTGTCCTCCCGTTTTAGCTCATAGCCAGGGAGCCTGCAGACCGAGTCGGGAATCTGGGGTTTGAGCCAGATCTCGGTTATCCATAGGATGTCAGGCTTGTGAGAGTGACCCATGCAGTGAGCTCGTCAAGGTTGGGAAGAAGACTCCGAATGTTGATGTGAGCAACTTTCAGGCCTTTTCCTCCACCATTTCTGAGGAGAGTCAAAGGGTGGGGCCAGGATTGACTTCAATGTCATGAATAGGGCAATGGACAGTAAGATTAGCCACAGAAGGGTCCTCTTGGGGGACCTTTAGTTCTGGCCTCCAGACACGCAAGCGCTTAATGTTGATTTGGGGCAGAGGCGAGTCTAGGCAGCAGGCCGCTAGGAGGATAAGCGAGGGACCAGCGGCATTGGCCATAAGGTTAGTCGTAAAATCGGTCAAGAGCAGTGGTGGGTGGACCTGCCACCTGCCACTGTCCTAATACAGGGTCAGGGTCCGAGGGAGGATGAGTCCCAGGATAAGGGTAGTCAGGAGAACAGAAGTGGAGAGGAAGCAGGAATTCTTTAACAGAATCATGCCGAGAGGCCGATCTTGGATAGAACAGGGGTATACTGTAGGGGACCTGGGAGCAGTTGGGTGAGAGAGCCAGGGTCAATGCAGGGCGAGGCAAGCTCCAGGGTAAGACTACTGACCAGGGTGATAACGAGCACAAGTGGAGTTGCTACAGAACTGGTGATGATAATCTAGCACTAACTGGAGGTCCAAGAGCTAGCAGTGACAGTACAATTTGCTAAAATAATAGTTACAGGATACTGAGCGAGTGCCTGAAAAGGTCAAGGAATTGTCACATTAGGAATTAGCAGTGAAAAGGTCAAGGAATTATCACCTTAGGAATTAGCAGTAAAACACATTTGTAACAGCAAAAACACTTTAGAAATTTTCAGTAGTCACTGAATACACAGCAGGTTACTGGAGTGAATATGGGTAGAACAGGGTTTGCAGGCTCAGTGGTCACAGAGAAAGGCAGGACGTAAAGTGAGAACCTGGGGGGTGGGGGTAACTGCGTCTCCACCCCTATCGAGCAATGGACGAACTAGCTGGCAGAGGCGGGGTTTGGGCAATGGTTAAAACTCACCTCTCAACCAGGGCGGGTGGGTGGGCTATTCAAAAAAAAAAAAAAAAAAAAAAAGCCATCGCTTCTCCAGGGAAAATCGCCGCTGGGCTGTCAAACAGTTCTCCTGCAACCAGTAGGGACGACTTCAAGTCCAGTTAGTGCAGCTTAAGTTTCAGACTGTGGTCCGAGGAGGCCCGCGGTGCTTGCCACAACAACCCGGCACCTCCGCACGAGGCCACCAGTTCACTGATGCGAGAGACGGGGACCCTCCAGGTCAAGGTCTCCCTCTCCCCTCCGATTTGAGCTTGAAAAAGATTTAGTAGCTGGGGAGCTCCATTTAAGGCAGGAGGGCTTGGGTGGAGGGCGACGTCATCAGACCAATCCCCGGCGACACAGGACAAGGGCTAGTTTCGGTGCCAAAAGTTGTAGAGGAGCTGTGGACAAAGGACCAAGAGTTCATCGGATTCGCCATCGCTTCTCCAGGGAAAATCGCCGCTGGGCTGCCGAAACAGTTCTCCTGCAACCAGCAGGGGCACGACTTCAAGTCCAGTTAATTCAGCTTAAGTTTCGGACTGTGGTCGAGGAGGCCCGCGGTGCTTGCCACATAAGCCCGGCCCCCACTAGAACCTGACTTCACTGATCTTGAAAGGCGGGGGACCCTCCAGGTCAAGGTCTCCCTCTCTCCCCTCCGATTTGAGAAACGAAAAAGATTTAGTAGCTGGGGAGCTCCATTTAAGGCAGGAGGGCTTGGGTGGAGGGCGACGTCATCAGACCAATCCCCGGCGACACAGGACAAGGGCTAGTTTCGGTGCCAAAAGTTGTAGAGGAGCTGTGGACAAAGGACCAAGAGTTCATCGGATTCGCCGTCGCTTCTCCAGGGAAAATCGCCGCTGGGCTGCCGAAACAGTTCTCCTGCAACCAGCAGGGGCACGACTTCAAGTCCAGTTAATTCAGCTTAAGTTTCAGACTGTGGTCCCGAGGAGGCCCGCCGGTGCTTGCCACAACAAGCCGGCACCTCCACTCGGGAGCCAGATTTCACTGTTGCGGCGGGGGGGACCCTCCAGGTCAAGGTCTCCCCTTCCCCCCCGATTTGAGAAAGCGAAAAAGATTTAGTAGCTGGGGAGCTCCATTTTAAGGCAGGAGGCTTGGGTGGAGGCGACGTCATCAGACCAATCCGGCGACACAGGACAAGGGCTAGTTTCATTGCCAAAAGTTGTAGAGGAGCTGTGGACAAAGGACCAAGAGTTCATCGGATTGATAGCTTCTCCAGGAAAATCGCAGCTGGGCTGCGAAACAGTTCTCCTGCAACCAGCAGGCACGACTTCAAGTCCAGTTAATTCAGCTTAAGTTTCAGACTGTGGTCCCGAGGAGGCCCGCCGGTGCTTGCCACAACAAGCCGGCACCTCCACTCGGGAGCCACGAGATTTCACTGATGCGAAGGCGGGGGGGGGACCCTCCAGGTCAAGGTCTCCCTCTCTCCCCTCCGATTTGAGAAACGAAAAAGATTTAGTAGCTGGGGAGCTCCATTTAAGGCAGGAGGGCTTGGGTGGAGGGCGACGTCATCAGACCAATCCCCGGCGACACAGGACAAGGGCTAGTTTCGGTGCCAAAAGTTGTAGAGGAGCTGCGGACAAAGGACCAAGAGTTCATCGGATTCGCCGTCGCTTCTCCAGGGAAAATCGCTGGGCTGCGAAACAGTTCTCCTGCAACCAGCAGGGCACGACTTCAAGTCCAGTTAATTCAGCAAGTTTCAGACTCTGGTCCGAGAGGCCCGCCCGGTGCTTGCCACAACAAATGGCACCTCCACTCGGGAGCCACGAGTTCACTGATCTTGAGGCGGGGGGACCTCAGGTCAAGGTCTCCTCTCTCCCTCCGATTTGAAAGCGAAAAAGATTTAGTAGCTGGGAGCTCCATTTAAGGCAGGAGGGCTTGGGTGGAGGCGACGCCATCAGACCAATCCCGGCGACACAGGACAAGGGCTAGTTTCGGCGCCAAAAGAGTTGCAGAGGAGCTGTGGACAAAGGACCAAGAGTTCATCGGATTCGCCGTCGCTTCTCCAGGGAAAATCGCCGCTGGGCTGCCGAAACAGTTCTCCTGCAACCAGCAGGGGCACGACTTCAAGTCCAATTAATTCAGCTTAAGTTTCAGACTGTGTCCTCGAGGAGGCCGCGGTGCTTGCCACAACAAGCCGGCACCTCCACAAAGAACCCACGGAATTCACTGATGCGGGGGGGACCTCAGGTCAAGGTCTCCCTCTCTCCCTCCGATTTGGCTTAGTTGGTAGCTGGGCAGCTCCATTTGAAGGCAGGAGGGCTTGGGTGGAGGCGGCGTCATCAGACCAATCCCGGCGACACAGGACAGGGCTAGTTTCGTGCCAAAAGTTGTAGAGGAGCTGTGGACAAAGGACCAGAGTTCATCGGATTCGCCGTCGCTTCTCCAGGGAAAATCGCCGCTGGGCTGCCGAAACAGTTCTCCTGCAACCAGCAGGGGCACGACTTCAAGTCCAGTTAATTCAGCTTAAGTTTCAGACTGTGTCGAGGCCGCGGTGCGCACAACAACCCAGCACCTCACTCGGGGCACAATTTCACTGATCTCGAGAAGGCGGAGACCCTCCAGGGGTCAGGTCTCCTCTCTCCCTCCGATTTGAAAGCGAAAAGATTTAGTAGCTGGGGAGCTCCATTTTAAGGCAGGAGGGCTTGGGTGGAGGCGGCGTCATCAGACCAATCGGCGACACAGGACAAGGAGCTAGTTTCGGTGCCAAAAGTTGTAGAGGAGCTGTGGACAAGGACCAGAGTTCATCGGATTACGCCTCGCTTCTCCGGGAAAATCGCAGCTGGGCTGCGAAACAGTTCTCCTGCAACCAGCAGGGGCACGACTTCAAGTCAGTTAATTCGGCTTAAGTTTCAGACTGTGGTCGAGAAGCCCGCGGTGCTACCACAACAAGCGGCACCTCCACTCGGGACCACGAGATTCCACTAGTCATGCGGCGGGGGACCCTCCAGGTCAAGGTCTCCTCTCCCTCGATTTCACAAACGAAAAGATTTAGTAGCTGGGCAGCTCCATTTAAGGCAGGAGGGCTTGGGTGGGCGATCATCAGACCAATCCCGGCGACACAGGACAAGGCTAGTTTCGGTGCAAAAAGTTGTAGAGGAGCTGTGGACAAGGACCAAGAGTTCATCGGATTCGCCGTCGCTCTCAGGAAAATACATGCTGAGCTGCGAAACAGTTCTCCTGCAACCAGCAGGAGCACGACTTCAAGTCCAGTTAATTCAGCTTAAGTTTCAGACTGTGGTCCCAGAGAGGCCCGCCTGACAAGCACCAACAAGCCGGCACCTCCACTGGAGCCAAGAGATTTCACTGATGCGAGGCGGGGGACCTCCAGGTCAAGGCCCTCCCTCCACCGATTTGAAAGATTTAGTAGCTGGGAGCTCAGCTAGGCAGGAGGGCTTGGGTGGAGGCGGCGTCATCAGACAATCGGCGACACAGGACAAGGCTAATTTGGCGAAGTTAGAGGAGCTGTGGACAAAGGCAAGAGTTCATATGATGACAAACTTCTCCAGGAAAATACGCTGGGCTGCGACAGTTCTCCTGCAACCAGCAGGGCGACTTCAAGTCAGTTAAGTAGCTTAAGTTTCAGACTGTGGTCCGAGGAGGCCCCGGTGCTTGCCACAACAAGCAGCACCTCACTGCGAGCCACAATTCACTGATCCGGCGGGGGACCCTCAGGCCGCGTCTCCCTCTCCGATTTGAGAAACGAAAAGATTTAGTAGCGGGGAACCATTTAAGGCAGGAGGCTTGGGTGGGCGTCTCATCAGACATCGGCGACTGGGACAAGACTAGTTCGATGCAAGTTGTAGAGCTGTGGCAAAGGACAAGAGTTCTCAGTTCGCCGTAAACTCCAGGAAAATCGCCGCTGGGCTCGAACAGTTCTCCTGCAACCAGCAGAGCGACAGTCAGTTAATTCAGCTTAAGTTTCAGACTGTGGTCCGAGGAGGCCACGGTACTTCAACCGGCACCTCACTCGGAGCAAAATTCATGATCGAGGCGGGGGACCCACCCAGGTCAGGTCTCCTCTCCTCCGATTTGAAAACGAAAGATTTAGCAGCTGAGGCTCCATTTAAGGCAGGAGGCTTGGGTGGAGGCGGCGTCATCAGACAATCCCGGCCACGGACAGGGCTAGTTTAGGCGCCAAAGTTGTAGAGAGCTGTGGACAAAGGACCAAGGTTCATCTGATTCAGCTTCTCGGGAAAATCGCCGCTGGGCTGCGAAACAGTTCTCCTGCAACCAGCAGGGGCATGACTTCATCCAGTTAATTCAGCTTAGTTTCGGACGTAGTCGAGGAAGCACGCGGTGCTTGCCACAACAAGCAGCCCCTACACTAAAGAACCCACAGTTCACGATCCGAGGCGGGGGGACACTCCAGGTCAAACATCCTCTCCCCTCCGATTTAGAGCGAAAGATTTGAGCTGGGAGCTCCATTTAAGGCAGGAGGCTTGGTGGGCGGCGTCATCAGACAATCGGCGACACAGGACAGAACTAGTTGGCAAAAAGTTGTAGGAGCTGTGGATAAGGACCAAGGTTAATCGGTTCGCCACCTTCTCAGGGAAGCCCGGCTGGGCTGCGAAACAGTTCTCCTGCAACAGCAGGGGCGACTCCAAGTCAGTTAATTCAACAAAGTTTCGGACATGGTCCCGAGGAGACCCGCCATGTTTACCCAAAAACAGCACCTCCTCACCACGAGATTTCACTGATGTGAGGCCGAGGGGGACCCTCAGGTCAAAGATCTCTACTCCTCGGTTGGCAGAAAGGGTCCAAAGGCAGGAGGCAGGTGGAGACAAAATCATCAGACCAATGCCGGCGACACGGACAGGGCTAGTTTTGGCCAAAAGTTGTAGAGAGCTGTAAGGACAGAGTTCGTTGGTTAGCCATCGCTTTCCAGGGAAAATCGCCGACTGGCTGCTGAAACAGTTCTCCTGCACCCAGCAGGGCCCGACTTAAATCAGTTAATTCAACAATTGACTGTGGTCCGAGGAGGCCAGGGTGCTGCACCAAGCCGGCACCTCCACAGAAGCCCGAGATTTCACCCATCACCGAGGCGAGAGGCCTCAGGTCAGGTCTCCCTCTCCCTCCGATTGAAAACGAAAAGAATTAGTAGCTGGGGAGCTCCATTTAAAACGGAGGCTGAGTGGAGGCAGTCATCAGACCAATCCCGGCGACAGGACAAAGGAGCTAATTTAGCCAAAGTTGTAAGGAGCTGAACAAGGACCAAAGTTCGACAGTTCGCGTCAACTTCTCAGGGAAAATCACGCTAGGCTGCGAAACAGACACTCCACAACCAACGAGCACGACTTCAAGTCCGTAATTCAGCAAGTTTAGGACTGTGGTCCGAGGAGGCCCTTGAGTGCTTGCCACAACAGCGGCACCTCCTCAGAGCCACAGTTCACTGATGCGGGGGATCCTCCGGTGGTCTCTCTCCCCTCCGATTTGAGAAGCGAAAAGATTTAGTAGCTGGGAGCTCCATTTAAGGCAGGAGGCTTGGGTGGAGGCGTCATCAGACCAATCCCGGTGACACAGGACAGGGCTAGTTTAGGCGCCAAAGTTGTAGAGGAGTGGACAAGGCCAAGGTTCTTGGTTAGCAGTCGGCTTCTCAGGGAAAATCGCTGGGCTGGAACAGACCTCCTGCAACCAGCAGGGCCGACAAGTCATTAATTCAACAGTTTCGGACTGTGGTCGAGGAGCCAGCGATGCCCCACAACAAGCGGCACCTCCTCCGGGGCACAGTTCACTCATCGGGAGGACCCTCAGGTCAGGTCTCCTCTCTCCCCTCTGATTGAGAAGCAAAAGATTTAGTAGCTGGGAGCTCCATTTAAGGCAGGAGGCTTGGGTGGAGGCGGCGTCTCAACCAATCCGACGACACAGGACAAGGGCTAGTTCGGCAAAAGTTATAGAGGGCTGTGGACAAAGGACCAGGTTCATCGGATTCGCGGTAAACTACTCCAGGAAAATCGCCGCTGGGCTACGAAACAGTTCTCCTGCACCAGCAGGGCACGACTAAAAGTCAGTTAATTCAGCTTAAGTTTCAGACTGTGGTCGAGGCCTGCTGGTGCTTGCACAACAAGCGGCACCTCAACTCGGGAGAATTCACTGATCCGGTGAGAGGACCCTCAGGTCAGGTCTCCCTCTCCCCTCCAGTTGAGAAGCAGATTTAGTAGCTGGGGGCTCCATTTTAAGACAGGAGGCTTGGGTGGAGGGGCGGCGTCAGACCAATCCCGGCGACACAGGACAGGGCTAGTTTGGTGCCAAAGTTGTAGAGGAGCCATGGACAAGGACCAAAGTTACGTCGGATTGCCGTGCTTCTCCAGGGAAAATCGCCGCTGAGCTGAAACAGTTCTCCTGCAACCAACGAAGCGACTTCAAATCAGTTAATTCAACAAGTTTCAGACTGTGTCCAGAGAGCCCACCGGTGCTTGGCACAACAAACCGGCATCTCACCAGGAGCCACAGTTTCCTGAATCCGAGGGGATCCTCAGGTCAAGGACTCCCTCTCTCCCCTCCGATTTGAAACAATGATTTAGTAGCTGGGGCTCATTTAAACAGGAGGGCTTAGGTGGAGGCAGCGTCATCAGACCAATCCGCGACACAGGACAGAGAGCTAGTTCCCGGCGCCAAAAGTTGTAGAGGAGCTGGAAGGACCAAGAGTCGTCGGTTAGCCACCGCTTCTCCAGGAAAATCGCTGCTGGGCTGCGAAACAGTTCTCTGCAACCAGCAGGCCACGACTTCAAGTCCAGTTAATTCAACAAGTTTGGACTGTGGTCGAGGAGGCCGCGGTGATTGCCACAACAAACTGCTCCACTCACGAGACAGATTTCACTGATGTGAGGGGCGAGACCCTCAGGTCAGATCTCCCTCTCCCCCCCGATTGAAGCGAAAAGATTTAGTAGCTGGGGAGCTCCATTTAAGGCAGGAGGCTTGGGTGGGCGGCGTCATCGACAATCCCGGTGACACGGACAGGGCTAGTTCGGGAGCAAAAGTTCTAGAGGGCTGAACAAGGACCAAGGGTTAAGTCGGATTAGCCGTCGCTTCTCCAGGAAAATCACAGCTGGGCCGAACAGTTCTCCTGCAACCAGCAGAGCACGACTACAATCAATTAATTCAGCAAGTTTCGGACTGGTCGAGGAGCCCGCGGTGCGCCACAACAGCCGCACCTCCACGCAGAACCACAGTTTCACTGATGCGGGGATCCTCCAGGTCAAGATCTCCCTCTCTCCCTCGATTGAAGCCAAAAAAGATTTAACATTGGGAGCTCCATTTTAGGCAGGAGGCTTGGGTGGAGGCGGCGTCATCAGACAAATCCCGGCGACACAGGACAAGGGCTAGTTTTGGTGCAAAAGTTGTAGAGGAGCTGTGAACAAGGACCAAGGTTAGTGGATTATCCATTAGCTTCTCAGGAAAATCCCGCTGGGCTGCGAACAGTTCTCCTGCAACCAGCAGAACACGACTTCAAGTCAGTTAATTCAGCAAGCTTCGGACTGTGGTCGGGAGGCCAGACGATTGCTTGCACAACAAGCGGCACATAACTGGAGCCACAGTTTCACCCATCTCGAGGCGGGCGGGACCCTCAGGTCAAGGTCCCTCTCTCCTCAATTTGAGAAAGCGAAAAAGATTTAGTAGCTGGGAGCTCCATTTTAAGGCAGGAGGGCTTGGGTGGAGGCGACGTCTGAGCAATCGGCGACACAGGACAGGAGCTAGTTTGGGCGCCAAACCCGCAGAGGAGCTGTGGACAAAGGACCAGATTAATCGGATTAAAATCCTTCTCAGAAAATCGCAGCTGGGCTGAAACAAGTCTCCTGCAACCAGCAGGGCACGACTTCAAGTCCAGTTAATTCAGCAAGTTTGGACTGTGGTCGAGGAGCCCGCCGGTGCTTGCCCAACCGGCACCTCCACTCAGAACCCACGAGACCTCACTGATGTGAGGGGGCGGGGGGGGGACCTCCAGGTCAAAGATCCTCTCTCCCCTCCGATTTAAAAAAAAGATTTAGTAGCTGGGAGCTCCATTTTAAGGCAGGAGGGCTTGGGTGGAGGCGGCGTCATCAGACAATCCCGGCGACACAGGACAGGCTAGTTTAGCCAAAGTTGTAGAGGAGCTGTGGACAAAGGACCAGAGTTCGTCAGTTCGCCGTTCTTCTCCAGGAAAATCGCAGCTTGGCTGGAAACAGTTGTCCTGCAACCAGCAGAGGCGACTTCAAGTCAGTTAATTCAGATTAAGTTTGGACAGTGGTCGAGGAGGCCCTTGGTGCTTGCCACAACAAGCGGCACCTCACTCAAGAACCACAGTTCACCAATCTGAGGGAGGATCCTCCAGGTCAGTCTCCCTCTCCTCGATTTGAAAGCAAAAGATTCAGTAGCGGGGCTCCATTTTAAGGCAGGAGGGCTTGGGTGGGCGGCGTCATCAGACCAATCGGTGACCAGGACAAGGCTAGTTTAAGGCGCCAAAAGTTGTGAGGAGCTGTGGACAAAGGACAAGGTTCGTCGGATTAGAAATAGCTTCTCAGGAAAATGGCCGCTGGGCTGCAGACCAGTTCTCCTACCACAGCAACAGAGGCACGACTTAAGTCAGTTAATTCAGCAAGTTTAGGACTGGTCAGGAGGCCAGCTGGTGCTTGCCACAACAAGCAGCATCTCCACTCGGGACCACAGTTTCACTGATGCGAGGGGATCCTCAGGTCAAGATCCCTCTCTCCCTCAATTTCAGCAAAAAATGCAGTAACAGGGAACTCCATTTAAGGCAAGAGGCTTGGGTGGGCGTCATCAGACAATCGAGCACAGGACAAGGCTAGTTTCAAGCGCCAAAAGTTGTAGGAGCTGTGGACAAAGGACAGAGTTGTCGATCATGACAAACTCCAGGAAAATCGCAGCTGGGCTGAAACAGTTCTCACCAACCAGCAGAGGCGACTTCAAGTCCAATTAATTCAGCTTAAGTTTGGGACTGTGGTCAGAGGAGGCCCGGTGCTTGCCACAACAAGCAGCATCTCACTCAGACCAAGGATTTCACTGATGCGAGAGGATCTCAGGTCAGGTCCCCTCTCTCCTCCGATTTGAAAGCGAAAAGATTTAGTAGCTGGGAGCTCCATTTAAGCAGGGCTTGGTGGAGGGTGATCATCAGACCAATCCCAGCGACACAGGACAGGGGCTAGTTCAGCGCCAAAAGTTGTAGAGGAGCTGTGGACAAGGACCAGGTTAGTCAGATTCACGTCGCTTCTCCAGGAAAATCATGGGCTGCGAAACAGTTCTCCTGCAACTACCAGAGAACACGACTTCAAGTCCAGTTAATTAGCAAGTTTGGGACTGTGGTCGAGGCCCTCGGTGCTTGCCACAACAAGCAGCATCTCACCGCAGGAACCCAGTTTCACTAGCGGATCCTCCAAATCAAAGGTCCCTCTCTCCTCATTGAGAAACGAAAAGATTTAGTAGCTGGGAGCTCCATTTCAAGGCAGGGCTTGGGTGGAGGCGTCATCAGACAATCCCGGCGACACAGGACAGGGAGCTAGTTGTGCAAAAAGTTGTAGAGCTGTGGCAGGACCAAGAGTTCATCGGATTCGATCGCTACTCAGGCAAAATCGCTTGGCTGGGCTGCGAAACAGTTCTCCTGCAACCAGCGAGACCGACTTCAAGTCCAGTTAATTCAACAAGTTTCAGACTGTGGTCGAGGAGGCCGCCAGTGCTTGCCACAGCAGCGACTCCACTCAGGAGCCACAGTTCACCTGATGAGAGGCGGGGGACCCTCAGGTCAAGATCTCCTCTCTCCCTCTGATTTCAAAACGAAAGATTTAGTAGCTGGGGCTCCATTTAGGCAGGAGGGCTTGGGTGGAGGCGTCATCAGACCAATCCCGGCGTGGGACAGGGCTAGTTGAGTGCCAAAGTTGTGAAGGCTGGACAAGGACCAAGGTTCATCGGATTATGTACTGCTCCAGGAAAATCATACGCTGAATGCGAAACAGTTCTCCTGCAACCAACAGGGCCGCGACTGCGTCAGTTAATTCAGCAAGTTCAGACTAACGGTCCGAAACCCGCGGTGCTGCCACAACAAGCCGACACCTCCGCAGAGAAGAGTTCACTGATCGCTAGAGGACCCACTCAGGTCAAGGTCTCCTCTCTCCCCTCGATTTGAAAACGAAAAAGATTTGTAGCTGGGAGCTCATTTAGGCAGGAGGCTTGGGTGGAGGCGTCATCAGACCATCACGACACACAGGACAGGGCTGGTTTAGGCGCCAAAAGTTATAGGGCTGTGGACAAGGACCAGGTTCATCTGATTAGCCATCACTTCGGAAAATGCGCTGGGCTGCGAACAGTTCTCCTGCAACCAGCAGGGGCACGACTCAAGTCAGTTAATTCAGCAGTTTCAGACTGTGGTCGAGGCCCGCGGTGCCGCAACAACAAGCACCTCACTAGGAACCCGAATCACACTGATCGAGGCCCGAGACCCTCAGGTCAAGGTCCCTCTCTCCATCCGAGAAGCGAAAAAGATTTAGTAGCTGGGAGCTCCATTTAAGGCAGGAGGGCTTGGGTGGGCGTGTCATCAGACCAATCAGCGACCAGGACAAGGCTAGTTCCAGTACAAAAAGTTGTAGAGGAGCTGTAGCAAGGACCAGAGTTCATCGGATTCACGTCCTTCTCCAGGAAAATCGCCGCTGGGCTGCAAACACTTCTCCTGCAAGCAGCAGGGGCACGACTTCAAGTCCGTTAATTCAGCTTAAGTTTCAGACTGTGGTCCAGGAGGCCATGATTGCTTCCCACAACAGCCACCTCCACTCGGGCAGAATTCACTGATCACGAGGACCCTCAGGTCAATTCCTCTCTCCCTCCGATTTGAGAAACGAAAAGATTTAATAGCTGGGAGCTCCATTTAAGGCAGGAGGCTAGGGGGGCGATCAGACCAATCGGCGACACAGGACAGAGGCTATTTTGGTAAAGTTGTAGAGGAGCTGTGGACAAAGGACCAAGTTCATCTGATTAGCAAGTCGCTTCTCCAGGAAATCGCAGCTGGGCTGCAACAGTTCTCCTGCAACCAGCAGGCATGACTTCAAGTCAGTTAATTCAGCAAGGTTCGGACTGTGGTCGAGGAGGCCCCCGGTGTTGCCACAACAAGCTGGCACCTCACTCAAAGAACCGATTTCATGATGTGAGGCGAGGGGGACCTCCAGGTCAGATCTCCCTCCCTCCGATTTGAAACGAAAGATTTAGTAGCTGGGGGCTCCATTTAAGGCAGGAGGGGCTTGGGTGGAGAGCAACGTCATCAGACCAATCGGCGACACGGACAAAGAACTAGTTTGAGCCAAAAGTTGTAGAGGGCTGTGGACAAGGACCAGAGTTCGTCGGATTAGCCATCGCTTCTCAGGAAAATGCCGCTGGCTGCAAACAGTTCTCCTGCAACCAGCAGGGCAAACATAAGTCAGTTAATTCAACAAGTTTCGGACTGTGGTCAGGCATACGGTGCTTGCACAACAACCGGCACCTCACTCGGACCCAGTTCACTGATCGGCGAGGCGGGGGGGCCTCAGGTCAAGGTCTCCCTCTCCCCTCAGTTTGAGAAAAAAAATTAGTAGCTGGGGCTCATTTTAAGGCAGGAGGGCTTGGGTGGAGGCGGCGTCATCGAATCACGGCGACACAGGACAGGGCTAGTTCGGCGCAAAGTTGTGAGAACTGTGAACAAGGACCAAGGTTAAACCGGATTAAATCGCTTCTCCAGGAAAATCACCGCTGGGCTGCAGACGTTCTCCTGTAACCAGCAAGAACCGACGTCAAGACCAATTCAACCCAAGTTTAGGACTGTAGTCGAGGAGGCCCCCCGGTCTTGCCACAACACAGCACCTCCTCAGAAACAGTTTCACTGATCGGCGAGGGGATCCTCAGGTCAAGGTCTCCCTCTCCCCTCCGATTTGAAAACGAAAAAATTTAGTAGCTGGGGAGCTCCATTAAGGCAGGAGGGCTTGGGTGGAGGCGGCGTCATCAGACCAATCCCAGTGACACAGGACAAGGCTAGTTTAGGCCAAAAGTTGTGAAGGCTGGACAAAGGACCAAGTTCTTCCATCGCACGTAGCTTCTCGGAAAAATCGCGCTGGGCTGCGAACAGTTCTCCTGCAACCAGCAAGGCGACTTCAAAGTCAGTTAATTCAGCCAAGTTTGGACTGTGGTCGAGGAGGCCAGGTGCACACCAAGCCGGCACCTCCTCGGGCCACCAGTTCACTGATCAGGCGGGGGGGACCCTCCAGGTCAGGTCTCCTCTCTCCCTCGATTTGAAACGAAAAATTTAGTAGCTGGGGAGCTCATTTCCCAGGAGGAGGCTTGGGTGGGCGGCGTCATCAGACAATCCCAGCGACCAGGACAAAGGCTAGTTGGGCAAAAGTTGTAGAGAGCTGTGGACAAGGACCAGAGTTCCTCGGATCACCGGTGCTTCTCCAGGAAAATGCAGCTGGGCTGCGAAACAGTTCTCCTGCACAGCAGGCCGACTCAAGTCAGTTAATTCAGCAAGTTTCAGACTATGGTGGGAGGCCTGCTGGTGCTTGCCACAACAAGCCCGGCACCACCGCTCAGAACCAGTTCATAAATCTTGAGGAGAGACCCTCAGGTCAAGGTCTCCTCTCTCCCTCGATTTGAGATTTAGTAGCTGGAGACTCCATTTAAGACAGGAGGCTTGGGTGGGCGGCGTCATCAGACAAATCGGCGACACAGGACAGAATATTCCGTACCAAAAGTTGTAGAGGAGCTGTGGACAAAGGACCAGAGTTCATCTGATTAGCATCCTTCTCCAGGAAAATGCCAGCTGGGCTGCCCAGTTCTCCGCAACGCAGGGGCATGACTCAAGTCAGTTAATTCAGCTTAGTTTGGACTGTGGTCGAGGAGGCCCACACGGTGTTTGCCACAACAAGCTGGCACCTCACTCAGGGCCACAGTTCACTGATGTGAGACGAGGGGGGACCTCCGTCAGATCTCCTCTCCCCTCCGATTGAGAAACGAAAAGATTTAGTAGCTGGGAGCTCCATTTAAGGCAGGAGGCTTGGGTGGAGAACAAGTCATCAGACCAATCGGCGACAC
Source organism: Neoceratodus forsteri (assembly GCA_016271365.2). Lineage (NCBI taxonomy): Eukaryota > Metazoa > Chordata > Ceratodontiformes > Ceratodontidae > Neoceratodus > Neoceratodus forsteri. The sequence continues at coordinate 57,014,509 of JADMNL010000033.1, forward strand.
AGGACAAGGACTAGTTTGGCGCCAAAGTTGTGGGAACTGTGGACAAAGGACCAGAGTTGTCGGTTAAGATCCCTTCTCCAAGGGAAAATGCCGCTGGGCTATGAAACAGTTCTCCTGCAGCAGGGCCACTTCAAGTCAGTTAATTCAGCTTAGTTGGACTGTGGTCCCGAGGCCCGCGGTGCTTGCACAGCAAGCGGCACCTCCCACTCAGGGCCCAGTTCACTGATGCGAGGCGGGGGCCCTCCAGGTCAGGTCTCCCTCTCTCCGATTTGAAAAGGAAAAGGGTGTGACTGGGAGCTCCATTTTAAGGCAGGAGGGCCAGGTGGAGGCGACGTCATCAGACCAATCCCGGCGACACAGGACAAAGTGGTTTCGGCGCCAAAAGTTGTAAGGGCTGTGAACAAGGACCAAGAGTTAGGCCGGATCACAGTCTTCTCAGGAAAATCACATGGGCTGCGAAACAGTTCTCCTGCAACCAGCAGAGGCACGACTTAAATCGGATTAATTCAACAAGTTTCGGACTGCAGGGGAGGAGCGGTGCTGCAACAAACGGCACCTCAGGAGCCACAGTTTCACTGATCACGGCGAGGGGACCCTCAGGTCAGGTCTCCTCTCTCCCCTCGATTTGAAAGCGAAAAGATTTAGTAGCTGGGAGCTCCATTTAAGGCAGGAGGGCTTGGGTGGGCGGCATCAGACCAATCCCGGCGACACAGGACAAGGCTAGTTTGGTATAAAGATGTAGAGGAGCTGTGGACAAGGACCAAGGTTCAGCAGTTAAATCGCTTCTCAGGGAAAATGCCGCTGGGCTGCCAAACAGTTCTCCTGCAACCAGCAGGCCGACTTCAAGTCAGTTAATTCAACAAGTTTCAGACCTGGTCGAGAGGCCTGCTGGTGCTTCCAACAAGCGACGCAACAGAACCCACAATTCACTAATCACGGCGGAGGACCCTCAGGTAGTCTCCTCTCTCCCCTCGATTTGAAAGCAAAAGATTTAGTAGCTGGAGCTCCATTGAACAGGAGGCTTGGGCGGGCGCGTCATCGACCAATCCCAGCGACACAGGACAAAGACTAGTTCGGTGCAAAGTTGTAGAGGGCTGGACAAAGGACCAAGGTTAATCGGATTAACGTCGCTTCTCCGGGAAAATCGCAGCTGGGCTGCGAAACAGTTCTCCTGCAACCAGCAGACACGACTTCAAGTCCAGTTAATTCAACCAAGTTTCAGACTGTGGTCAGAGGAGGCCCTCCGGTGCTTGGCACAACAAACGGCATCTCACCGGAGCCACGACATTTCACTGGCGAGGATCCTCAGGTCAAGGTCTCCTCTCTCCCCTCGATTTGAAAGCGAAATGATTTAGTAGCTGGGGAGCTCCATTTAAGGCAGGAGGGCTTGGGTGGAGGCGGCGTCATCAGACCAATGGCGACACAGGACAGGCTAGTTCAAGCGCCAAAGTTATAGGAGCTGTGGACAAAGGACAATAGTTCATCAGATTAAGAAATAGCTTCTCCAAATCTCCGCTGGGCTGCGAACAGTTCTCTACAACCAGCAGGGCGACTTAAAGTCCAATTAGTCAGCTTAATTTGGACTGTGGTCGAGGCCACGGTGCTTGCCACAACAACCAGCACCTCCACTCGGGCCCGAGATTTCACTGATGCGAGGCGGGGGGGCCTCAGGTCAGGTCTCTCTCCCTCCGTTTGAGAAGCGAAAAGATTTAGTAACGGGGGCTCCATTTTAAGGCAGGAGGGCTTGGGTGGGAGGCGTCATCAGACCAATCGGCGACACAGGACAAGAAACTGGTTGGTAGCCAAAGTTATAGGGAGCTGTGAACAAAGGACCAAGAGTTAATCGGATTCGCCGTCATCTCCAGGAAAATCGCCGATATGCGAAACAGTTCTCCTGCAACCAGCAGGGACGACTTCAGTCAGTTAATTCAGCAAGTTTGGACTGTGGTCGAGGAGCCCGCGGGTGCCACAACAAACGGCACCTCACTCGGGAGCCACAGTTCACTGATCACGGCGAGGGGACCCCCCAGGTCAGATCTCCCTCCCCTCCGATTTGAGAAACGAAAAAGATTTAGTAGCTGGGGCTCCATTTAAGGCAGGAGGCTTGGGTGGAGGCGGCGTCAGACCAATCCCGGCGACTGGGACAAGACTAGTTCGGCGCCAAAAGTTGTAGAGGAGCTGGATAAGACCAAGAGTTAGGATTCACCCGCTTCTCAGGAAAATACTGCTGGGCTGCGAAACAGTTCTCCTGCAACCAACAGAGCGACCTCAAGTTCAGTGTCAGCAAGTTTCGGACTGTGGTCGAGGAGCCCACCGGTGATGCCCAACAAGCTGCCTCACCAAGACCCACAGTTTCACTGATGTGAGGGCGAGAGGACCCTCAGGTCAGATCTCTCTCCCTCCATTGGCGAAAAAGATTTAGTATGGGGCTCCATTTAAGGAAGGAGGGCTTGGGTGGAGACAACGTCATCAGACCAATCCCGGCGACACAGGACAAAGGGCTAGTTTTGGCGCCAAAAGTTGTAGAAGACTGTGGACAAAGGACAAACGTTGGATTAACCATAGCTTCTCAGGAAAAATGGCAGCTGGTATGACAATTCTCCTGCAACCAGCAGGGCACGACTTCAAGTCAGTTAGCCAGCAAGTTGGACTGGTCGAGGAGGCCCGCGGTGCTGCAACAAGCCGGCACCTCCACTCGGAGTCAGTTTCACCCATGTGAGGGCGGGGGGGCCCTCAGGTCAGGTCTCCTCTCCCCTCAAGTGGAAAGAAAAGATTTAGTAGCTGGGAGCTCCATTTAAGGCAGGAGGCTTGGGTGGAGAGGCGTCATCAGACAATCCCGAGACACAGGACAGAAATGGTTGACCAAAAGTTGTAGAGGAGCTGTGAACAAAGGACCAAGGTTAGTCAGATCAGACAAACTTCTCCAGGAAAATCACCACTGGGCTGCAAAACAGTTCTCCTGCAATAACAGAACGACTTCAAGTCCAGTTAATTCAGCAAGTTTCGGACTGTGGTCGAGGAGGCACCGGTGCTTACCACAACAAGCAGCACCTCACTCAGGAGCAGTTTCACTGATGCGAGGATCCTCAGGTCAGGTCTCCTCTCCCCTCCGTTTGAAAAAGATTTAGTAGCTGGGAGCTCATTTAAGGCAGTAGGGCTTGGGTGGAAGCGTATCAGACCAATCCCAGCGACACAGGACAAGGCTAGATTTGGTGCCAAAAGTTGTGGGAGCTGTGAACAAAGGACCAGAGTTCGTCAGTTCTCAGTCGCTTCTCAGGAAAATCCCGCTGGGCTGAAACAGTTCTCCTGCAACCAGCAGGGGCGACTTCAAGTCCAGTTAATTAGCTTAAGCTTGGGACTATGGTCCCGAGGCCCGCCGGTGCTTGCCACAACAAGCGGCACTGTAACTCGGGAGCCACTAGATTTCACTGATTAGGGGCGGGGGACCCTCGGTCAAAGATCTCCCTCTCCTCAATTTGAGAAACGAAAAGATTTAGTAGCTGGGGAGCTCATTTAAGGCAGGAGGGCTTGGGTGGAGGCGGCGTCATCAGACCAATCCCAGCGACACGAAGGGGCTAGTTTCGGCAAAGTTGTGAAGGCTGTGGACAAGGACCAAGTTCGTCGGATGCGTCGCTTCTCCAGGAAAAATGTAGCTAAGCGAAACAGTTCTCCTGCAACCAGCAGAGCCACGGCTCAAGTCCAGTTAATTCAGCAAGTTTCGGACTGTGGTCGAGGCCCAGCAGTACTTGCCACAGAGCGGCACCTCCTCAGGAGCCACAGATCATGATGTGAGGCGGGGGGGCCCTCAGGTCAAGGTCCCCTCTCCCCTCGATTTGAAACGAAAAAGATTTAGTAGCGGGAGCTCCATTTAAGGCAGGAGGGCCAGGTGGGCGGCATCGAACCAATCGGCGACACAGGACAGGGCTAGTTTAGCCAAAGTTGTAGGAGCTGTGGACAAGGACCAGAGTTAGTCGGATGCGCCGTTGCTTCTCAAAATGGCCGCTTGGCTGCCGACAGTTGTCCTGCAACCAGCAAGAACGACTTCAAGTCAGTTAATTCAACTTAAGTTTCGGACAGTGGTCGAGAGGCCTACCGGTGCTTGCACAACAACAGCACCTCACTAAGGAACACGAGATTTCACTGATGCGAGGGGATCCTCAGGTCAAGGTCCTCTCTCCTCGATTTGAAAGCAGATTCAGTAGCTGGGAGCTCCATTTAAGGCAAGAGGCTTGGGTGGAGGCGGCGTCATCAGACAATCCCGGTGACACAGGACAATGGCTAGTTTCGACAAAAATTGTGAGGAGCTGTGGACAAAGGACCAAGAGTTAGTCGGATTAGCGTCGCTTCTCAGGGAAAATCACCGCTGGGCTGCGAACCAGTTCTCCTGCAACCAGCAGAGACGACTTCAGTCAGTTAATTCAACTTAAGTTGGACTGTGGTCCAGAGACCATGGTGCCACAACAAGCCGGCATCTCACTCGGGAGCCACAGTTTCAGGGGACCCCAGGTCAGGTCTCCCTCTCCCCTCCGACGGAGAAACGAAAAAATTTAGTAGCTGGGGAGCTCCATTTAAGGCAGGAGGGAAACCTGGGTAGGCGGCGTCATCAGACCAACCCGGCTGACAGGACAAGAGCTAGTTTAAACCCAAGTTGTAGAGAGGCTGTGGACAAAGATAGAGTTCATCGAGATTAGCATTAAACTTCTCCGGGAAATCGCCGCTGGTGCGAAACAGCTCCTCCTGCAACCAGCAGAGACACGACTTCAAGTCCAGTTAATTCAGATCAAGTTTCCCAGACTGTGGTCCCAGAGAGGCTCTGCTGGTGCTTACCACAACAAGCGGCACCTCCTTTCGAGAACCTGCGAGATTTCACTGATGATCGGTGAGGCGGGGGGACCACTCCAGGTCAAAGGTCTCCCTCTCTCCCTCGATTTGAAAAACGAAAAAGATTTAGTAGCTGGGGAGCTCCATTTTAAGACAGGAGGGCTTGGGTGGAGGCGGCGACCATCAGACCAATCCCGGCGACACAGGACCAAGGAGCTAGTTTCGAGAAGCAAAAGCTGTAAGAGGAGCTGTTGGACAAAGGGACCAAGAGGTTAGCTCGGATTCGCCGTCGCTTCTCCAGGGAAAATCGCCGCTGGGCTGCCGAAACAGTTCTCCTGCAACCAGCAGGGGCACGACTTCAAGTCCAGTTAATTCAGCTTAAGTTTCAGACTGTGGTCCAGAGGAGGCCCTCCGGTGCTTGGCACAACAAGCCGGCATCTCCACCCGGGAGCCACGAGATTTCACTGATGCGAGGGGGGGGATCCTCCAGGTCAAGGTCTCCCTCTCTCCCCTCCGATTTGAGAAACGAAAATGATTTAGTAGCTGGGGAGCTCCATTTAAGGCAGGAGGGCTTGGGTGGAGGGCGAACGTCATCAGACCAATCCCCGGCGACACAGGACAAGGGCTAGTTTCAGCGCCAAAAGTTATAGAGGAGCTGTGGACAAAGGACCAAGAGTTCATCAGATTCGCCGTCGCTTCTCCAGGGAAAATCTCCGCTGGGCTGCCGAAACAGTTCTCCTGCAACCAGCAGGGGCACGACTTCAAGTCCAGTTAATTCAACTTTAAGTTCTGATACTGGTCCCGAGGAGGCTCAAGCGCTGAAGGCCACAACAAGCCGGGCACCTCCACTCGGGAGCCACGAGATTTCACTGATGCGTGGTGAGGCCCACCTCAAGGTCAAGGTCTCCCTCTCTCCCTCGATTTGAGAGCAGAAAAAGATTTAGTAACTGGGAGCTCCATTTTAAGGCAGGAGGAGCTTGGGTGGGAAGCGGCGTCATCAAACCAATCCCAGCGACACAGGACAAGAGGCTGATTTGCATAAAAGTTGTAAGAGAGCTGTGAACAAGGACCAAGGTTCGTGCGTGATTCGCCGTCGCTTCTCAGGAAAATCGCCCGCTGGGCTGCCGAAACAGTTCTCCTACAGCCAGCAGGGCACGACTTCAAGTCCAGTTAATTCAGCTAAGTTTGGGACTGTGGTCCCGAGGGAGGCCAGCCGGTGCTTGCCACAACAAAGCGGCACCTACACCCAGGAACCCGCGAGATTTCACTGATCGAGGGTGAGGGGGACCCACAGGTCAAGATCTCCTCCTCTCCCTCCGATTTGAGAAAACGAAAAGATTTAGTAGCTGGGAAAGCTCCATTTAAGGCAGGAGGGGGCTTGGGTTGGAGGCGGCGTCATCAGACCAATCCCGGCTGACGGACAAAGGAGCTAGTTGGCGTAAAGTTGTAGAGAGCTGTGGATAAAGGACCAAGAGTTCGTCGGGATTCGCCACCGCGCTACTCCAGGAAAATAAGCAGCTGGGCTGCGAAACAGTTCTCCGCCAGCAGAAGCACGACTCCAAGTCCAGTTAATTCAACTTAAGCCTGGGACTGTGGTCCCGAGGAGGCCCCCAAGCCACACAAAAGCCGGCACCTCCAGACCGAGATTTCACGATTTCACTGGCGAAGCGGGGCCCTCCAGGTCAAGGTCTCCTCTCTCCCGATTTGAGAAGCAAAAAAAGATTTAGTAGCTGGGGAGCTCCATTTAAGGCAGGAGGGCTTGGGTGGAGGCGACGTCATCAGACCAATCCCGGCTGACACAGGACAAAGGAGGCTGGTTTGGCGCCAAAAAGTTGTAGAGGGCTGTAGACAAAAGGACCAAGGGTTGAAATCCAGTCGCTTCTCCAGGAAAAATCACCACTGGCTGCGAAACAGTTCTCCTGCAACCAGCAGGGACACGACTTCAAGTCAGTTAATTCAGCTTAAGTTTGGGACTGTGGTCCCGAGGAGGCCACGCCCGGTGCTTGCCACAACAAGCCGGCACCTCCACTCGGGAGCCTGAGTTCACTGATCAGGGGAGGATCCTCCAGGTCACAGGTCCCCTCTCCCCTCCGATTGAGAACGAAAAGATTTAGTAGCTGGGAGCTCCTTTTAAGGCAGGAGGGCTTGGGTGGGCGGCGTCATCAGACCAATCCCGGCCGACACAGGACAAGGGCTAGTTTGGTGCCAAAGTTGTAGAGGAGCTGTGAACAAAGGACCAGATTGTTCGGATTCTCCGTCGCTTCTCCAGGAAAATACCATGGCTGGGCTGCGAAACAGTTCTCCTGCAACCAGCAGGGCGACTTCTAAGTCCAGTTAATTCAGCTTAAGCTTGGACTGTGGTCCCGAGAGCCGCCCGGTGCTTGCCACAACAAGCCGGCACCTTAACTTCGGAGCCACGAGATTTCACTGATCACGAGGGGAGGACCCTCCAGGTCAAGTCTCCTCTCTCCCCTCCAATTTGGGAAACGAAAAAGATTTAGTAGCTGGGGAGCTCCATTTTAAGGCAGGAGGCGTGGGTGGAGGCGGCGTCATCAGACCATCCCCACGACACAGGACAAGGAGCTAGTTTGGTACCAAAGTTGTAGAGGAGCTGTGGACAAAGGACCAGAGTTGGTCGGATTAGCCATACGCTTCTCCAGGAAAATCGCATGGCTGCCGAAACAGTTCTCCTGCAACCAGCAGGGCACGACTTCAAGTCCAGTTAATTCAGCTTAAGTTCCGGACTGTGGTCAGAGGAGGCCCGCCCGGTGCTTGCCACAACAAGCGGCACCTCACTCACAGGAGCCCGCCAGATTCCACTGATGTGGCGAGAGGAAGTGACCCTCCAGGTCAAGGTCTCCCTCTCTCCCCTCCGATTTAGCTTGAAAAAAGATTTAGTAGCTGGGGAGCTCCATTTTAAGGCAGGAGGCTTGGGTGGAGGCGGCGTCATCAGACCAATCCCGGTGACACAGGACAAAGGGCTAGTTTCGGGCGCCAAAAGTTGTAGAGGAGCTGTGGACAAAGGACCAAGAGTTCGTCCAGGATTAAGCGTTGCTCTCCAGGGAAAATGCGGCAGCTTGGCTGCGAAATAGTTGTCCTGCAACCAGCAGAGAACACGACTTCAAGTCCAGTTAATTCAGCAAGTTTGGGACAGTGGTCCCGAGGAGGCCCGCGGTGCTTGCCACAACAAGCCGGCACCTCCCGCTGGGAGCCCGCAGATTCACTGATGCGAGGGATCCTCCAGGTCAAGGTCTCCCTCCGCACCCGATTTGAAAGCGAAAAAGATTCAGTAGCTGGGGAGCTCATTTAAGGCAGGAGGGCTTGGGTGGAGGCGGCGTCATCAGACCAATCCCGGTGACACGGGACAAGAGCTAGTTCGCGGCCAAAAGTTGTAAGAGGAGCTGTGGACGAAGGACCAAGAGTTCGTCGGATTCGCCGTCGCTTCTCCAGGGAAAATCGCTGGGCTGCCGAACCAGTTCTCCTGCAACCAGCAGGGGCACGACTTCAAGTCCAGTTAATTCAGCTTAAGTTTAGGACTGTGGTCCAGAGGAGGCCCGCTGGTGCTTGCCACAACAAGCCGGCATCTCCACTCGGGAGCCACGAGATTTCACTGATGCGAGGGGGGGATCCTCCAGGTCAAGGTCTCCCTCTCTCCCCTCCGATTTGAGAAACGAAAAAGATTTAGTAGCTGGGGAGCTCCATTTAAGGCAGGAGGGCTTGGGTGGAGGGCGACGTCATCAGACCAATCCCTGGCGACACAGGACAAGGGCTAGTTTCAGCGCCAAAAGTTGTAGAGGAGCTGTGGACAAAGGACCAAGAGTTCGTCGGATTCGCATCAGCTTCTCCAGGAAAAATCGCCGCTGGGCTGCCGAAACAGTTCTCCTGCAACCAGCAGGGCACGACTTCAAGTCCAGTTAATTCAGCTTAGTTTAAGGCTGTGGTCCAGAGGAGGCCCGCAGGTGCTTACCACAACAAGCAGCATCTCCTCAAGAACCACAGATTTCACTGATGCTGAGGGGATCCTCAGGTCAAGGTCTCCTCTCTCCTCCGATTTGAGAAACGAAAAGATTTAGTAGCTGGGGAGCTCCATTTGAGGCAGGAGGCTTGGGTGGAGGGCGACGTTATCAGACCAATCCCGGCGACACAGGACAAGAGCTAGTTTCAGCGCCAAAGTTAGTAGGAGCTGTGGACAAAGAGGACCAAGGATTCGTCAGATTAGCCATTATTCGCTTCTCCAGGGAAAATAGCCGCTGGGCTGCGGGCGCAGTTCTCCACCACACTAGCAGGGGTACGACTTCAAAGTCCAGTTAATTCAGCTTAAGTTTGGACAGTGGTCCCAGGAGGCCCTCCGATTGCTTGCCACAACAAGCCGGGCATCTCCACTTTCGGGAGCCGAGATTTCACCACCTGGGGGGATCCTCCAGGTCAAGGTCTCTCTCTCACCCCTCCGATTTAAAAAATGTAAAAGATTTAGTAGCTGGGGAGCTCCATTTAAGGCAGGAGGGCTTGGGTGGAGGGCGACGTCATCAGACCAATCCCCGGTGACACAGGACAAGGGCTAGTTTCAGCGCCAAAAGTTGTAGAGGAGCTGTGGACAAAGGACCAAGAGTTCGTCGGATTCGCCGTCGCTTCTCCAGGGAAAATCGCCGCTGGGCTGCCGAAACCAGTTCTCCTGCAACCAGCAGGGGCACGACTTCAAGTCCAGTTAATTCAGCTTAAGTTTAGGACTGTGGTCCAGAGGAGGCCCGCTGGTGCTTGCCACAACAAGCCGGCATCTCCACTCGGGAGCCACGAGATTTCACTGATGCGAGGGGGGATCCTCCAGGTCAAGGTCTCCCTCTCTCCCCTCCGATTTGAGAAGCGAAAAAGATTTAGTAGCTGGGGAGCTCCATTTAAGGCAGGAGGGCTTGGGTGGAGGGCGACGTCATCAGACCAATCCCTGGCGACACAGGAGAAGGGCTAGTTTCAGCGCCAAAAGTTGTAGAGGAGCTGTGGACAAAGGACCAAGAGTTCGTCAGATTCGCCGTAGCTTCTCCAGGGAAAATCGCCGCTGGGCTGCCGAAACAGTTCTCCTGCAACCAGCAGGGGCACGACTTCAAGTCCAGTTAATTCAGCTTAAGTTTCGGACTGTGGTCCAGAGGAGGCCCGCCGGTGCTTGCCACAACAAGCCGGCATCTCCACTCAGGAGCCACGAGATTTCACTGATGCGGGGATCCTCCAGGTCAAGGTCTCCCTCTCTCCCCTCCGATTTGAGAAACGAAAAAGATTTAGTAGCTGGGGAGCTCCATTTAAGGCAGGAGGGCTTGGGTGGAGGGCGACGTCATCAGACCAATCCCCGGCGACACAGGACAAGGGCTAGTTTCAGCGCCAAAAGTTGTAGAGGAGCTGTGGACAAAGGACCAAGAGTTCGTCAGATTCGCCGTCGCTTCTCCAGGGAAAATCGCCGCTGGGCTGCCGAAACAGTTCTCCTGCAACTAGCAGGGGCACGACTTCAAGTCCAGTTAATTCAGCTTAAGTTTCGGACAGTGGTCCCGAGGAGGCCCTCCGGTGCTTGCCACAACAAGCCGGCATCTCCACTCGGGAGCCACGAGATTTCACTGACGCGGGGGGGGGGATCCTCCAGGTCAAGGTCTCCCTCTCTCCCCTCCGATTTGAGAAACGAAAAAGATTTAGTAGCTGGGGAGCTCCATTTGAAGGCAGGAGGCTTGGGTGGAGGCGGCGTCATCAGACCAATCCCGCTGACACGGGACAAGGCTTCGAGGCGCCAAAAGTTGTAGAGGAGCTGTGGACAAAGGACCAAGAGTTCGTTGGATTAGCCATCAGCTTCTCCAGGGAAAATACGCCGCTGGGCTGCGAAACAGTTCTCCTGCAACCAGCAGGGCCACAACTTCAAGTCCAGTTAATTCAGCTTAAGTTTAGGACTGTGGTCCGAGGAGGCCCGCGGTGCTTGCCACAACAAGCCGGCACCCTCACTCGGGAGCCACAGATTTCACTGATGCGAGGCAGGGGGACCCTCCAGGTCAGGTCTCCTCTCTCCCCTCGATTTGAGAAGCGAAAAGATTTAGTAGCTGGGGAGCTCCATTTAAGGCAGGGAGGGCTTGAGGTGTGGGCGGCGTCATCAGACTGATCCCGGCGACACAGGACAAAGGGCTAGTTTGGGCGCCAAAGTTGTAGAGGAGCTGTGGACAAAGGACCAAGAGTTCGTCGGATCATGCTAAACTTCTCCAGGAAAATCGCCGCTGGGCTGCCGAAACAGTTCTCCTGCAACCAGCAGGGGCACGACTTCAAGTCCAGGTAATTCAGCTTACGTTTCGGACTGTGGTCCAGAGGAGGCCCGCCGGTGCTTGCTACAACAAGCCAGCATCTCCACTCGGGAGCCACGAGATTTCACTGATGCTAGGGGGGGATCCTCCAGGTCAAGGTCTCCCTCTCTCCCCTCCGATTTGAGAAACGAAAAAGATTTAGTAGCTAGGGAGCTCCATTTAAGGCAGGAGGGCTTGGGTGGAGGCGGCGTCATCAGACCAATCCCGGTGACACAGGACAGGGGCTAGTTCGGCAACAAAAAGTTGTAGAGGAGCTGTGGACAAAGGACCAAGAGTTACATCGGATTCGCCGTCTTCTCCCGAGGAAAATACGCTGGGCTGCCAAAACAGTTCTCCTGCTAACCAGCAGGAGCACGACTTCAAGTCCAGTTAATTCAGCTTAAGTTTCGGACAGTGGTCCCGAGGAGGCCCTCCGGTGCTTGCCACAACAAGCTGGCGCCTCCAGTCGGGAGCCACGAGATTTCACTGATGCGAGGCCGGGGGGGGGATCCTCCAGGTCAAGGTCTCCCTCTCTCCCCTCCAATTTGAGAGGGAGAGAAAAAAGATTTTAGTGCACTACCTCAATTCAACAATGACAGCATTCGGTGGGCTCAATCTGAAGATCCTATGATTCAGCCAGCACTTGATGTTCTTCGTGCAGGGAAGGATGTGTCCAAGTTGCGTTCCTCTTACTTGAGATTGCTTTATTGTTTAAAGAATGCCCCAGGTTGAAGCTGCTTAATCAGTTGTTGTATAGAGAGACAGTAGATCGGGGTGGCCAAGTAGACAAGCAACAGTTGGTCCTACCCACAGCCTTCAAAGATTGGGTACCGAAGTCCCTCCACAATCATATGGGCCACCTCGGTATCGACTGGACCCTTGACCTAGTACGATCTCGATTCTACTGGCCCAAGATTGGGGCCGATGTTGAGCACCATGTAAGGACTTGTAGTCGCTGCCTGTAGAGAAAAGCCCTGCCTCAGAGGGCTCCCCCCCCTTGTCAACATTAATACCAGCACCCCAATGGAACTAGTCTGCATAAACTTCTTGAGTTTAGAGCCTGATCAGTGAAACATTGGCAATGTGTTAGTGGTTACGGATCATTTCACACGGTATGCACAAGCTTTTCCCACCAGAGATCAAAAGGCATCTACCGTGGCCAAGGTGTTAGTGGAAAATTTCTTCGTCCACTATGGTGCCCTCCAGTGGATTCATTCTGATCAAGGCAGAGACTTTGAGAGTCAGCTAATCAAAGAAATGCTCTCTCTATGGGGGGGGGGTGTGAAAGTCAAGAACCACTCCCTATCACCCGCAGGGAGACCCGCAACCAGAATACTTTAACTGCACCCTGGTAGACATGCTAGGCACTCTCCACCCAAAAGACAAGCATAAATGGAGTCAGCAGATTAGCACCTTGGTACACGCATACAATTGCATGAAAAATGATGCTACCGGGTTCTCCCCCTACCGCCTCTCATGTTTGGGAGAGAGGCCCAGCTGCCTGTTGATGTTTGTTTTGAGGTTTCTCCAGATGGGGTCTGAGTCGAAAACTATTTGCAATATGTACAAAAACTGAAAGCCCAATTGAATCATGTCTATCAACTGGCCCAGATAATGGCCGCCAAGAGAAATTTAGCCAACAAAGAGAGACATGATAGAAAAGTAAAGGCTCAAGAGCTTCGGCCTGTAGGACGTGTGTTGTGAAATTTGGAACTGCATGGTAAACATAAAATTGCTGATCAATGGCACCATCTTCCCCATGTAGTAGTAGGAAAGTTGGATGATTTACCTGTGTACAAAGTGTGCCCAGAGAACAACTCCAAAGCCATGAAGACCATGCATCGTAACCACTTGCTACCTATCAGCCAAGTCATGATTGAGGCTGAACCTTTAGAGATTGATCTCCCTGGACTGGTGACTCATGCTGCTGCAAGAAAGAGATATAGTCAACCTACCCCAGTGGTCAATGATTTAAGGTTTTCTCTGCAGCAGGCCCAGAATGATAGTGACTGTCAGTCCACTTCTGACGAAAGTGAATGTGACCCTGCCTATTACCCCTCTTATAAACTGAGTCAGCTGTTTTGAGGTAATCCCATGATTAATTGTGGGGATGAAGATGGGCCTTCTGGACTGCCTAATCCCCCCAGCTTTATCCTAAGAGCCAATGCTTCCTGAGATTGAAGTGCAAAGCATCATGTCTGAAGATGCTGAGTCTCTGTGTATTGTAGAACTGTATGATTTGCCTAAAGGGGGGTTGATGGTATGAGTCTTTCTGGTGACATGCTGGAACTTGAAGAATGCTGTGAGAGTGATGACAATCCCCCTTCAGTGTCTGAGTGTCTTCAGAATGAACAAAGTGTTGTGGAAACAGAACCTACAGAGCATGGGACCAACAGTGCTCCAAGTTTGGACATTTCTGCCCAGGCAGAAGCACCCCTCCCAAGTGTTGAAAGTCCCAGGACCAGTGCTGACAGTACAGAGACTGTGATTGTTCCCCCCAAGAAGGACTGGCCGAGCTGTCCAGCCCGTAGTACACTTTAGTTATGATTCCCCTGGGAGGCCAATGGATTTGCCTCTCAATGTGGTCCACAAAGGGGTTTATGTCTCTCACAGCTCACTGCCCAAACTGAGCCTAAGTGTCAATTCCATGTTGATTATTCTGTCCTCTAGGTATGGTGCCCCTGCCCCATCTAGCCCCAAATTAGCTTGTAAGAAAGGGCCCCCTCTTACTCTGTTTAATGTGCAAGAAGTTATTATATGATTCCGCATAGTAATGTGTAAGTTACCTGTGTGAAATGTGCTTAATGTATTGTCCGAATGGATATAGTATTATGAAGTGTAGTGAAAATGTATAGTAAAGTAGTAAGTTTATGTTAACTGATGCATGGTGGCACAGACTTGATGCGGACGCCAAGTTCTCTCCAGGCAGGGAAGGGTGTAACCCCCCTACAAATGGGGTTTCCCAAAAAGTCTTTCTAGAGCTTGCCAAAATGCTCACTGCCAGGTTGGTGTCCGGTGCCCTAGCCGTTTAAATATTAATGCCCTAGAGTGCCTGTAAAGACTCTATGTACTGTCTCTTTAAGAGCTGCCTGATTGCAGTCATAATTGAAAGGGAGGGGGTCTGAGTGTTCCAATGCTCGAGTCCCACCTGAACTGCTGAATGATTGCTCCGTTTCTGCCATTGCTAATTGCGCAGAGGAGCTCTGTTTGCAGATGTACTTGCTGACTGATTATCTTTTAGAGCAGTAATAATATTGTTGTTTGTTCTAACCTGCCTTCTTTGCAGTGAGGGGTGTTCTGCCTATCTCCACCATTTTGGTCCTGAACTGCTGAATTGGATCAATCAGTACTTTAGGGCTCTAAAATGGAGTCTGCTTACTGGGGCTGTATGGAGTAAAACTGTAGAAATTGTAGTTCTGAGGTGTTGGCACCTTTTTGCACCTACAGGGGGAGCCTTGTTGTGACTGACAGGTGAACCGACCAACCAAACCTTTTGGATCTTGGGAAACCCCCCCCAAGCTGTCTACTGTCTAGCCAGATCTAAGTGGGAAGCTGAAGAAGCAACAGCTCGAGACATTCGAGCAGCCGTTTTTCATAATTCACGCAGGAGAATTGTGGAAAGGCTAGAGTTTTGGCCTGCATGTCTGCCTGCTGCCCTGAGAGGGAACCGAGAGTTATATTCAGACTAAATCTGATTTGTGAGTCACTGACTTTTGACCAGGCTAAATACCTGAGGAAGACCGAAGATTTTGCTGAATGCGATCGGCCTGCCAGGAATTCCAGTCACATCAGAACTGCTGAGTTGTGCAGATAGCTGTGCGATTGTGATCAAAGGATTGCCCGCTACTGTAGACTTTCTTACAAATAAATGTGCTGCGTATTGAAAGTGGGTCGTGATTTGGTTCCCCACTGTGTGAACTGTGTTCGGCCTGCTGGAAGCTGTATCCAGCCCAAATGGACTAAATTTGCGGTTAACTCCATGAGGTCGGGCCTTGCCACGAGAGCCCTGCCAGACTACCACACTGCACAGAGAAAAGCCATCGACGAGAGACCTGCCTGGGGATCAGCCCCCTGCTCCATGCTCGGACAGGAACTACACCTCTGCGAATCATGTGGGCCCTGCTTCTCCTGGCTCTCCAGATCAGCCACTTGTAGACTCGATTTTCATCCAGCCTGTGTCCAGTTCTGGGTATCATGAGTAACCACCAGGGTAGCTCCCTGCAACAACAGCTTAATCTAAGTGTGTCATCTGATTGTCTTGTTGTTCTTTTTCTTCCACGAACTGAGCTCTCCGGCTCTGGATTACAAATACTGTGTATTGTGCATGTTGTTTTATTCCATCACAGGGCCCCAACCAGCTGCTCCGCTAGCCTACCCCAGGCAACGGTCCTGGCTAGTCCATCTCTTCTCCACCTGGGTACCCAGAGGGTGTGACTGCTTGGGGACTCTGAATGCATACATAACTGTTTGATTGATAGAGCATCTAAGCAAATTAACCTGATTACGCCCCTCCCTTGTTCAAGTCTCCTGAATAAATCAGATCTACCTTTCTCTGCATTTAACCTGACTGTGGTTACAGTTTATGCTAAGAGTACTGTACTGTTGCAAATTGCTCTGTGTAACCTTGTTTTACAGGGGTTCCCCAGGGTCGAGCCACAGGAACCAGCCCTGGTGGTAAGTACAAACGGTGGGAGTACTGGTAAGGTGTATCACAGATATTGTAAAAGTGAGCATTGTGTATTGTTCCAACCATTAGTTGGGAAAGAGGAGGCTGTCCCAAGCTAGTTTGACAACTACCAACCCTGACCTCTGGGTGGAGGCACCCGTTTCAGAACTCAGGCTCCTCAACCTGCTACTAGCCAAGCAGGCAGGGGTAGTAGCCCTTGGGACAGTGCCACATAGGGGTTACACTTGCACATCTCTTTTTCTGAAAGATGCTACCCTCTTGGATTTTGTTGATTCTCTTCAGGTACTTTAAAATTTCTATCATGTACCCCCTCTCCCTCCTTTCCTCAAGAGTATACATACTAAGCTCCTTTAGTCTCTCTTCATGTTGCTTCTGGTGCAGACCCTGCACCATTTTAGTTGCCCTCCTCTGGACTGCCTCCGTCCTGTCTATGTCCTTGCAGAGATGGGGTCTCCAGAACTGCATGCAATACTCCAGATGGGGTCTCACCAACTGTCTGTACAGAGGGATAACAACTTCCTGTTTTCTACTGGTGATGCCTCTTCCTATACATTCCAGTATCCCCCCAGCCCTCATTACTGCCTTCTCACATTGCTTGCTTACCTTTAGGTCATCTGATATGACTGCCCCAGGTCCCTTTCCATTTTTTTTGTTGTTATTATCTCACCCCCATTGTGTACGCTTCCCCTGGGTTCTTGTTTCCCAGATGCATTACTTTGCACTTCTTTGCACTGAATCTAAGCTGCCAAAGCAGCAAAATCACCCTCCAGGATCAATTAATGACATTACAGTGCCAGTGTTTATGAGTTGGGATGCCAAAAAGGCCATGTTGAAAATTTGGTGAAACAAATTCCTAAAAAGGGCACAGTTATGAATATAAATTCAAAACACCTTTGAAATACATCGTACATGATTCCTCAGTTCACGGTTCGGCTTTGATGAGTGCAGACATGTCTCAGTCTACAGAAGATGACAGCCTGTGACCTCCATTGGAAAATATAGGGTTATGGGCGTTGGGGTGGTAGGGGGATTGTGGGGACAATGAGAGACCATTTTCTTTTTTTTAAGGTTAAAAAAATAAGGGTCTGGCCCGGTGGCGCAGACGGCTGAGGCACTGACGCCTTACCTCAAACCACGCTGGCGACCTGGGTTCAGGAATGGACTCGGGCCTCCGGGGGCTGGCCGGGGGAGAAGGATTGAGCACCTAGCGACTTGCTGTCCTTCTCCAGGGAGGGATGGGGAGTTAGCCTCACTGCTTTACCACCACCACCTGGGGATCTCAGGGGGTGCCGGCTCGGTCGGGGACAACAAAGGGGTTGACGCTAGCAGAGGACAGAAGCAGACGCACGTCTAGCATGCGTTGGCTTGTTGGTCCTCATTGCATGCCGGCATCAAAAGGAAACCAGAAAAAAGGAAAAAAGAATCCCCCAGATGGTCCTGGCGATGATCCTCCACTCCGCTCCCACGATGCTAGAGGGGCAGACTCCGCTGTGTACGCACGCTTCCCTGATGTCCAAGGAAGGTAGGGAGGCCTTCCTTACCCCACCCGGGGGGTTAACCAGAGGGTTTGAATGTAGAATTGAGGCGGCATACACTCTAAGGGCAGACTCCTCGGTGGGTTGGAAAGTGGATGCCTGGGGACCTGAGAGATAGGAGGGTCTGGGGGCCATAGGAGAATAAACATAGAGTTAAAAAAAAAATTAAATAAAAAGACATTGGGGGGATTATTTCGTTTTTACAGGATAAAATTTAATCTTTTGTGACACTGGGGATGAACTCCCCAATGTCCTACACTGCTGGCAAGGGGCTCTAAATGCTGACACAGGGATTGGGTGCCCCCAGTTGTCAGCAACTTATTAAAAGAATGGGTTCGAGGGGCACGGGGGCATCTGACACTGGGGGTGTGCATCCCAGTGTCGGATTATATAAATGATCTTTTAATTTTTTTTATTTATAAGTTTCATAAAAAAACTTACAGTAAAGAACCATACACAAAAGTATATATAAATTTAACTTAATAGCAGTACTGTTACAACAAAGAAATAAGATACCCTCCCAACTGATATATCATAGGGGGAAGTACCCATAATAAGAAAAAACAATCAGAGTTAACACTTGTCTCAAGGCTCATCACAGCTCAAAGTGATACAGGGATACCAGTGCAAAGTAATGAAAAGACAATACCAGATATTACCATCATGGCAAAATGCTTGTAAGTATCCCCATAGACTATACGATAGCAAAACTCTGTAACAAGGTATAATTCCAACGATGAACCTAGTAATAGAAGAATACCTGTAGTATGGAACAATCATCATTACAATTAGACTGTAACCTAAGTAATAGAAACAAATGCAGGACAGTGCAGCGCTACCCGTGAAGTAATCCCACCTCTCTCTCGAAAATGTGACTAATACATCCAACTTGCAAAGTCTAGTTAAGGTCCACTGAGAAAGATGGCATACACCATGCAGCAAAACAGATGGGGATACAGCACCAGAAAGACGCCAGTACTCCACCACGTGGTATGCACACCACACACCTGACACTACTCAGGGACAGAAAATTGGTAATTTGGAAGCCCACAAAAAGAATCGTTAGGTTGCTAAAGTGAATAAGCATAGAACTAGACAGCTAAGTCTCAGCAATGAGTCACCAAGTAGGAGAGAGAGTCCCGGACTACAGTCAATTATAGTTCACACAAACAGGAGTGAGGTATGGGGCAGTCTCAAAAACAAGAATGTTGCAAAAATAAGCAGGAGTCCAGACAGTTGCAAAGTTCCAGGTCAGCCGTGCATGTACTCATGCAGGCAAAGTCCATCAAATCCATGCAGTATTCAGTCCACTCCCATGTCTTCATCCTCTGACAAAGTTCCTGCTGTCCCAGCCATATCTGTTTCAATCCGGGTTAATAAATAATATTAAATATAAATATATCAATAAATCAGGGACTAGGGTACAGTGATTGGAGGGTGGGGGGTGCCACTAGTCAGTAGGGAATATATCTTTAATTTAGGGGGACAGTTACCGGGGAGAGAGGGGTACCACTAGACACCAGGGAAATGGGGGCTCACAACTCACACTGCAGCTGGCAGCAGGAGTAAAGAAAATCTGCTGTTTTCATACAGAGAACACGGCGGGAGGCTCCTCTCGCTAAGCTGGGCACCCGGGATTTGGGGTATACAGAAAATGCATTTCTGGCCCTAACTGCGAATTTAGTTAGGTTCTGGTGTTTGATTTTAAAAATGACATTTGTGTGTATTTTCCACACTTTTTAGTTGCGGGGAAAAAAAAAACAAGATGGCAGCTGGCAAAAAAGGATTTTTCCCTCACAAAAAAGGATTTTTTCCTCACAAAAAAGGATCGGATCTCACAAGAAAAAAATCCTTTTTTGTGAGGTCAATCCTTTGTCGAACTTTGTTCCTCTATTCTGGACAGTGATCTTCCCATTGAAAACCATGGGAACTTAAAAATTGGATAACTTTGCAACAGATTAATATTTTTTCACCAAAGCATGGCAGTTCTGTTACCCAAACTGTATGTACCATAAAAGAAATCACACCAAAATTCCTCATCATCTGGATGCAAGGCGATGAGGACTAAACTTCAAAAAATGGCGACTTTTAAGGTTTTTACACTATCCGGATCTCAGAATCCGTAAATGCGACCAGAACGAACCTTGCCACAACAAGAGATTTTCCGCATGGGACAGTACATACCAAAGTTTGTGCAAATCCATTGATCGGTTGCAAAGTTATTAAAGTGTAAAAGTTGAGGTTTAACATTAAACAGCCTACTCAACCCTAACTATATGGGAATGTCCGTGCCCCTATAAAATATTTTAGTGGGATAACTCTTGCACCATTAGGGCAAGAAACTTAATGTTTTCTTAAAGGAGTCAGCTGAGTGGATACATGATTTTCCTTCAGCTATCACATATAATATATAAAAACATAATGTGTCACAATTTTTTTTTGTTTAAATCCTGTTATTTTTAACAACATATTATACTGACATGTAGAAACATGTGGGCCAGCTCAGTGGTGTAGAGGGCTGAGTCACTGGCGCCTTACCTCTTACCATGCTGATGATCCGGGCTCAGGAGCGACCTCGGGTGTCAGATGGTCGTCTGGGGAGAGGAAGATTGAGCATCCCACGGACTGCTCTCCTCGTCTGGAGAGGGTGGGAGGGGATGACTGCTGAGGTACTGCCTCCTGGTGGTGACCGGTGGCTGGTGCATGCTTGGGGTCCAATGTGTGGGCCGGTGTGGGCTGACAGCAGATGTGCTGCATGCGGAAGCCTGTGCAGCAGTGTCCCTGATGTCCTTTCACACCTGCGCTGGGGGGGATCACGGGGCAAAACACAAATCCTCTGGCACGCATATGAAGGCCGGCCCATGGACACACTTAAGTTAGTTCCTCCCGAGCCTGGCTCCCAGGTCTTCCACAGCATGTGATGTAAGTACCCTCTGTGAAGCGGCCTGGGGAGGAGAGGGTGAGGGGGTCCTGAGCTCTGACTGCGGCCGGGGTGGGAGCTGAGGAGACCACGCTGGAATGGGGGGGACCATAGGTATAACCCCCCAGCCGAGGAGGTAAAAAGAAAATAAGCAAAAAAAAAAGACATGTAGCAACATGAGAACTGTACTCTTCTTAGGATCTATTTATGATGCTTGTATGCCAAGATTTCATTTAAAAAAAATACGTTTCTGTGCTTAACAGTTCAAATATTACAGCTTTTGAAATATCATTTCAAGCATTATTAAACATCATAACATTTTATTTTTGAAAATGATCAGAAGATACTGGTAGTTGTTCGAAGGATAAAATAAACACATTATTTTCTAGTTATTATTATGGCTTACTGTAAAAGGTAGGCTGTCAAAGATCTGATTTCAGTACCTCACTGGTATCTGGATCACAGAAGCACAGATTGTGTGATCTAATATATGATTTTTAAACGACAAAGGTGTTCTTCTGCTGTGATGGTGTGAAGTTCCTTTGTGTACCTGTACAAGTAACACCTCCCATTTCAGCATAGTTTGCTAGAATCCGATCTACCCACAACTATAAAATGATGTGCTTTAAGCCAGTGTTGATCTTAAATTATCAAAGATGACATTTCATTATGTTAGGGCAGCACCAAGTACTGCCGGTGCTCTATCTACTCCTGGCAGATACTGGTGTCACGCCTCCACATCTATGTAAATATAAGGTCTGCAAAGTTTAGCAGATCCGTTACTAGGTGAAAAGAAGAGTAAACAAGCCAACCACTATAATAATTGGCTTATGATGAGACTTTTACTGGGGAGGAAAATGTTTCCGCACCAATGGGGATTCCATTGAGCATGGGCATTCTGTTGTGTGTGCTTCCCATAGCTTACCGGGCTAAAGGTAGTGCTGAACGTTTAGGTGTTTGAGCTGCTTGCCCAGGAGGACTGATATATAGAAACTGCAGTCCAGGAATAGCACCGCCGTTAGGTCACAGTCACTGACAGCCGTCTGTCATTCCAGACGAACACCAACTGAGCTCATTCAGATAGCACACCCTAAAATAATCTCAGACAGCCTTGCACATATTTATAACCACTGCTGCACAAGAGGTGAGCAACAGGTTTAATTCTAGGAACCCTTATGGTTAAAAACAAGAACACCAAGACAGCAAGAGTTAAGGAATGCACAGTATTGCTAATGCGACGCCGACAGTATATTACTAATGCGACACCAACAGTATATTACTAATGTGAAATCTACAGTATATTGCTAATGCGACACCTACAGTATATTACTAATGCGAAATCTACAGTATATTGCTAATGCGACACCTATGGTATATTACAAATGCGACACCTACAGTATATTACTAATGCGACACCTACAGTATATTACTAATGCGACACCTATGTTATATTACAAATGCGACACCTACAGTATATTACTAATGCGACACCTACAGTATATTACTAATGTGAAATCAACAGTATATTACTAATGCGACACCTACAGTATATTTCTAATGCGAAATCTACAGTATATTGCTAATGCGACACCTACAGCATATTATTAATATGAAATCTACAGTATATTACTAATGCAACACCTACAGTATATTATTAATGCGACACCTACAGTATATTACTAACGTGAAATCTACAGTATATTGCTAATGCGACACCTACAGTATATTATTAATGCGAAATCTACTGTATGTTGCTAATGCGACACCTACAGTATATTACTAATGCGAAATCTACAGTATATTACTAATGCGGCACCTACAGTATATTACTAATGTGAAATCTACAGTATATTACTAATGTGACACCCACAGTATATTACTAATGCGAAATCTACAGTATATTGCTAATGCGACACCTACAGTATATGACTAGTGCGACACCTACAGTATATTACTAATGCAAAAAATCTACAGTCTGAGACTTCAGTGGTAGAATTGGTACTTAAAAACAAACAGGAAAGAGCCATCATTGAGCCTCAAGGGAGTTGCACCTGTGCTACAGTACAATACACCGTCAGCATGCAGCTCACAGCAAATAAAACAAAAGCACTCACATGTCATACTAGAGACCATTTGCAGCTCTTCAACTAGTCGGCAAACATTTGCAAGTTACACAGTCTCCTTCTCCTCTTCCTGCAGTCTCTGGATGGCTGCATGCGGCTTCTGCCTGTGCTGCGGGTTCAGCACCCCGATGGCGTCTAATGGTCAGGGTCCCCGATTTGTTTACAAACTTCCAGGTCATCACATCCATTATCCACGAAGAATTCAGCGTATTGGGAGAGCTGTAGGGCCCTCCTCAGCCACTCATAGACTATATTGAAACATATGACTTGCAGCTCCAGTTGTTGTAACTGAGGAGCGAGGGCAGACAGAGCTCGCCGGTAGGGATTCGCAGCTGCCTGCAGCGGCTCGGGGTATCCAACTACAATGAATGAAAAGTTCACCATCAATGCTCGAGGTGTGTGCGCACTTGTTGAGGACGTGGCATACTCCCAATCAGCTGCACTGTCCCCATTTACCTTGCATCCAGCCTGCAGACGGTCTGATCACGAACACAGAGACTACTTCTAACGAAGCTTTCATACAAATTTAGATGCTCGTTTTGGTTAAAATGTTATGCACCGGTGTACTCTGTGCTGGGCAAGTCATGTTGTTTACATGTCTGTGTCAGTCTGCTGCTGGCTGCTGTGTACAGTGTACTGTATAGTGCCCCAGGCTACTTTTTCCTGTCTCGCTCCCGTTTGTAATACAAGCTTCCTCCTGGCTGAGGGACTTGCTCATAAACTGTTACTCAAACTCTTTCTTTCTCGGGACTGGAGCCAGTCACACACCGAGCCCAGTGTATATTAAAATCCTGTAAAGCTAGTACCAGAATGAGTTCCTTGCATCACAGTGGGTACCCATCCATGTACCAGGCTTGCAGTCTTTACTGTCCAGCTGGACCAGTTCTTTTTTTCCCCCGTTACTGTTCATGCCTCAGTCAGTGTCCGTTGTGCTTGTGTGTGCAACTGGGCTAGGCATTGTAAAAAAGTGGATAACTGTTTCAGACTCATGTAGGAGCGTGGTTCCTTGAGTGTTTTACTAGTAACTTTTGTATTTCCCTGTTACGATTATGTACATATAATGATTTTGTTGTGATGGGAGGGGGGGGGCAAGATGGCAGCTGTCAAAAAATGATTTTTCTCTCATGAAACAGGATTTTTACCTCAAGAAAAATGAACAGATCTCGTGAGAGTGAATCCTTTTTCTTAAGGTCAATCCTTGGTTAAACTTTATCCCTCTAATTTGGACAGGGGAGTTCCCATTGAAAACAATGGGAACTTAAAAATGTAATAACTTTGCAGCAGATTGATATTTTTTTGCCAAAGGAAGTGTGACAGTTCTGTTACCCAAGCTGGTTGTACCATAAAAATTCACACCAAAATTCCACACCATTTGGATGCAAGGCGATGAAAAAAATCTTTAAAAGAAAAAAAGCGACCTTCAAAGTTTTACACTATCCGGATCTCAGAATCTGTACATCCGACTGGAAAGAAACTTGCCATATCAAGAGCTCTACCCCACGAGACAGAGTATGCCAAATTTTATGCAAATCCATTGATCGGTTGCAAAGTTATTAAAGGAAAGCTGTCCTTATCTGTAACACCCCCCCCCCCCAAAGCTGCACCACACTTTCAGAGCAAATGGAACCGTGTAGCATCCGCCATGTTTGGGGATCGCTGACTTTTCAAAAGTAAAATAAAGTAAGTTACCATGTGCAAAAAATGTGTTTTTCTAGCTGAAAAGCCTAATCAGGGGGTAGAAGATTACAGATAAGGACAGCCTTCCTTTAATGTGCAAAATTTTAGATTTAACATTAAACATGCTACTCAACCCTAACTATTGGGGCATGGCTGTGCCCCTATAAGATCTATACTATATATATATATATATATATATATATAGATACATAATACATAGAATGTGATGGCAGATAAGGGCGCTGGGCCCACCCAGTCTGCCCATTAATAATTTGGTTTTTTTTATTATTAATTCCCAGACCCTGCTAAATCAATGCCACTGTCTCTGGCCCCCCTACCCTACTCCTACAATTCCGTTGTGCATATCCCAGGCATATTTGAACCCATTCAGCCCACTACGTCCTCTAGAAGGTTATTCCAGGTATCCACCACCCTTTCTGTGAAATAATACTTCCTCACATCCCTCTTGAATTTACCCCCTCCAGCTTCCTTTCATGGCCTTGTTTTAGAACACCTTTTTTCTGAAACAAACTCTCCTCTGTACCTTACTAACCCCTGTAAGGTATTTAAATGTTTCTATCATACCCCCCCACTTCCTTTCCTCTAAAGTGTACATGTTTAGCTCCTTTAGTCTTTCCTTGTAGGGCTTCTGCTGCAGACCCTACACCATTTTGGTAGCCCTCCTGTGGACTGCCTCCACTCTGTCTATATCCTTTCTGTGGTGTGGTCTCCAAAACTGTACACAGTACTCAAGGTGGGATCTTACCAACTATTTACATCGGAGCAGAAGAACCTCTCTCTTCCTGCTGGAGATACCCCTACATATGCACCCCAGCATCCTACTCATTTTTCTGACTGCCTTATCACACTGCTTGGCTATTTTTAAGTCACCCAATATAATTACCCCAGGCATCTTTCCTGTTTGATCTCTGTCAGTTTCATGCTACCCATCTTATACTCCATTCCTGGGTTCCCATGGCCTAGGTACATAATTTTATACTTTTTTGCATTAAAACCCAGCTGCCATACCCTTGACCACTCTTTTAGTCTCTTTAGAGCCCTACACATTTTATCCACCCCTTGAGGTGTGTCCACTCTGTTACAGATCTTAGCATCATCTGCACATAGGCAGACTTTCCCTTCCAGTTCTTCGGTTATGTCACTTATAAAGATATTGAAGAGAACTGGTCCCAACACTGATCCCTGAGGAACCCCACTGGTCACCCTTCCTTAGAGTACACTCCATTCACCACTACCCTCTGTTTCCTTCCCGCTAACCAGTTCTTTACCCAGGTTACCATTTTATTATCTCCCCCTAAGTAACACAGCTTGCTCAGTAATCTCCCGTGTGGCACAGTGCTAAAAGCTTTGGTGAAATCCAGGTAAGCCACGTCCACTGCTCCTCTCTGATCCAGCTCCTTGGCCTCCCATTCAAAAAAGTCCATCAGATTTGTTTGGAATGACCTTCCCTCTGTGAAACCATGCTGCCTCGGGTCCTGTGATCCACCGGATACAAGATAATCCTCAGTCCTTTCCTTCAACAGTGTTTCTATCAACTTATCCACCACAGATGTCAGGCTAACCGGCCTATAGTTACTCACCTCTTCCCTACTGCCAGTTTTGTGAAGTGGGACTACATCTGCCCTTTTCCAGTCTTCTGGAATTACACCAATCTCCAGAGAACTATTAAAAAGGTCTGTCAGAGGTGCAGCCAGTACTTCCCCTATTTCCCTCAGCACTCGCCTCAGATGAACCCCATCAGGCCCCATAGCTTTGTCTACTTTCAGATTTTCAAGTGCTTTCTGGACTTTTCTCACCGAAAATGGATTGCTGTCTATTTCCTTCCCCTCAAAGCTTGTGGTGCATTTTTGTGGCCCTTCCCATTTCCTTTCTACCATGAAAACTGAGCAGAAGTATTAGTTTAAGATGTTTGCCTTTTCAAGATCCTCTTCTCTACAGTTCTCCCCTTCCCTCTTTAACCTTACAATCCCTCCCTTTGTTCTCCTTTTTTTGCTAACATACCTACAAAATGTCTTGTCCCTTTTTGATACTCCCCGAGTTATTCTTTCCTCAGTCTGTGCTTTCTCTCTCTCTCTCTCTTTACCGCTTCGCTTACCTCTCTCTGTTTCTCCTGATACACTTCCCTATCTTCTTTCAAAGTCACCCTGTACCTTCTGAATGCTACTGTTTTAGCCTTAAACTTTTATCTATTAATTGCAGATTGGTTTGTTAGCCAAAAAGTGACATTCAACAAGGAGCCTGTCTCCCTATTATCAATTTTTAAGAAGCAGAATATTCTTGTTAATACGCAATTGCCCATTTTACATTATTTTTCTATTCCCAGAATGTGTACAACTAATGGTCAAAATACATTACCATACTCCAACCCCTTCTTTTTTCATTCTCTAAAATCAGTCTTGACTGTATTAGTGTTTTACTTTTTACTTTTAAGCGTAAGCTGAAAGAGCATTTATTAGCTGAATGTAGATGTAAATGTTTTGTTTAATGGGATGTGAATGTTTTACTATGATTGTACTGTGTACTGTTGTTTTGTAATTACTGTTCTGTACTTACTGTTAAATGTACACTGGTCGCTCATGTAAACGGGTCTTTGGCCCATGGTCTTACCAGTTTAAATAAACAAACAAGCAAAAAACCTTTTCTGCCACTTCTCTTGAGAACCGTAGTGATCTCCTCATTCTCTAAGTTTTGCTTACCTGCTTAACACAGAGGTTTGTTGCCATCACTACGCCTTCCCCCCTCCACCCCCTTCGGCCCTCATAGCTTGTAGGAGTGATAATCTCCTTATCAGGTTCTTGTTTGGTGTCTGGCCGAGACAAAGAATGTCAAACACAAGTAGCCACATATCAGGTAATGAAATCAGGTTTATTACAGGCAATACTAATGCAAGTACAAGTGATACAATCACAGGGGAGCCAGGCCGTCCCTCAAACCTACTGGTTCATCTCGTCTCTCCGAGGGAGAGGCTGAGCAACAGTTATTACACCACTGAAAACAGGCACAGTTCTAGAAATGTTATTGGCCAAAAAGTAATAAGGTGGTTCCCTTGGGTATAATCTTACATAGGAAAAATGTAGACTTGGCAAGAAACTTAGAACAAAAAAAATGTGTTGTCAGCTATAAGCTTAGAAATGAGGAAATTGCAGAATATGCAGAAACATGTGGAAGATGAACAAGGTCAATTATCAAATAGTATTTGTTATAGTAGACTAATACTTCAGTAAAGATGTGTAAAAAGCATACATAAAATGAATATAATATGAGAATATACAATTATAAGCAATTGCAATGACTATAATTCTAAGTAAATATAGCAGCACGTGTAAGGAAACATAAATAAAATGAATATTTATACTATAGGGATGAGTGATAAATGAGTGTGATAAATCCATTTATTTCCACTGGTATGTGATAAATGTAAGATCTTACATTTACACTCACAGTGCAAAGGTCATCAGCACCTGCTGCTCTCTTCCCCACCTGTTTCTGCAGCTGCATTCCAGCGCTGTGTTTCACACAGAAAGGAGCAGAGCAGTAAACAAAGCACATTGACACAAAAAGCAACAGAGCACGCAAAACTGCACAGAAAAATGCAGCAGTTACCATTTTAGCGAAACTCAAATGGCAAAATGTTTTTCAATTCAGGAGAACAGATTTCTAAATTGAACCTACCTACTAAAAATAACAAAAACCACACACTTAGAAACAGCAAAAAACAGAAAATAAGTAGAATACATACTGCACAATTTCGCACACCCCTATTGTGTGAATCGAATACATGATGGGCAGTCGTGTGCGATGGAAAATATTCACACTCCTGCAGAGTGAGCTCTGGATACTCTCACCCATGCCTTCAGCACTTGTGAGTATCCAGAGCTCACTCTGCAGGAGTGTGAATATTTTCCATACCACACTCCTGCCCCTCATGTATCCCCTATATATGTAATAGTATACAATATAGCAAGCATGATCCCTGACAGCCGATGCTTATATGGTGAATATCCCTCATCTGTATGTTAGTAAAATACAGCAGAAATATAATAACAATAGGGATGTCATTGGCATGTGTGTGAGGGTCAGTAGATGGTGGGACCCATTCCTAACAGGCTCCCCCAACCTCATCTACCACCGTCCCTGGGACTTACCTTAGGGCCATGGAGTGCCCCACAGATTTATCCCCATGGCGGGGATGTTGGGGGGGTCCCAAAGCCCTCTTCTAGTGCTAAGCTCGGATCCATGGTCCCTGTGCCCAGCAGGTGGTGTGAGGTCTGTGAGACTCCATGGGGCAGCATCCTCCAGCCAGCAGTGTTTTTCTCTTCTTCTCCCTGAACCCATGAACACGGACGTGGCGGTTTGATGTGTGCACCCTGTAGGACGCGGCTCTACGCCTCTCCACCGGGAACGCCCCCACACGAATGCTGACTGGCCAGTGCATTGCCTCCCATGGTCACCTAGGTGGCAGTGTTATGGTGGCACAGTCTGCCCTCCCTCCCTTCCCGGAGGAGGAGGAGGAGAGCAGCCACTGCAATGCTCAATCCCCCCCCCCCCGACCAGCTCCTGAGAAACCCAGGATTGTTCCCGACCCCAGGTCACTGGCATGGCAGCAGGTGAGGCTTGGGTGCCCCAGCCCTCCATGCCACTGGGCCACTATGTCCTCTTTCAGTCTCGCCCATTTTTCTTCTGCCTCATCCAGGTCCTTTCTGCCTGTTGTTTTTTCATGTATAAGGCATTCTTGCATCGTAGTAAAATCAGCCCTTGCCTTTGTATGGTTTGTTTCTACAACTGTTCTAATATTGAACTACACAGTTCAATGATCACAGGTCCCAGATGGCTCCCTTCCCTGACGTCTGCAACACTGTCCCTGTTAGTAAGCACCAGCTCAAGTATTGCCCCATCCCGAGTGAGTTCGCTGACTAATTGCTTTAGAAATGCCCCCGTCAGGGAGTCCAGGATGTCTCTGCTTCTAGTTGATACTGCAGCAGGGAGACTTCAGTCCACATCTGGCATATTAAAGTCCGCTACCAGTAACACCCCCACCTTTTCTGCCATTTTACTAACTTTTTGTAACATTAACTTATTTAAGGCCGCCTCTTGTGCCGGAGGCCTGTAGATGACACCTGTCTGAATATTTGTACTTTTTCCCAACTCAAGGGTGTAACCCACAGCATCTTGGCCCCCCCTCAGTATCCTGTATTTCAGTTGCATTTATGCTGTCCTTCACATAAAGCAACTCCCCCTCCTTTCTTTCTTACTCTTTTCTGAATAGCTCATACCCGGATATGATCATGTCCCAGTCATGGTTTTCAGCGCACCGATGATTAGGTGATGGCCACAATATCCAGGCTGGCCTCCGCCATGATAGCTATGATAGAGGGGAGGAGAGGATTCTTCACATCAGTAGCTTTAATTCTTGGTTGAAGGAATGGTGTAAAGAGGAAGGATTCAGCTACATTTGGGGACTGGGGTACTGCTGTACCTGGGAGTATAAAGAGCTGTACAAGAGAGATGGCCTACATCCATCCAAGAGGGGGACCATGGTCCTCGGTGGATGATTTAAATGTTGCTGTTACTTCAGCGAACATTGTAACTAGCCGGGTGGGGGGGGTAAAGGAAGACATAGGAAAGGCAAGAACTGCCATCCCCCAAAGGCTAAGAATAAAAGCATCACAAACAGAATGTGTTAAAAAGGAGGGCAAAAAGGGACCCTCCCTCCCAGAAATTATCAGAATGGTAATAAAACCTGGAAAGCCATGTGTGCAATGGCTAGAAGCCTAGGACATAAGATTCCAGACCTGAAGGTACTTATGTCAGAGGCCCACCTTGATACAACAGCCATTGCCGGTCATGATGTAATGAAAACAGCTGGGACATGGCCATACTAAGCTATAATCTGTTTGGAAAGGACAGGGAGGATAAAAAAGGAGGGGGTGGTGTTGCTATGTTAAAGGGAAGTATTAAAGTGACAGAGATATAGATAATTCAGGAGGGGGCAGATGTACTGTGGGTCACCCTTGATAAAGGAAATGGCTCCACCATTCGCACTGGTGTGATATATAGATCTCCATCACAGCAGGAGGAGTTGGATAGGGAACTGGTGAAAGCCATTGGCAAAATGGCAGAAAAGGGGGGAAATGCTGCTCGTGGGGGTCTTCAGTATGCCGGATGTATATCGAATCTCTCAGCTGTAGCTTCAGCTACAAGCAAGAACATCCTGGGGTCTCTATAGGGGGCATTATTCAGACGAGTCAGTGAACCCACCCGAAGTGGGACTATATTGGATCTGATCTTACAAGTAGAGACAGTGTGGCAGACGTCAGGGTGGGAAGTCACCTGGGGACCAGTGATCACCATACATGTGGCTCAGTATAAGGAGGAAGGCAGATTTGAATCACTCTAGGATGAGAGTCCTGGACTTCAGGAGGGCATATTTTGTAAAGATAGGTAAATACAGAAAGGGTGAACTGGCAGGGGGAGATGGCCTAGGTAGAGTGGAGGAACAGTGGGTGAAATTAAAGAGTGTCATGTTGAAGGCTACAAACCTCTGTGCCAAGCAAGATAGTAAAAGTAAGGTGAAAAACGGACCACTTTGGTTCTCGAGAGAGGTGACTGGAAAGATTAAAGCTAAACAGGTGGCATTCAGATGATATAAGGAAACACAAAGGGAGGAGGATAGGGAAGTGTGTCTGCAGAATCAGAAAGAAGCAGGAAAATCAGTAAGGAAAGCAAAGGGAAAAAACTGAAGTGGGGATAGCTGAAGCAGTAACGAAAGGGGACAAGGCATTTTTTAGGTGTGTAATTGAGGAGGACCGAGGAGGAACTGTAAGGTTAAAAAGAGATGTTGAGGAGGGAGGGGTGGAATAGCAGCATCCCTTCAGCACAGTGTTGAAATATCAAACATAGATGGGGTATGCTTGAAGCAGTCCTCCCTTTAATAGACTGTAGAAGTGTTGAGAACGTCCCATCCAATGGTTAGATTCATGGCGTGGGTTTTGTTGCTTATTGGGGAATGGATCCACATCTGTGGGTGGTGGGAGGGGTTCTTGCTTTGATTATTTTTTTATTCATTAATTTCTTTATGCCCCTTGCTGACGGCCCCCCCCCACCAGCCCCCCAGCCCTGTTAGCCTGGCATCCACTGGGACTTACATTCTCCAAATCTTCTCCCAGGGCTTCCCCCCCAGCAGGGTTGTCAGGGCACCCTATCACCCCACTGAGACAGGATCCACTTCTCTAGAGATGCCCAGCTGGCTGGGTGTGGAGCCTCTGAGGGACCAGTTTCATCCTACCATCCGGCAGCCTTTTTCTCTCCCGGCTCGGAGGAGGTGGTGTGCAGTGACACCAATGGCAGTGCCACGCATGCTCCCGCATGCAGCACAGCAGGCGTCTGCCCTGCCTCCACCCCCCCATTTTCAGTGTCAGTGTGCCAGCCCCCCAACATCCGCTAGGGGCCAGGCTAACACCGACCACTGATCCCCTCCTTCCCCGGAGGAGGAGAGCAGTCCTTGGGATGCTCAACCCCCCCGACTGACTCTCCAACTTCAGAGGTCACTCGTGACCTCCGGTCATCTGTGCCACAAGAAGTAGCCCTACCGCTGTGCCAGCACCCTGGCCTGAGGGTTCTATGTGATATAGGCGACTGCAGGATGGTGACCATGAAGGCGACAATTCCCCAGGCGACTACAAACTTGAAAGTGTTTTAATGGGAACTTGCCCCCGCCTCCCTAGGTGGGGGCTTTGCCCCACACCCCTTCTTAGGATTCCTACTCCAAGGGGGGGGCGCAACTTGGGAAAAGAGGGGAACTCCCAGGTCGCTCGAATTGTCGACGCCGTTGTCCCGTCGCCCTTCCGACCAGTCGCCCACATTCAGTTGCCCACACCACAGGCTACCCGGCCTGATTATTGTTTATTGTTGATTTGTTATTTTTTGTGGAATAGTTGTATTGAAAATTCAATAAAATATACTTTCTAACCAAAAAAAAAAGAGATGGGGAACTGCGCAGAGGGAGACCAGGAAAAAGCAAGCATACTAAACAGATACTTTTGTTCAGTGTTTTAAGGTGCAGGAAGATAGGGAGGGGTCTCAAAGAAGCAATATTCACCCTGTAATGAGGGAAATGAATACCAGTCCATCCTCAGAGGAGAGGGTACTAGAGGGACTTGCTAGTCTGAAAATACACAAAGCAGTGGGACCAGACGGGATACGTCCTAGGGTATTGAAAGAACTCAGAGAGGTACTGGCTGCACCTCTGACAGTCCTGTTCAACAGCTCACTAGAAACGAGTGTAGTTCCAGACGACTGGAGGAGGCCAGATGTAGTCCCCCTATATAAGAGTGGTAGCATGGAGGAGGCTGGAAATTATAGTCCAGTCATGCTGACCTCGGTGGTGAGAAAGCTAGTGGAATCATTGTTGAAGGAGAGGTTAGTGGATTATCTTGAATCAAATGCATTTCTGCATGGCCACAAAAGGAAAATGCCATTTACACAGCCACACAGCATTGCCACCATCTTACCGGGGGGGGGGGGTTCGCGAGCCTTGCTGCCTGTGGGCTCTCCCCCAAGTCACCAGGAAAAGAAAGGATTCTGAGTAGCAGGAGCTACTCTGACTTTTGGCCAATCAGAGGCAAGTTCGTGTTTTGGAGGGCGGGCCTTCTGGTTTATTGTTGGTGCCACCCCAGCGGTCCTGCGTGAGCGGTCTGAGCGTCAGTGGCACAGCAGGAGTGGGAGTTCTCAAGGGGAGTCTCCAGAGGGGAGACACCAGGATACCAGGAGACTCTGCTTGACTCCCTTCTGTATATTCTATGTAAGTTATTCCCCTGTGGCATGTTACTATCAGCATGCTTTTCTTACTATATCCATAGTTCTCCTGCTCACTGTGCTCAACTCTATTAATTTTTCTGTTATATAGCTGCTACCCAGGGCTAGATCACCCTACTTGCTGTCTGAAATGGCTGTTGCTAATGTCCCGTATATTTCACTTGCCAATCATTTGTGCTCTAATTTGGTACCTAGGCTCTCCTGTTATTTAA
Organism: Neoceratodus forsteri; assembly: GCA_016271365.2. Classification (NCBI taxonomy): domain Eukaryota; kingdom Metazoa; phylum Chordata; order Ceratodontiformes; family Ceratodontidae; genus Neoceratodus; species Neoceratodus forsteri. The sequence goes on from JADMNL010000033.1 coordinate 57,047,621, forward strand.
AGTACACTGTAACTCTACCTTCCCCTATGTAAAATGCACTACTTCTGTAGTTGATTTTTACCTGCCCTATTCCAGTTGCATGCTCAATTATCTGCTAACTGCTGGTCACCAACAAAAAGGTTTTCCTCCCACTATTCAAGTACCATAACATCATACTGCTTGCAGTGGCTGTACCGCTCTCAACCAATTGGAGGCAGTACAGCGCAGTGGTTTAAGGCTCTGAGCTGCAAACCTAGAGACCTGGGTTTGAATCCCACAGCCCCCACTTGCATACTGTGTGATCCTGAGCAAGTCACTTAACTTCCTTGTGCTACCAGGTCACACCTGTTAACAAGCTTCAGCTTAGTGTGTGTCTCCTGGTTAAAAAAAAATAAACTATGGTGCTACGTAGTCCTGGCTACATCACCTGTCTGTTGTGCTGCTGCTTTAGTTCTTCTCCTGTTTGCCTCAATGTTATGTCATTTGGAGTCAATACCCTTGCAACTCTGGTGCTTGATTACTGCTATTGTTGTTTCTTTCCACATGTTGTTTTTTCCCCTGCAGTTCTTTCAGCCACCTGCTGCCTATCTCCAGATCTGAACACCTGCACAGTTTCCTTTAAGTTCTATAAATCTGACTTTAGTCTGATCTCCCCTAAGCTTTACCTTACTCTACTCCCAAACCACCAGAGTTTCCTCTACAGCTCAATCATGCTCCTTGTCACACTTTGCCTCCTCCCCTCCTGTTTGGCTTCACTTCCTTTCCACCTACAAATCTCCCTTCTTTACCACACTCCTACCACGTCACTCCATCTACCTTCCCTACCTTTCCCTCCTTCTGCTTCCCTACTCTATCCCACTCCCCCGGCTACCTAACCCATCGCTCCTCCCATCCACTTACATCCATCTGGCATCTCTCAGATCCAGGCGCCCTCCAACTAAACCCCACCCCCCCCACACCCCTTTCCACCCTGTCTCGGAGGCGGATCCCAGCCACTCCTCAGCTCCTAATCCCGTTTCTCCTATTGATGGCAGGTGATATCAAGCTAAACCCTGGATCCTCACCCATCTCCTTCCCCAAAGGCCTTATAAATGTCCACCTAAACATCAGGACCCTCCTCCCTAAGGTCGACCTCCTATAACTAGTCATGGCAGACCTAAAACCAGACGCACTAACTACTGTATATCAGAATCCTGGCTCTCCCCTAAAATCTTGGGTAGTGCTATCACTATCCCTGGATACTGCCTAGTTAGGCAGGATCACTGTGGCAGGGCCGGGGGCATTGCTATATATATATATATATATATATATATATATCCTCAATCCAATTCATCACTCTCCTATCTATTTCTTTCCTGTCTGCCTACAAGATGGTCCTAAAACTTTCTCTCCCTATACTCTTCAATCAATCAATCAATCAATCAAAATATTTATTTAATCAGGCGAACATCATTGAGCGTAGCTCATTTACAAGATGGACCCGAGTGGTCAAGAAGTGCAAGTATTATTACATAGACAAGAATAACATAAACAGTAGTACAGTGACATAAAGTGATAATATATAACAATTTACATATATACAAGGCACATTAAAACCATTTGACCTGTAAGAAAAGGAGGCAATGGGTATAGCAGGCATAATATATAAATTATAGGTCCTAGTTGGCTTTTATGAGAGTATATCAGGTGACTGGAAAGAAGTAGAACTAGCATAGTGGAACACGGAAAAGGGGTGGGGGTAGGTAGGGTCGGATTAGGCCTTGAGAAAGCAATTGCAGAGTTCTGGGAATAGGGTGGAGAATAATCTTTGAAGGATGTTAAAGGTAAAAGGCTATTTAGCTTCATGGTTTTTGGAGTGAGTTCCATGCAGCTGCTAGTGAGTAGCTGATAGCGCCTCCCAAACCTGGTGCAGGCATTGGGGACCTTTAGAATGATAAGTTTGCTGAACCTTAAGTTGTATGGCCTAGAAGTAATTGGTAAAACAGTCTGTGATATAGGTGGGTAGTTTGCCTGATAAAGCTTTGAATATCCAGATTGCAGCATTCCTATTTCTTCTGTGTTGTAATGATGTCCAGTTAACTGCCTTATAAAGAGAGCAGTGATGGGTGCTGGAGGGAAGGTCAATAATAAATCTGATGGACCTGTGATATAGGGTGTCCAGCTTATTTAAGAGGGGGAGTGAACAATGGCCATAGAGGAAGTCAGCATAGTCAATGAGGGATAGGAATGATGCCTGGATTAATCTTTTTTTGGAGTCTCTGTTGAGGTAGTGCTTTATTCTAAAAAATAGACCAAGCCTTTGTCTCAGTTTTTGTAATAGCTCTTCAATATGGACAGAATAGTCAAGCTTGTTATCAATCCAGACTCCAAGGTATTTGAAGTTATCAACAAATTCCAGCTTTTCTCCAAGTAAGGTGGATAGTTGTAGGGTGGTGGGTGATGGGGTAGTGGCAGAGCAACTCTTTGTGGCAAAGAACATAGCTTTTGTTTTTTTGGCATTTAGAAGAAGCTTTTTATCCAGTAGATTGTGTTGCAGGATGGAGAATTCAGATTGTAACAGTTCACAGACTTTAGGTAATGAAGGATTGCTGACATATAATACAGTATCATCAGCAAACAGATGAATGTTGGATTGAGTGAGGTTGGCATCAATATTATTAATATAAATGATAAAGAGGATGGGGCCAAGAATAGAGCCTCATGGTACACCTCTTAGCAGTGGTTTTAAGGTGGATAGGTAATTTCCATTTTTACCAGTTGTGACCTATCTGATAGGTAGCACTTGAACCAGTTGAGTGAGGAGAATCCAGCCCTAGTGAGCCAAGGGAGGTGATTAATGATTCATGATCCACTGTGTCAAATGCTTTACTCAAATCCAGGAACACAGCACAGGTACTGTTCTTCTTATCCATGGCAATCTGCCAATCGTTGGTTACTTGGCTAGGGCCTAAATGGTGCTTATGCCTTGATCTAAATCCTGATTGTGCTGAATTTAGGAGGTTATTGTTTTCCAGGTAGTCCCTTAATTGTGAGTTTACTAACTTTTCGGCATCTTGGATAGTACTGATAGGATGGAAATGGGCCTGTAATTATTGAGGTCCATGGGATCACCAGATTTAAGTAATGGAACTACTTGAGCTGTTTTCAAGTGGAGGAATGGATCCAGTGGTGAGGGAATTTGAAGAGATGAGTGAGGGGGCAGATAAGACGTGTGATGCAATTTTAAGGAAGTAGGGATCCAGGAGTCTGTACCTGCACTCTTAGAAGTATCTAAATTAGAGAGGAGGTCTTCCACTTTTTCAAGGATATTGGATTGAAGGAAAAGTTGATGTAGCCTTTGTCCCACAGTGGATTGAAGGTTCAAGGAAGATCTCAGGAGATTTGCAGGTGATGAGTCAAATGCTAGGCCAGCTGTGGTGAAGTGGTCATTGAAGGTATTTAGGATTTCTTGTTTGTCTGATTTCTGTATCATTTAGTAGCAGTTTGGAGGTTAAGGCAGGAGTAGAGTTTTGGCCCAGAATTCCTTTTATAGTTCCCAGGTCTGGTTGGGTTATTATAGGAGGCATCCAGTTCAGCTCTATAACAGGCAGCTTTGGCAGTTCTTATTTGTTTTGTACATGAATTTCTTGCTTTTCTGAAATTTAGCCAGTCTCTGGTATCCTTTGTTTTTCTTGCCTTTTTCACAGTTTGTCTCTGGTTAACAAGGCTGCTTTAAGATCAGTGGTGAACCAAGGGCAGGATCTTGCTTTAGTTCTGATACTGGTGATTGGTGCATGAATATTGAGAGCATTAGTGATAATGTCGCTTAAGGTCTGAGAGCTGTTTCAACTGAGGTTGTAGGGTAGAAATCTTGCCAATATATTGTATTACTCAAGTCATGGAGGTATCCTGGGATGTTGAACTTTTTTGACCTTTTGAGGACAAATTCTGCAGGGTTGGGTGGTTTGAGTGTAGATCTTATGCCAGCTATAGGACAATGATCACTTACATCATTCGGTAGTACTCCTGCATGCGAATATAAGTGAGGCTTGTTTACCAACATAATATCCAGGAGTGAGCTGTTGCTAGAGTTTTTTAGGTTAACCCTGGTTGGGTCTTTAATTAGTTGTGTAAATCCATAGGTGTCACAAAAGGTTACCAATGGTGCAGATGCATTAGATAGCCAGTTTAAATTCAAATCACCAAGGATGATGGTATCTTCAGGGCCTAGATTGAGTATTGACCCTAGGTGAGATAGTAGTTTGAGGCCTGCAGAGGGGGGCCTATAGCAGCCAATCAATTTAAATGAAGACAAGTTAGGAAGGGATATTTTGATTGACAAACATTCAAATTCCTTTGTTCGGATGTGTTGATGAGGCAGGTAGCAGAGATGGTGTCCTTAATGTATATGGCCACCCCGCCACCCCTGAAGGGCTATCTGCTCTGAAGAGCTGATAGTTGGGAAGGTTTACAACACTGTCTTTGTTGAAGGTCTGCCAAGATTCAGAGATGACCAGAAAGTCAGGCAGAGTATGTGCCACCCAAGCCTGTATTAAGGAGAATTTTTAAGAGGCTGCAGGCATTGAAATGTAGGAAGCTTAGGCCATTTATGGAGGATAGATCAGCAGGGGAAAAGAAACTTCAATGGGGCCAGGATTTATTTCAATAGTACCAATGCAGATCAGAAGGAAGAAGATTAATTTGAGGAGGGCACCAGGACAGGGATAGTGAGTGGTCAGAGCGCTTCCTCTTATTCCTGGGTGCCTGCTGTTGATGGGAGACGGTCCTGATATATAGGTGTGAATTTTATCATAGCATAATAATCGGATGGACAGGCATAGTGAGTTAATATAAAGCCAGGATACATGTAAGGTGCTAGGGGAGTGTTGAATTGTTAGAGAGGCTTTATGTGGGATACCCCAGGGGTTGCAGTGTAAAAGTGGTTCGAGGTGAATAAGGAATACGTGGTTGTCCATTGTGGATGGCAGGAGTGGGCAGATCGTATTCACTAATTTATTCATCATGACAAGGGGTATATCATAAGTATCACAAAGGATTGGGGAGATGAGAGGCTCAGGAGCAAAAGGAAGCAAAGTAGCATTGTGGAGGTTAGGTATGGGTTAAGGAGGAAGAGAAATAGATGTGGGCGTGGATTAAGAAATGGCGGGAGAAAGTGTATTAAAAGAATCAACCGAGAGGGGAGGGGGCGGGCAAAATTTTGTGCTTTGCCTGCACCTTTCTGCCTGCTTCTCCCGGCCTCCTGGAACCCCGTCGGTATGCAGGCGCCGACTCCGCTGGCATGCCGGAGCCCCTCCGTCCCTGGAACTCGAGGGTTGCGCCGGCTACAAGGTGGGGGACAGAGGAGAAGGCAGTCAGCAAGGTACCTTTATTGCAGTAATCTGCAATAAGGTGCTAAAATTAGGATTTACACAACAAAAGACTGGGAGGGTATTGGGGGGGTTAGACGCCTAAGCATCTAGCCCACACAAAATTACAAAAAGACTGTAAACACTTAATTTAAGTACAGCAAAACAACCCTTAAGTCGGGCACAATACAAGAGTAAAACAGCTCTTTTTAGGTGGAATTAAAAGAAATTAAAAAATAGCAGAAATCCCGCCAGAATAGTGTAGCGAAGCCCAGTTTAAGTCTATGAGGAAGGCGCACCAATCGGAAGCAAGGCACAGACTGCGGTCGCTTTCCGATTGGTTTGCGGCTTTGCCCGTACCTTTCTGCCTGCTTCTCCCGGCCTCCTGGAACCCCGGTCGGCTATGCAGGTGCCGCCGGCCCGCTGGCGGCTCGGAGCCCCTCCGCTCCCTAGAACTCGAGGGCTGCGCCGGCTACAAGGTGGGGGACAGAGGAGAAGGCAGTCATCAAGGTACCTTTATTGCAGTAATCTGCAATAAGGTGCTAAACTTAGATTTACACAACAAAAGACTGGGAGGGTATGGGGTTAGCGCCATGCCGCCTAGCCCACACAAAATTACAAAGACTGTAAACACTTAATTTAAGTACAGCAAAACAACCCTTAAGTCGGGCACAATACAAGAGTAAAACAGCTCTTTTAGGTGGAATTAAAAGAAATTAAAAAGAGCAGAAATCCTCGCCAGAATAGTGTAGCGAAGCCCAGTTTAAGTCTATGGGGAAGGCGCACCAATCGGAAGCAAGGCACAGACTGCGGTCGTTTTCCGATTGGTTTGCGGCTTTGCCCGTACCTTTCTGCCTGCTTCTCCCAGCCTCCTGGAACCCCGGTCGGCTATGCAGGCGCCTCGACCGATTGGCGGCGCTGGAGCCCCTCCGCCTCCCTGAACTCGAGGGCTGTGCCGGCTTTCTGCCTGCTTCTCCCGGCCTCCTGGAACCCCGGTCGGCTATGCAGGCGCCTGACCCGCTGGTGGCTCGGAGCCCCTCCGCTCCCTGGAACTTGAGGGCTGCGCCGGCTTTCTGCCTGCTTCTCCCGGCCTCCTGGAACCCCGGTCGGCTATGCAGGCGCCGCCGACCCGCTGGCGGCTCGGAGCCCCTCCGTTCCCTGGAACTCAGGGGCTGCTACCGGCTTTCTGCCCGCTTCTCCCGGGCCTCCTGAACTGGTCGGCTATGCAGGCGCTGGGCTGACTCCGCCATGGCCCGGAGCCCTCTCTGCCCTGAACTCGAGGGGCTGCGCCTGCTTTCTGCCTGCTTCTCCGGCCTCCTGAACCCCGGTCGGCTATGCAGGTGCCGCCAACCCGCTGGCGGCTCGGAGCCCCTCCGCTCCCAACTCTTAGCTAGAGCCTACTGTTGCCCTGGCCTTCCATCCTCCTCTGTCACTGACCTTCTCACCACCATCTCCTCCCACTCCTCCCCCAATGAACTGCTTGTCCTTGGGGACTTTAATATGAACTGGCTCTCCTCCTCCCACTCCAAAATCCTTCATGCTACCTCATCGATAAATTTCTCCCCACTGATCACTAACCCCACTCGTCACAGCCCTAACTTGCTGAACCACGCACTGCTGGACTGGGCTCTCACTACCCACCACCCTCCTCCTGGATGCCCTCAGCAACCACAACATGGTCTACTGTGTTTGTAAATTACAGCGCACTGAAGCTCCTCCCAATATCCTTATGATCCAGTCATTTAGATCCTTAGGCCTGTCTGGCCTCCGCAAGGACCTGTTAAATATCGACTGGTCACCATCTCATCCTCCAACTCCTTCAACTCAGCCCTGCTCTCCTTCCAATCCTCATTCCAATCAATATGGGATAAACACACCCCTCTAAGGAAAACCAGGGTCAGAGGATCACACCTCCCCTGGATCTCAGCAGAACTCCTAGCATGTCTGCATGGGATCCATGACTGTTCATCAACAAAATTTTTGTCGAAACACCAGACAATGAACCTGTCAAGTTGACCGCATTTCACAGTCATGAATGGTTTCGCAGAACAACATGTTTTTTATAGGGGAGCTTTGCCCGAAACTGCTACAAATGGGGGCTGTGCCCCACACCCCCTGCAAATATAATCAACTGAACAGAGCTGATGAGGGGTGTGGAAGACCTCAAAAGACAGTGCCGGGTTCCTGTGCTAACACTACAGCGTCCTTACGCTGTAGTCACTGTAGATGTGTCACTGTTGGGTGGGTATTCAGTCTGCATGCATGGAACTTAGCCCGGAAGGCTCACAAGTCTTCAGACTCCCCCCAGGACTGGCACAAATACCGCACACTATGTAATGCCTGTACAAGTGCCACCAGACTGGCTAAAGTTGAATACTTTTCCGCTACCTTCCAGAATAACATTAACCACCCCTCCAAGTTCTGGAAGGTTGTCCACATCTTATTCTCCCCTAAGGCTCAGCCCACTATCCTCGTCCTCAATGTCATGATCTCTGACCCCCCCTTTCAGTGGCAAATGATTTTAATATCTTCTTCACTTCATGTGCCTCCACTCTTCTCTCCTCCTTCCCCCCACTACCTCCACTGCCTCCTTCGCCTACCCCTCTCTCTCAAATCCCTCCTTTCTCTTTTTTTCCTGTCTCACCTGCTGTCACTTTTAAAGCTCTCCTAGCCCTCAACCCTCACAAGGGTAAAAGCCCTGATGGACTTGACCGCAAACTCCTCCACCGCTCTGCCCCCCAAGATTGCTGTCCCCATCTCATCCCTCCTGACCCTCTCCTTCTCCCTTGGCCCTGTCCCTGCAGAAACAACACAGAATGAAATGCTACATACTAAGCTCGAAAAAAGCTAGTTTTGTTGATGCTTCCATATATACTGTAGATGACTTCCCCGGCGCTTCCGAGGGGACAATCCCTCTTCCTCACGGGGGGGGAGGGAGGGGTGGAGTCATAAACCACAGCATAACATTTAAATATACTGAATGCATGATGTATTTCAAACTGCATTATGTCACATACATGTGATATCAAATAACCAATCAAAAAACATGCAACAAATGAACAATGTTTAAATCATAAAACACATACAAAAAAAACTTTTTGTGTCATACAAAATCCCAATTAATGTCATTTGCAAGCAACATACTCTCATAAATAAACATCGAATTAAATACCTTGACCGCCCCACATAGCCCCAGTGCTTTCCCCTTTGGCGAGTGTCCAGGGTCCCCTATTTCCTACAGCTGAATGGATCCAGTTGTGTGAGGCAGTGCCTGGGTATTTTTTTACATTTTAAATGTATTATTTGTATTTATATACGACCCTGCTCTACGCCTATACAGCAGTATGTTTATTCCATTGCTGTCATACATTTTTCTCACTCAGTTTTGAACCCAATGTTGAACTAATCATGTAGGCTGACTTGTCCTACTACCCTCGCTCCCTTTGTTACCTTATTACTAACTGATTACATCTGGAAATGAGCTGCTCCCCCACTCAGCATACCTTTCTGGGTAAGACTTTTAAAATAAACACATTTTACATATACTTTGCACTACCTAAACGTATATGATGCAACCTGCAATTCTTTGTATTTTCTATCTCCAAGCTGCATTTAATTGCTCACACTGTTTTTTATTTTATTTTTTTTAAATATTTTTGTGAACAGGAAAGGAGGACTAGACAGTACTGCCTATTTTCAGCCTTGTCCGGGGCGTGGAGATGCAAACAAATAAATTCAGCCAAATAAGGTTGTTGAATGGGGAAATCTGGCCAGGACATTAGGGAAATTCCCCTATGCTTTTCCAGAAGTGCCATGGGATCTTTAACATCCACCTGGAGAACAGGCAGACAGGACTTCAATTTGGCATCTCATGTGAAGGATTGCACACCCCAGTAGTACAGCATCCCTTTGGTACTGCACTCGGATGCCAACAGTTATGGCATGAGCCCAGTCCCGAGAGCGACTCAAATCCACGACCTTCTGGCCCAGAGGCAGATGTGCTACCAGTTGAGCCATACTGACACCTATGTACCAGATCCTGGTGTAAATAAACCATTCACAAATAACCATAATAAAATGTGTCATCGTGAAAAAATGTCCCATTAGGGACATTGCTAAAATTTTGATCTGGTCCAGATTTGATATTTTACTGGTAAAGTAACATGAAATTCATATAACTCTGTATGTTTGTTGTGTTTTTTTTTTAGGTACAGAGGAGAAAAATCACACAACTCTGAAGTCTGAAAAAAATACACAGATTTCCTTAAAAAAATCAAGACATGTCAAAAGGCAAAATATATAGCAAACAATTTCTTTTACTCTCAGTGTGTATTTTCGTGTTCAGCTGCCTAATTTCATTCAGTATCCTGGTTAGAAGAAAGCACCAACATTATGAGGCTATCCTGTCCTCTGGTGTGCACAAAACAGCTGCTGCTTCTGCAAAGCCCACTCCAGCACCTTTGAGTAACAGACACCCCCTTGGCTTGGTTTATCCCTATAACTATAGTTTTATTCTCAATGAACCAGACAAGTGCAAGCACAAAGATCCATTTCTGGTTCTTCTGATACTGACACGACCCAGTGAGGTTACCAACAGAAATGTGATCCGAAAGACTTGGGGCAATGAGAGCTTGGTGCCAGGAGTCTCGATTGTAAGGCTCTTCTTAGTTGGGATTCCTACAGAGTTTACAGACCCTTACCTACGTGTATTGGAGGAGGAAAGCCTGACATTCCAAGACATCATTCAACAAGACTTCATGGACACCTACATCAACCTGACCATCAAAACAATGATGGGGATGCAATGGGTGAGCACGTTTTGTCCAAATGCATCTTATGCCATGAAAGTCGATGCAGACATCTTCTTAAATACTGAATACTTAGTCCAGTTCCTCAATCCTGGAATGCCAATGAAAAAAAACTATTTCATGGGTTACATGACACAAATCGGAAAACCAGTTCGAATTAAGGGGCGCAAATTTTATGTTCCTTATGAGCTCTATTCAGCCGATTATTATCCTCCCTTTTGTATAGGACCAGGCTATGCATTTTCAGGAGACATTGCGAGGAAGATTTACGATATTGCTCAGGTAATCAGACCATTCAACATAGAGGATGCTTTCATGGGGGTTTGTCTGAAGGAGCTGGGAATCAGAATCTCAAGGACTCCACACTCCTTGTTCAGAATAGACAAAATAAACTATGACAAGTGTCATTTTGCTAAGCTGATCTTTGTCCACAGATTTCCTATAGATGAACTTCTACACATCTGGCCAGACTTTATGAAAGCCAAAGACACGTGCCCAACTGCAAAACACAATTAAGTGAAATATTAAATGATAAGGTGAACTGAACTGGTCAGACAGTGCACCAACACACACAAGAGTATGCACTGCCCCCCCACCCCGAATTACCTAGCAACACAAATGCTTAATTACAGTTTTTAAAATTACATTAATTAGGAAATAATGATGAACACTAGTGTTTACAGATCAAATTACTGTAAGATAACACCCCTATGGCACTGCTAATGCAGATAAAGACTGGGATGCCTATGGCCTTGTGACCAAACCGCACCAGGTGTGGGTAAATCCCACCATAACCCACACCCTGTCATGGATTATTGCTTAAATATTATACTGGATATGTGTAACAGCTCTTACAGGTATGTTGGCAGCTGACATATCTATCTCTGTCCCCCCACTATATCATCAGCGTTGTGATTTTGGTGACATGACAGGTGACTGACCTGACGGCACAATTAAATTTTCCTCATTGCACCTAGGAATTGGCCCTACAATAGTCCCACAGTTTCCCCTGTTATCCCCCCTTACGTCACTTGTTGTTTCTATTAATTCTTTCTCCCCTTGCTTCTCTGTGATTAAAAAATTGTATGTGGCATGCTAATGAGCAACTAAGGATCAGCAACATCTTTCCGTCAGCTCCGTCTCCACAGGACATTGAAAATGAAAAAACAGTGGTTTTAAATATAACATTTGTTGTATCACTCGATATTATTAGGTGAAGGAAGCTACAATGGATGACTATTTAGTCCCAAGTGTGGGCAAAGCTTCTCGCAGTGCTGCCAAAACAGCGGAAAAAGCCACGGCCTCCAGTGTGGCAGAGTGCCCTAACATTATCACACTTTCCGCGCCAGAGATGGAGATGGTCGGGCGGACTCTTACAGCCTAGGTATTGGCTGCTATCACTCCAAAACTAGATGTAATCACAACTAAAATTTCTGAGCTGTCGGAACAAGTCACCAGCTAGGTGGCTAAAATCTCTAAAGCAGAGGTCCATATAGCGAATCTGGAGGACTGGATGGAGCAGCTCCCAGAGACTGTGCAGGACCTCTGGAAAGAGTTGGGAGAGCCCTGGGAACAACTCGACTACCAGAAAAATTACCAGCGCTGAAATAACCTTCAGATTCAGGGTCTCCCGGAGGGCAAAGAAGGAAATTCCCCTGAGGAGTTCTGTGGTCCAGTGCTCCCGCAGTTATTGGGACTTGAACCGAAGGGAGGAAGATTAAAAACTGAAAGGGCACACAGGGCCTTGGCACCGAAACCACCTGCAGGGGAGCCCCCAAGACAGTTCATTTTCCAGCTACATAACTTTGGAGACCAGCAAGCTATCTGGTTCGCATTCAAGAAACAGAAAGAAGTGATTTGTCAGGGGGGCCCACTTGTTTCTTCATCAAGATTTCTCTCAACTGCTGCAAAGAAAGAGAAGCATGTTCAATCTGGTTCTAGATGCCCTCGGAGCCAACAAGGTGGATTTCCAGTTTTTCTACCCAGCCACAGTGACAATGCGTGGAGAGGGAGCAACCTATATGTTCCACAAGTTGGAGAGGGTGCAGCAATTTTTGCGTGATCTGGAAAGTGCATGGAGACGAGGGCCGATTCCAGGGACTTCAGCCCAGTCAGATTAGTGAAAAAGTCTCGCCACTGCAATAATATCTACAGATGGTTTTCTTTTGTGTTTGGGGATCAGAAGTACGGTGCACTGTGGCCTACCTCATGCTGGATTGGAGTAGAAAGTGCGCAAGGGATGTAAACCCTGAACAAACTTTTCAGACTGGGGAGGAGGGAAGGAGTCTTCATCTGACTAAAACTTCTGATTGGATTTAATTTTTGGATTTCTACTGTTTGGGGAAGCTAAAAGGAAGAGGAAGGGGTATGGCCATGTGGACTACCTGCTGTGCCCTTTGTGGAGAGGGGGTAATACCCCGCTATCAATCCATTTGAACACTCATTTGGATTATCTTGGATGGGGGATTCTTAGAGGACTTCCACGGGGGGGGGGGGGTTGCCATGAAGGACGATGCTTTAGGACATACGGATTAAAGAGACAGAAGGCTTGTACTCAGAACTTTCAGTGCAGGCTGAGTTTATGCCTCAGAGTTACCGCAGAGAAATGTACTGATTGCATTATACACAGAGGGTTCAGGAAAGGGTATCATCAGTGTGGAAGGTTGGAAAATGAACATGGGGGAATATCCTGGGGAGATTGATGGTGCTGTACACACAACAGAGGGAAATGGTTAAGGATGGATATGAACAGGGCAAAAGGGAAGGGATGTAGCTTATGAGTAGGGGAACAGCATGACCTCTGCTCTGGCTCTGAAAATACACTTGCAGGGAAGGGGTGGGGGAGCTATCAAGAGAGGATCTGCTGCAATTAAAAGAGGGGGAACTCCATAACGATGGCTGGGGGGGGGGGGTAAAGTTAAATGGGATGCTCCTGTGAGGGGAAGAGGGGTTCAATAGCCATTAGGTCCGATTAAAGCCTCATATGGCTTTTTACCCTCTCCTTGTGGGACATGGTCTCAGAGAGACGAGTGTGGCTGGAAAGCTATCATGGACACTTGAAGGATTGTTATTTTGCACTCACCCTTGTGGGATAGTAATCAAGGGATAAGCGGGGGCTCAGAAGGGCCCAGGGATTCGAGGTTGACGGGGACGGGTGCAAAAAAGAACTACAAGGGGTGTGGAAATAAAGAGATGATCCGGGATGCCTCACTGATCGATCAGTGAAAGGTAAGGGAGTGTTAACCACTTACAATCTAGGACTAGGTGAATAGTGGGGATGGGGGACGAACCTGCACTTATATCTGCTACACTTGATAGAGCTGTTGAGGGAAGGGGGGATGGATTGGGCAATAGCTTATCCTTCAAGTCCAAATAAGGGATATAGGACATAGGAGGATAATGCAGAGCACAGGTTCAAAGATTAAGGAATGTAGACTAATAGCTTGTATTACAAGCAGAGTTCAGTTACATTAGAGTTTGTTTTATGTGTGGGTTGAAATCCTGCAGTTGCAGGAATTGTTGGGAAGGTGGGGAGAAGTTCTGGGACACCAATGAAGTATCACAACTGTATTTGCTTGTTATGATGTGTGTGGGAGGGCGAACGACATGGATTAGGAAGTGGGCCAGGGTGAACAACTGGAACATAAATGGATAACGAAAATGTGATTGTGTCTTGGAATATCCGAGGTTTCCATAACCCCATAAAATGCAAAAAGGTGCTGTAGGCCCTAAAGAACTGCCAGACACAGGCGGATCTGCTAAAGAGACCCACCTAAGTGTAATAGAGCATAAGAAATTGGTAGGGGTGTGGGTGAGGATGTGCTATGCTGCTGCATAAAATTACCACAAATGGGGGTGGCAGTGTTGTTTCATAAAAACTACCCAATTAAAGTGGAAAGGGTGGTGGCGGACCCGGATGATGGCAGGTATACATTTGTGCATGGCAAGGTGAAGGAGGAACTGATAACATACGCAAGTGTATATGCACCATCAGTGTTTGATGCTGAATTTTACAAAAAATTATTAGATGTGATCAGGGAACAATTCCCCAATCTGTGCTTAGGAGGGACCGGAATTGTATGGAGCCCAGCTTGGACCACTCAGGGGGTACTGGCAAACATGAGAGAGCAATCAGCCAATGGAAGCAAGGGGTGGTGGATCTGGATCTGGTTAATGTGTGGAGGGCGGCCAAACCCCGGGGCTCGGGAATGGTATGTGGTCCAGGCTTGGCTACATATACTGTATGTCACGAGAGAGGGATATGGGGGGTACGGGATGTCACTCATGGGCCCTTCCACATATCTGATCATGCCATGGTAGTGATGAGGATGCTCCGGTGGGGGGTTAGCTCGCCTATGCACGGGTTGGTATTTCCCCATGTACCTTATGACATCTGAGAAATTCAGGGAGTTCTTGAAACAACACTTGGACCAATACAAGGAGGCGAATGAAGCCACAGCCCCTATGAAAGTGATATACTGGAAAGCAGGGGAGGCATACATGCGGGGAGCGATTATAGGGTATGTGAATAGGTATAAGGATCAGAGAAAGCTTAGAAGGCAGAACCTGGAACAACAATTGAAAGACACTGAAAGAAGAATGATTGCACAACCTTCAGAACAGCTTAAGGGGGAAATCCTGGCAGTTAGAGGGGCTATTAATCTATTGCTAACAGGAGAGGCTAGCACATCTCTGTTCTATGCCAGGCAGCAACTGTATGAGTGGAAGAACAAACCAGGGACCATACTGGCTCATCTGGCATGGGGCAAAAAGGGATCGGCGGTGGTAACTGGGGTGAGGGACGAGAGGGCAGCTACAAACATCCAGTGAAAAGATATGTGGGCCTTTGCAGTTTTCTGTGAAGATCTATATAGAACAGAAGATCTTACTTCGAGAGGGCTCTTGCAGTAGGTAATTACATATAGGACTGATGCCGGCCGGCGTCAGGACCCGACGGAAACATTTCTAGCTAGCAGTCTCTGGCGGGGGACCGCCCCCACGTCAGGTGACCAACATCATGTGGCATCAGTATAAAGGGGCAGTCCCCCACACTCACCTTCCAGTTCTTTCCCGCCGTTAGCTCGTGTCAGTGCCTCGCGGTAAAGTTCAACGCTCGTCAGCTCTGTCGCTGGTAGTATTTACCGTCGTTTTTTCGATATTATTCGACTTAATCGTCAGCCTTTCGTTGGTGTATGTCGTCCCCTACACCCTCCAAGCACAAAAATAAGTGCAATTCGTGCGGCGCCCAACTCCCGCACAAAGGACGGCCATTCCCAGTGCCTCTTCTGTCTGGGCCCAACCATCAGGTGGAGAAGTGCCAGCACTGCCTTAAATTTAACGCTGCCACCCGCAGACAGAGGCAGCAGTCCCTGGAGAACCATATCCTCAAGAAGAAGATGTCCTCCATAGAGAAGGAGTTGAAAAAGCTCCGGCAGGCATCCACTTCCCCCGAAGGCCATTGTAAGGAGAAGGAGAAGCATCGGGACAGGGGCTTCTCTTCCACCGTGACTCCGGCTGGAGTCGCTGTGCTCCAGATAATGTCCCCTCTGGGGGACCGTGCCATGACGGCCGTCTTGGAAGTTTACAAGGCGGCGTCAGCGCGCCTGTCTGGCTCGCACTCGGGCCCTCCGGGCGCCTCCAGGCTGTTGGAGGCCTCTGCTTCCGTTAAAGCCATCATTATGAAGCCTACTGGTTCGAGCGGCTCCGGTAAGCTGGACGTCAGCTCCTCTGATGCCTGCACAGAGACAGTCAATAAGTCGCTCAACCCTTCGGGGCGGCGCACAGCCACCTTCCCACCTGACCAGGCCACCCCTCCTTCATGACCTGCCTCAGGCGATGGGTCCACTAAGTCGGATGCCGGCTCCTCCGACGTTCGTCTGGACTCCGCTGATAAGTCGGACATCGGCCGACCTGACATCCACGCAGCGGCTGAATCAACATCGGACCCCCTTATGTCTGCCATTCCCGGCTCCCTGCAGCCTTCACTGCCCTCCAGGGACCCTGGGTCTCCTCAGCCTGACCCCAGGGATTTCACCCCCATCCCCAGGCGATGCCAAGGATCCTGCTGCGCCCCTGTCAGGCTTCCCTCCTGCTGGGCCAGATGACCTGATGTCAGCTCCTCGGATGCCAGCTCTGACACTGGTCCTACTGACGCCGGGTAACATCCCCCTCCCAGATGCCGCTCCAATGCTGGGACCTCCGGTTGCCGGGTCTCCTGCTCCAGGCCCGCCTGCTGAGCTTCCGGCTGGGCCGTCTGCTCCGTCAGACCCCCCCAGTTCCCGGGTATCCGACTTCGTCTTATCTGGCGCTATCTTACTCAGCTCCACAGTATCTGACGCCCCAGTACCTGATGCCGGCCTACCCAATGCCGCAGTACTCAGTGCCTCACTACCCAACGCTGGGTTACCCGCCGTCGGGTTACGGATACGCACCTCCGTATCCCCCTTCTCCTCCTCCACTGCCCCTCAGCTGCCGGTGGACTTGAAGGAGTCTCTGGCCTCCTGGTGGGCTGAGGCCAAGGCTCAGCTCACCAGAGAAGTGGAGTCATCTCCCGGCGATGGTGCCGGTTCCTGCTCCCGTACACCCCAGACGTCAGACTCCTTCCCCACTTCCGGATACCAGGGGTGAGCCTTCTGGTTCCAGGGCGGGGCAGGACACGCTTCCCCGAGGGCTGCCTAAGGGGTCTGTTCCTCCACCACGCCAGGAGAGGGAGTCTCCTTCTTCTTCCTCTTCCTCCTCCTCGGACACCTCGGATGACTCCGACGGTTATTCTGACCCGGACAACGAGCCAACGTCTCCGACCAAACCCAGGCCTAGGACTCCTCCGAAGTCTCCTCTGGAGGATCCTTCTTTCTCAGAGTTGCTGCGCAAAATCCAGGAAGTTCATAAGTGGCGCTCCTTGGAGCCGGACCCACAGCATAAGAAACTCACTGAGCACCTGGATCTGCCCGAGACCGCTTCGACCTTGGTGCCACCCTGGATTGAGCCTCATGCTGACCTTGTTTCCACCATTTGGAAGCAACCGTCTGCATTAGCCCCTCTTCCTTGAAAGTCTAATAGGCTATACCAGGCTTCCGAGGGTGTTGACTTCCTTGATTCTCACCCTTGAGCTGACTCTGTTGTGATTAGCGCTGCTTACGGCCGGTCAGCTAATCCGAAGCATTTGAGCTCATCTTCACCTGACAAAGAATCCTGTCTTCTGGCCCAGTACGGCAAGAAGATCTATGCTTCTTCCACTCTGGGTGTTTGAGCCCTGAACTATGTCGGTCACATGGGGGATTACCAGAAGGCGATTCTTAGTGAGCTGGAATCCAAGTTGGACTCCCTTCCTGACTCTCAGGTTAAACAGGAAGTGGCTGACCTTGTCCATTCTGCTTTTTCGGCCAGTCAGCACATGCTTCGTGCCACGTATGATGCAGTGGACACTGCTGGTAGGAGCTCGGCTATCGCCGTAGGCTTACGGTGGCATGCCTGGCTCCGTGTGTCAGGTTTGGTCCCGGAAGTGCAGTCTGCTATTCAGGAAGTGCCCTTTCAGGGTTCAGCGCTGTTCGGTGGTGATGTCAAGGAGATTATCACCAATCTGCAGGAGAAGGGGACTGCACTGAAGTCTGTGGACTCCATGTACAATCTCCCTCCAGCGCAGCATCGTCCCTTTCACAGGCGGAATTGGCAAAGGGCGAAACCACAGGGAAAGCAGGCCAATAAACGTTGGGCCCCTCCAGTTGCCAAGCCCCCACCACCCAAAAAAGCAGTGGGAGCTTCAGCTGCAATGCTGCCCCATACCACCTGACTCCTTTCCTCTCCCACAGCCTCTGGTGTTTCCAGAAGAACCGGTAGGATGGAGGTTTTCCCTCCACCTCCCAGGTTGGGAGAGGATAACATCAGATTCCTGGGTGCTCCAACTCATTGCAGAGGGACACTCAATAGAGTTTCTTCAGAACCCCTTCCCCCAAGGTCGTCGTACTCGCAAGAGCATCTTCTTCTGGTCCAGGAATAAATTTCTTTCCTTCTCTTGAAGGAGGCGATAGAACCTGTCCCCATTCCTCTTCAGGGAACGGGGTACTATTCCCATTTCTTCCTGGTCCCAAAGAAAACAGGGGACATGAGGCCGATTCTCAACCTCAGCTCCCTGAACTTGTTCATGGAGTACAAGAGGTTCAGGATGCTCTCACTGCAGAGCCTCCTGCCCCTTCTTCAGCTGGGACAGTGGCTGTGTGCTTTGGATATGCAGGATGCTTACCTGCATATTTCTATCCGCCCTTCCCACTGCAAATACCTGCATTTTGCATTCCAGGGGGACCACTACCAGTTCAAGGCCCTCCCATTTGGTCTTTCCTCAGCGATCTGGGTGTTCACCAAATGCCTTCCGGTGGTAGCAGCCTACCTGCATACCCAGGGGGTGCAGGTTTTCCTGTACCTGGACGACTGGCTTCAAACAACATGAAGTCTTGCTATATTATGACAGTAGCAGTTTGTCCCACCACTAGAACTGCTCCGGAGGTGAAATGGTTAATACCATTCCAAAATAGAACTTTGAGCACGAGCTCTAAGAAGCAGCTCTATCTGTGTAATTTCAAACCTGAACTGTCAGATTCTTTACTCCGCCTCAGTGAACAGTCGCTCCGAGATTTCTCCTACTGCTCGGTTCATTTCTCGGTTTAAACAGTGTTTTCTCGGTTCGATTCAACCGAGAATAGTTTTATTTTAACCACAAAACTGTTCGGTTCAAGCTCTGTCTGTGGTAATCGTAAGTAAATTAAAGGTTTTGTCTGTGTGGAACTTGTAAGTTTATCGGTTCGGTTTTGAACCGATCAGCTGGGTTTAAAACTTATTAACTTTAAAGTTTAACATTTTAGAGTGCGGTTCCCGGTTCTTATCGGTTCTAAAAAAAACAGATTTTATTACGTTTTTTCCAATACCCGTGACACGGTTAGGAACCAATAAGGGTGTCTTGCCTGGCACTGCCGTTTAAAGGGCAAGTTTTTCTGGTTAGGCTGGCATTATGTCTGAGAAACCCAAAAGAAAAACCGGTCCCACTGGGTTTCAACACTGTGATGTCTGTGGGGAAGTCTTTGCCAAGGCTGACCCACACACCATATGTGTCTATTGTCTGGGGTTTGACCACCTCCAGTCAGACTGCCA
Organism: Neoceratodus forsteri; assembly: GCA_016271365.2. Taxonomy (NCBI): domain Eukaryota; kingdom Metazoa; phylum Chordata; order Ceratodontiformes; family Ceratodontidae; genus Neoceratodus; species Neoceratodus forsteri. Next base: position 57,066,894 of record JADMNL010000033.1, read on the forward strand.
GATATGTAAGAATTTCCCTGCAGCCACCCTGGAAAAGAGATTGGGCAGGCTCAGGGACCGAGAGGCCAGAAAGTCCGCTGACCCGGATGGCCAGCCCGGTTCGGTGCCAACCGAACCGGAGGGAGTGCCCTCTGACCAGGGCGAGACTTCCTCTGGCAAAAGAAAAGCTGGTTCTGAGGAACCAATTCCAGTAAAGAAAACAAGAAAGTCAGCAGGTTTGGAGTCCAAACCCTGTCTTGTCGAACTGCCACTATCTGGCAAAATGGTTCGTCGGTTCCAGTGGTTCAGGAATATGATGTTGAGGAATTTTATGAACCAGAGGAGGGGAGGATGATTATAACAGTATGAATGTGGCTGGGAAGGTCTGGGTGTGCCCATTGAACCGGACATTTCCCAGACAGACCTCTAGAATCTCCCCTATGCTATCTGAGTCCCCATCTCATTTTATGTTTTACAAAAGTTGTTGAAACCTCCAGCTTCCCTTGGAAGAAGCTGTGGATGAGCAAGAGGAGCCTGATTTTGTAGAAATGATGGATATTCCAGAGTCTAGGAGATTGTCTATTCATTTGCATAAGTCTTTAGGAAGCAAACAATAAAATTTTAAAGCTCCTAATTCTGTGCCTCCTGTAGATAAAAGATGGACAGAAGGTACACATTGTCAGGTCCTGATACAGAATTCCTTTCTCAGCAATGCAGTCATGTTGAGTAGTTCAGGCTGCAGCCTGTGATAAAGCTAATATCCCCTGGCTCACATCCTCCTGACAAGGATTCCAGGAAGATTGATGCCGTGGCGAAAAAACAGTATATGCAGCCTCTCTGGGACTCAGGCAAGCAAATTATATGGCTTATGTAGCTAGGTATCAGAAATCTAGATGGGATACTGTTATGGAATTAGCCAAACAAACCCATGGCCAGCTGGCTAGCGAACTAGAACAGGTGGCTGCTGATGGCATTGAGGCTTCTAAGGTACAGTTTCATGCTGCTGTGGATGTTAATGATGTTTCCTCTAGGGTCATGGCCACATCTGTAGCTTTTCGTAGGTTGGCCTGGCTCAGGGTGTACTAGTCTGTCTGGGATACCCAGACTAAGGCTATGGATTTTTCCTGTGGTGGGAAATTCTCTGTTTGGGAGCAGACAGAGAATTACATGAAAAGATGGATGAATATAGGACTACTTACAAAGTGCCCAAGACTGGAGCGAAGCCACTCCTCAGAGGCATACCCCCGGGTAGGGGTAGGCCTTTTCACAGGCCTTTTTACCAGACTCAGGCCTCCTCTGCCTATGCTCAGAGGGGCTTCTTCAGAGGCAGAGGCAGACGAGGGTGGGCAGGCCTGCTCCCACCCCTCAGCCTAAAGCTCCTGCTAAGCAGGCACCCTGATGGGGTGCCCAGGGCCGATTCTCCTTTACCGGTAGGGGGCAGGCTGGCTTACTTCAGTCAGAACTGGGCGTCTTTAACCTCAGACAAGTGGGTTCTGGAAGTAGTAAGCCAGGGTCTGGTTCTCAGCTTCAAAAGTTTCCCAAGTTGAGAGCCAGACTTTTCTACAAGTGCTTCAGAGACCTTTGCTCTGGAAGCAGAGGTATCAACCCTGTTGGCTCTCAGAGCAGTGGAAGGGTTCCTCCCCTGCACCAGGGCAGGGGTCTGTATTCCAGATACTTCCTTACCCCAAAAAAGACAGGAGAATGGCGGCCCATATTAGACCTCAGATATCTGAACAAGCATCTTTTGAAACCAAAGTTCAAAATGGTAACTCTGGCAATGATTTTACCCTCCCTAAGGCCAGGGGACTGGTTAGCCTCCCTGGACCTCAAGGATGCCTATTTCCACGTCCTAATCAGAAGCTCCCATCGAAAGTACCTCAGATTCAAACTACCCTCAGGTCATTACCAGTTCAGAGCAATGCCCTTGCCTTACCTCTGCCCAAGGGTATTCACAAAGTGTCTAGCAGTGGCAGTGGCTCATTTAAGGAGGCAAAGGATTGCTGTTTTCCCTATCTGACGATTGGCTCATTGTAGGCCAGTCCCCAGAACAGGTAAAATCTCACCTGCAAGTTACCCAGCAGCTTCTCACCTCCTGGGCTTTCCTAAATCTACCAAAGTCGGTTCTGGAACCAGTCCAGGTACTCACCTTTATAGGGGCAGAGTTGGACACAAAGCTAGCCAGAGCTTTTCTTCCCTTAGAAAGGGTGACGAATTTAGTGACTCTGGCCTCCTCCTTCACCCTGCAGGTCTCTCGACCAGCAAGACACTTTCTGCAGCTCCTGGGACACATGGCTGCATCCACAGCTGTTGTGCAGGGAGCAAGATTTCAGATGAGAGAGACATTCAGTTTCACTTGAGAACCTATTGGTCTCAGAGAAGACCCCCTTCCAAGTTGGTCCCAGTGACTCGAACCTTGATCCAGGCCCTCCAGTGGTGGCAGGATCAGAGCAATTAAGATTGGGGTCCTCTTCATTCCCCTGCTCACAATTTGACTCTCACTACAGATGCTTCCCTTCTGGGTTGGGGAGCCCACATGGGCGACCTTTCCACTCAGGGGTGTGGTCCCCAGGAATCTCTGCTCCACATCAATTTGCTGGAACTCAGAGCTGTCTTTTAGCTCTTCAAGCATTTTCTGCATCTGTCCACAACAAAGTGATACAAGTCAGAACAGACAACAGCACAACAATGTGGTACATCAACAAACAGGGGCACTCGGTCTTCGGCCTTGTGCACCGAGGCAATGAAGTTGTGGTCTCTGGCTATTCCTGAACACTTCCCTCATAGCAGTTCATCTTCCAGGGAAGGACAATGTCCTAGCGGATGCTCTCAGCAGGATTTCCCAGGGCCATCACGAATGGTCCCTGGATCCTCAAGTGCTGGGGATAGTCTTTGCCAGATGGGGCACCCCTCAGATAGATCTTTTTGCAGCCCCAGACAATCACAGACTTCCTCTGTTCTGTTGCAGGCCTCCAGTGTTGGGCTCAGTCCCCCTGGATGCCCTTCTCCTGGATTGGGAGGGGAAGTTTCTTTATGCTTTCCCTCCCTTCCCTCTCCTATTCAAAGTATTAGTCAAAATCAGATCTCAGCCTTGCAGGGTGATTCTGATTGCCCCGGATGAGCCAGGCAGCCCTGGTACCCACTCCTTCTGTCACTGACAATCCATCTTCCCCTTTGCCTCCCCAGGATTCACAACCTGTTAACTTTTGCCCAGGGAAGGGTTTGGTATCCGGACCTCAAATCCCTCAACCTCAAGGCCTGGCTCTTGAGGAGTTAGAGTTTGCTGATTTACACCTCTCTCAAGGTGTTCTTGAAATCCTAAAGGCTTCCAGAAAGCCTTCCACTAGGGCTACTTATAGTTCTAAATGGAAAAGGTTTTCCATTTGGTGTGCTGGGAAAAATATTTCCCCAGAATCTGCTGATTTGCCCATTGTATTAGATTACATGATCCATCTTAATTCCTTGGGTCTCAGACCAGCTACCCTGAGAGTCCATTTGGCAGCTGTATCTGCTTTTGTGTCAGCAGGAAAGTCATCCCCTCTTTCCACTCACCCTGTGTTTTCCAAGTTTTTTAAGGGATTACTCCATACTAATCCACCCTTTCGGGAACCGGCCCCTGCCTGGGACCTTAATGTTTGTATTGCCCAGTTAATGCAACCCCCTTTTGAACCTCTGTTTTCTGCAGAGATTAAGTATCTAACTTGGAAAACTGTTTTTCTGGTGGCTATCACTTCTGCTAGACGCATAAGTGAGTTGCAGGCCTTGTCAGTGGAAACTGACTTTATTTCTTTCCACAGGGATAAGGTAGTCCTTAGGACTAATAGGAAGTTTTTACCTAAGGTGGTTTCAGATTTCCATCTTAACCAATCTATCTCCCTTCCAGTATTTTTCACTGATCACTCCTCTTCTGGTGAGAGGAGGTTGCACAGCCTGGATGTTAAGAGAGCTCTTAGTTACTATATAGAGCGTACCAAAGGTCTAGCAGGTTGAATCCCTCCAACTTTTCCTTACCTATGGTGAAGTTGGGAAAGCAAACCTGCCACTAAGAGATCAATTGCCAGGTGGATTGTCTCTTGTATCCAATTTTGTTATCAGAAACTGGGCAGAGATCCCCCCTCTGGCTTGAGGGCTCATTCTACCAGGGGTACAGCTGCGTCTCTAGCTGCTGCCAGAGACATCCCTATATTAGAGATATGCCAGGCTGCTACTTGGAAAACGGTACACACTTTTACCAAGCATTACTCCCTGGATGTCCAGGCCAGGAGAGATGCTCGGTTTGGCACAGCTGTTCTTCAGAGCCTGTTCCCCAAGTAGGTTCTGCCCCTCCTCCATGGAGGTACTGCTGTGTAGTCTGCTACTGTCATAATATAGCAAGACTTCATGTTGTTTGAAGAAAAAATTACTCACCTTAGTAATGTTGTTTCTTCTAATGGAGTCTTGTTATGTTATGACCTCCCCCCCAGCCTGCCCCTCTCAGAACTTCTACTTGGGTGGGGTGTGGGCAACTTAGTGTGGGCACTATTTTATGCCCTTTTAGCGTTTCTCCCCTTTTGGGAGTTTTGGGTGTGTGTGTTTTATTATACTGTTGTTTTATTCTCATGTTGTTAGAATTGTGTTAGTAGTTCTGGTCCCCTGACTTGAGTCTTGGGTGTTGGGACCAGCAATGGTTGTTAATATTTGGGTAGCCATTTGGCTAGTGTAGGTTACAGCTTCCACACAGACCTTAGTGAGTTTTTACTGGTAAAGATCTGACAGTTCAGGTTTGAAATTACACAGATACAGCTGCTTCTTAGAGCTCGTGCTCAAAGTTCTATTTTGGAATGGTATTAACCATTTCACCTCCGGAGCAGTTCTAGTGGTGGGACAAACTGCTACTGTCATAATATAGCAAGACTCCATTAGAAGAAACAACATTACTAAGGTGAGTAATTTTTTCTTCTGGCAGCCCCATCCATGGAGGAACTCCTGCGCTTCCTTTCCCTTACCCAGCAGGTCTTTGCCTGCCTGGGTATTACCATCAACCAGGCCAAGTCCCATCTGATCCCGTCCCAGAGGCTCCAGTTTATCGGGGCGATTCTGGACACGACCTCTGGCATGGCCTTCCTGCCACCGGACAGGGCAGCCACTCTCCAGGCCCAGGTCAGCCTGTTGTCCAGCTGCAGGCGGGTCAGCACCAGGTCAGTCCTTCGCTTCCTCGGGCTAATGGCGGCTGCGATTCTGACAGTCCCTCGTGCTTGGCTCCACGAGAATCTCTCAGTGGATGCTTCGGTCTCAATGGGATCAGCTAGTGGACGACCTAGATTAACTTGTCCTGGTCTCCACTCCCATGGCTCGGGACTTGCAGTTGTGGATGGTTCAGGAGAACCTCTGCCGGGGAGTTCCCTTCGGTCTTTCTCCCCCCTCACAGACATTGACTACGGATGCCTCCGGCGAGGGTTGGGGAGCCCATCTCAGTCCTCACAGGACCCAGGGCTCCTGGTCCAGGCTCGAGAAGTCCCTTCACATCAATGTGCTTGAACTAAGGGCAGTGCTGTATGCTCTTCAGGCTCTGCATCTTTATCTGTCCCCCGGTCACCTAGCTGTACAGATGGACAATATGTGTGTGGTCTGGTACATCAACAAACAGGGAGGAACTCATTCCTACCCCATTGCAGAGAGGCGATGCGAGTCTGGGATTGGGCAGTACAGCACAACCTTCACCTCACGGCATCTCACTTCCCGGGGGTCGAGAGCACACTGGCAGACAGGCTCAGCCGGTCTTCTGCTCTAGTTCACGAATGGGAACTGTATCAGGGGGTCGTAGATGACATCTTCCTGTGCTGGGGAACTCCTCAGGTAGACCTGTTTGCATCCCCTCAGAATGCAAAACTTCCCGTCTTCTGCTCGCTCGCTCCATGGTGCAGCATTTTTTGGAGAGATGCTTTGTCTCTAGACTGGAAGGGCAGATTTTTCTATGTCTTCCCCCTGATTCCACTGATTGAGGGTCTTGCAGAAGCTCCGTTCAGAAGGAGCTCGAATGATTCTGATAGCTCCTTTCTGGTCCAGGCAAGTTTGGTTCTCTCTTCTGCAACAGTACTCAGAGGAACCTCCTCTTCCTCTGTTGCTATTTTTGCTGACCCAGGATCAGGGGACCCTGGTACATCCAGGCCTCAAGTCCCTTCAGTTGCACGCATGGCTCCTGCAGATGTAGCTCAAGCCTGATTCGGGGTCCCCCCCCCCGAGTAGCTGAGATTCTGATGGAGGCCAGGAAACCCTCAACCAGATCTACTTATGCCATGAAATGGAAGCGGTTCTCTGTTTGGGCCACCTCCAATGATGTTGAGCCCTTCTCATGCTCTGTCGGCTGACTTCTGTATTACCTGCGTCACCTCTTTGATCTGGGTCTCAGCCATTCATCCTTAAAGGGTCACATGGCGGCCATTTCGGCCTATCATGTCCCCTTTGCAGACAGAACGTTTGCTCAGCTGGAGGTCTCTAAGACCTTTTTGAGAGGGGTCCTTCACTTACGACCCCCTATCCAGGTTCCTGCCCCTCCTTGGGATCTGAATTTCATTTTAGAGAAGCTTACTCTGCCTCTTTTTGAGCTGGCAGCCTCAGCGGACCTAAGGTTCCTTTCTTGGAAAACTCTCTTCCTAGTGGCCATTACTTCTGCTCGATGGATTTCTGAGACCAGGCCCTAATACGTAAAATCACGTATTTGATTTTTTCACAAGGAACGTGTGGCTCTGCGTACCAACCCTAAGTTTCTCCCTAAGGTGGTAGAGGAATCAACGCTGAATCAATCCATAGAGTTGCCTGCCTTTTTTATGCAGCACTTTAATCATGGAGAGTACCTCCTGCATACTTTGGATGTTCACCGAATTCTGAGATACTACATCAACAGGACGAAGGATCTCAGAAAGACTGATCAACTGTTGGTCTCTTTTGCTCATAAAAGAGAAGGCAATGCTGTTTCTAAGCAATGCCTATCGAAATGGTTGGCTCATTGTATCACTTTCTGTTGTGACAAGTACAACAAGACCCTGCTTTAGTTAAAGGCCACTCCACAAGAGGGGTTGCTGCCTCTGCGGCTTGTTTCAAGAATGTGTCAGCGGCTGACATTTGTGCAGCTGCCACTTGGACTTCTGTCCATACCTTTACAAAACATTACAGTCTGGACATTGCCTCTCGCCGTAGAGCAGGCTTCAGGCTGGCTGTTTTGCAAGGCCTCTTTTCTTAAGGCCTTCACAACCAGGGGGTCTACTTCTGAGTAGCTTTCCTCCTCCACCTCCGGTTTGCTTCTCCTTGTTCCAGACTGCTTGGGATTCAGTCCTATATGTAATCACCTACTGCAAGAGCCCTCTCGGAAGTAAGACAGTAGTTATGTAAGAACGTACCGTAACAGTAGATCTTCGAGAGAGGCTTTTGCAGTAGGTAATACCTTCCCGCCCTTCATCCCCCTAAGCTTTTTCAGCTCCTTTTCCAGGAGGGGAAATATCCACTTTTCTCTCGTCTTGTCTTTTGGCCTTTGACAGGAAAGAACTGGAAGGCGGGTGTGGGGGACTGCCCCTTTATACTGACGCCGCATGATGTCGGTCACCTGATGTGGGGGCGGTTCCCCGCCAGAGACTGCTAGCTAGAAGTTTTTCCATCGGGTCCTGACGTTGGCCGACATCAGTCCTATGTGTAATTACCTACTGCAAGAGCCTCTCTCAGAGATCTACTGTTACGGTAAGTTCTTACGTAACTGTACTTTAGGAATACAGAACCCTTGATGGCTCAGTTTTTGGAAGGATTGAGAGTGCCAGAGCTCTCGGAGGACCAAAAGGATAAATTAGGAGAGAAGGTAACAGCAGGGGAAATTGGGAGGACAATGGCATTGATGAAGAACAGGAAAGCAGGAGGGCCTGATGGGTATGTCATGGAATACTGTAAAGCACTACGGAGAACTAGCCGGAGCTATGGTCAGTATGCTGGATGAGGAGGGAGGGGAGAAGGGGTTGTCAGCAATGTGCCTGCAGGCAATGATTTGTGTCCTCCTCAAACCTGGTAAGGACCCTGAGGTGTGTGGGTCATATTACCCCATATCACTCCTGAATTGTGATATCAAAATCTTTGCAAAAGTACTGGCCCTTAGATTAGAAGCGATCTACCCCAATTGGTACATGCAGGCCAAACAGGTTTTATACAGGGCCATCAGTCTTACCATAATATGAGAAGACTTCTCAGTGTAATTTAATGGGGCAACCAACATCCAGGGCAAGTGGTGGTGCTGTCCATGGATGCTGAAAAGACATTCGATCACATAGAATGGCCCTGTGTATTTGAGGTGTTAAAGAAATTTGGATTGGGGAATGCCTACATAGATATGGTCAAATGCTATACAGGAATCCAAGGACCCAGGTTTTGGTTAATGGGGGCCACTCTGAAATGTTTGATTTATATAGGGGAACACAACAAGGGTGCCTCCTATCTTCTCTTCGCCTTGCCAATCGAACCACTAGCTATTCGCATCCAGGAAGAGGCCAGAATTCAAGGGGTGTTGGGTAAGTCAGGAATGCATCATAAATTAACCCTCTATACTACTTTTACCACACACCAAGGCACCACCATTCAGCCCTATTGGAGGTAGTACAAGAGTTTGCAGGTTTCTCTGGATATAAGCTTAACCTATCCAAATCAGAAATGTTTAGGATAGCGAGACCAAGGGGTAAAGATGATAATAATACATGGGGGTTTAAGGTAGTGAAGGATGACGTCACTTACTTGGGGCTCAGGGTAGGTAGATATCTGCCGGGGCTGTATGGGATTAACTATGGACCTCTGTTGCAGACACTTAAAGGAGATATGGAGAGGTGGTGGGCGCTTCCAATCTCATGGCTGGGACAAATCAACCTCCTAAAAATTAATGTGCTTTCCAGGGTTTTATACCTAATGCAGATGTTACAGGATGATCAAAGGAGATAAGGGGGCATGTGAGGAGAAGGACCATGTAAAAGCATCTATCCTAAATAGATACTTCTGCTCAGTATTTACTGAAGAGAAGGTAGAGCAGGGCCCACAGCTCAGCACCATGGACACGGGGGGGGGTGAGCACTAGTCCCTTCACAAAAGAAAGGGTCTGATAAGCGCTCAATAAGCTCAGGGTGGACAAGGCAATGGGACCTGGTGGCATGTATCCCAGGGTACTAAAGGAGCTAAGGGTGGAACTAGCAGAGCCATTATCAGAACTGTTTAGTGAGTCTCTGAGCACAGGAGAGGTCCTAGAAGACTGGAGAAGGGCTCACGTGATCCCACTCCACAAGAGTAGTAGCAGGGAGGAGGCAGGGAACTACAGACCAGTCAGTCACCTCAGTAGTGGACAAGATTATGGAGGCACTCCTTAAGGAAAGGATAGTGCAACACCTGGAATCCATAGGAGCACAGGATCTAAGACAGTATGGGTTTACAAAAGGAAGGTCCTGTCAAACTACTCTCATAGATTTCTTTGACTGGGTAACCAGAGTGGTAGACCAAGGGGGAGCAGTTGATGTCGCCTACATTGACTTCAGCAAAGCTTTCGATACTGTTCCACATAGAAGATTGATTAATAAGTTGGGTAGGCTTGGGTGGGTCAGAAATTGGTCAACTGGATGGCAAACTGGTTAACGGGTGGAAAACAGAGAGTGGTGGTAAACGGTATACAGTCAGAAGAGATGCAAGTCACAAGTGGGGTACATCAGGGATCAGTCCTGGGGCCAGTCCTCTTCAATATCTTCATCAGTGACATTGCAGATGGACTGGAGGGTAAAGTTTGTCTGTTGCAGATGACACCAAGATCTGCAACAGAGTAGATGATCCAGATGGGGTGGGCACAATGAGAATAGAGCTGGATAAACTGGCAAAATGGTCAGAAGAGTGGCGACTGGGGTTTAATGCAAAGAAGTGCAAGATTATGCACATAGGGAAGAGAAACCCTGAAGCCACCTATAGGCTGGGAGGGGAGTTGCTGGCAGTCACAAAGGAAGAAAGAGACTTGGGTGTCATCATCACCGATGACCTGAAATTATCCAAGCAGACCACTAAAGTTGTAGGTAAGACTAGTGGGATGTTAGGGTGTATTAGTAGGGGTATCACAAGTCAGAAGAGGGAGGTAATAATCCCTCTTTACAAGACACTGGTTAGGCCCCATCTGGAGTACTGTGTGCAGTACTGGAGGCCACACCTTCACAAGGACATTAACCAAATTGAGGCAGTCCAGAGAAGGGTAACCAGAATGGTGCAGGGACTGCATCAGAAAACATATGAGGACATAGTAACAGAGCTCAATATGTATACCCTAGAGCAAAGGAATGAGAGAGGTGATATGATCGAAACATTCAAACACTTTAAGGACATTAACAAGGTGAAAGAGTCTAACATGTTTCAATATAAGAAAAATAGCAGGACAAGAGGACACAGCATGAGATTAGAGGGAGGCCGATTAAGGGGTAATGTGAGGAAGTTCTTTTTCACAGAAACGGTGGTGGATGCATGGAACGGCCTACCTCAGGAAGTGGTGGATATGAATACAGTGCAGTGCTTCAAACAGGCATGGGATAGGCATGAGAGAGCAATACAGACAAGTATAAATAGGCCATTGACAGAGCAAGGGCCGATGGTACATTTATAAGGTAGAAAAATAAATGGGCAGACTGAATGGGCCTTGCGGCCCTTATCTGCAGTCAACTTCTATGTTACCAATGGGATTAAGCAATGGGGACTACAAAGACATAGAAAAATAATTTAGCAGGTTAATTTGGCAGAATAAGAGACCTAGGGTGAGCTTATTAAGGCTAATGGGCAAGATGGAAAAGGAAGGCCTTAACTTCCCAGATCTTAGGAGTTATGCATTAGCGATGCAGAACAAATATATCCAAGACGGGTTACAGGGGCGGAAGCAAGCTAGGTGGACTTAGATGGTGAAAGTACAGAAGTCCACTTGACAGCATACTTGGATCCAGGAGGCAGGAAGGCATACCACAGATTGAAGAACAGAAACCTCTTGGTGGAATGGACATTAGAGGCTTGGGAATGGGCCAGGAAGAGGAGGGGAGTGGAGTGGAGAGAGAAGTTACAGGACAGGTGCTGGTGGTAGGGAACCCAGCCTTCTTGCCGGGGTTCGAGAGGGGAAGATTTAAACTGTGGAAACAGGGAGGAGTTCATTGCCTCAGGGGTTTGGATGGACATGGAAACCTGAGGACCTGAGGGAGAGATATGGTATTCCATCTACACATAGGTACAAGTACTTCCAGATTAGAGCTTTTAACGCAGCTAGAAGTGGGCCAAATGAGCAGACCACCGTGCTGGAACCCCTGGAGGAAATGTTATGGACTGCACAGATTGATCCCAAAGGCCTCATCGCACAGGCAGTAAGGCAAGACAGGGATCTTTTCTGGATAGATCCCTGAAGGTTAAGGGACTGTGGGAAAGGGACTTGGGAATCCAGATTTCAGGAGAGAATTGGATTTTAGTCCTGCAATTGCATACGGGATTGCTGATGTGCGACAAGTTCAGGGAGTCACAGTTCAAATTCCTGCACAGGCTGTATTGTCCGCTGGTGGTGGTCAATAAATTCCATCACATGATTTTGCTAATATGTGGTAGATGTAATGAAGTGAGGAGCACTTACATCCACTATGTCTGGGAGTGTAGGGAGTTGAGGCCCATTTGGTGTGAAGTAGCCCAAGCAGTGACATGCACCATGCATATGCTGGTGGCAGATACTACAATATATCTGCTGTTTGGGATGGAAGACTTGGAGGGGGGGAGGAATGGGAAGCATATCACAGAACGATACAGGTACTACTGACCATGGTGAGACATTGTATTCAGAATACATGGCTCTCTCATGCCCGTCCATCTCTGGGTCAATGGAAAACTTTAATAATTTAGCACTGGAAAGGCTGACATATCAAAGATACGGGAAGGAGGAATTGTTTCTGAACAAATGGGGGACATATATCAACTCATTGCCTGTGGGGGAAGCAGTGGTGTTAAGGCAAGGAATAGCCTGAATGCCCAGGGGATATACATGGATACGATCTGGGGTCTGAGGAAAACTCATCCTCGAGGAAGCAAGTTATTCCCTCCACCTATAAATGCCACATGGAGGATAAGGGAAGGAAGCATGCTGCCCCTGGTGAAACTTACCAAGCACACAGTGACAATGCAACACAATAAGATTCAAGAAAGGGCAATATTTATGTATAAATCGTAATGAAATGTGATTTGTACATAGTTCTGGGGGATTTTAAGATAAAATCTGGTTGCCATATAAAAGGAAAGGAAATGGCAATACTGAATTAACAAGAAGAATGTAACAGCAGGAAATGTAAAGACAGTATCCTCAGAGGTTGGAAGAGGAGCTTACCTGGTTCAAAGATTTTAAAACAAGAACATTGTGACCTGTGTGTGGAAATGGGATCCCTTGGTTTGCATATATATATATATATACACACACACACACACACACACACATACCACAGGGGTGAGAGCTTTCTAAGTAGGATATATTGTGTTATTTCAACTAGAGTGAGGATAAATCCTGATGACATCAGCAGAGTGAGGATATCAGCATTTATCCACACTCTGCTGATGTCATCAGAGTGAGAATATCTTCATTGCAGCTTGCATTCTAAAGGAAACTGCTTCAGGTAAGTTTCTATTTCTCACTGTAGCTTTGCGAAACACTCTCACCTGTGTCCCATTGTGTTTCTTACACTCCTAGCTCATTACTGTGCTGATCTCAGCTTCAAAACAATCTGAATTCTAAATGAAACTCTTTTACAAAGCCGTTTCTCTTTCTTGGTGCTACCTCCAGCAGTTTCTCTTTCTGTCACTGAATCTATAACTTACTCAATTAGCTTTGCAAAACACACTCACCTGTTTCTGACTCCCAGTCCATTCAGAACACACACACACACACACACACACACACACACACACAAATGAGCAGGAAACACACAGAAACACAAAACATGTTCATAAAACTCTCACCCCTGTGGTATAAATTGCACACATGATGTGCAGATTGTGGGATATGGAAAATATCCTCACTCCTGCAGTGAGCAGTGCATTCTCACTCATGCCTTCCGGCGGCACTGGTGAGTACAGAGCTCACTCTGCAGAGTGAAATATTTTCTCCCTCCTCCATCATGTATCCATATATATATATATATATATATATATATATGTACAGTAGGGTGAGTGATAAATGAGTGAGATAAAACAGTGTATCATACACTGCAGTGTGATATTTTTACCCTCTGCTCTACTGTGATGATATCAGCCATTTACACATACAAATCACACAAAGGTCACTGTTATCATCACTCTAGGCAGCTTTCCCCTCAGCATGCAAGAAACATCTGTGCTGTTACCATAGACACAAACGCAGAACTACATGAGTGGTCTCACTGCTGCCTACAGATAACTCAGTGAGCATTACAAAACACACTTATTCCCCCCTCTAACTTCCAGCTAATTAATGTGATACTGTCAGCTTGACTGCAGCCAGAACTCTAAAGAGCACAGCTTCACAGAACGGTCTATTCCTCACTGCTGCCTGCAGCTAACTCAGTTACCAGTGAAACACACACTCTCTTGTTCCTCAAACTCTGACTCTCTGCCCATTACAGTTACTATGATACTCTCAGCTTGACTGCAACCAGAATCCTAAACAGCACAATTTCACAGAACACACTGTTCCTCGCTGCTGCCTGCAGCTAACTCAATTACCACTAAAAACAGTATCAGCTGTTCTGACACTCTGCCTCTCAGCCCATTACAATTACTGCGATGCTTTCAGCTTCACTGCAGCCAGACTTCTAAAGAATACAGCTTCACAAAGGTATATTCCTCATTCCTACCTAAAACTAACTCATTTAGCATTGCAAAACACACTAATGTGTCTCCCAGAGTTTATAACACTGCCAGCCCATTCACAAAAGCTCATACACAGACTGAGCAAACATATGAACAGGAACAGAACACAAGACAGCATAACAAAACTTCTGAAACTCTTGGCTGTATTGTATATATCGAATACATGATGTGCAGATCGTGTGCTATGATAAATATTGTCACTCCTGCATCGTGAGCTCTGGATATCTCACTCTGCAGGAGTGACAATATTTGCTATATTACACTCATGCTCATCATGTATCCCATATATATATATATATATATATATATATATATATATGTAATAGATATACCACTCTGAGGTGCGGTCGCGCCTGATATACGCACGTCATGTGATGCTGGTCACTAATGATATTGCTGCAATTTCCTACCCATTTTATAAATATATATATATATATATATATATATATATATATATATACACACAGTATATATACTGTATATGGGATACATGATGGGCACAAGTGGAATATGGAAAATATGTTCACTCCTGCAGAGTGAAATATACAGGGCTCACGAGGCAGGAGTGATAATATTTTTCATATTCCATAATGTGCACATCATGTGTTCTGTTTATACAATGGAGGCCTCACTGTTGCAAAATGTACAATTTGCGCGGCTTGTGCAGGGTCAGTGTGGGTTTAGCGTGGCTTGTGCGAGGTTAGCTCAGGTTTAGCACGGGTTTGCTGGGGTGTAATAAATGGTATTTATTTTAACTCTGCTGACGTCATCAGGATTGTTTGCAGAGTTGACAGTGGGAGATCAACTTGGGACAAAATGTTCTGTTTTGCTGCACCTGTTAAATGTACTCCTCAGGCTGGCTTCAGAAAGGTAATTTACATGCTCAGGATGCAAAATGTAATTGCCAGGAGAAGACATCTTATAAAAAGAAGAGCAATGTTTTGTTTAGGGGAGAGAGAGTTGGAGATTTTAAAGAGACTCTCAGATGAAGGTCTGTGTTTTTGTTTGTACTCCCTTTAAGAAGAGCTAGCCTGTACAATTAAATTTTTGTCATTTTATTATTTATAATAATAAAACACTGCTTGTACATTTTACAACTTTTCCTGGTTTGTCTATGTTTTCCTGACCTATGCAGGAGGCAGGATGGTGCAGTGGTTTAAGGCTCTGAGCTGCAAACCTGGAGATCTGGGTTTGAATCCCACAGCCCCACCTGCATACTGTGTGACCCTGAGCAAGTCACTGAACTTCCTTGTGCTCCCAGGTCACACTTGGAATCAAGTTTTGGCTTAGTGTGCCTCTCCTGGTTAAACAATTGCCCCTTTCCCTTTCCTATGCCTCTGCCTCGGGGGTGCTGACATGAGACAGTCTCTCTTTCCCCCCTCCCTCTAGTCTCTGGTTTTCTCCACAGGGGTACCAGCATGCAAAGGTGCAGGCATGGATGCTTGCTATGGCAATCATGTCTGCCAGGCATTTGTCAGCAACCCCTGCTCTTCTTGTGCTCCCAGTTGTGCTGCTGTCTGGCATCCACCAGGCAGCAGTTCCACAGTGAGAGCAATGCCCCCCCATCTCCCCGAGAAAGGAGAGCAGTTCTTGGGATGCTCAGTCCTTCCTCCCTTGGTCAGCCAATGACACTCATTCCCAAATATAGGTCCTGGAGTGGCAAGCAACAGCGCAACTGGTGTGCTAACTAGGCAGGCATACCACGTCTCAGATAGACAGGTTAGGCATCCCCCATGGTTGATCTTGAGTCTCTATTACAGCTATTAATGTTTCTCTTCTCCCTGGGAGATAATAGAAGACCTTTAAGGTTCATATGGAAAGAGGCTTACAGTTGGAAAATTCATCATAATTTTAGCTTGTTAGAAGTTCTGTCATTGCATTGGAGGCAGTATAGCTTAGTGGTTAAGAGGTTGCCTGATAGCTGAAGATACTGGAGTAGTCTGTGTAGAAGTAATGGCCTTTTTTGCACATGCCAGAGAACAGCGATGCATAGAGAAAAAAAAAATTGCTGCATGTTCTCATTTTTCACATCTGTTGTTTTTTTAATGGAAATTTATTCAGCTTTACCCAACTTCAGAGTTGTGAGATTGTTTCTCTTAGCAGCTAAAAGAACAAACATACAAGGAGATATAAGAATTTTAGTTTGTGGTAAAAGTAAAATATAAACACAGAGAGGTACGGACAGGCAAAGACACACAGTCCAGAGCCAGCCCATCAGCACAGCGCTAGAGCTGCTGTTCAGGGTGTCGGCAACCCGAGTTCAGGAAGAAGCCCGAGTCATTGCAGGCTGGCCAGGAGGAGAAGGATCAAGCTTACCAGTGGACGCTCTCTTCCACGTGCTTACGTGGGGGGGGGGCCGTGTCCCACAACACTACTGCCACCTGCATGCATATGGGTGGGTGAACATGCTCAGGACACAGGGAAGGAGGGACACTGCACTGCATAACTTAAAGAAGTGCTGGCGCACACTCATGTGGGACCTAGTTCTAAATGCCAGCATCCCTGTCTGGTTACGGCAACAACAGAAGAAGGGGAAACTAAAATATTGGTCAATCCCCGTTTGCCTGTTGCTCTTTGAAGGCCGGTAAACCTGGCTGGAAGGCAGTATATCCACCACACGGGGGGGGGGCTACAGAAATAGTTAATTTAGTCAGCTCTGGAACCCTACCTTGACAATATTGAAATAGGAACAATAGAGCACAGATAGTTCCAGCTGCAGGAGAAAAAGTTAGAGCGCACTTGCACCCATCGAGACTCAGAACTAGAAAGCAATTATGGGATACTCCTCCCCACATCCCCCTGGGATGGAGCGAGCACCAAAGATCAGATAAAAAAAAAATCTTCAAAGTCAAAAGATAATAAAGGCTGATTTAATTTTACATATTTTTCCATTGCATCTCTCCTTCAGCCCATATAATCAAGCTCAGCATGGAGAGATATTGTTTAATTCATTTTAGGATTTTTTTTTTACTTTTGTCCATAAAGCCACGTCTCACAGACAAGCAAGTGAAACAGAGAGCCACCAAAACTTGGCTGGAGCGCAAGTTGATGTCCATAAATCCAAACAAACATATTCTGGTAAACAGAAGCAGTCTGTATATGTAGCACCATACCACAGATTACTAACTGAAAAGTCTTTCTATGCACAGCTTATTTAAGTATTTATTTATTTATTTACTAGTTGCTTTGGAAGGTACCTTTGAGCACCAGTACTCATTTACTAAGGCTCCATGCCTGGGTCAGTACAATACAATAAGATAGCAATTACAGTACCATGACCCAAGAATCACAGGAACATGATGCACAGTTACAGCAGCACTGTACAGAGAAAGATGTCTTAAATGTTCTTTAGAATTGGGCAATATTGGGTGTGTTATACAATGAGTCTGGCCGCATTCATTCTGCTCAAAATATACAAATCTAGCTGGCCCGGTGGCGTGGAGGGCTAAGGCGCTGGGCACCTCATCTCCTGCCATGCCGATGACCCGCATCTTTAAATAGATGTGGTCCTCACGGGGCTAGCTGGGAAGGGGGGATTGAGCATCCCTTAGGAAGCTGTCATCCCTTGGGGGGAGGGGGGGTTACAGGACCCTGCTACTTGTCTGCCATTGACAGAAACCTGGGTGGCAGTGCAGCGGGGTCATGTTGGGAGGTAGGACTGCACACAGGACACCAGGGGGTGTCCCCATGGAGGCGAAACTTGCACATTGTGCCCACAGTGCGTGAGGTAGTCCCTCAAGGAGAAAAAGGGGGGGAAAAAACAGTGACAGAACAATGCTTGACCCCCCCCACCGCCCCATCACAGGCTTCACACTGGTGACCAGACACCTCTGGAAGAGACCCTCCCGCCGAGGACAGAATGGGAGTGAGGCAAGCCCCAGAGATGCAGGGTGACAGGGTGGGGGGTCAATCTGAAGGGGGTGGCTGGGCAGATAAGGTGAGAGACACAAGATAAAAAAATGTATATAATGCGCTGATCTGTGGGCAAGCAACAAGCTTTTTTTCTTCATGCAAAACAGTGCTTCATTTATTTTGTGGTGCAAAATGTGCAGATTTTTTACTAGTATATGCACACTCATAGTGCTATGTTATAACTCATACAGGTATTCCAAGCCTACGTGCATAAAACTGTGATATTGTGTAGTTAAAGGAAAAGGTGAACAAGATATACCTCCTGTTTGTGTGACTATTTCATACTATTTCCACCAGTAACCCATGGCAGCCAGAAGGTGTGAAGAAAATGCCTGCATTCATGGAAAAGCAGAAAAGAGTTTGTGATACTTGCAGTTTAGTTGTGCAGCATGCAGGTATCCACAGAGAAATGTTTTTTAAGTCTTCCATGAGGAATTGAAATTTCATCTGGAACTTCTGTGAACCGCAACAAAGCAGACGCTGGTGAACACACTCCTGCTGAGCTGGGAACTGTGATAGCTTGTTTCTAGTTGCATCGACTGCCTACTTTTCATCGAGACCCAGTTATGCAAAAGGTTCAGACATGCATAGTGATTACAGGAAATAGTATGTCAGACTGACCCGTCTCATAAGAAAATGATAGGCACAGATTATATTTGTCTCTTTCTTAGGGCTACGTCTTTTGCAACAGTAATTTTGCATATTTTTAATTTATACGCCAGCACGGCAAGGGCAAAAATTACTTTTGATAGAAGTAAGGGGATCAGAATGGAAACAGATCTGTCACTGTCCCAGCTAACAGAAATGGCAGCTATCACTGTTTCAGATTCACCCATAACAATACTGAGTATTAGCTTCTGTGCTTCAAATGTGGTTGTCCATAACTGGGAATTATTGCTGGACTAAACTTTTGCAGAAGTGCAGATCTGGAAATATAGGGTCTTACCCAAAAAGAAGAGTCTAATCAAAATATTACTGTGTTATTGCTGTCTACTTTTCTTCATTTGTGTCATGCCCCCCTCCCCACTATCCTAGATGCCGTTGTTCTTTTAATGCATCTTTATGTAATAATTTAAACCCCATATTAACTGGAAAGAACAACGTCTGTTCCCTGCCTATCCAACACTGGCTGTATCCCATGTGAAAGGCTTGGGAATGGGGCGGCAGGCTTCTGGGCCCAAGTACAGCCCTAGACATACCAGATTGTAGAACACTTTTCTTCTGGTTAAAATTAGACAATGGAAGATACTGCCTTCACACATAATGCCCAGAACTAGGAAACAATTATATGTCTGTGTACTGCTCAGATTTTTTTTCACCCTCGGCTTCAATCCCTTTTTGCCCACCGGGTCAGGAGGATTTAGTATTTCAAAAGCTAGCGAGGCTATGTAGCCAGGGAAAAGTGGGACTCCTAAATTACTATAAACACAAAAAAGTAGAGGACAGAATGTGCCAACATGAGTATTGTGCTCTCATACTAGAGTCACAAGAACACGTTTTGTTCTAGGCCCTTTTGCGGTAACAGTTTGGGCATGTTAGCCCGAATCTGGAGAGCTCCAAAGTTCTCGGTATTATATAAAGTAGTTGTGTTAGGGTTACTTTCGGCCCCCATGGGACTCAATAAATGACAACATGCTACGTTTGTTTTTTTGCAGTACTGTAGGTAAATATTACGGCAGGGTGCTCTTACACTGTCCAGCGGAATTCAGCCCCACATCATGAGATACTTAATAACATTTCAACCCATCTCAGAAGAATTTGTTACATAGAGCATACCGTATTGCAGAATTACCAATCTGAAAATTTTGGAAAAAGTGCGACTGGATAACCTCTACTTCAAGGTCATAGTATTCTGTAGGTATGTAAAAGCGAAATTGAGTATTGTATGTTTGTCAACGTGACTGGCATCCACCTCCCATTTTTTTTTTACTTAGTACTGCAGTTTTTCACAGGGTAAGGGTTTGGGGTTACATTGTGGTGTACAGTCTAGTAAAAATTTCATTTTGTTAAATTTTCCTTTTTTTTCCTCATCCTCTTTGGGACAACATATATTTACTTGTGTTTATCAAGTACATTTGTTTTGGTGATTTTTATATGATATTTCATTTAATAAAAAGTTTCCCTACTCTTTATTGATAAGTGCCATGGGATTTTTTTTTTTACTACCATATGGACAGTGACCAGAGATGGGCAGAAGGGACCTTGGTTTAACATCTCAACCAAAAGACAGCACTTCAGCAGTGCAGCACCCCCCCATACTGCACTGCAGTATCAGTTATGGGTCTTACCCCAAGTATTTTATGTGTGCAAATGGAGTGTTGCTCTGTGAGACCTACTTTAGGATTTCTCCACCGTAAACAGGGCCCTTGAGAGGGTGGGGGAGCCAGGGATAATTCCCAGGGCCCAGCACCAAAGAGGTGCCCAGGTCGCCTGGCATGCTTATAAAGAGCTGCTCTCACAAATGAAGATGACAGACAAAAAAAATGGGCCACCTACGAAGCCTCCACTCCCCTCTCCCACTCTCTGGAACAATTACAGGAAACTATGAAACCAATGCAAGCAAAGCTCAAAGTTCCTGAAATCGAGCTATTTTCACAAACAATGGAAGGAAAACCTGAGCAACCCCTCCCCTTTCTGTTCCATCATAGGTTCCATGTTAAATCCCTGATAATCCACTCAGTCGTTCACCTCAACTCCCCAACTGGCCTTGTAACTGACCCCTCGGCCATAGCCTGTGCCCTTAATGCTAAATTCACAGACCACCTAAATAAACTACCTCTTTTCCACCCTCCCTGCCCAAATATCAAGACCCAAGTCCCTCCTTGAGATGTCTTCCCAAATCCCACCTTCTTCTATTTCAAAGCAGTCTCCTCTAAGGAAACTCTGAAGCTGTGGTTGAGCCTTCCAAACAGGGGCAGCCCAGGAAGTGATGGACTCTACTCCTGCTTTCTCAAGCTAGTAGCATCTTGCATCTCCAAACTGATGATCACCATTTTCAACCCTCTCCCTGACCACATTCACAATGCCCACAGTATGGAAGAATGTGAAAGTCATCCCCATTTTCAAAGCAGGTGACCCCCCTGTCCCCCAATAACTATAGGCCTATCTCCATTCTTCCTCACCTAAGTGACTTGAAAAAGTAGTACACTACCAATTCTCTGATTACTTACACAACTACAACCTGCTCTGCCTCCAGCAACATGGTTTCAGAAAACACCACAGTACCACATCCACCCTAGCGCAATTCACAAACCATGTCTACAGAAACATGGACTCCGGCAACATCACAGGTGCAGTTTTTGTCAACCTGATTAAAGTGTTCGACCTGGTCAACCACTACCTCCTCCACACCAAACTACTGCACTTAGCCTGCTCTAAAACTGTGGCAACATGGTTCCACAGCTACCGCTCGGGTCGATCCCAAACTGTCAGCGTTGGTAGTGCCATCTCCCTGTCTGTGGCACTACCTCCCTCTGCTCCCTAGACTCACACACCACTTTCAAAGGACACTTCAAAACTTGGCTCATGGCTGAATCTAAATGTCAGTTCCTAGCTAGGTGACCCTGAAATGCGAGTGCTCCCATCGCCTATACTCTCTGTCGAATCGGTCCCAATGAAACAGTGAATTTATCTTATGCATACTTGCCTGTAACCTGTGTTACTAGACCTTGCACTTACATTGCTTCACATTGTTTGTTTATTATACCATAGTATTTGCGAATTGTATTTCCCAACTGTTGTATCAAGGTTACCTCAGATGTGTTTGACTCTATTGTATTTTCTTACACCCCCTATACCTATATGTTTGAATGGTACGTACCTGTTATTTCCCATGCGCTATCTTTATTGCCTGGGTCATGCCTGAAAACAGTCCCTTGGATCAACACATCTACCCGGTAAACATATAAACAAATAAATAAATACATGAATAAACTTCCCAACAACTGCAGAAGAACATGAGGTTAAGTATACTAGTGGTAGTCTATTTATCTCTAGGTGCCCAATCCCGCAGGCCGTATGCCTTATACATCACAGTACAATAACAATAACAGAAACATTACAATTACTATCAGTAAATAATATCATCATATAAAACAGGTTAGGAATCGGAAGGGAAAGCTAATAAAGGTAATAGTGCTTTAACCCCTGCTTAAAACTATACACTGAGGGAACCTACCAAAGCTCACATGGTAGCCAGTTCCAGAAAACTGGAGCACCCACCACAAAGGCACAGTCCCCCCCCACAAAGGCACAATCCCCCCCAGACAGCTTTAGATGAGATCTGAGGACCTTCAGGGGGCCTACCTCAGAAGAGCGGAGTGGTTCACTGACTGGGCATACATGAGCCAGTCAAGGAGAAAGCAGTTTGATCTATGGCAACAATTGAGGACCCTTGGTATAGTTTGTTCCTTGCTTTCACCAGCTCGCCTCCATATAACATAACTGGGAGGGGGGGGGACGGGACATGCCAGGTTTTTAGATCCTGCTGAAGTGAGGAAAAGGAAGGATAAACTGGTGGCAGAGTTTTGAGAAAGACCACAGATGGAACTGGAGGAACATTCTTTTGCGGAGGAGGGCTAAAAAATGATAACGAACTCAAATATGCAAAAGTTCAAAGCAGAATATTAATTGGTTAGTGGGGTAGTGAGGGACTGTAATGTTAAACTACACTGTTTGCCTAAAATTCTACTTTAGCATGCAGTTTTTTGGCAGATAAGGACTGCTTGGTCCACCTAGTCTGCCCAGGTTTCCCTGCCTGTAATATCACCAAAGATCTTACTTGACCTCCAGCCCAGTCAGCCTCCCTCCCTTCCCTTTTCCAAAGATTCCCATATGCATTTCCCATGCATTCTTGAAAGCCCCCACTGTTTTCTCCTTCACCACCTCTGTTGAAAGGCTGTTCAAGGACTCCACCACTGTTTCTGTGAAGAAGTACATCCTCACATCTTTCCTGAATCTACCCCCTTCAGTTTCATAGCATGCCACCTTGTCCTTGAGCATCTTTTTCCTCTGAAAAATACTTCCCTCTTGTACCTTGTTTAGCCCCATGAGGTATTTAAAGGTCTCTGTCATTTTATTTATGGTCCCAGTCATGTTCTGGCGGTCAGAGGTGAGTTCTGTATTAATTGTTCCTGGAATGGGGAGGAAGCAGGGAGGGTGGAACTATTATAATGACTATAGCCACGCAGCTCCTAAAAGTGAAGCAGGAGGCCTAAGACACAAATCTGAGAAGCGAGATGTCTTGGTATGGCTACACTGAACTAAAGGTGCAGTAGCTATAGTGGTACCAGTTTACAAGTAATGTCCTAGTATCTTACTTGTTTAGGATTTAAAGTTGTGTCTTGTTCAGATTCATTGCTAATAGGAGCCTCCTACCATTCCAGGTTATTAAGCGTTAATCACCTTTTTTTATTAATATTTCCTTGTCTAAACAATCTCTAAATGCACAGTTTCCATCTGTGCTAAATAATGTGGAGCAACCTGTTGCAGGAGTGCTTATTTACCTTTGAAACTAAAAATGTCATGGAAACAATGGCTATTTGTATGCCAAATTATTTTGTTTAGTGTTATTTCTTGATGTACTTGTTTCTTCACCTCCCACAGATCATCATAGCTGGTTGCTCTTCTGAACTTTCCTAAGGAGTTTCTCCTACATCGGACTTTTGTTAGTACCCAGCCAATCGTATCAAATGCTTGATGGCCTTTTATAATACTGTTGTGCTTGTTAGATCGCCTTGCTCCATTTCACATGTATGCCTTGCTTGATATATCAGGACAAAGAAATAAATGTAAATTAAACCAAAAAAAAAAAGAATGTCCGTTCCAATATAGAGTGCCCCAGTGCTCAAGAACAATATGGAAAAGAAAATCAAGGAACACACCAGGAGACTTCATGAGGTGTTGGGGGCAACCTTTAGACTCAGCACTGTAGCCATGTATACTTGCAGAATCCTGCTGCCATGGTTTGAGGTCCTTGAACATTCACTTTCAACAAAAGGCACTGGTCTGTGCTACACATTTTATTTATTTATTTAGTTTTTGATGACCAGGTGGGTGCACTAGCCATAACAATGACTATTTTCAGGCATGACCCAGGAGGGTACATAACAGAAACAATTCAGATAACAGGTTACAATAAATGCATTGACAGTATACAAACACAGGAATACAGTACAGGCTGGAGGTAACACAACAGGCATGGTAAAATATATAACAATGTCAAAAATAAAAATAAAGTAAAAGAGTAAAAATTACAGGAAGGTGAAATTACAATTCGGTAGGTCATAAGTGCAACATTCCATAGAAATCTAGGAGGATTTTAACTGGGTGACAGTGGCTATAGTAGTCAATACAGGATACTATGGGAACGTTTGAGATGAAATAGGGATAGGGTTGAAAGAGGAGGATGGGATAAGACTGGAAGATAGGTACCTTTAAGAGATAAAGTCCCTGGGTAAAAAGTAGGTAGAAACAGGTGGTAGGAAGAAAGAGCTATGCATTGGTAAGGGTCAATAAACTGAAAAATGGTGGAGGTGCACAAAATTAGAGAGAGGAGATGAGGGCTAGTGTAGTTTGAAGCAGGATCAAAACCAGGAATCTACAAGATAGTTTTGCAGCAATTTTTTAAAAGAGGCATGGGATGAAGCTAAGCGAGTACCTAGAGAGAGGGAGTTCCAGAATTGGGGGGCATGACAGGCAAAAGCACTAGCACCTTTGGACGTACGGTGTCTGGGGATATGGACTGGGGCATTTTCAGCAGAACGAAGACCATAGCTGGATGTGTGGTTTAGAAATAGACTCACTAGAGGCTTGGGTATTTGGGATCTGATAATGTTACCTATGATTGAGCCATAAGCATAAGATCTCAACACAGAAGTCGATAGCCAACCCAGATCAGAGTAGAGGAGGCAGTGGTGTTTCAGCGGAGGAGAGGAGGACACATAACGACAGATGTTATTGTAGGTAACATCCCATTTCTGAAAAATTGATTTACCAGTGGAGGCATAGGTTGCGACACAGTAGGTGAGTGATAGTAGGAGTATGCCATGAGCTATTGCAAGCCTAGCAGATGGGGTGAGTACATAGCTAGTCTGGTAGGCAATACCAAGTTTCATGTTTACCAGTTTGCAAGTCTGCTGAATACAGAGTCGGGTCAAGGGTGATACCAAGATATTTAAACGAGTTCACCACCCCAATGGATGAGCCATTTGTGGAGGAGACTTTGAAATTAGGTTGGAAGAGTTTGAGTTTAGTATTGGAACCAAATAGCATGGCTTGGGTCTTTGCTTCATTTAAGACAAGCTTATTGCTCAGTAGCCATTGTTGAATGAGTTGGAGGTCATGGGAGAGTTGTTGGTTGATGTCTACTATATTCTTTGCACTTGTGTACAGAACACGGTCATCTGCACATAGCAGGGAGTCGGTGTGAGCAAGGTTAGAGGTGATATTATTTATAAATATGGAAAAGAGCAGGGGACTTAAGATGGGCCTTGTGGCACTCTAATATTAATGGAAGCTTTGTCTGAGAAAGTGGAGTTAAATTTTACTGTCTGAGTCCAGTCAGCTAAGTAGCTGCTGAACCACCTAACAACATTTGATGAAAAACCTAGTGATTTAAGAGTTGTTAGGAGGATGGGGTGGTCAACTAAGTCAAACACTTTAGTCATGTCAATGAAAATGGCCTCAGTGAAGAAGCCAGAGTCCATGGTCAGTAGGGCACCAGACGTAAACTTGAGTAGGGCAGTAGTGGTAATATGACCTTTATGGAAACCATGCTGGGCAGTTGTTAGAAGGTCGAATCTCTTAAGAAAGTCAATAGTCTGAGTGGCTACAAGTTTCTCAAGAATTTTGCTAAGAACTGACAGGATGGCTTTGGGCCGATAGTTGGAGGGATCTTTACGATCCCCCTTTTTGAAAACTATGGTGATCCTAGCTGTCTTTCAAATGTCAGGGATGTGACTTTGGCACAGGGAGAGTGTGAAAATCTTGGCTAGAGGTGCAGCTATGTAGGGGCAGCAAGTTTTAGGAGCTTAGGTTCGATGTTGTCAGACCCGGTTGCAGCAAACACCAAGGTGTCATTGAGCAATCTTAAGACATCATGATATGAGACTGACTTGAAAAAGAATTTTGGTCCCGTGACATCAGCGGGGGGGATTGAGTTAGATAGGACAGAGAAGGAAGAGGTGTATTTAGTAAGGTCAGAGAACTGAGTATTGAAAAAGTTTGCAATGGTATTGGGGTTATTACAGTTTACACCATTTAGTAACATATCATTGGGAGTAGAGGCCGGGTTTGAACCAAGGAAGGACTTTATGTGGGACCAGAACGTTTTAGAGTCACCATAGGAGTTAGTTAATAGCTCCTTACAGTAGGCACTTTAGGCCCTTTTAATATCCTTCTTACAGGAGTTTTGCAGTGCTCTATAAGTATTTAGGTCAGCAGGTAACCCAGAGCTTCTATAATGGAGCCAGCTTTTGTTCCTCTGCCAGGATTTGGAGAGTAGGTCAAATTTTAGGCAACGGGTATAACAATTTTTTACCCTACGGGATGCAAGGGGACAGTGTTTATCCTGTAATGCAAGAAAGTGAGTGAGGAAGAGGTTTCGAGCAGTCTGGACATCACTAGATTTAAAAAGGGAGGCCCAGTCAATAGCTCTGATGTCAGTTAGGAAAGCCTGTGGGTTGAGGTGTGAGTAGTTTTGGAAGGTAATAAAACGTGGTTTGGATGGAGGTAGCCTACTCTTACCCCGCATACAAAAAGTAGGAGAATGATCAGTGATGACATCAGCTAGTACACCTGAGGAGATTATATTTTCAGGGTGGTTTGTCATTATCCAGTCCAGCAGAGTACTGGAGTTAAAGAGCAGGGCAGTTCTGGTAGGGTCACTGATCAGCTCGTGCAGGTTGAACCTTTGAAGCCTGGTCAGGGATGAGGGTTGAGAGTTTCCCGGCCAATTTATGTTGAGGTCCCCGAGTATTAGAACCACATTTCTCCCAGAAAGAAGAAAGGTTTGTTCCAACAATTCATCTAGTCCAGTTTGGCCTCCGGGGTTATTGGCACATACAGTATGTATCTTTTTGGAGCCAAGAGAGAGAAGAACATATAGTGCTTTGCAGTGGGTTAGAGGAGATGAGCAGATGGCTGAGAGATGGAGATGGTCTTTGAAGTAGATAGCAGTGCCACCTCCTCTTTTAGGGGCAGGTCTATCCAAGCTCAATAGGTTGTATGAAGGAAGGGAGCATTGTGAGTCGGGGTGGATGATTTGAGCCAGGTTTCAGTGAGACAGATGGTGTCAGGATTGTAAAGAGATGCCCAGGATTCCAATTCGGCAAAGTTGTGCACAAGGCTTCTAATATTATAGTGCACAGCAGTGAGACCTTTGGCATTGGTAAAGGGGGTAGGTAAGATGTTTTCAGGCGCTGGATTAGAGTGAACGTCACCTGAGAGCAATAGGGCCAGTAGGAGGAGATACCATAGTTTGCATTGCAGGAAAGGCCATAGAGTACAAGTAGGCAGGTGACAGTTTTTTAGGGCATAGGCAATCATTTGGATCTAAGACTTATTTAATAGCATCGAAGCCGGGTCACAATTGTAAGAAAGCAACAGTTGACAGTGTGAGAATAAGAAATCATGGGGCTGGAAACCTGGGATAGTCGAGGAGGTTTGCGGTAGTATAAACATAGGTGGATCGATACCAGTGAGGTCACCAGGAGGGACAGCAGCAAGTATAGTTTCATAATGGGTGGGATCTGGCATTTAGGTGACAATATGGGTGAAGAACCAGGCAGATACAAGGAGGAAAGGAAATGAGAGATCAAACCGCAGTTACAGCAGAATTTATACCTGATGTAGCTTAAAGATAGCCTGGATTAGATGTGTATTCTAGTAATAAAGGCAGCAGTCAGGACTGCAGCAGAGACAGAAAAAAGATGAAGTGGAAACACTTTGGAAAACTAGGGAACGGGGGCGATCAGATTAAGGTGAAATAGGGCTAGAAGGGCACACGAGTGGGAAGTATGTCAATTAAAGGAACTGGAATTAGGAAATATGGACTGCAAGTACCTTAGCGAAGATGTCTAGGTGAATCAGCAGTCTTGGTCAAGTGTAGGGGAGACAAAGAATCAGGAGAGCCAACCAGATGGGAGATAAAGGGAGGGGGGAGGAGCAATAGTGTACTTAAAGGAGGCCTGGGCAGGGGTGGGAGAAAAAACTGAGATAACTGAGAGATGTAGCAGAGAATTATACAGAAAACAGCAATGCTATAGTAATGGAGAAAGTCACCCCAATCAGTAGAGATTTGAGAAAGCAGGCAGACCAATCAGAATCTGCCTAAGAAACGCCGCACCAATTGGATGCAGCCAAGGCTAGAAGGGCTGCAACAGTTAAGATAACAGTCATACCTTGGAGGAAATCTGGGGAAGAGAACCAGGAGGGCAGCCGGACTTTCTGCTTTAGGCGGGCAGTGGCGGTAGAGCTGGCCGAGTGCACCACCAGAGGATCCTGTAGTGCTGCTCAGGCACTAACCCCTTGGAGGAAATCCAGGGAAGAGAACCAGGAAGGCGGCTGGACTTTCAGCTTTAGGTGGGCAGCGGCCGTAGAGCTGGCCAAGCGCACCACTGGAGGATCCTGTAGCACTGCTCAGGCACTAGCCCCTTGCAGGAAATCTGGGGAAGAGAACCAGGAGGATGTCCAGACTTTCAGATTTAGGCAGGTGGCGGCCGTTGAGCTGGCCGAGCGCACTGCCAGAAGATCCTGTAGTGCCACTCAGGCACTAGCCCCTGGAGAGATGCCTCAAAGTATCTGCCAGACACATCAGTGAACACATTTAGGATGGGAGCCGTGCCTGCTGCAGTGCTAGCGGAGCACTTTGAACCTGTGGCTTAAACCACAACACAGCCACAAGAATGTGGCCATTTTGTTCCCTTCATCCCCATGCTTTACCTGTATGAGTAGTTCCCCCTGCCTATCCCATCTCAATTTTATCTACTACACGTATCTGTTGTACTGATTTGCCTTCAATATTTATGATTATGCTCCTTTGCTATACTGTATATGATTTCCATCTTTGTAAATGTAATATTGTTATTCAAACAACATGAAGTCTTGCTATATTATGACAGTAGCAGTTTGATCCAGCTCTAGAACTGCTCTGGAGGTGAAATGGTTAAAACCATTCCAAAATAGAATTTTGGCCACGAGCTCTAAGAAGCAGCTCTATCTGTTATTTCAAACCTGAACTGTCAGATTCTTTACTCCGCCTCAGTGAACAGTCGCTCCGGAGATTTTTCCTACTGTTCGGTTCATTTCTCGGTTTAAAAAGTGTTTTATCGGTTGGATTCAACCGAGAATAGTTTTATTTTAACCGCAAAACCGTTCGGTTCAAGCTCTATCTGTGGTAACTGTAAGTAAATTAAAGGTTTTTGTCTGTGTGGAACTTGTAAGTTATTGGTTCGGTTTTGAACCGATCAGCTGGTTTAAAACTCATTTAAAACTAAAATTAACATTTTAGAGTGCAGTTCCCGTTCTTATCGGTTCTAAAAAAAACGGATTTATTACGCTTTTTCCAATACCCGTGACTACGTGTTAGGAAACTGATATGGTGTTCTGCCTGGCACCGCTGCTAAAAGGCGAGTTTTCTGCTAGGGCTGGCATTATGTCTGAGAAACCCAAAAGAAAAACCGGGCCCACTGGGTTTCAACACTGTGATGTTTGTGGGGAAGTCTTTGCCAAGGCTGACCCACACACCACATGTGTTTATTGTCTGGGGTTTGACCACCTCCAGTCAGACTGCCAGATATGCAAGAATTTCCCTGCAGCCACCCTGGAAAAAAGATTGGGCAGGCTCAGGGAACGAGAGGCCAAAAAGTCCGCTGACCCGGATGGCCAGCCCGGTTCGGTGCCAACCGAACCGGAGGGAGTGCCCTCTGACCAGGGCGAGACTTCCTCGGGCAAAAGAAAAGCTGGTTCTGAGGAACCACTTCCAGTAAAGAAAACAAGAAAATCAGCAGGTCTGGAGTCCAAAACCCCTTCTCCAACTGCTGCAGAGATAGCAAAAGCCATACAAATTGTCCAGTCACTGTCTCAGGGTCCGTCCTGAACCGCCACTATCTGGCAAAAGGTCGGTTCGTCTGGTCCCAGTGGTTCAGGAATATGATATTGAGGAATTTTATGAACCAGAGGAGGGGAGGATGATTATGAACAGTATGAATGTGGCTGGAAGGTCTGGGTGTGCCCATTGAACGGACATCTCTCAGACAGACCTTTAGAATCTCCCCTATGCTGTCTGAGTCCCCATCTCATTTTATGTTTTACAAAAGTTGTTGAAACCCTTCAGCTTCCCTTAGAGGAAGCTGTGGATGAGCAAGAGGAGCCTGATTTGTAGAAATGATGGATATTCCAGAGTCTAGGAGATTGTCTATTCCTTTACATAAGTCTTTTAGGAAGCAAACAATAAAAATTTTAAAGCTCCTAATTCTGTGCCTCCTGTAGATAAAAAGATGGACAGAAGGTACACATTGTCAGGTCCTGATACAGAATTCCTTTCTCAGCAATGCAGTCATGTTAGTAGTTCAGGCTGTAGCCTGTGATAAAGCTAATATTCCCTGGCTTCACATCCTCCTGACAAGGATTCCAGGAAGATTGATGCCATGGCAAAAAACAGTATATGGCAGCCTCTCTGGGACTCAGGCAAGCAAATTATATGGCTTATGTAGCTAGGTATCAGAAATCTAGATGGATACTGTTATGCAGTTAGCTAAGCAACCCTATGGCCAGCTGGCTAGTGAACTAGAACAGGTGGCTGCTGATGGCATTGAGGCTTCTAAGGTTCAGTTTCATGCTGCTGTGGATGTTAATGATGTTTCCTCTAGGGTCATGGCCACATCTGTAGCTTTTCGTAGGTTGGCCTGGCTCAGGTGTACTAGTCTGTTACAGGATACCCAGACTAAGGCTATGGATTTTCCTGTGGTGGGAAATTCTCTGTTTGGGGAGCAGACAGAGAACTACATGAAAAACATGGATGAATATAGGACTACTTACAAGAGTGCCCAGGCTAAGG
This sequence comes from Neoceratodus forsteri, assembly GCA_016271365.2. Taxonomy (NCBI): domain Eukaryota; kingdom Metazoa; phylum Chordata; order Ceratodontiformes; family Ceratodontidae; genus Neoceratodus; species Neoceratodus forsteri. The sequence goes on from JADMNL010000033.1 coordinate 57,097,723, forward strand.
AGCGTCAAGCCACTCCTCAAAGGCATACCCCCAGGGGTAGGGGTAGGTCTTTTCACAGGCCTTTTTATCAGACTCAGGCCTCCTCTGCCTATGTTCAGAGGGGCTTCTTCAGAGGCAGAGGCAGGCGAGGAGTGGGCAGACCTGCTTCCACTCCCCAGCCTAAAGCTCCTGCTAAGCAGGCACCCTGATGGGGTGCCCAGGGCCGATTCTCCTGTACCGGTAGGGGGCAGGCTGGCTTACTTCAGTCAGAATTGGGCTTCTTTAACCTCAGACAAGTGGGTTCTGGAAGTAGTAAGCCAGGGTCTGGTTCTCAGCTTCAAAAGTTTCCCAAGTTGAGAAGCAGACTTTTCTACCTGCAAGTGCTTCAGAGACCCTTGCTCTGGAAGCAGAGGTCTCATCCCTGTTAGCTGTCAGAGCAGTAGAAAGGGTTCTTCCCCTGCACCAGGGCAGGGGTCTGTATTCAGATACTTCCTTACCCCAAAAAGACAGGAGAATGGCGGCCCATATTAGATCTCAGATATCTGAACAAGCATCTTTTGAAACCAAACTTCAAAATGGTAACTCTGGCAATGATTTTACCTTCCTAAGGCCAGGGACTGGCTAGCCTCCTGGACCTCAGGATGCCTATTTCCATGTCCTAATCAGAAGCTCCCATCGAAAGTACCTCAGATTCGAACTGCCCTCAGGTCATTACCAGTTCAGAGCAATGCCCTTCGGCCTTACCTCTGCCCCAAGGGTATTCACAAAGTGTCTAGCAGTGGCAGTGGCTCACTTAAGGAGGCAAAGGATTGCTGTTTTCCCTATCTAGACGACTGGCTCATTGTAGGCCAGTCCCCAGAATAGGTAAAATCTCACCTGCAGGTCACCCAGCAGCTTCTCACCTCCCTGGGCTTTCTGCTAAATCTACCAAAGTCGGTTCTGGAACCAGTCCAGGTACTCACCTTTATAGGGGCAGAATTGGACACAAAGCTAGCCAGAGCCTTTCTTCCCTTAGGGTAAGGAATTTAGTGGCTCTGGCCTCCTCCTTCACTCTGCAGGTCTCTCGACCAGCAAGACACTTTCTGCAGCTCCTGGGGCACATGGCTGCATCCACAGCTGTTGTGCAGGGAGCAAGATTTCAGATGAGAGACATTCAGTTTCACTTGAGAACCTATTGGTCTCAGAGAAGAGACCCCCTTTCCAAGTTGGTCCCAGTGACTTGAACCTTGATCCTAGCCCTCCAGTGGTGGCAGGATCAGAGCAATTTAAGATTGGGGGTCCCCTTCATTTCCCCTACTCACAACTTGACTCTCACTACAGATGCTTCCCTTCTGGGTTGGGGAGCCCACATGGGCGACCTTTCCACTCAGGGAGTGTGGTCCCCCCAGGAATCTCTGCTCCACATCAGTTTGCTGGAACTCAGAGCTGTCTTTTTAGCTCTTCAAGCATTTTCTGCATCTGTCCACGACAAGGTGATACAAGTCAGAACAGACAACACCACAACAATGTGGTACATCAACAAACAGGGGGGCACTCGGTCTTCGGCCTTGTGCACCGAGGCAATGAAGTTGTGGTCTCTGGCCTATTCCCTGAACACTTCCCTCATAGCAGTTCATCTTCCAGGGAGGACAATGTCCTAGCGGATGCTCTCAGCAGGATTTCCCAGGGCCATCATGAATGGTCCCTGGATCCTCAAGTGCTGGGGATAGTCTTTGCCAGATGGGGCACCCCTCAGATAGATCTTTTTGCAGCCCCAGACAATCACAAACTTCCTCTGTTCTGTTGCAGGCCTCCAGTGCTGGGCTCGGTTCCCCTGGATGCCCTTCTTCTGGATTGGGAGGAGAAGTTTCTCTATGCTTTCCTCCCTTCCCTCTCCTATTCAAAGTATTAGTCAAAATCAGATCTCAGCCTTGCAGGGTGATTCTGATTGCCCTGGATTGGGCCAGGCAGCCCTTGTACCCACTCCTTCTGTCACTGACAATCCATCTTCCCCATTGCCTCCCCAGGAATCACAACCTGTTGACTTGTGCCCAGGGAAGAGTTTGGTATCTGGACCTCAAATCCCTCAACCTCAAGGCCTGGCTCTTGAGGAGTTAGAGTTTGCTGATTTACACCTCTCTCAGGGTGTTCTTGAGATCCTAAAGGCTTCTAGAAAGCCTTCCACTAGAGCTACTTATAGTTCTAAATGGAAAAGGTTTTCCATTTGGTGTGTGAGGGAAAATATTTCCCAGAATCTGCTGATTTGCCCACTGTGTTAGATTACATGGTACATCTTAATTCCTTGGTCTCAGACCAGCTACCCTGAGAGTTCATTTGGCAGCTGTATCTGCTTTTGTGTCAGCAGGAAAGTCATCCCTCTTTCCTCTCATCCTGTGTTTTCCAAGTTTTTAAGGGATTACTCCATACTAATCCACCCTTTCGCAACCGGCCCCGCTTGGGACCTGAATGTTTGCATTGCCCAGTTAATGCAACCCCTTTGAACCTCTGTCTTCTGCAGAGCTTAGTACCTAACTTGAAAACTGTTTTTCTAGTGGCTATCACTTCTGCCAGACGTATAAGTGAGTTGTAAGCCTTGTCAGTGGAAACTGACTTTATTTCTTTCCACAGGGATAAGGTAGTCCTTAGGACTAATAGGAAGTTTTTGCCTAAGGTGGTTTCAGATTTCCATCTTAATCAATCTATCTCCTTCCAGTATTTTTCACTGATCACTCCTCGTCTGGTGAGAGGAGGTTGCACAGCCTGGATGTTAAGAGAGCTCTTAGTTACTATATAGAGTGTACTTAGCGGTCACAGGTTTGAATCCTCCAACTTTTCCTTACCTGTGGTGAAGTTGGGAAGGCAAACCCTACCAAGAGAGATCAATTGCCAGGTGGATTGTCTCTTGTATCCAATTTTGCTATCAGAAACTGGGCAGAGTCCCCCGCTGGTTTGAGGCTCATTCTACCAGGGTACAGCCCTGCGTCTCTAGCTGCTACCAGAGACATCTCTATATTAGAGATTTGCCAGGCTGCTACTTGGAAAGCAGTGCACACTTTTGCAAGCATTACTCCCTGGATGTCCAGGCCAGGAGAGATGCTCGGTTTGGCACAGCTGTTCTTCAGAGCCTATTCCCTAAGTAGATTCTGCCCTCCTCCATGGAGGTACTGCTGTGTATTTGCTACTGTTATAATATAGCAAGACTTATGTTGTTTGAAGAAAAAATTACTCACCTTAGTAATGTTGTTTCTTCTGATGGAGTCTTGCTATATTATACTTCCCCAACCTGCCCCTCTCAGAACCTCTACTTGGATGGGGTGCGGGCAACTTGGTGTGGGCACCTTTTATGCCCTGTTAGCATTTTTGTCCCCTTTTGGGGCTTTGGGTGTGTGTGTGTGTGTGTGTGTGTGTGTTCTGTTATACTTATGTTTTATTCTCATATTATTAGAATTGTGTTAGTATTTCTGGTCCCCTGACTTGAGTCTTGGGTGTTAGGACCAGCAGTGGTTGTTATTATTTAGGTAGCCATTTGGCTAGTGTAGGTTACAGCTTCCACACAGACCTTAGTGAGTTTTGGCTCGTAAAGATCTGACAGTTCAGGTTTGAAATAACACAGATAGAGCTGCTTCTTAGAGCTTGTGGCCAAAATTCTATTTTGGAATGGTTTTAACCATTTCACCTCCGAAGCAGTTCTAGAGCTGGATCAAACTGCTACTGTCATAATATAGCAAGACTCCATTAGAAGAAACAACATTACTAAGGTGAGTAATTTTTTCTTATATTACCCTTGCTCTATCTCCACTTCCCCTCACCCCAGGACACATCTGGAAACAAATTGTTACCAGCTCAGTATGTCTTTTCTGGTGAAACTTTTGAAGTAAATACATTAACAAACTGTGGCAGGCTGACATAGAATCCAAATCATTCCTAAAGTGCATACTATTCAAGACCTCATAACTGTTTGACAAAGGCTTCTTAGCCTCTACCACAAACCTAAGGGTGATGCAAAAGAACACCAAAAAGACAAGGACCTAAGGCTACCACTCCTTTCATCCTTTTTGTGAATGTTTTGTAGATATCACAACAAACAAACAAACAAACAACAAACATTTGCCAATGCCAAATGTTTGCTTGCTGGCATTAGCACTGGAAGTGCAGGAATTAGACAGATGCAGAATAGGAATGGCCGTGAAGTATTGAAGTGATGCCAACCCCACCCCCCACCCTGCAGAGATGGACAGGCATTGGGGTGTGCCTTTGTGTCATCACCCATAACACTCATGCCATTTCACCCCACCCTACCCTGCAGACACCGGCAAGTGTTGAGGCGTGCCTTGGGGAGTTTGGCTTTACAGTCACTCCATTCCATAAGGAAATATGCTGAAATGGGTGTAGTATAGGAGAATGGGGTGAACTTTGGGGCCAGCGAGTCCAAGGCACACCTTAATGCCTGTTACTGGCTTCAGGGTGGGGGTGGAATGTCATGAGTATTACAGCTGGCACTCCAAAGGCACACCTCTAACGCCTGTAAGTCTGTATAGGGTGGGACGTTATGGTTAGAAACCCTAATGCCCTGGGTGTTTGTTGGTATTTGCACTCCAGATTTTCAACATGGCCTTTTGGGACCTCTGCTCATGAACAGTGGCACTGTGATTTTGTTAATCTTTCCCGAACGTTGATTTCCCACAGTGACCGCGCCATTCTGCGCCACGTGTGAAAACACAGTTCGAGCAGGATGTGAAAAATGATAGCTATGCCATTCATAGGAAGGTACGAAGAGATGGAAGTGTTGGAAATCTGGGGTGAAAATATTAAAAATTCTCAAAGTTATGAGCGTACGTGGAAACTGCGCATTGAATGCTCGTAACATAGTTATTTTGTGGAATTCTTTCACCAGATTTTCAACATAGGCATTTTGGGACCTCTGCTAATGAGCAGTGTCACTATGATTTTCTTAATCTGTCCCGAACATTGATTTCCCACAGCGACCGTGCCATTGTGTGCGCTAGATGTGCAAAACCACATTTCGGGCAGGATATGAAAAGTGACAGCTGTACTGTTCATAAGGAGGTGTGCAAAAATGGCAATGTTGAAAATCTGGAGTGAAAATATTACAAATTCTCAAAGTTACATGTGAGCATGGAAACTGTGCAATGCACGCTCATAACACAGTAATTTTTTTGGAATTTTTCACCAAATTTGCAACATAGGCTTTTTGGGAGCCCACTCATGAGCAGTGACATTGTCGTTTTGTTAATCAGTCCCAAAAGGTGATTCTGCGCAGTGACAGTGAAATCACCTTTTGGGACCAAATAACAACATGACAGTGACTGAATTCATGAGGTGGGGTTCCAAGAATCCCATGTTGAAAATTTGGTGCCAAAAGTCACAAAAATGGCCGAGATATCCACCTAAGTTGAAAAATAAAACATTTATGCCGTTATACAGCTTACCGGCATTTCTTCAGTTTGCGTTCGGCTTTGAAGAGTGCAGACATGTTCCTGCTCCACAAAGATCATTACACTGGGCTCCAGAGGTATGTATAGGGTGAGGGGGGTGTGGGGAGGTAGGGTGCACAGAGGGTGGGTGTGAGTTGGGGGAGGGGGCACCAGAGACAACGAGGGATGGTTTCTGTTGTTACAGGGGGAAAAAACGAAAAGACATCACGGGACAGTTTTTTTTTTTTTACAGGGACAACTTGCACATTGGGGTGGGCTCCCAGCATGCCACCTGGGTATTTTTTTGGGAGGGAATGGAGCCAACGGGGATTAAGCACCCCCTTGGCACAGAAAATGTGTCTCTGTTTGGGGGGGTACATGAGCAGAGGGGGATTGGGCACCCCCTTCGGCATACTACTATTATATGGGGGACATTATGCAGACAGGGATTGGGCTCCCCTGTTGGCAAATGAACTGGGGAGGGGGCATGTCGACAGGGAGATTGGGCACCCCCAACGTTGGCTTTCATGGGGACTGTGAGAGGCGGACAACGACAGCCGCCACCATGTTTGTTGAAATTTTACACCAGACAAGGCACGCCCTGCAATGACAGGTCGCTCCCTCATTGCAGCAGTGAAATCATTACAAGTTGGTGGAATGCTTGCAAACTAGTGTCACCGCCAGCATGTGCTTGCATTGGTGACAGACACAGCCAAGCCCACAAAAGCAGTGGCGGCATTGGCCACAACACTGCCACACCTCCACAACCCGCTTCTCTACTAAGCTGCCACAACATGTTTCTTGTGCATGCATGTAAGCAAACATAAAAAGGACCACACACACTTCACTCAGGCAATTTCAATTCAAACTGAATAACTTTGGAGGATGGGAGTCCCTGTGTAAGTTAAAACCAGGGGAAGGGACTCTCTTACAGCAACAGCAACCACAGTAACAGCAGCACAATGTGAGTCTTAGTCGGCCGTGTCAAGCTCAATGCCAGTGGGAGAGACTGGCACACTTTGGCAAACAGTGATCCAACTAGTCAGTGACTGATGGGGTCTAGAGATAATCAAGGGCTATGCCATCAAGTTGTCAAGTCCACCCCCACCAAGCAGAAGAGTAGTATTGCCCTTCCCAACATACCCACTCAATTAGTGGGATAGTATCTGTTACTGAGGACTTACTCAGGAACAAAGCTGGCACCCAGTTCCTATTTTGTATATACTTTTTTTTTTTTTTTTTTAGAAATTATACATACAGTATTCTCCCAACATAAAATAAACAGAATGGCATTTCCTTTAAACGTAGTACTATACCTTACAAATATATAAACAGGAGCCAAGTTCTACAGGTTATACTATTTGTAGTACCTAGAATACTAACTTAATTTTTTAATGTAAATAACGCCATTAGCATGGTCTCAGTTTCTCCCCATGAAGGATCAGAGTGCTCATCTTGCTTCAGGGCATCAATCCTTAGTTATTCAAATGACATAGCTTCCTTTACTAAATACTAACATCTTATCTGCCAATCTGGTCCCTCAATAAATGGACCTTTAAGTTACAAAATACAGGTATCCCTACTTACATGGGTTTTGCTTTGCAAAAAGTTAGAAATTGGAAGATTACCATAACAGACTTGACATCCCTTTCAAGACAGTTGATGTACCAACAAATAGTGCTAACATATTTCACAGAACCAGTCTCCTTTCCAAAAGGAACTCCACAGGGGGTGGAGGTTACAACATGACACTTAATGGATGTTAGAATCCCCAGGTTTTTATGGGACACTACGTGGTTAGCGTGTCATGGAAGATGGGGGGTAAGAAATAACCACAAACACAAGAAAGTAGAAGAGAGGTATTGCCTTAGAGACACATGCAACATGATCCTGCAATCACAAGAGCACCTTTTTTTGAATGTCCTTTTGTGGTTTCCTTTTGGAATGTATTAAGTTTTATGATTCAGGATCATAGGCCCTTATCTGCCAACACTGTCTATGTATCTATGTAAACATTTTTAACTATGACATACAAAGTTTTAGTTTTAGGTATATATAATGGCCCCTGGAAGAAATGCACTGTTAGTACCCTTAGGTTGATATGTGGGATTTTGAAATATCGCATTTGGCAAGCCAGGTGCCATTTGGTACTACAAAAACAGTACATCTCTCAGCAAGAGCTTGTTAGAATTCTATGTGGACAAGCTAGACAGCTACGAGTTAGATAAAAAACTGAAGCATGATCAACAAATAGATGTGTTATGGAAATACTGGGGTGGATAAAATAGGAAGAAAAAAAGGGGAAACTGGATATTCATACACTAGGATGACCTGAAGGGTGGGGGTCCAATCCCAATAGGTCCTTGGAGTCTGTAATATGGAGTCTACAGATAGGGAACTTCACATATTAAGGAGGCTCTGTCTCAAAAAAGATAAAATTGAGAAGGTTAGAAAACTAGTGGTTTAGACTGATATCATTTATACAAATGTATAGTCTAGTTTGAGATGATTCCTAGAGAAATGAACCCCCTTGAATAGTCTTAGAGATTTCAAAAAAAATTATTGCCCCTCTAGTATTGTTCGATTTTCTCACAATACAGGTCGTGGAGTCAAGAACAGTGGAGGAATTCAAGAATGCATGGGACAGACATAAGGCAGTCCTAGTGGGGGTAGGAGGAAGTAAGCTGTTGGTTAACTAGGATCTGCAGCTTATCTGTTAGGTAGGAAAATGGGCAGACTAGGTGGGCCAAGCCGTCCTTATCTGCTGTCAAATTCTATGTTTCTATGTTTCTATTTCCTTAAAATCTTCTCTATCAAATGGGCATTCAATTTTTACACTGTACCAATTCAGAAATCTTGTTTTTTTTTTTTTTTTCTTGAGGTCAGAGTTGTTTGTATTGTTTAGGAGCAACACCTGAAATTGCCCTGGAATCCAGATCTTTAAGACTTTAGTTAGTAAATCAGCTGTTTGAGTCCACCATTGCAAGATATTTGTGAAGCACACATTAAGCATGGGGCTTAATGTTTTGCTGCCGCCCCTTTAAGATCACTTAGAACCTGCTTGTATGTAATTGTTGCACTGCCTGGCAGTGCCATGTTGGTCTGTCAGTCAGAAATTGTCAGTCTGGGGCTAGACTTCATGAAGAGAACAACTGCAGTACAGCAAATAAACCTGCTTTATTCTTTATTTTATGCGTCTGTCTAGTCATTCGCATGGTCCAGATGGGGTCCTCACCAGCAGCTCCTGCAGCAACCAAAGGGTCTAGCAGATGACAGAGAAGGTAAGGGGTCTTTTAGTGGTGGACCATGCAAAAAAAACATACAATATTTTGGCAATGCCATAAACAATGGTAGAGGTTCCCTATAGCTCCATGTTGGTGCCAACATTTTTTGATTTTCCTGATCGCTTATTTTTCCTAGAATTTGCAGCATATAATAAGCCCAATCAATTTTTTCTGTATAGTTTTATTTTTTGCAAAAATATAACCTTTATTAATGTTAGCACACAGATTTTTTCACTGTTGATTCCAGTACAGTAAACCTGTTTCTGAGATCCAGTTTGTATTTATTTTTGACTACGGATCGACATTTAACCTTACTGTAATATTATAAATTCTTTGTAACAATTTCTCTGTACCCATTTTAATTATAGTACTCTGTTCTTATACTAATCTATCTAAACAATTGGATGTTCCAGTCTTGCATTTGTAAACGGTATATTAAATTTGTTTTTAAGTGCAATGTAGTTTACAAAAAGTTATTTTTATTTCAGCAGGGCAGACTTTACATTTTGTATATGAACAAAATTCTCCATAGTCAATTAACTGGAATCGGTTTTGAACATATGATTTGCTTAGTACAAACAACGGACTTTTAAGTCCTTCAGACTAGAATAATTTACTGCCCCATATGTTAAGATATAACCAGGGAAACTAATTTTATTTGGATTGTTTCCTCACAGTGCACTGAATTGGTAGTCCTAAAGAGCCAAACAAGAATGGAACTTATTGTAATTTCACCCAAGCATCAGCTATTAAATTATTACTAGCAAATGTTCTATCCTTCTTCAGCATTAATAGCTCATCCAAGTTGGCTTCTTTGCATAATATGCCCATTCCCATAGAATATGGAGTTGGTGGCTCACACCATCAGCTATACTGTAGGTTCAGGACAACAACCCCCCAATATTCCTAGCAGTAATCAGTTGCTGCCATGCAAGTCTCGGTTTGCCTCCCCTCTAAAGATATTTTGAAAAAAATTCCTTTAATATTCTTATACCAGAGAATTATAGGAGAACTCATTACTGCTTGCAAGGCAAAGATCAAATGAGGAAGGGCCATCATTGTTATAATTTCTATACAACCCCATAACGAAAAGGATAACTTGTGCCAGTTCTCTAAGAGTAATTTAATTTCATCTTTTGCTTTTTCAAAATTTACTCTAATAATGTTGGATTGATTACTTGCAAGAATAGTCCCTAAATATTTAAAAGATTCCTGAACCATAGAATATCCTTCAGTTCTGGAGTCTATAGTATAGTCCTTATCTACTATTTTCAGTATTATTGATTTCTGCTTATTTAAACAGCAACCTGATAGGGTCATATACCTGTCAACCTCATCCAAAAAGTTTGGCAAACTTTGATTTTAATTTTTTTTTACCAAGAGTAAAACATCCGCTGCAAAGGCGTTTACTTTGATGTGAGTCTCTCCACTTGTATTCCCTGAATTTCCTGATTCATCCTTATGTAGTTCAAAAAAGGTTACAGGCACATTATAAAAAAGGACAGGAGATAAGGGACAATCCTGTCAAGCCCAAGTTAGCTTAGTAAAGGAGTCTGACAGGTATGCATTGACTCAAAACCTAAGTGTAGTTTTTACATTTAATTTTTTATCATTGTGTGTAACACTTGAGGTACACCTTTTTAGTCACTTGAAGCATTGATCTCCCCTGTAAAAATCCAAATTGGTCAGGGTGAATACAGTTGGGCAAAACCACCTTCAGTCTATTAACTGTTAATTTAGCTAACATCTTATAATCTATATTTAACAGTGCAATTGGCCTGTAGCTATTTATTTTCTTTGGGGGGGATATGATAGAAACCTTTAATACCTCACGGGGTAAATAAGGTACAGGAGGGCAGTATTTTTCAGAAAAAAGACTTAAGAACAAGGGAACATGCTGTGAAGATAGAGGAGTAAATTTAGGAGAGATATAAGGAAGTACTTCTTCACAGAAAGAGTGGTGTATTCCTGGAACAGCCTACCAGCTGAGGTGATGGGGCCAAAAACAGTGGTGGGGTTCAAGAATGCATGGGATAGGCACAAGGGAATCATAGTGGAAAGGAATAGGGAGAAACAGAAAGAGCTGGAAATCAAGTAGGGTCTATGGTGACACTGTAGGCAGGGGAAAAAAAATTGGCAGATTGGGTGGGACAAGCAGTCCTTATCTGCTGTTATATTCTATGTGATATGTTTCTGTCACGGCAGGAGGCAAACCTAGCAATGACAGCAGAACACAGCTACCTAAAAGACCACTGATGGATCACGAACATGCAAAAGAGCAAACTTACACCTAGAGGCAACCACAGACACAAGCCAAAGGAAAGTCCACCTATCCATGAAAAAGCTACACAACATAGGCCACTCGTGCCACAAACTAATCAAGACACCACAGTTGGACTTCCTCTATATAAAGAGAAACAAAACTAATGGTGCAACTCACATGCAAGAAAGTCCAAGGAGCTCTCGGAAGATGAAATTCAAATGGTTCGTTGTAGTCTTTTCACAGCAAACAGGTACATACAGTGCAGTGGCCAGGTGGAAAAGGATACTTCAACGTTTTGCATGCATGCGCTTTGTCGAGAGGATAAAATCCCCAAACCAGCTGAGCCACTAAATACACTCAATAGCAATACAAACGTTACTCAATTAAACCAAGTGCTAACAGTGATAGAAACAAAGTGTGACAGACATAAGCTGATACTAAGTAGTATCAATAGCACCAACGTGGAGAGTGGCAAGATAATTCCTGCACACTAATAATTCAACCAAGCCTTTCTGTTAAGAAAAAGAGACTTGGACCTGTGATCATGTGCTTGAAAGTGCCATAGTCTGGCAACAAATTAATTTAATTAAAGCACAAAACATACTGTCAAACCTTCACAAGATTTCAAAGCTGCTGGTCTTATTAATGGCCAGGCTCATAATTCTCACTAAGGGTAACCGAGTAAAGGGACCTCACACAGACTGATGTCTAATTTCAAACCAGTGTAGATGTTAACAAGATAATATTTACGTGCTAAAAATTAAACCAACCAAGCCCTTCTGTCAGAAACGGTGCTTGGACAATTGGTAATGTTAAAAAAATATACCATAGTTTGGCAATGAATATGTTTTATTAAGCACCCAAATAATTATATGCTTGGTTTCATGGCATCACATTTAGATGGGGTTCCGTGGGCCATGTTACACGAGACCCCTGCAGCTATTCACTGTGAGCACATGGGGCCCAGAGACTCAAGGGTCAGAAGGATTGTGGTCCCCAGAACCTTTACTAGATGCAGGGAGATGGGCATGTGTTGCAAGGCACTGGAACAGACCCTGCCCTATAAATATACACTGCCTGCCTGAACTTACAGCGGTCAGCTGAAGAGGTGTGAGGAGTGCTTTACTGGTCGCCATAAGCACATGCCCGACACTGAGGAGGTGGCTGTACGGTGCTGTGGTGGTGGTGGGGCTTCTAGATGCCAGGGATTAGGAAACTGTGACCGGCAGTACTGTGGATCAGTGCTTGCATGAGGGGGCAAGGGATCACTAGCACCAGGGAGGGTTGTAAGTTTTACTATGGGCTGGGATCAGAGGGAGGGGGAGCACTAGCACCAATGGGAGTTATTTTTAATGGACTGGCAATCTGGGGGACCACTAGCACCAGGGAAGGTTTATTTTTAATATGGGCTGGCGATCAAAGGAAGGGGGGACCACTAGCACCAGGAAGGGTTGTAAGTTTTAATACGGGCTGGTGATCAGAGGGAGGGGGGGACAACTAGCACCAGGAAGGGGTTATTTTTAATACGGGCTAGCAATTGTAGGGGGAACCACTAGCACCATGGGAGGCTTACTGTTACAGGCCGGTGGGGGAGGGACCACTAGGCATCAGGGATATCTACATGTCTTGGACCAGGGAAAAGGGTGTGGTGCCACGCTAACCTACCTCTGCTACCCATGTAAATGGGCATGCAAATGGCCCCTTAGTGCCTTGCAAGCCCAATGGACTCATTTGCATGGGTCCCTTTGAAAACTGCAGATAGTGCTCCAGGGTCTATTAGTTGAAGGATGGCTTTCATTTATAGCAAAAGTTGCTTTAAGTAATATAAAACAGCTCTGAAAAGTTTTCCCATTGACTTGTATGTGGCACACACCTGTACTCTCCCTTGGTTAGACATCACAGAATGCTTGAGCTTGGGGTGGGCCAGCAGACTGGGAAGTGGAAGGAATCAACTGGCTATCTGTTTGTCACAATTTTTGATCCCTTCCCTCCTGTTGTGGATGTACAGACAACATGCAGTTTTTCCCTCTGTAGACTATCGCCAGCATAAAGAAATGGATACTATGTTGGGGAAAACATTTTTTGTATATTGAACTTCCCTTTAAGTGTTAGCAAGGGTTGTATGGTGGTGCTGTGTGTTTTGTTGTGTGTCAGCAGTAGGCCTCTTAGAGATGGAAGAGGATTATGGCAACACAGAATTTGAGAAGTAGATGGCCACTCTTGTGCCAGACAAGGGGAAGGCTTTGTGGAGCTCACTGTTCCAGGAGCAAGGTGAGGAAGAGGTATCAGGGCCTTCAGAACAACAACCTCAGCGAAACCCAAGTGGCTTAGCAGATCCCACACCACTAAAGCAGCCAGGGGATCCAGCAACACCTAGGCTGGAGCCATCAGGGTTGGATCTGTAGCCACAGCCCATCAACTTGACACCTCCATGGGATGAACCAGAGGGTCCAGAAAGGCCACCAGTGAAACCGGGACCTCCACCTGTAGAGGACCCTACACTCCCACCACTGACTAAGAAGGTCCAGAACATAAAACCAAAGCAGGTGAATCTGATGCCAAAGGACCTGCAACCAGGTATGCCCAGTTCAGATATTTTGTCGGCAGAGGAATTAAGGGCATTGATAAGGCACCCAGTGAACATACCTCTACCAGTGAAGCTGAAGCAGTCTTGGAAGTGTGGGGGTTCCCAGAGCCTGTAAGGCCAGGGGATTACTCACCCACGAGGCTGGGGGGGTAGCAAGTCCTGGTCTGTCTTGCCCATGGTCTCTGGAGCCAGAGAATCCAATCCTAACACCATGGAACTTGGGCGTACCAGAGGCACTGGTGCCATTAAAGTTGGTTCCGAGCTAGGCGCTTCCACTACTTCCTTCCCCAGAGTTGCTACTAACTCAGCACCAGAGTAGGATGGTTCCAAGGATACAGCGCCCTGCTGCTCCCATACAACCACCTCTGCCCTCAGAAACACCAGGGCACCCAGGTCCGGAGGTGATGGTGTTGCCCCCAGTATCACCCATCTTGACAGGGCAGACCGCGTTGGAGCAGAAGCTGGACAGTGTTGGCTTTTATTGCTACAGAAGAGCAGGCATGGTCAGACACCATACAAGTAACCATGGTGCTCATAGGGGACACAGGTTGGGGGAAGCATGGTGGTGGCCACTGCAGCACAACAGGAGTCAGCACTACAAGTTAACATGGGTTTTGTAAGCTTGGGTGAACCATTGGGTTCACTTTGACCAGAGAAAGTGAGGCAACAGATCATAAACAAGGAATATGTGGATGTGTTCCCGTTGTTTCTCCTGGCCTAAGAAGCTGGAAGAGGAAAAGGAAAAGAATGAAAAAGATGATAATGGTATAGAGAAAAAAAACAAGGTTCCTATTCAGGGCACATGGGAAAATTGGGTGGCAGGCTTCACAATATATGTGGTGATATTGATACGAGGCAGTCCAACTAAAGCTGAGGGGCTGTGGGTGTATTTCAGCCGCATCATGATGATGCTCACTAATAAACCGGGAGTAGCTAGCTGGAGTATGATGAGGAGTTTAGGAGAAGGAAACACATTGAAGCTGGGAGGTCATGGGCTATGTTGGACCTGGCTCTTCTCTGGACAACAGACGTTGGAGGGGTTCAGCAAGTGGACAGCAGCTTTCTGATTTGGAGGCCTCTGTCACTGAAGAAGGGTGTATCAGAGTAGCAGCAGTGGTGAGGGGGGAGTGAGCATTGCTTCAGTTACACTCAAGGAATGTGTGGAGGAGATTCATGCAAGTACAAGCATGAATGCATGGCATGCGGCAAACCACACTCTTTCCAGTAGTACCGGAGAAGGACAGGTACATTCTGCCCTTTTCAGAAGAGTCACAACAAGACTTCCAACGGCCATAAGGGTGGAGCACATTGAGATGTGGCTGGCTAGTTACTTGAATAGGGTGGCCACTTGCACAGTGGCTGATGGCTTTAGGTAAGGGTTTCATATCCCATATGATGGGCCAAGCAAAGCCTATGAGGCAGAGAACTTTAGATCAGCCAGGTGAGTGCCCAGAGGTCATGTATAAAAAGTCGGTTAAGGGAAGGGCAGCAGGCAGGGTCAATGGGCTCTTTGTGTCACCACCCCCATGTCCCCGGCTCAGGGTATCCCCCATCAGGCTGGTACCTAAGAAGGTGCCTGTGGAATTCTGAATGACAAACCATCTGTCATATCCAGACAAGGGACTCAAGTAATCATCATATCAATCCAGTGCATACGGCTGTAAGTAAGTAAATAAAGTGTATTTGTTTAGCGCCCCCATCCTGAAGGCTCTAGGCACTGTACAGGTAAACAGGACTATTAAAAAAGAGCGTACATCAATACAAAACATAAGATAGTAACAGCAACAATAATCTACAATTAAAACCTAAATAAATCCTAATTTAAATAAACAATGCAGCAGTTAGTTATGTCATATGCATCGTTTAACAGGGCGGTAGAGGATGTCCAGGGGTGGGGCGGGGGCACTCCTAGGAAAGGAAGACATAGAGTCCATGTTTCAGTTGCTACCCATACATCCAGATATCATCAAGGCACAGGTCAGGAAGCATAGGAAACCCAGGAGCAGTTGTAAAATTCGTAACAAGAGTTTTATTAATAACAGTAAAATAAAAAAAATAAAATTGTTCAGAATAACTATTTACAAATGCAGTAGAAACATAGAAGACAGAGTCCTTCTGAGTTTTTCTTCTCAATTTTCAATTGCAGTCTCTCAGTCTCTGTCTCTCTCTTTTGCAAAACATTGCAGCTCCTTTTTATAAGTCTGTGCAGGAGCTCATTAAGAAAATAGCATGCTTCTCACAGTGTTCTTGTCAGTTTCTAATGTTCTTGTCAGTTTTGGCAGGTGCAGCAAAAAAAACATTGTGACCCAGAACTGACCCCTTGTTTACATCTTCTGCAAAAGGCATAAAAATTGCATCTCATGTTAACCCCTTGAGTTCCAAAAAGCTTTGCAATCATTTCAACAGTATAACTATATACATTTCAAAACAAAGGATTCCCAGTATCAGTTACATTTCCACATAATGATTCATATATATTTTATACCACAGATATGCAATGGGGAAGAAAAGACAGAACAGCAAGAGAGGGTAAAGAGATAGCGAGAGGCAGAGAATTGCAACACCATTGGGGTGATCAAGTCCTAGGACTTACGAGAAAATTTGATTGCGTAACCAGACAGACAAGAGACAGAAAATGAGAGAATAGAACAGCCCTTGCATTTAAACACTTTCTGCATAACAACTGGGACAGGGCCATATTCAACCCTGTCACACCAGATGATAAAAGATTTGCTGGATATGAAATTCAAAGGGCAATATTACATCGATAATTGCATGCCCATGAGTTGCACTGTCTGAGCAGCTTAGTGTGTTCCTGCATTGGGCTACATCAAAAAAGGCAAGGTGATCAGAAGTGGTACATTAATTGGATGATTTTTTGTTCACTGGCTGGGCTGATACCTGTCAGTGTACCCAACTGATGAAGGCTTTCCAGGAAGTATGTACTGACTTGGGTGTCCACTTGACACAGGACAAGATGGATGATTTGTATATGAGACCGTTCTTACTGGGGACTGAGATTGACACAGTGGCCCAAGAGTTTTATTACCATAAGAAAAGCTGCTCAACTTTGGGTCCTTCTGGAGAAGGTGTCCAAGGCAAGTGAGCTCACCCTGCGGGAATTACAGCAACTGGTGGGGTATCTGAACTGGGCGTCCCCTAGGCGTAGGAGAAGATGGATGGTCTGTGCAAGGGACTGTTGTTCCTGGGGACTGAGATCGACACAGTGGCCCAAGAGTTTTGATTACAAGAAAAACTGCTAGCCCTTTGGGTCCTTCTAGAGAAGGTGTCCAAGGCACATGCGATCACCCTGTGTGAATTACAGCAGCTGGTGGGGCATCTGAATTTTGCCTGAAGGTCACACCCATGGGCAGGCCATTCCTGTGGCATGTGGCCAGGGTAGGCTCAGGTTGTTCCAAGCCACACCACAGGATATGGGTAACAAGAAGCCATGAAGGAAGATCTGCGTGTATGGCAGGCATTTCTACAGTGTTTCAACAGGGTGGCACTTTGGCCGGCTCCGATGATCGGTCAGGAGTTGGAGATCTTCACAGATGCACCAGGAGGGTTGGGCTTTGGCAAATATTTTCAAGAAAAATGGTGCGTTGATCATTTGGTCAGCCTCCTGGGAACCATTGGGCTTGCTGAAGCAGATCACCTTATTGGAATTCTTTCCAATTGTGGTGGTGTGGGGAGAATATTTGAAGAACAGATCTGTCACATTTAGGGTGGTTAACACTGGGGTAGTTTATGCCATAAATGGTCAGCTAGGGATCAAGGGCTCCATAAGCTACCTCATGAGGGTCTTTGTGTTAAAACATCTGTTGCCTAACATCAATTTCAGAGCTGTGCATGTTCCAGATATTGATAGACACAGGGGGACCTTAGTAATAGGGCTGGGGGGGAGGCCAGAGATCAATTAGGGTCTACAGTAGCACAGTAGGTAGGGACTTTAGAGCAGACTACATGGGCCAAGAGGTCCTTTTCTGCTGACGGCTTCTATGTTTATGTTTCTATAACAGTATTGCTGATGCTTCTTCTCATTCACAGTGGCACAGATTTTGAGAGCTGGCTCCAGGAGCAGAGAAGCACCCAAGGGAACTCCCAGCTTACCTCTGGGAATTGGCAAAGCGAAGCCTGGGACTTAGTCAGGAATTCACTTGTGCCCAACACACGGGCCTTGTACCAGAGGGGGGAGAGAGCTTTCTGGAGGTTTCATCAGGCATAGGGGTGGAAAAATGTTTTGCCAGTTCCAATAGACCAGCTCTGCTCATATGTCCTCCACAGAAAATGAAAGGGGGCCACACCAGCGTCAACTGGGCAACGCGTTGTGGGGAATAGCATGGTTCCAGAAAGCTATCAGGAATGCAGATACCACCAGGGCTTTCCCACTTCATAAGATGCTGCAAGGTTGGGGCGGTCAGTGCCCAAGAGACTGGATGACCAAAATTCCAGCAGCTTAGTACTGTTTACACAGGTATGTGATGAGCTCCCAAAGGTATGCCCATCACAATCAGAAATGTGCTTGTTCAGAACAGCTTATTTGGTGGCTTCCTGTGGGACATTTTGGGTATCGGAGATTGTGTAACCAAGCAATGCAGCAGGGTTCCCAGTGGCACTGGGGAATAATGATGTGGTATTAACCACGTTGGGGGGGGGGAGTTGATCATCCAGTTGGGTAAGAGCAAGATGAACAGTAGAGCTCTGGGGTGCTGGTGCAGCCTACGATTACCCCTAGGGGTTCAATGAGATATCCATGTATGGGTCCATGATTTTGTGGCCAGGTATACAGGAGGATGTGAAGCATTTTTAGGCATGAGGACTGGGCATTGTTAATGGTGTATCAGTTCAGGCATGTCTTACAAAAGACTTTGCTAAGGTTGGGGTATGATTTACAGGAGTTTAACACTCAACTCCTTTAATAACAGGGCTGCAACACACACCAGGGCAGAAGGGTTAACAGACTGACAGATCCTGCCCTGAGCTGGTGGAGTTCGCAGGCATTGTAAAATGATGTGAGACTGCATATGCTGTAACTTTTTGTTTTTTGTCTTAGCAGGTGCCAGTTCCTGGGGGGTACAGATCTGGGTCTACAGCCCTTCTTTATCCACTGGGTCACTGTCCAGTCAAGGCAGTACCAAGGTGGTAAAAACATATTTTTGGATCCTCGCCAGGTGGAGGTGCATTGGATGGGGCTCCGGGGGAGGAGACGGCGTGAGCTGCTAGCGTGGGTACAGGCCAAGTCCCAGCAGCTGGGTTATCCCAGTGTACTGGTGATCCACTTGGTATTGGAATCAAAGAGACACTGCACTTGCATAAAATGAGCCTTCACATGTATTTATTACACATTTGTAAACCTTCTACTGTTTAAACATGTTCTGTCTGTAACTTTGTTCTCATTTGTCTATATTATTTGTGAGCATTTAAACTGTAACCTGAAACAGGAATACCTTGTAAATAGAGCTTTGTTGCCCTAATGGTGTAAATGTGCCAACGTGTGCCTGTATAAACTACTATTACAGCACTTGCAGGAAAACAACCTTGGAGCCGTTAAGTCACTGGACCCGATGCATACTGTAAAGAAGTACTGGGCCTTTTTGAAGGAAATGTGATAGCAAGTACACATTATTTGGTTGGACATTGTTCAACAGCAGCAGTGGTGGAACACCTGCAACCCCGGGGTTACTGAAAAAGTGTGCAGACTACACAACGCAACCCTTCAACCATTAATGGACAGTATTTGGAGTTCCCGTCCTAAGGTATGATGAGATTTTGATTACAAGACCCCAATTTTATGGCGAGGATGGAGTGCATTTATCAGAAATAGGCTAGCTAGGTTTTTAAAGCACATACAAAGGGCTGTGGAGACAGTGATAGGGTAAGGTGCTTGTAGGGGGTTGAGCATAGCAGTAATGCTCACCCTGTGGTGGTGCAGTAGTCTTTCTGTACAGAGGGGGTAATGGGAGTGTGAGTCCTGTTCAGCCAGATCACCCTGAGGCTAAAAGGAGGTCTGGGCTGGTTGGTTGGCGTTCCCCCCCCCATTCAAGGGGGGGGGCCTCTTTGGGCACTCACCCATGGCGTTGTGGAATCATCTGGGGGGAGGGCACTTCCGCACCCAGTTAGGAGCCATCCCTCATGCACTGGAGGTGGGTTACCTCGCAAGGTTTCTGATTGATAAGTCAGCCCCTATTTGAGTGGGGGATGGGTAGGATGGCCACCAATAACTCTGAATGAGTTTGAATAGATGAATGACAATCACCAACCAAGACTACCTTGCTGTGCACGTCATGCTGATTTGGGGCTGTTACTACTGAATCCACTAATCCCCTTTACCCCTCCCTCCCTCCTACCCTTCTGTCTCCACCTCCTATAACCCCCTTTGAAAATGCCGTCTGGCTGCATTCCCCCCCCATTGCCCTCGCCCCACCTGTGACAGTGCTTTCTGCCTGCTTCTGCTACCCTGCCGTCTCCCCCATCCCCGTGCCTCTAATTATTTCCTCAGCACAGTTCACAACTCGATAGTGGTGCCTACTCTATCCTTACTATCACCTCTCTCCCTAAACTTCTACTTCTCGTCTCCCTTTACCACTTCCTCCACCCTCTCCTTTTTCTGTAAGCCAATATCTATTACTGTATTGTAACCAAGTGAAACATATCATGATTGTTTTTCTATTGCTCATGTTCATATGTCCTAATGTTGTATGTAAACATGTACTGATGTGGAACCTGTGTAAATGAGCTTTTAGCTCATAGGTACTAATCCAAGACCTCAATAAATAAAACAAATAAACTCATGTTCCACCTCCTCTTGACACCTTTCTCCACTGAATACTACTAGAGAGTTCCGCCTCCTAGAGACTACAATAAAGTTCCACCTTCTATAAATGTAGAGATGAGTTCCACCTCCTGAACATTTCCAATTTAACCATGGTAAATATCTTCCACTTTAATTTGCTGGTATACATTTCCAGCTCTTACAGAATTTAAGCCTTTTAAATGTTTTTAATTCGGTTTTTTTTTCCCCTCAAGAAAAAAGTATCATCACATCATAGTATTATTGACATGACAATGAACTGTATCCAGAAGCAAAAGTACACAGTGTAGGAAACAATTTATTACATATCATTGTATACTATTTACATTTCCCTTGTCTCCCCCTCAGATTGTATTTGTAAACTAGATTTCCTTTATTTCTGTATATTTACCTGGTAAAACAATTTCCATGAATAAATAAATTAATAACTAGGAAGACCCTGGAAAAACTCATATAACAGGTACAGCGTTAACATTTTCGCTCAACAGTTGCTTTAAGTATTGTCTTTTACTGCTGCATTAACGTCTTCACTGACATAACAAATGGCTTTGGAGGAGGAGAGATGTATGATCAGTCATGAAAAGAGACGGGCTAGGGGCGAGGTTATGGCTGTGGTTTAGCATCTGGTTTTTGCCTTTTTCAAAGGTGGCAACCCTAAGCCCAGTGCAATGCATCATGGGCCATATATGTAAAATGTAACAACAAAATTTAGGAGTGTGCCTTGCTGCAAGAGAAATACTGAATTATTTCTCTGTATGGGCTTTCTCCTGTAGTCTTTGTCTCCACAGCGTCTGAAAGAGGAACAATCAGCACAAACAGCTGCACACCCCCAAGTGTGGGGCTGGTCTCAGTTGGTGCTTAGTGTGCAAAAACTTTTTTTTTTTTTTTACTTATTGTTTGCTGCAGTATAGTAGATTGTATCAGGCTTATTTTGTGGAATTCTAAACTGACATTTTATGTAACTACAAATCCCAGCATTCCCTGCTCCTGACATCAGCGGGGGGCTCAACAGTGGGAGATTAAATAGCCTGCAGTGTGTTTTTGAGATTTGAGAAGCTCAGATCAGATGGTTGCTGGTCCCTCTGTTCTCCCAGGCCTAGGAATTGGAAGACAGTGGGACCAACAAAAAATATATAAATAAATAAACAAACAGATCAGAGGACTTGGCAAAATAAGCCTGATACAATCTACCATACTGGCACAAACAATAAGTAAGAAACTGAAACTGGTCAGGTGGAAAACCCTATCATCCTATGCTAATGGAGCACATGGCATGCTTTAAGGTAACTCATAGAAACATAGAATTTGACAGCAGAAAAGGACTGCTTGGCCCACCTAGCCTGCCCATTTTTATCTAACTACAGTGTCACCACAGTCCCTACGTGATCTCCGGTTCTTTGTGCCTACCCCCCCCTTCCTTTCCATTACAATTCTCTTATGCCTATCCCCCATGCATTCTTGAACTCCAACACTGTTTTCACCACCACCACCTCCATTGGAAGACTGTTCCAGGCATCTGCCACTATTTCTGGGAAGAAATGCTTCTTTACGTCTCTCCTGAATATACCCCCCCATACCAGCTTCGTAGCACGTCCCCTTGTTCTTGAACATCTTCTTTCTGAAAAAAAAAATGCTTCCCTCCTGTATCTTATTTAATCCCATGAGGTATTTAAGTTCTCCGTCATTCCTCCCCTTCCAGGGTATACACATTCAGTTCCTTCAGTCTCTCCTTGTAGGGCTTTTGAGGCAGACCCAGCACCATATTAGTTGCCCTCCTGTGGACCACCTCCACTCTATGTCCTTCCAGAGATGTGGTCTCCAAAACTGGACTCAGTACTTTAGGTGGGGTCTTACCAGCGATCTACACAAAGGCAACACCACCTCCCTCTTGCTGCTGGTGTCACCCCTCCTTATACTTCCCAGATCCCACTAGCCCTCCCAACTGCCTTGTCACACTGCTTGGCCACCTTTAGGTCATCAGATATGATTACCTCAGGTCTCTTTCCTGTTTGGTGGTTGTCACTATCTCTCCACCCATTTTTTGCTCTGCCTCTGGGTTTCCATGCCCTAAGTGCATGAGTCTGCACTTTTTCACATTGAAACCCAGCTGCCGTACCCATGACCACTTGTTGAGTTTCTGCAAGTTTCTGTTCATTCTTTACACCCCACCCCCCCAAGTGTCCACCCTATTGCAGATTTTGGTGTCATCCACAAAGAGGCAGACCTTCCCTTCCAGATCTTGTGCAATGTCACCTATAAAGACATTAATAAAGACCAGTCCCAGCACTGATCGCTGAGGTACCCCGCTGGTCATCCTTCCTTCTCCAGAGTGAACTCTAGTTCTACATGGCTTCTTTGGACTTTGCCTCACATAACAGGAGCCACCTTAAAGGAAAACAGAACACAATGCCATTAGTTAGCTGATTATATAAAAAAGCCTATTAGGGGTTCAGCAAAGAAGCATTTTTTTTTACCTTTAAAGTATTTTTTATGCTTTTTCTTTATTGTGTTAAAACTACAGATTGCAGGTGACACCCGCGGCCATCTCACGGGCAGTGGCCAGCTTCCTGTGTATTCAATAATACAAATTCATGCTGCTGTCATCTGTCATTGGTTGGCAGCACTATTTAGTATATTAAGTGCACAGGAAGCCGGCCACTGTGTGTGAGATGGCCACAGGCATCTTTTGCAATAGGAAATTTCCGCGCAATGCAGAAAAAGCACAAAAATACTTTAAAGGTAAAAAAAATAGTTCTTTCTTTATCAGATCCCAAATTGGGCATTTTTACATGACAGAGTGAAGTAACTGCCATGTCTGCTGTTTGCTTTTAAAGCAAGCAACACACATCAATAACATCCAATGAGCAGTCACTGCTGTTTAATGTGGTGCCAGTGGCAGTCTCGGAAAGCAATATTTATGAATCGGATCTCAGTCACTGCTTTGCAGTGTGGCACCAGTGGCGCTCTGGGAAAGCAATATTTATGAATCAGATCTCAGTCACTACTGTGCAGTGTGGCACCAGTGGCGGTCTGGGAAAGCAGTATATTTATGAATCAGAACTCAGTCACTGCTGTTCAAGATGGTGCCAGTGGCAGTCTGGAAAAGTAATATTTATGAATTAGAACTCAGTCACTGCTGTTCAAGGTAGCATTAGAACTCAGTCACTGCTGTTCAATGTGGTGCCAGTGACAGTCTGGGAAAGCAATATTTATGAATCGGAACTCAGTCACTGCTGTTCAGTGTGGCACCAGTGGCATGCTGGGAAAGCAATATTCATGAATCAGAACTCAGTCACTGCTGTTCAAGGTGGCACCAGTGACGCTCTGGGAAAGCAATATTTATGAATCAGAACTCAGTCACTGCTGTTCAGAGTGGCACCAGTGGAGGTTTGGGAAAGCAACATTTATGAATTAGAACTGACAAACTAAATTTTGTACGTAAAATGCAGGACATACATTCTTCTGTGCCACTATCTGCTGTAACAAGAAAAGGGACTTTATCAATGGTATTTTTCATCATTCTAAGTTCCTTTTAACAAAGCCTTTTGTTCTGTAAGCCCTGCTGCTCATCTTGATTTTCCAGTGAATACAATTTATGTAGCTGTACTTAAAGCATTTGTGAGACTAACCAACTCTGGTGATGGACTGATACTCCTACTCGGTATTTCCCCATGTCTGACTGATTAAATTCACCAAAGATGTAGCCTAATTGCCTTTAGCAGTTGGGCATGTGTCCTTTGCTGTCATAAAGTCAGGCCAGATCTGTAGAAGGTCAGAGGGGCTAAAGTGGTGAACAGTAATCAGCTTTGAGAAGCGACACTTGTCATAGTTTATCTTGTGTCCATGGAACAGGGAAGTTGGAGTTCTTGTGATGTTGATTCCCAGTTTCTCCAGGCAAACCCCAATGAAGGCATCCTCCATGTTGAATGGTTTAATAACATGAGCTATATCGTATATCTTCCTCGCCATGTCTCCTGAAAATGCGTAGCCTGGGCCCCCACAATATGGAGGATAATAATTAGCTGCATAGAGCTCGTAAGGAACATAATATTTGTACAATGTACTTCGGATTGGACGAGTTCCTGCTACTACATAACCTGTGAAATAGTTCTCTTTCATTGGCATTCCAGGATTGAGGAACTGGACTAAGTATTCAGTATTTAAGAACATGTCCCCATCGATTTTTATAGCATAGGATGCCTTTGGACAAAACGTGACCAGCCATTCCAACCCCATCATTGTTTTTATGGTCAGGTTGATGTAGGTGTCCATGAAATCTTGTTGAATGATGTCCTGGAATGTCATACTTTCCTCCGCCAATAAGCGTTGGTAAGGGACTGTAAGTTTCGTAGGAATCCCAACTAAGAAGAGCCTTACAATTGAGATGCCAGGCACCAAGCTCTCGTTGCCCCAGGTCTTTCGGATCGCATTTCTCTGTTCAAGATCATTCGCTCGTGTTGGGATCAGAATAACCAAAAATGGATCCTTGTGCTTGCACTTATCTGGCTCATTGAGAACAAAGCTGTAGTTATAAGGGTACACAAAGTTCAGTGGGTATCTGATAGTCGAAAGTGTTGCACCGAACTGTTTAGAAGTAATGGCCTTTTTGTATATATCAGGAGGCTGGGGTCTCATTTTTACTGATATATTATATGTAATTAAGAAGACAAATGTGAAGAGAGATGCATACAGTAAAAACAATTTTCTGCACATCCTGCTGTCTGACATGCTTGTTTCTGGAGATTTACGTAGCTTTATTTTACCCAGCTTCGGAGTTGTAAGAATGTTCTTCTTTGCACCTAAAAGAACAGAAAGAGACTTATAAGAATTTCAGTTTGTGGTGCAAGACAAAAAGAAACATACAGAGGTATTAACTCACTGTCAGCAACTGATTTTTCTCATCTGTTCAACACTGACGTCGTCTTATTGTTCTGTAGCCAAACTTATGGTAACCAAATGCTTTTGTGTAGCTGTACATAATCGTGTTATCTGTGTTTGTTCTGTCTTCTTTATTACCTCTGTACCTGTGTCTACTGTATGTAACTAATTCCAGGTTACCCCTGAAAAAGGGACTTCTGGTCCCAGTGGGCCCATCTGGTTACCAAAATGCCATAAATAAATATAAATGGATTAAGGCACATGATCCACTCCTACTATTATCTGGAGACGCTTTTTAACGTGCAAGCTTTCCATTGCTTAACCTTGATACAAAATGGCCACCCAGGCATAACTGAGTTAAGTCAGCTCTGGAACAGATCCCCCTCTTGAAAATATTGAAATAGGACCACAACTTTATTTTAGGGGTTTTCCCAATGTCCTGCCTTTTATGATAAAACATTCACGATAATTATGCACATAACACATAACAGGCACGGTTCTCCTGTGATTATTCACTATAGTGATACATAATGGGCCTTGTCCTCCTGTGATTAATCACAGGAGGACAGGGCCTGTAATGTGTTACGTGCATAACTATTGTTTATATTCACAATAATTATACACATAAAACAGAACAGACCCAGTCCTCCTGTGATTATTCACAATAATTATGCACATACCAGGCCCTGTCCTCCTGTGATTATTCACAATAATTATACACATAAAACAGAACAGATCCAGTTCTCCTGTGATTAGTCATGATAATTATGCACATAACACAGTAACAGGCCCTGTCCTCCTGTGATTATCCCTGATAATTATGCACGTAATACAGAACAGGCCTTGTTCTCCTGTGATTATTCATGATAATTATGCACATAACACATAACAGATCCTGTCCTGTGATTTACTTCTCCAATTCTCTTAGTTAAAGCTTTCAAACTGAAAAATCTGAAAGACCTTTGGTTTAATTTTATTTGCATCATATCATAGTGATAACAAAGCATTTATCAGTTTTGCGTCCATATTGCTTGCCAAATAAAAAAACATCTTTTATCAGTAATCTCTAACTTTATGTTGCTAAATTGGTCCAATCATGTTTTGAATGTTTCCAGTGTTGGGCTTTCTACTGCCTCAATAGGAACTGTATTCCAGTGAGGTACCACTCGCTGGTTAAACCAGAACCTTCTTTTTTGTAAATTGCACCTTTGTAACTTAAGTTGTTTGCTATGAGTTCTAATTTTGTAACTTTTCTGCCTAACTTCCAGACCCAAATCTAATTGCAGCCTGTTGTCTTGGAAAGATTTATACGCCATAATCATGTCACCCCTCCATCTTCTGCAGGCAAATGAATACAGGTTAAGATCCTGCATTCTGTCCCCGTACATTCTACCCATCCTCCCACATATGATCTTGTAGCCCTTCTTTGTACACACTCCAGTCTGTTTATTTCTCCCCTCATGTAAGGAGCCCATACTTAGGAACAATATTTCAAATGGGTTCTCACCATTGACCAATACATTGGGATCAGGACCTCCCTTTCTCTACTGGTAATGTGTCTCAATATACAATTTAAAGCTTTGTTAGCGTTTGTTTGCCTGGTCACATTGAGAACTGAAAGTTAAATCATTTTCGATTATAATTTCTACATCTCTTTCTTTTGTTTTTTGTTTTAATTGACTATTATTTATTTTATATTTGGACTTCGAATTATTTTTGCCCATATGTAAAACTATACATTTTTCTTCATTTAATTTAAGCTTGTGTTTATTTGTCCATTTCTCTATGTACTCAAGAGTATCTTGGAGTCTCCTTTGCTCCAGATATGGGTCGACCACAGCTCCCACCCTACAATCGTCTGCAAACTTTGTCAACCAGATGTTCTCAGATTTGATTTGTAAGGAACAAATATATATATTAAACAGACAGGGTCCCACCACTGACCCCTGAGGGACCCCGCTTGTCACTGGGAGTCACTGAGACAGTTCTCCATTTATAATCACCCTCTGTCTTCCCCATATGTAGCCAAGATGTTATCCAATCAACTAGTTTATTATTAATCTGCAATGATAAAAGGGATTTAATTAGCTCTAGGTGTGGGAGTTTGTCAAATGCTTTGGAAAAATCAAGTTGCACCACATCCACTGATTTGCCTAGGTCTAAAGTCCTACTAACTTTCTCATAGAAATGCAGGAGATTTGTCTGACATGATCTTGCTTCAATAAATCCATGTTGACTAGGGTCCGATAATCTATTATCACTTAAACAGGTGGAAATGTTTTTTAATAATGCCTTCCTGTACTTTACCTATCACTATTGTCAAACTCATGGGTATGTAGTTCTCAGGGGAGGTTTTGTTGCCCTTTTTGAAAGTTGGCACCACATGTGCCTCTCTCCATTTTTTTTATTACATCCCTGTATCCAATGAATTCTGAAAAATAAAAGTTACAGGGTGAGCTATTTCTGTAGATATCCCCCTAATAAATCTTGGATATATGTCATCCAGTCCAGGTGATTTGTTTATTTTAATTTTGCATAGCCTATCCATTACATCCTTGATTTCAGTTATAATCTGTTTGTCTTCTGATGTGTTATATTTAGTGTTAGTTGTTAACAAATCATTTTGATTAAATACAATACTAAAGTGCTTGTTCTGTATGTTTGCCATTTCTGTATCATTTAATATGTTCCCCTTCTCGTCCTTAAACAGGCCTACAGTTTGTTTATTCCCTCTTTTGTTGTTTACATAGGAATAAATGTTTTTATAGTTATCTTTGCTTCTAGTGGCCAATTTACTTTCAAAAGTTGCTTTAGTAGTTTTTATTTTTTTTTTTTACCTTTTTTTATTTGTTCCTTTTGTTTGTGGATGTAGTTATTATCTAACTTAGCTAATCTGTACATTTTGTTCCTTAATTTGATTTGTTTTTTGATTTTTGGAGTAAACCATCTTGGAGTGTTACCTTTTTTAGAATTCTTGACTGTATAATGTATATAATTGATTGGATGTAGTTTTTATTTTAATGAAAAGTGTATCCCACATTTCATCTAAAGTTAGTATTGAAAATTCTGTAAACCAGTCCCATTTGTGTCAAGCTTTTCTTATTTTGTTAAAATTGACATTTTTGAAATTGGGAATTTTTGTTTTGCTGTCTTTCTGAGTAGGTTGTTCCTTGAGTTTAAAGAATATGGTCAGGTGATCGCTGTTAGAAATAGGGGGCCAACCTTTGTATCTGATATTTTCTCTCCCATATTAGTTAATACAACATGTAATATGTTATTGTCCCTTGTATTATCTTTAACTGTTTGTTCCAGACCTAGTTAATTATATTTTTCAAGATATTCTCTTTCAATATTACAGGTTATTGTTTGATATTCCCAATCGATTCCAGGAAGGTTGAAATCCCGTTACGATAATGTTTTCTGCCGGGTTAAGATGGTCAAGGTAATCTAAGATTTCATAGTCCATCTCACTAGTTATAAAGGGAGGACAATACAGTACCCTTAGAATGATTTTAGGTCCATTTTGAGGCATGATCTTAATGGCCAAATGTTCAATGTTTAAACTGCCATCATATAATTCCATACTCTTAACTGACTCGTGTACATAGATGGCCACCCCTCCACCTTTCCTGTAGTTTCTAGAGTTCTGCTATAGAATGCATCCATCTAAAATTTTTATCCAATATGTCCCCTTCCTCCCTCCCTCCAAGTTTCTGTGAGAATTGCAATTTTAATATTTTTTAATTATCATTAAATGAGTGAATTCATCAATTTTTTGTGGAGACTTCTAACATTACTTAAGAGACAACTGACTGACTCCAAGTTTTTTTTTGCTGGATTCATTTTACTATTTTCTGGTTTTATCTGAACCATTTTCACTCCCCCCCCTTGCCTGCCAGTTTAAATGATTTTCAGTAACACTCTTAAATGTGTTACCCAAGATTCTTTCCCCCATTTTGTTTAACTGGAGTCCATCTTTTTTACATAGTGAATTATTTCTGAAATTACTACCGGTTTCAATGAATCCTATCCCTTTTTCTATACAAAATTTCCTCAGGCTTCCATTTATGGAAGTAATTTTGTAGTTTATGTACTGGAATCTACCATAAGTTGGTAAGATGCCAGATATGATGATTTCTGAAGTATACTTCTGGACATCTTCGATCAGTTCGATATATTTTTCCAAGAGATTTCCTTCTTCCTTGTGTTTTAAGTCATTTACACCTATCTGTAAAATCACCAATGGTTTAACACTGCCCATACATCCTTTTAATATTTGCTTTGGTTCCCGTATTTTAATCCCTGGAAACACCATAGTGTTTTCATTTCTTTCTTTACATAAAATCCTGTCAATTCCTCTTATGGTCGAGTCCCCTAACACTATAACTTCTTTTGTTGTGAAATGTGTATGGTTATTATCCATTTTCCATGTATTCCCTGCTTCCAATAATAATGTTTATGTTTTTTTCTTTTTGTTTTTGTCTGTTTGTTCTGTAAGTGATTTTGGTTTGATAGCTGCAGTTTTTTTCAATGCATCCTCCTCTGAGGTTCTAGCTATATCGTCAGTCAGAGTCCCAGTGTTATTTACAGTATCTAGATCATGTTCAAGAACCATGAATTTGTTCTCATTTTCAATAGCAGCACTGATATGTATTTGCTTTCCTCGATGCTGTCCCTTACTCTTTTATACTATGGCCCAGTCATTTTCTACATTGTTTGGTGCCTCTGTTTCTGTACCCAGATCACTAGCAACTGAGTCAATGAATTTTTCAAGTGAAACAATTTCCTGTTTTGTTTCAAGCCTTTTTTGTAAATCTCTAATATCCTGTTTTAGATCTAAAATTAGTAAACAGTTTTGACAGGTGTATCTCTCAAGCTGTTCTGAACCCCAATTTTTGGCCCATACCGGTGTGACCCTGAGCCAACCCAACAGCAAATTTTAAATTCTTTCAGGGTATCGGATTCCTTCATGGTGCACAGTGATTGCTGAATCAATGACTACTACTGTGTGCTGTGAGGCGGCTTACTTTAGCAATATCGGAACGAATGTAGCAGATCCTGTTCTAACCAAATCATTTTGTAAGTGTCTTTTCAGTTGATAGCGCATTCCAAATAAGTCTGTTAAGCCACTAATGAATAATGCAAAAAGGCAGGCTCGAGAAGACAAACATGCTTTTTTTTGTGCTTCCTTAGATCTCTGAATCTAAAGAAAGGCATGAGTCTAGAAATGGGTACTACTTCTCTGTATTTCACAGCCCATAATAGAGAGTTAATGTGCACATACCAAAGGACATCCTGAAAATATAAACTATGCATTTGTATAACAGTACACTCTGTGGGAGGGTGGATACAACAGAAAGGATACAAGACCTAAAAGATGATCTGGCAGGGCTGCCGATAGCCTATCAGGTAGTGCTATGCGCTCCTGTACTGGCAACTCAAATTTGGAAGTGAGCTTGGGAAGTTGACTAGGTTGTCCAAGGGCTGGGAAGGCAAGCTGCTCTGTAGTGCTCCCTGCCTAAGGATGGAGTGCATCAGGTCCACTGTCCAGGTGACTCCTGCGGGCAGGCCAAGTAATTTCCTCCGCATGGATATCAGGGTGTGATAAGCCTTGCAGGGGCTGTGCCCCACAGCATGGAGGTGGTCAGGCACAGAAAACTGGGGATAACATGCACATTGGGCAGGCTTGTTTGCCCCTTGCCTGCACCATCACTGAGCAGCCGCCCCTACCAAATTATTCTCTGAGGGGGGAGAGGACAGTTCTCCTTCTCTTGGCCCTGCTATGGAGGGAAAGCTGAGGGGGTTCCTGGCAGGTAAGGCTCTGGGAGATGGGTGCCAGCGGGGGGGGGGCATCATGGATAGGGCTGGAAAGCAGCCTGCTTAACCATAGGGAAAAACAGAATATGGAAAAAGAAATGAAGATCTAGCCAAACTCAAAAGGTGATTGGAATATGGCAGCTCAGGTTCATTGCAGAAAAATGCAGAACCCGAGGATGGAGTACAGCCTTGGATGCATCCTGGTAACCAGATCTGAGGAAGACAAAGACCTGGGGGTAATGATCATCACTAGTGACCTAAAGCACTCCTCACACTGCAGGAAGGTGGCAGAAAAAGCCAAGCTGGGCTGCACTGCCAGGGGGATTAGTAGCAAGTGGGAGGAAGTCATATTGCAATTATGCAGATCACTGGTGTGGCTGCACCTAGAGTATAATGTGCAGGGCTGGTGTCCCTACTTAAGGGAAGAACATTAACCCGATAGAGGCAGTCCAGAGGAGGGCGACTACAAAGGTTAAAGGTCAGTAGGGCAGGACATATGAGGAGACACTGGAAGCCCTGAACATGTATTCCCCTGGAGGAGAAGAGAGAGGGGGCAACTGATTGAGACCTTGAAGTACATGAAGGGCATTAAGAAGGTTAGCAAAGACAGCCTCTTCAGTCTCAGTGGCAATAAAAATGATAGGCCACTGCCTTAAGCTGCAGGGGGGATGTTCAAGAGAGAGAGAGATAAGGAGGCATTTCTTTACATGGAGGCTGGTTGCAGGGTAGAACAAGCTCCCTGAGGACGTGGTCTCACTGGAGACAGTAAATGGCTTCAAAACGGGGTGGGACAGAGTAAAGGGTAAGGTCAGGGCCAAAAAGAGAATATGGGGAAAGGGGTGTAGCAGTTGGGAGGGGTGGAGTCCTTATTTGCCACTTCGGACTCTGCAATATGAGCAGATTTGATAGACCGCTAGGCCTTCTTCTGCTGACACTTCATATGTTCGTATGTAATAGGTATGCTGCCACTGCAAAATGTCTTGCAAGCAGCAAGCTGCAATGGTTTGGTTTTCCTTTTCATTAACATTAAATCTAACCATGGTTAAGAATCATGGTAGAAATGTCAGGAAGATAATACTTTCCAATTTCAGCACCTGTTTTTGCGAGACAGTGATACAGAAATGGCTGATTATCAATTATATAGACTATTTATACCTTACTACAAGTCCTGTAAAATCTGTTGTCATTTCAGTCATTCTTCCAAACATCCCACACATTTTGTTGCCCTTGGTTAGAATGATGAGTTATAAACAAACTGCTAGGGAAACAGTTGCACCAGGACAAACATGTTGGACCACATTCTCTCAGCTGGGTCTTTGAGCTTGAATGCACTGCAGACCCAGTGTCTAAATCAACACGGAGCATTCTGTCCATTAAACTGCATGCTGTCTGTTTCCCTGCCATGGATACTGCCTGAGCCAGGATCACACTGACCTTCAGCTTTTGCTCCTCCTGTGTGTCCCCCTCCCCTTACCCACACTGCTGTTGACATCTGTCTCTAGGTTCAAGATTCTCAAACTCTCCCACTGACCTGCAGCTGCTGCTTTGTGTCCCCAATGGTTCTCCGAGCCCAGGATCACAGTTTTCTGTCCAGAGTTGTACATTTTCCTTCCAGTACTTCCCGCTCTCAGCTCACAGCTGTCTCTGTCGCTCTCTCGCTCTTTCTCCTCCACCCACCTCCCCTGACTTGCCCCTGCTCTTCTTTGTGGCCCTGCCAGTGCTGTGTTGTGTTTGGGCCTCCTGCTCCTCGGGAGCACCCCTTACAGCTGCATCAGGCAGCAGATGACAACTTTGGGGTTTCCAGTGCTTGGGAGCCCCTCCTCCGTATTGCTGTGCTAGGTTAACACTTTTGCATTCATTTATTTCATTTCTTATGATGAGGTATGAATTTTCAGGTATCACCTGGGAGATTACAATATGGCAGTAAGGATAGTCACTACTCGTAATATATACAGATAACATGAAAGTAGAAACATGGACTGCTTTGAGAGATGTATCAACACTAGGTCACGGGGTTATATAGAGCCCAATGAGCAGATGATGGACCTTTCTGCTGCTACTGTCTATGTTTCTTTACTCCTTTGTGGACGGGACAGGCAGACCTCTTCAATGGATCCCTGGAGTTGGGTGTGGTGCCACAGGACTGGAGAATGGCACATGTGGTGCCCCTCCACAAGAACGAACCCAGATATGATCCAGGAAACTATAGGCCAGTCAGTCAGACCTCAGTTGTGTGCCAACTAATAGAGACTACTTAACGAGAGGTTGAAAAGGTACATAGAAAAGAATGGGCTGCAGGACCAGAGGCAACATGGGTTTGTGGGAGGAAGATCTTGACAAACAAACCTGATTGACTTTTTTAACAAGGTCACCAGGGAGATGGATGGGGGCCAGGCAGTGGATGTCATTCACCTGGAGTTCAGCAAAGCCTTTGATTCAGTGCTGTGTAAGAGGCTAATTAGGAAACTGACGGATCTTGGGGTTGGGGAGAAAATGGCAAGTTGGGTAAAAAGCTGGCTAAGTGGCAGAACCCAGAGAGTGGTGGTGAGGGGAGAGTTATTCAGCACCAGGGAGTTCACCAGTGGGGTTCCGTAGGGATTGGTGTTGGGGACGGTGTTGTTTAATGCCATCATAAACAACATTGGGGAAGACATAAAGGGCAAGCTGTGCTTGCTTGTGGACAACACCAAACTCTGTGGACGGGTGGACACGGTAAAAGGGATAAAGGATCTATAGGAGGACCTTAGTAAACTTGAGAGATGGTCAGGGATCTGGCAACTTAGCTTCAATGCCAAGAAATGCAAAGTGATGCACACTGGGGCCAGGAATCCTAGGACCGAGTATTACAGGGGGGATCCAGGTAGCAGTATCGGAGGAAGAAAAGGATCTGGGGGTGTGACCTAAAACACTCCTCACATTGCAAAATGGCATCAGCAAACAGGATGTTGGGGTGTATAGCCAGGGGATTCAACAATAGGTAGAGGGAGGTCATACTGCCCCTGTACAGGTGACTGGTGAGACTGCATATAGAATATGGGGTAAGGTACTGGCATCCAAACTCTAAGAAGGATTTCAACTTGACAGGGTCCAAAGGAGGGCAACCAAGATGATGAGGGGTCAGCATGGGAAGTCTTACGAAGAGAGGCTGGGAGCCCTGAAGATGTACTACCTGGAGATAGGGGGGGACATGCTACAGACCTTCAAGTACTTGAAGGGGACAAATAGAGTGCGTGGGGAAGGTCTCTTTAGGCTAAGTGACAACAAAACCATGAGGGGGCACAGTTTGAAGTTGGTAGGGGTTAGGAGGGATGTTAGGAAGCATTTTTTCACAGAGAGGGTGGTAACCACATGGAATGCGAAACTGGAAGAAGTGGTCTCAGTGAAGACAGTGATTGACTTTAAGAGGGCCTGGGATAGGCATAAGGGGAACCCATGGGACTGAGAGGGGGAAGCTAAGGAGGAAGGGTTGAAGGGGGGGGGATCAATGGCATAAGCCAGGGACACTGCAATAATATCTAACAGCCTCGACAGACCAATTGCCCTTTCTGCTGGCCCTTTCATATGTTCGTATGACAGCACATTTGCAGCTGCCAGCTGAGTGTTATGCAGTGGCATGCAGTAGCCTGTGTGCACACACTTGATGCTCCTCAAGGTCAGGTTCCCTGCCATTGAATGACCTAGACTATTTATTTATCTTCTTTTTGTATATATGTATAGTATCTATTACTGCTTACAGTAAACTATCTCTGTTAGCCTGCTCTCTCTATTCAATGTACCTAGTGCTACTCATTGTCATGTACTCTGCTTGTACCTGTATCTTCAATGTACTCACTCAGGTTGTTCCTGAAAATAGGCATGTAACTTGTCTAGTGTACTTACCTGGTCAACAAAAGCAAAATAAATAAATGGATGAGGGGAGCCAGAATAAATGAAACACCCCAGGATGATGGAGTATACTCAGGTCCATGATCACGGGACCAGTCATTCCCCCTTCCTTTGTATGTCCCTATATTTATTTATTTTAGTCTTTGTAACCGGGTAAGGCTCACTAGGCACAAGTGCCTGTTTTCAGGGGCGACATGGGAGCAATGGGCGGTTAAGTGACTTGCTAAGAGTCACACAGTATACAAGTGGAGGTTGTGAGAATCAAACTCAGGTCTGGTCTGCTGGATGTATTAAGCTTGTTCATACTTCGTTCCTCTAACCGTTAGGCTATAGAGGAGCCAACTGCTGCCCTGACCATAGCCTCAGTAAGAGGGGAAGGCCGCCTTATTAGGTAAGTCAGGATGTTAAGGGGGAAGTTGTATGCTACAGAAAAAACAGAGTACTGAGCAGGACAGTTGCCACTGATGGGGGCCACCCTGGAGGTGCATAAACAATACAATAAATACTTTTAAAAACTCTTCCTCCCAGGAGTGGCCAGATGTTACTCCAGTAATATGCTTTCCCAGTGATCTCAATTTGAGAGTAGTAATGTATTTTATTCATAGTATACATATGAATTGTCAGTGAGCAAAGCTCATTTTCAACGGGGTCCTTGGTGAGAGTGTGAAGTTTGGTTTACTTACCGTTTACTGTAGAAGAGTGGATTGTATTATCAGACTAATTTTGCTTAGTTTGTGACTGACATCTGTTACTACACATCCCAGAATCCCCCTGCAGCTGATATCAGAGCAGGGCTGCCACAGTGAGAGATTTAATAGCCTGCAGTGCATGTTAGTGTTTACAAAAGCTTTGATCTTTTGTTCGCTGGTCCCGCTGTTCTCCCTGGGCCCCCCACCCCCGCCTCCTTTAAATACACTACTGCAACGGCCACCTTGGGGCTCTCTCACCCCATTGGCTCTGCAATCACAGCCTTAAACCACCTCCTCTTGCCTACATAGCTCGCTTTACCAACTGATAAGCAAACCTCTATCAGTGACCGCCCTCTGCCAACCTGGCATCTCTCTCATAGGTTGTCTTGCCTAATCCTGCACCCTAAAATGCTACTAGTGGTGCCCATGGTACTATGCTACCCCATAACCCTTGTGGGAACCTCAGATCAAACAAGGACCACCTCCTGCCATGCACTACGCTCAAGGTATGTCAATGGGAACCCATAACCATATTTCCACGGACCGCTACGTCCCAATCTGGCACATTGTTTACTTGCTGAAGCTCCAAGTGTTCAGCTCTCTCGAGAACTTTCAACTATTGACAATACTCTGCAATATAGCAGGGCACCAACATTACTATAGCGCCAAGAGGCACACGTGCCTAACAAACAAATAAGTCTACAAAATGCTTAAAATCTCTCTCCTGAGAATTCTTCTAATGCTACTTCTGATCTCTGGTAATATACACCCCAACCCTGGGCCAGCAGAGCAAACGGCACCCCCACCCCAGTAGGAAGGAGGGGTCCCTCCTACTCGCATCAACCAATGTCTGCAGCCTCCTCAGCAAACTTGATAACCTCCAAACATGGCTTCAGCATCACTACCCTGACATCCTCTCTGTGGTTGAAACATGGCTAAACCCTAAGATACCTGACACTGCAGTCGAAATCCCCGGATACTCTATCTTCAGGCAGGACAGAATTGCAAAACAAGGTGGGGGTTGTGTCATTTATCTGAGGGATACTTTCATGGGTCATGTTATTCCTTTCTCTAGCGCGGACTCCCCCCCTCCCAGGTCCTCGCCATCAAGGTTCTCCTCAGAACCCATAATAAGCATCTTACTATCGCCTCAGTGTATCTACCCCCCCCTAGGGATCAGACTAGGGGCTTCAGTAGCGTCATGGATTATCTAAGAGGCCTACATCATAACTCTGAGGCTATAATTCTGGGCGATTTTAACATAAATTGTCTTTCGCCTGAGGCCTGCACCTACAAAGATGCTGTCTCAGCACAGCACCTCACACAGCTGGTCCCTACCCCCACCAGGTGCAACTATAGGACCGGGACCTACACCTTGCTATCCTGGGCACTGATTGACCACCCTGAATGTATCTCAAAGGTCTCAGTACTCCCAGACACTACAAATGACCACTCACCTGTTATCTGCTCCTGGGCTAACAAATTCACCAAGGCCCCTCCAAGGTAATTCACACCACGGTTCTAAAACAGAGGTACCTCCAACTGCTGCAATGCCACCTTAACAAGCTGGACTGGGCTATAATTGATACATTAAATGACACTGACAAAGCCTTGGATGTCTTCATCAACCACTTTACTGCTGCTTGTGACATATACGCTCCACTCAAACAGATGAAGGTCAAAGGCAGACCCAACCCATGGATCACCTCTGAACTCATAACACAGCTCAAACAATGGGACCACCTCTGACATTGTGCTTGAGTCTCATCCACGCAAGGGGACCTACAAAAATACAAAACTGCAAGAAATAACTGCACTTGAGCAATACAGAATGCCAAAAGCAAATATTTCAGGGAGTCACTGACCAAGTCCTGGGGTGACGGGGAAAAAATTCTGGAATAATATGAAAGACCTCACAGGCAAGGATCCTAAAACTTCTCCCTCAGTGCTCAACATTGATGGAACACCTAAGCAAGATCTGGGCATCATTGCCAACACCTTCAATAATGCGTTCTCAAACCTCGGCAGTGTCCTCCCACCTGACTTCTTCAACGCCTCTTCCTCTAGCATCCCCTATGGCACGACATCCCATGTATACATAGCTCCACAGTTTTTGTTCAAGGAGGTCCCTATGCATATAGCCAGATCTTATATTCACAAGGCCATCTACAAAGCTGGGTACAGTGGCGACGCTCTCGTCCTGAAGCTGATGGTGCTAGTCCTAGATGATATCCTTGAACCCCTGACTAAGATCTTCAACCTCTCACTAAGGCTGGGCCAATTCCTATCACTTTGCAAACAGGCGTCCATTACACCAGTCCACATAAGTGGAGACAAGTCACTGTACACCAACTACAGGCCTATCTCCATCCCCCCCCATCCAAAGCACTCGAATGTATAGTCTCGGACCAGCTAGTCGAGTACCTGGACAATTATGACATCCAATGCCTGGAACAGCACGGCTTCAGAAAAGGGCATAGCACCACCACCGCACTGCTGGAATTTACAGGACTCATAAATGCCACCCTCTACCAAGGTCACTGTGGAGGGGCAGTATTCATCAACCTTACTAAGGCCTTTGATACCATTAACCACCCACTACAACTTAGGCAACTGTCAACCATCGGGCTCTCCAATGATGCACTGCCCTGGTTCGCTAGCTACCTTGGGGGAAGGGTCCAGCATGTCAGAATTGCCAGTGTCACCTCCAATGAAAAAAACTGTCTTTTCAGGAGTTCTGCAGGGGTCCATAATTGGCCCTCTACTCTTCTCTCTTTTCCTGAACAACCTCCCTAGGGTTTGCCACCAGAAAATACTACTCTACACAGACGATGCAGTCCTATTTACTAGTCATCATGACGTCAAACACCTGGAGTGTCAGCTGCAATGTGACTTTAGGCATGTAGAAGAGTGGTTCAAAGATCGCAGGCTCGTCTTAAATGATACCAAAACCAAGGTCATGACTTTCTGCAATGCATGCAGCAAGTACAAATCTCAGTCCCTCGTCATTAAGAACCAGTCTAGGACTTCACTTGAACATGTGCCCGAGTTTAAATATCTTGGCATCATACTGGACAGCTCCCTCTCCTATGCACGGCACATCGACAATGTAGCAATGGCTGCCAACATAAGAATCGATCTGCTCCACAGGCACAAACACTGCATGACTGTGGATGCCCTTAGACTGGCTATCTACAGCTCTGTCACCTCCATCATTGACTATGGTCTAGCTATCTACGGCTCTGCTTCTCCTACTGCACTCCGCAGGATATCGGTGACATTCAACAAAGCCTGCAGGCTCCTAACTGGCGCTGCCTGCCAAACTCACACCTGTGACCTGTACACAGAGGACGGTTGGCTTCCACTTCATAGTAGAATCCAATATCAGACATGCCTGATCCCCAAGAAGGTTCTCTTCGAACTTATGCTGCCAGGTGTTCAAAGACTCCTCATGACGTACAGCAGTGCCCAGCATACATGTAGTACTCAACATCAAACCTTCCAGATCCCTAGATGCAGGACCACAATTGGTCAAAGGTAATTCACCCATAGAGCTCCTCGGTGGTACAGTGCCCTTAACAATGTAGTACTTACACCTGCAACACTTGGACCCTTTAAAAGGCAACTCTATCTATACCTAACATCAACCACGCAATGTGACTGCTTCCACTAGGGGCAGCCTCCTTTCTCATCTCAGTCTGAGGTGTCCTGTCCCCCCTTCCAGCATTCTCCCATGTCACCTGCCTCCTCCTCCTCCTCCTCCTCCCACCCTTCCCCTTCCCCACCAACACCCTGACCTCCCCTCTTGTAGGCACTTTCAGATTTTGGTTCCCCCAACCCCTACTTACCCTGCACTTTTGCTCCCCCTCCATCACGCTCTGACAATGGCCCCTCAGCCTGCCCACCCTCTCTTTAACCCTGCTATCCTATATTCACTATCTGTTCTATATAATGTACTGTCTGCTATGAAACGTCTTTTCTCATTAGCCAGCTCATTATGTCTCTCCATTATGCACTGTAAATTTATAGCCTTGCCTTCGCTGTATTAATCCTGTAACCATGATCTACCTCTGTATGTATGTTCCCCTTCATCCTTTGACGTGGAACCTTTGTAAATGAGCAGTTATTGCTCAAAGGTATTTGTAATCCTAGAGTCTAATAAATAAAAAATAAATAAATAAAACAGGGGTCTGTACTTAGCCCTGGGAGAAAAGCAGAACCAGAAAACATCTAATTGGAGATTATAAAAGCTCTAACATGCACTGCAGGCATTGAATCTCCCACTGCTACAGTAAACCGTAAGTAAACCAAGACGTTGTTGCACACGGAGTGACCACTGGGACCAGCCCCACACATGAGTGTGGAGCCCTGTGTGCTGATTGGTCTTCTCCTTTAAAGAGAAACAGTCGCATACGGCGGCTGACATAGTTTGAAAGCCCATGAATAGCTCTTTCAGAAGAGGTACTGGGCCCATCAGTGACTGGAAGAACTTCAGAGACATAGATGTAGCAGGCCAAAAGGTTCCCTAACAGTGCCAGGATAGGCCAGATGGATCTGGAAAAAGAGGCAGGAAACTTACTCAGTGACCAAGATGCAAGAAGTTTATTTACCAGGGGCAATGAAAACAAGATAACTGTTTCTACAACACTACAGGGTAAGGGAATAAACAACAAAACATCAGGATCAGGACCAATAATTGATCAAACCAAGAACAGGAGGTAACCCCTTTTAGTCCAAGTCCTGCGTGCCCTTGGCCAAGATCATAAAACAACTGCCGAACCAAATTTTGGATTTTCTATGCGTTGGCTGATCAGTAGGTGGGCATTGAACCCACAAAGCGCTTTTACAAACAGGCCATAATGGGGCATCTCCCAGATGAACAAAACACAAAGAGGAACACTGCTAGTTGGTCAGTGAAGAACTTGGCAATCCTCTGCAGCTCCGGGCAAGAAGCTGAAGACTTCTGGTTGGCAGATGGTTCTCTGGATGATCTGCAGCAATGACCACTGACAGGTCCCCAGCACCAGGACATCTCCCAAGAAGAAGACCGCTGGCAGTGCGACCCTCTGGTGGCCTCAATGGAGTGACACGGGCACGTGCACACTTATGGACGGCCAGAAAAATAAGAAAAGGGCATGCACGACATTAACTGTGGCCCCTCACACTTGAGCCAGGGTGGCTCCTAAGCTGACCCATTACTGGATACCTCACTTGCGGCCCTCTACCACTTACCATTGCAGGACTGATGCTGGAATACTTGTGGCGGAACTTTGAAACAGGTTGGCGTCACTGGAGACAGTTCTGCTGCAGATGGTGGAAGGACGGGGGTCCTCCCTGTGTCAGCATCAGGCTCTGGAGAAACTGGTCCGGGCAACAAAGGTGACGCTGGATGTCGAGTGCAAGGATGCAATCTGATCACACAATTCAGTAGGAAGCAAACAGTTCATCCTTTTTTAGCAAACAATGCAGTTTATGAACAAGGTGCAGTCTCTAGGGGGCACCAGGCAGGCAACAGTGCAGTTCGGTTGGGGAAGGTGCTTATAAAACCCTCATAGAACACCATGGGCTATCCAGGGCCCCTAGATCACTTCCTCCTCTCATTAACGTGTATAACTCCCCCTACGCCTGAGTCTATGGGGCTTTGGCCCTGGTCCCGCCTCCCTCATGAATACCAATGACGGTCTGCAGGGTGGAGGCTGTGGGACTCAAACTCAGGCTCGCTGGATGCACCAAACCCATCCACCACTGACCACTCCAACCCCTAGGCTATACTGTCACCCCTGTACCCTTACAGCATGCCCCCCCTTGGGACCTCTAAGTTGTGATGACACACCCTTTTTTTTTTAATAAGCCCACCCCGCACCCTGGTCGATCCCTCTTTCAGGCCTCTCATGGACCTGCTCACCTAGGCTGCTCCTGACCCCACCACCCTACATTGCAGCCAGCCCAGGTAACCCTGATGTATTCCTTCATTGGGAGGGTCCCTTACCATCGTAGGTGATAAGTCTTCTGGCCATGCCAATGATCCTGGGTGTTGCTGAGGCAGCAGATGGAGGTCCAGGAGCTCGGCAATGAGGGTCCGGGAGGCCTTCACCTGATCGGCCAGGGCGCCATTTCCGCATTTTCTCCCTGGGGGAGTGGCATGCCACAGATGTCAAGGCGTCCGCCGATGTCCGCTACTCCCCAGTCATCGAAGGCCTAATGTCATGTTGTGCTTCTGGCCTCTGCCGGAGGACAGCAGGTGCCAGGCCGCATCCCCACCCTCTCCTAGGAGAAGGTGAGCTGTGGCTGGATGCTCCATTCTTCTCCTGCTGGCTGGCCCTCCAGCGACCCGGGTCCATTCCCGAACCCGGGTCACTGGCTTCGCAGATGGAAATCCAACTGCTGTGCTGATGGGCCAAGCAGCACACCTTTTAATTGCAAATAACAATTATAATTCAACAACAAAAAAAAATACCTCTGAGGCTTTTCCCAGCCCTGGAACCTTTCTTTATATTGTTTGGGGCACTCGTTCCACTGCTCCCTGATCCCTTCCCTCCTCAGGGCTGTCAGCCCAACCAGGGAGCCCACTGTGCCCCCTTATCTTTACTAGGGCCTTTTAACTTTCTCTGGGCACTTTGCCTGCTGCCCTTCCTGTACCTTTTGGGCTCCTGCATGGCTGCTGGTGGCAGAACTACAGGTCCGGGGTGCGTTCTCCGCCCAGACCTATTTCTTTGTGACACAACTTGGTCTGTCTGCCCTTTCTTTCCCTCCTTGCCAATCAGGGCTCTGCCCAGGGGAAACAGGTCGTGTCGGGAGCTGCACTCCACCCAACCGACCTTGCTGCTGCCACACGCCCAGGATGTTGACCAGAGGGGAGCGACGCTGGAGGAGCCACAGGATTGCTTACAGGTATGTCTACCATCCATGCTCTCTGCGTCCTCCACCCTTCTAGCTCATCTGAGAACTCCCCACTGTCACCACTCGCCGGCCCTTTTGTAGGGCAGGGGAGGTCCTGGCTTCTGGCCAGAGAACTGGGCACTGTTGGCTTGACAGAGAGGGTGTCCTGCTCCTGACCCCCCTTCCCAGCACCAAATGGCGTGAAAACAGACAAAGGGACTGGGAGGAGTCAGTGAGACTGCAGGTGGGGGGGTGGGATTGGATGGGGAAACTGGCTAAAAAAGAAATACAATTTCCATGTCGGGGAGACAGACCCCATTTCTTTGCAGTGCTCCTGACATCAGGGTACTACATAGATGCCTGAGTCTGTTCAACATTTATTTTAGTTTTTGTTGACTGGGAAAGGAGGGCTAGGTAATTCTGCCTATTTTCAGCCTCATTCAGGGGGTTGGGGGGAAGATAAAGATGCAGACTGACACACTGAATCATGTTAAGCTGTTGGTGGTATATTTAGCAGATGGGGAAAATTTGGCCAGGACATCAGGAAAATAGCATTACTCTTTCAAGAAATGCCATGGGATCTTAACCACCCTGGGACCCAAGTGGGTCCCAGGGTGGTAGCCTGGGTAAAACATTGGCTGGACAACAGAACACAGAAAGTAATCGTAAATGGAGTACACTCTGAAGAAAGAGGGGTTACTAGTGGGGTACCGCAGGGTTCAGTACTGGGTCCAGTCCTTTTTAATGTCTTTATAAGTGACATTCTAGAGGGACTGGAAAGAAAAGTATGCCTCTCTGCAGATGACACAAAGATCTGCAACAGGGTTGATACACAAGGAGGCGTGTAAAGGATGAGGAGGGACTTGGCAAGGTTGGAGGAATGGCCAGAAGTATGGCAGCTAGGATTCAATGCAAAGAAGTGCAAAATAATGCACCTGGGAAACAAGAACCCAGGGGAAGATTACACAGTTGGGGGGAGGTAGTAACAACAACAAAAAAGGAAAGGGACCTGGGGGTAATCATATCAGATGACCTTAAGGTTAGCAAGCAATGTGAGAAGGCAGTAGGGAGGGCTGGGGATACTGGGATGCATAGGGAGAGGCATCACCAAGCAGAAAACAGGAAATTGTTATCCCTCTGTACAGACAGTTGGTGAGACCCCATCTGAGTACTGCGTCCAGTTCTGGAGACCCCATCTCCGCAGGACATAGACAAGATAGAGGCAGTCCAGAGGAGGGCAACCAAAATGGTGCAGGGTCTGCAAGAGAAGCCATATGAGGAGAGACTAAAGGAGCTTAATATGTATACCCTTGAGGAAAGAAGGGAGAGGGGGGACATGTTAGAAACTTTTAAGTACCTCAGTGGAATCAACAAAGTCCAAGAGGGTAGCATCTTTCAGAAAAAGAGACGTGCAAGAACAAGGGGACACAATTTAAAGATAGAGGGGGGCGGTTCAGAGGCAATGTGAGGAAGTATTTTTTCACAGAGAGGGTAGTGGATGCATGGAACACCCTTCTTGAGGAGGTTGTGGGGTCTAAACTGTGGGAGAATTCAAGAATGCATGGGACAGACATAAGGCAATTCTTGTGGGGGGTAGGAAGAAATAGGCTGTTGGTTAACTAGGATCTGTGGCCTATCCTGTAGGTAGGGAAATGGGCAGACTAGGTGGGCCAAGCGGTCCTTATCTGCCGTCAAAGTCTATGTTTCCTGAACAAGCACCAGAACAGGCAGATGGGACCTCAGTACAATGTCTCATCCAAAAGACAGTGCCTCGGGAATGCAGCACCTCTCTCCAAGTCTGGCCTGGTGGGACACCTTGCCACTTGTCTGTCCCCAGGCCTGAAGGGACCTCTGTACAGTTGTGTTGGTTTTCTGTCCCCGAGCCTAGCAGAAAGCTCAGTTTTCTCTTCCTGTGGACAGGAGTTTAGTTTGAATGAGCGAAGCACATAGGAAGATTATAATCCAAACCAGATTAGGGCACTAGCTGATCTGATTTGCAGTTTACACTGTGAGATTGTTTAATTGAGAGACGATCCCTCACACTCAGTGAGATGGAGGCAGTGCCCTGAAGCTTTCATTGTGAGTGCGACTGACAAGAGAGGGCACAGCCTTGCAGCATGGAAAGTTAGCTGCCAAGGTAGAGTTCTAGCAGTAGCAGCAGTCTGGCAGCAAAGCTCATTTTACATTTGATTGTTTTCTTTGTTTTCACATGTTCCTCCCATGTTTCAAATACCTTGCATCTATCCTTAAATGGTGACAAAATGGATAGCACTTAGGACACCCACAGAACAATCAAAGGGACTATCATTATAATAAAAACACATCTCAGGTTCCTCTTACACATTGGAATATTACATGTCCCAACAGCCCCAGCAGTTCTTGGCAGCGGAGTTTACGCTGCTCAGCAGCACTTGACTGAGTGCCGGCAGGTCATACTATAATACAAACGTACGAAAAAGCCAGCAGAAAA
Organism: Neoceratodus forsteri; assembly: GCA_016271365.2. NCBI lineage: Eukaryota > Metazoa > Chordata > Ceratodontiformes > Ceratodontidae > Neoceratodus > Neoceratodus forsteri. The sequence goes on from JADMNL010000033.1 coordinate 57,142,682, forward strand.
AGGCCATTTAGTCTATCTAGTTTGCTCATATTGCAGGGTCATCAGCTTAAGCTACTGACCCTACCCCTCCGCAGTCTGCCCTTTCCTTCCATCCGTCCTTCCACCGCCCCTTAGCCAGCCCCCTAACTCTATCCCAGCCTCTATTGAAACTGCCCACTGTCTTTGATGAAATCATCTCTTCCAGAAGTTCATTCCAACCTGCCACCATCCTCTCCATGAAGAAATGCCTCCTAGCCTCCCTCTTAACCACCCTCCAGTTTGAGACTGTATCCCCTTGTGCTCTGGTTTCCACTAAACTTAAAGAGACCCCTCCATATCCACCCTATTTATTCCTTTCAAATACTTGAAGGTCTTAATCATGTCTTCTCTCCCTCTCCCCCCTCCCCAATATCATTGATGAAAACACTGAACAGCACCAGTATGAGCATCGAGCCTTGTGGGACCCCACTGGTGACCTTTCTGGTGCTAGATAGTTCACCCACACCCGCACCACCCCCCCCCCAGGTCCTGCCCCTCAGCCCATTTTCCACCTATCTGGTCAACTTGTCTCCACTGCAAAGATCTGCCAACTTCCTGGTCAACCTCTTGTGGGGTACAGAGTCAAAGGCCTCGCTGAAGTTCAAGTAGAGGATGTCCACCGCTTGGTTTAGTGACCCAGTCAAAGAAGTTGTTGATATGAAGTGCCACGGATTGCTACTCACAAGCTTTAGCCATGCAGTGGCACTTCATATCACCTGCACTGTGCTTTGTGCCTGTGCCACTTTGCAGCAATTTTCATCCTAGGCTATCCCCCCCCCACACATACACACACACACACACCACTGGTGCGGTTAATCTGAAACTGTGCCCCTCAGCTTCACTTTCAATTTCTCTTCCCCAAAGGCTGCAACCAGGCATATGCAGTTAAGCACCCTGTGTAGTCTTAGTAGGTTACTGCCTTTCGAGCAACGTTCATGCACAGCAGCACAATTCGGGAGGGGGGGCTTATTTTCCTCCTGAACGAACGGTAAAAGGAGTCCCTAAACAGCCACCTATATGTCAACATTACAATCAGGAGACACGCTCTTTAATGTCATGCCACTCACATGGTGCCTGCGAGCCCAGGTAGGGCTGTTATTTGTAATTTCAGTGACTCTGAGCCTCGGCAGGGATCTTTAATTTAATGTCACCTGCACAGCAACTTTGCTTTAATTGTGATGCTGTAAGCCCTTGCAAGACTCTTTGTTGCAACTGCGATGCTCCGAGTCTCTGCACAGCTCTTTGCTGTAATTGCGACATTCCAAGTCCCTGTTCTAACTGCAATGCTCTGAGCCTCTGCAGGGCTCTTTGTTGTAATTATAATGCTCCCAGGCACTGCAGGGCTCTTTGTTGTAATTGTGATGCTCCAAGCCAGCAGGGCTCTTTTTAGTAATTGCAACACTCCAAGCCCTTGCAGGGTGCTTTGTTATAACTGATATGCACAAGCAGCCTCTGCACGGTTCTTGTTGAACACAGAAGCACCAAGCTCCTGCAGGGCTTCTCATTGTAACTGCAATGCTCTGAGCCCCTGCAGGGTTCCTTGTTGTAACTGCAATGCAGCAAGCCTCTGCAGGGTTCTGTGTTGTAAATATAATGCTCCCAGGCCCTGCAGGGCTCTTTATTATAATTGTGATGCTCAAGACCCAGCAGGGCTCTTCTGTTGTAACTGTGATGCTCCAAACCCAAGCAGGGCTCTTTGTTGTAACTGCAACACTCTGAGCTTCTGCAGGGCTCTTTGTTGTAACTGCGACACTCCGAGCCTCTGCAAGGTTCTTTGTTGTAACTGCGACACTCCGAGCCTCTGCAGGGCTCTTTGTTGTAAGTGCGATGCTGCGTGCCTCTACACGGCTGTTTTCTGGAATCACAGAGGCATCAAGCTCCCGCAGGGCTTCTCATTGTAACTGCAATGCTCTGAGCCCCTGCAGGGCTTCTTGTAACTGCGATGCTCCAAGCCCTTGCTGTACTCTTTGCTGTAACCAACAGTCACCAAGAGAGAACAGTGGGTCAGCGGGGCAGGTTGCGAGAGCAGCCAGCCCCACACACAATCGCAAAGTATCTGAAGCATACAAAAGGCTTGTTTTTACAATGTTTGTTCGAATAGGTGAGGGTTCCAAGAAGGAGTGGTGACAGACTGAAAAATTTACTTGAAAAGGAAAATGAATAGATTCATGGGTTTAAAAGTGTCAAACCAGGGGGTCTTAATGATCAGTGGGATCTCAACCCCCTTTCGTAAAGCTGTGAAAATTGTATCATGAATCCAGGATACTGTCATACTAATCTAGGCTCTCCTGTGTTTTCTGTAGGTATGAAATGAACTGTCTCTCTATATTCTATGTGCTGGCATGGGTCTGGAGCTAATCAATTGGTGGATCCCCTGGGAATTTAATTTCTGAAACCAGTAACTGCTGTGTGTCATGGGCAATCACTTAAAACATTCCAGCCAACTCTCTCTACCGTTATTATTTCTTATTATTTCTTTCTAGCTAACCTATTTTCATTGCAGCATTCTCTCTCCATTGAGAACCTGCAGCAGCCTTTCTTTTGTAGGTTGAGATTGCCACCGTGTGGCAGACTTTAGTATATAACATTTCATACACCAAACTCTTCAGCAGACTGGTGCTTGCTGCATGATCAGTGGCTTCTGTAAACAAAGAACTAAGTTGTAAAAGCAAACCTCCTTTATGTTATGCACAGTTGTGTTTGTTATGTTTTAGCACTAACACCATACACTGTTCTGTATTAATGACAGCAAACTCCTAGATGATGCCACTGCGTGTAAGAGCTAAAAGGAAAAGGGACCTCTCCCTTGCACCCCACCCCCCCAAGGGAGCTCGTCAAGTGAAGCACCGGGGCAGTGGGGTAAGGCCCAGTCTGCAAGGCCTCGTTGTGTATTTGCACCTTTAATAACTGCATTTGCCTGTGCTTCAGCATTTACTGGTAGATTCGTAATAAATTTGTATCTGTTCACGTCTTGGTGTACAGGCTGCTTCTTTCTTGTAATCACAGGTACTCTGAGATCTAACAGGGCTGTTTAATGACAAACACTGGCATTGCTAGTTATCCGAGTGAGATGGACAACCCCCACAACATACACACACTCGTATTTTCTGGCAATACACTGTGTGACACTTTCCTTTCCTCCTGCAATAATCGTCAGTTCTGGATTCCACTTTCACTGCCCCCCCCCCCCAAGTTATCTTAACTTATTTCTCCATTATTTCCCTAGGCCTGCCCGAATTTCAGCTGTCTGCCTGTTAGAAACATCTCCATGCTCTTTATTTCTAACTTTCTAGTTCCCTCCTCTAGGACCTCTGATCCTTTGTGACTCCTCAACCTCCTCTAATCTTGCTTTTCAGGTCCGATCCAGAATCCCCTTATCCTTGGGGTTCCTTGACCCCCCACATGAGCAGGCGAGTCCTTATCTGAATAAGCTTTCTTTCCATCACTTGCTAAGCGCAACAATCTCCACAATAGAACTTGTGACATTAGCCACTAGGCATGTACAGTTAGTGATATGGTGAGAGAGTATCAAACATATCAAGTGTGAGGGACAAGACCTTTACATATTCAGCATGGCTCAGTTGGTAGCACATCTGCTTCTGGGTCAGAAGGCCGTGGGCTCAAATCCCATGCCAGAATTGGTCTCCTACCATAAATGCTAGCATCCAAGTGCAGTACTAGGGGGTGCTGTACTGTTTGCATGTGACATTCTTCAAAACAGTCATTAAACTGAGACATCCAACCTGCCTATTCTGGTGGTTGTTCAGCTTGATGTTGAAGCTCCCATGGCACGTCTCGAAAAGAGTAGGGGACATTTTTATTAAAGAAAATCAGATAAGAAATAAAGTAAACTTACAGCATCAAAACAAACACTGCACGATGTGCAGAATGTGCGCCGCAAAATAACCCGAGAAACAGGAGAATACAACAGCAGCTGAAGGACAGTCATAGAAAGCGAAAGTATACTACACATGAAATGAGAACTGGGAAAACACAGTCAAAAATGCTGCAATATGCACATATGTTCAAAATACTTTATTGTTTGTCTGTTTTAGCCTTTTCAGAATATAAAGTATTTTGTTATACTTCTTACAGAATAAAAAGTTTTAAGAAGTACAAAAGCACATTTTCATTATAAAAATATCAGAGTACAATAGGTTCAGAATTTGCATTTTAGAGAAAAGTACAGTTAATTGTTGTACAAAAGTGTGTGTAACAGGTGCTCAGTCTATGACCCACTTCAGCCCCCATTGGGCCTGCTCACCCCTCTCCCAACCAATGAAGAGATGAAGCAAGAGATTGAAGCAATCATGAATAGGTGTGCTATTCCAGATATCCCACCAAGGGATCCTCTGCTGGACATCATAAATTATTTTGAGCAATACAGATAAAGTAATTATTTGCTCAGTGTGTTTTAAAGTGCAATAAAACAATAAGCAGGTTTCAGCATTAATACCTTGTAACGTGGGTTTTCAGCCTTCCTCGCCAAGATATAATTACAATTAGACTAAATTACTTAACCATATGTTGTATTAATGATTAATTACGTACAATTAGGTGTACTTAAAGTCATGGGGCCCGGATATTCAGACTGCAGCAGGCAATGGTGCAAGTGGAGGCGCAGCGCAACCGAGATGTGCCGGGGCCAGGACAGAGGGATATCCAATGGTGATGTGCCATGGCGCATCACTGTTGAATATAGCCCAGAATGTGCAAGGAGCATATACAATGCACCGGCGCATTCCCCAGACAGGGAGGACTGGAAATGTTCCAGTGCAACTATAGTTGCACTGGGCACAGTTGCTGTGGTATTCAGACCTGGCTATGCAAATGGAGCCATAATGTATGCAAGGCACAAATGGGGTCATTTGCATGTCCTTATGGCCCCATTTGCATGCGCTGCGCAGCCCGGCAAAAATGCACCTGGTGCCCTGCACAGACTGGTGTGTGGACTGAGTGGGTCCTGGAGCACCCCTTGCCCCCTAACCGTGATTGCAGTAAAAACAGTAAAATACAATCCCTGGCAGTCTAGTGGTACCCCCCTCCTGCCCTGGAATCGCAATTGCGGTAAATATACTACAATACAATCCCTGGTAGTCTAGTGGAACTCCCCACCCTCCCCGTAGCTCCGATCACGGGAAATACAAATGCATATATGCCCTGGTAGTCTAGTGGTACCCCCCCTCCCCATCCTGAACCTCTGATCACCGTCTTGTTATGTAAGGACAATCCCTGGTGGTCCAGTGGATCCTCCCTCCCCACCCAATGCCCCGATCACCGGTGTATGCAGATCCTACATATCATACATGGGCCAGAATTGGCATTGAGGGAGGGAGGGAACAGGTGGGTACTGCATAAATAACATTTCTGTACTGGGAGTAGGGTGGGGGGAGGGAAGCAGAAGGGGAATTAGCAAAACAATAATCATGTGGATTGGGGTTGGAGGGAGGAAGCAAGCAGAGAGAGTAAGCAGAAGGGAAACTGTATACAACCTGTTGCTGGGACTGTTGTGATTGTGTGGTTTACTTACCCAGGATACTGTAACTGAGATGCTAGTTTGGGATACTGTGGTGGTGTCAGAGTGAGTGCAGGCAAAGTCCTGAGGCAAGTAAAGAAGGCAGTGGTGGCAGGCAGGAGTTACTAGGGAACAAGGCAGATAGTGTCTCAGAGGCTGCAGCTTGGACACCGCTGTGGCAGCACACACTGTAGGACTTAAGCAGCAGAGCAGACAACACTCCCGTGGGCAGTGTGCAGAGCCGTTGACATCCACATGCACTCCCATGCAGGTGGCACAGATAGATCATGCCCCCGCCCCACTGACTTCAAAGTAACACGACTGCAAATATACACGGTTCCTGGAAGTAATATCATAACACCTCTGATGTGTCTCTAGGGGTTTAATACCAATTCACAACAAACGATGTCCCCTTCCTCTAGTAACATGAGTTAATCACAACATAAGATATATAGGGCAAGTAAGATGATATGCACTAGAGTAGGCATTTTTCACCCACTCCAAAACACATCCGTCTGAATTGCATCTGTCCCTATTTTCAACCTGCACATGTATCCAGACGTGGACCATCTATAAGATGGTGTAATAGCATCTGAATGTCACGTCCCGGAATAGATGCAGTTGTACACAAACGAAGATAATCAGCTTAGAGTTGCTCACTGTTTTCATGCACATTGTGATGTTGTAGTGCGGGCAACCACATCTCTTGACAATATCAGCAAGGCTGCTTTGGCACAATTGGCTGGATGCAGACGCAGACACAGACTGCATTTGCATCTGCTTTCAGCCTTCTAACAATCTCATGTTCCATACATTTTACTAACATATGTTTGTACTGACATCAAAGCAACCTTTTCAGTTGTCTATCCCTGCAACATATGTCATTCACATACATGGGTCTGTCTAGTACAGTATGCCCTGCAAGCCCATTGGTCCACACTGTGGACCAATAGACTTACAGCTCATACAGTACGCTGTCATTCGTTGGGCGGCCGGGCAGCATACGGGTGGGTTGCAGCCGCTAGCCGATGATGGGGGGGAGCTGGATGGGTTGGGGTCCTGTGTGGTGGGGGTGAGGTTACCACTGGCCACCAGGGATCTGTAGGATATGCATACACTGGCAATCGGGGCATTGGGTGGGGAGGGGGGATCCACTGGACCACCAGGGATGTTCCTTACTAAACATGACGGTAATCAGGGGATTGGGATGGAGAGGGGGGTTCCACTAGACTACTGGGGCATTGTTCATTCATATTTCCCATGATCAGAGCTACAGGGGAGGGAGGGAGGTACCACTAGACTACCAGGGTTGTTGTTTCTTATTTTTACCATGATCGCAGTTACAGGGCGGGAGAGGGGGTACCACTGGACTACCAGGGACTGTGTGCGTGCTTGTGGATGGTGTTCTTGCTGGGCGGGTGGCCACCCACGGCTGGCGGCTGCTGTGTTGTGTCCTGCAATACAGCAGCCTGCCTGTAGGTGGCCGGCATTTGAGCCAGGTTTTACCTGGCTCAACTTTGTGCCCCGGTATGCAGCGCATCTGAGGATTGTGCCAGCAGATGCGCCGCACATCCCGGTCTGAATATCGGGCTGTGCCACATATGCATGGGCACGCCCCCTTCAGATGCACCGCATATATTAGCAATGCACCCTGGCGCATTGGGACTTGCGCTACGCAAGTCCCCCTTTTGAATATTGCACTGGGGCACACTCCGGGGCATCCCCTTTGAATACCCGGCCCATGGGTGGTATTCAATATTTACTAACAGGACTTGTGTTTCTGTATTTTTATTAGTACTTGCTAACATGATTATGGAGTGTGGATTTAAACATTTTTTTCACTTACAGTAAAATACATGCACAGAAAGACTCTTTCTGATAAGTCAATGTATTCTTAGACCTTTTCTTGTAAATGGCTTAACAGCAAAGACAACTAAAGGCCAACTTCCTCTTATGACAGACTAACATACAAACTAAAATAGGAATATCTCGTAACTAAAGTGTCTGGATGTAACAGTGTATATTTATTAAAGATCAAGCATTGCTTCCTCTTGTAACGGACTAGAACAGAAATGTCTTGTACCTTAGGGTTTGAATATATGTTTTCAGTTTATGTGTAAGCCTAAATCATATTCGAGGCTTACTGGCCTACCTGTTAACTTGTGTGAAAACTTATAACTGAATGTGGACTCTTTTTGATAAGTATTAAATGTTTTACATAGATACTTTGCAGCAGGAATCATATGCCAAGACATTTTAAACACTCTTCTTATAAGTCACATGGTAGACATATAGCAAACGTAACCACCAACCAGACAATCAGATATCTAGAGTACTACTCCAGGTAGTCTCTATGATTGGGAAAAATAACATTATTTTCGTATTTGATTGAAAATTCCCTGATTATGCTAGACGTTGTAGCATGACGTCAAACTGTTAGTGACATTCACATCTTTACTTAAAAAGCCCCTTTTTAATCAGATGCTTCGAGTTATTGATAGCTTTCTGATACAGAAAGTTATTAACTGGTGGTCTTCTGACATATAAAATTATTTTCTAACATAGAAGACAATTGCTTTAAACCCAGTCCACAAACTAGAAACTACAGAAGTGCCAACGCAGCTGATTGCCTCGACATGCTATAACGATCAGCAGGCAAACCAGTCAAGGTAAGACCAGCCAGAAGGAGGACACAGAGTCATCCTCGGACCAGGACCTCAAAGCTTGACATCTTGGTAAAATCTGGCATGGAGAGTTTTGCCTTTTAAACCCAGGCAGTTGGAAATGGGTAAAATAATGCTTGCATAATTTTTTTTATTTCTGTTTTTATTCTTTTATTGTGGCTAATTCCATGCGACGGGAAATGTTTGTATTTTTTCTGCTTGCACTGCTGTTCAGAGAATTAATATCTTTTTACTCATATTACTGTTAAGATTACTGTGCGATTTTTGAATTTGATATTAAGTAAAAATATTTCTTGAAAACATGAATTCCAGATGTAGTGGTGATGCTTCTCATCTGAACTTAATACAATTAAGGGCCTTTGACTTTTTGTAGGAGTAGCACACTAAGCTGAAAGCTTTTTTACAGGAGCGACCTGGGAGCACAGGGAAGTTAAGTGACTTGTGCAGGGTCACACAGTATGCAAGTGGAAGCTGTGGAATTCAAACCCAGGTCTGGTCTGCTGGATGTCACCAGATTTGCAGTTCAGAGCCTTAAACCACTGCGCTATGCTGCCTTCCTAAGAACATTCAAGATTAAGGACTAAACCAGAATCTGAGTTTTGTTTTATAGGCCATCTGGAAACAATTAAGATCACCATTCAAGGTTACAGTCATATAATTAACTGTACAGATTTAAATTGTCCAGAATTTATACATAAATTCCAGGAATGGTGCCACATAGATCCCAATAACACAATTAATTGCAGAATTTGGAAGGAGGCAGGAGATTTTAAAATACTAGTAAGAATATTTGAGGAATTAGGCCAGGTCCATTGTCCTATGGTGACCAGTCATGGTCATAATAGTACTGTGGACTACAATGAGCATACAGTATTTGTTCATCAAGATCAAATAGTTTTAGTCAGTCAAGTAACTGATAAAGTGGTAGTGGCAGGAAGACGTATAGTTCAAGAAACAGATTTCCCTTTGCCTGCACTATATATTGCTTCCCCAACCAGACTCTACCCAAATTTGCCTGACCTCATGGAAGGTTTGGAAGGGTTGTCAGTCTCCGAAGGTCAAGGTGAAAACCTTGTAGAGACTGGCCCATGGAGTCACGCCAGGGGGGTCGGAAAATAGTCCTGGCTCTTCACAGGGCTCTATAAAAATTTCAGTCAAAATAAGACAATAAATTATTTTAGTGTGTGCTTGTTAAAGATTGCGCAAAATATCTTTTTTCAGTATTTTGGTTATATCATCACTCATCCTATACTGTGTCAAAAAAGGTCCTCTAATACAGTCATATTTAGGGCAGTGTACAATACAACGGGTGTAAGTGTTTCAAATTCCCCTAAACCACAATCATATAATATATTCTTACCTTGCACTGTATTTTTTGAGTAAATAAATCCCAGATACTTAGAGAAGTATAGTTCCAATCTGAACTTGGTAAAGATTTGTGTGCCTTGCTGATCTTGTAGATCCAGTGAGTGCGGTTCAAGAACATGGGACATTTTGTTTTGTGAAAACCTTCTATGTAAACGTGATTTCCTCACTTTTTCCATGTCCTCATTAGTTGAGGGGAGTTTAACTTTATTTCTTATGAGTTTTGAATAAGCTGGTGAAATTTAACTCTGTTAAGAAAATCATGCCATAGGTGTTCGGTATCTATTGTTTTCAATGCAATATGCAAATATCTCAGGCTAGTATTTCAAAATGAAAGTAAATGGTAGGGGTAAAACTAATACACCAGTAATGTGTAATCCCTGCTGGAAATAATCTGTTTATAATCTGACCATAGATTCCAGAATTGACACATAGACTCTTTCTTTCTTTCTTTCATTCTTTCTTTCGTGAGAATTCAGTAATCTTGTTCAGCACCACCTCAGGCAAGATATGTTCTTTTTTAGTGTAAATGCACATCTGGCCTGCCACAAATAACATCTACAGGCTGCAAAAGATCAGTCTTGAAGTACTCTGATGTATAGCATGTTATGCAACCAGTGCTGGAATTACACTTTATGAGCTTTGGGAACTAGGAGGGCCTATAAGGCTGCTATCTTTAAAGTGAGCCCCCGTTCCCATTATAAGTCAATGGCAGTGATGTGTGCATCCCAGGGCTCACTTCTGAGCCAGGGATGTCTGAGCCCTGACAACCCTCCCTCCCATAATTGCAACACTGTATGCAACCCTATTCCATATAAACCCAGTACCACCTCGGGACAGGTCATTGACTGAAAGCTACATATATGAACATACAAAAACGGCAGCAGATTAGGCCATGAGGTCTATCATGTCTGCCTGAGATGCAGCTCACAGCTTGATAATGGCTGCTGCCCCCCCCATCCCTCCCCTGATTTCCATTCTGAGTTCCCATGGAGTCCACCCTCCCTACTTGTACCCTGCCCATGTATTTATCCCATCCCTTCTTAAAACCTCCCACTGATTCCCTTGATACCAACTCCTCAGGCAGCGCATTCCAAGGCATCACCACCCTTTCCATGAAGCAGTGCTTTCTCAGGTCTCTTCTATACATGTTCCAGGTTGTTGCAAGGGTGGGCCAAACAGAAAAAGGGCAGGAAAGTAACAAAGGTTCTTGGGTTTCTACAGGTTATATACAGGAGGGTCTTTTTTTATTTAATTCTTTCTTTATGCCCCCGGCCCTCCTATGCCACAGCCAGCCAATCCCTCTGCCCCCCCCCCAAGGTGCCTAGCTCTACTGAACTCCAGTCCCCTCCAGCAACCTACCTCCATGCTGCTGTGGTCTCAGACCCCCCCTTTGGGTGGGGGAAGGAGGGAGGGACCCATCCTACCTGAACAAGTCTTTGTCAGGCTGGTAGCCGAGGGTTCTGGGTCGGTCCATGTTCGGTTCACTGGGAGCAATCATCAGGCTTGCTGTGGTCTTTTTTTCCTTTGTTTCTCCCCACTCTGAGAACACAGGCTCAAGCCAGATATCCTAGGTGTATTTCCATGCATAGGCATGCTGCTGCACCAGATCTCAGCCTGCGTCCCTCCCTCCCATGCTACCTCGACTTCATTGCCACCTGGGGTCACCCAGATGGCAGTACTGCAGGGAGGGCAGCCTCCCACCCCAGAGGAGGAGAAGAGTGCCCCCTAGGAAGCTCAGTCCTCCTCCTCCCCCCTGCCGGCCCCCAAGGACCCAAGCCTGTTCCTGAACTCAGTCCCCAGCGTCGCAAGCAGTAGCGCTACTGCTCTGCTGACGGTATACAGGAGGATCTTGGACATGACCTTCTGTGTATATTTTGACATTTAAAAGTATTTTTGACCCTCTGCCTCCCATGAATACAAAGCCAGGTGTTATCCCACATTAATTGAGGGAGCGTGGTGTCAAATAAATATTGAAAGGCTACTGACTGTCTTCTGACCCCATGGACACTGAGGTATGGGGTCAGGGGAAGGGAAAATGCAGTACTCAAAACTGTAGCATACGGCTGTTTTTGAGACTGGGTGTCACTTGAGTAGGCGTCACCTTCCATTGTCTCAGTTTTTTTTTTTGTGAAATTACTCTTTGTCCACCTACTCAGCCTGCCACCCCCGACCCATCAGGGGAGACAATGCAGACATCCCACTGCCTAGCGCCCTACCTGAATGGATCCTGAGGCCCCATGTAGCCGCGGCTTAACTCCCTGGGTGGGGACAAAGTGGGGGAGCTAGCACCCCATACGTTTCATCGGTTCAGATCCTGTTGGGCAGGCGCAGGCACGTCTCCCGGCTCCCCATTTCCCCGGCAGTGGCAGGCTCTTTTTCTGTTTTCTCTCTTTCCCCAATGGCGTAAATCCCCCAACATCATCATCCACACCGTACAAAAGACACCCATCCCCTGTAATTGGGGCTTGCAGTACTCCGAGCTTCCGCTAGGAGTCAGGCAAGTGTGCGGGCAAGGCCTGATCCCTCCCCGGAGAAGGCGAGCTGTCATGGGATGCTCGAGCCTATCTCCCCCAGTCGACTGACCAGTGACCCGAGTCCGCTCCCGAACCCGGGTCGCCGGTGTGGAGCGAGGTGTGGCATCCAGCGCCTCAACCATCAGCGCCACCAGGCTGTCTCATTTTCTCAGTTTTATTAAAGATAATTTTATGAATTGTAGAATCTGAAAGGTATACGTGGGGTCCTGGAAGGAACAGCTTGCCCTTCTGTCAGTTTCTAAGAACAGGGGAAAGGCAGCCGCTTACTAATGGAACCCAAACTGGCACAAGCCCACAGAGTAAGGGACTAACATAGCAATAAAAAAAAGCAAACAATGAAAAAGCACACACAGGTTTCCTTACTCCTCCGTGTACGCAGTCATGAGAGGCAAACAAACAAAACTAAACTCTCATTTATGAGTGATTTGTATGTTACCATATTGATTATGTGAAGAGTTGAGATGTTATAATCCTGCATTTAAGCAATTTAAACACATTATCTCTATTCATAGACCATAAATCATGGCACCGATTGACTGGAGCTACCAGGACGTTATCCCGGATATCAACACTGCCCTTGACGACTTCATAAAACAATTAATGGCAGTCTGCAACAGATCCCCTCCCCACCACCTGGAAATATGTATTATCCATGACACTGCATCAGGCTGGATCACCCCGATCTATTAGCTCAAATGCATGACAGGGATAATCTATGGTGAAAGTGGGACGACGCACAAATCCCACGCATGCGCAGTAGCGTTCCGCATGCGCGAGATTTGGTAACTCCTTTCAAATGCATTTGTCGTCTTTCCTAGCGCTTGGTTTCAGTTAAAAAACGGCAACTCTAGTACAGCGTTTGAAAATACATGCTGCGTTTAACTTTTCATTATGGCCATGTGCAAAATTGATGTTTGTGCCAGCGCACAGTGTCCAATGCGCACGCTCATCTTGCTGATGCTTCCGGTGCACAGTGTACTTATGGGGAACCCAAGGGAAAGTAAAATATTGTGAAAACTACAAAAATTGGTAAGAATTCTCAATTATGGTGTATATATATATATATATATATATATATATATATATATAAGGTATTCTGTGGACGATATGTGATCACTGTGTCCACAGAGGCACACTGATGTTTTGTGGCAATAAAATGAGGGACAAGGCTGACAGTGCCCCTTTAATGTGTCTTTCATGGTTAAACAATTTCCTCTTTCCCTTTCATGCAGCCATTGAGTTGATGTTCTGTGTCAGCTAAATTTAAACTGTTGAGTGACTGGCTACATAAAAATCATGTTTTCTTAAATGTTGCTAACACTATCAGTATTAATTTTTAGTGGAAAGAGACCTTATGTTATTGAAAAGCACTTGCAGTTAGGCTGAGTGATAAGGTTATAACGCAAATTGATTTGGTAAAGCAAAAGGGTGTAACTGCAAATCAAAGCTTGGCCTTCTAATGCCATGTAAGGAGTAAACTGTTAGCACGAACTCATTACAAAGTTAGAATTCCTAACATTTTATTTCTCATGCTGTGTATTGTATCTGTTTAATTCCCTTCATTTTACTGTGGTATTGCTGGGGGGGGGGCACTGGGGACTGCAAGCTAGAGACATCTTGCTGTGATTGAAAAATGCATCATTTGGGCTTTTGCTAGTTGTGTAGATAAAAGTTACCAGAAACACCCCTATAATGTAATCACAGAAGAAAATATGGTCTCATTTGAGTCCTGTGTTATGATTTCAGTGATGTTTGTTTTATGTTGTGCTATTTCTTCAGTAAAACCCTCAAAATGCACCACAGAATGCCAAATACTCCAGAGCTTCTGTGGGCCTTGGCAGCCCCCAGACCCCCAGCCATTTGTTGAACCCCCTCACCTGGAAAAAAATAAAGGTTGGCTCCTACGGGGGACGGGGGTGTATGGTCTATAGACAACTGGCTAGTTTGAGGGAGGAACTGTGGAGGTTAGGGAGGAGTCTAAGTGGCAGGGCAGATGAGTATGCTAGGTATCCTGGCTGGGGTGGGGAATAGGGGATGGCAATGGGGGATGGGGAAAGAACAACTAGGGACTGAAACTGACCCCAATATCAGAGGCACTAGCGGAAAAGAGAGGAGAAGGAAGGGGGTGCACAAGGCAAGGGGGACCTCCTGATGGGGGAGGAAGAGACTACAAGGAGTACCAGGGGAGAAGGCAGATGGCTGCGGGTAGGGAGGGACCAGGGGTGGGACCAGGGGGGCACGGAGGAGAACAAGTCAGAGGGTGGAACCGATAGGGGGAAGAGATGTAGGAGGGGTATTGACTAAGAACAGATTCGAGCCTCTGCTATGGGACAGAGAGGGGGAGCAGGAACATACTGAAGGGGGGAGGGACAAGCAGGGCATGAGAGGGATGGCAACAGGTGGGGAAGAGGTAGTGTGGACAAAAGGGTAGAAGGGGGCTAGTAAGGAAGGAGGGGATGACTGGAGGAGAGAAGGCTAAGGAAAGGGGAAGGATGGGAGGGGCATCACTATCGGGGTCGAAAGGAATGGGGGCTCTAAATCGACAACAACGGAGACAGGAGAGGAGTTGAAAATCAGCAGGGAAGGAGGGGAGGTTGACATGGGAAGCCCAGTAGGAAGTAGTCAGGCTGGGAAGGGGTTCAAGGGGGATGGGAGGAATAAGGCTGAGAAAAGGGGTGAAGCGGAAGTAGGGAGTGCCGATACAGAAGTCACAGAGGGTGCAACTGGCGGGGGTAAGAGGCAGGGAAGAATGAATACTGGGGTTTTGGTAAGGGCAGTAGAAAGGAAAGGGGGTAAGGAATGGGGGGGTACTCATCCTAGGGAATTCTATACTGAAAGGGGTGAGATGGGGCAAAAAGGGGGGAAAGCACAGCCGTATTTGGGTTGAAGCTATCCCCAGGTTGACTGCAGGAGGGGCAGGGCAGGCACTGCTCAAGTGTGCAGTGAGGGGGAGGATGAAACCTCATTTAGTGTTGCACGTGGGTACAAATGACTTGGCGGGGGAGACTATGGAAGTAGTGAGGGGGAGGTTTGAGGAGTTGGGCAGACAATGTGAAGGGGTGGGGGAGTCGTTGACATTCTCGGAAGTACTCCTGGTACCATTTGCAAGCACAGGGAGGAAGGGTAGGATCAAGGATTTCAACGACTGACTGAGGGATTGGTGCCACACCAAAGTTTATGGGTTAGTGACTAACTGGGGTAGGGTCTGGGGGAATAGTGACTTGTGTGTGAGGGACAGGCTGCACTTGAGCAGGGAGGAGAGTATTAAAGGTGGGATTAGAGGGGTATATCTCTACTAAGGTGGATTTAAACTAATGGGGGCTGGCAAAAAGACTGAGGTTGGTAGAAGGGTTCGGACAGGGGAGTCTAATGAGCTCACCCCCCAGATATAGGTAGAGGCGGATGCATAGTAACCCCAGGAGGGAGTGGGCAGAGTGGTCTGAGTGTAATACAGAAGGCACAGGCCAAGGAAAAGAGTGAGGGGAAGGAGGGGTACAGGTGGAAGGTGGTCTCTCTCAACGCAAGAAGCCTGGGAAACAAAACTGCAGAGCTTCAGGCGCTGCTTTCAGAGGGGAAGGTGGACACTGCTGCAGTGACAGAGACTTGGGCCACAGAGTACCATGATTGGGACTTGTCCATCCCGGGATACAGGATATACAGGAGGGACTAGGGGGATTGGAACGGGGAGTTGCACTGTATGTGAGAGAATGGATCAAATGCATAAGGGACGAGGAAGAAGAAGAGAGGACAGATGTGCTTAGGGTGCAGTTCCTGGACTCCAAGGGCAGAAAGCTGAGGCTGGGAGTGGTGTACAGACCACCAGCCCAATCCAGGGAACTGGATGGGGAGTTGGCAGAGCAGATAAGGAGGGTGTGTAGAAGGGGAAGTGTGGTGATAGTGGGGAATTGTAGCCTACCAGGGGTTGACTGGAGCACCCGGGCCACTAGCAGTACCAGGGAGCAGGTGTTCCTAGATGCATTCCAGGATGGCCTTCTGACACAATCAGTAAGTGGGCCTACAAGGCTTGGTAGCACTCTGAACCTAGTACTGGCAAATGGGGAGGTGGTGAGGAAGGTAAGGGTGGAGAACCCACTAGCTGGTAGTGACCACCAAACAGTGTGGCTCATTCTCGCGCTGGGCAGGAAGACAGGACGCACGGGAACTAAGGTGGTGGACTTTAGTAGGGTGGACTTTGGGAGGGTGGGAGCAATACTGCAAGGCAGACTCCAGGATATAAGGCTGGGAATGGATGCAGAACAAAAGTGGGGAGTCATAAAGACTGGGCTAACAGAGGCCACAGTAGCCTGCACCAGGGCAAGGAGTAAAATGAGCAGAGCCAAGAAACCGTGCTGGCTGAACAAGGAAGTGCTGCAAGGGGTGAGGGTAAAGAGGGCTGCATACCAGAAGTACAGGACAACAGGGAAAGGGGAGGATAAGGAGGCTTACAGGAGTTGGTCAAGGGTGGTAGCCAGGAGGGTGAAAAAAGCTAAGGCCTCCAGGGAATTAAGGTTAGCACAGGGCATAAAGGGAGGGGTAAAGGACTTGTTTAGGTATGTCAGGGAAAAGAGGCAGTGCAAGGAACATATTGTGAGGATAAAGGAGGGAGGGGATTGGGTGGAAAAGGGGGAGGAGCAAGCGGAAATTCTAAATGATTACTTCTGCTCCGTTTTCACTAAGGAGAGGGATGGCCCACTATCAGCATGGGCTGAGTGGGTGGGGAAAGGGGTGAAGGAGGTGACAGACAAAGTGATCACATGGAGTAGGGTACTAGAGGGGCTGAGGACAGTAAGGGTGGACAAGGCACCAGATCCCAATGGCATCCATCCCAGGGTGCTGAAGGAAATGGCAGAGCTGTTGGCTGAGCCACTGGCAGATCTGTTCATCACCTCCCTGGAAATGGGATGTGTGCCCCAGGACTGAAGGGTGGCCCATGTGGCGCCCATACATAAGAGTGGGCCTAGGGAGGAGCCAGGAAATTATCGGCCGGTCAATCTCACATCCATAATGGGTAAGCTTATGGAGGCAATACTGAAGGAGAGGCTGGTGGCATTCCTAGAAAGTAATGGCGTCCAGGATGGGAGACAACACAGATTCATCTCAAGGAGGTCCTGTCAAACCAACCTAACAGAGTATTGGGTAAAGCCGAACACCCCAAGGCACAGCTCAACACTTGTCAGTGTCTGCAGATAGGGTGAGGCGAAATGGCATGAACGTTATGGGGGACAACCCAAATGCATGCCCCAATGCCTGTCTGTCTCTGCAGAGTGGAGGTGGGTTGGTGTGAAGTTCAGTAGATCACTGCCATTCCTACTCTGCATCTGTCTAACTCCTGCATTTCCAATACTAATACCAGCAAGCAAACATTTGGCATTGACAAATGCTTGTTAATCAGTGTCTCTAGGCTCCTTATAACTATTAGCATGAAATTGAGAGCATTTTTACTACTAACAGGCAAAGGTCATCCTCAGAAATTATATTTCCAATTCTTTAATTCAATTATCTTTCACTGTCAGGTTAATCTATGGGGGCAAAATCAGGGTAGTGCTCCAGTTGGTGCCTTACCCACTTCTGCCATCTTGTTTTGGATGCTTTCATGTGGTTTAGAATTCTTGCTGAACGTCTCTCTAATGCATACATTTCTCTAGCTAGGGAGTTCCATTTCTCTTTTGTAGGAATGGGTGTAGTGTGCCATAGGCAAGTCACTACTTTCAAGGCAGCTAAGATCAAGAGGGAAACCTGTCTACGTGTGATCTTATCAGTTCTGATCCCCTCGGGGGGAGTAAGTGTAAGAATGAATGCAGAGGCAAGCAGATCTGGACAGTCATATATATTTACAGGTTCCTGTATGACCTCTCCCCAATATGGGTCGAGGAGTCTACATGTCCACAAAATGTGGGTTTGGCCCACCTGCAAACACCCACATCCCTTCCAACACCCTCCCATTCCTGTCCCATCATATTTAGCTGCTATGGCAGGTGTGTGAAAAAAAAAAACGCATTCAAAGCTTACACACATATTCCTTCCAATATGGTGAGCTTGAAATCCATCCCTGGGTTTCTGTGCCCTAAGTGCATTATTTTATACTTTTCTGTATTATTTTGCAACAAAAAGAAGGACACACTAGGACTATGAATATACATCAGAACACTCTACACAACGTATGTTTTGTCAAAGTTTGACTGTAGCACTCCTTTAAAACTGCTCAGTGGCACATTAATTCTCACTCACCCCCAACACACAGGAACCTGGCTCAAGACACTAGTCTACGTATCATGTGTGGAAGGTATGCATAGTTTCACGCAATCCAGGCTGTCTTGTTTGGGATGATGATGTTACATCACAGGGGTGTAGCCAGAAATTTCTGTTTCGTACACAATCTGCAACAGTTACCCCCCCACACACACACATGGCACCCCCTTCCAAACAAGTCAGATTGTTGTCAGATGATTCCTCTAATCTTTAAAGAGGTTATACATGTATCTGTCTCCTAAACAACAGAAGTTTGAACAGAGACACTCCTCAGTGGCCTACACTAGCCCAAATACTACAGATTAGAATGAAAACGTTAACAGAAAAGTATGATTTCTGACAGGCACTCATCAAAACCGTACACAAATGTGTACAGTGAGTATGCCTGTCTACACCCTTGTTACGTCAGACCACTACTTTTGTTTCATCGCCAACTCCACAGGCACACTGCCAGGTAGACTCCATTCCAGATAAGGACCCAATCACTAATGATGTGGTTAAAAGCAGAGCGCTGAGCCAAAAAAAGTAATAGTCAACAGGATTCTGGTTTAGGTAAATTAATTTATGGATGACAAGCTGCCTGAGGAAGTAAACTTACAATACCAGATAATACATTTCCATATATATTGTGGTTACCTGGTGCCATGGTGGATGGACTCTTGTAACACCCAGGATCCTGTGTTTTTTTTTTTTTGGACTTAACATAGAAACACAGACTTTGACGGCAGATAAGGACCACTTGGCCCACCCAGTCTGCCCATTTCCCTACCTACTGGATAAGTTGCAGATTCTAGTTAACCAACAGCCTACTTCCTGCCACCCCCCCACTACAACTGCCTTGTGTCTGTCCCATGCATGTGTGAATTCCCCCACTGTTTTAGCCCCAACAACCTCCCCAGGAAGGCAGTTCCACGCATCCACCACTCTCTCCGTGAAAAAAGATTTCCTCACATTACCCCTGAGCCATCCCCCCTCTATCTTTAAATTATGTCCTCTTGTTCTTACACATCTCTTTTTCTGAAAGATGCTACCCTCCTGGACTTTGTTGATTCCCTTGAGGTACTTGAACGTTTCTATCATGTCCCCCGTCCCTCCTTTCATCAAGGGTATACATATTAAGCTCTCTCAGTCTCTCGTCATATGATTTCTGATGCAGACCCTGCACCATTTTAGTTGCCCTCCCTGGACTGCTTCCATCCTGTCTATGTCCTTGCGTAGATGAGGTCTCCAAAACTGTACACAGTACTCCAGATGGGGTCTCACCAACTGTCTGTACAGAGGGATAACCACTTCCCTTTTTCTACTTGTGATGCCCCTTCCTATGCATCCCAGTATCCCCCTGGCTCTCCTTACTGACTTCTCACATTGCTTACCCACCTTTAGATCATCTGATATGACTACCCCCAAGTCCCGTTCCATTTTTGTTGTTGTTAGTACCTCCCCTGCTATTGTGTACTCTTCTCCTGGGTTTTTGTTTCCCAGGTGCATTACTTTGCACTTCTTTGCGTTGAATCTAAGTTGCCATATGTCTGACCATTCCTCCAACCTTGCCAAGTCCCTTCTCATCCTTTCTATCTCCTGACTTAGTGTAGTGACCCTAACAGTCCCTCTCACAACCCAGTTCAGTCCACTGTGGCATTGACTAACAGGTCCAACCTCAGCTCAGCTATATGCCTTACATACTTTGTCTAGAAGGGATGGGTTTTGGAGTTGGCCACCTCACCTCATAGAAATAGCTCTATGGTAGCCAGACCTGTGGTCCCCCCACCATTGGTGAGCCACCACAGTGGTGGTGGTGGTGGGGAGACTCGGAGCCTTTGTTTTTGTTTTTTAGTTCCAAGCCTAGTGCACTATACCTGGATGGGCTTTGTCATGCTGTACTAGCTCCTTGCATCATGCCTTGGGTGTGGGAAGTAGGGGTTGTGTTGAAAATGAAACTGGAGCTTGTGACGGTGATAGTGAGAGTGACAAAGCTGTGTGGGGCACAGCAGCAGCAACAATATCACAGCACCTGCCCTTTCCCCTTTGGAGATCATGGCTACATGTATACAAATGAATGCTTGTTCCCTTTATTTTAACATAAACTAGGTGAGGTTGCCATACATGTTTCTCTTTCAGACTTGTCAGTGTGAGACACACTATCTGACTAAAGGACACAGTATGGTTAAAATATGAAAATGGGTGCTTTTTAAATACATTTATTGCTTATGCCCCCCATGTCCCCATGTCTCTGGATGGCTTTCCCATATTCCGCAGTGCCACCCATTGGTCCTGCCTTACCTTATCCTCTGTCTGCCCCATGGAGCTCTGGATTACCTTCCAAGTGGGACACTGGGGGAACACACTCCAAAAGATGCATTAGGTTGGGTGATGAAGAAGGCAGCCGAGATAATCCTGGATGTACTGGGGTCCTGTGGGAGCTGCTACTGGGGCTGAGAATTTACCCCGTTTTCTGGTCCCCAGAGTAAATAGTCACACTCAGGGGACCAATGTGCATACATACTCCGTGTGGGTCCCTGGCCCATGTCATCCCCTCCCAAGTAGCGTCCTCAACTGCAATGCCACCTGTGGTCACCCAGGTGGCAGTATTGCAGCAAGCACTGTGTCCCTCTCTCCCCTGAGGAGGGCATCCACTGGGATGCTCACTCCTCATCCCTCCAGCCAGCCTCCCTCCCACCCCCCATGCCCCAGACTTGTTCCTGAACACATGTGGAAATGAGTGCCTGATGTTAATCATTTCACACCACCACACTGTGTGTTAATCATTTGTTTTGTTAGCCTGTTTATCAGCCCTGTCACTGGTGCTGCCCTCTCTGCACTGCTCCCTCTCAGCCCCATACAAGCCCTTCTCCAGGGCCTGTGTCCATGGGTCCACATGCAGTTTCACTCCCTGTGGTTTATTCCATTGGGGGAGAGGCAGAGGTACGCCCTTCCCTGGCAGATTCCTCAAGTGCAGAAGGCTGGTGGGTGGGTGGATGGGCTTAGTGGGGCCCAAGAGTGTGCACATCTTTCTGCCCCCCCCAGGGTTTGTCTGCCTTTTGTTGCCCCCAGCACTTAGGATGTAGACAATGACTCTGAGCTATGCCTGCACACACTGTGTGCGACTGCACATTTCAGAGCCAGCCCCGTGTCCTCCCTTTCACGAGCGTTTCCAGCTGTGCAACCACCTATGGTTACCCAAGTGGTGCTGTTTTGGAGACAGACTGCAGCCCTCCCTCCTTCTCTTCCTGCAGGAGAATAGCACCTCCAGGATGCTCGATCCTTCTCCCCCTAGCTGGTCCCCATGCTTTTGGCTCATTCACAAATCTGGGTTATTTGTGTCATGAGAGGCAGCCCTACAACTCCACAGATGTTTTCCATTTCTTTATTTTTTTGTAAAGCTTTTTGTTTCTCCATGGCCATCTTGCTCCGGTTGTTGGGTCCCCTTCAGTCCACAACCCCATCAGCCTCTTCCCCCCACCCCCACTGTCTGACTGGTGGGGATCTACAAGGAGCAGGGACCAGGAGAGTTGGGGTCCGTCACACATGGCCACAGAGAGACATAGGCTGTTTTGTCATTTTTCTCCCATCCCGGAGCAGCGGTGTGCACAACGGGTGCACAGGCAGGCCCTCCCAGAACCACATGCTGTCTCCACCCTCCTGACATTGCTTCAGTCTCCCTGACCTCTGCTCTGACACCCAGCCTCCACTGGGTGTCATCCATGAGCAAAGAAACTCACCTCCCCAATCCAGGAAATGAGAGCAGCCCAGCGGCCGCCACAATCATCTCCCAGCTCTCCTGTCTGCCAACCCCCGGCAGCCCAAGCTCGCTCCCAAGCTTGGATTGTTGGCGTGGTGCGAGGAGTGGCATCCAGCACATCATCCCACAGTGCCACCAGGCAGCCAGATATTTTCCTTTCTCTTTTAAAGCCTGAGTTTACCCTGTAAATCAGGACCTTCTGTGTCACCAGTAAACTACTTACCTTTTCCATCTTGGATGGGAAAAACAGAGGGAGACAGTAACATTTAGAGAACTTGATTGGTAGAACTGTTATCATTCAGTAGCTGGGCTAGTGGGTTTTCTCTGGCAGTATAGCCTAGCGGTTAGAGCAATGAGCTGTGAACGAGCTTGGTACATCCAGCAGACCAGACCTGGGTTTGATTCTCACAACCTCCACTTGCCTACTGTGTGACTCTGAGCAAGTCACTTAACCTCCCTATGCTCCCAGATCACCCCTGAAAACAGGCACTTGTGCCTAGTGGGCCTTACCCAGTTACCAAAGACTAAAATAAAATAAATAAATATGCTTCAAAATGCCCCACAGAGCATGAAAAACTGACGAGCTTCTGGGGCCAAGGCAGCCCCCCCCCCCCAAATTAAAATAAAAATGTGAATCCTGTGTGCCAATTGGAAGATCCACTCAGAAGATAGTTACAGCTTTGACAATACTGTTTGTCCTTTAATTTATACCAGGGCTTCTTTAAATAACAACGGAAGCCACATTACCTTAAACTACTTTTATTACTGTGCTACCAGCTGTGTCTGCAAGGCAAGAGAAAAACCTGGGAATCTTGGCACTTTGAGGCCTATGTTTAGTATAGTCTTGGAACACCATTAAACCACAAACTACATGTGACTGGAAAGGTAGTTTTAGTAACAGGAATGTTTGCATTTGCACTGTAAACAAACTAGATTATATCCTATTGCTGTGCATTGACTATGTGGTGAGCAGCTGTTGCACAATATTTGAGACAAAATAATAATTCAAAAGCTTGGCCTGTGGTTCGGTGGGACATCCCATAATGGGCTTCTGCCACTGACACCACCACCATTTTGGAGCCATCCACAGCTCCATCAGGCTGGCTGTCTCATTCTGTTGGGCTGGCTCAGCTGGGTCTCTATTGTGCTGCTTTTGGAGGTCCTCTCTATACACTCCATTTCTCATGCCTCTCTTGGCCACATTTATGCTTACCTGCTTCTCCTTCCTCTCTAGGCCATCCTTTGGAGGGGCTGCTGTGCATTTGAACTCCGCTGATGGACTACCCACTGGGGCAGTGACTGGCCCTTTCCTCCATCCATAGTCTATGACTTCTGCAACACTGCCTGGGGCAGCTGCTGACATAAGCAATTACGCCCGCACCACAGTTTCTGAGCCACCCTCCATCAAAGTGGCCAAGGTGCATGCAGCCTGCTATTTTATTTCCAGTTTGTCAGGCAATCTGCTCCAGGGATCAGCGCTCCTATGGTCTCCATTCATGCGGCTCAGTGTGCCACCTACTGAGATAGGAATCATCTTGTACCTTTCCAAAGTTGATAAGACATGCACAAGAGTACTTAAAAGACTAGAATAATGATCAGGCCCAGAATATTGGTGATATGATGTCAATACACAGGGGACAACTGGACTGCTGAAGGCTTCCAGCCACTGTATAGCGCAAGCTCAGGTAGTGTTTCTTCATGAGCTCAGCTAGCCACCATAGTGCTTCGAGGAATAAACCCTCTCCATAGCTACCCTGGCCCTGCACCAGTGCAACATATAGTGCTTTAGTCACCTGCCATAAAGCGATCACATTCTACACAGTGGTTTTAATGCCCGCCTGCACTCAGTTCATGGTTCAAACACCCACAGCTCAACATTCTATACAATTACTCCCAGATGAACTCACCAAGACCATCCACCAGAGCCTGCAGTTCTAATGCCTGCAGCTCAATATTCCACGCAATTACTACTGGATAAGCCTGCCATAGCCATCTACTGGAGCCATAAGCACCGGGTTCTGTTGGCCCGTGGGATCTCACCTGAGCTCCAGCAATATGCTACAAAGCTGGCCCAGCCCAACCAATATTTCTCCTTATGTTTGGCTTGCTTTGGCACTGTTTTTTTCCCTGTTTGGCTGCTGTAGCACACACACCCAATGTTGTGAAGAGAATGATCCTTCCCCCTGCACCTGCTGGTGTTTTTTTTATTGGAGCCTTTTTTTTTTTGCTGACAATACAGTGCGCATGGTGCAAAGACAGTGGGGAATCTGATTGGGTGGCAGTGAGGACTGGAGAGCGAGGCAGGTGACGAGGCAACATCAAAACAGCGGTCAGTTGGTCAGAGCTCAACAGAAGAAGAATGACTCAGGAGTGGATAGTTCAGCACCATTATTTTGCAGCTGGAAGGCAGCCCAGGCCAGTGAGAGTGGGGGATGGGAGAGCAGCTGAAACTCAGTCAAGACACTCAGCGAGCAAAGGAGTGAGCCAGTGCAGTGGAGCCAGGAAAGTGAGCAGCAGTCCTGTGCGGCTGTGCAACATGGTGGTGGCCCCTCGCCCGGTCAGTAGGTAGTAGCGGCCGGGCGGGGTGTGTGAGCGACCGTGTGTCAGTCATTGTGCTAACAAAGAGATCTGAGAGCCTGAGGAAGAGAGGAGCTGAGGAAGACCGAGACCCGAGTATGGTATGATACTGAGACTGAGACAGCCAGCAGAACAGGAGCCAGGTAAAAAAGGAAGCCAAGCTGTTTGATTTTTTTTCATTCAGTCATTTGGCCAGCAGAGTATGATAGTATCTCATTCCCAGTACAAATCGAAATAGACTGGACCCCTGTGCCACACTCTGACCCAGGAGGTGAGGTGAATGTGGTACCTGGGCCTGACTGGGGAACAAGAGAACAGTGGAAAACAAAAGATGAATGGGACAACATGGAGTATTTAAAAAGATGGAACACCCTGACCTAATATTAAACTGAGCCAACATGGGGGCAGGCACTGAAGGTTATTGATTGTGCTGTGGAATAGGGTGATGCCTTGTATTGTAGATAAGGGTGGCACAGTAAATGCCAGCAGCATTAGCCTTGGTTGCTGAGGTTACTGTGTGCCCCTTTTTCCTGGGTGTGTGACAGTGTGTGGGTGTTCAGTTTTTCAGAGTGTCCCAGCCCATCTGCTGCTTCTCCTCCAGCCTGAGCAGTCAAACCTCTCAGGCAGGTGATCAACTCCTTGTGTGTAGAAGTGGCAACAAAAACATGACATTTTTGTATGAAAGAAAGAAGTTGCCATTTTACTTGATGCAAGTCAGCGACGTAACTGTTTTGTAGTAGGAGGGAATTTCATAATCAGTGGTGAGGGGGCTGATTTAATAAAAATTGGGGGTTATTTTATGGGGAGCAAAGCAAAGACATCCTCTGGTTTGAACCCTTCATTACTGGGAAGTGTATTGTCAGTAGCAATGGTTTGTTTTCACCACCCCCACACAAGCTCTTCTTTACATTCCTGCCAGGTTTAAGTGTGTGATATGGTGAAAATGTTGTATCAATATCTTTTTATTTCCATCTTGTATCGCCCTTTTTTATGCTTTCTTATAAATGCCCCCAACCCTCCACTTTTTTGTGGCTGCTTTAGCAACCCAGGCTGCACCTTGTCACCCAAAATCATTAACACTAGATAGGCTTTAAAGCCAGAAAATCAAGATTTTGCAGCCATAACTATAAATTCAGAATTAGCTGCTACACATCTGGCAACATAGGAAGACACAGCAGGTGGGGAGCAAATGTTGAAAAAGCCCATGGGTGAGCAGTATTTCATTTTATAAATAATGTAAAAAAACTCCAATTTGGTGTGGGAGTTCAAGAGCATATCATTGGTGCAACTCATGTCTCAAAACTCACCCACAAGAGATAAAACTACATAGCCACCACCAATAGAATCTTGATTTTCTGGCTTTAAAGCGTATCCGGTGTTAATGATTTTGGATGCTAGAGTGCACCATTCTTATGATTGATATAGCTGGTGTTATGAGGTGATCTGATAGAATCATTTACTCTTTGGGTTTTGCACTGTACATATTTAAACACTATGCCTTAAGAGACTGTCACTATAGAAATCAACTGTCTGAACATGACCAGCCTTCCTGAGGAAGAGCTCATGTTCAAAATGAGTCAGGGCTTGGGGCTCTAAATAGAGTGGTATGGTTTCCTACATTATGCTGGATTTGTGTCTTTCACATTTACACTGCATTGGAATAAACTGAATTGCTGCAACTTATGCTTTTTGTCATACCTAAGAGACTTAACCCCCAGACCCCCAAGTATAGGGGGCTCTGCTCCCACAGACCCCCACTAGGGGCTTTGCCCCTGGCCTCCACCAAATATTTTACAAACCCAGCACGTAAGACCGGAGCCTGAAGTACTGATGCTTATAGCTCAATCTGCTTCAGTATTTCCAGTGACTAAATCATATGGGGTTCTAACATCCGCCTGAACTCTGAAGTGTGCAGTTTGTATACCAGCAGCACAATATAATCTGTGCTATCACCAGTGACTCTGCTCACCAGAGACCATCACCCAAGCTTGCAGTTCAAACATCCACTACTCAGTGTACTTCGTGATTTCCATCAACTGAGCTCACCATGGCCTGTCCATCATAGCCTGCAATTTCTATGTCCACAGCTAGATATTCCACATTAGTACTGTCACAATCCCACTCCTGGGGGTCAGGCCCACTGAGCTCACAGTGCCCACGCTTAAGTGCAATCCATGATGGGGGGAGACAGGGTTACCCTCCTTGTGCTTTTAGAATGCTCGCTGAGGTCACAACTACACCTCTGCCACGAGGACCCAGGGCGTCCCTCTAACTCTGGATAAGGGCACAATACCAGTCTCGAGTCTTGTGGCCAAATATGAACCCTTTCCTTGGCTAGTACACAAAGGAGGAAGACCCAGGCATCACACTCTCTTCGGGGTTATATTATAGGCCTGATTTGGCCTTCTCCCTACAGAACATGCAGCAGGTTGGTTCAAAATCCTTGCAGGCTTGTCCCTGAGACTTTGGTATTCTCCCTATCCTTCTAGATGCCTTACAGACCATTTTCTCAGTTTGGTTGCTATTGGTGAGACCCCTTTGGCAATAACAGTTTTCACAGATTATTAATCAACTTTCTACAATCACACACACAAGACAGAAATCTCATGCAGGCAGAACTTCTTTAGAAAACAAATGTTTTTACTAAAATATTTAAATAATAAATCATACAGTTACAACTAAAAGGGCATTATAAAAGTTTTGGTTACAGCATAAAACAAGTAAGCATTAATCCCCTCGAGAGGAGGCATTTACCATGGAACTAATGCATGGTTGGGGGTGTATGAGACTGAAGGCCGAGTGCTTCCCATCACCCAACCATGCATTAATTCCTGGTAAATGCCTCCTGTCACGGGGATTAATGCACTTGTAACATGGCTTTTCATATGAGTGATATGCCTTGTAGTTGTGTTATGCTGACTGTGCAAATAAAACCAAAGTACTTCTTTTTTGTGTGTTTTTCATAAGAATATCCTTCTGAGTTACTATCAGGAACTTTGTTTTTGCAATTATACTTTATTATATACTTACTGATACACTGACATTTTTTTTGACACACAGTGGGTTAATTCTTTATGCTCCTAATAACCTAGAAAACATTTTTACGGTGTTTTACAGGCGGTGCAGTACTTTGTACTTCACTCGTTTTAAACTGTGGTACATTCAGTATGCATTGTGGGACATATTATATATTTGCATACAATGGCACGGTAGATCTGGACAAAAACTACTAGAACTAATGCCTTTCCTGAGAGATCTGTCATTTGGTTACACTGCTGTTCATTAATTCTAGCTTTCTGCCAATATTTGTTTGTTTTTTTTGCTGCATTCCCATTTTCACTCACTTTACTATGTATGTTTGTGTTGAACTAGCAAGTCAGATATTTGATCTCCAACATGAGTTGTTTTGCACTATGCAGAAATCCACATTTACACCTCTGATCCTGGTTAATCTAGACAGCTGAAAAGGGTTTCAAGAATACATTGGGTTACCTTCATTTACTGCTGCACTACTTGGATTCCCTGGGGTACTCAGATTTTGATTCCGTGTGCTGTATCATGTGCAGTGCTCCAGGACTCGGAGCTTGTAGGGGTGGTGACTGTAAGTCTCCATGACGTGTGCTCTGACCTTCTATAATTGCTGACTTTACCTGTGGATGTCCTACTCTGTGCTGCTTACTTCAGTGAAAAAAAATCTCGTTAAATTGTACATGCTTTTATCTCGTATGTCACTTCCAACATTGCGCAACATACTGTGTCCACTGAGTGGGTGAGAGACCCTTTTCTATATTTTTCCTCTGTCTTGTGGGCAATGTGAGTACTACACAGCAGTGCATATCTAGGGAATTAATGCACGGTTGAAAACGTGTCATGTGATTTGTTTCCACCAATTACTTTTGTTTCTCACTGTCTTTTTCTTAATGCCATGTTACAAATGAAAATGGATATATAGAATAAAATGTACTAGAACTGTTAGCTAAGCTATACCTTAAAATTGTAGTGATTTTGAAGTCCAGAAAAAGTAAATGAAAGTTTTCAGTTTCTTTAGTCCTTGGCAGCCACACTGGACACAGGCTGGGAAACCAGTCTCCCATTGTTTTACACAGGGGCTTCTATGGGATACAGGGAACTACAATCGGTCTCTGCCATCTGACTGCAGGTAACCGCACACAACACCCCCTTCTGGAGATTGTTTCCTAGAATCACATCCAGGGCGAGGTAGTCTGCCACAGCCACTTTCTGCACCCTCTCGCCTGTCTCACCCCAGTCCAGGAGAACACTTGCTAGTGGCAGAATTTTTTCCTCCCCAGTGAATCCCCTTACTGTTACAAACTGATTAGGTATAAGCTGTTCAGGCCCAACCAAATCCCCTTTTACCAGGGTAAGAGATGTCCCTGTGTCCCTTAACCCATGGGTCTGCACCCCATTTACAGTAACCGGCTGGGTGTATGTGCTCCCTCACGTTTATGGGCATGCTTTCAGGGATAGACAGTGCACTCACCTCTGTTCGAGCACAACTTTTTCTGCTCTGTGCCTTTTTAGAACACTGTCTAGCAAGATACCCTGGCTGTTTGCAAAACCAACAATCATCATTTCTTTTATCCGATAAATCCTTTTTTTGTAACCTGGGGCTTCCCCCTTTCTGTGGAGGTAGTGAGGGTTTTAGCTGCCCTGAAGGCGTGCATTTCCCTTTCTGCACTGCCACACCCAACCCACTCCCTTTCAGTGTAGGTCTGTTCCTGGCATAGCGGTTAAAGAGTTCTGCAGCCCGCTGCGCTGTTTTGGGGTCTCGGTCCTCTAACCAGGGTTTTAGCTCTGCTGGGCAAGCCCAAAAGAATTGCTCCAGAAGTACAACCTCCTCAATTTTCTCTACAGAGTTTACCTCTACTCCCTCCCACCATTTCAAAAACTAATGTTGCTTTGTGGGAGTTCCTCATAGCTCATGTCAGGCTTCTCCTGAACTTATGGAACTTAACCCTGTATGCTTCAGGCATTAAGCCATACTTTTCAAGCAATGTAGTTTAAGTTTCTCATAATTACTGCTGTCCTGATTGTCCATTTGGCCTAGTACCTCATGCCCTTTTCCAGTATGCAGCTGGGATAGTTGGAAGCTCCAGGACTCCCTGGGTATTTTAGCCTGGATTCAGACCTTTTCAAACAAATTAAAAAATGCATCCATATCCTTCCCCATCTTTAAATTCAGCTATTAACTTAGAATTTAATTTGTATCCCAGTCCTGGAGTTCCAGGTTCACCCCTGCCACTTACCTTCTCTGGTGCTGGTCATTGGAGTCTTAGCTTCACCAGTTCAAATTCCCTCTGGCACTCTTTTTCCTCTCTCCCTCAGCCTCTCTCTGAAGTTGCCTTTCTTTTTCCTCTGTCACTCTGTGATGCTGGCTTTCTTTTTCATGCATCTCCTGCTCCATCTGGAGCTTCCTCTGCTCAAATTCCAGCTTCCGCCAGTCTCCTCAACTCTAGCTACAACCTGATCCCTTCCGGTTCCAGCATTGTGGTGACCTTCTCCTGGTGCTGTGGCTCTGGGTTCCCTCTGGTCTTACTGTTCTCCTCCCCACGGGACTGGACTCTGTGACATCCCTTGGCACCCCCACTCCCAAGATCTGGTCCCTTTCAGTCGCCGGCTGTGACTCAAGATCCTGGGCAGTCTCTTGCTCATCGATTGCCACAACAGCCTCCATTAGGTGCTTTTTGGTTCACACCTCGGACTGGACTCCTCTTTCCTGACACAACTGCTTCAGGTAGTCTGCAATGTATTCGCTGTAGATGGAAGCCATCTTCTTCCCTAAGCGCTTTGGATGTATGAAAAGCGCTATATAAATACAGATTCTTCTTCTTCTAACTACTGCTACACTAGCTTGTACCCAAGTAAACAAAAAAAAACACAAGTAGGGAACTTTATACTGTAACCAAACCTTTTTTTTTTTTTTTAAATCTCTGCCTTAATTGTGTGTGGACTGTTTACAGTTTATTAATCTGATACACTGGGCTCGAATCCAACTGTTATGCCTGTGCCACCAATATCTCTGGAACTGCAACACTATGCAACCACATCTCTCAGATTCCAACGCTGCACACCAAATCTGTCATAGACCCACTCCTGTGGGTCAGGCCCACTGAGCTCACAGTGCCCACCCTTAAGTGCAATTCATGATTGGGGGGGACAGAGATACCCTCCTCATCCTTTTTGAATGCTCGCCGAGGTCATGACTGCACCTTTGCCACGAAGATCCAGGGCGTCCCTCTAGCTGTGGATAAGGGCACAATACCAGTCTTGAGTCTTGTGGCCAAATATGAACCCTTTCCTTGGCTATTACACAAAGGAGGAAGACCCATGTGTCACACTGTCTTCAGGGTAGCAGTGTAAGCCTGACTTGGCCTTCTCCCTAAAGGGCATGCAACAGCCTGGTTAAAAATCCATGCAGATTCATCCCTGAGAGTTTGGCATTCTCCCTATCCTTCAAGATGTCCCTTATACACACTTTTCTCATCTGGACTCTACCTGACACACAGAAGCCAAACTGCTGAAACCCAGTGTGGCTACAATGACTAAAGGAACTGAAAACTTTTATCCACTTTTCTGGTCTTCAATTCACTGCAATTTCAAGGTAGACTTTTAACTAACAGTGTTGGAGCGTTTATATGTATAGATTTGTCCCATTTTGTTTCTGCATACTGTAACTCAAATTAGTGTAATTTCTTTTTTTTTTTTTTTTATTATCTTTTTACCTCCTTCTACGTGCATCACTTCAGCTTCTCCTTCAGGCTTACAAATGCTGGCTCTTGTCCATCTGCCCTCTGATCCTCCAGTCCCATATAGCAGCTGGCCTCAGGGTAACCTGAGGATGAGTCCCCCTCCGAGGGGGAATGCGCCAGCTCAGGGGGGCAAGCCAGTGCTACACTTGGCCCCGGGGTGCTGCTGGGATAGGATTTGGCAGGGACATGAATGGCACCAGAGAGCCAGGCAGCCATCATCTGGCTTAAAGTGGGGCGGTATTTCCACTTTTCTGGTGCGTCCCCGACGTGCGTCTGTTGTGCTCCTGGTCTCAACCAGGGGCTGCCACAGTGTGAGGTCAACCCCACTACCCACCCCTGAAGATGAGAGCATTCCTATGGATGCTCAATCCTCTTCTTCCCCTGCCAGCCCCTGGCGTCCAGAGTCTATTCCCGAACCCGGGTTGCCGGCGTGGGCCATGGTAAGGTGCCAGTGCCACAGTCCTCTATGCCACTGGGCCGGCTATAATTTCTTTTTAGTTGTAACTGTATTTAAGTATTTTAGTAAAACTTTTGTTTTTCTAAAGAAATTCTGCCTGCGTGAGGTTTATATACATATGTGTGTGAATTGTGAAAACAGTATTAATAATCTGTGGCAACTGTTAATTGCTTGGAGGGGCCACTATAAGCAACCAAATTGAGAAAAAACTCTGTAAGGAACATTTGAAAGGATGCTTTGTACAGAATTGTGAATGACAGCTTACAGTACACACACTGCAAGCCCATTGGTCAACAGTGTCAATCAATGGGCTTGTAGTGCGTACTGTAAGCTGTCATGCATTTACAGTTCAATCGGCGGGCAGCCGTGGAGGTGTGCAGTGGGCTGTGCTGCTTGCTGGCTTCCTGGACATGCTGGGATGGGGGGAGCAGGGTGGGATGTGGGTGCCTCAGTGGGTGTGGAGTTCACTACACTATGGAAAAGGCAGGGGACACAATATTTTATTTACTCAAAATGGGGATCAGTATGGACAGGGATGGGGTACAGATGTTTTACTTAATCGAAACGGGGATTGGTATGGGGAGGGAGGACCATTACCATATGAACAGGACTGGGGCACAGAAGTTTTACTTAATCGAAACGGGGATCGGTACGGGGAGGGGGGATCATTACCATATGGACAGGACTGGAGCACAGATGTTTTACTTAATCGAAACGGGGATCGGTTCTGGGAGGGGGGTATCATTACCATATGGACAGGACTGGGGCACAGATGTTTTACTTAATCGAAATGGGGATTGGTTCAGGGAGGGGGGGACTACTACCATACGGATAGGACTGGGGCACAGATGTTTTACTTAATCGAAACAGGGATTGGTAAGGGGAGGGGGGACCATTACCATATGGCGAGACTGGGGCATGATGTTTTCATCGAAATGGGGATCGGGTACAGGGGAGGGGAGCCACTATGATTTGCGGCATGCAAATGTGGCCATGATAGCATACAAATGGCCCGTTTGCACTTCGCATGCCTAATTGCTGCATTTGCATCGTTCAGGATGAATATCTGGAATTTGGGCCCGGTGCATATGGAGATGCGCTGCGCATCCCCATTCCAGGTATTCAGGCCATCCAGGGGATGTGCTGGTGCATTGTCAATGGACTCCATTTGCGCCACCTGATGGGAATGCAATATTTAGACAAGATGCGCATCTCATTTGAATATAACATTTATTTGCACCGGACCATTTATTTGTGCGGCACATCTAGATGCACTGGCTATCCCCGGGCTTTGAATATGGGGGCCCCAATGTACTATGTCCAGTATGGCAGGGATTTGTTTTTTGCCATTTGTAGTGGTCGCTGAAGGTCATGGCTAGAACTAAGTCTCAGTCAAACAGGGTACATCCTGGATTTCTGTTTTTGTTTTTGTTTGTTTGTTAATGTAACAAGGGAGCATGTTTATATCAACACCAAAGGCTAATATACCCATCCTTTCCAATCTATAAGGGGTATAGTACCACCAACAGTGGCGCCAACCAGGATGCAATGCAGTGTCACAGACTTCTGCATGCCATCAGGGATTCTTTCCTGCAGTATCTCTGCGGAATTCTGCAGTATTCTGCATTGTAACTGGGCAGACTCCACTGTATGTAATATTCTGAACTGTTCCCCCTTCCCTTCTGTATCTTTATTCACCTTATAAGCATTTTATTTATTCATTTAGCTTCTGATTGCAGGGTAAGTGCATTAGACAATAAACATCTGTCAATGCCGAATGTTGTCTTGCTGACATTGGCATTGGTAGTGCAGGAGTTAGAGAGATGCATAACAGAAATGGCAGTGAAGTATTGCACTGACACCAACCCCGCTCCCACCCTGCAGAGACTGACAGGCATTGGGGTGTGTCTTTAGGTCATTGGCCATAACGCTCATGCCATTTCACCTCACGTTACCCTGCAGACACTGACAAGTGTCACGTTGTGCCTTGGGGTCTTCGGGCCTTATGCTCACCCCATACCATAAGGAAATATGCTGAGATGGGTACAGTAGAGGCTGGAATAGGGTAAACTTTGGGGCTGAAGACCCCAAGGCACACCTTGATGCCTGTCACTGACTGCAGAGTGGGGGTGGGGGTGGAATGGCGTGAGCATTACAGCCGACGATCCCAAGTCACACCCCTGACGCCTGTCAGTCTCTACAGGGCGGGGCGTTACAGTTGGAAACCCTAACACCCCAGGTGTTTGTTGGTATTTTCACTCCAAATTTTCAACATGGGCTTTTTGTGATCCCACCTCATGAACAGTGGCACTATCAGTTCGTTAGAGAATGGGGGTGATTTTTGCATAAGCGACCGCGCCTATTTGACGCTCACAGGTGCAAAACACATTTTGGGCAGGATTTGAAAAATGACATCTGTACTGTTCATGAGGTGGTGTAAAAAAATGGCACTGTTGAAAATCTGGAGTTAAAATATGAAAAATTGGTGAAGTCATAAGTGTGCATAGAAACTATGCAACGCACGCCCGTAATGCAATTATTTTGGGAATTTTTTTAATAAAATTTTCAAAATAGGCATTTTGGGATAGCCACTCTTGAACAGTGGCACTGTGATTTTGTTACTCTGTCCAGAAAGTTGATTTCCCACAGTGACCGCACCATTGTGTACCAGATGTGTGAAAACACATTTCAGACAGGATGTGAAAAATGACAGCTGCGCTGTTCATAAGGAGGTATGAAAAAATGGCAATGTTTAAAATCTGGAATGAAAATATTAAAAATGGTTGAAGTTACAAGCATGTGTTGAAATTGTGCAATGCACACTCATAACGTAGTCATCTTTGGAATTTTTTCACCAAATTTGCAACATAGGCCTTTTGGGATGCCACCTCATGAAGAGTGGCACTGTTGTTTCACCTTTTGGGACCGAATAACAAGATGACAGAGCATGTGTTCATGAGGTGGGGTCCCAAGAACCTCACGTTGAAAATTTGGAGCTGAAATTCAAAAACATGTCTGTGATATCCATCTAAGCTGAACCCTCCCCCCACTTAAGTCATTATATAGCTTACTGGCATTTCTTCATTTTGCTGTTCAGCTTTGAAGAGTCCAGATGCGTCCCGCTCCACAGATGATTGCAGTGCCGGGCCTCCAGAGGTAAGTATAGGGTGGAGGTGTGTTGGGATGTGGGTGCACAGAGGGTGGGTGTGGGTTGGAGAGGGGGGTGCCGGGGACTACGAGGAACAGTTTTCTTTTTTACAGGCAAAAACAAAGAATGGACATCGAAGTACGGTTTTCTTTCTTTACGGGTGAACTAAATAAATGTTGAGCACATTGGGGTGGGCTCCCAGTGTGCCCCATGACTTTCGGGGGGAATTTTGGGCACATTGGGGTGGGCTCCCAGTGTGCGCCATGAGTTTCTGGGGATGTTGGGCACACTGTGGTGGGCTCCCAGTGTGTCCCATGAGTCTGGAGGGAGGTTGATGCCAATGGGGTGCTCGGGTTATTGGGGGTCAGCAGGGGCAGGAGAGGATTGAGCGTCTGGAGGACTGTTCTCCTCTCCTCTCCTGGGGGTGGGTGCACTTTCTGCAGTACTAGCAGACCCTGGCAAAGACCAAAGGCAGCACACCTTGTGGAACGTTCTGGGGATGGGGGTGTCAGCGGATGCCTTATGCATGAGTGCGGACATGTGCCCATCGCGTGCAGGGCATCACTGCATGCCCGCACCCCCCTCCGGGGGAACCAAAAAGCAGAAACACCCTGGCACCCAGACAGGTGATGGTGGGCCCAGTAGACTGCCCCCATGCCCATTGCCAGATCCATCCTGGCTGGTCGCTGTTTCTTTCCCCCCCACTCCCCGGCTGCCCTTCTAGATTATAGACAGAGCACCAGAGGAGTATGGCAATCCCACCCAAGGGGGCTAAGAGCCAGGGGCGGAGTAGTCAGAGGAGCTGGAGGGGAGTTCCAGGGAAGTAGCAGACCAGACTCAGGAGGACCTCAGGCAGGGTGGGATAAGGCAGCTCCAAGTGACCTTACTGGAGAGAGGTCTAAGGGGCGTAGGAGGGTAAAGAAAGTTAAAAAACAAACAAACCACATTCTACAGAAGGTGAGCAACTACAGCATGTGCTGTTCACCCTAGGGGCCGTTTTCAGCTTATGTGGGGTTGACGTTACACTTTTAATTAACAATGATTCCCAGATCTTTGTTGGTATATGTGTCCCTAAATCTGTGTCCCATCTCTTGTTTGTGGCCTTCATCAAATCAGGATTAGTGTCAAGCAGCACTTCATATACCTGTGTCACGAGCCCCTGGCCCCCAAACCCCGGGCAGTGGGTAGGACCTCCTGTTTACAGAGAGGATCCCCCTTTTCATGAACTCATGAGCAGGAATAAGGGTTCAGGAAGACTTACCAACCTTCCTTTTCCCAGTGGGAGGGTGGAAACTATAGTTTTGAGTTCCCTTGACTCTGCACTACTTTCAGTATTTGAATCCCACCACAGCCACAGGCTACATCTTGCCTAAGAAGTTTTGTATGATAGCCAAGCGGTCCAAGGCACACAGTCTTTTCAAAACCCTTCTGTTTAAATGTTAAATTACACAGCCAGACCCCAGGCAGAGTTGATAAGAAAAATCATAAAAGTTTACTTAAAATAAAAGCAATACAGAAAAGTCTACAATTTGGAAGAACTTTGAAATGCAGACAATAACAAAAGTAAAACTGGATGGTTCACAGAAAACACTATATACAGACAAGATTTTAAAATGTCCTTGTAGAGATGAGTCCTTAGGCAACAGTTCTGTAGCAAGTGTGTATTACAAGTCAGTTCCTCTGAATGTCATTTAAAATCTTCATGTGCTTTCCTTGGTGCAAAGTCTTGGTTTCCAAAATTCTGACTTAAAATCAGGATTTTCTGTTCAGTATGTGACAAGTCAAACTTTCCACACACTCCGGTCTGGTTTTGGAGATTTTTCCAGGCCTACACATATACTTTTGGTTTTCAAGTATATGCCAGCTGGACAGGTGATCTGAACCCCAGCTAAACTGTTCAACTGCTCTGAGCTCAAAATGTGTGTCGCATATATACAGGTTGGTCATCTTCAAGCCACACCCACACCCACAGTGTGATGGGGTACAACAGCTTACCTTTCCCTGTAGGTGTCACTGTGGTTCCATTTCAGGTTTTATGTCAACCCCAGTGACATCTGGTCCATGCAGTTGTATTAAAGGAAAACTGCACCCTCATATCTTCTAAATGTTATTTGTTTCCATGTCAACAGACAACTCTTTTCATATAGCTGTTAAAGATGTATGCAACTGCTTCTGTCAGTTTTCACACTTCATAGTAGGCCCTGTTACTGTCCTGGGAGGGTCCATTTTGTGGTTGTTAAAATCTCACTGTTTATTTATTTATTTAATGAGACATTCGGAATTACAACCCTTTGAGTCCAATGGACTCTTTTGCAAAGGTTCCTTGTCAAAAGTCACAGTACAAGATTACAAGTATAGGTGTAAGGCAACAACACATCAGACAGACCTGAAAATTACATTACCGGGTAATAGAGAATTGGGTAACATATTATGACAGAGGGCAAAGACAGCACAGCATCATATGCAAAAAAAACAAAACAACATTTTACAGAAAAGATACAGAAAGTAATACAGGTATTAAATCATAATGGCTGAATACCAAAGCAAAACATAATAATAAGTCAATGTGAGAGAGGCGGCAGGGCTGAAGTTAGAGAAGTACCACCAAGGGCAGTCGCAAGTGGAGGTGTTAGATAGAAATTCCTTGAGTGAGGATTTAAAAGGTCCCATTTTTATCCCAGTGGCCAGAGCACCAGGTAGGTCATTTAGCCAGCTCGGGGCCCTGTGGTAGAAGGCTCTCTGACCCAAGGAAGTCCTGCTACAGGGAACCAAAGAAGGGGACCTTGGAGGAGATTCTGGTGCTTCTTTGAGGGAGGGAGGGTTGGATGAGGCCCTGTAGACAAGGTGGGGTGAGTTTCCACTGGATTTTCTTAGCCAGGAGGCAAGTATGGTACTTAAGGCAACATTCGAAGTTTAGTCAATTAGAGCGACTGTAGCAGTCACATGTGTGGGTAGTTTTATCGCAGCCTGTCAAAAGGCGACAGGCCTTGTTTAGCGCTGTCTTGATGCGGCAGAGCGCAGAGTTATCAGCTGCACCACAGAACACAATTCCATAGTCTAGCACAGAGAGGACCGAGGACAAAACAGCAAGGCGCAGCCCCTCGTTAGTCAGACAGTGCTTGATACGATGAAAGAAGCCAAGTCTGGAGTTGACGGTGTTACAGAGGGTGTGGATATGAGCATGATAGGTAAGGGGGGAGTCAAGAGTGATACCCAAGTATTTGTAAGCTCTTACCTGCTCAAGGGGGGGTACCAAGGGAGGTATTGACAAGTAGTGTGGCATTGTGGTGGGGGTTTTGGCAATGTGTGAAGATCATGGTCTTGTTTTTTTTTATAATTGAGTACTAGCCTGTGCTCTGTGAACCAAGCCTCAGCTTCCGTGAAAGACTTCTGTATGGCAACCTGTAAAGGTTGAAGCTCCGGATTGCTCCAGAAGATGACTGCATCATCGACATAAAGAAGCATCTGACCGGAACAGGCACTGGGTAGTGAGTTTAAGAAGAGGCTAAAAAAAGGGGAGCCTAAAATGGACCCCGGAGCGAACTGGGACGCAGGAGGAGAGGGTGGTGCCAATCTTAACCTGCTGTGACCAGTTAGATAGATAGATAGTTTTCAAACCAGGCTGAGGTATCAGGTGACAGTCCCATATCAGTCAGGGATCTAAGGAGAAGGGCGTGATGGACCGCATCAAAAGCCTTCATGAGGTTAATGTAGACTGACCCAACTAAGTGCCCTATATCCATGGCTTTGTGGATGTAGGAGGTATATTCAAATAGGGCTGTGGTGGTACTATGATCCCTACGGAAACCATGCTGCTCGGGGAACAGCAGGTTATATTTTGATAGATGTTCCGAGAGCTGATCTGCTACTATTTTTTTCAAGGGCTTTCGATTGTGCCTAAGAACTGCATTAGCATATGAGAACATGATGTCAGATCAACCATTTATATCATGCATCTCTGTGCTGAAATAACAAACACCCTGCAAAAACTCTCTGGAAACTCCTAAACCAAATGGAGTTTAAAGGGGAAAAAACCTGTATTACAACTCAAATAGCTTGTAAAACTCACTGAAGGTAAATGTGGTATTTCACACCTTCTTGCAGCTTGTTTCCTTTAAGACAAATTACGCAGACAGGCATACTGGGAAGTTTAAAGGTTGATTACGCATCATGTTCTCGTATGCTAATGTGGTTCTCAGGGACAATGAGATTTCAAGAGGCATGACATGAAGCCTCCTAGGACAGTAACAGGGCCTAGTATGAAGTGTGAAAACTGACAGAAGCAGTAGCATACATCTTTAACAGCTACATGAAATGAGAGTGGTCTGTTGACATGGAAACAAATAACATTTAGAAGACTTAAGGGTGCAGTTTTCTTTTAACCCATGACCCCTAGGTCATCCCCCTGACCTCTTCCTGTCATGGAAAGCTAGATATCCAGTTTTCTCTAAGAGTTATGATTTCCTGGGTCCATAAAACTGTCTCCCTTATCTGGATACGTACCAGATTCACCCTGGTCATTAGAACAATTAAGGCTATTTTTGTAAGTTCAGTCCTAAAAGTCTTTTAAAGAGATAGTGTCTTAATTCTAAAGTACATTACAGCATATACATTATGAACCCACATAAATGGATATAGGCCCATCATGCGACAACCTGTACCTCCCTTGCCTTCAGATTTACTCAGGAGATGATTCCAGTACTGTAGTAGTAATTAAAGTAGATTTTATGGTGATAGTGGAGGAGATCATACTAGTGCTAGTAGCACAGTGCAAAGCTACAAAAACAGCACAATTAACGTTACACTGCAGCTGTGCTGTGCTACATTTGTCACATGCTTGCTGTTGATTTTGGTTTTGTCAGTTTCAGTTGGAGGGCTCTGCCCCCACACTCCCTTGGTTTTTTTATTTTTATTTGGGGTGTGGGGGTGAAGCTCCCCAACTCAAATAAAGTAATAAAAAAAAACTACAGGCCTTTGTGGTGTAGAGTGTGCCATAAGTGGGCAAGTAGCGTACCTTGTGCGCTACGCTAACAGTTGTGGTCTGATCTGCTCCACAATTGCTTATTTTGTTTATGGCATCCTTCCCCAGAGGCACAGGCTGCCAGTTCAATACAACAGAGACAGCAGCACTAAAACAATAAATACCAGTTTGGGAGCAATTTCTGAGGGACGGTAAAGATGGCAGATGAGATTATGACATCATCAGACGAGATTTCAGCATCGTAACGAATTCTTGTCTGATGACGTCTGTGATCTCTATTAGTAGTAGTAGTAGTACAGTTGTACAATACTGGTAGGAGGAGTGGGAAGGGGGCTTGGGGGGTTTTGCCCCCAAAATGAAACAATTTGCTAAGTATGTGGGGGTGGGGGAATGACCCTATCATACCTCTCAACCTCTCAGTATTAAAAATCATAGCACTGGCCTTCAAAATTGGAAGCAAATGGCCAAAATGTGTAGCACTTTCTTATTTTAAAGAATAATACGTCTTCAAATAGTGGTCTCCATGTGGTTAGTGTTAAGGAATGTTTCTATCAAGTTAGTTTTATAAACTAGAAATAGCTTCAACATTATTAAGAACATCAGTAAACCTTTGCGGAACAAGAGTAAATTTAAGTGTAAAAAATGATAGGGTTATTAATTCTATTGACTGTCGTACAAAATCTCGGCCACCACCTTTGCCATCCCTCAGAATCTGCAACTGCTCCTAAATACCTACCAATATAAGAATATATGTGTTTGCCCTCCCACCGCTGTGGATCTGAACCGTTCCAGACATCATTCTGTTTTATCATCATTTTCTATTATGGTGATACGATCGGCTTGGCCGCCACAACTGTGTTCCCATTGGTGATGTTACGAATCACGGAATCGGAGTTGGAGTCCTTGTATTCTGAGCTTTTTTTTTTTATTATTTTATTTGAAATTTCAGTATTGAGATGGGAAATACAATTTTGAAAACCCTTGACGACGTGGAATTGGAATCAGAATATGACTCAGTTTCTGCATCCTGCCCCCGCCCATCAGGACAGTCGTAAAAAGACTTTTTTCTTTCTCTCTCTCTCTCTCCTTCCCTCCCCCCCTTCACCTTAATCCTGCAGGGACTGGAGGCACATGTGGCTTTGGGCATGGTAAGTGAGGGACGGTACTTGACTGCAGTTAGGGTCCTCTGAGAACAACGATCTGATGTCATCTTACAT
Organism: Neoceratodus forsteri; assembly: GCA_016271365.2. NCBI lineage: Eukaryota > Metazoa > Chordata > Ceratodontiformes > Ceratodontidae > Neoceratodus > Neoceratodus forsteri. The sequence continues at coordinate 57,183,939 of JADMNL010000033.1, forward strand.
GCCCCCCAAAAATGTCCATCAACTTTTTCTGTAATTAATAAATGCTAACACATAAAAATCACACTCCGAAATGCAGTGCTGTCTGTCAAAATACACAACAGCAGTACTGACAGTCGAAGCACAAATGCCAACTCAGGAATAAAATGTTGAATGCGAACATCTGTGTAAGCTATTTTTTAGGTACTTGGGTATGAGAGACAGACGTGCCGGAGGACAAACCAATCAACATTTTTGCAGCCTCTCTGTGTGCTTGTCTGCCTAGGTAACATGATTTAAATAGTAAAAGGTCAAAGTGCATGAATTTACATACAAAGGAGACAGGTGTTTTATGGTTTTTCACTATAGAGAATAATGTATGGGCAACCATACACAACAAAGCTGTACTTCCATCGAGGGTTTGAAATGACAGCATATGAACCTCGAGAGCAAAGCTCGAGAGGTTCATGCTGTCGTCTCAACTCCGAGATGGAAACACATGCCGAGTTGTGTGTGGTTGACCATAATTTAATTTTTTTATAGTATGTTGTTTTTTACACCGGGGTGACAGACCCCCGCCACAGTGGAAACAAAAAATCTTGCAATTTCTTTGTTCTACTCACATATCAAAATCAAATTTCCAGACTTCTGAAAGGTAAAAGGTATGACTTTGGGCACTGGGTGGTTAGTAAGTAGCTAGGTGTAAAATAAATGAGAAATTTAAAAATTGTATGACCTTTGTCACTTCACTACCAGTATAGCATTGCTTGTAAAGCGCTTTGGGATACTGTGTATGAAAAGCGCTATATAAATGCTGATTCTTCTTCTTCGTCTTTGAACTGTGCATAACAACTGTTCAGAATGCACATAACAACACTTTAGAATGCGCATAACAATTTAGAATGTGCTTAACAAGGATATAATGTACGGTAGAACACTGTTAACCTTAGGAAATCATCATTTTTCTAAGGTTGTTATACCACCGTTGTGACGTAGAAATGTTGTTAACCTATCGATGCTACGTCACATCGATAGGTTAACAACGGGGATCGATCTGTGCATGTGCGTGCCTTTTTTTTCACTGGGGAACCGACGGATGCATGCAGCGGTAAGGGAAAGACTAAATGGCCGTGGCAGTGACCATATGTTCAAAAGTAAGGAGCCGTTTTCATTTTTTCTTGGGACGATACACTATAAAAAACAATGTATGGTCCCTCTATCGGTAACCGGTATCTGTTAACCGTCTCGAGGTTGCCATGGTGACGTAAGCCTCTCGAGCTTCTCTCTTGAGGTTTACATGGTTGCCCTGGCGACCTCTCGATGGTTAACAGACCGGTTACCGATAGAGGATCATACATTATCCTCTATTTTGAGCAGGCTGATTTTTATACATAACAAAGGGTAACCATATACTATAATACAATAATGTGCAAATGCTTTATAAAACATATATAATTAATACATACATAAATATAGTGGTATTTAAAATCAGTTTCATCACTTAGATAATCGCTTGTTTAAAAACCTGATTCTGGACTCAGAAGTTATAGGAGTTCAAAGACCGGAACTCATAACTATGGCTAAGTGCACCCTTATACAGTTAGATTGTAGCAGGATATAGCATAGAGTTCTATAGGTATATTGAGAGAGGCTAGCGTGCAGACTGACATTGACTCCCTTGAAGCTGCGCATCTGCCATATTACGGGAGGATTGAGCTGCCTGCAGATAGCAGGAACCCTTCCTGAAACTAAGGTAGCAGCACCAGCACACTGTTCTGACAGCAATGTGCTTATCCGTTTCAGTAAGAAGCACCATTGACAGCAGGGAAATGAAGAAGCAGATGTACACTGTGGTGAAAAAACAAGGTATGCTCATGTTTCCTTTGCTCGTATAAGCAGTGTGTTACTCTATTGCTGTCAGAACAGTGTGTTGGTGCCGCTACCTAAGTTTCAAAAAGGGTTCCTGCTAGCTGCCGGCAGCTCAGTCCTCCCGTAATATGGCGGATGCGTGGCTTCAAGGGAACCAATGTCAGTCCGCTCTCTAGTATTTCTCAGTATACCTATAGAACTCTATGGGATACAGCTGGGGGAGCTACAGCAATTTTATAATGTTCTCATACTAAAAGATCTAAAGCAGGAAAATGTATGGGAAAGAGGGGTGTGACCGGGAGCTCCTGCCACTATTGAGGACTAACCTTTTCTAAAATCTGTTGCAACAGTTCTTCTATTTCTAAGCCTAATCTATCCTGTACTATTTCTAGTCCATAAGGTTGGCCACCTGTGGGCACCCCCTTCTCCCTCCCTTGACTATGCTACAGTGTCCTCTTTAATTTTCCTTTCCCCTCTCAGGTCCTCATGCAGGGAGGTTATTGTGGTGACCTCCAAGTGTACGTAAAACAGATTGTGTTTATTGTTGTTGGATTTAGTATGCAATAGCACTATGTTATAAAATACCTTAATGTATATACCTTATGTTTATGAAACCTGTAAATGTTGTAAATGTTGAAAATATCATGGCACTTGGTGTTTTGATAATGGTAAAAAGTACTAGATAACTATTATAGCAATTAAGCTAGTTGTGTTATTTAAAATGCATGTATACTGTTGTAAACTTAAGTAAGAAGTGTCATGATGATTTGCATATATCCCATGATGCACTGCATTATGGAAGTATGTATGATGTTGTATTTCTTTGAAACTTGATTTGTTGCCAGTGCCCTTTGGGGTAACCCTTCTTTCAGTGATTCTGCATTGAGGTTCTTTGTTTTTATCTTGTTTTGGTTTTTTTTCTTTTTGAGTCCCCACTACCCAAGCAAATGGGGCCTGCATAGGGGTGGTGGCTACATTTCAACTGGTGAATTGGATTAGAGATTAGTGTCAGTAGGTGCTGGCTAAGTGCAGAGAAAGGACATACATAGTCTGTTGCTGCAAACTGATGTACTGAAGAAGGAATATGGCATTGCAGAAGCTAATTTCCTGTATTGTGAATAAACATCACACAAAGATTGTGTGTTGAACCTGAAGTCTGGTGTCTGGTCCATCTGCTATCCCACAACCCCTCCACAAGGGGAAAATAAAAGGGAAAAAGAGCACCTTAGCAAAAGGTTGATCAATGTGTACTCCACCGCATCCGTCTCTGATACCTCTTCACATGAACCTGTGTTAACGTTTGACATTTTATTCCTGAGTTGGTGTTTGTGCACAGACTGTCAGTACTGCAAGTAATAAATGCTGACTACTATGTCCACTCCAGGAATCCATCACAGTATTGTCCCTCATGACAGCCTTCTCGACTAGGCTGCTACCCCGCCTCCTCCATTCAACATCACAGCCATGAGTTTTGAGAAGCAGTACTCCTGAGTCCCAGTCCCTACTGACTCAAGTCCCTCCCTTGTTCCATCTGGTCCCGATGAGTCCCTGACCCAGAGAGATGTTGCTGCAGTCAGGAGGACCCAGTCTCTCAGTCCTGTGCAGTTTGGTCACAGTGGCAAGTTTAACAACTTAGGCATTAACCGCATTGTGCAGCAGCCAGTAAAATGCACTGAGAGGACCCCCATCTTATCTCTGGTTCATTCTTTCCAAACCACCTAAAAGAAGCCCCCCAGTTGTGCTTAAACTAACCTGTGAGATGGCCAGTCAAAACAAAGCCCCAGGCTTTAGCAGCCAATACCAAATGATATATTTCATGGAGTGAGATGACATCATTGAGACCTCTCAAGCTTCACTCTTGGGGTCTGTGATGTCATCTCTCCCCCGGATGGAAACACAACATTGTTATGTATGGCAGCCCACAAATTATTCTCTATATTATTTGCAGTATATTATGCATAGAATAAGGATTCAGGTTTGGGGAGGAAACTAGCAGAGGGAATGAGTGAGAGGAAATTTTTAAACAAACGGGTTGCTCAGTATGGACCAGCATCAGGGTTGAAAGCCTGGTTTACCCACAATGCTCTATAAGCCCAAAATGTCTGCAGCACTTGTTTGTATGACAGAAGGATCTAGAGGAAATCACCAAGTTGCAGGGGGCATGCAGTCTGTATCCAGTCAAATTACTGTACTTCTAACTGCCACTACCCCAATACACTTTTTTTTTGCTTAGCCACTATGGCTTAAACAACTCTAAACATTGTAGTCACACAAGCCCTCCATAATGCTGGAGGAGCCAAAAAGTTAACTTGAGGGGATGAAAGAGTTCCAGACCCTCACCAGAGATGTTACATCTGACATCAGAGGTGCCCCTCTCTTAAGACAAGATTTGTTCCATTCCTGGCAGCCCCACTGAGTGTCCCCTAACATCGTTCCATCCTGAGCTTAAAGTTATTTTCCCCAACTCTTGCTCCAATCTGAGCTTCAAATGACTGTCCTTCAAGCCTGATTTCAAGCTGCTCTTGAAATAGCTGCCCTTCCCCACCTCTGTTCATAGGCTCCAGGCTGTATGGGCCCGTGGGGCATGGGCTCCAGCAATATTCTGTATCACGGGCCTGCCCCGGCAATAATTTTACTGTTAGATCCTGGAGCCACCGTCAGCCATCAGAATCATGGGCCGCAACTCAAGACAGTTGCCTCATCTCCTCCCCACCAGCATCTCCAGACACAGCAGCTATAATTTGCAAGCTCTGCCCTGGCCACAGCCCTTCCACCCCTTCCCAGCCAATGCCAAGTGCTGCAGGCATTGTTTTTTTTTTCCTAAATTTGTGTGGACATCCTCAGCCACCAACCAAATTATGCTTCTGGCTCCTCGGTGCCAATCCTCCTCCAATAGCGTATGAGCGAGAGGGAGGAGCCAGGAGTTGTGCATGCTGCACATGAGCTGACAGTCAGTAGTTGGGCAGCAGAGAATGAAGTGGATGGAGAAGAATGCTGGAGTGTCTGCCAGGACAGGATTGCGCAATGCACCGCAGGATCCTTGGGTCTGCACTAGTCCACTGACTGCACTTGACCAGGGACAGCAGGACAGACCAACTGAGACCTAAGAGGAGAGAGAGAGAGAGAGAGAGAGAGAGAGACAGAGAACAGCCAACTGGAGAAGAAGTTGGGACTTGGAGAAGATGAACACTCGGGGGTGGTGGAGCGGGGCCTGGGCCCTGAGAAGTAAGAGGAGTGCACACCTGAGGCGAGCGGGACACAGACGCCACCTGCACTTAGTGCACTGAGGTCTGTGGTCACTATATGGCTCAAAGGAGTTCACATCAGCTTCATTGTGGGTGCCTGTGGGTGTGCAAAGGGATGTGCACCAGGCAAGGTCGGCCCGAATACCATCTAGTTCGAGTCCAGCATGCTGTCAGGAAACAGATAAGGTGGATCATGAAAGGATGGGGAGAGAGATGGAATGGACAGGGGACCAGGTAGCCCCTCTGTCAGTTTGATGTTTCGTCACTGTACCTGCTTGTTCATTCATGCCTCTACTTCAAAGTGAGTCAAAGTGATGGGTTCTCGTGGTCTGCAGGATTCCTAACTGTACATATACCTAGTGCCCTTTTAGGTAGGATTCTGCCCTCCAGCTCTGGATCAGCGTAAGTGCAGTGGCAGTCTTCGGCTGTAGCAACCTTTCAGGTGCTGCAGTGAAGTAGCATGGGGGTATGTTACTGATTGGGGGGCACCAAACAGCCACTATGGGAGCTTGGGCAGTACCTAGTGGTTACAGGAGGTAAGTGTAATGCAGTGGGACCCCTCCCTGGAGGCATTCATGTCTCACTGTAAGTGCTGCTGTCCCGCCCCAGCACCCTCACCCATCTTCTGAAAATTCTGTGCAACAGTTGATAGATTACATGCAGCCAACAGTAAAAGATATAATTCCATACACTGCTCATCTAAAAACATTCCTGGTGGCACACATTGCAGCTAGGATTCTCATGTGCGGATACTCATGTGGGATTAGAAGTCTTTATTTTATCAGTACGACTTCTTGACATGTTCATGTGACTTTTTCCATGCCTTGGAAAAGTCTTACCCAACTGAGTCATGAGTGTCTTAGCAGCATGATAAATTATTTTTCTTAAAGCATGGAATTGTGTGCATGTTTGTATTATATGCTTTTGGTTCTCTTTGATTTTAAAATACAGCAACACTGCATTTAAGTAACTGTGCAGTGAACATGTTCTGTCCTTGCTGCTTGCAGTCTAAGGATGGATGACAGTTTGCTTTTTTATGTTCACCGTGCACGCTAGTGCAAGTCAAACATTTTGCTATGTACAGGGTTTTGAGAGGTGTGTCACGGTGGTCCAATGCAGGAGACTCTACAAGAGGCTTGACCAATAATCAGCAAGCTTCATCATGACACTGTCCAGGCATGAAAGTGCCTGCACTTCAAAACAATGTGCCGGCAGACACATTCAGAAAGCAGCTCTTTCAGCAAGCACAGTTGATGATCTCATAATATGCTCTCAGCCTGTCTGCTTCTCCCCCCCCATAGCATTTTACACACACACAGTCTGGTTATACAGGTCCAGCTGCAGTCTCTAGGTACCTGAGGCCAGCCATAGAATTATGTTTTTCCCTTGGAATCAGGGGTGTGGTAAGATGTAACAGAACTTTGCTTTATCTTTCATGTAACATTTCAGGGATTGAAACCTGAAACTGCTCACTTTGCTAATGTATGCATGTGTGTGTGTGTGTGTGTGTCTCTTTCTCTCTCCCTGACCACACACACACACACGTCTGGTTACACATGCTGTGGTAGGCTGCTGATAGAGTGGAAAATGAAACATTTAAGTACATTAATGATCACTTGGCTACTGTGGTAGTAAATAAGTGATCAGTTCACATTACTATAGGGTAGATCAAACAATGAAATAAACTGTGGCGGCACTGATTTTTAAATAATGGTTGCCTACAAAACTGGAGTTTAGTTTACCTCTTCAAAGTGCAACAACTGCTGGCCCGCTAGTGCAGCGGTAGGGTGTTCGCTTGCGACGCCGATGGCCCGGGTTCGGCAGTGGACCCGGGAGTCAGAGGGCCAGCCGGGGTAGAGATGGATTGAGTGCCATCTGGCAACTCTCTTTTTCCAGGGGGAGGGGGACGAGCATTGGGTACATCAGCAGCCCCTGGCGGAGGCTGGGAGCCGCAAATACCGAAGCCGTGCGTTGCGGGAGCAGGACAGACGTCAGGTGTATCCTGTTGACATCATTGCACATCCCGCCTCCGGGGAAACTCTAGCATCCAAAAAATACAGCCCTGTGGGTGACGCTTCTACTTCTGCTGCCACTCCTGCGTGACTAAAAGTTCCACCGGGAGGGGCCCTCTCCCATGGCCTCATCCTGGGGGGTAAGCCAAGGCTAGAGACCAAGTGTCCTGGGAAGGGGGCGCCTGCCTGGTGGCCCTGCCCTGGGAGGGTAAGCCTGGGCTGGGGGGGTGGTGTGCGGGTGGTGTGCGGAAGCGGGTGCTGAGGAGCCTCTGCCCATCAGGGCAGTGGTGCGGGGTTCTGGGCAAAAAAGAATAAAATAAAAAATTAAAAAGTGCAACAACTTGCAAATTTGAACACTTACCATTTAAACAATTTATTGGGGAGGACTTCCATATTCTCTGTTTAAAGGACAAAAAAAAAAAAAACCAGATCCCCTGGTATAATCATGGAAATGGTCCTGCTGTCAGCCAGGCCCAGCTGCACTCTCTAGGTATCTGAGGCCAGCCACAGAATTATATTTTTTCCTTGGAGTCAGGGTTGGGGGAGATCTAACAGAACCTTGCTTTATCTTCCATGTAAGCCTTAAAATGCACCACAGAGCATCTAAAACCCCAGAGCTTCTGGGGGCTGCTCGTAACACTAACAATGGGGTGCCCAATCCCACAGTGTCTCCATCTAAAATAAAGAAAACCCTTACTTGTAGTTTAATTTTTTAAATAAATGCTGTAAAAAAATGTCCATCAATGTCTGTTGCTGCCATGCTGCTTCTCCCCGCCCAGCCCAGCCCAGCCAGCCCAGCCCAGCCCATATCAGTCTACAGCACGGGATCTGCACCCTAGATCCAGTAAAACAGCAATACGGTGCCAAACATCCGCATTGACAAATGCTTGTTTTGGATGCAGTAGAGAAACTGCTAATTGCTGGGCCAGAAGATCAGTCACCTCCACCACACTTGTGTAGGTCACAGAAATTCTTTTACACTATCTGTTGATGACTTCTTTTAATGCTGGTGGTTTATAATTAAGGCTGAGATTAGGTTGAGAACAGTACAAGCTGATTTGTCTTTGTAAGTTGAATACAACACTGCACAACTTTAGACGTTCAAATGGCAGTTTCTTCAAAGTGTGCTGTACCAGTGTGTGAATGCTTTTTGTTTATAGTTAGTGGTGTCTCACTGACGGTTAAATTATTTGCATAGTTTGCCAGCTGTCCCATTGTAGTCCTGCCAGGAGGTGTCTGATAAATTCAGGTCATTGACACACCTGTGTGGACAAGTCATATACGGTACCTGTAAATATGCTGAGGGTCAAATAACAGACAACTGCGAATTTGCATGGCTCATATGCTGCATCTTGGGATCTATAAGAGGTACGTAATGCTGAGCTAGGGATGTGTTTTGCAGAGTATGAATGGTCTTCTGCTTAAAATCATGTTGAAGGCACTGGCACTGACCTGGCCCTTTATTTCTATAGCATATCTTCCAGATTTTACACTGGGAACATTAGATGGGACCCAATTAGTCGATTGATTGCTTTGGCAAAATAAAATCCCAGCACTAAAGGGTATAAATATATGTGAAAATACCAGCCACGTAGAAAGCAATGGGGTGCGCTCATGCAGCCTTCGTTTTGTGACATCACAAAGCAGGGCTGCGTGGGCCGACATGGGGATGTGTTTTCCAGACCGGGAAGTCAGTCCTTTTTTTGCCAGCACATCGATTTGGGAGTTTACAAGGGATATAACTTTTTTTAGAGAAGGACTTTTAATGCCAAAGTCTGTCAGTTTAGTACCGGGGTAAGCTAAGGAATTGAACAGGCTGGGGTAGGCAGCTACTAGGAAGCTGCTCTTTAATAAGTCTGTGGGGTATCACGTAATAACAGCGAGTATATTACAGTTGGGTGACTCAATATCAGCGACGGCAATTACAGTGACTGGCAAATAACAGCGATCGGGCGATATGGGAAAATGTGGGTATTCTAGGATAACCCATTATCAGGGCCCCTAGTGCTCTGTGGCAAAATTTTCTGATTTCTGCGGCAGGGCTCCTAGGTTTCTGCGGCATGATTTATTCATTTCTGTGGCAGAATGCAGTCCTACCATTGGCTAAAATATGATGTGATGTCATAGATGACATCACCTGCTAAGCATAAAGGAGGGGCTTCAGGATAAACAGGATAGATACGGAGCCTGGCACTATGGGAAAATTGTATATTTGAATGAAAATTCACCAAAAACAATGAATTCTAGGCACTATGAATTCTGCGGCATGATGCAAATTCTGCGGAAAATTCCGCAGCCACAGAAATCGCGAGCATTACAGGGCCTTGCCCATATTAATGTGAGCTGTGAGTCAGAATAATAGAAACGGGAAGTGGGGCAGAGCCCCCATGATACATACCAAAACAATAGGATACACCTATCGGAGCCATATTAATTGAACACACAAACGGACCCTGACTGTAGCTATTTTGTGTGTCGCTGAGTTATGGTAGCGCTGTTTTTGCAGTCGCACAAATGACTCCGTCCATTTGACGTTTGTTGTTATAACTTCGCTATATTGACATGGAACCAGCATGCAGCATTCATGCTACGCACATGCTGTGCACTTGCATTTCTGTAGGGGACCAGACAGAGATCACAGAAATTTTAACCATCTGTGATCAGATTAAAAAGCTGGTGTCCATAGCGGCACCCTTGAGGGTCCAAAAGGAGAGATTCAGTTCCAGGTGGCTCCCACATTTTTTAATAAAACCAGAAAACAGTGGGTACCTCCTCCCTGGAACAGTGATTGTAAGGAAACAGGTTCATTGTTAGGGGCCCAGCGGGGTAGTTTTATAGACATCACTTTGACTGTTTATCTCACAGCTGACACACAGAAATGTGACAGCAGAAAAAGGCCCCAATGCCCATCTAATCTGCCCATTACCTTACCCCCCCTTCTCTTATGCCTCCACCTTTTTTTCCCCAACCCCTTAAATCTATCCCAAGCCTTCCTGAACTCCTCCACCATTTCAGCTGCCACTGCCTCCTCCGGCAGCTTGTTCCAAGCCTCCACTACCCTCTCCGTGAAAAACTGCCCCCTGATGTTACCTCTGTATTTCTTACATTTCAGTTTGAGGCTATGTCCCCTCGTGTTTGCTCCCTTCTTCACTTTGTACAATCTATCACCCTCCACCTTATTTATTCCCTTCAGATACTTAAAGGTCTCAATCATGTCCCCCCTCTCGCTCCTAGTGTCCAGAGGGTACAAATTCAGCCCTATCAATCTTCGCTCATGGAGTACATCCCTCATCCCTCGTACCATTTTGGTTGCCCTTCTCTGGACCCTCTCCATCATCTCAATATCTCTGCGTAGGTGAGGCCTCCAGAATTGTACCTCATATTCCAAATGCGGCCTGATCATGGTTCTGTATAATTGCATTAGCACCTCCCTCTTCCTGCTAGTAAAACCCCTCGCAATGCAGGCCAACATACCATTCACCTTGCCCACCGCCCTGCTACACTGGCTGCCCACCTTAAGGTTGAACGATACCGTAATCCCCAGGTCCCTTTCTGTTCCCTTCTCCTAAATCACCACCCCTCAAGGGAGTAAGTTTCCCTCTTATACCTCCTCCCCAGGTGCATCACTGAGCACTTTTAGAAACATAGAAACATAGACTTTGATGGCAGATAAGGACCACTTGGCCCACCTAGTCTTCCCATTTCCCTATCTACAGGATAAGCTGCAGATCCTAGGTAACCAACAGCCTATTTCTTCCTACTCCCCACAAGAATTGCCTTATGTCTGTCCCATGTATTCTTGAATTCTCTCAAAGTTTTAGACCCCACAACCTCCTTAGGAAGGCTGTTCCATGCATCCACTACCCTCTCTGTGAAAAAATACTTCCTCACATTGCCCCTGAACCGCCCCCCCCCATCTTTAAATTGTGTCCCCTTGTTCTTGCATGTCTCTTTTTCTGAAAGATGCTACCTTCTTGGACTTTGTTGATTCCACTGAGGTACTTAAACGTTTCTATCATGTCCCCCCTCTCCTTCCTTTCCTCAAGGGTATACATATTAAGCTCTTTTAGTCTCTCCTCATATGGTTTCTCTTGCAGACACTGCACCATTCTAGTTGCCCTACTCTGGACTGCCTCCATCCTGTCTATGTCCTTGCGGAGATGGGGTCTCCAGAACTGGACGCAGTACTCCAGATGGGGTCTCACCAACTGTCTGTACAGAGGGATAACAACTTCTTGTTTTCTGCTGGTGATGCCTCTCCCTATGCATCCCAGTATACCCCCCGCTCTCTCTACTGCCTTCTCACATTGCTTGCTAACCTTAAGGTCATCTGATATGATTACCCCCAGGTCCCTTTCCTTTTTTGTTACTACCCCCCCCATTGTGTAATCTTCCCCTGAGTTTTTGTTTCCCAGGTGCATTATTTTGCACTTCTTTATATTGAATCTTAGTTGCCATACTTCCGACCATTCCTCCAACCTTGCCAAGTCCCTTCTCATCCTTTCCATGCCTCCTTGTGTATCAACCCTGTTGCAGATCTTTGTGTCATCTGCAAAGATGCATACTTTTCCTTCCAGTCCCTCAGCAATGTCACTTATAAAGACATTAAAAAGTACTGGACACAGTACTGAACCCTGCGTAACCCCACTAGTAACCCCTCTTTCTTCAGAGTGGACTCCATTTACAATTACCTTCTGTGGCCTGTTGTCTAGCCAATGTTTTACCCAGGCTACCACCCTGGGACCCACTCCCAGGCTGGTTAATTTGACTATTATTCTTTTGTGTGCGACTGTGTCAAATGCCTTGCTAAAGTCTAGGTAGGCCATGTCCACAGTCCCTCCCTGGTCTGCTACTTTGGTCACCCAGTCAAAGAAATCAATTATATTTGTCTGACATGACCTTCCTGCTGTGAACCCATGCTGCCTTGGGTCCTGTGCCCCACTGGCCTCTAGGTACTCAACAGTTCTTTCCTTCAGAAGTGATTCCATCACTTTCCCTACCACAGAGGTCAAACTGACAGGTCTGTAGTTTCCTGCCTCTGTCTTGGTCCCACTTTTGTGAAGGGGAATCACGTCCACCTTCCTCCAGTCCTCGGGTACCACATCATCCTCCCATGATTTGTTAAAAAGGGTAGTCAGTGGTTTTGCTAGTTCCCCCCCTTAATTCTTTTAGAATTCAGGGGTGAATTCCATCAGACCCCATTGCTCTGTCCACCTTCAGTTTTAGGAGTGCTTTCAGAACCCTTTCTTCTGTGAAAGGACTGGGATTGACCCCCATCCAGAGTGCCTCTGTTAATTGGATTAGCACCCCCTCCTCTTTTGTGAATACTGAACAGAAATCTTAGTTCAGTATTCCTGCTTTTTCACTACCCCCTCTGCCCACCCACCGTGCATTCTGTTCAGCCTCACTATCCCTCCCTTTGTCTTTCTACGCTCCATGATGTACCTATAAAAGGTTTTATCCCCCTTCTTAACCGAGTTGGCTATCCTTTCCTCAGTTTGGGCCTTTGCTATTCTGACTTCCCTCACTGCTTCCTTCTGCCTTAACTGGTACAGCTCTCTGTCCTGCTCCTTCTGTGTTTCCTTATACTTCCTGAATGCTATCTTTTCCTCCCTGACTTTCCCCGCCACCTCTTTTGAGAACCATAGTGGCTTTTTCTTTCATTTTGATTTGTTTGCTTCACATTAATGCTTGTTGCCTCTGTGATGGCAGTTCTGATGATCTCCCATTGTTGCTCCACCCCGCCTTCTAGCCTGTTTGCTAGTGCTTTTCTGAGGCACTCTCCCATCTTGCCAAAGTCAGCCCTCGTGAAGTCCAGTACCCTCACTTTTGTGTGGCTTGACTCTGTAGCTGAGTTTAACGTGAACCACACTGTTTGATGGTCACTTGTTCCCAGATGGCAACCCACTTCTAGATCTGATATCCTCTCACTGTCCCCATTTGAGAGTATGAGGTCTAAGACTGCTCCCTCATGAGTGAGTTCTGAAACTAGCTGTCTGAGGCATGCGAACTGTAGGGCATGGAGAATGGCTCTACTCTTGGATGTGGCTGCAGCAAGTGTGCTCCAGTTAACATCTGGCATATTCAGGTCTCCCATCAACGGTATCTCCCCTTTCTCTGCCATCCTAAGAATGCCTTCTATCATATCCTTGTCCATTCCCTCCCCCTGACCTGGGGGTCTGTATACAACCCCTGTGTGGATTGTGGTACCACTTCCAGTCTCCAAGGTGACCCATAGTGCTGCCTCTCCTCCCTGTTTACTCTTTTGTTCAGTTGCCTTTATCCCTTCCTTTACATAGAGAGCTACTCCTCCCCCTCTTTTCCCCTCCCTGTCTCTCCTGTAGGTTACGTACCCTGATATGTTAACATCCCAGTCATGGTTCTCTGTGTACCATGTTTCTGTGACTGCTACGATATCCAGGCATCCCTCTTCCATCAAGGCCACCAGTTGAGGGAGCTTGTTGCCCAAGCTACAGGCATTGGTACTTTTGTGCATTAAACTTCAATTTCCAGGTGTCAGACCACCTCTCCAGCCTTTCCAGGTCCCGCCTCATGGCTTGCACCCCACTAGGTGAATCCACACCATTGCAGACCTTTGTATCATCTGCAAACAGACACACCCATCCCTCCACACCCTCTGCTAGGTTACTAACATAGATGTTAAAGAGAACTGGTCCTAGCACTGACCCCTGTGGCACCCCACTGGTCACCGCCCGTTCCCTGGAATATGTCCCATTTATCACCACCGTCTGACTCCTTCCATTCAGCCAGTTCTCCACCCACCTGGTGTTCCTGTGGTCCACCCCCATTCTGTCCAGCTTATGCATTAGCCTACTATGTGGAATGGTGTCGCAGGCCTTACTGAAATCCAGATAGGCCATGTCCACCTCTCCTCCCTGGTCCACTATCTATGTCACCCCATTGACAAACTCTATCAGGTTAGTCTGGCAGGACCTACCCTAGGTGAAGCCATGCTGCCCGTCATCCTGCATGCCATTCATCTCCAAGTATTCTATCAACCTGATCTTAAGTAGTGCTTCCATTACCTTCCCCACCACCGAGGTAAGACTAATGGGATGGTAGTTTTTGACCTCATCCTTCGTCCCCCTTTATGTAGTGTGACCACCTCTTCCCGTCCATTGACACCACACCTGTGACCAAGGACAAGTTAAACAGCCTCGCCAGATGCGGCGCCAGTTCATCCCTCACCTCCTTGAGAACCCTTGGGTGCATTCCATCAGGCCCCATTGCCATGTCCACCCTAAGTCTACCCAGCTCTTTCCTTACTCTGTCAGCTGTGCATGCTGCCAAATCCACCTGCCTGTGGCTGTCACCCTTCCCACCCCATCCTGGTCACCTTCCCTTGCTCTCCTCCGTGAAGATTGAAGCGAAATAGTTATTTAATGCCTCTGCTTTTTCTAAATCCCCTTCCAGTATTGTTCCACTTTCCCCCTTAACCTTCCAATCCCATGCTGTGCCCTCCTCTTTTCTCCAACGTACCTTAAGAAGGTTTTGTCCCCCTTCCTTGCCTGCTTCGCTATCCTTTCCTCAGTGGCCTCCTTAGCCCTCCTTATCTTTTGCCCTGCCTCCCTTCTTTTTTCCCTATAGGTCTCCCTGTCCTCATCTTTTTGCGTCCTCCTGTAGCTCTTGAACACTCTAATCTTCTCCTTGACCCCTAAGACCACCTCTCTAGTGAACCACGGAGGTCTTTTCCATCTTCTATTCTTTCTTACCCTTCTTATGCATGAGTCCATGGCTTTAAATACCCCTCTCTTGATGGCTGCCCATAATTCCTCCACCCCTGCACATCCCCCATCCTTGACATTTCTTCCCTAACTACCTGCCTCATTCCATGAAAGTCAGCCTTCTTGAAGTCCATTACCTTGGTTCTCATCCTAACCCTCTCCCTGCCCACTCTCACCCTGAACCTGACAGCCATGTGGTCACTGGTACCAAGCTGTTCCCCCACCTCCATCTCCTTCATACTGTCCCCATTTATGAGGACTACGTCCAACAGGTTCCCACCCTTAGTAGGCTCTCTGACCCTTTGCTGCAGGAATATGTCTTGCAGAGCCTCTAAGATGCCCCTGCAGAGACTGCTGTCTGGGCCTTCCCAGTTGATGTCCGGAAGGTTTAAGTCCCCAACCAGCACAATTTCCCCTTTCCATGCCATCTTCGCTACTAATTCTACAACGTGCATATCCCCCTCCTCCTCCTGCATAGGAGGTCTATAGACTACCCCAACACGCAGGTTTTCCCCCTGTCCCCTGTCTAGGATGACCCACATTATCTGTTTCCCCCTCCTCTTCCCGCACTTCCATGGCCCCAATCTCTTCCCTGACATATAATGCCACCATGCCACCCCTCCCCCCTTCCCCTCCCAATCCTTCCTAAACAACCGATACCCTGGGATCACCGTCTCCCAGGCGTGGTGTTCATTCCACCAAGTCTCGCTCACTGCTACAATGTCTAGGTTCTCCTCCAGCATGGTGGCCTCCAGTTCTCCATTTTGTTCCCAGGCTTCTGGCATTTGCAACCAAAGCCTCCAACATCTCAGCCCCATCCTTCCTTCCTGCTGCTAACTGTTCCTTTATGAGTGTCATGATTTGGAGGGAGGCTGATAGCCCTCTGTTCTGCCTCACGAAGGATGGCCCTGTCCATAGCCCCCCCCCTTATTTAGTTTAAACTGAACTTCCTTGCCATGAAGTCCCCCAGTTTACTCTTTAGTGCAGCTGCCCCAGCAGAGCTCAGGTGTAGCCTGTCTTGGGCATACAGCCCCTCCTCCTCCCCTGTAGAGCCCCAGTCACCTATCCAGTTGAACCCCATCTGACTGCACCAGCCTTGCAGCCAACTGTTGAATGCCCTTGTCTTCTCCTTTCTGGGTGCGCTCGCTCTTGTTAATGGCAACACCTCGGAGAAGGAAATGGAAGGAAAGACAGTGTTGCTCCTACAGAATCTAGCAAGTTCCTCGACTAGTATTCTAATTCAGTTTGGGTTGATGTGTCATTAACGGTTGATTTTTAATATGCCACACTACAGTAACAAGTTACATGGGTCACTTACAGACTTTTATTGTGGTTATACAGCTGAACCTTTGGACCTGAGAAACCTGCATTATCTGTGCTAACTTGGCTGTACTTAAAAGTTGCCATGTTGATACATGTAACATGTTTGTGTTTTTGCTGACAATTATAAGGACTAATAAAGGAAGTTTTTTTTTTTTTAAATGTTCTCCTTGGTCCAATGCCACAAGAAGTAGTAAAGAAGTTCAAGGCAAGTTAATTAAATTCAAAATCCTACATTACTTCTACCAAACACCTAAAATGCTTGAACAAATTGGAATATATAGCAGGTGGATCCTGTTGAATAGAGGCAGACCTGTCTAATTTGTTACGGGAACGCACTTGTGTTAAGTACTTATGGCATCAGGTTCAGGAAAATTTGCATTAATGTCACAAAGCAAAATATTCCACCTTCTCCCAGTTATTCACTTTGGGGGTTGTGCCTAGCACACACAATTTAACTAACAAAGAAACAGAAAGCCTGAGTCCTAGAGGCTGCACTAGGAGTTAAGGAGTTACTTCTATCCAATTGGAGATCCACAAAAAAAAACTCAAGTGAAGATTGATTTACATATAGAAGTTATACTTCAAGTAATGAAAGAATTGGTTATCTAGTGTCAGGCAAATCAGAAATCTTTGAAGAGGTTTGGTCCTTCCTTCAGAAATGCGTGTAAGCCTAGCTTACTATTATATTATGAAATGGGTGGAAAGAATGCTGAATTCTGATTGGCAGAGAGCTGCTTTCAGCTGGGCCGTTATCCCAGCACAATGGCCCAGCCGAAAGTGTTATGTTTAAAAATGCATAAAATTTATTAAAAATTACCCATTTTATAATCACAATAAGGCACTCAAGGGGGTGTGTTATGGTGGGCTAACGGCCCTTCTCGGGTGATGGAAGCCCTCAGCTATGCCTCGTGCTTCAACCCACCCCAAGGTGGGCCGTTATCCCACCATAACACGCCCCCTGTCATGCCTCATTGCTTAATTATGGCTCAGAATTTATTCTGCTAGTCAAATAAGAAGTAATGAATGCATGCAGTGTGTACAGTTTTTCACTCATTAACTGTTAACAGTCACACTGTTGTAAATAGGGGACTGTAACAGGGCAGCAAAATGATTCTCTCCCCTCCTTCCAACCTGAGCTTGAAGTGACTCTCCCCCCCCACCCTTCCTCGTCCTTATTCCAAGCTGGACAAGACTGTCAACCCTCCATCCTCAATTCAACCTGGGCTTGAACTGACTTTCTCCTCCCCTTCCTCATTCCAACCTGGGCTTGAAATAACTTTCTCCGCTCCCATCCTCATTTCATCCTGGGCTTGAAATGACTTTCTCCTCCCTCATACTCATTCCAACCTGGGCTTGAAGTTACCCTCCTCCTCATTCCAGCCTGGAGTTGAAGTGACCCCCCCCCATGCTCATTCTAACCTGGGCTTGAAGTGCCTTCATCCTCATTCCAGCCTGGGGTTGAAGTGACCCCCCCATGCTCATTCTAACCTGGACTTGAAGTGCCCCTCCATCCTCATTCCATCCTGGGCTTGAAGTGACACCCCCATTCTCATTCTAGCCTGGGCTTGAAGTGACCCTCCCATCCTCATTTTAACCTACACTTGAAGTGCCCCCATCCTCAATCCAACCTGTGCTTGACATGACTTTCTCCTCCCCCATCCTCATTCCAACCTGGGGTTGAAGTTACCCCCCATCCTCATTCCAACCTGGTCTTGAAGTGACCCCCCCATCCTCATTCCAACCTGGGCTTGAAGTGACCCTTCTCATCCTCATTCTAACCTGCACTTGAAGTGCCCCATCCTCATTCCAACCTGTGCTTGAAGTGACCCCCCCATCCTCATTACTACCTGGGCTTGAAGGGCCTTCTCATCCTCATTCTAACCTGCACTTGAAGTGCCCCCATCCTCATTCCAACCTGGGCTTGAAGTGACCTCCCCCATCCTCATTCCAACCTGTGCTTGACGTGACTTTATCCTCCCCCATCCTCATTCCAACCTGTGCTTGACGTGACTTTATCCTCCCCCATCCTCATTCCAACCTGTGCTTGACGTGACTTTATCCTCCCCCATCCTCATTCCAACCTGGGCTTGACGTGACTTTATCCTCCCCCATCCTCATTCCAACCTGGGCTTGAAGTGACCTCCCCCATCCTCATTCCAACCTGGGTTTGAAGTGACCACCCCCATCCTCATTCCAACCTGGGCTTGTAGTGACACCCCCCTCCCCATTCCAACTGAGCTTGAAGTGACCCCGCATCTTCATTCCAACCTGGGCTTGAAGTAACTGTCCCCACATCCACTCCAATTGGGCTTGAAGTGGCTATCCCAGTGACATTTCTTAAAACTTTTCTGTTCAGATATTTTCTACATTTAAAACCCAGTAACACTGCATAAACATGCAAAAGTATGAAGAAACAGTATTAATGATACTGTGCATCCTGCCAGTTAAAGCAGCAGTATTTGTTAGCCAGCAAAACCAAAAGCAAACAAATAAATCATTGTGTGCTTTTGTAACCAAAATGTAATTCTAACATCCTTAGAGTCATGCTCAGTGTGTTTTCAGTTTTCACAGATATTGTTAAAAAAGCTTTTACAGCAAATGTTGTAAGTAATGACTCACTTCATCGAAGCTGAAGGATGTCTGTTAAATGTACACGCTGCGTTCCTAATGTGAATGCATTAGGATGGTGTTGCCACATATTTCTGATGGTAAACACCACAACACTGCACAAAGCTACTGAATGCTTTTCATGGTGGGCATGGCATGGAAAGTGGGAACTTTTAAATCATTTGAAATCCTGTATCTTGGTTCAGGAATGAAAGAAAACTAAAAGATAATGGGGTATCTAGTTATTTTTGCCAGACAAACATTATTGCTGAAGAAAAAAAAAAATCTATATATACACTAACACATACTACCACTTAAAGTACTCCATCGGTCCAAACCACTGATGCCTTGTGAAGAACTTTGAAAAACATAACATTTGGACACAAAGTTGTTTATATTTCTCATTAGCTCTGTATTTCCTATACCCATTATTTATTACTGAGGTCAAAAGCATGAAATCAGGATAGTTGTTTCTTGAGGAATCATCCGCTCCTACTGATTCTTCCTACTCTAATGTCATAATACTCTGCTTGTGACATCAGAGTTATGCCCATTGTGAATGAGTGCTGTACAACCCCTCCAAAATCCTGCCTATTTCTAATGTTACAAGCCTACTGCAGTAGCACCCCTGACTCTTCACTATCCTTTCCTTTCTTAATCCCTTCTTTCTTTCCCCCCTTTTCCAGGCAGGCCACCTGGGAAATAGGCCTTTGCTATCCCTTTTGTATTTCTATCCTTGGGCAGGCACTTGGAGTTTCAATACTCGACACCCCCACCCTCCACCCTTTTTTTGCAAGGATACTGTCAAATAAATAAAATGTAATGCTCAGAAAAAAAAACGGAAGCTCTGACTAAGGTTATTTGAGTAAATGTATTCTATGTACCTCAGTAATGGAACTGGGGCACAAGAAACACACTTGCAGCAGCGCTACTCGGGCGTTGCTTGTTTAAATGCCCACCTGACGCACCAAGTTGTGAGCACTCTTTCTGCTGCAGGTCATGCCGCTAATGTTCCCCTCACACTAGCAAGAGGTAGAAAACCCTCGCAGTGCTCAACTAAAAGCCTAAAGGAGTGTTTTCAAGTATTTACAGAAATATAAAAGTGGAACACACTACAGAAGTAGTTGCCCAATCCTGGAAAGCCTTACTAAGAGGCTGGGAAACAGGAACATACCCTGATATCGTGTTTGGTAGAACATTCAAAATTGTTTGTGAATTGTTTTATACCAAAAAGCCCTTTCATTACCCCCCAAAAAATCAGGAGTGTAGCCAGCAATTTCCATTTTGTACACAATCTCCAACAGTTACACCCCCCAATTAAAAAATGTACACATCCTTTCCAAATGGCACCCTCTTCCAAACAAGTCAGATTGTTGTCAGATGACTCCTCTACTCTCTAAAGAGGTTATACATGTATTGGACAGACACTCCTCAGTGGCCTACACTAACCCAAATACTACAGATTAGAATGATAATATTAACAAAGTGGCTTATGGTTGGTGACAGGCACTCAACAAAACTGCACACAAATGTGTATAGTGAGTATGCCTGTCTACACCCTTGAAAAAAATGTTGTGGCAATTGTGTTTTGCATTTGTTTTTGTGTTTCCTCACAGTAGCACAGATAAATTGCATGTAGTAGCTTGTTTGTTCAGTACATCTGTGCTACGCAACAGCTTGCTTTGCTCACTACTGATCCAAAGGGCTGAAAATCAGGAAACTCACAACTACAAAAAGGGAACTTCTGGACAAAGTGTACAAAATGTCCTAATGCTCTAAAAGTCTCAGAAGTTCCTCAGCTGAAATGGGGAAACAGCATGAAAAGTAAAGCCTCACCTTAACTGATCCTCAGACTTGAAAAAGCTTTGTGGTGTCTAGTGTTCCTGCTGCTCCAACTGTGTCTTTAGATGGCAGCCGGCCCACTGTTCACCATGGAAATATTGTGGACAAGTAGAGGCGGGAGGGACTAACCTCTGCATTAGGTTGCTGTTTGTGCAAATAGCTGGATATATTCCATTTAGAGAACATGCATGTATATCTTTAAAGAAATATAGATTGTTCATGCTTTCAGAATTAAATAAATGTTTGCTACAAATGCTATTTTTACTTAAGGTGTTTAGGGGCGGGGCTTAAGGTGGTCACCTGATGGTTCCCTGGCATAAAAGGGAACTCATTTTGGTAACCCCTTCAGATTCATTGTGGGATCAGCCTGCTACTGATCCAAAGTAGGAAAGGTCTGCACCCATACAGACATGGACTCTATTTGCTTCCAGGGTGGCTTTATCTATTACTGCCTATGGCAACAACAGTTTAATTGTATTTTTGTGCATTTCTGATTTATTTTCTCATTCTAAGTCTGCTGTTAATTTTGCTTGCATTATTTTGATTTTGAGTAAATTCTTGCCTTGCCTCCTCAACATCTGTGTCTGTGCCCATCAATTCACCCACAGCCTATGACACCCATGGCAACAGACTGATGTCACAGCAAAGCACTATAATTTCAAGTGGAGAATAAGCTATAGAGGCAGATGAACTCTAAGGTATAATGATCTTGTCTTCTGTAATAAATAATGTAGAGGAGAAATCTATAGAAGATATATGAAATAAAAGCTGAATTGTGTCTAAATGTTGTTTTTCAGAGTTTTCCCAAAGGTGTCAGCTGCTCTTTAATAGTAAGGTGACCGATATAGGATGCACAGTACATAAAACATCACAGCCAGGAGAATATTAAAAAAAAAATTTGAGCACAATATTTTTGTAATAAGAGTCATCATTTGGGTCAAAGGGTGGTGGAACAAGCAGTGGTTGAATTGGAAATGTTTAGGTGGGGAAACTCTCACACATACATTTCTATGCCATGCAACTGTCATTTATTTCCAGGTGGTAGCACCTTCCTATAGTAGTTAATGGAAAGAGAGAACAGAGGCGGTGGAACTGAGTTCCTGTGAGCTTCTGCCCAGTTTTAACCCCTGGGATCAAGTTGCCTTTTGGTCACCTATGTAGAGAAAGTGTCAGTCACAAATTGCAACAGAATTGGGAAAGTTTACCCTGATAAAAAAAAAACAAAAAAAACTCCTATTTTCCGGAATGGCTAACGCCCTGTGAATGAATCAACATTTTAAAAGATGTTTAGTGTCCCATAGGGGAAATCCCAGTGCATTTATGAAGAACCACCTTAATTTGTTCTGTAATGGGATTTTTAGAAAACGCGTTACTTACCTAGGTGTCTGTCCTGTCCTTTGGATGTGACCGGGGATGCTTCAGCTCAGGAATGGTATGTCTTTAGCACTGTATGCCGGCTCAAGTCAGTTCAGCGGCTGTACCCTCCCTAATGTGCCGATTCCCCGCCCCCGTCACATATTGCAGTGTGGGTTCAGGTCAATGAAATGAGGCAGGAACGCAGGTAGGTGTCTTAATAGTGTGGGGAGCGACAGCAATAAAGCTGGGAGTCAATCCAAGCAATGTTAGTGTATTTTCCGGGATTAAATGCAAGCGCAGTCCTAGGGGAACAAGATAAGAACAAGATCATTGGGGCGAGATGACCAAATTACTCTAAAGATGTGTTTAGCTGCCTTACCCTGCTGAGCAGAGTGCAGCACAGCGGGTAATTCCGAGCGGAGCCCGGGTTCGAGCCCTTGCGGACGTCGGTGGGCACATGGCTTACTTTGGAGCATGTAGCTACAAAACAGGGGCAGCAAACGAAAGCATTGGTGGCTGCACTTGGTGCGCCGGTTGCGAGCAGAGAGCAGCGACTGTGCCGTTTTGAGCGGAGCACGGTGGCTGTTGCATTGGCACTTTTCCCATCCAGGACATGTGGTGGGTGCCAGTCCCTTCTGAGCGCACAAGCGGCAACAAGCTGGGAGCTAACCAGCTACTCACCGCCTTTCTGTCTCTTGGATGTTGGCAACACCACCACCACCACCTGCAAGATTACCAACATCGAGACTGGAGGGGAGAAGTCTGGCAGAGGGAGTGGGAGGGAAGTGAAAACAATTATTTTAATTTATTGTTTCTTTCACGGTATTTGACATTATTCCAAGCAGGATAACACCGTGAAATGCAGCATGCCGGCATCTCCTTTTCAAAATCATGTGTAGGGGTGGCCCTACCTTCGACCCCTTCCGGGGGGGCTACGGCTACCAAGTTACTAGTCCGTCGGGAGGAGCAGCGATAAGTGGCGGTAAAGGGTGCCAGGTGACAGCTATGGCATGGGGGCATAAACAAAATGAAATAAACGTTTCGCCACGTCGGGAAGCAGGTCAGACCGAAGGCAGCAAGCAAGCAGCCTTGCAGGGCTGGTGACAGGGTAGACTTACAGTGACCCCTGCAGTTGGGGCAGGGAGCTTGCTCCTTCCACAGGGGCTACTGTATGTCTAAGGCTGAAGGCACCGTCTCACATCAGGGGAAGAGGGAGGCAAAAGCCAAGTGGGGTGGTGGTGTCCTGGTTTTTGCACATTCTTTCTTTATAACCCCTCCCAGCCGTGCGACACTCCCAATGGTGTAGGCAGGTATACTCATTGTACGCATCTGTGTGTGCAGTTTTATAGAGTGTCTGTCACAAACCATATGCCCGCGGTGATGGAAGTGAACAGGAAGGCCCAGGAACTCAGTTACTGTATCTTTTTGCAGCTGTACTTCTTCCCACTGACAATGGAAGTGAAATCCTTAAACCAGCAACATAAATAGAATAAAGTATGGGGTGTTGTGTATAATGAGAAGTTTACACACACCCTATAGGTTTGTGCAAAGCATCTAACCCAGAGCGTGTGTGTAAACTTTGGGTTTACACACAACACCTCATACCCCATATTTTATTTTATATAATTGTTGTGTCTTCTCTTTTTGGCTACAGCAATGATGTAAAAGATATAAAATAGGAGCCATTCCTGTAGCTGCGCTCCTCTTCGGTTTTCAGCCTGTGAATCGGTGGACAAATTTTCTTTTGGCAGCTTTTGCATTTTGTTACAATATTATTACTAGACCACATTTGCACAAAATATTACTTTTTTGTTTTAAAGGTAACTTACCACCGTGTTTCTCTGGTGGCTGGGTTGCGGGCGAAAAGGAAGCGATGAACCAGGAAGGGGGAACCACAGCACTGGGCGCATGCGCAAGTGTTTGCCGTTATAAACAGCTCTTTTACAAGGCAATTTACAGCACAGTCCCCTCAAGGTAAAAAGGGCAGACCCATTGATTATCATGACAGTTTCTTGCCCTGTGACCTGAAATTATGGTTTCCATAACAACATTTGACTTGTACAACAGTGCTGTTTGGCTAGAAATATTTCGGTATTGCTAACTGAAGCTACTAGTGTCGAAACAGACAGACTTGTCTTTGGACAGCTATCATTCAGATTGAAGATTTTCATTCTGCAGTTCACATTCACCGGTGCCTGAGTTCCTGTACTTCTTGTCTAACACTTGCACCACTGCATATGTACATTTTTAATGGGGTGTAACTGTTGGAGTTTGTGTTTAAAAAATTGAAATTTCTGGCTGCACCCTGGTCACACCTACAAATGAGGCATTGGCTCCATGCTACTGAACCGGTCAGCCAGCATCTCGCCTCCACTAAGGCGTACCTTCCAGCAGTTCCACCTGTTGTTTGTTTATGTAATTCTTTCGAAATAGCCTTTGAGCATAGTGGTCATTTACAAAGGTTCCACGTCAGAAGCACAAGGCAATTACACTGATGCGAGTCACAATAGACATAGGCTCAAAATTACACAGACAACAGAAAATACACTTTGTTACCCAGATGGGGCTGGCTGCTGTGGCTGTGTTGCACTCTCTCCCTGGAGGAGAACATTCTCTGGGGTGCTTTATCCTTTTCACAGGTCCACAGTGACCTAGACTTGTTCTCGAACCAAGGTCACCGTACTTCTCAACTGCCCCACATTAGGAGGGGCATCCCTTATTTCACCCTTTAGAATCCCTCTGTCCATACCTCTCAAGTGCCCCACATTAGGAAAGGCATCACTCATTTTACCCCTCAGAACGCCTCTGTGAGGGTTCTGAGGGGTAAAACGAGGGCTGTCCATCCCAATATGGAACAGTTGAGAGGCATGAAGGTCACTGATAATACTGGGAGTGTCAGCCCTACTGCTGTACCAAAATGCTGGCTCCAGCAACGTCGGGGACCCCAGAAGTACAGGGATTGCTCTATTGAAAGGGGAAACTGAGCCACCTTCAAGGAAATAGTTCCCATAAACTTGCATTGTAATAGAGGAAAACTGAGCAATTTGGCTTTCTGAGGAAACAATGTAATCTACAGGAAAACCCAGGAAAAATGTGTTGACGTTTCAGAGAAAAGCCAAACTGATCTTGCAGCAGTGTAACACAGTAATGTAAAAAGCTACTGTGCTGCCTAAAACTGAAGTAGGAATTGTTTTTTTAAGCAGTCAGCTATTGCCTTTTATATCTGAGGTAATAATTTTTCCCCTTTGGTTAATTATATATATATTTTTTTATCTGATGTTAGTTGGTGATATGTGTGGAACAGCACTCTGCCTGGCAGCTGACAGATCTAGCTCTTTTCCTTACACTACACTATCATTGTGACCTCACTGTGACATCACAGTTACTGGGGAGAAGCCACTCAGTAGCTGCAAGGTCAGTCACCTGTGATGGCATGCTAAGTGAGGTCACAGTGCTGATGGTGTACTTGGAAGACTAGAGCTATGATATAAAAATATTTCTCATGAGCGAAAGGAAAAGGAAAAATATTTCTGAAATAAGTTACAACTAACTACTTCTTAATATTTGTAACATTTTCATCTGTTATTTTTGGTTCCAGAAGCTCCTTAAAATAAGGGGACTCTTAAGTTCATTATGCTCCCCTCCCCCATTCAGAAGCATGGATTAATAAGTATACTGTATAAACATACTAATTTATACAGAATTACTATCCATTCTACCACCAAGGTACTATGTGATTCCCTACCCCTCCCTCCTACCCAGGGTACCCAGCGATTCCCCACCCACTCTGCCACTTAGGGTACAGTGTGATTCCCGACAGACTCTACTACCCAGGGTACCCTGTGATTCCCTACCCACTCTATTACCCAGGGTACCCTGTGATTCCATACCCACTCTACTACCTAGGGTACCTGGTGATTCCCTACCCACTCTGCTACTCAGGGTACCTTCTGATTCCCTACCCACTCTGCTATTCAGGGTACCCTGTGATTCCCTATCCACTCTACTACCCAGGGTACCCAGTGATTCCCTACCCACCCTACTACTCGGTACCCTGTGATTCCCTACAGACTCTACTGCTCAGCGTACCATCTGATTCCCTACCCACTCTGCTACTCAGGGTACCCTGTAATTCCCTATTCACTCTACTACCCAGGGTACCCAGTGATTCCCTACACACTCTACTACCCATGGTACCCTGTGATTCCCTCCCCATTCTACTACTCAGGGTACCCTGTGATTCCCTACCCACTCTACAACCCAGGGTACCTTTTGATTCCCTACCTACTCTACTGCTCAGGGTACCCTATGATTCCCTACCCACTCAACTATTCAGGGTATCCGGTGATTCCCTACCCACCCTACTGCCCAGGGTGTGCAGTGATTCTCTACCCACTCTACTAGAGGTACCATGTGACTCCCTACCCACTCTACCACCCACGGTACCCTGTGATTCCTCGCCAACTCTACTGCTCAGGTATCCTGTGATTCCCAACCCACTCTACTACCCAGGGAACCCTGTAATTCCCTACCAACTCTACTGCCCAAGGTACCCTGTAATTCCCTACCCACTCTAGTACCCAGGGTACCTGCTGATTTCCTACCCACTCTACAACACAGGGTACTCTGTAATTCCCAACCAACTCTGTTACCTAGGATACCTGATGATTCCCTACCCACTTTACTACCCAGGGTACCCTGTGATTCCCTACCCACTCTACTGGCCAGGGTACCCTGTGATTCCTTACCCACTCTACTGCCCAGGGTGTCCAGTGATTCCCTACCCACTCTACTAGGGGTACCATGTGATTCCCCACTCACTTTACTACCCAGGATATCCTGTGATTCTCTACCCACTCTACTACCCAGGATACACTGTTATTCCCTACCAACTTTACTGCCCAAGGTACCCTGTAATTCCCTACCCACTCTACTACCCAGGGTATCTGCTGATTCCCTACCCACTCTACAACACAGGGTACCCTGTAATTCCCAACCAACTCTGTTACCCAGGATACCTGATGATTCCCTACCCACTCCACTGCCCAAGGTACCTGTGATTCCCTACCCACTCTACTGCCCAGGGTACTCTGTGATTCCCTACCCACTCTACTACTCAGCGTACCCAGTGATTCTGTGCTCAGTCTACATCCCAGGGTACCCAGTCATTCCCTACCCACTCTACTACCCAGGGTATCCTGTTATTCCCCTACCCATTCTACTGCCCAGGGTATCCAGTGATTCCCTATCCACTCTACTACTCAGGGTACCCTGTGATTCCCTATCCACTCTACCACCCAGGGTACCCTGTGATTCCCTACCCACTCTACTGCCAAGGGTCCCCTATGATTCCCTACCCACTCTACTGCCCAGGGTACCCTGTGATTCTCTGCCCACTCTACTGCCCTGAGTACCCTGTAATTCACTACCCACTCCACTGCCCATGGTATCCTGTGATTCCCTGCCCACTCTACTGCCCAGGGTACCCTATGATTCCCTACCCACTCTACTGCTCAGGATACCCTGTGATTCCCTACCCACTCTACTACCCAGGGTACCCTGTGATTCCCTACTCACTCTACTGACCAAAGTACCCTGTGATTCCCTACCCACTCTACTGCCCAGGGTACCCTGTGATTCCCTACTCACTCTACTACCCAGATAACCCAGTGATTCTGTACCCACTCTACAACCCAGGGTACCCAGTGATTCCCTTCCCACTGTACTACTCATGGCACCCAGATATTCCATACCCATGCTACTTTTCAGGGCACCCAGTTATTCCCTACTCTCTCTATTACCCAGGGTACCCAGTGATTCTCTACTGACTTTACAACCCAGGGTACCCAGTGATTCCATACCCACTCTACTTTTCTGGGTACCTGGTGATTCCCTACTCACTGTACTTCTCAAAGTATCTGGTGAGTAACTACCCACTCTATTAAATAGGGTACCCAGTGATTCCCTACCCACCCCATTACCCAGGATACCCTGTGATTCCTTTGATAAGCAGAAATGTGTCCACATTTAGATTGAAGGGCTGTACTGTTTTCATTGTTGCATCTCTGCTGGAAGGTTGTTCCATAGGTTCATCACCTTCTGGGAGAAAAAGTGCCTTCTAACGTTATCCCTGATTGTACCACGGCTGAGTTTCAGGGTGTACACTCATGTCCTGCTGCAGAACGCTAGATCACACCTGCTGCATTGTGGATCTCACTGATACCATTGAGCAGGCAAAGGACTGAGATCATGTCCTGTGGCAGCCTTGTTTTTTCCAGGGTGGATATGTTAAGTGTCTCAAGTCTCTCCACATAGTGTTTGTTCCCCTCTACCCCCGATCATGTTGATGGTCCTGCATTGCACCCTCTCAAGTACCTCAGTATGCTTTTTGTACTGAGGAGCCCAGAACTGCACATAGTACCACAGATGGGGTCTAAACACTGGACTCTGTTTGTTGATTCTGATCAGCCATTCATGAGGAACGCCCTACAAAAGTGTTGCTCAGATGAGGCCACCATGGCTGCATGCAGCCAGCAGCATGCATTTGTGTGGTTACAGAGCGCCTTAGAGCTCTAGCTGAATATGTAATGGGATGGAGGATTTCTTACCTTTAAAGAGGGAGTCTGGCCAAAATTTCTGGCATAACTAAATTCAGAATTTGGATCATCATATCCCCAGTCAGCCTCATGCCAAAACTGAGATTGTTTAGTTTCTTTGTTTAACAGTTACAAGTCATTTTGTAATCCTAAATTCACTGTTCCAAAAAGTCATCCTCAGTAAAGAGCAACTGATGATGTCATAACCTGAACTCACAGCCTAGTCCTCACTGTAAGCTACTCTATATGTGTAACCTCCCCTCCTGGGTGGGGCTTACTAGTCTTGTCTCTTGATGTCTGGTCCTGCCAGCCCTGGCTGCCTGATGCTCTGAGATGCTTCTGCCAGCCCTTTGAGACTGCTTGCCTTGGGGTGTGGAGGAGCTATGTAAATAATTAAAGCTCTGCCACCTACTGGTGAAGCTCTGGCACACTGAGGAAGCCACTGCGTTCCCACTATTGCTGCACATGTTAATCCACCCTGTTGGTGTATTCTGACTCCTGGGATCCCTGGACATGTGTAGGGGTTTGGATGCAACCTTTGGGAAATAAAGAGAAGTGTGATTATGTAAATGAACGTATAACTGCCTATATGTGTACTGTTGCTTTAAATGTGTAAGACTGCTCTGCAAATGTGTTTCTGCCTGCTGCAGGGGGATTTAGTTCTACCACGCTAGCGACAAGCAGACCAGGACTCTGTTAGTGCTCATTTCACAACCTGATAACACTACGCAGGAGCAGCTATTGGATTGAGGAACAGTGTTTATTTAAAACTGCATGGTTTGCCTGCATTAAGACATTAAACTTGGGACTGTGTATGCACTGTTTACGTGGACGACATCCTTGCAACCCCTGACCCTGTACCACCCAATCAGTGATCGAGGAGCTCTAAGGACTGTAATCATGGCTCCTGGATAGGGGATGTGAAAATTGTTCTTTGCAACTTTTGTGACAACCAATGAATCAACAAAGAATCCTAATGCCTATTAATTTCTGTGATGGACAGCTGAATTGTTCAATGTGAAGTTGTGTGTTTCCCTTGAGACTGTTGAGGGGAAAATGCTGCTGGCAGCAGATTGTGGCTGAAGCTTGCTGAGAGTGAGTGAGAGAGATAGTTTGGAAGTTGGCCCGAGGCTTCTATGGCCGCCAGCAGGGAGACTTGCTGAAATATCCCATTAGCTTGGAGAACCAGAATTCCTGTCTCAACTGAAAGAAGATAAGTTGGCATCCTGAGAAAAGCCCTCAGTTGTTATGGGGTCTGGGACTGATTTCCAGAACCTTTTTTACAGCCTAAAACCAGCATTGGAAGAAGCCCACTGAGTTCCCACTGCCTGGGGAGTCAGAAAGTGTTAAGGATTGCCATCCGAGAGTGTGGAGATCCTGTTAAGAGACTGTTTGCCCTATTAGCCTGAGTGTACATCAGATCAAAGGGAAAGTTCTGGGTGGGTACCCTTCTACATTCAGGGGCTGCACAGTGCAAAATATCAGTCTCAAAAGAAGATGTGAACAGTCACACCAAAATCCATCTTCATTAATTTTTATTCACAAGGAAATGTAAAGCGAGATCTTCATATCAACCCCCCTGCAAGTCCCACTACCTAGTTATTGAGGGTGGGGGTCACACTACCTAGTTAGTGAGTATGGGGTAACACTGCCTGGTTAGTGAGATTGGGGTCACACTGCCTGGTCACTGAGCATTGGGGTCACACCACCTGGTCACTGAGCATTGGGGTCACACTGCCTGGTCAGTAAGCATGGTGTCACACTGCTTGGTCAGTAAGTGTGGGGCCATATCACCTGGTTAGTGAATGTGGGGTCACACCACCTGGTCACTGAGCATTGAGGTCACACCACCTGGTCACTGAGCATTGGGGTCACACCACCTGGTCACTGAGCATTGGGGTCATACTGCCTGGTCAGTGAGCATTGGGGTCATACTGCCTGGTCAGTGAGCATGGTGCCACACTGCCTGGTCAGTGAGCATGGTGTCACACTGCCTGGTCACTGAGCATGGTGTCATACTGCCTGCTCAGTGAGCATGGTGCCACACTGCCTGGTTAGTGAGCATGGTGCCACACTGCCTGGTCAGTGAGCATGGGGTCACACTGCCTGATTAGTGAGCTTGGAGTTACATCACCTGGTCAGTAAGCAAGGGGTGACACTACCTGGTCAGTAAAAGTAGGGTCACACTACCTGGTTAGTGCATGTGGGTTCACACCATGTGGTCAGTGAGCATGGGGTCACACTACCTGGTTAGTGAATGTGGGGTCACGCCACCTGGTCAGTGAGTATGGGGTCAGACTGACTAGTGTTCTTTTTCTGTTGTTATTCCCCAGTCATAAATGTCCTTCTAGTAAACTTCTTTGGTATTTCTGAGTCACACACTTGTGAAGAGTATCATTTACAACTGTGTGATTTAGTTTGTGTAAGCAATACAAACTGACAGAGTGTGGGGTATTGGTGAGTATCTGCACACTGAGGAGCGTGATGAGGCCTGACACTTCGGGCGGAGGGCCTTGCAGCCCTGCAAGTGTGGGTATTCACCAATACCCACACCCTGATGGGCCTTATTGCACTTAGAGGGCAATGGAGTGTTTCAGTAGGTCAAGTCGTGCCTTGTATGTGGTTGCTTATTGCTTTCTGCTGTGGGGCAGAAATATCATCACTTCACCAAAGGGCTGCTGAAAAAGATCTGTGGGGAGGTAGGTGAGCATGTCTCCTCCAGCTTACGGTGTGGCGGGACAAGGGTGCAAATGTTAATGCCAAAACTGCCCCCAAGATACTGAATAAAATCCCCAAACAGCCCCGTAGCTGCATCATACGAACAACACACTCACGTCTGTCTTGTATGTCTTGGGAGGAGGTGCAGAGAATTTGGGTGTGTGACTGGTGCACCTTTAAAGAGAGAGAGGACAGCGCAAAGTTAAGAAGCTCGAGACCCATCTCAAGGCTTGAGCTTCTTTGTGCTGTCCTCTCTCACTTGAGAGCACTGAGAATACTGAGCTGTGACATGCAGCATGTGGGACTGATTGTGCTGGCTGAGAAATAGCAGCAGAAAGTTAATGAGGTGCACTTGTTTGCTCACCCATCTGTGCAACCACTGGGGGGATGAGGGGGACCAGTCCCTCTCATCCTTTTCAGCCCCTCATGATGTCCCCCTCAGCTTTCAGGGCTGCCTATGTAGCCTTCAGGCTGTATGTTTGTTTTGTTTTTTAGGTGTTTTTATTTTCAGCGTGACACTCTGGGCAGGCTGAGTTAGCTCAAGTCCAGGTCTCTGCCATTGTCCCTGAAATACACTAGAGACGGGGTTGGAGAGACACTGGCGGAAATCTCACCTGGAGGAGGACAGGCTTAGATTGCTAGATCATTATAAAATCTACCAATCAACAATCACCAATAAGAAGGCAGAGTTCCTGTCCAAAGAGATTGCTGCCGCAAAAAACAGGCCGGCTCAGCTCTTCTGCACTGTGGACAAACTGTGCAATCCAGTCTGTCTGCATTCTGGTCGTGGTTTGTCACAAGAAAAGTGTGATGAATTTGCACAGTTTTTAGCTGATAAGGTGGCCTCCATCAGGAGTGAGATCATCCAGTGCCTCCCCATTGGGCCCTACTATGGTCAACCAAGTGGTGCAGTCACCCAGGTGACCTGGCCTATCTTCAGCCTACCAGCTGTCACTGATATCATGAGGATCATCCAGACTTTGCAGCCAACTTGCTGTAGTCTGGTTCTGGGCCCAACTCACCTTCTTGTAGGGTGTGTTGAGGTCATTGGTCCAGTCCTGACCAGGATAGTTAGGAGTTCTTTCAAGAGAGGGATCTTTCCAGACCCCTTAAAAGAGGCAGTTGTTTGGCACCTCTTGAAAAAATCCTCCTTAGACTCTTACTCCCCGGCCAACTACAGACCAGTCTCTAACTTACCTTTTACTGGTAAAGTTATTGAGAAGGTGGTCACTCTGCAGCTGGAGGACCATTTAACAAGCCACAGTATCGATGACCCTCTCCAGTCGGGTTTCAGAAAAAGACACAGTACTGAGGCAGCCCTTGTAAGGGTACTAAATGATCTTGTGATGCCCAGAGATCGGAGATCCCGAACCATCTTGGTTCTCCTTGATCTCTCGGCAGCATTTGACACTGTGGATCATGGGGTACTTCTCAAGCACCTGCAGTTCTTCTGTGGACTTGGGGGGCAGTCCTCAGTTGGTTTTAATCATTCCTGGAAGGTAGATTTCAGAGGGTGGTGTTGGGGATTTATTCCTTGGCCCCCTATGAGCTACCCTGCGGGGTGCGCAGGGCTCAGTGTTGTCTCCCATGTTGTTTGCAGTGTTTATGCTACTACTGGAGGACATTATAAGACAGTATGGTCTGAGTTTTCATTGCTATGCAGATGATTCTCAGCTGTACATGTCTTTTGTGCCCGACAGGAGGAAATCACTGTATCGGTGTTTAATAGTTGTCTGGCTGAGATTCAAGACTAGATGAGTACCAGTTGGCTGAGGCTAAACCCAGAAAATACAGAGGTGTTGGTTGTGGACCCAGCTCATAGGTCAGCCAGGATGTTGGTGGGACAGCCCTCTGGTCTACAGCTGGAAGGGGTACCACTAACTGTCTCGGACCAGGTGCATAACCTTGCTGTAATTATTGATGAGGGCTTGACCCTGAAGGCTCAGGTGTTGGCTGTAGTCAAATCTTCTTTTTACCATCTTAGGAATTTAGCCAGGGTGAAACACCTGGTTCCGACTTAAGATTTTCCTACCTTCATCTACACTTTTGTCACCACTCATCTTAATTACTTTAATGCCCTCTACCTAGGAGTACCAGGGGTTGATATCTGCCACTTTCAGCTAGTGCAGAACGCGACAGCCAGGTTGTTAACTGGAGCCCCTAGATCCAGTCACATAACACCTGTGCTGCGTGAACTGCACTGGCTGTCAGTGCAGTGGCGGATAACCTTCAGGGTCACATTGCTGACCTATAAAGCCCTACACAGTCAGGGACTGCAATACCTGAAAGACCTCCTGATTCCATGCTGTCTCT
Organism: Neoceratodus forsteri; assembly: GCA_016271365.2. Classification (NCBI taxonomy): domain Eukaryota; kingdom Metazoa; phylum Chordata; order Ceratodontiformes; family Ceratodontidae; genus Neoceratodus; species Neoceratodus forsteri. The sequence continues at coordinate 57,217,541 of JADMNL010000033.1, forward strand.
CCTGCCCACTCCGATCCTCTGACAGGGGATTGCTAGAGATTCCCAGGGTTCGTTTGAAGACATCTGGAGGAAGAGCATTTGCTTTTATGGCTCCGACTCTGTGGAATTTTCTCCCTCATCGGATATGAGGTAGCCTGACCATAGAGGGTTTTAAAACATCTGTAAAAACCCACCTTTTTAATCAGGCCTTCTCTGGTTTATAAGAGGAAAGGCCTCTTATTAGGTAGCTGGTAATAAGAAATATGATTTATACACGAAAGCTGCTTTTGGAATTTAGATTCTGGCCCATATTCTTTGTGGTAATTTCTGCCTCAGTACTTATGCACTACTGTCCCTTGTTTTTATTTGTTTATTGGGTTCATATTTTATCAGTACTTTGATGGTATATGTCATTGTGAACTTGTGCCTATGTCTATGTGTTAATGATGTTTTGGTTGTAAGGGTGCCCTGAGCTTTGGAAGGGCGCCCTATGGAAAAATAAAGTGATGATGCTGATGATGATGACTTTTGGTGATAAGAAGATTAACTGGGCACCCACTGATGAACAGCGCAGTAAAGCCTCCACACACACCAGACAACCCAACCGTCACAATCACAATGATCATTAGCAGTGGGGAGGGAGCCACAAGCCAAATGAGTGAGGAGGGAATGGGTTTACATGGTGAGATGGTCCTTTCCGTTTGCTCCTTGAAGACCTAACCCAACGACTCAAACGTCCTGACCAGCTTAGTGGCTGTGTTCTACAATCCACTGCTACCTTTCACCTCTCAGGGATGCTGAGGCTCCGATCACTTCCTGTCACCATTCCTATTAGTCTCTACCCTAATCCAACGCAACCAAGCCATACCATAGCCACTCCAGTGAGTCCAGAAATCCTTAAGTTCTGGATGGCTACTGTCCTCTTCATCTTCTCATGTGAATCAGTTCTCTTTCATTCCTTGTATGTGAACTTATTTAAAAAATTTAAGATAGTAAGTAGGCATGAGGGAATGTACTGGCCATATAGTAAAGTGCATCTATGAAAGAAAGAGTTCAAACGTTTTGATTTACATGGTATTACACAGACGTTTTTCAGTGTGTACTCAAGACCACTGTGTTCTAATGCAGTTCTTGCTGCCAGTAGCCAACTATAAGCTGAAACGCCCTGGAGCAGGTCATTTCCAACTTGCATTAGTGCAGGTAAGTACACTTATGTACATATGAACATGCAAAAATTCCAGCAGAAGCAAGCTATACGGACTACCAAGTCTGCTCGATTGTGCAGCTAGCCCCTCAACTTGCAGCTGACCCTCCTTCCCTCCCCACCCCTCTTCATACCCCCTCACCCTATCCCAACCCCTCTTAAAGCCACGCACCATTCTACAAGACACCACCCCCTTGGGAAGAGCATTCCACATGTCCACCACCCTTTCCATGAAAAAATGCCTCCTGATTTCCCTCCTGAATCTTCTCACCTCCAACCTTAACTGGTGCCCCCCCCCATCTCCCTCCCTCTTCTAAGCTGTAAAATCCCTTCCATATTAACCTTATTTATTCCCTTGAGGTATTTAAATGTCTCCATCATATCTCCCCTGTCCCTCCACTTCTCCAGGGAATTCATGTTCAGCTCTGCCAATCACAATAACACACAATAACAGAACTGCATAAAAGCGGAGGTGTCTTTAACACAGATGCACACACTACGTTCCCCTATACCTACTTAATTTTTTTTAAATGAATTCATATCCAAGTAACGAAAGAGAATCGAGTAAACCCTGGTAATGAGTACTAAGGTAACCTGTTACGATGGTTTGCTATAGGGGAGTTACCAGTTATTATGCAGATTAGAGTACTATAAAATGTGTTCATTCTTGCTAATTAGCTAGTGTACTGAGATGTGCAACCAAAATACATAAGCAATAATATTATCATTTTATATAATAGATATCAGATTTGTTATGTCTGATAAGATAATGTACACTTTGCAGATGTTAACTTTAGGAAGAACCAAAGCAAGCAGTGATGAAACTTGACAGCCCTGAGTGGCAGGTTTGCTGTCTGGTGAGTAATAAGCATGGTCACCTTTCAGACATATTAAACACAGTACACCGGTTTGGTGGTGGGAGCCCTTTATTTCAAAACAAAAGCCCATTTAAAGCTAACTGCAACACATTTATATGTACAGATAAAAACATGTCTGATAGAGCAAAAAACATTGAGAAGTCATTGGTTAACTTAAAAGAGAGTACTGGTATGTAAGAATGTTTTGGTAGTCTCAAAAGCATTTCTAAATTGTTTCAAGTTTTATAAAGAATTATACTCATCTGTATATGTATATTTTTAATTTATTTTCAGTGTCCCCAGTGGAAGCCATCTTGATAAAATGTCTGTGGTTGTTAATAAAAGCACAAGTACTCAAGTTAATGTGTTGTGGCCTTTTTGACTCAAAGCAGCCGACCATTACTAAATTAGTTTGGGAGGGTTCTCACTTTTTTTCTTTAACCCTGCACTTCAATTACTAGGTTTATGTGCTGCTCCAATAGACTTCTTGGTCTTCAATTCCAGGTAATTGGGTTGGAATCCTCTTGTGTTTCGATGCTAAATGAAATTGATTCCTTCTGGAGCTAATGGTTTTATATGCTGTTCGAGCAGTGCTGCACTGAATACAGAGCGATAATCTGAGGATACTAGAAACAGCTCAGTCAAGCATGTGCATGGGATTGAAGTTAGTGCCGATGTTCACATGTAACATTAGCTTTGATTCACAGTGCAGTGCACTTGGATCAATCCCAACATGAATCACGATGTCCTTGATGTTGTCATTTACGTAGAGGGTAATATTTGTTTACACAGTAACTGATTACTTAAGCAATAAGGCATGACAGAGTGTGGGTTGTTGGGGGATTTACCCGCGCCTTGTGTGGTGTGTCACTAGGCGCAGCCGAGTGACTTAACCACACAAGAAGTGGGTAAATCCCCCAATAACCCACACCCTGGAGTGCCTTATTGTAATTTTACAATGGACCCATGTGTAAAATAAATTTTAAATGTGTTTAGGTATGTTTTTTTATAAATTCCATTTCTCAGCCATGGGTTATTACACGATATACCACGGTCATGTGATGTGTTTTGACCAATGAGGTTACAGGATTTTCATACCCCATTGTATAATCTGTTTTTTACCCTGCATGTAAATGGGATGTACTGTATTTGTTCTTTTGAAGATATGACGCTTATGCAGCCAATCAGGCTTCATGCTGTTCCTGCCAACAGCTGGTCTGAGGCTGAGGACAAAGATGACAGTGAGTCGGTCTCAGTGAGTGGCGGAGGGAGTTGTTCAATTGATTGTTGGTTCCCAGTGTCAACTATAGCTAGATATATATATATTTTTTTTTTCCGGAGTGGAATGGGGAGTCAGTTGGGATGGGGACATAGGATTTCACTTTGGATTGTTTAACATACCATGTGGGAGTGGATACTGAGCTATCAGGCTAGGGGCTTTGCTTAGTTTTACTAACTGAGGGATTAGAGGCAGTGACAGTCAAGGGCCAATGGTCCTCGACCCGGAGTTGACTTACCTAGTGGACCACCCAACTGTGTACATTTTGCTGCTGCTGCTGCTGCCACCTCTTGCTGCCTGAACTCCTGGACTTCTGAAGATCGTTTGTGGACCTGAGAGGAAGCCAAGGTTAAAGATAACATTTAAAAAATTCTTAACGTTTTCTTGTGTCTTCCGTAGTGTTCAGTTCTTGTTGGTTTAGGTTTTTGGGGGAGTGGTAGTGTAAACTAGACAAGCTCTGGGTGGGAAAGAAACTACAAATAAGTACACTTGGAATTGGTCCGGGCACACCCAAGGGGAAGGCAAGGGAGGTGGCTGAAATGAAAAGAAAAATTTGTGGAATTTGGGACAGACTCTGTTCCACCTAGTAGACCAGAAATAAGATATGACAGGGAAGTGTCTGATCACTCTACAGATCTCGGGGGCATAATAAGGCACAAAGCCGAAGGCTGACTCTGAGTGCATAATTGCCCCCTAGAAGTATGGTGGTTACATTACTATCCATTCCAGCACACTGAAGTGTCTAGCCTTATTGGGCCCTATGCATGAATGGTACAGAGTAGCTATGAGCATGTATCAGGGGCAAGTAGCCAACCCACACCAACTGTGCCCCCTGCACGGGATGCACAAAGGGGGGGGCCACGCAGGAAATATGCGCCTGATGCCCTGGCCATGCAATGAGCAACGTGCCGGGGTGGGCAAGGGATGGGCCAGCACTATGTGCCATGCTCTGATGTGCATAGTGCTGGCTGCAGGGGTGCATAGGGGGTCATGGGGTACACCAGAAAGACCCAGACATAAACCCCCTACATGCCCCATGCACACCCTGCAGGACTTGTTGAGCAGCCCACCAAAGCACCAGGGCCACAGGTTACAACCGCTTGAGGCCACCCACCCCTGCATGCATCAGTATGTGTGGTGCACCCCCAACATTCACAACACCCTCAAAGGGGCACTGAGTCACGGCTGTGCCCACCCACCCCAGCGGCACAGCGTGTCATCACCCCTCCCCACTACCAGAGAATGTGTCCCTCACCCTCTGTTGGCAGGCATGCCCCCCCGTCACAGGGCTCCGCATCGGTGCCAACGGCGAGAGCCAGCAGCATTGCACCCCTGCCACCTGCCACAGCTGCTGGCCCTCAGATATCTGCAGGGCATGCTACCAACATGCACCCTGCCATGCAAGGGATCCACTGGCGGCCCATGCTAGGCATCCGATTGGATGCTCGGCTGGGTCTGTGACTCCACCCATGCCTGCCCTGCATGGACCTGCACGTCAGGGGGGTAGGGTCACAGACAGGTGGCTGGCATTTGTGGATACCCGTATCGGCGCACCTGTCTGTGGGTGCACAGCTCAGCGGGTGGGGTATACACATTTCATGCATACCTACGCCCCATCGTGAATACGGCCCATTGCTCTTATCAAATAATTGGTTTACAAAAAAAATACAAAAGTAAAAAAAGAGTAATATAATGTTTGTACCGTATAGATGGGATATGCGATGGGCGGGGCAAATAACTCATTTCTGCAGGTGTAGCGGACATACTAACATTCTTTGTGCCAGAGTTTGAAAATAAAAGCCTGTTTTTCAGTTTCCACTGAATTTTCTGGTCTGGCAAATATATATAATCTCTATATATCTATATATTTATTTTTTTGTTATATAGCTTTTTTCTCCCATGGGGAAATGGCAGGCAAGGCTTCAGCTCTCTCTCTCTCTGAGGGCTTCAATCCACCCTAATCAAGGCATCATGTAGCCTGTCAGTATCCCCTGTTTTCCATTTTCTCCCACATCAATGTATGCACATGGTGGTGTGTGCGCGCTGCAGAAGTCCTACAGCACCCTGCCTTCATTGGTGCCCTCAGCCGTGCACTATCCTCAGTCCTCCACCTGGGGGCAGTCATTCGGTGGGAACGCCAAGCCGCCATCCCCAGGAAAGGAGAGGAAAGCAATCCTCTGGATGCTCAATCCTCTCCCTCCAAGGCTGCCCCCGGCAACCCACATTTACCACCAAACACGGGTCATGGTGTGGCAGGAGGTAAGGCACGGATGCCTCAGCCCTCCATGCCACTAGGCCGGTGCCTGATTTATATATGTTTTGATGTACATAATAAGTGGTCCCCATTGAGGTGTGGGTGGGTGACTGTCATGTTTTTTACTAGTAACATGGGAGTAGAAGCAGTACTGCTCTTTACCATATACTGTTTGGCTTTCTCTATTTTTTCTTGTGATTTGTGTGATAAACAATTACAATGTCTCTATTTCTGTTGAATCGAATGGTGATTTGACTAGTGACCTGAAGCAAGTAGCTCAGCTATTTAATTTTCATCTTTCTAATATGGACAAATATAGAACTCTGAGTTCTACTTCCCCTAACACTAATGATAACCATGATTCTGGAGAGGATAGAATAGATAGAGGTCAAAACACTGTTTGTATTCCTAAATGTTATTTTCGTGTATTATCCCCAAATGATGTGCTCTGTTAGCTATATAAAATGGATCCTAGACCATATATAGGCCTTGATGCCACTGGTTTTAGGATTCTTAAAAAAGTTAGTATTTCAATTGTACTTCCCTAAACAAACTTATTTAGTTATGCTTTATGCAAAGGGGTCTTTCCATCTAAATGGAAATGTGTTATTGTTAGACCCATATATAAATCAGTATCCTGGACAGATGTTAATAACTATCCACCTGTTTCTCTCTTAGCCCCACTATCTAAAATCCTAGCGAGAATTGTATCTGACCAGATCACGGAACACCTTGAGAAGTATAAACTTGGGAACAATTCACAACATGGACTTAGGGTTGGCCGTAATACTGAAACTGCTTCAGTGAGGTTCACTAGCCAAGCCTACAAGGCACTTAATGAGGGTAAGCTTGTGGCCTCTGCTTTTGTGGCCCTCACCAAGACATTTGATTTGGTTGTCCACAGGGTGTCACTAGAGTTGTTGTATGAGGTCAACTTTTCTGAAGATGTAACTGTATGGATAGGACACTACCTTCAAGATTGGACTCAAAAAACTATGGTCAATGGTTCCTTTTCTGAAGAATACCCAGTGGCGGAGCCAGGGGGGACCATTCAGTCGATCATGGGCTCCACTGTGGGCACTAAACAGTGAATATAGATGGTGGAAGGCTGTCACTACTCATGCTGGGGCAGCCAAGAGGGGCAACTGCCCCCCCAGCCCCCCCATTAGCTCCGCCACGGAGAATACCCATTAAAATGTGGAGTTCCTCAGGGGTCCATTCTTGGGCCCCTACTATTTTCACTATTAGTAAACTTGATTCCAAAAATTTACAGTTGTACTGGGTTAATATTTTACACAACCGATTCTGTTTTGTTGTGCTCTGCTACTGATGCACAGCAGTTACAAAAGGACCTTCAGGGGGACTTTGGTGTGTTACACTCTTGGTTTGATTCTCATAACCTAGTGTTAAATTCATCTAAGACAAAAACTAATGTTTTTTTCCAGTCGTAGGAAAAGTTGTACTTTAGATTTTTTACTATGTGATAACTTTGGCAACTCTATTGAAAGGGTAACCAATTTTAAGTATTTAGGGTTAATTTTGAATTACCATGAAACATTTAAGCAACATATAGTCAAGTTAATTTGAAAATTACATTAGTGCCTGGATGTGCTTTACCGCATTAAAAAACATTTGACATTAGAATCCAGGACAATTTTTGCCCATAGTTTTCTGTTTTCTCTTTTAGACTATGGTTCAATATTCTGCTCTTGTTTCATCGAGAAAATGTTAAACAAGCTTAAAGCTACAGTGGTGTCCCCCAGAATGAATCCCACTTTTAAAATACTCTGCAGTATGCTGAAGCAGACCTACTGAATAAAGCAATGTCATTTCAATGGCAATTAGTCCCTTTTGTCATGCAGGAAACTGTGGTATTCACTTTATCCTGTCAGTGTCACATTTTGCTGAATGACAAAAGGGACTAATTGCCATTGAAATTACATTGCTTTATTCAATAGGCCTGCTGCAGCATTCTGCAGAGTGCTGCAAAATGCTGCAAAATTGGGTTTTATCTGTGGGACGCCACTGTACATATCACAATATTTTATGTTTTGTAACTGGTCTTCCCAGATTGACACACCATTGTGCCCTGTATGGGTCATCAGGTTGTTTATCCTTAGTAGACTCATTTCATTTTAGATCTTTGATCTTCTTGCATAAAATTTATTTGGGATTATTACCTGTTAGTATCTCTGGGCTCTATTAAGGATCACAGAATTACACTGGTAGGAGACTTTAACAAGGTTATGAACCCTATACTTGATAGAAATAGGAATACCAACTTCAGTAAAGATACCAAATCTCATCTTTCCCTACATGAAATGGTTGAAGACTTAAATTTAGTAGATGTTTGTAGGCTAGCCCACCCTACAGGCAGAGACTATTCCTTCTTTTCAAACAAACATAACTCTTATAGTAGGATTGATTACCTACTGCTTTCAAAAGATTTGGTAGGGGGGATTAATAGTGTCTGTTTAAATGATATTGTTATCTCAGACCATGGTCTTCTAAAAATGGCTGTTACTATTGGAGGGGGTCAAGATAAATCCAGGAGATAGAGGTTGAATACCTCTCTCTCCTAAACGATGAGAATTTTAGGTTATGGTTGGGTAAAGAAATTCAGGACTATTTTCAAAACAATGACAATGGGGTTGTTTCATTTGCATGCTTGTGGGATGTTTTCAAGACATTCATAAGAGGTAGAATAATAAGTTTTTCATCTTTTAAGAAAAAAGAATCTCAGAGGGAATTAGTAGAAAAGGAGAGGGAACTGCACTCGATAGAGCAGGATTTTAAACTGCAGAATATTTCAGAGGAGCAACTTTTGTTTAAAATTACTTTTTTAAAATATGAGATAAATAAAAATAAACAGGCAAATTATTGGCGTACAAACTAAAAACAAAGCAAACTCAAAATGTCATAGCAGGAATAAAGAAAAATCAAAATTCGGTCATGGTTACCAACAAAGAAATAACGAATTTAGAAACTTTTACCTAAAGCAATGCCAAACCTGTGAGGATGTCCCAGATAATATCTTAGGGGACTATCTTAAATCAGTTAAAACTCCAACCCTGGCAGACTCTGAAAAAAAAAAAAGAGCTGAGTAGACCTATAACTATAGAGGAAGTAACATTGGCCATAAAGAATCTACCATCTAGCAAGGCACCAGGACTGGACAGATTGCCGGCAGAATTTTATAAACATCTAAGTGATCAACCTCGCTGTTATCTCTTAAAAATGTTCACAGATAAACCGGATAGAAAGGCTTTGCCTGATTTAATGAGGGAGGCCTATATCACTCTTATTTTAAAGCAGGGTAACGATCCAATGACTTGTGAAAATTATAGGCCAATCTCTCTCCTTAATGTGGATTACAAAATTATCTCCAAGATACTGGTGGATAGGCTTAAAAGACACATGATTAAAATAATAGGCAAAGAACAAGTTGGGTTTGTCTCTGGTAGATCAGGAGCAGATAATATCTGAAGGCTGCTAAATGTTATTTGGTCTGCCTCTAAGTCGAACAGGCTATTGGCTATAGTGGCTTTGGATTTTAGTAACACTTTTGATTCCTTGAAGTGGAAATATCTGTTTGCAGTCCTGGAAAACATGAAGATAGGTGAGAATATGATCTCCTGGAGTAAATGCTTTTATAACAGCCCCCTCAGTAAGAGTAATAACGAACGGTCTTATTTCAGAACAATTTAGTTTATTCAGAGGATCTAGGCAGGGTTGCCCTTTATCCCCATATTTATTTATTTTAGCCGTAGAACCCTTGATAAGGGAAATTACTGATGAGAAAAGATTTCTTGGAGTCAGAACAAATAGCATATCCAATAAGGTTTTTTGCATATGCTGACACCTGTTAATATCAACTGTAAACTCTGAGGGCTCATTTAGTGTCTTGAGCAAATTGTTAGAGAATTTTTCAAAACTCTTGGAGTTGAGTCTTAATTGGAACAAAACACAAATTTTACCAATCGGTCCTCAACCTGTTAAATTAGTGGGGATGGGAGGGTCTGATCCAAAGAGCAATTTAAGAATCGAATTACATGTCTTGGTCTCATCGTAGTTAAGGATATAGGTAAAGTGATGGATTTAAATATTTCACCTTTATTAAAAGAACTGAAGTGTGATCTTTTGAAATGGAAAGATCTGCATTTATCTTCATGGGGTACAGTAAATGACATTAAAATGATGATAGCTCCAAGGCTTTTTTACCTCTTTCAAAGTATTCTCCTTAGAATTAATAATAGAGTATTTAAGCAAGTAGACAGACTGGTGAGGATATTTTTTTATGGATGGATAAGCCTCCTAGACTATCTCTTAAAAAATTAAGAAGTCCATGGCCAAAAGGAGGTTTTGCTCTTCCAAACTGGAAAAAATACCATATTTCCTTTTTATTCAAACAGGCTGTTAAATACATAGCTGGTGGAAATGAAACTGACAATCCAATGCGGATGGAAGTAGAGAAGGCACTTGTTTTTCCATTTAAGCTCTTTGATATGCTTTTTATTAAGGCTCCCAAGCAAATTAGTGAAAACCACTGTATAATTTCCTTGATTCACATGACAGAAGAAGTCAAAAGGCTACTTGGATTTGCACATTTTCCAACTAAGCTCACTACAATTTGGAACAATATAAATGTTGCAAATGGAGGCAAACCCTTGAATGAAGAAGACTGGTTGAAGGCAGGAATAACTAATATAGGAGATCTAATATAGGAGATCTAATAAGGGACCAAGATCAAATGTTACTCTCTTTTACCGAGGTAAGAAATAAGTTTAATCTGCCAAAATACCATTTTGCAACATATTTGCAGATCAGAAAGACACTGCAAAATTCTATGCTGGCATCATATTATATACTTCCTAAAAGTGATGAATGGGTACCGACAATAAAGTTAATGTCATTAAGAAAAGGGGCTGGCATGTGTTATAAGCTAATTTCCAATACTGAAAATATTATCTCACCTTCACAAGCATCCAGACTGAAGTGGGAAGCAGAACTGGGAGAATTCCTGACAGAGGAAGACTAGGCAAAAACATGGAAAAATGCACTCTCGAGCTGCAGAGAGGTCCAAGGTAGGACAATTCAATTTAACATTCTTCATTATTATTACTACTCCCCCAAGCGCTTAGAAGAAATGAACTATTTGCAGGATAGACTTTGCTGGCAGTGTCATGCAAAGCATGCAGATCTCAAACATATGTTATGGAGCTGTCAAGTCATTAAAAATGTTTGGGTAAGGTACAGGAAGTGTACGAGATGGTAACCAATGTTAGACTACCTTTTTCCAAGTAAACTGTTTATTTTGGGTATAGATTCAGGGATACCTCTCTTAGATAGTTCGCAGAAACTTTGGGTACTAGCAGTTTCCCTTGCCCTGAAAATATTGCTATCTTGCTGGAAATCTCCTATTTCCCACACAGTTAATGAATGGTTTAACAGTGTAAGCTTGGTAGCTAATAATGAAATAATTGCTGCAATAGCAAGCAATAAGCTAGACATCTTTGAAAATTCTTGGTCCCCCTTCCTTTCACTCCTGAGAAACTGACTTTTAGCTTTGTTTTGATTTAATCAACAAAACTCAGTACTACAGAGAAAATTGAACTCCATTGGTTCTGTTTTACTGTATACTATATAATATGAGATGTAAGAGTATTTATCTTTCTGATTAGATTATGATGGTTTATTAGTAGATAATTGTATAGGAATGTTAGTACTATAGTAAGTCAATATGACTGTACTACCATATGATTCTAGATTAATTGTTGTTTTGTGTAAAACCTAAAGATCTATTTCTGTATATCACTTTTTTATTAAAAATAAAAATAAAAACTTTTGATAAAAAAATGAAATAAAAAAAGCTGAGCTACCTTTTGCTTCTATGCTAAACAACTATTCACATTGGCATAAGTGTTTTGGGCATGAACGTCTCAGCTGAGCAATGTCCTGACCCCCCCCCCTCAATTTTTAGCCATGGCTGCATCCGTGCACATACCTCATTGTAAAATTCAGCACACTGGCTGGACAGATGTTGCAGAAAAAAGCTGCCAAGCTTAAGTGGGGGAATACATTTATTAGTAGAATATTGGGCAAGAAAAGGAAAATGTGCCCAGAGGTGAAGCAACAGTATCTGTAAGTAGGACAGCAAAATATATACTAAGTATGAGGGTAGCTAAAGATTACTCCAAGCCAGAAATGACATTTTTTCCATAACATATGTTATTGCTGTTCCCTTTTTAAACAGTTCTGAACAAGAATATAGCAATTACAACCTTAAAATAGTAATATGCATTTTACAGCAAATTCTTGTATTTATTTATACAGCTACATACAATGAAATTACACTAAGCATTAAACATTGATGCAGTGTATTTTTAGCATGTAAGACTTATCTATTAATACAGTATTTACAGTTATGTATCTTTTTATGCAGTGTGCATTAGCAAATCAGCATTTAGGAATACACTCCAAATGTGTGCAAAAGTTTCTAATTGATCTAACAATAAATAGCTTATTCGTTCATTATTCGCTATAGAAGCCATGAAAGAATATCATTCAGATAAGGTAGGTACCTGAGCAGTTCCCTAATTCCTAAGAATTAGACATTTAGCCCCTAGAATGCTGCAAGTAACCAATATAGCTACTTTTTGGATATTTTAAAATCAAGTGGAAAAATCCCTAAGATAACAAAGGAGGGAAAGTGAGGAATATTTATGTTACCTATAGTGGAACAGTGGCTAATTACCGTATCTCTTTCCAAAATAGGGATAGAGTTGGGCAATCCCATAAGATGTGTAAGAGATTTGCATGCTGTCCTTTATACCTCCAGCACTGACCATGATTTGAATAACCCATAGTTTCCAATCTTTTAGGAGTGTAGTAATAATAATGTAGTATTTCAAATTGTAACAGTTTACCTTGAATTTCCTTACTTGATTGGATGATATGCATCCAGACAGAAGCCCAGTCTTCTTTTGAAATGTTCATGTCTAACTCTTCTTCCCATTTGGACTTGGCTTAAAGAATTGTTCTTGTACCATTATCAGCAAGAAGCTGATAAATCCACCCATCACCCTTCTTAAGATCCACCAGTTTCACTAGTTGAGCCCATGTTGTATGTATTTCCCTTGACACCGCCTCCTTCAGAGGATCATTATTTAGTGCATTTCTTAGTTGAAGGTAGATACAGAAATTAAATCTCTACAATTTATATTTCTCCTTAAGAGTTTCAAAAGATAGTAATATGTTAGTGTTAGGGTCAATGATGTCTGATAGATGGGTCATCCCAAGGTTTGCCCACCCCAGATCTTTTAAGGGGATTTTATTATAACATATATTTGGATTATTCCAGAGTGGTTGATTAGTTCCCAAAGGGTTGTTAATTTTTTAGGTTCCATATCATGTCTTTTAATACTTTAAATGAGTTTATAATACACCAGTGATCTCTTAACTGATTAGGAGTTGAGAGAACTAATAAATGGGTCAGACCAGTGCCATTCATGAGTACTGATTCTATTTCTAATCACAGAGGTGTGTCAGCCTTTCTATAATTATTTAGGTGTAGTAAATCTTGTTTACGTAGAACTGCCTCACTGTATTTTTTTCCACCAGGGTAGGGTGAAACCACCCTTTGATGGTTTTTGCCATATTTTATTTAAGGAGAGTCTTGCCGGTTTAGGTCTCCAAAAGAAGTTTCTAATCACAGTGTCTAATCTTTTTTCTGTTTTGTGAAGCAGTGCTGTTGGAGTATTTTGAAGGACATAAAAAATGTTGGGTGTTGCAATCATTTTAATGGCTTGAGATTTTCCCCAAACGGACAGATTTAACTTGTCCCATTTAGAAAGGTCCAATTATAAGGCCTTTAGAACAGGATTAAGGTTATTTTCCAGAAGTGTTTCCAAATTATTAGAAATTTCCAAGCACAGATATATAATGGAATCTTTAAACAAACCCAAAGCTACCTGTTGCTGCAATTGAGATAGAAGTGAGGCTGGATAATACAGAGACATTATTTGAGTTTTTCCCCAGTTTAGTACTAGGCCAGAGAACTCCCCAAACTGTTCTAATGTTGCTTTGAGTGATTTTAAAGATTCCCTTGGGTTTGTGACTGTAATCAGCAAATCATCTGCAAAAGCAAACACTTTATTTTCTACTTTTCCTGCTAGTGCCCCTTGTACAGAATTATCCCCTTGTATCATTCTTATAAGTGACTCAAGAACCAAGATGAACAATGGGGAGAGAGTGGGCATCCTTGCCTTGTGCCTCAATGTATACCTCAATGTATACCTCAACGTATACCTCAATGTATACCTCAATGTATACCTCAATGTATACCTCAACGTATGCCTCAATGTATGCCTCAATGTATGCCTCAATGTATACCTCAATGTATACCTCAATGTATACCTCAACGTATACCTCAATGTATGCCTCAATGTATACCTCAATGTATACCTCAACGTATGCCTCAATGTATGCCTCAATGTATGCCTCAATGTATACCTCAATGTATGCCTCAATGTATACCTCAATGTATACCTCAATGTATGCCTCAATGTACACCTCAATGTATACCTCAACGTATACCTCAATGTATGCCTCAATGTATACCTCGATGTATACCTCAATGTATACCTCAGTGTATGCCTCAATGTATACCTCAATGTATACCTCAATGTATGCCTCAACGTATACCTCAATGTATGCCTCAATGTATACCTCAATGTATGCCTCAATGTATGCCTCAATGTATACCTCAATGTATGCCTCAATGTATACCTCAATGTATGCCTCAATGTATGCCTCAATGTATACCTCAATGTATGCCTCAATGTATACCTCAATGTATAGGAAAACAAGTAGAAATTAATCCATTAGTAATTAGTGCAGCTGTTGGCTTGTCATAGATCAGTGAGGTCCAGGCAGTGAATGCCTCACAGAAACCAAAAGAAGTTAGTAATGCTTTTAGGAATGGCCGTGCTAAAGAATCAAATGCCTTGTGCATATCTAAAGAGATTGCTAGGGCTGGCAGTTTATTCTGGTGGGATGACCAAATAGCAGAGTATAACCTTCTAAGGTTGTCAACACCAGATCTTCCTGTGATGAAACCTGTTTGCTCTCTTCCAAAAAGTGAGGGCATAAGTGTTTGAACTCTTAGTTGCCAAGATTCTGGCTAGAATTTTGTAGTCCATATTAAGCAGCAAAATTGGCCTATAACTGTCACATTCAAGAGTATTTTTTTCTTTCTTGGCAATTAGTGAAATTAGAGCTCCGTTCATAGAGTGTGGTAGCTGGTTCATCTCTTGAGCTTCTATAAGAGCCTTATGCAAGTATTTAGATATATCTGAGTTTAATACTTTCAATAATTCAGCAGAAAAGCCATCCGGGCCTGGGGTTTTATTGTTTGGTAGGGCATTTATTGGTTCTGATACTTCTTGTAAAGGGATTATCCCTGATAGTTTTAGCTTCTCCTCTACACCAATTTTAGGTAACTTCAGCTTCTGTAAAAAATCTTCTATCTGAGATACCATATTAACTTTAGGAGAGGAATTTATTTCTTGAAAGTAGGCCACTAGGTTTTTGTTTATTTCTTTATTTGCAAATACTACTTCTTTTTTTTATAATACCCTGAATTAGAGTCTGCTGTTGCATTTTCTTTACTCTAAATGCCAACAGTCTACTGGCTTTTTCTCCCGATTCCTAATATTTTTGTTTTGTTCTGTACAATGCATATTCTGCCTTATTAGTACGTATTTGATTAATCTCAAATTTAGTTAAGGTTAATTTGTGTAACAAATTTTGTTTAGCTTTAGGATTCTGCTTAAAACTGACTTCAAGATGTTTCAGTTTCTCTTCTAACTCACTCAATTGTTTGGCCCTCTTTTTTATGGGCTGCGTAGCTAATAATCCTTCCTATGAAGTATGCTTTAAATGCATTCCAAAGGCACACAATAGAGACATCTCCCATATCATTTATGCTGAAGAATTCAGAGGTCTCTTCATGGAGCCATTTCAAAAATTATTTATCTTTAATCATTAAATTATTGAATTTCCATCTGAATGTCTTAATATATTCAACCTGAACTATAAGGGATGCCTTAATTAAGGCGTGGTCTGTTAAGTGCATATCATCAATGCGAGTGTCTAGCAAAGTTTCAAGAAAGTTTTTAGAAAGAAAGATGTAATCTATTCTATTCTGCTGTGTGTACTATGTCTATCTGAATAAAACGCATAATCTCTGCCTTGAGGATGCATTATGTGCCATCAGTCTGTTAGGCCATTTCCTTCAAGAAGTTTGACTAAAGCATCTTGGGCCTTAGACCTATGTAGGCCTTCCCTGACTGAATTTCTATCTAGAAGTGGATCCAATACTTCATTGAAGTCTCCAGCCAAAATGATTTCATATCCACTAGTATTATTTAAATATACTGCTATTTTACTGAAAAAGGCAATTTGTTTTTCACCTGGAGCATAAATATTACATAAAGCCATCCTGGTTCTGTTTAGAGATCCCAGCAGCATCTGAAAATGCCCCTCTTCATCGACCACCTGGGAATGCTTTGTGAAGTTTGTACCCTTTTTGATCAAAATAGCAACACCCCTCTGTTTTGAATCAAGACTATTATGCTGTACCACTTCTACCCAATCTCTATATACATTTTCTGCTTCATTTGGAATCAGATGGGTCTCTTGTAGAAAAGCTATAGCCAATTTTTCCTTCTTCAAATGTGTTATAAAATGTTTCTGTTTTATAGATGAGTTAAACCCCTTCACAGTTCAGGAAGAAATATTAAGGGATTAATTATTATTCATTCTTAATAATGAATCATGTAACATTTCTAAATTAGGGTATGTTCCACTGAATTTGAATGTATATCACAGATTAAAAAAGGAAGTTTAATAGGAATCAGCTAACTTATAGCACTTGTATAACAGTAAGTTATGACTGTTAGCACTTAATACAATCACTTAATTAGCTATTTACTATAAGCTGTTTGCTGAAATCTGTAGATCAGTAAACTGGATATAAAAACACAACTACTATGTATTAGATCATCTGTAAAGCTATACTGATACAGTAAGAATCAAAATGTCACGTAAATAAAGTTATCAAATTAGAACTACTTAATCACACAATTAAATTGAACTTGCAGAACCTCAGTTAGATGTAGGTAAGTTGTTATGTACCTAGACAGCCATTTTTTTCCCCCTGCAAGACTGAAAGTCCAATGTAGTAAAACTGTTCACACCTACAAAGTCTGGTTAAACGCGTTATTAGCTTCAGTCCAGTGCGAGTAGAAAAATAAATAGTTCACAGATTCTGTAAACTAAGTAATAATTAAAAATGTTAATGAAAATGATCAGCATATCTCAGGCTTAAATAGTAAGACTAACACTGTCTAACAAAATAACCAGCCAATAGTCACAGTGGTCTGTTTTAAAGTAGGGAAGGGTCTGAATCGGTCCTATAAAGGCAGGGAAAACAAAACATAAAATGGATTAGGCCCCTCTCAGCCAGCAAATCCGCAGCTTAGAGGTGTCAGAGACTCTTATAGCCATTGAGATGTACACACTCCAAGCAGTCACATTTGCACAGAAACCTTGGTGAGAGAAGTAATAAGAAAAATAGTTAGTGTAAGTTAGAGCAATACTAACACAAAGAGCTTCTCTGTTTCCCCACTCCAAGAAGACTCACCGACAGTCCTTACACACTCAAATAAATTCACCAGACCTTCTATTAAATTCAGTATTTTATCAGTGATCAGCCAGAGAGGAAGCAACTACTTGGTTCCCTCTGATCTACGTCTCGTTCAGTTAACTTTAATAAAGTCCAAGCTAACTGTATGCTTAGAGAGTCTGCTAGGTCACAAATTCTGCAAATATGCCATAGCCTTCTGAGCAATTATGTAGGACTCCTAATCAGTATCCATCTCTAATGGGATCCCATCATGAGCCCTTAAAAAGCATTTTCCTCTTTGCTTAAATACCGCATTTTACCTTCCCTCACCTAGCAGGCCATTACTAGCATCTTCAATGTGCCAACAATCCAATGCCAATTAAGCTACTGCAGCCCTGACCACAGACTTGTTGCTGGAAGTTCAGGAACCCAACCCATTTCCTCCTTCAGTGAAATGCCTTTTGTATAAACAAGAGTTCAAACCACACCCAGCTGTAAAAAAAACTCTTTTTTTCAAATTATTAACAAAATCAGCTGTATCCATAAGGTTAGGTAAAAATTTCTAAAAATAAAAACAAAACAAAGTAATCACAAATAAGCCACCATATTCTTTTTTCCCCTCTTAAGCTATAAACCTTAGAACTGTAATAATTGTAATATAGCCAGCAGTTAAACAACTATTTTTCTGATAGTATAATGCAAAGAGTTATTTATAAAATTCTGGGTCCAGCAAACTTTGGTTTATTGGACTAGAGTCAGCATGCAAATATACAGTAGTGTGGTATGGCGAATCCATCGGCAAGTAGTGAGGGATTCATAAACACAACAGTACCACACCTCCTTTAGTCCAGTGAGATAAACAGGTGCCAGGAAGATCAAAAAGTCAGACAGAGAAAGCACATCCAACCCACTGTTCATGTCAGTCCCACTCGACCCCTAACCTGTGCAGCAGCATTATCTGCACCTGTAAAAACCTCTACTTCCTGTGTATTCAAACTCTCCATTGTAGCCACAAGCGCAGAATCTGTAAGAAGATCAAGAAAGTGAAGCTTGGAATGCACTTCCTGTTCAGTGGAGTGACGGGTGGGAGGACACAATGAAGCAGGCACGTTTTCCTTACTCCGGTTACTTTTTTTTTTTCCCCCCCAACACCAGAATTTGCCTTGATCAAATTGTAACACTTTGTGGGCTCTTAGACTTCCTTGAGATGGTCGAGCCTTCATCTTGCAAGTCAGAGGTTTTAACAACAGATGAATACAGGGATGCAATTGCTTCATGAGGCTTTACTGTAGAGTGCTCAACATAAGCACTGAGAGCAGCATCTCCCTCATGAGCTATATTGTTGGGGGCAGCTCGTGGATGCTGACCCGCCCGAACATCCATGGCTGGTTCATGCACTGTATTCAAAAAGTACTGTTCTGTTTCTCTCTGAGGGGTAGAAAAGTCTTTCTTCCCTTTGTTGCCAAAAGTTAACTGTACATAATCCCATACATCAATACATACATAGAATAGTACTGCCCCTTGTTTTCTTTACAATTATTGTTGCCAGATATTTGCCAGATATTTAAAATGATACTGTATGTGCAGCTTTTGCAGTTCTTGTTTAACCTCAAAGAATCCCTTTCATTTTTCCACTAGTGCCCCAGAGAAATCCTGGAATATTATTATTTTCTCCCCATCACATTGCGGAGTTTTTCCCACGGTCAATCTCAGGATTTGCTCTTTAATTGATTGAATTTAATTGATCGCGTACCTGCTTGCTCGCAAGAGAAAACGGGCTGCCAGCTTATCTCTCCCCACCGGCTCGCTCATTTAACCACCTACTCGCTTGTTTCCCCCAACCACCTGCTCCCTCATTCTCCTCTCTTCACTCTCATGTCCCTGAACTGCAATACGTGGAGAAGATTTAAAAAAAACAATATTTATTACATTAAATGAAGTGTTTTTTTCAGAGCGTGTGTGGTGTGACTTTCATTATCAGCTCCCGACTGTGACTAAAAAACTGCTGCCAGCCCAATCCGTAGAGACAGGCTCGTGCTACTAATAAGAAAAAAATATTCCAATACAGTGTTTTGCTGCTGTTCTAAGGCTAAAGGGTAACAGCTGGTTGAGGGTGGTTGTATTAACCTTAAGTGGCGCACCTTAGAAACCAACTCTGGAATGGTAACAACGAACGGGGCAGTTCAAATGTCAGAAAAAGTTGTTGTTCTATCGATGTGACGTCAGAACGATAGTATAACAGCTTTTTCGACCTTTGAACTGTCCTACAACAAGATTTTGAAAGCCTCTGAATTCTATAAACAATAAGCATTAACCATATACTATAAATAAATACTTACAGCCTTTGTTCTATTTTCAAGTGCATCAATGCCACCAAAACTATGGCAATGAACAGGCCTACATCTCTGTCTGAGTACCCAGTTAGACACTAGGGGATACTAGTACCAGTGGGGAGGTGGGCTCATTGCATGGTGTTGCTGTTGGGGAGGTGGGCACAGTTATTGTTGAATGTTTATGGTTCCTCCAGTTCATAAAATGTTATCCACTGCTCTGTGTTTGGGGTGCATAGGGAGGGGCATAACAAGCAGGAGGAAAGAGATGGTGAAGCCACTGTACAGATCACTGGTGAGACTGCCGCTGGAATACTGTGTCCAATTCTGGAGACCACATCTCTGGAAGGACATTGATAAAATTGAGGCAGTCCCGAGAATGGCAACAAAGATCGTACACGGACTGCACCAGAAGCCCTACAAGGAAAGACTTAAGGACATTAATATCTATTCACTGCAGGAAAGAAGGGATATATGATAGAGACCTTTCAAGTACCTTAGGGGAATAAACAGGGTACAGGTGGAAAGCATATTTCAGAGAAAACTCTGCACAAGAACAAGGGGGCATGATATAAGACTGAAGGGTGGAAAGCTCAGGAGTAATGTTAGGAAGTACTTTTTCATTGAGAGGGTGGTGGAGCCATGGAACAGCCTTCCAGCAGAAGTGGTGGGGGTGAAAACAATATGGGGGTTCAAGAGTGCATGGGCTAAACATAAGGGTACCCTGGAGATGTGCAGAGCAGGAGAGCTGCAGATCAAATAGGATCTGGGGCTGCAGCAGTGAGTAGGGAAATGGGCAGACTAGGTGGGGCCATATGGTCCTTATCTGCCGACAGATTCTATGTTTCTATGCTTGCATCTTTCCTTTCCCAAATAATGAATTTGTTATTGTTACAGTTTAACACCATGAGCATATTATTAGTGATAATCATTAATTACATGCAGCATAGAATATTGCATTGGTATATGATATTCTGTGTGTGAGATGACTGGAAGGGGAGGTGAGGTAGGCACAGCATCCCAGGGGATTGTACCAATTAACCAACTGTCCCACTATGATTTACTCTGGGTGGAGGCGCCATGCTATGTATCCTTTTATCTGTGAAAGAAGCCGCTGTTACCATCAAAACAGAGCCCAGGCCCCTCAACCTGTTTGTAGCCCAACAGGCAGGGGTAGTAGTCCACTGTTACACGGTGCCCAGGTTACATATGACTTATTTCTCCCATGTTACTTAAACCTGCAGTTGTAGTTTACAATGGTAAAAGGAAAACTGACACTATCACATGCGTTTCCATAATGCACAGATGCAAGGTACGGTACTTCAGAATGTGATGGTGGGAGTTAAAATGCAATGGCAAACATGGCTTTAGAATGACAAACCTGTGTGCAATTTTTAGAATACTGCAGGTATGAGATTTTGAAATGTCACCAGCTTGCAACTGTGGAATGCAGCAATGACACAGTCACATCAATTAGCTTAGACACATAATTCTGGAATGTGGCAGGGACCTAAAATTCATAATGTGGTGGTGTCATATCTTTTTAGAATGTGGTAGAAGTGCCTAATTTTGAAAATGCGGGGGATACGTAGTTGTGGAAGATGTCAGGGGTATGTCATTTTGTAATGTGCTATGGATACATAAATTTGTCATGTCATGGTGACACACAGTTTCAAAATATATATTGGGATGCTTGAGTTCAGATTAGTTTTTTAACCAGGAAGACACACTAAGCTGAAAACTTGTTTACAGATGTGACCTGGGGGCACAAGAAAGTTAAGTGACTTGCTCAGGGTCACACAGTATGTAAGAGGGGGCTGTGGGGTTCAAACCCAGGTCTCTAGGTTTGTAGCTCAGAGCCTTAAACCACTGTACTATACTGCCTCCTATACTGATTGTGGTGGCAACATGCAATTTTGTAATATGGAATAGACATGGAATCTCAGAATGTGGCAGTGATGCAGTTTCAGAATGTGTTAGTGACATGCAATTTCAGAATGAAGCAGTGATGCATAATTTTAGAACGTGACTTGGACATGTAGTATCAGAATGTGGCAGTGACACTCATTTGCAGAATGTGGAGGTGTGCACAGTTTCAGTATGTAGTGATGATGCACAATTTCGGAATGCGACGATGATACACAATTTCAAAATATGGCCATGATGCACAGTTTCAGAATGTGGCAGTGACATAGTTTCTGAATGTGGCGGTAATGCACAGTTTCGCAATGTGGCGGCGATTCGCAGCTTGGGACTGTGGCAGGGACAATTTCAGAATGTGGCATTGAAACGCAACTTCAGAATGTGGCAGGGATGCACAATTTCAGAATGTGTCAGGGATCCGCAGTTTTGGAATGTGGAAGGGACGTAGAATTTTAGAATGGGGCTGGGATGCACAATGTTGGAATGTGGTAGGGATGTGATGCACAATGTTGGAATGTGGGAGGGATGTGATGCACAATGTTGGAATGTGGTAGGGATGTGATGCACAATTTTGAAATGTGATGGGTACATACAATTCAGCAATGTGGCAGGGACAAACAATTTCAGAAAAAATGGTGTGTCCTGTCACATTCCAACAGTGTGCATCCCCACTATATTCCAAAATTGCCAGTCCCTGCCAAATTCCTCAATGTGTGTTCTAACCCCAGTGATGCTCAGGATATTCATAACTTTGTGCAGTCAGCCTGTTGGGTTGGACTGCCCAGAGAGATGGAACACATGCAAATGACGGAATTCTTTGCACGTGAGCATCTTTCAGATACTGCCTCTACCAACTGTAGTGTTCTAACCCCTTTAGATTTTTCTCTCCGCCTGAAAGTCTGGTCACTCAGAGTCTCTGTCACCCTCTTTCACGTGAAGAAAGATAAAAAATAATCAAAAACCATAAGTATATTTAATTTCTTTTACTGCCTCTACTGATTGTCAGTTTAGATCTAGTTTATTTTTAAAGTAGTTGTTTTTTCTCGGTTCCTCGTGGTTCGGCATAACCGTGAGGGATCCGAGTTAGTTTAGTTTAACTTGGGTTCTCTGATTAAACCTATATTATTATCGCTAAATTTTGGTCCTTACAAACTTTATTTGTAACCGTTTTTATTGCTTACAGAACTGCTGAACCGGTTCATATTTCATCTCCCTGCTCGGTTGTTCCGGTTCCTTATCGGTTTCAGAACCGACCACAAAAAAAACAATAAAAAAAAATATAAAGGCTGTTTAAATAACCACAACAGTATCTATTATTTAGTGGTTGGTGTTTTTCCTCTTTGCTTTTCACCATGGCAAAGAAACCTAAGAAGAGAACCGGGGAGCCCGGGTTTTAAAACTGTTTAAAGTGTGGAGATGTGTTTGCCAAGGCAGACAAGCACACCTTATGTGTAGCTTGTCCTGGTTTCAAACATCTGGACCAGGAATGTGAGATATGTAAAACTTTTCCGGATAAAACTGTGAAAAAGTTTCCTAGGGTTCCCTCAGTCTCTGACCAGCTGACACCCCAGTCTGTTGTGGCTGAACCCACAAGTGCTACTACCCCTGCCCCTGATATGGGCAAAAAAGGGGCAAAAAAAGGAAAAGAACCGTCTGACTCTCTGGTTCCCTCAAAGAAAACTACTGAATGACATCATTTAATAGTGCCCGCCAGGATGGATGGACCCTTTCGGTAACCACGTGTGCTTTCTTACAAACAGGATCAGGTACATATTGTGAACAGAAGTGCTTCTTGTGGAACTAGGTAGATAGGTGGCACCGGGTCTTGTATTGGCTTACACAAAAGCGGAGTGTGTGACAGCGGGTGGGCTGGCTGGGGAGCGCGCGGGTAACCGAGCATGAATGCTAATGGCCGGGGAGGGGGGATACAGATATCTGGGCAAACTCATCTGCAACTGTTTTTTAGTAGCAGCATGACAGGATACATAGCACTGGGTTATTTTTAGTGGAGTGGATGCAAGAGGTCGTGGAATGTGCTGACCAGCTGCGAGAGCCCAGTAGCTTGATGGCGGGGGAAGATGAAAGCATGGAAAACTGCATTTGGCAATGGATTTATTTATTTCTTCAGCAGCAAACCTGTGGAATACCATACTAACAACAGAAGAAAACAACATCTTTGCCATTGGACCAGACTGGTGCTTCAGAATAACCAGTAGACCACCAGGTATCTGAAACGTTTTTACTGTGTTGCTGTTTGCACCTGTGTTTTACTAGAAAGCTGTCAGATTAAAACTCAGTTTCTGTATGTTTAAATTAAGAAAACAAATAAAACCATAGCCTAACATGTGTATTGATCAAAATAATATGCATGTTAAGTCATGGTTTTGTTTACTTTTGTGAGACAACATGAAAGCCATGTAAATAAATGGAGCTTTTTGGCATTAGAGAGAGCAATGTTGCTGTCTGCCTGAAGCTCCCATGACATCATACAGCACCTCCGACAGCAATTTTAGGGAGCAGGCAGAGCAGGAGTTTTGAAATGGGAAGGCTGATGTTTACATTTTTCAAATTCTATGAAACTGCATTTATGATAATTACATAAATGCAATGTTAGCATCAATGTAAACAGCAGCCTTTCCTTTACCTTTCTATGAAGTCAGATTTTTTAAATAGCTTACTGTAAAAATAGGGGGTTTTGTTGTCCTCTAACTTAGAGTTCACTTGTGAACGTTTTAAATGGAGCATTAGGAATATATGCTATTTGTGTTGTATTGGTAATGCCTTTAATTAACTCCCTAGGTTATTATGCCAGTATTACCATTTCTGTGCATCTGTTCTTTGCATTCAGGTAGTATTATTTTGTATGTTGTTTCTCCTACACTTATGTTTGTAATTGAATATCATGTTTTAAAATCAATAAAAATTATTATGGCAAAAAAAAAAAAGAAAATGTCACCTGCTAAATTATAATGAAAGAGCACAGGTTATCAAAAATCACATATCTGTATTACACATATAATATTATGGTGGTGGAAAGCATTATTTCTCCATAAAACTCTGAAAACAGGTTTGTAGTTCCCATTGAAATACAGTGCCGGCCTTGCCAGTAGAGTTTCTCACTTCATAATACAAGGATTCCATTGGACTCTTTTTTTACTAGCCGTTGACAAAATACAAATAACATGAAGAAACGGTAAGTAAAGAAACACATGAAAGCCAACTGAATGATTGCAGAGGCGTCTAAAGGCCCCCAACCATCATTCTTCAAGATATACATCCTTTCTAAGGTCTTGCTGTTTAATATACATGTAGAGCCTAAACACGTGCTGGTCAAAGTACAGCACTATTTAAAATTCCTATTTTTATTGTGGTAGCAACAAGGTGCTCCCAGTTATCGGAATGGCTAGTTAATAATCTTCTAGGGGCATGTGGCACTCGGCAATGCCAACAGACCACTAATATAGCCCCTGACTGTGTCTTATTGTGTAAATAAACAATAAACCATGAGGAGTGTTGTAACTCAGTTATTTTTACACACCTGCTATGTGTGATAACAGTATACTATAAAACATTCAGTATTTCTTTCATGGTTCATGGCACCTTGGATATGTACATCAAACTCGTCTCATGCTTCTCCCCATGCATTTTTCTATATGTTTAAGAATGCAGTATTTCACGAGTCGTTTTGGCACTCAACAGTGACTCAGAAGCCGTAGGATCTGGGTGAATGACACACATGGCATGCTGTATTTCTGGACTAACAACACTGGGCTGAAGTCTGTCTTTTGTTAGCCGTTGATGCATAGTCAGTTTAAGGAGAAGATATGGAATGTCATTCAACTTGTCTGCCCTGTTTTTCACCTAGATTGACTATTTGCCCCTTCTAGTGACAGTCTGTAATCCTGCTTTTCACTAACCACCCATTAATGTCTCTCCCATGCGATCTTGAAGTCAGATATAGAGCCAGCATCACCACTTCCCTGGGGAAATCTGTTCCGCTGGGCCACCACTCTCTCAGTAAAGAAATACTTCTTTATGGATTCCTTGTGGATGGATAGCATATAGCAGGCTGCAGCTAAATCCTAATAGACCGAGTTGCTACTGGTGGGATCAAATTGTCTCAAGTCCTGCATTTTGGAGGGCCTGGATCTCTATAATTTTGGGGGCAATAAACTGCAGACTAGGCAGGTTGTGCACAATCTAGGGGCCACTCTTGACCAAGAGCTGATTCCTTTACCTCAGGTGTCGGCTGTGGTCAGGAGTGGCTTCTATCATTTAAAGAATTTAGCAGGATTGCAACCCACTTTTGCCCGGGAAGATCTGCTAACACTAGTTCATGTTTTCGTCATCTCATGCCTCGACTACTGCAGTGCGCTCTAGCAGGGCCTTTCAGCTGGTCAGATCTGTCATCTTCAGCTGGTGCAGAATGCTGTATCCAGACTTGTTACACCTGTAAAAGAGGAGTGAACATATTACTGCAGCACTGCGCTCTCTGTACTGGCATCCTGTAAGATGGCGGAATGGTTTTAATGTCTTTTGCTCACCATTAAGGCCCTAAACAGACTGGAACCCCAGTACCTTAGTCAGCTTCTTGCAACCCACCCCAATGTCCATGGGTTATGATCCACTGGTACTGGTTTATTGCCCATGCCAAAATCAAGCCTAAAATTTGCCAGTGACAGAGTGTTTTCTATAGCAGCCCCTTTGCCTCAGCCCTTTGAACGGTTTACCAGTAGACATTCATGTTGCCTTCTCTGTCGCCATTTGTAAGAGTAAACGTGAGACTTGGCTGTTCAGTCAAGCTTTTGTTAGAGGACTGAACTGACTCTTTTTATTATTACTGATCTACACTGTAATTTTGTGAAGTTATTGTTTATTAATTAATGGCCAGCATTTTTTATATCCAGATAATGATTTTATTCCCAGATGCAACCTTCCGGTTGATATTTTTGGTTACAACTGGGAGGTTGTAATCAGTGCACATCAGTCAAACTCGGCTTCACAACATCATTGGCCAGTTCACATTCGGTGGGCAGGCCAAACATCTCCAACAACATGATGACTCCGTTGCAGCGATAGCAAGTGCTCCACTCCAGCCACCATTTCCCTCAAACGAGTGAAACGGTAACACATTCCATTATACATATCTGGTTAACCCTGCCTTTCAAATCACCTCTCTGCCCATTTTCTGAACCGCCGCTGTAGTGAGAGATGGAACGAATGAGCCCCCAGTAAAATGCGGTGGCAGTGACCGCAGGGCAGGGGAGGTGAGAGACAGAGAGACACACACACACGATAACCACAAAAAGGCAGCATTAAGTGCCTGCACTGTAAACCACAAATGGCTCTCAGTAGCACAAACATTCTCAATGAAATAAAAAAAAAGTAAATGAATGTCTACTAAAAAGAGACAAAAGGCAGCGTGTGTGTGTGTGTGTGTGTGTGTGTGTGTCTCTCTCACATGAAAAATGCTAGCCATTAATTAAATTAAATAATATATGGGTGGGTGTGTGTAAAAAAACCAAAATTGTACAATAATTTGAGGTGTGGGATGCTACATAACCTCCTATAATGACTGGATAAACAGTCCTGATAAAACACTTTTATAACCCACTGAATTCTGTAATAAATCAATAGTGGGTTATTACATTTTCTTCCTGACCTGAAATCATCCAAGCAGACGTCTAAAGCAGTAGGTAAGGCTAGGGGGGGTGTTGGGATGTATTATTAGGGGTATCACAAGTCGTAAGAGGGAGGTAATAATCCCTCTTTACAAGACACTGGTTAGGCCCCATCTGGAGTACTGCGTGCAGTACTGGAGGCCACACCTTCACAAGGACATTAACCAAATTGAGGCAGTCCAGAGAAGGGCAACCAAAACGGTGCAGGGACTGCATCAGAAGACATATGAGAACAGATTGACAGAGCTCAATATGTATACCCTTGAGCAAAGGAGGGAGAGAGGTGATATGATCAAAACATTCAAACACCTTAAGGGCATTAACAATGTGAAAGAGTCTAACATGTTTAAATATAAGAAAAATAGCAGGACAAGAGGACACAGCATGAGAATAGAGGGAGACCGATTAAGGGGGAATGTGAGGAAATTATTTTTCACAGAAAGAGTGGTGGATGCATGGAACAGCCTACTTCAGGAAGTGGTGGCTATGAATACAGTGCAGGGCTTCAAACAGGCATGGGATAGGCATAAGGGAGCAATACAGACAAATATGGATAGATAGATCATTGACAGTGTAAAGGTGTGTGGCATATTCATAAGATAGAAAAAATGGGCAGACTGGATGGGCCTTGCAGTCCTTATCTGCCGTCAACCTCTATGTTTCTATGTTTCCTCATGCTCTCACTTCACTGAAGCACAAACAAGCATACTGTATTTGTGTGACTACGGTGGCTGCTCTGAGACATGCTCATTCACACAAAACAGCTTACAGTTTTTTTAATTTATTTCCCAGTGATTAACGAGAATAAAAAACATCAATCATGAGTTCTAACGAAACCCCTGATTGGCTGGGGTGAAACATTAGGTTAGCGGTTGTCTCCGCAGCCCTGTTCTGAACTCCTGATTGCTGTTTTTTTATTCTTGTTAATCACTGGGAAATAAAAATAAGTTAATCGCACTTCTATAGCCTTTGTTATTTTGTGTCTTCCCTGGCAAGTGGCGAGTGCCATTCTTCATATTCTTTGGTTGTCCGTATTTGAACTGGCAACACCGGCCCTGTGCGCACCTTCATCGTTACCAGCGTAGAGCTTTTGTCTCTGTCCAAACCTTGCACCAGTTATTATAAAGAAATAATGCCTGTGCAAGGTTTGTTTTATGGGGATTTTTCACATTCCTTCGGACTGTGTGAAAAAATCCTCATAACACACACACACACACACACACACACACACACAACCTGCAGTGGCATTGTTCTTTATATATCTCACTGTGTACAAAATTAGAAAGTCTGGTGCTTCTAAGAAATACAAAATCACACATGCCACAGCCAATTCCCTAGGAAATGGAAAGCTGCAGTTGTCACTCCGGTGCACAAAAGTGGTGATAAGTCACTGCCTGGTAACTATCGCCCGATATCAATACTACCACCTCTCTCTAAGGCCCTTGAATGCTTGGTGGCGGACCAACTTTCAGACTACCTGGAAAAGCACAACATCCTATGCACTCAGTAGCATGGATTTAGGAAAGGGCACAGCACATTGACTGCCCTACTTGAATTCTCAGGAGCAATCCACAATGCCATGGACAAAGGAAACCTAACTGGAGCAGTCTACATTGACTTAACCAAGGCATTTGATACAGTTCACCATGGCCTACTTATCAAACAACTTCTATCCCTAGGGCTCTCACAGGGTCCTGGTGACTGGGTAAAAAATTACCTTGCTCAGCGCTCTCAATCTGTAAAAGTAGCTGGAGTTCTCTCAGACTCAAAACCGGTTTGCTCAGGAGTTCCCCAGGGATCCATCCTGGGCCCCCTCCTTTTCAGCCTTTTCCTAAACTCCCTCCCCAAATCCTGCCCTGAACAAATAATCCTCTATGCCGACAATGCCGTGATTCTTGCCACTCATAAAGATCCAAACCTCTTACGCCTCAACCTTCAGCATGCTTTTTCCAAAGTTGAGATGTGGTTCCTTGAACATAAGCTGGTTCTAAACCACAAAAAAACTAAATCCATGCTCTTCTCTAACCCAAAACAAGAAACGGCAAGTCCCACTCACCATTAATACATACCTAGGAAATACCCTTGAACAAGTGCCAATTTTCAAATATCTTGGAATCAACTTTGATCAAGGCCTAACCTTTGCAACTCACATTGATAGTACAGCAAAAACTATTAATCAGCGAATTGGGATTCTGTATCGGAACCGACAGCTTCTTACCCATTCTGCACTGAGGATTGCCATCCAATCTTCTATCATCTCAGTCGTTGATTATGGCTTAGTTATATACGGATCTGCCACTACTACAGCACTTAGTCGCATTACAACATCCCTAACTAAGGCCTGTCGGTTGCTCACTGGTGCACACCGACGTACCCACACATGTGAACTCTATGTTGACTCAGGTTGGTTGCAACTCTCAAACCGGATAAAGTACCTTACCTGCCTGATGGCAAAAAAATCCACTCTGGGCCTCACTCCACCCTGTATCCAAGACCTGTTATGCCCGAGCGCTAGCACCCATTTTACCAGAAGATCAGAACACCAGCCTCTCCAAATCCCCCGATGCCGGACTTCTCAGGGACAAAGATCATTTGCCTATCATGCCCCCAGCTGGCTAAATGCCCTCAGCACTCATATTACTGCTTCCACCTCTCAGGTATTTTCAAATCAAGGCTTTTCTCACCTTGCCACCTCCAGCTCCTGTGACTGCCCTGATTAAACCTCCTATTTCTCACCACCCATCCTGTCCCTTTATTTGACAAAGACATGTTTGGGAAACCTTTTCTCCTGCTATTGTCTGCTCCCCACACCTTTCACTTACCCTCTCTGTTCTGGACTTTTTCTATTTGTTTCTCCTAATCTGGCATGACCTCTTTCTTGTAATAATAATGTGATTATTGATATCTCATGTCCTTTTGCACAAATGATTTGATATGTATTTGTATATGTTTTCTTGCTCTTGACACAACACAAATTGTTGTGTTATCTATGTAACCTTTTGTACTGTACCTAATTGATGTGGAACCTTTGTAAAAGAGCCTCTGGCTCAAAGGTAGTAATTCCTAGAACAATAAACTAAACTAAACTAAACATGCCCCCACAGAAATTTCCTTCTTTCTAGTGTTTCTAGTTGATTAAACGATCTGCTAGTTAACTGTGATTCCAATTTTACTGTAATTCACGATCTTCTTGTCCATGATTTTTCTGAATTCGATGAGGCTGCATTTCTTCACAGCCTTGCTGACGTCTGCTGGGGTGCCATACGTCAGCTCAATACAGTGGGCCAGGCTCTTGTCATCTTCCAAAATAATTTTCTAAGTGTGTTCAATAAACACGCTCCCTTTGTCCAGAGAAGTGTAAAAGGGCTGTATTCTAAATGGTTAACCTGTGACCTGTGCCAGACCCTGAAACAAAGAGGTAAAGCCTGGAGTATCTTCAAAGCTACAGCTCTTACTGCAGATTGACAAAACTATGGGGGAGTTAGAAATGTATGCAAACATGATCTCAAAAAAGGCAAAAATTAAATATGTTAAAAGCCTGCAGGATAGGAACTTCACTGACCCAAAACACTTCTGGAACCAAATAAACAGTCTTCTGAAGGGTCATTCAGGTTTTCAAATGGACAAAATTTCACAAGGTGGAATTGTGCTCCTTGATTCTGCCTACTTTGCTGCTACCTTACATAGAAACATAGAAATATAGACTTTGACAGCAGATAAGGACCACTTGGCCCACCCAGTCTGCCCATTTCCCTATCTACTGGATAAGCTGCAGATTCTAGTTAACCAACAGCCTACTTCCTGCAACCCCCCACTGTAATTAACTTATGCCTGTCCCATGCATGTTTGAATTCCCCCACTGTTTTAGACCCCACAACCTCTCCAGGAAGGCAGTTCCATGCGTCCACCACTCTCTCCGTGAAAAAACATTTCCTCACATTACCCCTGAGCCATCCCCCCTCTATCTTTAAATTGTGCCCCCTTGTTCTTACACATCTCTTTTTCTGAAAGATGCTACCCTCTGGGACTTTTTTGATTCCCTTGAGGTACTTCAAAGTTTCTATCATGTCCCCCGTCCCTCCTTTCATTAAGGGTATACATATTAAGTTCTCTCAGTCTCTCTTCATATGGTTTCTGATGCAGACCCTGCACCATTTTAGTTGCCCTCCTCTGGACTGCTTCCATCCTGTCTATGTCCTTGCGTAGATGAGGTCTCCAAAACTGCACGCAGTACTCCAGATGGGATCTCACCAACTGTCTGTACAGAGGGATAACCACTTCCCTTTTTTTGCTTGTGATGCCGCTCCCTATGCATCCCACTATCCCCCTGGCTTTCCTTACCGACTTCTCACATTGCTTACCCACCTTTAGGTCATCTGATATGACTACTCCCAGGTCCCTTTCCATTATTGTTGTTGTTAGTACCTCCCCTGCTATTGTGCACTCTTCTCCTGGATTTTTATTTCCCAGGTGCATTACTTTGCACTTCTTTGCATTGAATCTAAGTTGCCATATGTCTGACCGTTCCTCCAACCTTGCCAAGTCCCTTCTCATGCTTTCTACCCCTCCTTGTGTATCAACTCTGTTACAGATCTTTGTGTCATCTGCAAAGAGGCATACCTTTCCTTACAGACCCTCTGCAATGTCACCTATAAAGACGTTAAAGAGGACTGGACCCAGTACTGAGCCCTGAGGTACTCCACTAGTAACCCCCCTTTCTTTGGAATGTGTTCCATTCACTATTACCTTCTGTGTCCTGTTGTGCAGCCAGTTTGCTACCCAGGCTACCACCCTGAGACCCACTCCCAGGCTGGCTAACTTGATTATTAATCTTTTGTGTGGGACTGTGTCAAATGCCTTGCTAAAGTCTAGGTAGGCCATATCCACAAACCCTCCCTGGTCTATTACTTTGGTCACCCAGTCAAAGACATCGATTAGATTCATCTGACATGACCTTCCTGCTGTGAATCCATGCTGCTTTGGGTCCTGTGCCCACTGGCCTCTAGGTACTCAACAGTTCTTTCTTTCAGAAGTGATTCCATCATTTTCCACACCACTGAGGTCAAACTAACAGGTCTGTAGTTTCCTGCTTCTGCTTTGCTCCCACTTTTGTGAAGGGAAATCACATCTGCCCTCCTCCAGGCCTCAGGTACCACCCAATCCTCCCATGATTTGTTAAAAAGTGTGGTCAGTGGTGTCACTAGGTCCTCCCTTAGTTCTTTTAGGATTCTAGGGTGAATCCTGTCAGGCCCCATTGCTTTGTCCACCTTGAGTTTTAGGAGTTCTTTCAGGACTCTTTCTTCTGTAAATGGACTGACGTCAACCCCACTACCCAGAGTGCTTCTATTGTTTGGTTTAGGTAACTCCTCCTCTTCTTCTTTTGTGAATACTGAGCAAAAGTATTCATTCAGTATCTCTGCCTTTTCACTGTCTCCCTCTGCCCACCTCCCCTCTCCTTTATTAATCTTCACTATCCCTCCCTTAACCTTTCTATGCTCCCTATTGTACCTATAAAAGGTTTTATCCTCCTTCTTAACTGAGTTGGCTATCTTTTCCTTGGTGTGGGCCTTTGCTTTTCTGACTGCCTTCCCCACTTCTTTCTGCTTTAATTGATACAGTTCCCTGTCGTGCTCCTTCTGTGATTCCTTATACTTTTTGAATGCAGCCTTTTTCTCCTTAACCTTCCCTGACACCTCTTTTGAGAACCATAGTGGTTTTCTATTCTGTTTTATTTTTTTTATTTGTTTCACACAAAGGCTTGTTGCCTTCATGATGGCAGTTTAGATTTTTCTCCATTGTTCTTCCACCCCTCCTTTCTGGCCATTTGCTAATGCATTCATCAGTTATTCACCCATTATGCCAAAGTCATCCCTTCTAAAGTCCAGTATCCTTGTCTTTGTATGGCTTGTCTCCATGGTTGTGTTTATTGTGAAGCACACTGTGCAGTGGTCGCTTGTTTCCAGATGTCTACTGACTTCTAAATTTGTGATCCTCTCTCCATTTGAGAGTACCAGGTCTAATATTGCTCCCTCCCGCGTGGGTTCCACCACTAACTGTCTAAGGCATGCCCCCTGTAGGGCATTGAGAATGACCCTGCTCTTGGATGTGGCTGCAGTTCATGTTGTCCAGTTAACATCTAGCATATTCAGGTCTCCCATCAACAGTATCTCCCCTTTTTCAGCCATTTTGAGAATGTCCTCTATCATTTTCTTGTCCATTTCCTACCCTTGAGATGGGGCTCTGTATACAACCCTGTGCGGATTGTGATGCCATTCCCTGTCTCCAAGGTGACCCAGAGTGCCTCTTGTCCTCCCCCTTTACTTTTTAGTTCTGTAGCTTTGATCCCTTCCCTTATGTAGAGAGCTACTCCACCTCCTCTTTTACCCTCCCTGTCCCTTCTGTAGATTGTGTACCCTGGTATGTTGACATCCCAGTCATGGTTTTCCTGTACCATGTTTCTGTGACTGCCACAATATCCAAGTGTTCCTCTTCCATCAGGGCTACTAGCTCAGGAGGCTTGTTTCCCAGACTACAGGAATTGGTACTCATTGCCCTCCATTTAATGTTGGCTTTATCCTTTTTTACCCCATCCCTGCTCTTATTGCTCTTGTCTATTTTTCCATTTACCCCTGTCCTGCCCTCTGTCAAGCTCTGTACTTCAGTGTTTACCCTACTACATGCCATCTTTTGTGGGGGGAGGCTTGAACTTTCCTGCTCCCTATCAGCACCTCCCCCCTTGGCTAGTTTAAAAGCTTGCCAAGGAAGCATTTAAATCTGTCACCTAGGAGCTTGTTTCTCTTCCTGGACCGATGCAGACCATCATGCCAGTATAGACCTTCATCTTTCCAGGTGGACCCCCAGTCCCCAATGAAACCAAAGCCCTGTGCTCTGCACCAGTTTTGCAACCATTCATTAAACTGCATGGTGTGCAGTACCCTAGCCTCACCCATGCCATAGACTGGCAGCGCCTCTGAGAAGGTTACCGTGCTTGCTACCTGTCTGAGGGCCCTCCCCGACTCCACAAATTCATCCTGCACTGCACTGATCTCATGCCTAGCTAGGTCATTTGTCCCAAGGTGGACAATGATATCTAGGTACCTCTCCTGTGATGCTGCTTCTGCAATCCTGAGGATTTGCTTCCTGTCCCTCCAAGCCATGGCACCAGGCAGGCACCTTACTTCCCTCTCCTCTTCCTTCCCCAGGTCTACACCCCTAAGAACTGAGTCCCCTATCAGAAGCTGTTTCCTTCCCCTGTGGTGTCCCTTGCCACCCTTTCGTGGGTCTCCCTTGTGGATGTCCCCAGTATTCTTCTTGGTCTCCACTGAGGGTGTCATCATAGAGGAACTTTGATTTGCCAGACTGACATATGATTTGTGTACAGGTACAACTAGAGGGCTACGTCTCTGTTCCACCACCCTCACCCTCCCAGAACCCACTGTGGTCCAACTGCTCTTCACACTTGGCAACCCCTTAGGCAGTGGTTGTGGAACTGGTGCTCTTTGGGTGGGGGAGGCCTCCTTAGTCCTTGCCAGGTCAGCCTAGAGGTGCGCAACCTTCTCCCTCAGAGCTGACAGTTGCCTGCAAACAGGGCAGCAATGCAGGATCCAGAATGTCTCCCAGAAAACTGCTGCCCCACAGCCAGTGCATTGCACCACTCCCCACATGTCCCTCTCCCTTATAATATACAATGAGTAATATAAAAAATCTCTCTCTTTTTTTTTTTTGGTGTGTACTTACCTTTTACGCACTGTGCTGGGTTATTAAGAATATGACAGTTCTGCCCCAAGACCTGTTGAGGAAGTGATGTCAGAACCTTGGTTATAAAGAAAATGCCACAAACACTGGTGACTGTTAGAAACAATCAAATACACCACTGCTCCACCACCCTGGTGAGTACTGCCCTTTATAGTAATTCAACCAACACCACAATTTACTAGACCACTGCTCCTACACAAACCACTCTACTGAGTCCAGGGATAAAAATGAACTCACTCCTCAGCCAGCAGAACACTTCTAAAATGTTGCACAAATATCCTTCCAAATCCTAGGTCTCAAGCACAGGAATCAAGCAACTTCAGTTGTAATTCACCCCCTCTGGTTATAAAATTACTACACTTTAATGAAATCCTGCAATTCTGTTCTTAATGCCAATAAGAAAAAAATGAAACTTTCTGTAGAAAGCGTAGCTTACCTTCCTAACAAGTCCCCAACAATATTATGTCTTACCTGGTTCCCAGTTCCTCAAATGTGTTCTAGTTTGTTCTGTGCAGTGTAGCAAGTTTCTCAGTCTCAAACAGAAGCAGACAATTCTTTTCTGACTGGCTTCTCACTGTGCGGTTTGCTTAAGACAGCTCAGTGATAAAAGCCCCACCCAGAATCAATTGATTGACTAGTGACATCTGTGAAGTAAGCCCTTTTAATGTAGACACTTTGCTATGTCTGATTCTAATACACAAACCCTTCTCTGAAACCAGGGATAAAAACTCACTCCTCAGCCAGCAGGACACTTCTAAAATGTTGCACAAATAGCCTTCCAAATCCTAGGTCTCAAGCACAGGAATCAAGCAAATTCAGTTGTAATTCACTCCCTCTGGTTATAAAATTACTACACTTTAATGGAATCCTGCAATTCTCTTCTTAATGCCAATAAGAAAAAATGAAACTTTCTGTAGAAAGCGTAGCTTACCTCCCTAACAAGTCCCCAACCATATTATGTCTTACCAGGTTCTCAGTTCCTCAAATTCATTCTAGTTTGTTCTCTGCAGTATAGCAAATTTCTCAGCCTCAAACAGAAGCAGACAAGTCTTTTCTGACTGGCTTCTCACCTTAAACATCTTCTTCATTGATCTAGATAAATTCAATGGTCTAGTATCTGCAACCCCTACTGTCCCTCCATCTCCAACATTGCCATTCCAGGACCCCCTCCAAGTTTTGTTTTAAACTGATTTCTAGAAAATAGGTCCTCACACAGCAAAATAGACTGAAGGGTGATTCTTTATCTGGCTACTGTGACAATATTGTACCCCAACTACTCAGATTGGCTGCCCCATACATAGCCTTCCCCTTAAAGAGGGAGCCCAGCCAACGTTTCTAGCATCAATAAATTCAGAATCTGGATCAACATACAGTATCCCCAATCTGTTTAACAAATAGGGTTGCCACCTTTGGAAGAGGCAAAAACTGGACCCTAACTCGGCCCCTAGCCCCACCACTTTTCATGAATGATCATGCATTGTTCCTGCTCCTCCTCCAAAGCCATTTGTTGTGTCAGTGAAGACTTTAATGGAGCAGTAGAAGACAACACTGTTAGCATGCTGTACCTTTTTTACCTTTTAAATTTGCTTTTCTAGGTTCTTCCTAGTTATTAGTTAATTCATTGAATTAGTAATTTATTGAAATTGTTTTATCAGGCAAACATACAGAGATGAAGGAAATCTCACTTACATATATGGTCTGGGGAAGACAAGGAAAATGCTTTGAATAGTACACAATAGCAACACAGAAACATTTATTTATTTATTTAAATTTTGGTAACTGGGTAAGCCCACTGAAACCATGACAGTCCTTTTTTCAGGGCGACCTGGGATTAGTTTCAAGTACCTAGAGGGAAAAGTAAAGGTTCAGCACATACAATTGATAATTATACCAGTTGACAAGTTCATGGCAAAAGTTCAACACATATGACTGAGAAATTATACAAAGTAAACAAATACATGACAGAGTGTGTTAGCAGATACAACATGTAGCCACAGGCACAAGGTTCGAATTCATGCATCAGTATTATAGGTACTCAAACTGTGCTCAAACATAGGGGGACTATCCCAAGCATGAGGTTGTGTGGGCAACACCCCCATAGATTCTGAGTACTGGGTCACTGTTAGCAAGAACAGGTAGTCAGTTTAATCAGATGTGACTTAAGTCCCGCTTTGAAACCAGTGACAGAGTCACAGTCCTGCAGTTCTTTAGGGTGATTATTCCAGAGTCTGGGGAGCACTGATCTAGATGACCTCTGTCCATAGGAGGACCTAGCCCTGGGAACCTAAAGAAGTTTGCAGTCAGAGAACCTGAGATCTTTGTTGCACAGTTTGAGGTTCAATAGATTCGCCAGACTTGGGGGAGTATCTGTTTGCTGTAGCTTGTATACCAAA
This sequence comes from Neoceratodus forsteri, assembly GCA_016271365.2. NCBI lineage: Eukaryota > Metazoa > Chordata > Ceratodontiformes > Ceratodontidae > Neoceratodus > Neoceratodus forsteri. The sequence continues at coordinate 57,254,882 of JADMNL010000033.1, forward strand.
CATAGTGCTGGGTATGCTAGCTTGTTTTCTAAGGATGGCCAGTTAATGGTACCTAGCAGTTTGCAGTAATGTTCCATATGATGTACTCCAGCCACAATATTAAGGTTAATTAGACCTGCCTGAGTGCCAGATCTGCTCAATTGTGGCACCAAGTACCGTAAAACTTAGTGTCAGAGGTACCTTGACATTCCATTCATTAATTCATGTATTTATTTAAACTCTAAATTAACATCGAATACTTTTTTCTATTATTAAATATGATTTCTACATCAATAATATCTTTCAACTGAAAGACCAAAACCGAATTGCACTGGATCGATGACTGTAACCCGTGATACATAGGTATAATTATAATATGGGTTGCCATGCTATTGTTTCATTAAGGCCATACTTAGGATTATTAGTATGGGTTGAAATATATAAATGAAATATATAAAATGAAAAAGAATATATGAAAACCCATAAGATGAATATATGTAAGGGCTAGAATCCTTGTTTTTGTACATTGTAACAAGATAATATGTTGTTCTGTGAATACACGGTGTAGAAAATATAATGCTGTTGTTTTTATTACTTTTAAGGAACCAGTCTTCCTGATGAAGGGATATTTCCTGTACATAGAATTGAAGTGTAACTGGATGCTACAAACATAAATTAGAATTTAAAATGGAACAGAGAGTAATAGTTATTATTTTGGGGTGAGTGGGCCAGCTAACAAATATATTTTGTGTGTTCATTATAGCGTAAGCTTATACTGGAATTTGGCCTCCCCCACAGAACAGAATACTAATCATTTTTTGAATATGTTTGTTCTGAAGCGATGGCTGAACTGGTGAGACTTGTTTCTTGAATAATTTCATGGTCTATAAACATTCCAAGATACCTTATGCAGTCAACCACTTCAATTTTTTACCTGTTTGAGTGTGAGTGTGAGAGAGAGAGAGAGAGAGAGAGTCAGAGAGAGCAGGTTGGATCTATTAGCCCCCAGGTTCTTGGGGCCAAAAAGCATGGCCTTGATTTTTTTGCTGTTTAATACTGACTTGTTATCGTGGAACCACTGCTTCAGGATTAAGAGATCCTGACTCACTAGAGATTCTGTACAGCATGGCATCATCTGCATACAGAGTGACCTTGGCCCCACCACAGTTATGTGGTAAGCTGTTCACAAATAGTGAAAATAGTAAAGGGCCCAAAATGGAGCCGTGAGGAACCCATCAGTTACCTGGCACTCATCAGATCTAGCACCCTGCCAATGGACAACTTGTGTCCTGCCATGGGGGTAGTCAGTAAACCACCATAAAGCTAGTTCATCTAGCCCCAGGGATTTCAGATGCTATGCAAGCAGATGGCGGTCCACTAGGTCAAATGCTTTGGTGAGGTCAATGAAGGCCGTACCAAGTAGCTGACCTTGATCTAGAGCTGAATAGATATCAGAAGTGAAGCTAACCAGAGCAGTCTCTGTGCAGCGCTTCTTCCTGAAGCCATGCTGTTGCTCTGTTAACAGGCTGTTCCCCTCCAGGTACGATAGAACCTGCTAGTAGACCACCTTTTCGAGCAGTTTGTTAAGGGGACAGAGTATGGAGCTAGGCCTGCAGTTTTCCACCTGTGTGTTTGACCTGTCTGTGGGAATAGGGGTTACTAGGGCAACTTTCCATTTCGAGGGCATGTTCCCTCCGAATAATGATCTATTAAATAAACATGCCACTAGTGCTGCAATGACCGGGGCAGCAGTCTTAAGCAGCTTAGGCTCCAAGTTATCGTTACCCACTGCTTCTTCTGCCTTTATGCCCCTAAGCAACTTTAAGACTTTACCATTGCCACAAGTTTGAGGTGGAATTCAGGGCCCTGATGACCTCCCTGTCTATACTGAGTGGTAGATATTGGGCTGGGGGCATCTGATCTGAATTTTTCTTAATCTGTGAAACCATATTAAAGGCGTTTGCTGATTCCTGAGCCATGGAGTGACATACCCCGCTTGCTATGATTTTACCAGCCCCTTTGGTGGTGTTCCTCTTTAGCACAGAGTTTATCTGTGTCCAGAACCTTTTTGGATCTGATAGATTGTCAGTTTGCAGGGTGTGAAGACAGTGCTTCTTGGCCCTTTTTAAGCTGTTTTTTTACAGACTTCTAGGAAAACATAAACTGAACTTACAAGCTCAAATGGGCAGACTGGGTGGGCCATAGGCCCTTATCTGCCGACACTGTCTATGTATCTACTGTATGTATCTATGTTTCTCATTTTCCTGTACTTTACTCAATCACTAGCTAGGTTACTTTCCTTGAATTTGCACCAAGCCTGATCTCTTTCCTTCATTTGACTTTTTAGGTCTGTAGTCAGCTACCTTGAATGCCGGCCCTTGACCCTAATCTTCCTCAGGTGGGCATGTCTGTGGCAGTAGAGAGGAAGTGCTTAGTGAAGCAATCAAGGACTTCATCCAAGCTAGGTGTGTTTAGAATCTGTGACCAATCCACCCCTGCTAAGGAGTGGAAGAAAGAGCCCTCATCGAGGTCTGAGTAGTTTTGAGAACAGAAAGTCCTAGGGGGTTGTTTGGGGTAGTTATTTTTCCAAATCACAAACACTGGCATGTGGTCACTGAGTGCGTCTGCATATGTACCTACCAGCTTAGCTCTGTCTGAGTTGGACAACAGTACCCAGTCAAGCGTGGTGTGGTTGCCCCTTTTTTGGTTGAAACATGTGGGCTCTTGTATTAACTGTGACATATTTACATCTTGCAGGTAGGTTTTACCTTCTTTGCTCGAGGGGACACTCCAGTGTTGGTTAAAGTCCCCCAGTATTATTTTCTCGCATCCTGGCAATTTAGGGATGATATCTGTGAGGGCCTTTGAAGCACCCATGGCTGTCTTCACAGTGTTGTAAATACAACCGACTAGCAGAGGCTCCACCCCTCCCAGGAGAAGCTTAATGAATACTGCTTTGCACCCTGACTGTTCTAGGGTGGTTACCAGAGAGGCCTCTAGGTGGGAGTGGGACGACATATATCAGAACTCCACCACATATTTGCACTGTCAGTCTTTTCTAAAGGTGTTAAACCCCTTTAGTTCCACCATATGTGGTAGGATACTGGGTTTTAGCCATGTTTCTGATATGGCAACTATGTCTGGGGCAAAAAGGTTCACCCAGGCCTCAAGTTCGTGCATCTTGGGCCTGAGACTGTTTATGTTCATATGCACCAATCTTTTTTTTTTTTTTTCAACTTTCTTTATACACTCCTATGCAGCTTGGGGTGAACTTACCCCTATCCGGCGATATACGCTGGTGCTCAACTGATCCAGGTGGAGCCAGCCTCCACCACGACCGCCAAAGCGAGGAGGACCGTGGCTTTCCCCCCACGGCAGAGCCTCCCCCAGCAAGGGGTGGGGCTGGGAGAGGAGACCACATCACCCTAAGCCCTCGTCCTGACTGCCGGGCTTTGTTTGGCTCACTGATCAGGTCGTCGGTCAGTGCCATCATACTGCTGCCAGGAGAGGAATTTTCCTTGTAGTTAGCCTCCCCAGGAGCCGGACATGCAATGACGCAAGCACGGGAGTCTGTGGGCGTCCACCGCGCTCCTCCCCCTAGTGTACCTGGCCCAGACGATACACCTGGTCACCACCGGGAGACACCACTACGCCGAGGGAACCCCAATTCCACCCCTTGGGTGAGAAGAGCCATCCATCCGGATGCTCAATCCTTTCCCTCCCCTGCCAACCCCTGGCGACCCGGACTCATTCCCGAACCTGGGTCACCGCCGTGGCACGAGGTGTGGTGTCCAGCGCCTCAATGCTCAGCGCCACCAGGCCGGCCATATGCACCAATCTTAACCCCTCGGCATTGCTCCAGGCAGGCGTAATGGAGGTCATGGTCAGGACACTGGTACGGGGGGGCCAGGGCTCAGCTGCACGTCACCTGCCAGCATGACCATAAGGCTCAGGCTTGTAGCGGAGAGGGGCTGAGAGAGTGCAGTTCTTGGCCGTAAGGAACACCGTGGTTTTAAAATAGTGCCCGCCTTTTTGTAGTACGTGTGATGCAACTATACTTGCTTTAGAGCAGGGGTTGTGGTAAGCTGAGTTAAAGTGGGCAGTTTCCTGACTTCCCCAACACCGGTCAGAATACCTTTGTTTTTTTAACATACAGTCCATGCACAAGACGGTCAGAATATAAATGCAACCCAACAACATGCCCCACGCCATCCTGACAGTATAGACTTCACGTAAGCTATACCAGTGGGAGTCAGTATACCGAGGAAACACCTCTCTATAAGTCTTTGAAACACATGCACTCTATATTAGATAGTTCTTATTGCAGATTGAAATCACAGACTTAGACTCACTCAGAGCTATGAGAGGGGGCCCCACTGCGTGCCGTACTGGAGGCCACAGCTTCACAAGGACATTAACCAAATTGAGACAGTCCAGAGAAGGGCAACCAAAATGGTGCAGGAACTGCATCAGAAGACATATGAGGACAGATTAATGGAGCTCAATATGTATACCCCTGAGCAAAGGAGGGAGAGAGGTGATATGATCGAGGCATTCAAACACCTTAAGGGCATTAACAAGGTGAACGAGTCTAACATGTTTAAATATAAGAAAAATAGCAAGACAAGAGGACACAGCATGAGATTAGAGGGAGGCCGATTAAGGGGGAATGTGAGGAAATTCTTTTTCACAGAAAGGGTGGTGGATGCATGGAACGGTCTACCTCAGGAAGTGGTGGCTATGGATACAGTGCAGGGCTTCAAACAGGCATGGGATAGGCTTAAGGGAGCAATACAGATGAGTATGAATAGATAGGCCACTGACAGAGCAAAGGCCGATGGCACATTTATAAGGTAGAAAAAGAAATGGGTAGACTGGATGGACTTTGCGGTCCTTATCTGCCATCAACGTCTATATTTCTATGTTTGGTTTTCCCGTTGGGTCACGTGTTTCAGATCAAGAGCCTAACTAGTAAAATTTATGATAACAATCATTCCAACGTGATTCCTGTTTAATAAAATATCTATGGAGATACCCTTAATAATTTAATGTAAGATAAAAAGACACTGCAAAAATACGTTATTGTTCATTAGACTGTGCTAGAGAACAAACCTTAAGCAAAACAGATTATGATGGCAAAAGAAATGCAGCATATACAAACTGTAGATTAACAACTAAAAAGAAAACATAGAAATGTAAGACATGAATGCTGTTTTAACTCACTGTATAATTAAGTTATACCTGTGGCATTCTAATTGTAATTTACTGTTGTACATGCTTTTTTTTTAAATTAGTTTAATTAGTATTTCGGAATGACCTTTGAGCGTGAGCTCTTTTACAAAGGTTCCACATCAGGGTGGACAATAAGACAATACACATACTCAGTGGTTACAGAGGCCTGATCATTAGGCATTAAAGGTGACCGGCAAAGATTCTCAGTACAGGGCTGTCCCTGTAATATTACATACCTTTCCCGCTGCAGTCCGCATAGGGCTGAGTTTTGAAATTTATTTTACAGCCTGTCATTTGTATTTTAATTTTACAGAGTTTCGGCGAACGCGGAAGCAGAGGGAGCTCCTTGAAAAGCCCGACCGAGTACTGCTGAGCATTATGGGAAAACTTCCCATTTTAGTGACGTTGATCCCGCTATTGCTGTACTGCACACAGCAGGGAGCGGGCATTTGTTTTAAGTTTATATAGCATTGGCGTAAAGGTTCATGTTTAGAAGTATATGTGCAGGTAGTCTACATCTAGACCTACCTGTACATATACTTTTAAACATGAACCTTTATGCCAGCACTATATAAACTTAAAACAAATGCCCGCTCCCTGCTGTGTGTAGTATAGCAATAGCGGGATCAATGTTGCTAAAATGGGAAGTTTTCCCATAATGCTTAGCAGCACTCGATCGGGCTTCTCAGGGAGCTCCTTCCACGTTAGCCGAAACTCTGCAAAATTAAAATACAAATGACAGGCTGTAAAATAAATTTCAAAACTCAGTCCTATGAGGACCGCAGCTGGAAAGGTATGTGATATTACAGGGACAGCTCTGTACTGAGAATCTTTGCCGGTCACCTTTAAAGAGTGATTACATGATAATTAGACAAATAGGAGAAAAGAAACTGAGCAGTTGTAATTGAATACTAAGCTATTTCTAATCGGTTGCCTAGGTAACACACCCCTAGAAACCTCCAAATCTGTTAATAGTCTATGGCAGAGTAACTGCATAGGGTTTAACGCTATCCCAGATGGCGAGAGGCTGGGTGACAGTGAAACAAGTGGGATTGGGTTTGAAACCATCCACAGAGAGCGAGAGGTGGGGGGGATAGTAAAACGGGGGCTGTGATGGGGGAGCAACTCCAGAAGGCTTTGTGGTATGGTGTATAGGGGAGTGAGGGCAGTACCAAGTGCGTTTAAAGAGGACTGATAGCTTACTTAAACCCTTGGCTAGGCTGGAATGGAGGCAGGGTTCTCTAGGTAGCCCTGCTGGTGTTTACTTGGGTAGGCCTGTCTATCAAGTGGGGCCTGAGAAGCAGGTGCATTTTGAGTTAGACATTAGGTGCTGTTTGAGGCCTACTTTGAATTGAGACAGGCTGTTTGTTTGTAATTTCATCGGGAGTTCATTTATCCAGAGGGGGGCCCGATAGGAGAAAGCACGCTGCCCTAGTGAGGTTCGGCAGAATGGTATGCACAGTGCTCCATTCTTCCTCCGTCTGGTGATGTGTGTTGAAAGATGAGCCTGGAACAGGTTTCTTATACAGGGTGGGTTTTTTCCGAGGAGTGCCTTCTTTCCCAGGAGGCAAGTTTGTTATTTGATGCTGTCTTTTAGGTAAAGCCAGTTTGTACGCTCATACAGGGTGCAAGTATGAGTGTAGTACCTTTGATATTGGTATTCCTAATAAACTTAAACAAGTTAAAAAAAAAAAAAAAAGAAATGCAGCATGATTCTTAAGCCACAACAGTCAACAAAGTCGATTCCTGACACTCAGAGATATAACTGAACTAGTGCCCCATACTAACTTATATTCCACCCTAACAAGTGTGCTGGTACCCTTAAGAACTAATGTTCCTCTTTTAACAAAGTAGCAAGTAGTGGGTTGAGCATAGAAAGAGAATTAAATTAAGGTAGGTGGAGGGGGCAGGCCCTTAGTTGCAGGGGATAGTGCTTGGCAGGCTCGCACTCTCTACCCCCAAGGGTTCCTCCCGGTTCCATGGCAGGGGGAGGGAGCTGATCTGCTCCCGCGGCGCTCCCTCAACCCCCTTATTTCTTTTTCAGCAGCCAGTCCTTGAGCTCCCTTGTTAAATAGGAAGCCCAGACAAAGGATTTGTTTTTTTGCACCCTTCCTGCAACCGGTGATTGACTGTTGGGCGCCGCAGTGTCCGTTTAAGGGAAGAGAGCGAGAAAGGCAAATGCAGGCTGTCACCCCCCTAGGAAAGTCCCTCCAGTGTGGCAAAAACAGTTGCAGGGGAGAGTGCTTGGCAGGCTCACATTCTCTACCCCTAGGATTCCTCCCAGTTTCGTGGCTGGAGGAGGGAGCCGATCTGCTCCCGTGGTGCTCCCTAACCCCCCCCCCGTATTCTTTTTCAACATAAAAGTTGTCAGCAGATAAGGACCACTTGGTCCACCTAATCTGCCCTAAATCAATGATATACAATAAACAAATGGTTTGTTTTCTAAAATATGTTCTTCGTATATTTTTTGGTGGATCCAATTCCTTTTCATGTCCAGAGTACTGTATTGAAGCCAAAAGAACTAAGCATATTTTTGTCTAGAGGGAAAACATAATTTAAAACATTTAAAAATGCTTAAATTCTGCTAGAGTAGAAATGTTTACCAGCAAATGAAAATGGGAAATAACTGAATCTCTTACTGATAAAAAAGCTGACATCGGACTTTTTGCCCAGCTTTTGTGCAGTGCTGCTTTAAGATGCAGAGTGTAAAAGATTAGTATCTGCTAATGGTCTTAACGGACATACTTTACACCTCCCAGGTTGACCGTTTTTACAAAGAAAGGGCTATATTGACAACAGAACTTGCTTGTAACCTGGACATGCTGCTGAAACAATGAATGATATGAAAAAATCTTTTTTTTTTTTTTTATAAATCTCATTTTTATTAAAATTTCCAACATATTTTGACATACAGACATACACACAAACATTGACAGGTTTGTTGGAATACATTAAATTGAATTGTGTGTTACCAGGTAGACAGCAGATATAATTCAGATCAGTTAATTAATAAGAGGATGTCTGTTCTTTACTAGCATAACAATATTTCATCTTTCCAGGGCCACCTGGGTCTGTGGGGCACACACCCCAAGAGGAGACAGCCATACCCCCCTTTTTCTAAGCCCCTTTAGCTTTTTGTTATCCTGTAGGGATAAACTTGGGCAAATTTAAATGACCGTTTACCTGAGCAAGAACCTCCCCCCAACAAGGAGTGTGGCTGCTTCTGAATAGGGATTATGGTTTCTACCCTTATTTAGATTTCCATCTCATGGTACAAAGGTGTCATCATGCAACCTATAGTATAATTGCCAGCGGGACCACCTGTCCGAGAATTTCTCTTTCATTTCATTCAGCCCGTGGGTAATTTGCTCCATCTGATAGATTTGTTTGGTAATACCGCACCATTCTTGTATTGTGGGTATGTTGTCTGTCAGCCATTGCTCAGTGACCGCTTTTTTGGCTGCTGTTAGCAGTAAATGTAGGAGGTATCTAGAGTTTGGGTTCTTATATTCCTTTGGGGTGTCTAGGAAAAGGTACATTTCCCTGGTCAGTTGTAGTTGGGGGTCAAATAACTCTCTCAAGTGATCCTGTAGTTGGTCCAAAAAAGGTTTGAGGGCCTGACAGGTCCACATAATGTGTCTGTGTGTAGCTCTAGTCTCTCCACATTGTCTCCAACACTTTGCCGAGGCTGATGGAGAGTAGTGACTGGTCACTGCTGGCGTTCTGAAGTATCTCGTTAGATTCTTCCACGCAAATTTCCGCCATTGATGGGAGCTTGTGACTCGAGAGGCGTGCTCGCAGGCTCTTCGCCAGTCATCATGTGTGAAGGGGGAACCAAGTTCTTCCTTCCACTGGGCACATATGTTCCCTGTATATATCGTTCCCTGAGTGTTAAGGGCTTTGTAATAAAGAGAAAGTAGATGGGGTCTCTCTGTGCCAGTATTCAGCTGAGATTGAACCTCCAACAAAGCGGGGTAACTCTCCAGGTTATGGGATACCTCAGGGAGCTCTCGACTGTAGTGTCTTAGTTGCAGAAATCTATAAAAATCCTTATTCGGAATATTAAATCTTTTTTGCACTTCCTTAAAGGGCCACAATTCTCCATGAGACATTATCTGTGTGAAATATCTCAGCCCATACCTCTCCCAAGTCTGGAAGCCATGGTCCAATCTGTTTGGGGGAAAGTCACTCAAATTTGATATTGGGCAAATCAGTGCCAGAAACGGGGCCAGGGATTGAGTTCTTTTTATTAACTGCCATGCCCTACAGTGTGCTCTTAGCCAGGGGTCTGATGGGGACTGAGGGACTAGCCTAGGGCAGGAATCATATAAGTTCTGAAAGTGATCTTTATTTGGCAAGAGGGCTTGCTCTATTTGTAGCCAGTGAGGCTCACCTATCTTATTTTGTCTTGCCATAATATGAGTCATCATTGCCGTCTGATATTATAATTGTAAATCTGGTAGTGCAAGACCTGCATCACCACGAAGAAGGTTAAGTATCCTCATTTGGACTCGGGGTCTTCTGCCCGCCCAAATAAATTTAGAAATAAGGCGGTTCCATTCCACAAAGGTTTTCTTTGCTATGAATATTGGGACATTCTGGAATAAGTACAAGGCTCTTGGTAGAGTAACCATTCTTATTAATTCTATCCTACGGCTTAGGGTGAGTGGCAGTGTGGCCCAAGCCCCCAAGTCTGTTTTGAGTTGAGTTGTAAAGGGCTCATAGTTATTTTTAAAGAATTCATCATAATTCTGAGAGATAGATACCCCCAAGTACTTTAGTTTTGTTAGATTCCAATTGCATGGGAAGATGGAGTTTATATGTGCTGAGGGAAAATAGTGGAATGTGAGAAGTTCCGTTTTTAATAAGTTCAGTTTGTAATCGGAAACCTGACTAAATTGGTCCAAAAGTAGCCTTATAACTGGCAGGGTTTGCTCGGGGTTTGAGAGATATAATAGGACATCGTCCGCGTATAACGCTATACGATGCTCTGTGTCACCCATATTCACTCCGGTGATGTTCTCAGCTTCCCTAATGTATTAGGCTAAGGGTTCAATAAATGCCGCAAACAAAAGAGGCGATAACGGACAACCCTGTCTGGTTCTCCGTTTAAGCGAAAAGTATTTAGAGTGATGGCCTCCCACCTTGACCTAAGCCTGAGGGGACGAGTAAATATTTTGTAGGACCCTCAATTAAGCTTCCGGGATACCCAGTTTATCTAGGACCTTATATAGGAAGGGCCATGCTACTTTGTCAAATGCTTTCTCAGCGCCAAGGCTGATGAGGACAGATGGAACATTGCTCATTCGCATCTTATGTGCAATGTGCAGTGTACGCTAATGTTGTCCATTGTGGAACGCATTCTAACAAAGCCTGTCTGGTCTTGATCTATCAATATGGGCATTATCTTATCTAAGCGGTGTGCTAGTATGTGCATGAACATCTTGTAGTCCGAGTTTAATACTGAGATAGGTCTATATGAGCCACAGTGCTGAGGGTTTTTCCCAGGTTTCGGGATTACAGAAATCGTTGCGAGTGACCATGAAGGAGGTGGAGGGTCACCTTCGAGAATAGAGTTACATAGAGTCAGGAGATGGGTAGATATTTGTTGCCTTATAACTCCATAGAACTCATTCCCGTAGCCATCTGGACCTGGGGATTTTAAAGATGTTGCTGTGGAAATCGCTTCTGTAGTCTCCTGCTCGGTTATATTGGAGGTCAAGGTTTCGCCTTGGGCTGTATTAAGTCGAGGTAATGTTATCCCCTTAAGGTACTCCGTAATTTGGAGCTCTGTGGGTGAGTCACCTGGAGTGTAGAGATCAGTATAATACTTTGCAAATGCCTCTGTTATCTCGTGTAGTTTAGTTAGGGACTGACCACCTATAGGGTGTTTAAGCAAGGTAATTGTTGAGGCTTTCCTTTGCCGCCAGACCTGGTATGCCAGCAGTCTCGTGTCACGAGGCCCCACCTCATAGTGTCTCTGTCTCAAGAATGTTAATGCTAGCTCGGTCTGTTGAAGAGCCAGACGATCAAGTTCTGCTTTGACTTCCTGAAGCCGGGGCAGTACCGCGGTATCTCCACTCTTATGTGCAATTTGAAGAAAATGCAGGTTCTCCTCTAGGATAGCTCTGCGATCCTTTCTTCGCCAGTTCAGCTTTGCAGTGTGTTGTATGATATGGCCCCTAAGGACAGCTTTGATAGTGTCCCAATGAATTGCAGGTGTGGTATCTGCAGGGGGGTTGAGTTCTAGTATCTCGGTTAGTTTGTCTGAAATGAACTCTCTAAACTGTTCAGAGCGTAAGTAGTAGGGGTTAAGCCTCCAACGTGTGTTCTTGGGTTGAAGCCCCATTTCCCATGTCGTGCATACGGGTGCGTGATCCGAGAGGGAGATGTCACCTATTTGAGCGTCACCCAGTCGGTCCAGGAATTCAGTCTGTGTATAAGTTTGGTCTATGCGGGTGTACGTCCGGTGTACCGATGAATAATGTGTATAGTTCCTGGTTCGGGGATGCAGATGTCTCCAGACATCTGTCCATCCTACTTCTTTAATGAATCTCCTGAAGAACTTTTGTGCCGGTGTTTGCTTAGAGGTTCTAGGATTAGTAGAGTCTAATACAGCATTTTGTGTCAGGTTAAAGTCCCCAGTGAGTAAGAGTATGCCTTTCGTATTTTGCAGAATTTTGTCTAGCAGTGTTTTCAGCTGCGGGACGGGAGTGGCAGGAGGAAAATAGGCATTCTCTAAGGTAACCTGCATGCCATTCAGGGTGCCTTGTACTATTATCAACCGTCCCTCTGCATCCCTCATGGTGCGTTGGTGTTGAAATGGGGTGCCTGCTGGTATGATTATCGCTACTCCCCTTTGTCTTCCCGATCTGCTGGATGAGCTGTATAGGGTTCCCCTACTGAGTCTGGCAAGCGAGGTGCTCCCGGGATTCAGGTGAGTTTCCTGGAGATATATCAAGTCCGCCCGACTCCTGCGGAGATATGTCAGGACTCGTGACCTCTTAATTGGTGAGGTTATCCCGTTAATATTCAGGGATAATAACTTAACCCGGGAACTAGTCATAATTACTCACAGGTGGTCCCGCCGGCTAAGGATATTTTCCCCCTCATCCTCAGTTTGTCATTTCTAACTGATTACAATCACACCAACATGTGGATGTAAAACATACAAACAACCATACAACTAACCTGGAATGTAGAAAACTGGTACTTCCAACTATGGGGAACTGAAACAGATCCCTTGGCATGGTGATATCCATACCTTGAGGCTTCGTCACTTAGCGTGATGCCCCCTGACACCTAAAGTGTCTATTAAGGTGTGGGAGAAAAGAAAGTGGTGACACCCAGAATTTGGAGTGTCGCATCCACCTAATTCACATCGTGTATTGTAACGATGAGTTAAACATAATTTAAATTGACAGTAAAGCCTGTCCAATCCCTTTTTGCCCACTCTGTTCGGTAATGAAAAAGCCCTCTTAACTCTGCGTGGTAGGTTGGGGGCCTATCCATATGGGTTCTAGTCTCTGGTGGCAGTGTGTAGTTGAGCTTCCCTACTGCTCTCCCCTTCTCTCTAACCTATCAATCCCACCCAATCCCCTGTGTCATAGCTAAAGGAGTCCGTGGTAGTCTCAATCTATGGCATGCCCCCCCCATATCCCCTCTCATGAGGGGAGACTGAGATGAGCATAGTGTCCCTGGTCTATCAGCACAGGCCTTCCCCAGTCCCCTCAATCAACAGGGGGGGACCTCAGATTGCTATAGTAGTCATTGTCCCTACATTTAATGCTAGGGTTTCCCTGCACCTTGCCCATATATCTTAGTCGGCCGCAGCCGAGACAGCCCTAGGGAGCCTCCCTGTTTATCCTCCCTCCCCACTTTGCAGGGGGGCTACATGGGCTAAACCGTCCACCCAATAGATCAGAAGCTCTTTGGCCATCAGTACCCCTATATTTCGGTACCCTTCGATCCAGAACGGAAGGGGACATGAATCCCCTCCACCAAGCCCCCCCAGTTCTAATACCTCTACGTTCGCCCAAGACAGCTATCCTAGAACTGATGCCTCATCTGCTATTTCCTACCTATCGTTACCACAAAGTTGAGGTGTGGGATCCTGGAGCCCTCCCCCCAGCAGTGTCCCTCCTGCTAACCTCGGCTTTCCTCTTATTCTTGGCTGATATCCCATCCAGTCACAAAGCCAATATTTTAAAGGCTATCTAACCGAGCTCTCCAGGCTCCACCACCCAGCTGAGACAGAGTGAATGTTTTGTTTAAACAGTTTATGCAGTATTAGTTCGACATGGTACTATTAAACTACTATATATCAAAGAAAGTAGTTGCTGAGTCTGGAGCCCTCGATTACCCACGATGCCGCTCAGGGGGGGCCTCTCTGACCCCCCCCCCAGAGGACACAACTGACAGGAATAGCCCATACAACGTATTTACAGTGCGGGATTAGCACCCATACCATGTCTCTCCCTCTCCAGACACAGCTATTAAGAGGGAAATCAGGAGGATTATTTGAGGATCAGCATTCGTATTTATTCCTGGTTAGGCTCCAACTCTACAATAGTGGGCGGCTCATGTAATTATGCACGAACTGGAAGAGAGCCATCGCTAGAGTCAAGGAGGGAAGGGGAAGCAAGCACACAACAGCAATCAGGCCTCCCACACCCTTCATCTCTGAGGTGATGGGGTCACGGTCACCCAGCCCCTCGCATTCCCGGCCAGAGCGCCTCCAAATCACAAACAGATGAGTCAATAGGGAGGTCGATCTGCCCGAGGGGTGAAGGGTCAAGGCACCACGCTGAGGGAAAGGGGCAGGTGGCTCTCCAAGAGGGCTAGCGGTTCGCTGAAACAGAGGGTAAAGGAAGCCCAGAGGGGGGGGAGGGGCCGGAGGAGTGATCTCTGCAGTGACGACGTTATATCATGGGACAAGATCCACTCCCCTGATCCTCACAAAGAGGGCCATAAACATCCCCGCTTTACTACGACCCTCCCAAGTGTCCGGTAAGAGAGGAGTACCTTTAAGGGAGGGACATGGCATGGTCCAGTCAAACACTCATCTTCCAACAGTACATTTTAACAACTCTAGTCAGCTCATTACATCGATCAAACTCTATACCTCGACTCTATAATGCATTAGGTAGTAAAGAGATGTGAGGAGAGGGACCACCAACTCATTTAAGTACAACTCCGCAGGGGGGCACATTAAGTTAATAATCCCTTCCCACCCCGCCACGCATCAGAGATCCAGCTGCAAATTTTAGCTGGGGTATGAATGACGGCTGTCAGGCCTAGCTTCTGCACCTCCAGAGAGAGCCGCCCACCATCCACCTCACGGTTCTCAGGCTCATCTGCAACTCAGTCCCGACCCACACCCCCCACCCGGGCCGAAAACCCACCTTGTTCTAACCAGGGCTTGAGGAGGTATAGCAACCTCCCGCGATGCAACCTCCCTCCATTCCAGCCATATTTCAACATTATAATTAAGCGGGTGGTTATATCGTGCCAGACCCCCTCATTAATGTTTCCCAGCTTCTATGATTCAGCACAATAAGAAATTCACTATGGACATCCTATTCCCACTGCTCACACCGATTTCTCCCCCACACCCCTCCCATCCCCCCGCCATTAATTGGTACTTAATTTGCAGAGTGAACTCAGAAGGGAGGGCCTGTCCCTCCTTCTACCCTCTTTCTAAGCCCGAATCTGAGAAGATCAAGATACAGCCAAGCGTTCATATTGCCCAGTCATTTCCCCTGTGTGTGGTTTCATTGCCAGACAGTGTACTTGTGGTTTTCATCTTTCAGCTCCCTGATGCTTCATTCCGCCAGAGCCCGAGGAGGCTTGTTTGTTCAAAGCTGCTACAATGTTCTGGATCGCCTCGGCTCCCTGCTGCCACCTTGCCTCTCGTTGTCCATTGTTCCACGCTTTAAGGGCTAGTTTGGAAGCAATGGAGGCTCCGGAATTAGTTTGCTGCAGTTGCACATCAAACCCCCGTTTTCGCAGCTCCTGTGCAGCGGTGACGCTGTTGTCAAAAGTCAGAGGGCCATCTTCCAAAAGAACGGTGAGCTTCGCTGGGTATGGGGTTCTAAAGCGAATACCTTTCGACTTCAGGGCTCTCATCAAAGGAATAAAGGCCTTGCGTCTGGTCATAATCTCTGGAGAGTAATCATTTTCGAAATAGAGTCTGCTTCCAGCTAGCATAACCGCTCCAGCTTTCCACGCGGTGTGTAACACTGATTCTTTATCTTGAAATCTAAGAAAACGTACCAGTATTGTTCTGGGTCGAGCACCTGGCAGAGGCCTCAGGCCTAAGGTTCGGTGGGCCCTTTCAATTTTCAGAGTCACAGTTGGAGGGAGTGGCAGCAGCTCTCTTAGGGTTTTTTGGAGAAATTCAAGCATTTCACCTCCCTCAGCCCCCTCCGGAATCCCAGAGATCCTGACATTGTTTCTTCTATTTCTGCTTTCTGCATCTTCCGCTCTATCTTGGAGGGACTTGATAGTGCTGTGTAGTTGTATTATGGCCCTTTCAGTCTCCGTGACTCGGGAATCTGTTTCCTGAGCCTGCGACTCAATTTCTTCTTGCCGCTTCTCAAGTTTATTCATATCTGTGCATAGGGTGGCTGTTGCTTATCTGATTTCTTTCCTAAAGTCCCTCAGCTCAGTGAGTATAAGGGACATCTGTTGTTGCAGGATAGTAAGAGGGATTTGGCTGCACTCAGTAGCGTCTCGGGAGGAGCCATTTGAGGCCTGTGAGCTTTCACTCTCAGATCCGTCTTCTTGCAATCGTTTGGCATCAGGTAGATCAGTAGCTCTGTTCTTCACTCGATCGTTTTTTTTAGGCATACTTAACCTCCCGCTGAACTTTTCTCGAGTTTTGGGCTTTATTTGGGAGAAGTTAGGAGGTTTATCCAGTGGATCACGACGGAGCTCTCTGATTCAAGCTACCAACCCAGGCATGATGTCACCGGAAGTCCGAAAAAATCTGTTTTAAAAGTATGTGAGCACTCAAAATGGCTAAGAAACCTGACAATTACTGAGCAAAATCAGATTACCGGACAGGGAGCTTGAAAACCAGATTACCCGTTAAAAAACCTGACAGGTGCTAACCACTCTGATTCAGAAAGTGGTAACACCATAGTGGTATCTGCCACAAGGGTGGAAAGAAAGGCTCTGTTGAAAATTATAGACCCATCTCTCTCTTCTTAGCCCTCTGGCCAAAATTCGAGTGAGGCTGATATTTAACCAACTAAAGGAGTTCTTTGATACTTTTGACATACTGACTGCAGCTCAGCATGGTTTCAGATCTAACCATGGCACAGACACCGTGTCAGCCTGACTGACCACTGATGTCTTCAGGGCAATGGACTCAGGTTTTGAAACAGGGGCTATCTTTGTCACTTTGACAAAGGACTTTGATGTGGTTAATCATGAAATCCTTCTGGCTAAACTCCAATATGCCAGACCTGGATGAAATACTGTCTTTGGTTTAAAGACTACTTGTCATCCAGGAAGCAGTCGGTAAAGTGGAGAGTTTGTTTATCCCTCCCTTAGCTCTGTCACAGATGATGTACCACAGGGCTCTATACTCAGCCCTTTGCTGTTCTGATTATTCGTAAGTGACCTACCTGTAAACTGTGGTGGGGATAAGTTGCTCCTTTACACAGATGATGCAGTACTGTTTAGGAGCCATCACCCCCCCCCCTCCAAATGCTGCTTTGGCACAGAATTCCAAGGGGCTTGAAGATTGGTTTAGAAGAAATAAGTATGTATTGAACTAAAAAAAGACAAAGGCGGGAGCCCAAGCAATATGGCCACTCAGGATTCAAGCTCTAAACACACTGAGCTGAAAAAATGGTTATTTTCTGCAGGGGCACATCCACGTATTTCAGCATTAGCAATTAGTGTAGTAACTTCTGAGGAACGTCATGGGCAGTCCTCGGAAAGAAAAGCAGCAAAATGAGGGAGCTAAAGGCAAATCTTTCCCGGGCCCACTGACCACAAGGGTCTGCTCCTGGCAGAGCCGCTCCTACCTCACGGAAAGAAATTGAAGAGACACTCCACAGCCTTGGAGCGGGCACGCTTCTAATGGAGGGGGTAAGCTTGTCCCATAAGTTGGGGAGCCGATGGGAGAAGGCAGCTTTGCCAGATGATGAGGATGGGTAAGGTATGAGAAAGGATCTTTTGTTTCTATGCCTCAGCGCATAAGGGGTGTCCGGGGCCAGGAAGAGACTATCCACCAAATAGGAGGGTAGCAAATTAAACCAAAATTTAGCTGAGGTTGAGAGAGAGTGGATATGGCGCCAGTTGGACAGTGGGGTAATATCTAGAAGGGAGTATAGGTCACAGTGGTCAGTAGTAAGGGGTAAATTGGTAGCAAAGCAGCAAAAACAGTTTAGGAGGGTGTCAAGCTTGGATAGGATGGTTTCAGGGGCAGTGCTGTAGATCACATCCGCATAATCTAAAATGGGGAAGATCATTTTTGTTAAGATTTGACATCTGGCGGGAGGGTGTCTCTGTGCCAGTACAGCATGCCAAGTTTGGGGCGTAGTTTAAAGATTGTTGCATCTATGTGAGGTGAGAATAAGTGGGGGTCAAGCCAGACACCCAGGTACTTGTACTTACTGACCTGGAGCAGTGGAGTACCGTCAAGGGAGACGATGGGGAAGAGAGGGGGGATATGATGATTTTCTGTGCTGTGCCAAAGATCATTGATACGGTTTTGGAAGTATTTAGTTTTAGTTGGTTTTGTCTGAACCAAAGTTGGATGTTATTGAAGTCACTTTGGAGGGTTGCTTGGACTTCAGTTATTAAAGGACCTGAGGTAAAGAGAATGGTTTCATCAGCATACATGTGTATGCTAGATTTAGAACAGGAGGCAGGGAGGTCGTTAATGAAGGGGGAGAAGAGGATGGGACCAAGGACAGAGCCTTGTGGAACACCTGCTAAGATAGGGAGAGGTGTGGATGAGACGTCAGCGATTCAGACAGACTATGACCTGTTGGAGAGGTAAGAAGAGAACCACTGAATGGTGATGGGGGCAAGTCCAGCAGCTTTGAGTTTTGACAGGAGGAGGGGTTGGGAGACGGAATCAAAGGCCTTGGCCAGGCCAAAGAAAACTGTGGCTGTAAGGAAGCCTTGATCAGAGGAAGTGTGAATATGGGTTGTGATGCACAGGACAGAGGAGATAGTGGAATGCTGTTTCCTGAATCCTGACTGATGGGGAGACAGGAGGTTGCTCATGTTGAGATATTCCACCAGCCTAGTGTGTGCCAGGGTTTCCTGAAGCTTTTCGGGAGCTGTGAGGAGGGAGATCAGCCTATAGTTCTCAGGATTTGCGGGGTCCCCGCCTTTATGGAGAGGGATAACTGAGGCTGATTTCCAGGCCTTAGGAACTGAGCCCGAGGTGAAGGAGAGGTTGAGGATATGGGTGAGGAGCTTTGTAATAGCAGGTGTAGAGATCTGTAGGAGTTTGGGGTGGATCCCATCTGGGCTGGATTTGGTGGTATTTAATGAGCATAGGGCTGTGAGGACCTCGTGTTCTGAGATGGGTGAGAATTCCAAATTGTTGCGACAAGGAGGTGGGGGCAGACAGTGGCAGTAGGAGTGGGGCTGTGGAGCACCCTGCAAGATGTAAAAAAATTGTTTAGGGAATCAACAATGCTGATAGGGTCGGATATGGGCTGACCATTTCTCTTGATGGCAAGAGAACTAGGTTGAGATGGAGGGGTCTGGTAGTGA
The DNA here is from genome assembly GCA_016271365.2 of Neoceratodus forsteri. NCBI lineage: Eukaryota > Metazoa > Chordata > Ceratodontiformes > Ceratodontidae > Neoceratodus > Neoceratodus forsteri. The sequence goes on from JADMNL010000033.1 coordinate 57,273,839, forward strand.
GTGTACGACATTCCAGAAATTAGTTAGATGGGTGTGGAACAACTGTGACTTGAAAAAGTCAGCTTTTTCGTGTCTTATGGCCTTGGTGCAGGCATTGCAGGGGGTGTTGTAGGCTTGCCTATTTTGAGGGTTAGGGAGGGATTTGAAAGCAGACCATGCTTTGTCTCTAGCCTTGTATAAGGTGAGAATGGGGGCAGAGATCCACTTGTGGTGTCACTTTTTTACCCGTAGCTTTTTCTGGGGGGCATGGGAATCCCAGATGCTTGTGAGGGTGTGCAGGAAGTTGGAGAGAGCAACATCCACATTTTGGGCTACATACACATGGTGCCAGTCAGTTTGCCTTCGGTTGATAAGCAGGGCTTCAGAGTCCAAGGTGCTTAGGGAGCGAGTGTTAATGTGTTTTGGAGCAGACTTGAGCAAGCAAGCTTTTCTGATGCAGTATGTTATGTAGTGGTCACTCAGTGCATTTGCGAGGATGCCAGATGACGTAACCCTGTCGGGGTGCGACATAAGGATCCAGTCAATTAGTGAATGGTTTTGTGAGTGGGGTTTATAACGAGTGGGTTCGTTGAACAGTTGTGTGAGATTAAGGGACTCAGTTTTGGGAATGTGGGTCATAGAGGAGGGTACGAGTCAGTCCAGGTTGAAATCACCTAGCAGAATCAGTTCCCCATTAGATATTTGGTCATAGAGGGTGGCTATGGTGGAGACAAGGGATTCACGTGCTAGTCAGGGTGAGGCATAAAGCACCCCAGTAAACAATGGGGGAGAGGCAGGTAGGGTAAGTCGGGCCAGGAGGACTTCATGGGAGCCTGGGCAGGATTCCTTAAAGTGGACTGAGCATGAGTAGGATTGTTGCATGTATATGGCGACCCCACCACCTCATTTACTGTAGTCCTGCCTGAGCACAGTGTAGACAGGGAGAGAAAGGGAGGTGTCTGGAGATTCTTGCGGAGAGTCAGGTTTCAGTCAGGCAGAAGATATCAGAAGAGTGCTTGGCTAACCAGCAGGTTAGTTGGTCAATTTTAGGCAAGAGGCTTCTAATGTTAACGTGGGCAATGGAGAGGCCTTTATGGGTGCTTAGTGACTGGGGACTGACTTGGCGACCTGGGTTTGGTTCTATATCTCCAGCAAGGAGTAGAATGAGGAGGAGGAGGAGGAAAGAGTAAGCTACAGGGAGTTTAAATCTTCTGGCAAGCAGAATGGCATGTGGGGCGGACCTGGCGTCTCTTGAGAGGTATTGCACAGGTTTTCATCAATGGAGGCAGGATGCTGGGACCGATAAGGGGGGTGGAAGTAAAAGGAGTTAGAGGATGTGGGCTCCAAAGTGGAGTTACAGAGCTAGACTTTGTGACATGTGGAGCATGAAGGATTAAGGTGTTTCCAAAAGGACGAAGGGTTGGGAGGACTGATGTGAGGAGATATGAAGCAAGGAGGAAGGAAAGGGTGTGCTTGTGAATGCCTGTTTTGCATCATAGAAAATCACTGGGGCTCACAATCAGTCTGGGAAGGTGAGGGGGTTGGAGTGGCAGGTAAATAGTTTTGCTTTGCACAGTCAGGGCCGGCCTTAGCTAGGTGCAAACTATGCCCCGCACCGTGGGGGGCCCATACCTTTTTCTTGTGGAAGCAAAAATAATTTAAAACATTTTAAAACGCCAACATTTTGTTATAGATGAAAATGTTTACCAGCAAATCAAAGTGGAAGACAACTGGCTGTGCTACTGTTACAAAAGGTGGGGCAGCTTTGCTGCAGTGGAAAAGATTAGGTTAAGCAAGTGCTAATGGTGTTAATGGCCATACTTTACACCTCCCAGGCTGACTGCTTTCACAAACAAAGGGCTATATTGGCAAGAAAACTTGTTTGTAACCTGGACAAGTAGCTGAAACAATGAATGATATGACAAAAAAAATCTGTTTCAAAAGTATGTGAGCACTCAAAATCAGGGGTCTATCTTAACACTGTTTTACTAGCCCAAACACTAGCTCAAATTGTCCAGGGCTAATGCAGCTAACTCTCTACTTGTCTGTCTTGACTAGTGCAGGTTTTCATGACTGTTAATGAAGTTAAAAAAGTCTACTTTAGCAGGCTCGTCTAGTCCTCATGCTAATCTTACTCAATGTTCCAGATGGCCTGGTGTGGTTAATAGCTCATTAAGAGCTGCAGTTATCTAGCAGTTCAAGAGGTCCCACAAAAGACTCAATGTGAATCATTATCACTCCACTGTTAGGACTTTCAGCTAGTGTCCAAGGTGTGATCAAGGGTAGAGTGCTGTTAAGTGACTAGTTTTTAGTTTTCTGAATGTGTCTCTAAAAATGTGTCCCATATTATTAAGACCAGTGTCCCTCATTTCCCTACATTTTGAGTGTCTGTATCCAATATTTCAGTGACAAAATGCGAAAAAGTATACAGGGTTGGCCCTGCAGGTGGTGGGTTTTATCCCAACCTCACCATAACTTCCCTCCCCTTTCCTAATCTCTGCTCTTTCTCTGGACACCATTGTAGACCAGACTCTGACATGACCATCCACAGATCCGTAGCTGCTATTACTGGCAGGTGTGGGGGTCCCCAGCTCTTCTAAATGGACCATGCCAGCCATCACTATCCATACAATCCCACCCTTATCCCACCCAGCATGACCTTTCATCCTAAAAACAAAACTTTGGATCATGTATGGTACAAAAATAAACTTTAATAAAATACATAATTTGAACGCTTGAAATAGGCATTCCTGGGGTACATAGATCATCTTATATAGCATTAGTTCTCACACTTTCTGATAGCGAGCCTCCCCCAAGCCATAAAAAAGATTTTGAGACTCCCTCAAATTTGGAAAGAAATATTGGGCCTCCCCACAGAAAAAAAAATAACTCCTACTTTGCAAAGTACACCTAGAATAAAGTGAAACTAATAAAGTTGACTGAGTATATATTCTCTTTTTATTCAACTTATTGCTCTCCACCCCAACCTGGCACCCCAGGTTATACTTGTCACTCCTTTTTTCTGACTCTTGGGCCCTTATTACTCTGTTTCCTCTCTACCTGGAACAGCCAAACCTAGCCACTTCATCTCTCCCTCCCTTTCCCTGTTGTTAAGCAACTTCCTGTACCCTTACCTCAGGTCACACCTGAAAACATGCATCGGATCTATGTACCTTTCCAAGTTACTAATTTGCATATAAATACCTATTGTAGAAATGAGCCTTGACTCAGCATGCCTCCCCGCCGGCATTAATTTACTGATGCACACCTATAAACAAGCTTTGACTCAATGAGGACTTCCTGGTCAAATATTTGTGCATACATAAAGAAATTCACCTGCAATTATACATATTTAATTTATTTTATCCTTTCGCACAAAACAGCCAAAACTTAAAATTTAAATACTGTACATTCTCAGATTGTCTGAGCCTCCCTTGGAACAGGTTGGGGCCTCTCCTGGGAGGCTGGCCTCACCATTTGAGAGCCACTGCTATATAGAAATAGAGATAGTATAGCATTATGCCTGTGTACTGTTTCTGCTGCACTGATGAAAGGTCAATGTTAAAGAAAAATCTGTTATTGTTGGTGCAGACCATATTAAAATCAATGCTTTTAAAAATAAAAATATAATAGTTTTCTATTTCCAAAGCCTCTTAGGTTTGCGTAGCCCCAACCGCAAAGAAATCTTAGATGTACTCCTGGCTCACTTGAGACAGTACAAAAACTTCCATAAGTGCAGGTCTCCAGTTGACTATAGGGTGGGAGCTGAGATTGTCTTTCTCTGCCTGACTCTGTTCATTGCCCTGTGGGTGGTGGTGACCGAGTGGTGAGAGGTGCATGATGATGTCAGCTGTTGTGTGCGCGGAGCTAGGACTCCTTGATTGAACATTTGCTGTTGGGATATCCACTGGTTAGGTGTGTGTGTGTGTGTGTGTGTGTGTGTGTGCAGAAAGAGAAGAGGAAGACAGGAGGCCGTGGTACAAAATAATGCGAGGGGGGCTCACTGTGTGTGATGGCATTCCAGTCTTTTTTTCTGCTGGGGAGATGGAAGCAATGTGGGAGCAGGATAAATATGCAATCAGAGTATTTCTTGGCTTGCATTGTTTCCTGTGTAAGTGTTCAAAATGTAACATTATAATTGAGGGCTAGTGCAATCATCTGCGGGCTAGTGCAATTTTGAATCAACCTGCCCTGCTGGCTAGTGCAAAAAAAGATTTAAGGTTGACCCCTGCTCACAATGGCTCAAAATCCTGACCATTACAGAGCAAAATTAGGTTTCCTGATACGGACCCTGAAAACCTGATCATCAGGTAAAAAACCTGACAGGTGGCAACCTTACAGGTGTCCCGTGATTTTATTTATTTGTTTACTGGGAGAGACACACTAGGCTGAAAGCTTGTTTACAGGTGCAATCTGGGAAGCACAAGGAAGTTAAGTGACTTGCTCAGGGTCACACAGTATGCCAGTGGGGACTGTGGGATTCAAACCAATGTCTCCAGGTTTGCAGCTCAGAACCTTAAACCACTGTGCTATACTGCCTTCTATGATAATCCTCTCTATTCTCTCTCACACCTCCAGAAAAGTTAAATTGTTTGACTTGTTTGCAGATCAGAGTATCTGACGTGTGAGTGTCCAGTGATGATGTCCCTGTCCTTACAGAAATGAATACAGCAGTAGTATCATACTTACTTAAGTTCTGGCTCCAGGCTCAGTCAGATTCATTTCCAACGGTGAAGTCAAATAATTCAGTGCAGTCAATGGCACTAACTAAAAGATGCTGGTTAAACTAGTAAACCTGCTACTGCTTTATTAATACAGGACAGGAAGGTTAGTTAGGTGTAAATGTTGGATGTGTGTGGGGGTCCCACAGGGAATGGAGTGGGGGGCCCAGAATGACTAAGGCTGGCCCTGTGCACAGTGCAGAAGAGGAAGTACCCAAGTTGGGGGGGATATGCAAGCTGTGAAAGGTTGGATTAAAAGATGTCACAGAGGGTTGAAAATAGAACCTCAGATAGAGGGAAGTTGCTAATGACTTATTTGCATGAGAACACCACTTGCCATTTTAAGGGGAGGCCTGAATTTGTGGCATGGATGGAGGGCAGATATTTATGGGTTTTGGGCCAGGTAATCATGTATTTCATAGAGGTCAGGGCCGGGGAGGGTGGGCGGACCAATAATACCCTCTATGGAGAGTAATCAGCAGTTAATCATTAGTTGCAGTTAAAACACTGAGAGAGTTAGGCTTTCCAGTTATAATAGCAGCCACAGCAGTAGTTCAAGTTGAAATCAAGTGCCAAAACCAGGGTTTAAGATGGTGGCCAATGGGAGCTCAGCTTCAGCATGCGTCAGCCAATCAGCATTTAGCTTTAACACCAGGTCCTACCATGAACTCAGAGAGAGGAGGCATCTGACTTGCAGCAGGAGGAAGAAGATACAGAAAGAGGACTTTGAGCAGTAAAACTCATGTTTGCCTTAGGTGAATGCACTGATCGCTGAACTTAGATGGACTTTTCAACTTGTTGCTTGGGACCCAAGTACAGACTAATTTTATTCTAAAACACACTATATTCGGTAGTCTATGTGATGCTTGTACAGCTGGTTCTGATTAATCTATGCTTTTTGAAATATAAAAATGTGTTATTGAGTGTCTCTCATGAGACATGCTGTTTCAGCTAAAAGATAAAAGCCAGGAGATAATTACAGGCTAGAAGAGACTTAAAGTAAGGATCTCCTGTTTATCTAGCTTAATTATAGCTGCCAGCTGCTAGGCTGGGAAATTATAAACTTTTATGATGTTTAGAAAAAGAATATAGGCTATGTCACTGTGGTGCGAAGTCATAAAATGTCCTTTGATATCCTTGAGAGAGGATGCTGCTCGTGGATGAAAAAAAGGACTTGGAAAATGACAGACTTAATTGGGAAGTCATATGGGGAAACACGTTTTTTCTGCTGATGTCACCTATTAATTAACCTCCTGACACAAGACATCCTGATTGTATAATTTTTAATAAACAGAAGAGGAGCTGGGTGACATCATGGAGAAGGCAGGGTCAAGACAGTGTTTTAGTTATGCTGTAACAGACCTTTAGGGACACACATGTTTGGACTCTGAAAAAAGAAACATCTACAGCACTATAAGAAGATACGAATAGTATTGGGTAGACAGGTCTAAGTGTATTATTGGTAGGAATTTGCACTTTTTAAACCTTATTGTTTTAAAAGATTGTATGTTTTGTGATATATGGTTCTGTGTTTTACATTTTACAGTTTTATCTATTTTAAGTAAACCTCTATTTTTAGAGACTACCTGGTGTGCCATTGAAATTCTTTCTTTGACAAGGGAGGCATATATGGTTAAAGCTGAGACTGTACAAAGCTTACTGGTTTTACCAAACTGGGAAAAGGTAAGAGTTTATTCTGAGGTCTTTCATAGAGTTTTTAAGGGTTTATTTTGTACACCTGGTTAGGTGCCCGTAGGCGAAAGATATCTGCCCCCCAAAGAGCAGAATTATCTGAGCCTGTACATTGGCTACACTAGCAAGAGGTTCACAGTTTGTATCCCTCCAGAACTTGAGACCAAAGTTTGATTCAAACCCACAAAACAGACAGGAGGGTTACCCTGTTCTGTTAACTGTTCTCAATATTGTGCTCGGAAGTTGGCACTGTGGGAGCAGAGGGCCTGACCTGCTGAGTGGGGTTGTGACAGATTGGTGTGAAGCGGTGTCCATAAGTTATTACAAGCTTTTATTGTTCAATGTGTCAGCTTGAGACCGTCAGCTCACTTGCAAATAAAGAAAAAGGCAGTGATTTTTTTTAAAAAGGAAACAGAACTATATCACTTGGTGTAGTCAAGTTCCTACCCATTTTATTTATTTTTTTCTCTAAAGTGCAAGTCAGAGTAGCTGTAGTTAGGGAATACGATGGCTTCCAACTACAGCAGGCACACTGTAGACTACTTAAAGCAGTTGTGTGGGGACAGAGGAGTCCCATTCAAGGTGAAAGCCACCAAACAGAACCTCATGGATACCCTGATGGTAACAGATACCCAGAGCGTCGAGTCAAACACAGTGACTGAAAAGGACTGAACCTTGAGTGTGGCAGGGCTAACAGCCAGTGCAGTGTCCAGATACAATGAGGAGGGCAACAGGGCCACTGTCAGTGAAGGGCCACAGCAGCAGGGGAAGGTCACCAATATCCTGGATCCAGAAGTACTCATGCTGCAAATTGAGTTGCAGAGAATGGAGCTGGAGTTCCAGAGGGAGAGGGACCGTGAACAGCAGGAGGCAGACCATGAGGAGCATGAGCACCAGTGAGCTGCAGAGAAAAAGAGGGAACAAGAACAGAGGGAGGCAGAGTGAGAACACCAAGAGGCAGAGCGAGAACGCTGAGAGGCAGAGCGAGAACAGAGAGACACTGACCATGAGGAGCATGAGTGCCAGAGACAACATGAACTGGAGAAGCTACGACTCCAACCAGCGGCACCAGAGCAGGTAAGTGGCTTGGGTTTAACTGGGGCTACAGGACTGGGTTACAAACTGAATTCCAAATTGATAGCCGAATTTAAAGAGGGGGAGGATATGGATGCCTTTTTAAATTCTTTTGAAAAAGTTTGTATTCAGGCTAAAATTCATAGGGAGTCCTGGAGCTTCCAGCTATCCTTGCTACTTACTGGGAAAGCTCAGGATGCATTGGGTCAAATGAACAATGAGGACAATGATGATTACAGCAAACTTAAAGCTGCAGTGTTAAAGAAATTTGAATTAACTGCTGAATCATACACAGTTAAATTCCGTAAGCTCAGGAGAAGCCCTGACATGAGCTATGAGGAGCTAGCCATGAAACAACGTCAGTTTTTAAAACGTTGGTGGGAAGGAATTGAAGCAACTTCTGTTGATAAAATTGAAAATGTGATTTTGTTAGAACAGTTTTTCTGGGCATGCCCAGCAGAGCTGAAAACCTGGCTGGAGGACCAAGATCCCAAAACAGTGCAAGAGGCTGCTGAACTCTCGGACCACTATGCCAAGAGCAGACCTGCTCTGAGATCAAATGGGGCGGGCCTGGCAGAAAGGGAAAAGTGCACCTTCAGGGCAGCCAAAACCCCCACTGCCTCCACTGAAACCGGTTAGCCCCAGGTTTCAGAGAAAAGATTTCTCTGAGAAAAGAAATGAATGTTGCTTGTGTAAAGAAACTGGGCATATTGCCAGACAGTGTCCCAAACGGACAAGCAATAATACGCAAGGTGGTGCTAGGAAGGAAGTGAGTTGTTTGTGTGTCCCTGGAAGCATGCCTGTGAACATGAGGAAACACATGCACCCAGACATGGTGAATGGTGTACAGATGCAAGGGTTAAGAGACACTGGGGCATCCCTGACATTGGTAAAAGGGGATCTAGTAAAGCCGGATCAGCTTATACCCAATAAATATGTCACTGTACAGGACTTTACTGGTGAAGAGAAAACATTGCCCCTCGCTAGTGTTCTCCTAGACTGGGGTGAAACGGGGAACTGTGCAACAGGTGGCTGTAGCCAAAACCTTAGCAGTGGATGTGATCCTGGGCAACAATCTCAAACAAGGGATGGTGTGTGCAGTTGCCCATAGCCAAGCTGCAAGGGAACACTGTAGTTCTCTGGACCCCACAGGAGCCATTGTGGACACCACTGAGAGACTGGTTCCCCAGCCTGTGTCTCCTGATATGGAGACTAACGAAAAGGGGGTAGAAATTTCCCCAGTAGCAATTAACCACACAGCTACAGAGGGTTACTCCAAAGAGGGAGGGGTGACTCATTGTCAGAGGGTTGGGATTGACAGTGTTCCTGAGTGCCCTGACGCTAGTGCTAGGGACCCTAGTTTAGCGACTGAAGGGGACCTGTCCCATGCCTTAGAAATGTGTGAGGGGTTTGCAGCTGCTCAGAGATGTGACCCTAGTCTAGAGAAGCTGAGGGCTTGAGCAGACTCTGACAGAGCACAGGGAAGTGACAGCAGACATAAGGTTTATTGAGAAAATGGACTGATGTATACTCAGGCTGTGCAGAAAGAGGGAGGGGTGCTAGGCAGGCAGCTTGTCATTCCCCAGGGGTATCGTTAGCAGTTACTCAAGATTGCACATGCTATTTCCTTGTCTGGTCATCTGGGAATCATGCACGCTACACAGCGGTTGGCCCAGAATTTCTATTGGCCTAACTTCACCCAGCAGGTGAAGGAGTATTGCAGGTCTTGTCACTGGTGCCAAGAAATAGGGAAGGCGGGCAAGAAAACCCAAGCTGCCCTGATTCCATTGCCCATAATGGAGGAGCCATTCCAGAGGGTGGGAATGGATATTGTGGAGCTTTTAAATACCTCCAGCTCCTCAGGGAAGAGATTCATCCTGACTGTGGTGGATTATGCCACCCGGTACCCAGAGGAAGTCACCCTATCCTTACTGAGGACAGACAAAGTGGCAGATGCCTTACTTGAAATTTTCTCCCGTGTTCAGTTTCCACAGGAGGTTATCACCGATCAAGGGGGTTCCTTCATGATGGACCTGAAGAAATGTTTATGGGAGAAGTGTGGGGTGGTACAGAGATGCACGACACCATATCACCCATAAGCCAATGGGCTTGTGGAAAGATTCAATGGTACCCTGAAGTCAATGCTCTGGGCGTTTGCTGAACAGCATGGGAGGGACTGGGGGAAATACCTTCCCCACCTGTTGTTTGCATACAGGGAGGTGCCCAAAGAGTCAACAGGATTTTCCCCCTTCGAACTCTTATATGGATGCCAGTTACGTGGGCCCCTAGACTTGATCTGGGAGGACTGGGAAGGCAAGCATGCCACTCAGGGAACTCCCATTGTGAATTACATCCTTAGGTTTAGGGAAAGGCTAAAGGAGCTCATGGGGACAGCCCAGAGCAACCTGGCAGCTGCCCAACAGAAACAAAAAGTGTGGTACGACCGCAGAGCCAGAGCTCGCTTGTACATGGTGGGTCAGGAAGTCATGGTCCTTATTCTGGTCTGGAAAGACAAGCTGCAGGCTGAGTGGGCAGCACCGTACAAAGTGGTTAGGAAGGGTAAATGATGTGAACTATATTATAGAGTTACGTGACCGAAGACAGACAGAAAGGATGTACCATGTCAACATGATGAAGCCATATGCAAATAGGGCTGACATGGTGTTTGCAGTGTGTAGTCCTGGGGAGGGGACAGACGAAGGAGACCCCCTTCTGGACTTCCTGGAAGAAAGTAAGTGGGAGTCCTCTGTGGAGGCAGTTAAATTGTCTCCCCAGCTGATCCCAGACCAGATCCAGAAAGTAAGGGAGGTTTTAGCAGACTTTGCCCCATTATTTAGCACCACGCCTGGACTAACCCCCCTTAGTGACTCACGATGTGGGAACAGGGACACAGATGCCCATACGGCGGACAGCATATCAGGTGTCAGAGGCTGTCCAAAAGGACATTAGGAGGGAAGTGGAGGAGATGCTGGATTTAGGGGTAATCCAGAGATCCCACAGCCCCTGGGCCTCACCCATAGTCCTTGTGCCTAAGCCAGATGGCTCTACTCATTTCTGTATGGACTATCATGGACTGAATGCAGTCACAAAGTCATACGCCCACCCGATGCCCTAGACGGATGAACTGAACAGGTTGGGAGGGGCGATCTACCTTACGATGATTGACCTGACCAAGGGGTATTGGCAGGTAGAGTTTGTGGACAGAGCTAGGGAGAGGTCCGCCTTCATCACTCCAATAGGCTTATTTGAATTTAAAGTAATGCCTTCCGGAATGAAGAATGCCCCGGCCACTTTCCAAAGGTTGGTGAACCAGGTGTTAAATGGTGCTGAGGAGTACACCGTGGCATACCTGGATGATTTTGCCATCTTTAGTACCAGCTGGGAGGAACACCTATCCCACCTTAGGGAAGTGCAGGGCAGGATACAGAGGGCCGGGCTCACTGTCAAAGCAGAGAAGTGCCAGGTGGCCATGGGAGAAGTGGCATACCTCGGGCATGTGGTAGACCGAGGACAGCTCCGTCCTAACCAAATAAAAATAGAGGTAATCCAGGCATGGCCCAGACCAGAAATGCAAAAGCAGGTCAGGAGTTTTCTTGGGACAGCAAGGTACTATAGAAAATGTGTACCCAATTACAGTACCCTGGTTGCTCCCCTATCTGACCTGGTGAAGAAAAGGCTAGCAAAGAAGATTACCTGGAGACCAGCCTATGAAAAAAGCCTTTACCAGACTGAAGGAGTCACTGTGCAGTGCTCCTGTTTTCACAAGTACTGACTATAGCAGACCCTTTATAGTTCAGACTGACACCTCAGACAGGGGTATTGGGGCAATACTCAGTCAGACAACCAACCAAGGGAAATATCACCCTGTAGCATATCTGAGTAAAAGTTACTTCCCAGGGAACAGGCATATTCCACTGTGGAAAAGGAGTGTTTTGCCATAGTGTGGGCCCTAAAGAAGTTGGAGCCATACTTTTATGGGCAGCATTTTCTGGTGGAAACTGACCACAACCCCCTGGTTTGGCTGATGCAGATGGGAAAAAACAATGGTAGATTGCTAAGATGGAGTCTTGCTTTTCAAGGGTATGACATGACAGTTCTACATTGGGCTGGAGTGAAAAATCAGAACTCAGATGGGTTGTCTCGCATCTATGAGGAGTGAACTGATTTGGGAAGCTTATCCCATGAAGGGGATAGAGCCCCCAAATTCAGTCTAGATAGGGAGGATTGTGACGCTTGTACAGCTGGTTCTGATTAATCTATGCTTTTTGTAATATAAAAATGTGTTATTGAGTGTCTCTCATGAGACATGCTGTTTCAGCTGAAAGATAAAAGCCAGGAGATAATTACAGGCTAGAAGAGACTTAAAGTAAGAATCTCCTGTTTATCTAGCCTAATTGTAGCTGCCAGCTGCTAGGCTGGAAAATCATAAACTTTTATGATGTTTAGAAAAAGAATACAGGTTATGTCACTGTGGTGCAAAGTTATAAAAGGTCCTTTGATGTCCTTGACAGAAGATGCTGCTTGTGGATGAAAGAAAGGACTTGGAAAATGACAGACTTAATTGGGAAGTCATATGGGGAAACACCATTTTTTTCTGCTGATGTCATCTATTAATTTACCTCCTGACACAAGACATCCTGATTGTATGACAAGTCACTGCATCTCCCTAGGACCAACAGCAGCTACTCATCGGAAGTTGTTGACAGTGATGCGGCGAGGTGCCGGTGAATAGCTGTGAGGTTGGGGGGAGTGGGAGTGGGAGGAGAGGGGTGTGTATTACCGGGAATAACAGAATGGGAGCCCGACAGAATGGGAGCAGTCCTCTAGTACCTGATGGGTCACATTATTTCTCCAGGTCCAACAGCAGTGACTCATCAGAAATTGTTGACAGTGAGATGGTAAGGTGCCGGAGAAGAGCTGCCAGGTTGGTGGGAGTGGAAGGAGGGTGTGTATTGTCAGGGCCAACAGAATGGGAGCCCAACAGAACAGGAGCAGTCCTCTAGTACCCGACGAGGCACAGCATTTCCACAGGTCGACAAGCAGTGACTCATCAGAAGTTGTTGACAGTTATGCAGTGAGGTGCCAGAGAAGAACCACCAGGTTGGCGGGAGTGGAAGGAGGGTGTGTAGTGCTGGGGCTGATAGAATGGGTGCCCGACAGAACAGGAGCAGTTCACCCACCCACCCAAAAGGATTGTGGAGGAGGTAGCGATCAGTGGTCTCCAGATGGGGCCCAACAGAACGGGAGCATTTTCCAGCCACCCACCCACCTAGATGGATCATGGAGCAGGGAGCGGACAGTACATTTCCTACAGAGAGCTCCCCCCGCCTCCCATAGCCAAACTGATTACCAATCTTACCGTGGTGGAGGTCAGTTCATTAAGTCTACTGTTGGTGTTTGCTGTGTAGCATAAAAAAAAGTGTCTGTGCAGTAGCAAATAATGCATTTATTTCAATGTTCATAGTGCAAAAATTGCAAACAAAACAGAAAACACTGCATTTCTTACACAGGAACTATTTTATGTAGTGGCAGGGTACCCAACCGAGACAGCATATTTTCCGATTTTGCAAAGTAAATAACATGGTATTTTGCAAACTTGTAAGAGCCCATGTTACAAGCGCAATAACCCACTACAGGGTATGTTGTTACTGGGGATTAATCAACACCCTGGGTGCTGTGAGGGCACTCGGGCTTCACCCTCGTACCTCAGAGCGCACCCATGGTGTTGATTAATCCTCGGTAACCACACACCCTGGTGTGGATTATTGCTTACTTAGTGCAGGTCTTACAGAGCAAACATCCTTTCTGGTATTTTGCCCTTATGGCTTCCATTTCCCTATAGTATGTTTGTCTCACATCCCCTTGTAGGAATTGGAGACTGCATTATCAACCAATTGTAGTCTTTCATTTTACATACATGCTGCTCCGTGGCTGACTTACACATCACTCTGAATACTTGATACTGATGTCTAGAAAGTGGAATCCAATGTTTTTCCCCTCCAGGGGACATATCTGACAGAGATAATTCATTTTAATAATATAGATACATTAAGAGGAGTGGTACCCTCTTGCTATACATCCTTATGTGCTGTATAAGGAGATTTAGTGCATGTAAGTTTGTAAAACTTATAAACATATAGTTTAAAAAAAAAGTCAAAGGCAGTGTTGTTGGAGCCAGGAGACTGGGAGTGGACAGACGTGATCTAAAGTGATTTTCCATGTCAGGTGGTTCTCAGATAGAGGTAGTAGATGTAATAAAACACCTTGGTGTCCACCTTGACCAGGAATAAAGTTTCAAGTCCCATGCTGTACAACTATCGAAATCTATCCACTAAAAGCTTGGGTTAATGTTTCAGCTTAGGGCCTACGTCACCCAGACTACATGGTTGACCATTGCCAATAGTATTCTGCTACCATGACTACTATACGAAGAGAAAGTTCTCAGCTCAGTGAGGGACACTGAGCTCAACAGGCTCCGAGTATTATATAATATGATTGGACGGTCTGCTGCTGGTGTTCCCAGTAAGGAGCATCACTGCAGTTTTCTCCCTACTTAACTAGCCTTCCTTGGAATGTAGGCTGGAACTCCCTTCCCTATGCCTTATGCATAAATTGGTGATTGGTACCACTCCTTCCCCCAGTCTGCAAGACCTGCTGAAGCCTAAGCTGCACTGGAGAATGCTTCATGTCTTGTCCAGCTCCCTTCTGGATCTACCAAACTGTAAGGCAGGTAGCAGGCTCTTTGCCTGCATTGCTCCAAAGATTTTGAATAACCTTCCTCCAGAAATCCGGGACTGTGGAACTGTAAATTCAAAAACAGTGTCAAGATGCTCTACCTGGGGAAGAGTCACTGTAGCTGCGATAACGATTCACAATCACATGTATTTACAGTATGTATGTATGTCTTTGTAAATTGTTACCTACTTAGTTACTGTCTGTATGTTTACATGTGTTACGATATTTGATGTGTATGTCTTTCTGCTGAGTGTTAACTAAATCCGGGCCACCCCCTGAAAAAGAGACTTTCAGTCTCAATGGGCCTGACTGGTTAACAAAATCCAATAAATAAATGAAAAAATAAAATCTAAACTTTTATGTTACTGATCTACTGTAGCTGGATAACAGACATTCGCTCTTGTTTGCTCTTTTAGTAACCAGGTAAGGCCTATTGTTCTGTTTCAATCTGGAACATGATACCTGCTTTACGTAAGATGCTTGCCTCCTTATAATTCTTTTACCTCTATTGTATTTCAGTATTTTAGAAAACTTGATGCTCGTAATTGTTTTAGCTAGTACTATTAGAGTTGTATTTTGTGTCTGTACATGACAATGAGGTTTGTCCTCAAAAATGTTTTTATTCTTGTATGTTATTATGCTGACCTTAAGTCTCATACCTGAAAAAGGAATGTAATATTCTAGTGTGCCTACTGATACCAAAATAAAAAAAAGAAATGACACCTTCGTCTCAATCAAGACTTTTAAAAGTTTGTTTTTTTTAATAACATGTCCTAAGTAGGTCGTGCAGTACATAAAATATCGTAGCCAGAAGGAGAATATCAAAAAATGTTAACACAGCACATGAGCATCATAGTCATCATATAGATCGAGGGACGGTGGAACAAGTTACTGTCTGATCGTCCATATGAAGAAAATGCCAGGCAGTCTGTTGTCGCAGCACAGGTGGGAATCATACAGCTGCTTGTCTTGACTAAAAAAAGAGAACTTTCCCGAATGAGCTAATATTCTGCCTTAACTCACGCTCTGTGAAATTACTCAACCTTTGTTTAATGTCTGTGGTTTAGCAGAACAACACTTTTTTTCAGATGGAGCATGTCAATGGAGAGATCTTCAGAACTGTTCTTTATTTATTTATTATACAATGGCAAGAAAAAATCCTGGACTCCAATTGGTCAGTCTTGGGCTGGACCCGTGATGTTAATCAGTACAACATCACGGGTCTAGTCTCAGCCTCACTGTGAACCTGCTGCTGAGCATTAGCATGCTCATCATTTGCTCGATTGTTTCATCTGCTCTTAAAAAACAAAAACATTTTTCCACTCGAAAACATCTTTAAAATA
Source organism: Neoceratodus forsteri (assembly GCA_016271365.2). Taxonomy (NCBI): domain Eukaryota; kingdom Metazoa; phylum Chordata; order Ceratodontiformes; family Ceratodontidae; genus Neoceratodus; species Neoceratodus forsteri. The sequence goes on from JADMNL010000033.1 coordinate 57,289,383, forward strand.
TTTTTTTTTTATGCTGTATAACAACGAGCCATTGTATAATAGCAATAATGCCCTCCAGGGTGTGTGTCGTTTGGGATAACGTCACACCTCAGTTGTTGGACGCACTCGGCCTGCGGCCTCGTGCCCAACCACCTGAGGCGTGACGTTATCCCAGCACGACACATACCCTGTCGGGCATTATTGCTTAATTCAATCTAGGAGTGCAATTACCTTTGAGCACCAGACAGCTCATTTGCAAAGGCTCCACGTCAATAGGGAGCGGTTACAGACAGATAAGGGAAAACTGACAAGTTTTTTTTAATTTATTTTATTGAAATCTAGCTGCTCGTTTACAAAGGTTCCACGTCAAAGGAATGGGGTGTATACATACATACAAAGGTCGACATAATTATACATAGTTTAAAAGACAAAGAACCTTTGTGTGCAAGCACTGAGACAATGGCTACTCCAAAGGGCATTTGGCTGGGAAGCCAAGTTTTGAAGAAATACAGAATCACACATGTCCCCACAATGCAAAGCATCATGGACTGTATATGCAACTCACCACAGAATATTATGCTGGTTCAACTTTAAGCAGAAATGCATGGTGCCAAAAGGCCTCTCACACAGTTTGCAAAGAGTGCCAACAAAAGACATAGACATGTGTTTCATCCTACCAGGACTCTTCAGTATGCCTTATCTGTTTGACACCCCAGTGGAATGAACCGGCTACCCTAAGATGGTTGATCTGGATTATGTTGTGGTGAGCCCAATTAAAAGAAAAAACAGTTTAAAAGACAAAGAACCTCTGTGTGCAAACACTGATGCAATGGTTACCCCAAAGGGCATTTGGCTGGGAAGCCAAGTTTCAAAGAAATACAAAATCACACATGTTCCCACAATGCAAAGCATCATGGGCTGCACGTGCAAATCATTACAGAATATTATGCTGGTTCTACTTTAAGCAGAAATGCATGGTGCCAAAAGGCCTCTCACACAGTTTGCAAAGGGTGCCAACAAAAGACATAGACATGTGTTTCATCCTACCAGGACTCTTCAGTATGCCTTATCTGTTTGACACCCCAGTGGAATGAACCGGCTACCCTAAGATGGTCGATCTGGGTTATGTTGTTCGTTATGTTATTCAAGAGGGAGCAATCTTAGACCTGGTTCTCTCAAATGGAGATGAAGAGAGGATCACAGATGTAGAAGTGGGTAGCCATCTGGGAACTAGCGACCATCGAACAGTAAGGTTCACAATAAACACAGCAATAGAGTCAAGCCATACAAAGGCAAAAGTACTGGACTTTAGGAAGGCTGACTTTGCCAAAATGGGTGAGTGCCTAAGGAATGCACTAGCAAATGGGCAGGAAGGAGGGGTGGAAGAACAATGGGGAAAAATAAAAACTGCCATCACAGAGGTAACAAGCCTTTGTGTGAAGCAAATAAACAAAATGAAACGATGTAAGAAACCACTATGGTTCTCAAAGGAAGTGGCAGTGAAGGTTCAAGAGAAAAGAAAGCATTCAGGAAGTACAAGGAATCACAGAAGGAGCAGGACAGGGAACTGTATCAGTTAAAGCAAAAGGAAGCTGGAAGGCAGTCAGAACAGCAAAGGCCCAAACCGAGGAAAAGATAGCCAACTCTGTTAAGAAGGGGATAAAACCTTTATAGGTACATCAGGGGCGAAGGAACACCAAGGAGGGCTAGTGAGGCTTAATAAAGAGGAGGGAGGGTGGGCAGAGGGTGACTGTGAAAAGGCAGAGATACTAAACAAATATTTTTGCTCAGTATTTACAAAGGAAGGGAGGTACCTAAAACAACAGAAACACTCTGGATACAGAAGTTGATACCAGCCCATTTACAGAAGAAAGGGTTCTGAAAGAACTCTTAAAACTGAAGGTGGACAAAGCAATGGGGCCTGATGGGATTCATCCCAGAATTCTAAAGAACTAAGGGTAGAACTAGTGACACCACTGACTACCCTCTTTAAGAAATCATGGGAGGATGGGTGGTACCCGAGGGCTGAGAAGGGCAGATGTGATTCCCTTCACAAAAGTGGGAGCAAGGCAGAAGCAGAAAACTATAGACCTGTTAGTTTAACCTCAGTGGTAGGAAAATGATGGAATCACTTCTGAAGGAAAGAATTGTTGAGTACCTAGAGGCCAGAGGGGCTCAGGACCCACGGCAGCATGGATTCACAGCGGAAGGTCATGCCAGACAAATCTGATAGATTTCTTTGACTGGGTGACCAAAGTAGTAGATCAGGGAGGGGCTGTGGACATGGTCTACCTAGACTTTAGCAAGGCATTTGACACAGTCCCACACAAAGATTAATATACAAGTTAGCCAGCCTGGGATTGGGTCCCAAGATGACAGCCTGGGTAAAGAATTGGCTGGAGAATAGGACACACAGAGGTAATAGTAAATGGAGACCACTCTGAAGAGAGGGGTTACTAGTGGGGTACCGCAGGTTCAGTATTGGGTCCAGTTCTTTTAATGTCTTCATCAGTGACATTGCAGAGGGACTGGAAGGAAAAGTATGCCTTTTGCAGATGACACAAAGATCTGCAGCAGAGTTGATGCACAAGGTGGGTGGAAAGGATGTGAGAAGGGACTTGGCAAGGTTAGAGGAATGGTCAAATGTATGGCAGCTTAGATTCAATGCTAAGAAGTGTAAGGTAATGCACCTGGGAAACAAAAACCCAGGGGAAGAGTACACAATGGGGGGTGAGATACTAACAACAACAAAAATGGAAAGGGACCTGGGGGTAGTCATATCAGATGACCTAAAGGTGGGCAAGCAATGTGAAAGGGCAGCAAGGAGGGCTGGGGGATACTGGGATGCATAGGGAGAGGCATCACCAGTAGAAAACAGGAAGTTATTATCCCTCTGTACAGACAGTTGGTGAGACCCCATCTGGAGTACTGCGTGCAGTTCTGGAGACCCAATCTCCATGAGACATAGACAGGATGGAGGCTGTCCGAGGAGGGCAACTAAAATGGTGCAGGGTCTGCACCGGAAGACATATGAAGAGAGACTTAAGGAGCTGAATATGTATAGCCTCGAGGAAAGGAGAGAGAGGGGGGACATGATAGAAACTTTCAAGTATCTCAAGGGAATCAACAAAGTCCAAGAGGGTAGCATCTTTCAAAAAAAGAGGTGTGCAAGAACAAGGGGGCACAATTTGAAGATAGAAGGGGGCGGCTCAGAGGTAATTTAAGTAAGTATTTTTTCACAGAGAGGGTTGTGGATGCATGGAATGGCCTTTCGGAGGAGGTTGTGGAGTCAAAAACAGTGGTGGAATTCAAGCATGCATGGGACAGTCATAAGGCAATTCTAGGGGGTGGGGGTAGGAAGAAGTAGGCTGCTGGTTAACTAGGATCTGCAGCTTATCCAATAGGTAGGAACAAGACTGGGTGGGCCAAGCGGTCCTTATCTGTCATTAAATATAGTTTTGATAAAGTTATGGTGAGCCTGACTAAACAGTGTCGAGTTGAAGAAGACCTTCAGGTAGTAAACACTGAGGCACACACACAGAGAGAGTTTTGTTGGCTTCAAGAACACAAACGCCACAGCCCACACGTAAGCATCATGGCTGCAACACACAGTTGCTGGTTCACTTTGGCAGAATGCATGGTGCCCACACAGTTTGCAAGGAGTCCAACAAAAGACATAGACACGTGTTTCATCCTACCAGGACTTTTCAGTATGCCTCGTCTGTTTGACACCCCAGTGGAATGAACCAGCTACCCTAAGATTGTCTATGTCTTTTGTTGGCACCCTTTGCAAACTGTGTGAGAGGCCTTTTGGCACCATGCATTTCTGCTTAAAGTTGAACCAGCATAATATTCTGTGGTGATTTGCATATGCAACCCATGATGCTTTGCATTGTGGGGACATGTATGATTTTGTATTTCTTTGAAACTTGGCTTCCCAGCCAAATGCCCTTTGGGGTAACCATTGCCTCAGTGCTTGCACACAGAGGTTCTTTGTCTTTTAAACTGTTTTTTGTTTTAATTGGGCTCACCACAACATAACCCAGATTGACCATCTTAGGGTAGCTGGTTCATTCCACTGGGGGTATTAACAGACGAGGCATACTGAAGAGTCCTGGTAGGACGAAACACGTGTCTATGTCTTTTATTGGCACCCTTTACAAACTGTGTGAGAGACCTTTTGGCACTATGCATTTCTGCTTAAAGTTGAACCAGCATAATATTCTGTGGTGATTTGCATATGCAGCCCATGATGCTTTGCATTGTGGGGACATGTGTGATTTTGTATAATTATACATAGTTACACAATAAAAAGAAGCAAGAGACTGAGGCTTAGGAAATTCCAGTAATTCAACATGTGCCAAATGTTAGGTAGCATGACATACCAGCTAAGGGCAATCTTAGAAATAAGCATTGCAGGGGTTTACATAAAATTTAAGCAGTAGGTATTATAAGTAAGGATTATACTTTACAGCTTCAAAACTGAGAAAGCTGTAATGCATGGGAGTGACTCGGTATCCTGTGAAAATTGTGAGTAAAAAAATAGCGAATAAAGAATCGCTAAACTAACAATAGCAAGTGGCATCTAATGGCGATCGCCATTAATGGCAAGTTTTACCGTGTCAGAATAGCGTCATCTAGCAGTTGAAGTGTAAGCCCCCCCTCCATTGATGAGACAAAAGCTCAGAGGAAGCCCCACTGTAAGACGGCAACTGAGACCTGACTTCTTGTGTAATTTGAAATAGTTCTGCTGCATGAATTAACCTCAAGCTTGCTGCAGGGAGATGCAAATTGTCTTCCCACATGCAAACATAACAACTGATGATTGCTTCATCTTCAGATGGTGAGTGGCAGGAAGAGCACCTTACCTTTGTGTTTACAAAGCCTGCTTTAGGTTTCAGTAGTCAGCTTACAAGTAGTTAAGGCTTGTTGGCATATCTCCATGGGTGTTGTTAACGGGATGCTGGATTCCTTGCAAGTCCCGTGCAGCACATACAATACACTGAGACCTCAGACTGAATATATTGTACATGGGACTTTTCTGTGCAGAGCTACACTTGTAACTAAGTGCCCTGCTTGAACCAGCACAAAACACAGTCTGTTCAGGAGTGCTGTCAAACCAAACCAAGAGAATGAAAAGCAATGTATGCTATAATTGTAATGGAGCTATTTTGACACCCGCTATACTTTGGATCGCTATTTTTAGTTGCGCTATTGTATCAGCGCTATTATTGAAATCGCTGTTTTATTTTCACAATTTTGACATAGAACCGAGTGTCTCTGTTGTTGGCAAGTGAATGCCTTCAACTGTCATTCTTAAACTATATCAAAGCATCACCTGAGTGTCTATTGTTTTATACCATCCAGACATAATCCAGATGACTCTGAACTAAGAAGAAAAAGATACAGTAATTATGCCAGCTAGTATTAGTTTCTGGCACGTAATACTGTTTAAATTCACAGGCTACTACGGTTGTTTGTACTAATCTTATAATATTACTTTGTTACTTTTAGTTGGAACTCCCTTAACGAAGACATTAATTTTGCTCTGACTCATGCCTGTTTTAAGAGGCTACACCACAGTCATCTATTTGCCTCAACTCTCTGCACATGCTGTCACCTACCTTAGACCCTCTAGCCTCTAACTCCTGGCCGCCATGTCTCTACCTACTGCAGTCCTTCTCTCCTCCATCTCACCACTCAGCCTGGCTTCCTGTCTTCTTTCTTTCTAGCCTTACCCTTTCCTAGGCTCACACCCCCTCCCACCTCCACTCCTCTCTCTTAATTTCCTGCTTCTACCTCCTCTATATCCATGTTTTTCTGGTCAACAGTATACCACATATACCCTGGTCTCGCTCATGGATCTTTTCTCTAAACTAGCACTCTCGTACTTCTTAGGACCTATAGTCCTGTGGTTGCTCACAATCTGACTCTGTTGTGTTCCTACTTAGGCAATGTTTAAATGTACTTTTACTGTATTTTGTAAAATGTTTGTAATGATATCTCTCATATTTTGTATCCTGAATATTGCTGAACTTGCACTTGCATTCTCTCTTGCTTTTGTCCCAACTGTATTTCTATCTCACTGGTAATTGCATTTGTACCTGTACCCTCTGTATTACCAATTGTTGCACTGCTTCAAATTGTTTGTTATTTGTACCCTCCCGGGTCATGCCTGAAAATAGGCATTGCTATGCCTAGTGCACTTACCTGGTTATCAAAAGCAAATAAATAAATAAATAACATAGATTATTCATCCTCTCATAGAAACATAGGCATCAGCAGAAAATGACCCATAGTTCATCTTGTCCATCCATTTTACTACCTGCACCTAACCAACCTACTCTTGATATACTGTGCCTTTATTCTCTGTAATCCATACCAGATCGCCCCTGAAAAATGGACCCTTGGTCTTAATGGGCTCACCCAGTCACCAAAATTCAATAAATAAGTGCCATGTTTCAGGATGCTTGAGTTTTTATTGGTTTGTGAAAGATTACTGGTAATCCAATCACAAGGCTGCATCCCCTCATTGTAACATTCTGTAGGGCTTATTATATTTTCTATGAAACTGAAATTCCTCCATTTTTCTCAGAAAAGCAAAAGAAGCTGAATATTGTTTTACTTTGGATGTCTCCTTTTAACTGTGTTGGTGCTGGACTCCTAACCTGCTGTCACCTTTTTATGCACTAGCTTGAAAGACGGCAGCTGTAGGTACAGAGGAAAATTTTGAGAAAAAAATCAGGGACATCCCTGAAACTGAGGGACACTTGAAAGATATGAGTTTGACCCAAAGTGTTTCATTGGTGTGATGCCAGTGAATGTGAACTGGGACCATGTGTCCCAGTCCCTCATCGTATCCATGGGAGCATCCCTCACTCACCTGTCTCAGGTATGTTCTGACCTAGGTAGGGGACAACTTAAATAACTTTGCTTCCAAACTCCTTCACCTGGTGGAGTCACTGGGGCTTTGGCAAATTATTTTAGTGGCCACGCATGGGGGGAGTCACATGCTGCACCTTCTTTTTCTATTTAATTAGTTTTAAATGCAGTAATGCCAGTTGCATCATTCCTGTACTGTTAGATTAGCAGCTGTTGTGGCCGTAAGGCTGGTGGGGGGGAGGGTAAGCTTGCCATGGGAACTAGAATCAGAACCAGTAACAGCACTAGTGCCAGTGCCAGAGTTCATGTGTCACAACATAAGTACTCTTATTTTTATAGTTACAGAATAGATCTGGAGCGTGTTGGCCTAATTTAAGTTTTTTTATTATTGTTATTATTACATCCTCAAACCAGACAAAAGCACATATTTACCATTTTATATTTAAAAATTGTCTGTTGCCGTATTGGTCCTAGTACACTAAGATGTACAAGACAGGTGATTTGATACCTTTTGTTGGATCATTTTATAATAGAAAGATTCATTAGAAATACAATATCATGACAAGATTGTTCTTCTCTTTACCCAGCAAAAGCAGTAAGCAATGTAACTACTTCGTATGCCCGGCTGTCTTATTTGCAACTCAGACTTTTGGATCTAGAGTTCCAGAGAAACCTTTTTTTAAGTGAAATACATACATTCACATAAAACAACTGTCCTAACATAGCAAATGAAATACACGAAATGGAGAGACTAACGTATTTAACACAGAACAGAACAGAAACATTTATGGAAAGATGGACAAAATGTATAATGGAAACTGGCTAGGGGTAGTAGTCGAATAAGGTGGATAAGGTCTGTACTACAAGAACGGGGACAGTTCCATTTCAGATGACACTTGCCAAGATAACACAATTAAGGTATAGAACAACTGAAGAAATCCACTGCTCCTGGTCGAGGGGCTCCCTTCATAAAACAGCCTAGAGAGTGACAAAGAACAGATAAAAGAAAGTACTAGAACAAGATCTGTAAAGTTCTGTTAGTTTTGGAGTTTTACCGTTACTTGTGAACACACATAACCAAATGTAATAGTGATATTGCAGTCAAATGTAAATGAACATGTAATAAACCCTGGATCAGATTGTATATGAAAATTGCAAAATAAAGCAAGTATAAAAAAAACTGTCCTAATCTGTGCCTCTATGCCTGCTTATATATTATAAACAACTTTCTCCCAAAATAATCTTTAGTGGCTTCTAGCCTTCTGACTATTAGTTTTGCATGAGATGACTGTCACACATTAGAAGCAAAGAACTGATCCCAATTTCTTCCTACTCTTTAACCTGTCAGCAATGTCCAGTTGCTCCTGTTGTGAGACTAACTCGCACAGCAGCCGTGTTCCAAGAGCTTGCCTGGATTGTCCTCCTACTGTTCAAAACCTAGCATATTTATGTTTTATTCAGGGTCTTGTTTGGAAAAAAAATAGCCATTGGGTCAGAAAATTCAGAGCATTCTGGATTCCTTTTTTATTTGTGAGAGCTTTACTGAGAGAGCAACTATTACTTGGTCATTGAACCAGAATGTTTGGGGCTTTCTGAATTACAACGTTTTTTTTTTGTTTTTTTTTTGTTTTTGTTTTTTTGCTCAAATACAAAATATTGGAAACAGCATCATACTGTAGCTAAGAATTGAACAGAACAGAATAAAACTGTTGCTCTGTGGTTAGCCAACTTCCGTTTTTCAGTTTGTTGTTTAGCCGTTAGTCTCTTAGACAAGCTCTGTATTTTTGTCATTATAAGCTTTCAACTCTTTATAGCTTATAGTGGTGTGTCTTGGTGAGCTTTGCTGTAAATCAAGACTCATAGGGAAGGCTTCCCTGATATAAAGCCCCCTTATTTTTTATTACACTTGTGCCTTTTAGACCTTCCAAACATTAGGTCCTTTCAAAATTCAGTCCCCCATTACAAGCTGAAGCTGCTCTTTCAAACATTAGACCCCCCCATGTTTGCAATGTTTCTACACCCTTGGTTGTGGCTCTTACCAGAGTTATTTTTTTAAGATGTGGGATCCAAAATTGCATGTAGTTCTTCTGATGGGGTCTGACCACTGACATGTATATACACTGGCACGGAATGCCTTTTCTGCTTCTGACTTGCTGCACTAATCCTTCATAGATACTTCTAGGGCTGCAGATCTGTTCTGGTTGTTAAACTCTGTGCCTACACCCATAAAGTGGCTAATTCCTCTCCCTCCCCTCCCCCCCCTCCGCAGTCCCTTCACCCTGGCTTGTATAAGGTGCACAGGGGGGAATGATGAAAACACAGTCTACATAGCATCCCATTCAGTGGGACTCCTCAGGCCCCCTATCTCAGCTCCATGTGACTAGAGTTTGCTATACATGTGTTAGTGTGCGCACTTATCCTTTTATTTATTTTTTTCTAATTTTTTTTCCATAAGTACTTTTAGGTGCTTTTTCATTTAATTCCCAGTCCTGATCCCTCACGTCCCAGATGTGATGCACACGTGTGGGAGCATGCTCATATCACACCCTATGGGATACCCCACTCTACCAGTCATTCCATTACTGCCTACACCTGCCACTGGACCACCATCCAGTGATGGAACTACGGATGGCTGACCCACCCCTCTGGGAGAGGAGAGCCAATGCTCAATCTTGCTCCCCCTCTCCCTGCCATGCCAGTCCCCTGATGACCTGAGTCCATTCTCAAACCCAGGTCATTGGCGTGGTGCAAGGTGTGGTGTCCAGCGCTTCAACCCTCAGTGCCACTGGGCTGGCCGCACTTATCCCTTTAAAGGGGATGGAAGCCAACCCACTAGCACAGTGGTAGCATTACTGCTTGCAACGTCAACAGCCCAGGTTCCAGGGTGAGCTCAAGGTCATCGGAGGGCCAGCCGGGGGATGAGGATGGGTGGGTGTCTGCAGGACTGCTTGCCTCCATCAGGGAGGGATCTGGCACCCCTCAATATTCTGATCCCTAGCGATAGATGGGAGTTAGTATACCTGGGGCATGAGTTCAAGCTGCGATTAGTAGAGCAGTGGACTTCTCTACATCAGGATAGGGAGCCCTCCAAATGCGAGCTGACGTAAGTGCATGTCTGCTCCAACAGGGATTGAATCACATGCAAAAATTATTCTTGCACACAAGCAGAATGAAGCTGGTATCTTCTCAGCTCCTTGGCCTGAATGTCAGCCCATTGACTCAGGGGGAATCAGGTCGATCTCAGTCTCTCTCTCCAACCCCAGAGGAACCCCACCTTGTGGGGCCCATCAGGGGCCTCCCCCTGTGGGCAGCTGAGGGGATGGTAGGTGAAAGGCATGGGTGAGAGGTCATGGGGCTTGATAGAGGAGTACACCTGTGTCAGAACACAAAATGAGTAAACAGAGTTTAAAAAAACTAAAGGGGGTAGGAAATCTGTGCTAACTCACGGCTGCTTTTAGTGTTCCTGTTTTTAGATAAAATAATCATACTTGAAACCATCCACAATAAGATGCACCTGAATAAACATTCATGTACAGCATTCTGTAAGCTTTTTTCCTCTTCTCATCTTCGAACCAGCAATTTGAGTTTTCAGAATGTCACTGTTTATTTGCAAATGATGGCTCTTGGGTGTGACTTTCTCAGCAGTGACAGTGCCAATCTTTTCAGCAGGAGCTGTAGACCTACCAGAACAGAGTTCAGACAGAGTTCTTTAAACAAACCATGACATTTAGGCAAAGCAGGAAGTTTCCTGTTCCCTGGTAAGAACAGAGCAGAATGCTGCCCATAGAAACCAATAAAGTCACAGATCATAATAGAGGTATACAGAATCTCTGCTAGTGAAACCAAGCCACACCGAACCCATGTGGCTCAGTTCTCATGGCACCTGAGTCAAACCTTGCTGGCTCAGCTCAGATCTCAGAGCTGTTTTTTTACAGCACCCACAGTCCCCTGTATGCCTGCCTGTCATGTGACAGGTGTAAGAGGGGTAGAGAGATCAAAGGCTGTGGAGAGGAGTTGGCACTCAACAAGATACTTTAGTTTGCACCTGTACAAACCAGAGTATAGAGGAGCACAGCTCTGACCTCCACACCATTGCAACACCAGTCAGCAAGGAGAGAGGTCAGTTGCTGAGAAAGACAGGGAGTGGCCGCGCGAGGTATTGGGAAGGGAACAAGCTTCTGTTTGCCACCCACCTCGACACCACCACCAATGTGAACTGGGAAACAAAAGAACACAAAAGTGACAAAAATAAAAAAATAAAAAAGGAGAGGGAGAGGGACCAGAATGAGGAGTGGTGCACCAGGGACTGACTATGTGTGTGTGTTGGGGGGAAGGGGGACTGCAGAAAAACGAAAGAGCTGTTTAAGAAGGGAGCTGCCGAATTAAACAAGTTAAACTTAAAAAAAAAACATAATGAAAACAACAGAACAGGAGGCAGTGTGTGTAGGGGGAGGGGGCAGAGAGAGACTGCAGTGTTGCTGTACTAGGCTACTCACAAAGCATCAGCAGTACGGCAGACCTGGTTTTGATACCTCTACTGACATACTGAGGAAATCACAGGACTTAACCACCCCAAAGTTCCTGGGTCACCCTTGAAAACAGGCACTTGTGCCTAGTGGGCCTTACCCAGATATTTAAAAAAACAAAAGACAGTGGAGTACAAAACCATCAGATCCAGTAAAGGGCAGGTTTGCGTTACATGTGAAACCTTTTTGGAGGGGAGGTGGTGGCTCGGCACTGCCGGCAGTTGAACAGCCTCTGTCTGCAGTGTCACCAGCCATTTTCCACACAAGGAGTAAGCATAGAACCTTTTTTGTGTAGTCCTGTGGAAGCAGAGCCAGTAAAGGCTTGCATCATGTATAAATTCTTTGGGAGGGAGGGGTAGCCCTGTAGTTGAGTAGCATCTGTCTGCACTGTCACCAGCCATTCCCCACACAAGCAGGTGTCGCAACTGGATCATCTTTTTTCGTTTAGTCCTGTAAAATAAAGGCTTGTGACTTGCATCATGTGTGAAACCTTTTTGGAGGAAGGGGGCAGCTCTCGGCAGTTGCATAGTAGCCCCAACTTGTAGTCTCGCTAGTTAACCAGTTCATATTCATTCCTTGCCTTGAGATGTACACTAACTACTCGTCATCATTGGCGCCTGTTTCCCCAAGGTGAGCGAGGAAGGTAGTATGGCTGGGTACTGGATTTTTTCTTAGAAGGGAGCTGGGCTTCATTAGTGATCAGCAGTTGTCATTTAAATAATGATGGAAGGGAGTAGGCCTGTGAAACAAATTTCCAAGACAAAGACCGGTGTTGGAGATGCAGGCATGCGGCTCTGTGGGTGCTAACCTTCTACACATGATGTGGAGCTGCCCCATACTCGCCCTTGCCTGGGAAGTGATTTGGGAAGCATGTAAACGGATTCTGCAGGTTAACTTTCCTTTTGATCCTGGAGTTTTTATACTGGGAGACTCTAACTTAATAAACTCAATGTCCTTGTTCGAAAAAAGATGGTTAATGGTGGCTTCCTTATGCTTTAAGTGGCTAATCTTAAGCCACTGAAAGGACAATGCTGCCCCAGCACTAGATGAGTGGATTACATCCTTATCTAAGACTGCTGTCAATGAATATATTAGTCATAGAAATAATAAGGCTCTGCATAAATATGATGCGGCTTGGAGTCCCTTCTTTGCCTGGCTAAGAGCTGACTAGTCTACCCCATGTTTTTAATGCATGCAGTCAAGATTCAACATGCTTATTGTGTACCGCTTCCACTGAAAGAAATATAGATGGTTAAATTATATGGAACCAAAAAATGTATAGTTATTAACTTGTGTAATAACATACCATTACAGTATACATATTTATTTCCCTACTATTCATAATCTATGTGTAATGTTTACAAACCATAGTTTATATTTATGTAATTGTTGTTTTTACTTATTGTAACTCAATAAAAAAATGTTCGAAAAAAAGAAATGTGTGTAGTCGTGACTGTGAGGTGATCAGATGGGCTGGGCTTATAGCTCCCTACAATGAGAATTGCTTTTGGGAGTCAGTGCTCTGTCTTTCGGCATGCGGCTTGCAATGATGTGATCAGCTGAGTGCCGAGAGACAGATGAAATTGGGGTTACAGCTTGCGGTTTGCAATGGCTAGGAGTCAACAGAATAGTTCTGCTGTGCCAACCATTAACACAAGGTGCTATTTCCATTTTAAATGGCCCAAGTAAAGTTAATCTGTACTGCGCTTGAGTCAGCTATAATTGCTGCACACACACGATGTGTTAACTTTGGTGTTAACTGGCCCAATTAGCACTCAGTATCACTGCTGGCTGCCCGAAATAGCAGGCGCTGTTAGATCATTATAACCAGTGTAACTATACTTCTATGGGATGGCAAACAGGAATTGCCCACAATAACCGACTGCCCGTGATATCCGAAGACGGTATAAGTGGAGTGAACTGTACATATGACAACAGATATGTGGAAGAGTGGTCAAACAGCAGACTACATGACTGCCACCACCCACTGGCTATCATTTTCCTCTGCAACTTCCTCTGGCACCACCAGGGACCAACAAAATCCTCAAAAAGATTTCAACCTCCTGCAACTCCAACTAATCAATAAAAAACTGCTATTAAATGCTAAGAAAACTAAAGCCATGTTATTTTCCCCCGCAAGCTACACAAGCACTACTGACTCCCTCCCCCCAATAACCGCGATGCTGGGAGAGTGCTTAGAGTACGTTCTGAAATTCAGATATCTTGGGGTCTGGATTGACTGTAAACTCTCCTTCACTGACCACCTGGAAGACTTCCTGAAAAAATGAAGGCAAAGACTTGGCCTTTTTTACAGGATAAGAAGACTTCTTACAGCAGACTCAAAGAAACGACTAGTCTAAGCCACGTTCCTGTCCTTAATTGACTCACGCAGACTTCATATACAGTAGCTGTGCAGCTTCCTATCTTGAAAATTGGATACGCCTACCACAGAGCTACATGCTTCATCACTGACCTCCCTTCTACCCATCATTGCACACTATATGCCGCCACGTGCCGGACCTCACTTCACTATAGGCGCACTTTAATGCAGCACCTGAGACTTAGAGTGCCTCGTGGCAACCACCTCAATACATCGCCGACTGTCTGTCTTCGATGTGCCCAGGAATTTTCCCTTAGAAGCTGCTCACAACTCCTGCAAATATACCCAGGGCACTCACACAGTCGGAGAGCCACCTTTGGATCCGCACTCCCATCAATATGAAATAAAACCCAAAAATACTTAAGCTGAAAACCCAGTAAGTACCCTTTGTTCAAAAGGCTTTATCATGATGGCATTACGGAAATTTGCAACTGCTTTACTAGATACTAACAACCTCCTCCCTCAAACGGCGGCCCACAAACAGTGGCCCCCCAGCTGAAATGTGTGCCTCTGCCTCTAGCATGCCCACCAACAGAGCCACAGGATTTATTGCCAAACTCCCATATCTTATTCTTTGATGCTCTGAACAACTGCAGCCTGATTCTAGCACATGCTACCACATTTGGGCATAATTATCGTCTTTCGCCCCCAAAAATATTCGGTCCCTCATCCATCCAACACCTCCCTCTGCCCCAACCTCCACGACCCTCCCAGTTATGCCCCGCTACTATATTCCTCCTCTTGCACTTAGTACAATGGCAGCTTTTCTCCTCCATATATCGCTGCATTTTGGGGCAAAAATCACTTTGTCGCCTTTCGTATGGTCCTCCATCCTCCCAATCCCCTAACTCTGCTCTAATAATTGGGTCCTCTTCGCTTGCACCCCTATTTCCCACCTCTCCCTACATTATGCGCTTGATATCGCCTATCTGGTATGCTTACCCTCTCCCTAACATTTCCCACTACAAAATGCACAGGTTTTGGGCTTGGATCCAGCAAAAGTTCATTATCCACGACTCCTTGTAGTTCTATGTTGAATGTATATTACCTGTAAATGTGCATTTTTACTATAATAGCAGTTATTTTTACTGTTTGTACTATTGTAACTTGTCTTTCTGTATTATTACTGTAGGACTGCAGGTCCACCTTGTAAATGAGCTTGCTCAATGGTGCCCACCTGGATAAATAAAGATATTGATTGATTTGATTGAAACAGACCGCAGGATTGCCATGATATTGGAATCTGAACATTATGTGATAGCAACAAAGCTGGGTCCACATTTCAAAACCAGTTTGCCAGGTCTTCTCCAATCTGGTAGCAAATATCTCAACCATTATAAAGAACTGCTCATTGATAAAGTTGCTTTAAAAATGGCAACAGAAACTCCAACTAGAAGTACTGCAGCTACTGATCATGACAATAGCCACACTCCCTTCCAAGAAACAGATCACAATGTAGGCAGAAAAATAAAATCCTTGCATTATGAGTCAGAACCCAAGGACAATTTTTACGGTGCCTTCACGGACAAGATTTCGGTAGGACTGGATGACATAGGGAAAGACAGTGCTGTTACTTCTCCCATCACAAGCTACTCAGCAAGCAGTATGGTCGATGAATTCTTAAAGTATCCCAGAAAGATAAATGTTCGAGATGACCCACTTCAGTACTGGCATGAAAAGGGTGCGGTCTGTCCAGCATTACAAAAAGTGGCCCTTTACTATTTAAGTTGCCCAGCATTAGGTGTCAAAGAATATTTAGCACTGCTGGCTATGATGCTAGTAATAGGAGGAGGAAATCCCTTCCAGAAAACGTTGAAATTCTAATTTTTATTAAACTAAACTATGGTGTATTTGCAAGATACTCGGGGCACTTCCAAAACACTGCTCGGACAGTAATTATGATGAGCCTATTGCCAGTGATATTGAAGAAGAATAGTACTACTGGCCCAGTATTGAGGGAAGGGAATGTTTTTTCAGCCTGTCTCTCATGTTATTCACGTCTTGTCTTGTGCCACTACTATTTTGTTTCTTCCATGAA
The DNA here is from genome assembly GCA_016271365.2 of Neoceratodus forsteri. Classification (NCBI taxonomy): domain Eukaryota; kingdom Metazoa; phylum Chordata; order Ceratodontiformes; family Ceratodontidae; genus Neoceratodus; species Neoceratodus forsteri. Next base: position 57,305,188 of record JADMNL010000033.1, read on the forward strand.
TTGCTGTATAGCAAGACTACAAAAGCTAGGGGCTACTCTCTGGCTCTGTGGAACATAGGAAAGAATTTAACACTCAGATATTTTTTCTTCAATCTTTTATTTGTAAGGTTAACTCAAATTTGTAAATGACTGTATTGATTTCTGGTAGCTGTCTTCCAGTTATGTACCCTGTGCACCAAGTCTCTATTTTGGATAACATCTTACCACATTCTAAGTTCTGACTGATCTGCTGCTCTTGAATGGACAGTCATCCATGAAAGGAAAAAAAATTAAAAACACTACATAAGACTGGGTATTTTCTTTCACAAACCATAATGCTAGCTCAGTCTGTCTGTGTATTTACCAGTTTAGTTTTCAAGGCATTGTCTTACAAAAAAAACAACAAGAAGTTGTGTGAGGAGTGGAGTCAGAGCGGATCGCAGTTGGCGACCAAGGAGAAGGTAGAGGGCGGAGAAATTGAAGCTGCAGTTGGCAGCCTGGTTGCAGTCAGCGACCAAGGGGCTGTATTAGCCGAGAGCTGTATTTTGGCCAACCACAGTCCACGGTGCAAAATCGGGCCAATCGGGGAGTGAGGTGCCAATGCGGTCAGGCTTTAAAAAGCTGGCCAGACCACAGAGCTGCATCAGAGCTATGTGAGGAGTGGAGTTAGGAGTGGGTCGCAGTCGGTGACTGGGGAGAAGGTGGAGGGCGGAGAAATTGAAGCTGCAGTCGGCAGCCTGGTCGCAGTCGGTGACCAAGGGGCTGTATCAGCTCAGAGCTGTATTTTGTCCAACTGCAATCTGTGGTGCAAAATCGGGCCAATCGGGGAGTGAGGCGCCAACGCAGTCAGGCTTTAAAAAGCCAGCCAGACCACAGAGCTGCATCAGAGCTGTGTGAGGAGTGGAGTAGGGAGAAGGTCACAGTCAGCTACCAGGAAGAAGGCGGAGGGTGGAGAAAATGAAGCTGCAGTCAGCAGCCTGGTCGCAGTCGCCGACCAAGGGGCTGTATTTATTTGGCCTTGCCTGCCCTCCCCCGACCCCGGCCTCTCCAACCCCAGCCTCTATTAAATGCAGATGGAAGGAGGAGCCATTGTCAATTAAAGGAGCTAACAGGCTGGCTCAAAAGGGGGAGTGGCAGAGTACATTGAAGGACCGAAAGTGGGAACAAGGAGAGTCCTGAGCAACAAAAGCACTGCAGGAAATTAGTTTGCAGCAGAGGAAGCTGGGTCCTGCATGTTCTACACAGGGGACGTGGACTTCAGCCTAGGTGGATATGAGAAAAGGACACAGTCATTAAGAAAGCATTCACAAAAGAGCTGAAATTGCAATGATATGAACTGGGTCGGGACTAAGGATGCTGCAGGTACTGGGAACTTGATCTTGGGCTACTGACAAGGGAGGTGCTCTGGACTTGAATTGGTGACTATGGTTATTAATTAGAGGTGTCTATGGTTTTGCACATGCTTTATTAATTCTAAAAAGTATTAGCTTTATTATTATTTATGAAAGTCTTGACTGTGGGTTGGGACTGTGGAGGAGGTGAGGATCAGGGGACCAAAAATACATAAGGTGTGGTTTTGGGCTGAATCTGAGTTTCACGGTAGAAATGGTAGGGCAGCACAGAGGGAGGGCAACCAAGGGAAGTTTTTGTTTTGGCAGGGTGGTGGGGTGCAGTGGCTGTGGAATGGCTATAATCCTAAATTGGGCTTGGAGGATGGGGATGTGTGATGTGTAAGCAGCTCGCTCAGCTGAGGGAGGAGGTGGCGAGGCTAAGGTGGGGGTTGGGGGGAGCTGGGAAACAGGCGTGGTGGTAGAGAGACTGGGCCAGTATAAGCCAAGGAAGGAGTGGGAAGGGCTGAGTGGATTCCATGGAGGATCAGATATACTGCCCCTGAAGCCAGGAGCTTGGGAGGGAGAGGATGAAAGGGGATCCAGAGGGGATAGACCAGAGGAAATAACAGACAGCAGCAGGTCCAAAATTGGGACAGGGACACCTGGGACAGGAGGAAAAGGGTCAGTGGGAATGGACAGCAAAAAGGCCAGAGGCACGACAATGATGCCTATGGCTAGAGAAAATGGATCAGCTGGGGATCGGGAGAAGTGGAAGACAGTAGGCTCAGGAAAGGGCAAACAGATGCCAAGAATGAAGACCGACACAGGTATAGGTGTGATGGGCCAGTGGGTGGAAGTAACAAATAGTTTTGCTCCCTAGGTACTTTAGTCAGGGACATTGGGGAGGAAGGGGTCCGGCAGGGGCCAACAGAAAAGGGGGGGCAGGGCGGTGTGAAAAGAGGGGAAACATCTCAAGTGCAAGGGCGGGATACACATCGCATGCAGGAGAAGGGATGCAGGAGGGGACTGGCACATTAGGGACACACCAGAGGGTGACACTAGGGGAACTGTGGCATAAGGAAAGGGGCAAGAAGGATACTAACATACTAACATGCCAGCAGAATAGGCCTAACGGTCTTTCGTGTCTGCTCGTTTGTTCAGTCCCCAGCCTGGGTGCTGACCTTGCTGTCCCTCTCGCCTTCTCTGGCTTCTCCCTTCCCAGTTCCTGATATTCTTGCTGCATTGATTTTGCTTCCAGAACCCTTCCCTGTACCTGTCCCACCCCTCTTGAACCCTCCACTGTCTCTGCCTCCACCAGCCCCTCAGACAGTGCATTCCATGGCTCCACCACCCTCTCAGTGAAGTACCACCTCCTCCTTTCTCCCTGAATCTTCCCCTCCAGCTTCCACCCATGCCCTCTAGTGGCCCTTCCTCCTTCCTTCGAAGCACCCGACTGTTCCTCCCCTATTTATCCTCTTAGGTGTGCCTAAAGACCTCTTCAGTCCCCCGGTCCCTTCTCTCTTCAATGTGTACATATTTAGCTCTTCGAGCCTCCCCTCATAGGTCCTGTCCCCCAAGCCCCAAATCATTTTGGTTGCCCTCCTCTGGACCCTCTCCAGGACGTTAATGTCCGCTTTAAGTGTGGCTTCCAAAACTGCACGCAGTACCAAGGTGCGGCCTCACCAAGCAGTTATACAGAGGAGTATCACTCCCTCCTTCTGGAGGTGATCCCCCTAGCGATGCATCCCAGCATCCTGTTGGCCTTGGCTGCTGCCCTTCTACAAGTCTCAGAGTTGTTCATCTTGACATCCACCACCACCCCCAGGTCCCTCTCAGCCATCGAGACTTGTAGCATTTCCCTCCCCAGGGTATACACTTAGCCTGGGTTTCTGGTCCCCAGGTGGAGTACCTTGCATTTCCCTGCATTGAACCTCAGCTTCCACTTTCTAGACCATCTTCCAGAGCCTCCAGGTCCCCTCAGAGGCCACTCCTCCTCCTCCCATCCACCACCGCCCCAGTTTCTCGAGTCATCTGCAAAGAGACTCATCTCACTCCTGATACCTGTCCTTATGTCAGATATGTAGGCGTTGAACAGAAGGGGCCCAAGGACTGATCCCTGTGGGACCCCACTAATGACCCTCCTTGGGGATGAGACTATCCCACCAACTACGACATTCTGGGTCCGGTCCTGGAGCCAATTGCCTATCCATCTGATCATCTGGTTCCCCACCCCCATTTCTCCCAGCTTATCCAACAGGCCCACGTGAGGAACAGAGTCAAATGCCTTGCTGAAGTCTAGAAAGAGGACATCCACTGGTCTACCCAGGTCCAAGGCACTTGTCACCCAGTCATAGAACTCCACCAGGTTTGTCTGACACGATTTCCCCGGGATGAATCCATGCTGTCTATCGTCCAGGCACTCTGACTTATCCAGGTCCCCCCCAACCTCAAGGTCAAGGATGCACTGGAAGAGCTGGAGTTGAGCTCCAGGGAGGCTGAAAATGAATGGGAGGAAACCCTACAGGGCAGGAGCTGCAACAGGAGGCTGGGACATGTGCCGGGCAGGGTACAAGAGAAGGGAAATTTGCGGACAGGGCAGGTGGTAAGGAGAAAGACTCCCTCAAGTGGGGCACAGTGCTCAAAACCTTCTCCAAGGATGAGCAGGACAGGAACAGTTGGAGGGGGATCAAGCACAGTTGGCACAATCTCACACAGTGAGGCAGACGGGGAAGGCCAGGAGAAAATAGAGGGGGGCAAGGTGAAGTTGGCTCAGGTTCAAGCAGTGTTGCAGGAGGGGTTTGCAGGGATGAAGGAAGCCAGGCAGAAGTACAAGGGATGAAAACATACGGGGGGGGACGAAAGGCTAAAGGGACAGGGTAAAAAAGGAAAGATGCTGGGTGTGGATAAACATCAGGAGAGGTTAGGTGATGGGGGACAAATGACTAGCAGGAACAGAAACCAAGTTGGGATGGAACATGAGGAGAAGGTCAAAGGAAGTCAAACCTCATGACACAAGGCTAGAGGCCAAAAGGACACCCAGGAATCAGGGGGCAGTAGGGTGGCACTCTTGGGGTACTCAATATTTAAAGGGCTAAAATGGGGAAGGAAGGGAGCAAAAATAATGTAGTATGGGTACAGTGCATGCCAGAAATGAAGGTGCTGGAGGTGAGGCATCATATTCCATCCTGGGGTAAGCAGCACGATGAAATGACTCATCTGGTGTTTCACCTGGGCACAAATGACTTGGTGGGGAATAGTCTGATGGAAGTACAGGCAAGGTTTGAGGAACTCGCTAGGTTCTGTAGGAGTAACACTGTTTTTCCTTCCATTTCCTTCTCTGAGGTGTTGCCAGTACCAAGAGCGAGCTCACCCAGAAAGGAGAAGATAAGGGCTTTCAACAACTGGCTACAAGGTTGGTGCAGTCAGATGGGGTTTGACTGGATAGGGGACCGGGGCTGTACATGGGAGGAGGAGGAGGGGCTGTATGCCCAAGACAGGCTGCACCTGAGCTCTTCAGGGGCAGCAGCACTAAAGAGTAAACTGGGGGATTTCATGGCAAGGGAGTTCAATTTAAACTAAATGGGGGGGCAAAGGGCAGGGCCATCCTTATGAGAGGCAGAACAGAGAGGCTATCAGCCTCCCCCCCCCCCCATGTCACAACAAGCATCAAGGGAACAGTAAGTAGCAGGGAAGGACGGGATGGGGCTACATGTTGGAGGGCTTTGGTTGCAAATGCCAGGAGCTTGGGAAACAAAATGGGTAAACTGGAGGCCACCATGTTGGACGAGAACCTAGACACTGTAGCAGTGAGTGAGACTTTGTGGAACGAGCACCATGCCTGGAAGACAGTGATCCCAGGGTATTGTTTGTTTAGGAAGGATTGGGAGGGGATAAGGGGGGAGGGGTGGCATTATATGTCAGGGAAGGGATTGGGGCCATGGAGGGGTGGGATGAGGAGGGGGAAACAGAGATAATGTGGGTCACTCTAGACAGGGTGTAAGCCTGCGCATTGGGGTAGTCTATAGACCTCCTATGCAGGGGGAGGAAGGGGATAGACACCTTGTAGAATTAGTAGCAAGGATGGTACGGAGAGGGGAAATTGTGCTGGTTGGGGACTTAAACCATCCAGACATCAACTGGGAGGCCCAGACAGCAATCTCTGCAAGGAGCAGGGGCATCTTAGAGGCTCTTCAGGGCATATTCCCACAGCAAAGGGTCAGTGAACCCACTAGGGGTGCAAACCTGTTGGATGTGGTCCTCACAAATGGGAACAGTGTGGAGGTGGGGGAAGAGCTTGGTACCAGTGAGCACAGGGCTGTCAGGGTTAGGGTGAGAGCAGGCAAGGAGAGGGTTAGGATGAGAGCCAAGGCAATAGACTTCAGGAAGGCTGACTTTCATGGAATGAGAAAGGTACATGGAGAAGAAATGATGAGGATAGGGGAGGTACAGGGGGTGGAAGATTTATGGGCAGCCATCAAGAGTGGGGTATATAAAGCCATGGACTTATGTATAAGAAGAGTAAGGAAGAATAGAAGATGGAAAAGACCTCTATGGTTCACTAGAGAGGTGGCATTAGGAGTCAAGGAGAAGACTAGAGCATTCAAGAGGTACAGGACATCACAAAAGGATGAGGACAGGGAAACCTACAGGGAAAAAAAGAAGGAGGCAGGGTTAAAGATAAAGAGTGCTAAGGAGGCCACTGAGGAGAGGATAGCGAAGCAGGCAAGGAGGGGGGACAAAACCTTCTTTAGGTACATTGGAGAAAGGAGGAGGGCACAGCATGGTTTGGAAGGATAAGGGGGGAAAGTGGAACAATACTGGAAGGGGATTTAGAAAAAGCAGAGGCATTAAATAGCTATTTTGCCTCAATCTTCACAGAAGAAAGAGAGGGCAGGGGACCCAGGATAGAGTGGGAAGGGTGACAGCCATAGGCAAGTGGGTGTGGCAAAATTCACAGCTGAAGGAGTAAGGGAAGAGCTGGGTAGACTTAGGGTGGACATTGCAATGGGGCCTGATGGAATACACCCAAGGGTTCTCAAGGAGGTGAAGGATTAACTGGCGCCGCATCTGGTGAGACTGTTCAACTTGTTCTTGGACACGGGGTGGTGCCAATGGACTGGAAGAGGGCAGAGGTGGTCGCACTACATAAGGGGGGGGAGGACGAGGTCAAAAACCACTGTCCCATTAGTCTTACCTCGGTGGTGGTGAAGGTAATGGAAACACTACTTAAGATCAGGTTGTTAGAATACTTGGAGATAAATGGCATGCAGGATTATAGGCAGCATGGCTTCACCAAGGGAAGGTCCTGTCAGACTAACCTGATAGAATTTTTCGATGGGGTGACACAGATAGTGGACCAGGGAGGAGCGGCAGACGTGGCTTATCTGGATTTCAGCAAGGCCTTCAACACCGTTCCACATGGTGGAATGGGGCAAAAGCTGGACAGACTAGGGGTGGACCACAGGATCACCAGGTGGGTGGAAAACTGGTTGATGAGAAGGAGTCAGATGGTGGTGGTAAATGGGACATATTCCAGGAAACGGGTGGTGACCAATGGGGTGCCACAGTGGTTGGTGCTAGGACCAATACTCTTTAACATCTATGTTAGTGACCTAGTGGAGGGTCTGAAGGGATGGATGTGCCTGTTTGCAGATGATACAAAGGTCTGCAATAGGGTGGATTCCCCTAATGGAGTGCAAGCCATGAGGCGGGACCTGGAGAGGCTGGAGAGGTGGTCTGACACCTGGAAATTTAAGTTTAATCCACAAAAGTGCTCTGTGATGCACCTGGGGAGGAGAAATAGGAAGGAACCTTATTCTCTTGGAGGGGGGGTGATTCAGGAGAAGGAAACAGAAAGGGACATGGGGATTATGGTATCATGTGACCTGAAGGTGGGCAGCCAGTGTAGTAGGGCGATGGGAAAGGCAAATGAAATGTTGGCCTGCATTGCGAGGGGTTTTAATAGCAGAAGGAGGGAGGTGCACGTCAATATAGAGAACCATGATCAGGCCGCATCTGGAATATGGGGTGTGTCTGAGGCCTCACCTACGCAGAGATGTTGAGTTGATGGAGAGGGTACAGAGAAGGGCAACCAAAATGGTACGAGGGATGCTGGATGTACCCCATGAGAGACGATTGAGAGGGCTGAATTTGTACCCTCTGGAGACTAGGAGGGAGGGGGGGCATGATTGAGACCTTTACGTATCTGAAGGGAATAAATAAGGTGGAGGGTGATAGCTTGTTCAAATTGAAGAAGGGAGCGAACATGCGGGGACATAGCCTCAAACTGAAAGGTGGGCAATACAGAGGTAATGTCAGGGGGCAGTTTTTCATGGAAAGGGTGGTGGAGGCCTGGAACAGACTGGCGGCGGAGGTGGTGGCAGCTGACATGGTGGATGGGGTTCAAGAGGCCTTGGGATGGATTCAAGGGGTTAGGAAAAGAGGGTGGAAGCATAACAGAAGGGGGGGTAGGGTGTTGGGCAGACTAGATGGGCCGTGGGGCCTTTGTCTGTCACATTTCTGTGTGTATCTGTGTAACAAAAAAAACAAATGTAGTTTGTGTGTGTGTGTGTGCATTGTAACTGAGTAAAAAAATTGTTGAAACTGTTGGGGGCGGGCATCACTGGTAACACAAACATCAAAGTCGGCTTTGAAAAAAAATAACCAGTTCAAAAGAGCAGGTGGGAGAATCCATCTGTCATATTCTCAGTGTGTTCATGCTTTTTCATAATGCTACCTCAGTCTGTTTATGTAATTACCAGTTTAGTGTTCATGGCATTGTACCACCAAAATAAATGATTAAAACAACAAATAAAATGTAATGTGCGTGCACATGTGCGTCCGAACTGTATGAAAAAAAAAGTTGAAATTGTGGGGGCCCATAGCCGGCAACACAAACAACAAAGTTGGCTTATAAAAAAATCAGGTCAAAAGGGCGGGTGGAAGGGCCCATTCATTATGCTGTCGGTGTGTACGTGCTCTTTCACAATGCTACCTCAGTCTGTCTACATAATTACCAGTTTGGTTTTCGTAGCATTGTACTGCCAAAATAAATAAATACTTAAAAAAAAAAAAAAAAAAAAAGGTAGTGTTCATGTGCACCCTAATTCAGTAAAAAAAATTGTAAAAACTGTAAGGGCTCATTGCTGGCAAAACAAACAACAAAGCTGGCTTATATAAAAACACAAAAGGGTGGGTGGAGGGTCCAATATATTCTGTGTGTGGCATGCTGCTACCTTAAAAAACTCCCCTCAGACCATCACCTGTCATTTACTGTGTCCTCCAGTCCTGTTACCCTCCTTCAGTAAGCAGGTCACTTTTGTTAGCAATGCACAAGTTGCTTAACAGGCCAAGGGCCAGATATTCAAAACTTTGCCTCGGGGCTAAATTAGCACTGCCTGGCATGCTAAATTAGCCCAGACCCAATAGGCTGCTACATTCAAAAGGGATAGCCCCAGTGCTAACCCTGCTGAATATAGCATGCTAAGGAAGCGGGGCAATCTGGACTGGGAGTGCAGTGCAAACATAGCCCGGGAATAAGACAGCTCTGGTTACAGCAACCAGGAAGTGTACACCACAACAGCAGCCAAGTACACAGCAACGTGAAGGAGGGTAGAGGTGAACTATGTAGCCAATGTGTGTGCCAGCAAATGCGTGAACTCAGTACAGCTGCAGGCAGCAGTGCATGTGAAAGCACAGTGTGCAAAACTGTATAATATTCCCTGAACCGTTTACGTGGCACTAACATATTTGCGCGGGTTTAGCACGGAGCGAAGCCATTTGCCAGGTGCAACTACGTTTGCCCAGGGCTAAACTTTGCCATATTCAAAAGTGACGTACAAATGAGTCTACTTAGGCAGGCCTGGTGGCATGGAGGGCTGAGGTAATGATGCTTTACCTCCTGCCATGCTGGTGACCCATGCTCACGGTGCAAGCGGGTCCTCGGGGGCCGGCCGGGATGGGAGAGGATCGAGCGTCCAGAGGACAGCTCTCCTCTCCCGGGAAGGGTGGGGAACACAGGCCAGCAATTGCCTGACATCTAGTGGAAGCTGGGTGTTGGCATGCCTGGTCCAGTACAGTGGGGCACGGAGGTGGAGCAGCTGGTGGGCATGCTGCATGCGGACACACGTGTGTCACGCCCACTGTCAGCATTGCATGCTCCACTACCACAAAAAGAACATGGAAAATGGCAGCCCGGATCGAGCAGCTTGATGGCCGTCCAACACAATGCACCATCTCTGGAAGGGCACCACCTGTACTGGATCCGGTCCTGGTGGGTGAGTTAGGGGGTTCCCCACCACCCCGCCATGGGGGGTAAGCCATGGGAGTAGCAAGGTGGAGGCCCGAACTGGAGATGGATGTGGAACGGATGGCAGCCAGACAAGGAGGATGCCAGGACAGAAAAAGACAACAAGGGGGCCAAAGGGGAGGAAAAATAAGAAAAAAAAAAAAAAGGAGCATTGGTTTCACACATAAAATGTATATCCAATTGTTATAATCATTAGTTCTAGCTGCATGATATGCAATACCAGAGACAGGAAGTGTATCTGGGAACCCCAGGTCCAACCTCATGAGCCTGTAGCTCAATGGTTAGAGCACCAGGATGATATTCCAGGGGCCTGCATTCAGTTCCCAGTAGGTCACATTATTTCTCTCTCACTACAACTTGTGATTTAAGTTGCTTAGCATGGGCTAATACTGCACCAAAAACATCTAATTGTTACATTATACCTTGACATTCCATCAGATAAACAGAGAAAACGCCAGCCTGGTGGCACTGAGGGTTGAGGCACTGGATGCCACACCTTGCGCCACGCCGCCGACCCGATTTCGGGAACGGACTCGGGATGCCAGGGGCTGGCAGGGGAAGGAGAGGATTGAGCATCTGTGGGACTGCTCTCCTCTTCTGTGGTGGATAGCAGGGTAGCGTTGCTTGGCAGTGGCCCCTGGTGGAGACCAGGAGCACTGCATGGGCGACACAATAAGGGAACAAACAGAAAAAGCAGAAATCTCTCGACGACCAGCCGGGTGATGGCTGCCAGTCCACTGACACCACCGAAGCCCCGAAGGAGCCATGTCCACCTCAGCAGCACCCCGGGGCCATGTAGTTGTGCTGGCCCCCCTGGCACCTTCCCCCTTGGAGGAGGGGGACCCATCCAGTGAAGGGTTATGCCAGGTTACCCTGGGGGTGGTTGCTGTATGAGGTCGGAAGCTCATGAGGGGGATAGGTAAGTTGGGGGTGACCTAGGCAGAAGGGAAAAATAGATAATACAAAAAAAAAAAAAGCGAGAAAACACCCTACCAAGAACAGTAGACTTCTGTGCCTATATTATTAGTACCACATAGGTAAGTAATAAGCCACAGCAGGATGTGCATTATTAGAGATTTAATGCAAGGTCATGTGACATCTCTTGACCAAAAACATTTCTAGACTTTTTCTTGCCAATTTATAAATTTACTTAAAATTATATAAAAAAAAAAGACTGTTTTAAATGTGGAAAATGGCATAATCCACGTTGACAATATCAGCACACGGTACTTTGGAAGTTTAAAGCGTCTTGGTTTATTCTTTTTGAAAATACTTGTGTTTGAAGGGATACTGTAATCCCCCTTTGGCCTCAAAGTGTCCCTAGTTTAAAAAACACATTTTAGAATTGTTGTCATTCTATAGAGACTGCTGATGTAGCTGGTTGTTTAATTCAGATTCCTTTTAAAAAGTAAAAAACTGAATGTCAACCATACAGGTGTTACCACACCAAAACATGTTTGTTTACATTTCTTGACCAACTCCCACTGCATCTTTCCTGGACTCAGGAAAACCCCAACATGATCTAGCTACTCATTATACAGAGGGAGTAGAAGACTATTGCATGGTCACACGTTAGCCATAGACAGTGATGGCCGCTTAATTTCAGTTAGGAGCGAGTCGCGGTATTAAATCCGTTATTTACCCTAATTAACCTGGCTGGCAGTTGGCCGAAACTAACTAATTGATCGTTGGAAGATCTGTTGAGTATAGTGGTGAATTTTCGTGTAGATTGCTATACACAGTGAGTTATTTCTTCTGCATGGGGCACCAGAATAACGTCGGCAAGTTTGAAAGGGCCATCTGAATCTAATGACACTGGCATAGACAACATTAAGGAGATGGTGAATTACATTATATTAAACCAATCAGAAATTAAGAGAGACGTCACTGGCCTCAAAGTAGTTGTGAACAATATCTGGTCATACGCTGACAAATTTAATGAGAGGCTGTCAGACACAGATGAAAGGGTGGCTGCAGTGAAGGATTCTGTCTCTAAGTTGGATGGTGATTCTGATTATTTTCACCAGCAATTTAAACTTCTTCGCCAAAAAGTGGACGACCTTGAGAATAGAGGTCGGAGAAATAATATTCGAATTGTGGGGGTGCCAGAGGGTGCTGAGGGCCCAAATATGGCTAGGTTTTTACAAGATTTTATACCTAATATTCTACAACATAGGTGGAGTTGCCCTCTAAAAATTGAGAGAGCACACAGACCTCTCTCCTCTAAGCCAAATGCAGATGCCCCCCCACCCCCCACCCCCAACCTATTAGGCATATTTTTACATTTCTCTGTGAAGGAGGAGGAGGAGATTTTAAATCTAGCAAGGGAAATGAGATCCATGTCCTGGAATGGAAATCAAATCTCTTTTCATCAAGATTATTCAGCAGAGGTGGTCTCACAGAGGAAAGCATTTACAGAAACCAGACAGATTCTACAAAAAGTTGGTCTTCCTCACAGGATTAAATATCTAGCCACTTTAATCATTTCTGCCAGTGGGGTTTCTCACACTTTTAAATCACCAGATGCTGCAGGGGATTTCATGAACAAATGGAAAAAATCTCTTGGCGGTTCCTTGCAGAAAGGCAAGGAATTTGAAATACCTCAGCATTCTGAAGTAGAACAGGCTCGAGATTCCAGTCCTACACCGACTCCACTAGAACCTCTCCATCCTCAATGTTCTAAAAAAGCTTTTAGCCCTAAGATTCCATCGGTCCTTCCAGAATCCTCCCAAGTTAGCTGGCAGACTGTTAATAGGGAGCGCAAGGGCCTTACCAGAGATCGTCGTACTTCAACTTGTTTTGTGACAAGAAGCAGTCCAGCCAAGCAAGGTTTTCTTAATGTGACATCTAGTACCAATCGCTTTTCCCCACTAGCTACAGGCATAGAAGATATGGAAGAGGAAGCAGAAGGTCATTCCACAGGGGAAGGTGTAAATACCAACCAATCAAGAGGCTTTAACCTGTTGTAGATTTGGATGTCCCAGGATGCCTCTCTTCTCCAGATATCCCGGGAGCACCTTGATATTTGAGTGGAATGTATGCTGTGCATTGCAACTGATGGTGTTTTCATATTTGTTTGTTTTTTGTTGTTTTCAGTGCAACTTCAAATGTGTTTTGATTATCATCTGGGTCACATGGATTATTCAAGGCATTAAGCTACATATTCGCTGCCGTATGCTGACAGGTTTTCTACAGAGTTCATAAATGACTGCAGTACTATTGATCTACGTTATTTTGGAGTATGCAGAAATGAAAAGTGGTACAATTTCTTATCCATATATAAATGCTTAACAGTTTTAGGCTACTTTTTTTGAAGGGATCGACTGGCAGCTGTGTCAGAGTCAAACTACAATCCTTTCTATTGCCATTCCGACTGTTCAACAAAATGTGAAATTACCCTGTACAGACTTTCAACACTATAAGCTTCCACATGCTGCAAATGTTACCTCACCAACAGAAAGTTGATGACTTCTCTTTAAATATAAATGAGGTTGCTTCACTCTGTTTTACCCTGGTGTGAAAATCTGTTTCTCTCCACTGCAAAGGTCATGGCCGCACTCATGCAAGGTATCATGGGAGCTGATGCATACCTGAACAAGCCAGAAGTTATACTCTCATTCAGTCTTGTTACATGTCTTGCGAAGCCCGGTTCCATGTACTGTAATATGGGTGAATCAAAAATGGTGACCGTAAATATGGAGAGGCAAAAACGGCGAGGAACAGAACAGTGACCAGGAATAAAGGGTAAGAAGGCTGTTTTATGTATTACTGGGGGACTTCACCCCCGCACCCCCCAATGTGGGGGGCTTCACCTCCCAAGTCCCCCTTTCTATTCATTATATACTCCAGGGGGAGGGGACTTGGGGAAGGGACTTGGGGAGGGGTGAAACGCGATGGTTGCCTTTTGTGGTTGGTTGCTGTTTTTTCTGTCGCCGTATTTCCAGTCGCCGTTCTTGCTGTCACCATATTGACAGTTGCCGCTTTTGATTCACCCATATTACATGCTTTTGCAAAGTCCCTGTATTCTCTAAAAGCATGTTTTTTCTAACTCAGATACACTTTAAACTACGGACAACAGCAGAGCACTAACTACACCTTAAAACGTTTCATGGCTAGCTTAAGACAAGAACATAGGGACTGCAGAGGACTGCAATAGCACTGCCTAGTACAGTATAACTACTGTAGGCTTTAGCACTAAAGCATTAAATTCCAGGATGCCTTACATGAGTCGGATCATGACTTTTCCAATGGAGTCAAGCGGGTTTTCACATTTTCATGCTAAAGAAATTAGGAGAGTTCAATAGAGGCAATCACTGTTCATGACTACAAACTGCACAGGGAAACAGAATAAAAGGCTGAGGGGAGCTAGTGTACTGCCTAAAACTAAGATTAGTTTTTTTTAAAGCAGTTAACTATTACCTTTTATATCTGAAGTGCGTTTTCTTTTCCCTTTGGTTAATTAAAGAGTTAGTGGAATCCAAACAGACAGACAGAAAAATTATGCAATTTTTAAGAAGTAGTCAGTTGTAACTTTGTATTTCTGAAGTATTTTCCTTTTTCCTTTTGCTCTTCAGAGTGTTCTCTATTCGGGAATACTGTACTGGATGTGTGGAACAACTCTTAGCCTGGCAGTTGACATATATAACTCTATTTCCCCCACTGCATCATCAGTATTGTAACCTCACTGACAGTGGCATCACAGGCAACTGATATGGCAGTCACTGAATTGATGTTCCTAAGCAGCAGTGATGTCACAGTCAATGAGGTCACAATGCTGATGATGTAGTGGGAGGAACAGAGCTAGATACGTCAGCTGCCAGGCTGAGTACTGTTCCGCACGTCACAACTACTAATATCAGGTAAATAGTCTTCGAATTAACCCAAGGTAAAAGAAAAAGTACCTCAGATATAAAATGTAATGGTTAACTACTTTTGAAAACTAATATTACTTTTAATCAGTACACTAGCTCTTTAAGAGATTTTTTTGCCTGATGTTCGTAAGTGTGATGTGGAGTGGAAGAGCACTCTGCCTGGCAGCTGACGTGTCTAGTTCTGTTCCTCCCATTACATCATCATCAACTTTGTGACCTCACTGACTGTGACATCACAGCTGCTCAGGAGGGGCCACTCAGTAGCTGCCAGCCTGGTCACCTCTGTGAAGTCAGTGTCAGTGAGGCCACAGTGCTGGTGATCAGCAGGGGATAGAGAGAGAGATGTCAATTGCCAGGCGGAGTGCTATTCCACACATCCAGAATAGTTCTATCACATAGAAAAACTACTGTGCTCTTAACTCTGCTGGGCTTTAATAATAAGGTGTTCAGAAATGCCGGAAATGTAAAAAATTTACTAAGGTAACACCCCCCCACACACACACACACACCTTTAACATATGAACATCTCAGTAGCGTATCTAGGAGCAACTTTTCTCTGGCTGGCAGTATTACCTAAGGAACTGGACAGTGTGATGTAGCCCCTAACTGAGTGGATTCACTTAGTAACAGGTGTAAAACCAAGTATGTCAATAATTAACTTTCATATGATTGTATGTTGCATTTATCCTTAACGTTTGATAGTTCATTACAAAAAATGCAGCATTTTTATGCTTTATTTGGTGCACTGTTATGCTTATAGGAGCTGCATTTTACACCAGAGCAGCCCTTTTCCTCATTGCTCCTGTACTGAGTCAGACCTTTTTTGATTTTCTTCCTGGAATGATTCCAGTTTGTCTTTCCCTCTCCCTCCTTACTTTTCAACACTGGTATTAAGAGCTCAGTAGCTTGAATGCTGTGATTCACCACTGTAATCTAATATATTTCATCAAGATTTTTAAGTTGTTACAAGGAAGCAGAGGCTAGGGGAACTGCCCTGTTACAGGAAGCATGTCATCTCCTTCTTTTTTTTATTTTGGTTATTCTTTTTTTCATTCTGCTGATGCTCCCTTCAGCTCTGGCACCTGGACCCCCCGATTGCCACTTACCAGACAGACATCTCGAGGCTGCCCTGTAGTCATAGTTTCCCCCTCAGGTGGGGTCGGAGGGGTGGCAGGACCCCCTCTGTGCACTTTAAGCTCATACTGGGATGCCCCGGTTGATGGTGAGGGGGCTGATATATCAGTGCTGCTTTGCCCCCAGTGCCAAGGTCCCATTTTCTGTTTTCTTTTCCCTCCCATAGAGTCCTGAGGCAGTGTAGGTGGCAGTGTCATGATGTGTGCATGCCAGGGTATGCCTCACATCAATGTGCGCAGTCGGGCCATCCCTTGAGAATTCCATTTCCTACAACCACACTACCACCTATGGTCACCTAGGTGGCAGTGTAGCATAGCATCCCACCATACCTGGAGGATAAGAATGTCCTCTGGGACACCCAGGCCCCCCAGATGGTCCCTCTGACAACCAGGGCTCACATTCAAACCCCGGTCACCAGCTTTGCAAGTGGTAGCAATGCCAGTGTGCCAACAGGCAGCCGGCTGTTAATTCTCATTGTTAAGTTAGTGTAATTTTTGGGGTTGGCAGTATAGTTTAGAGCAGGGATTTTCAACCTTTTTGTGTATTGGGACTCCCAGACTGAAAGTCAGTAGTAGCAGGGGACCCTCTACTTTTAGCAGTGGACAGAGGGTGCGGGACCTGGGGTGTGTGTGGAGGTTAAGTTACTTACCAATATAAAAAATGCTTTATTTAAAAAAAAATATATTTTTATTGTAGAAATCAAATTGCCAGCATTCATTACAGAAGCAATGTTTCATATTGCATTAGATACAAATATATTGTCATGTAATATATGCAGCCTTGGAATAGTGTCTTCAAACTTTGTGCACTTGTACCCATCAGGTGAAATATAAAAGTCAATTCATAACTTTCTAATAACAAAACTTTTTCATGCAATCAACATTTCTATAACTGATCTGCACAGGTTGGCTAACTACTTACTCCCCCCCCCCCCCCTCCACCCACTTCTTTCCCCTGCATCATACGTTTGTATGGCTGTGTTTCTGGCCTTCTTTGGCGTGATGACTCTTTCAAGCCTCTTAGCATGGTTTGGGGAGACCGTGTTCTTATTCTTTCTTCCTACCTCTTGTTTGTATGTCATTAAGCCTTAAGGGGTCTCACTGTTTCCCTTCATTCCTCTTAGTGGGTTTCTGCCACCTCCTCATGCTCTACCCTTTTCTAGCTTCCTGTTCCAGGGCTGCCACCCTTCCTGATGTTTGTCCTTTGTTAAGTAGAGGATGGCTGCAAGTTCCTCCATCCTTTGTATGTTCTTTACTCTTGTCACCCATGACTCAAAAATGGGGGTCCCTCCTGAAGCCAATTCACTGTTATTTCTTTTAGTGTGGCTAGTGTGAGTATTCTCAGGAGAGCCATCTGTGTCTTGTCTCTAAAGTCTGGTGCTCTGAACCCAAGAATCATATGTTGGAAAGTGAACATGGGAGTGTTCCCCCAAATATCCTTTAGGTAGTCGTGGATTCTGTACCAGAAGCCTGCAACTTTCGGGCATGCCCAAAAGATGTGGTAGTGTGCCCCCTCTTCCGCCGCAGCCTCTCCAACACAAGTCGGAATTTCCTGCATTGAAATGTTTAGTGATAGATGGAGTGTGGAAGAATCTGGACAGGCATTTCCATCTGAACTCCCTCCACCCTGGCAAGGCTGTGGTTCTCCATCCATACAGCCAAGTTGCTTTCCAGTCCTCCTGTGGTATGGGGGATCAGGAATCCTCCTCCCAGGCTATCCTAAGCTGGTCCTGTGCCAACTCCTGGTGCCCCCTTATGATTTTATAGGCACCTGCTAATAACTTACCTCTATCTTTTAATTTAACCACCCAATAGATAAACATCTCCAGGGGGTGCAATTCCCTATCTATTTTTGGAATTAACTGGTTGGAAGTAAGGTAGTGTCTCACCTGGAGATATCTGTGAAAGTCGTGTCTGTGCAGGGAATATTTTCTTTGGAGCTCAGAGAAGGGGATCACAACATCATTAGCAATAAGGGACCTGAACAGTGTGAGGGACTGGAGGTTCCAGGCTGCGTACTCTAGGTCCATCCTGGCTGACAGAAAATTGATGTCTCCCACTACTGCGGTCAATGGGCCTATTTCCATGGTCATCCCTGTGAGTTTCCAGACCTTGTTCCACATTCTGAGGGAATGTCTGGACCATGGGTTGGTCAGGTCTTTACAGATTCGAGGTTACACTGGGGTATGAGGAATTGCAAACAGGGGGACACCTGTCGCCTATGCCGCCTTCATCTCTCGCCACCCCATGTCTCCCCTCTGCTTCACCCATGTCATTAAGGGCGTAATTTGAGCTGCCAGGTAGTATACTTTTAGGTTCAGTAAGGCCAGCCCCCTACTCTCCCTGGGTCATGACAGGATCTTCTGTCGCACTCTTCGCCATCCTTTACACCAGGTAAATGCCAAGAGGGACTTATTTATCTGTTTCCAGAAGCTCTCTGGGATAGTGATAAGAAGGGCCTGGAAGAGGAACAAAAATCTAGGTAGAATATTCATTTTTATTGCATCAGTTCTGTCTCCCAGCGAGAGGGGCACCATCTCCCATCTCCCAATGTCCACTCTGATCTCCGCCCAGAGCTTATCATAGTTTAGTGTAACTCCTGGGTGGTACTATACCTAGTGTTACACCCCTGCAGCACTACCCTGGACATAGGCTGAGGGGGTTGGGTTCGCTAGCTAACGACATTTTTTAAAACCTTTGCGCAGTGCCTCCACTCAGGGTGCTTTACGGGGTGAGATGGTACTGGGTGTAGCCCCTGAGCTGCTATACCACCCACAGTGACCATTTACCTTCCCAGACATGCCCCAGTATACAGTTCCCCACATTTTAACATTTTGAATTAAAGGCTGTCTCAAATAATATGCTCACACCAGAATTTCAACAACAAATAAGATATTTATTTAGGGGGTAATATAGGAGCTAGGAAGGGGAAGCAGGAGTAGAGGTTATCTTGTCCTATTTGCAAAATGTACAAAGTTATTTGGTTTTGCTGGTGAACCCTCCAGCTGGGTGGCTACACACTAACAGGCAGACATAAATCCCATTTTACCACTCAACTTGAGACATACAGAGCCCTGGCTATCTAGCTGCTGAAAAATCAGATGTTAAACATAATTATTATTAATACCCACACTGGTACCAGTCCCAGATACAGTAGAACCCCCACACTCTCATAACATACTGGAATCCCAGATACCACAGACCAAGATGTTGCAGGCCTGGTGTGAGTTGCAGCTGGTCGAGGTGGCCGGCTATTGATTTGAGGCCGGGGGCAACTTGGAAACAGATTCTTGTAAAGCTTCAGATTATTCTTTACAACCACGGCAGGGATTGCCTTGCACGTTGCAGACTTGGCAGGGATTGCCCTGTTCTTGCAGACTTCTGAACATTCCAGGACAGGCGATTTGGATTTCACATCCAGAACATTCAGCACAATATTTGAAAGTCCCATGCAATACAATGAGAGTGATACTTTTGTCAAGCATCCTATATTCAATTTATGTGGCCAAGCAAATCCCAAACTCACCCCCCTACCTCCTCTGCTCTGACCCCTCTCCCCTCCCCTGACTCACTCCCTAAGGGCCTCGGCATCTTCCATATCAGTACCAGGAGCCTCCTCACGAAACTGGACGCCCTTACTGTTTGGGTTACCCAGTACTGCCCTGACATTCTCTGCATCACGGAATCGTGGCTATCTGCCAAAATCCCTAACTCCTCTATTGCCATTCCTGACTACAACTCTTTTCACCAGGACAGAGGTAAGTGGGGGGGGGGGGTGGCACTATACATCAGGCAATCCCTCCCGTGCTCTATCATTTTCAGTGAATCCTGCCACTCTTCCCACGAATCTATTGTTGTGCACCTATTACTCCCCTCCTTCACCCCCCTCTACATTGGAGCTGTTTAAGTTCCACCAAAAACTTCGCCTGACTCAGTAGTTAATGCCATCTTGTCTATCTGCTCCAGAACATCCAATGGAGAACTTGTGCTTCTAGGCGACTTCAGTCTTGACTGGCTCTCCACCTCCACTGCCAAACATACCTCCCTAAAAATCGAAGCTCTGAACCTCTCTCAGCTAATCCAGGAACCTACCCACCTAAACCCTTGATCCCAAAACCACACCCTTCTGGACTGGATCGAATCCTCCCATCCCCACCATATATATGCCTCAAGAATTTTCCCCGATGCCCTTAGCGACCACTGCATGACTTACTGTGTCTGCAAAATCCAATCCCCTCTCTCACACATCCCAAATTTATTTGGTCTTGCCCTCTATACCTCCTAAATAAACGCGCCCTGCAGCACGACCTCTTTAATGCAGATTGGCTACCAGTCCTCACCGTGTCCGACATAGATACCGCTCTTTCCCAGTTCTGCCGTATCTTCCGGCATATCTGGGACCTACATGCACCTCTCAGGAAGGCCAGGGTAAAACGCCACCACCACCAATGGATTACACACAACCTTATCTCCCTGTGTCACACCAGGGATAAGGTATGGAGACTGTACAAAGCCTCCCATCCCTCACAGGACCTACAATCCTACAGACAGCTTAGAAATAAATATATTAAGGCCATCCGGCAATCTAAATCCTCTTACTTTAATGCACAGTTCATGCAGAACCAGAATCACCACGTGTCCTTCTGGAAGACAATTCCCTTCTTGACCCCCCTACTAAACGGGCATGTCCAGCCCTTAATTTTGACGGGAATACCGTCTTGGACCCTGCCTCCGTAGCAGAGCTCCTAAATAAGTTCTTCGTCTCCTGTGCCCTCCCAAACTCCCCCCTCACTCCCCTAACTTGGTTGACCCACCCTCTTCATCCTCTGGCTTCCTCTTCCCTCCCTTCACACTGCATGAAGTCCATCATGCACTATCCTCCCTTAGCACGACCAAAACCAGTCCCGATGGTTTTCACCCCAAACTACTCTGTATCTCTGCTGCCTCTATTGTGACCCTCCCCAGACTCACATGCTAAATCTCTCTCTGTACACAGCCACCATCCCAAAAGCCTGGAAATCGGCCATTATCATCCCTCTGTACAAAGGTGGTGACCCTTCCCTCCTGGGAAATTACAGGCCCATTTTGCTCCTCCCCGCCCTTGACAAAGTCCAGGAATCTCTCATTTTGTCCAAACTGTCAGCCTTTCTCTCCTCCAACAGCTCCCTCTCACCCGTACAGTCAGGTTTCAGAAAGCACCACTCCACCATCACCACCCTTCTAAGTGTAACTGACTCCATCCTCTCTGCCATGGACAGCAGCCAATCCGCAGCTGCCATATTCATAGACCTGGCCAAAGCTTTCGACTCTGTCTCCCACCCACTGCTACTCCACAAACTTAGTTCTTTTAGCATCACCCAACCTGCCATTGCCTGGTTCCATTCATAATTTCATGATAGACAACAATCTGTTCAAATAGGTGATGCTATATCCACTCCTCTCCCTATCGTATCAGGTGTCCCCCAAGGCTCTATACTTGGTCCCATCCTCTTCTCTCTCTTCATTAACGACCTTCCCTCCTACTGCCTGTCCTCCAATGTGCATCTTTACGCAGATGACACTATCATCTTTGCCTTAGGCCCCTCCTTCGACTCTGTCCTCCCTAACGTCCAACTTGACTTCAATAGAGTACAATCCTGGTTTCTCGACAACCTGCTCACACTAAACACAAAAAAAAAAACTGTCACATGGTCTTTGGCACCAGGCAAAAACTTTCTACCCTCCTGCCCCCCAACGATCACCACCCTGGATGGCTCGCCGCTGGAGCTAGTCTCAACTTTCAAGTACCTGGGTGTTTGGTTGGACAGCCACCTTAACTACTCCACTCACATTGAGGCCATCCGCTCCAAACTCCGGCCCAAACTTGCCATCCTCTATCGCCACAAAACCAGCTTGCCTATCCCCACCCGTTATGAGCTTGTACGCAAAACAATCCTGCCCATCATAGATTATGCCAACATTGTCCAAGGAATGGCCCCAGCATCCTCTCTCTCCAGACTAGATACCCTTCGCAACTCTTTCAGTCGTTTCGCCACTACCCCCTATGCACTCACCACTGCCTACTGTACTTCACACTAGCCCTTGCTCCACTCTCCCACCAGAGAGTCATCCACTGTGCCTCTTTCATAGCTAAATTTTGGTTTGACCCCTAACCCCCTTACCTCCCTTCCCACCTCACATCAGCCACTTCCCTAAACTACTCTCTTATCCGCAGGGACCCACGCACCTTCCACCTGCCCCGACCTCACACTCTCATCGGACAAGCTGCCTTTTCCTACTGTCTCCCCATTCTCTGGAACAATCTCCCCTCAACTCTCCACCTGACACCCTCTCGTCAGGCCTTCTCCCAACTTCTCAGGCTCCTACCCACCCCACTTTGCCCCAATTGTACAAATGGTCCCAGCACACAGCAGAGGCCCCTCACAGTCTCTACTCACCCTCCCTAGCCCCCCCCGTCTGCACCCTACTCCTCTCCGCTCATATACTCTGCTCACTTACTGTTTGTTTTAATATAAATATTGTATTACTTTCCATGTAATTATGTCTGTACATACTGATTATATTCTTCACCTTTTGTTACTCCTGTTTTCCTCACTGTACACTTTGTACCCGGGTCGCACCTGGAAACGAGCCTCTGCTCAGTGTGCTTTTCCCGGTCATCAAAATTTAAATAAAAATAAAATTTAAACAAGATCACATCCAGTACTTCATATACCAAGAAGGCATCCATTCAGTATAGACAGACAGCGACACTTTTATCAAGCATCTAGAAAGTTAGCTACATGGAGTCACATCCAGTACTCTATATACCAAAAACCACTATTCAGAGGCAAAGTGTCATCCAGCACGTGTAGACCTTTCTACACTTATGGCAAGCACTCTTAGATGAACTTCTGGTAAGACACAGGTAAATTCTCTTCGGAATCACTTAGACATAATTTGCTCCAGGGCCTCCTGTCTAATGAAGTGGCAAACACAGCTTGGCAGTCAGCTCCATGAAGACAGGACTCTAACCCTTAGCTACAACAACTTGCAACACATTTATATGATTCACTAGCCAGGCATCTTGCTGCACCTGCAATTTAGCCATTTGGGCCACAGACAAGACGCATCCATCTACTTGAACTAGGCAGTCTCTTAGTCCTACGGGGTTAGTAGCCCAGACTAAGAACTTCAATACTTTAGAATTAACAACACACATCTCTTAGTAGGGCTTGAGGCCCCCAAGATTACTTGCTTAGCTTCTTCCTCGCACTGGGGGGTATGAGGCTACTCACTCAGGTCCTCCATGGGTCCCATCCGCAATTGAAGGCATCCTGAAGACTTCTTCGGCTCTCTTACTGCTGAGGTACTCAGTCAGCACTCTCACCGCTGCATGATGTCATCTGGCCTGGTCTGGTCAGCGCTCTCACTGCTGCTGGACATCTGATCTTCGGTCCACATCTTTTCCCGACGTGGGAGGGAGGGCTAGCCTCTGGAGGACATAACTGGCAACCTCCAGACTAGCTGCTGCAGGAACTACAATTACATTTAAGTGGTAACTTTAGTTCAAGAAAATAATAAATGCCCCCTGATAGCTGAAGGGGCTTGCATGAAGTGGCCCAGGCCTGGTGGCATGGCTGGGGACTGAACACCCACCCCTGTGGGGAGCTCCCCCCAGGCTGTAGCCTGCTCTCCTCCTCTCACTCTGGCTGATCTCTCTATAATCTCCAGACAAACTGGAAACACTGTCTCTTTATAGAGTTCCTAACTCAACTCCTGATTGGCAGCAGAGATGAGGTGACAGGTCTCTAAGAGGCTGAGGGACCTATCAATCAGAACACTTCAGGCACAATTGGGTTGTAGATTTGGCACCTAAAGTAATGTCCCTGTAAGTCCCCATGAGCACTTGGGTGGTTACCCATGAGGTATAGTGAATATCCTGCAAGTCCTGGCTTTCTGTTTCTGGTATTCCAATTGGCTGTGCTGCTGACAATGGCTGCTTAACCCACTGTCCCTTGTAGCAAATTAGATACAGTCCTGAACAATGTCCTGTGGCAGCCAAAAAGAAGTAATTATTTGCCCCAAATGCCTCACAGTTCTGTAGCTTAAAGGCTGTACTTGCAGTCACTGCACAGATGAAGAATGTGGCTCCTTTACTTTTCCTGTCGCTACTGTGCTTAGCAAGCTTCCTCTGTAGCAGCTGACACACAAGAGTTCCAATTGCTGGTACATCCAGGGAAAAACATTTATTCTAGAGTTAGACACTTTCCCCCACATAAACAATGAATCACCATATGCAGCAAGCAGTTTGCAACATTTAAAACATTGGTTTCCTTTACTTTTTGGCCAAAGCTGAACATAGCTACCCTGGAGACAGCCAGGCACACAGTTATTATTTATTCCGATGACCGGGGCCCTTCTCAGGTATACTTAAATGGGGCCCCAGTCAAACTCTTTACATTTTAAGACAAGCGGTCCCCCAGCAGCCTGTCCATGGTCACCGGGTCCCAAATATGTGGAAGGGATCCCGAGACTCACGGCACAGTTCTGAGGTGACCGCAAACTGAGTGGTTTCACATGGAGGCAGCACTTTCACAGCGGGAGCTCACCGTCGGCGTTTTAAGCCCCAAGGGGCTGAATTTCAATTGGGCTGCAGGATGGGGCACTAAGGCAGGCAAACAAACCTGGTGGGATCAGAAAAATAGGTGGCCAGACCGGGAGGAGTCCGAGAGACAGTGGGAGGAGGACAGAAGGAAAGGGCTAAGGTAAGCCCAGGCAGGCATTTCTAGGAACCCCCCCATTTGCAAGGGGGTTACACTAATTTCAACAAGCTGGGCAAATCTGGGGTGATTTTAACCCCTAAATAGCTTACCGTATTGTTTGTAGCCCATCTGAAGGAAAACCCCTCCAAGTCCCCTGGCCAGAATGCTCCCCCAAATTTTATGGCCTCTGATTTCTCAGGGTTTATTTTATAGCCCGACATTTGGGCAAATTGTTCCAGCTTGAAATGCAGTGCAGGAAGGGAGGTCTTCAGTGAAGTTATGAAGAAGAGGGAATCGTCTGCTTACAGTGAGATTTTATGCAACCTATCCCCCACCTGAACACCCTCTATGCTGTTATTAGCCCTGATAGCTACTGCAAACAGTTCGTTGCTGAGGGCAAACAGGAGGGGGAACAGTGGGTACCCCTGTCTGGTCCCCCTGCTGAGTGAAATCTCTCCGATGTGATGCCATTCACTCTCACCATTGCCTGAGGTGAGGCATAGAGGGCATTCACACTGGCCCTAAATTTTGGCCCAAAGCCCATCTCCTCCAGGATTCTTCGGAGGAAGCGCCAGTCCACCCTGTCAAACTCCTTCTTGGCATCCATAAATATGGCTAGGTTGGTGTGTTTTTCTTGTTTTGATGTGAAATTACATTGAGGAGGCATCTGATGTTATCATGGATCAATCTGCCGGTTATGAGGCCAGTTTGGTCTGGGTGGACGAGGCTCCCCACACAGTCCTGGAGGCATTTAGCCAAGACTGAGGTAAAGATCTTCTGGTCTGCATTGAGGAGTGAAATGGGATGGTGTGCTCCAGTCTGTCGAGTCTTTCTTCACCTTGTGGATCACTGAAATCTGGGCGTAGTGCCAGGATAGTGGGGTTCATCCCCCCAGCAACTCTCCGCATACCTGTGCAAGGCTCGGGGCCAGCTCCTCCCGGAAAGCCCTGTAGAACTCCCCAGGGAGCACATCCAGTCCCGGAGTCTTCCCTGTTTTGAGGTCAGACATCACCGAGCATATCTCCTCCACTGTGAGGGGGGCATCCAAAAATTCTGTGCTCTCTCTGGAAAGCTTTTTCACTCGTATTTTACTGAAGAACTGTTCCATCTTGTCTACATGGTCTGCTATCCACTCCTGATCATAATGCCTACTGTAAAAGTGGTGGAATTCCCTTGATATGGCTTGTGGGTCTGTAAGCTGCCATCCATGAACCCCTCTCCCTTTAAGTTTGAGGACTATTCTTCCTGCAGCCTCCTTGCACAATTGCCACGCTAGCAGTCTCCTTGCCCTATTTCCCGCCTTATAGTATCTTTGCCTTGAATATCTAATTTGCCCTCCTATCCTTTCATCTACCAACTTATTTACTTTGGCCCTGGACTCCTCCAGCTGAGCCTTTACCTCCTCATTTATGACTATTTTGTGTTCTGCCTCCAGGTCGCATATCTTTCTCTCCAGTCTTGTTTGCTCTTTCTGACTTTCCCATTTGACTCCTGATGCATAACTGATTGTATTACCTGTCAGGACCTCTTCAAGTCCATCCCACCAGTTGGCCTTACTTGTGTCCTTTGGGGGGTTCATGGCAGTATACTTCCTCAAACTTTTCTTAGCTAGTTCTCTATATTCTTCTCTGTTTAACAGGGATGTGTTTAGGCGCCATTGAGAACTCCCGGTCCTGGGGGTAATTTCTATCTCCATTACCACCATGCCATGGTCAGAGAGTGTTCTCAGCCTACTGTGGGACGCTTCCACCTTATGTACCCACTCCGAGGAGATCCACAGCATGTCGATCCTGGAGTTTGCGGAGTGTGGAGCTAACCAACATGTATAGTCCCGAACCTTTGGGTGGCAGTACCTCCATACATCTATGAGTCACAGTTCCTGTACAACCCTATTAAGATTTCTGAATGTCCAGTATGGCTGTCTACCTAGGATTCCTTATCGGTCCAGTGCAGGGTTTAGCATGGTGTTAAAGTCACCTCCTGTCACATATAACTGTCCCTTCGGTGGGGCCACTTGGAGTATTATCTTCTTCAGGAAGTGTATGTTTTCTTTCTCCAGGTTTGGTGTGTACAGGTTAAGTAGTGTGCAGGGGGTTGATCGGTATGTGCCTTTAGCTATTACAAATCTATCTTCCCTATCCTGTTGTAGGTGACTAAGCTCCCATGGACAGTTTTTGTTTATCAGTATTGCCACTCCTCGTCTGTGCAGGTGGTCCTTGCAGGAAGCATAGTGTACCTGACCCACCCATCGCCTCTTTAGTTTCTCACTCTCTGTGGGGGTTAGGTTGTTCTCCTGCAGAAAGACCACCTCCACCTTCTGGTTTTTCAATTCATTTAGAATTCTAGTCCTTTTGATGGGACTGTTGATCCCCCGAACATTGTAAGTTACAAAGGTACCAGATGCCATCTATCCTGATTACAGTTTCTCTCTCTTTGGGTCGTTGTGGTAGCACCTTTGACCTGAGCATAACAAATAACTTTATACAGTAACCTTTAACTCTATACAAAACATGAATACTGCCATTGTTATTCTTACACCCTTCAGGACCTTCAGATGTTTTTTCCTGATAGGATGAGGCTGCTTATATAAGTGCCTTGCACCTAACTTGCACTTTCAAGCCGCTCTCTCCCCACTCTGAGTGTCTGTGGCTCCATCTAAGGTGTTGCCTCCTATCTGGTTCATGGTTCGCAGCTCTGTATTTGTTACCTCCAATCCTGGGAGAAAGTTGTTACAAAGGGGGGAGCAGTGGGTGCCTTTTAAGGGTCTCCATTGTGTCCCCTTAGCAAAGTCTCCTAGTTTGGAGTGGGGGTATCTTTTTCCCTTTGGTTCACTCATGTTGTCCTCTCTCAGTGAGTTCTTCCCTCCCCGCAGTCTGTCTTATCCTAGTCCTTCTTTGACTGGTTGTCCAGCCAGGGTCCTTAAGGTCTTCTGCCATGCACTGATTCCCTCCCCCATAATGGCTGTGCCCCAGCTTGTCCTGCCAGATGGTCTCTGATCCCAGCCTATACCTTCCTCCTCTTCTGGTATGGCTAGTCCTGAGGACATTGTCCTCCCCCATGTCTAAACCTTGAACCATGCCCACTGGCTGAACCTGCTTTAACCTGCCCACAATCCCCCCCCCGACTCCCTAGCCAGACTCTCTAGCATGAATCAGTACTGGAATTCGACCTTACGAAAGCCTTTTGATACTGCGAACCACCCACTCCTACTCAAGCAATTATCAAACACTGGGCTCTCCAATGAAGCGCTGCTCTGGTTTTCAAGCTACCTTGGGAAGAGGGTCCAGAGGGTTAGGATTGCTGGTGTCACCTCGGAAGTAAAGCCAGTCCTTTCAGGGGTCCCACAGGGGTCCATCCTGGGGTCCCTACTCTTCAGCCTCTTCCTCAATGACCTTCCCAGTGTCTGCCACCAGAAATTACTGCTCTACGCCGACGACGCAGTCATGTTCACCAACCACAAAAACGCAGAGCTCCTCGAGAAACAATTACAGCTTGAATTCATGCGCATCAAAGAATGGTTCAAGTCACACAAACTGGTCATGAACTACAGCAAAACAAAGGTTATAACCTTCTACAATGCCAGGAGCAAGTACAAATCCCGTGACCTCACCATCCTAAACCAAACAGGGACCTTACTTGAACACGTTCCTGATTTGAAATACCTAGGTGTCACATTGGACAGCTCACTCTCCTACCATCGGCACATAGATTCTGTCGCCAAAGCCACCAACATCCGTATAGGCCTGCTGTACAGGTACAAACACTGCATGACTCCTGACACTCTCCGGTTGGCTATCAACAGCTCTTTCACCTCCATCATCGATTACGGGCTAGCAATTTATAGCTCTGCCTCTGCCTCTGCCCTCCGCAGAATTACAGTTGCACTCAGCAAAGCATGCAGGCTGGTAACTGGGGCTAACCGACTTACACACACACACTTGTGACCTGTACACTCGGGCAGAATGGCTTCCTCTAATCAGCCAGATACAGTATCAAACCTGCCTCTTAGCCAAAAAAGTCCTCCTGGGGGTCATGCCCCTGGGCATTGAAAAGCTCCTCATTGACCACCACAGCACCCAGTGAACTAGAAGTTCACAACAACTAACCTTCCTTGTCCCCAGATGCCGGACTACCATGGGCCACAGGGCCTTTGCCCACAGAACACCACAGTGGTACAATACTCTCAACAAAGAAACTCTTACTGCTGCTGCTCTTGGCCCTTTTTAAGAGACAACTCTGACTTCATCTCATTTCAACTAGTCGTTGTGACTGCCTCACCTAATCAGGGGCCCACCGCTCACTGCCCTGCACTTCATTCTTGACAGCTACCTCTCCATGCCTTGCCCCCTTCTACCTGCCTACCCCCTTGCCCCCTCTCCCTTTCCTCCCCCCGGGCATTTCCTGACTTTTATCCCTCCCCTCCCTCCCCTTTAGTGCTCTTACCCTCACCCTCCAACAATCGCCTTCCTGCCTGCATACCCCCTTCCCTCTCACCTGCGGTGCTTATTTCTAAGATTGCCCTTGGCTGGTATGTCATGCTACCTAACATTTGGCTCATTTTGAATTACTGGAAGGAATTTCCTAAGCATCAGTCTCTTACTTCTTTTTATTGTGTAACTATGTATTATTATGTTGACCTTTGTATGTATGTATACCCCCCCATTCCTTCAACATGGAACCTTTGTAAACGAGCAGTTCCTGCTCAAAGGTATTTGCAATCCTAGATTTCAATGAAATAAAAAATAAAATAAAATAATTAGATAAACGTACCTTGGAGCCACCGAATTACCAGGTAGTCAGAGTCATTTCGGGGTCAACTGTCTCTTCACCTCCTGGGAAAAGCGAGTGTACTCTCGAGCCAGCACACTGCCCGTAGGCCCTTCGGGTCTGCTTATGTACGTGGCGGTGCTTCCTCGTTCTCGCCGCTCCATGAGTAGGCCCTCACGTTCCTCTGACCTGGAGGGAGGATCAACACTGCAGGTACGGTTCCATCCCATTCTGTAGTGGGGAGGAGAGAAGACAAAAGTAAAATCTCCATTCTCTTTTTTCTCTCTCTTTTTTTTTTTTAAAGAGAAAAGAAAACATTTTCGGACCTTTATGTTTGCCCCCAAACTCCCTCCCCTTTACCCCGATCCCCCCCACGCACTTAGCCACATGGTCGCAGCCTTGCTAACTTCCCCCACTCTCTCCTCCCCATCAAATAATTATTGAATATTCAATAGTGATACAACTCCAGTCTGAGTCTGTACAGAAATTGCTGCTTCAAGAGTCGGGCCCTCCAGAAAGTTCAGGAGGCTGCCCAGACCACCGAGTCGCTCCCTTTTTCATTTCTTTTTCTTATCTTCAGGGGATCTCCGACCATGACACAGGTGATGCTGGAGCACTTTTCAGTCTGTAGCCTCCTCCGTGGACCTTTGCTTTGGCTGTGGTGTTTCTTGGGAGTCCATCTGCGATGATCCCTCTTGGTTGCCGGTTATTGCACCTGTTCTTCCTCTCTTCCGAAAGTAGCTGACCTACTGCCATGGATTCTCCGAGGTAAGATACTCTGAAGATGCTGCTGCTGGCCTAGTAAGCATGGCCGTAGGGATTCCCAGTTTCACTAGGGTTTTCTTTGCTTCAGCCAGGGTACGGAAAAAGACTGGGCCTTCCTTGAGGAGCACTTTGAGCTGTGCTGGGGCAGTGAGGTACATTTTAGTCCCTTTTGCAGTCAGGTTTTGTTTTTATTTCTAGCAGAACCCTCCATTTTTGCTGGGTGGCCAGGGAGTAGTCGTGGTCCATGTAGATCCTCTGGTCCCCAAAAAACAGTTCTTTTTTGCCCAGGCCACCTGCAAGACAGCTGTCTTCGTTCTGTAGTCCAGCAGTTTCAAGACTATTGACCGTGGAGGTGCCTTCGGGTCTGAGGGCTTTTGGGCAAGAGCTCTATGGACACAGACAATATTCAGTGGAACATCCTGTGGCAGGCTGAGGAGTTCTTTCAGAAAAGTGTCCAGAAAGGTCTCCATCTTCCCCGACTCTAAATCCTCCGGGACCCCATAAATTCTTAAATTGTCCCTACAGGAGCTCAGTTCCAAATCAACCAACTTGTCTGCTAGCTCCCTTTCTCTTTTAAGTAAATATCTGATGGCTTTGTCCTGTTTATCAACTTGAACTGTGGTGTCTATCAGCCCTTTTTCCAGATCGGAGGCTCTCTGTGTTACTTCCGCCGGTCCCTTGATCGTATCAGCTACAGTTTTTCCATTTTTTCTATGGTTCTGATGAATTTGTTTAATTCTGTGAACAGTCGCTTTGAGGTTATAATGAAGTTTTCCTCCCCTTCCTCCTCGCTACAGTCACTAACAGAGCTGGTTGTTGAGGCTATCCAGCCTTTGCTTAGGGCCCTGGTCTCCTGAAGCTCCATGTTAGCATGTGGCTTAAGATACTCCAACATCGTATTTTTAGGGCAGACTTTCAGTGGCATCTTATCTCTTAGGGTCTGTTCTGGATTCCCAGCATTTTTTGGGTGGAGAAAGCAGCAAATCTATTGATGATTAGTAATGATTTAAAACTCCCGGGATCACAGCTGCGCATGCTAATCCTCATGTCTTGGAGGCGGAACCGGAAGTCATAAAAAATGCTTCTTACTGATTTTTCATGTACAATCATACAATTAATTTTAAAAGACTGAATGAATGCCAATATAAACACTGCTAGTGACATTAATGAGAAATTTGAGCTTGGTGTCATAAGCACAGATTGTCAATCCCTGGTGTTATTGTGGAAAGACAAGAGACAGGTATTTATCACCTGAGATTACTAATGAAACAGGGCAGGCACACCTAAGGAAGCTTTGTTCCTGAGAAGAGGTATTCAGCACCTACCAGGAGACCGTGAAGAGAAGTGTGAAGTAGTCAGTCATGCAATAATGCACTGTGTGTTTAAAAAAAATTGCAGAGAAGAAGCCAGTTATGCTCTGACTCCTGCAGAGAGTAGTACTGCACGGTCATCATATCTGTCATTGCCTCACTAGTTATTTAAACCTAATAACTGGTATCAGTTGTTGCCCCACCACTCCTCGCACTCCCTGTGAGGTTAAAGGACACATCACAAACTCATTTTGTTTTTTTAAGTTGGACTTCCTGGTGGTTGCAAACACACAAGCAAAATGCTGATGATTGTTGCTTCAATAGTACTCTACTTTTTTTTACTTTGTTCCCTGATGTTTAAAACAGATTGCAGAGAAGAATTCAATGATGCCCTTCTGACACCTGCACAGAGAAGAAAAGGTCTCCCAATACAGTTGGTCATGCTTAATATTTGTACCAGGAGTCCGCAGAGAGAAGTTTGAAACCATTAGTCCTGCAGTAATGCTGCATGGTTTAAAAAACAGTGCAGACAATATGTATTTAGCATCTACCTGGAGACCACGAAGAGAAATGTGAAGCTGTGAGTCCTGCTATAACGCGCTGCAGAGAAGTATTTATGTTTTATAATTGGGCAAAATTTGACTGACTCACTTATTGTCTAGCCCTAGTCAACCATAGCAGCAATTTGCATGGCCAGTTAATATTTTTGCTGCTCACTCCACAGACTCTCTACACCTTGCTCAGGGAACCCCTGGGAGCCACAGACCCCCAGTTGAAACCCACTGCCAGTCTGGGAGAGGGGGCAGATGGACGGAAGGTCAGAGAAGGGGAGATAGGGGAGCTAGACATGTGGCTCAAGGGCTGGTGCCAGGAAAAAGCGTACACATTTGTAGGGAACTGGCAACAGTTTGGGGAGCAAAAGTTCTTTAAATTTAATGGACTTCATCTGACTAAGGAGGGAGTCAGTGCATTGGGGCAGAAATTTGACGTCTTTGCAGAATATTTAAACTAGCAAATGGGGAGAGGGGTGCATCACCCCATATGTTGAATGGGAAGAACACCTCTGCCCCCTCAGCTAGTGGTCAAACAGGAGTTCAGCATGTTTGCAGTTCATTTGCATCACCAGGTAAGGAAAAAGGTCCGGCTACCCATACGATGCATAGGGGAAATGCCAAACCTCACCCACCAACTAACACACTGAAATCTGGCCAATGGAAAATCATGTACACAAATGCTCGCAGTGTGGGAAACAAGATCCCAGACCTACAGGCAATAATGACAGAGGCTAAACTGGACATAGTAGCAATTAGTGAGACGTAGTTTACCAGTAACCACACTTGGGAGACTTCAGTACCTGGCTGTGTACTGTTCAGAAGAGACCGAGGTGCAAAAAGGGGGTGGGAGTGGAGTGGCCCTATATGTCAATGAAAATATCAAAGCTACAGAAATTCAGAATACATGTAAGAAGTCAGAAAAACTGTGAGTCACCCTGGAAACAGGAAATGGGACAGCCATACACACTGAGGTTGTCTACAGGCCCCCAGATAAGGGGGAGGACATAGACACATTATTGTTGGAAGATATAGAAAACATGACAGCAAAAGGGGAGGTTCTGGTGATGGGAGACATCAACATGCCAGATACGGATTGATCAATACCAGCAGAAACATCTGCCAGAACTAGACACATGGTGAATTCCCGGCAGGGGGAGGACCTCAAACAACTGGTACAACAATCCATAAGAGACAGGGCTATCCTAGATCTAGTACTGACTAACAGGGAAAGTATCACAGATCTCCGGGTAGAAGGTCATCTGGGGGCCAGTGACCATCACATGGTATGGTTCAATTTGGCCACTAGAACTAAATCATCCCATTCCAAGGCAAAACTATGGGACTTCAGAGGAGCTGACTTTGGTAAGATGGCCAACAGAGTAAAGCTAGCCCTGGCAAAAAGAAATACAGGTGAGGGGGTACAGGCAAAGTGAGCAAGAATTAAGGATGCAATACTTGAAGCAACATCCCATTATGTTAGAGAGAGAGAAAAGGAAGTGCAAAAGAAGAAGGAAACCACTTTGGTTCTCAAAAACAGTAGCAGAAAAGGTCAGAGCTGAAAGGCTGGCCTTCAGGAAATAAAAGGAAACGCAGCGGGATGAAAATAGGGAGGCATACCAAACTTCCCTAAGGGAAGCAGGGAAGGCCGTAAGGCAGGCAAAGGCCCAAACCAAGGAAACGCTAGCACAAACAGTAAAAGAAGGTGACAAGACTTTCTATAGATTCATTAGTGAAATGAGAAAGTCCAGAGGGGGTATTGCTAAGATTAAAGGAGATAAGGGGGCATGTGAGGAGGAGGACCATGTAAAAGCATCTATCCTAAATAGATACTTCTGCTTAGTATTTACTGAAGAGAAGGCAGGGCAGGGCCCACAGCTCAGCACCATATACACGGGGGGAGGGAGGTGTGCACTAGTCCCTTCACAAAAGAAAGGGTCCTACAAGAGCTCGATAAGCTCAGGGTGAACAAGGCAATGGGACTTGATGGCATACATCCCAGGGTATTAAAGGAGCTAAGGGTGGAACTAGCAGAGCCATTATCAGAACTATTAAGTGAGTCTCTGAGCACAGGAGAGGTCCCAGAAGACTGGAGAAGGGCTCATGTTATCCCGCTCCACAAGAGTGGTAGCAGGGCGGAGGCAGGGAACTACAGGCCAGCCAGTCTTACCTCAGTAGTGGGCAAGATTATGGAGGCACTCCTTAAGGAAAGGATAGTACAACACCTGGAATCCTTAGTAGCACAGGATCCAAGACAGCATGGGTTTACAAAAGGAAGGTCCTGTCAAACTAATCTCATAGATTTCTTTGACTGGGTAACCAGAGTGGTGGACCAAGGGGGAGCAGTTCAGCAAAGCTTTCAATACTGTTCCACATAGAAGATTAATTAATAAGCTGGGTAGGCTTGGGGTGGGTCAAACGTTGGTCAACTGGGTGGCAAACTGGTTGACGGGCAGAAAACAGAGAGTGGTGGTAAATGGTATACAGTCAGAAGAGATGCAAGTCACAAGTGGGGTACCTCAGGGATCAGTCCTGGGGCCAGTCCTCTTCAGAATCTTCATTAGTGATCTTGCAGATGGGCTGGAGGGTAAGGTTTGTCTGTTTGCAGATGACACCAAGATCTGCAACAGAGTAGATGATCCAGATGGAGTGGGCAGAATGAGAAGAGATCTGGATAAACTGGCAAAATGGTCGGAAGAGTGGCAACTGGGGTTTAATGCAAAGAAGTGCAAGATCATGCACATAGGGAAGAGAAACACTGGAGCCACCTATAGGCTGGGAGGGGAGTTGCTGGCAGTCACAAGGGAAGAAAGAAACTTGGGCATCATCATCACCGATGACCTGAAATTATCCATGCAGACCACTAAAGCAGTAGGTAAGGCCAAGGGGATGTTGGGGTGTATTAGTAGGGGTATCACAAGTCAGAAGAGGGAGGTAATAATCCCTCTTTATAAGACACTGCTTAGGCCCCATCTGGAGTACTGTGTGCAGTATTGGAGGCCACACCTTCACAAGGACATTAACCAAATTGAGGCAGTCCAGAGAAGGGCAACCAAAATGGTGCAGGGACTGCATCAGAAAACATATGAGGACAGATTAATGGAGCTCAGTATGCATATCCTAGAGCAAAGGAGGGAGAGAGGTGATATGATCAAAACATTCAAACACCTTAAGGGCATTAACAAGGTGAAAGAGTCTAACATGTTACAATATAAGAAAAATAGCAGGACAAGAGGACACAGCATGAGATTAGAGGGAGGCCAATTAAGGGGTAATGTGAGAAAGTTCTTCTTCACAGAAAGGGTGATGGATGCATAGAACGGCCTACCTCAGGAAGTGGTGGATATGAATACAGTGCAGGGCTTCAAACAGGCATGGGATAGGCATAAGGGAGCAATACAGATGAGTATGAATAGATAGGACATTGACAGAGCAAAGGCTGATGGCACATTTATAAGGTAGAAAAAGAAATGGACAGACTGGATGGGCCTTGCGGTCCTTATCTGCCGTCAGCTTCTATGTTTCTATGTTTCACTGAGTTAGAACATGGTTTTGCTATATGTATGTATTTATAAGGGATACAGTATGTAACAGGGACCTGTGCAATACATGATTTATTTTCACAAGAGCTGTTTGACCTTGGGTAATCTCACGTGTGGTGTAAGCCACGAGTGCTGTGCTCAAGGTCAAACAGCTCGAGTGAAAATAAATTGTGTATTCCTCAAGGTCCCTGTTACATATTTCATTTATGCAATAGGGATTATTTAAGATTGTGTAAGGAGTTTTGTATTTTAAATTGTTTAAGTTTTCACGTTAACATACATGGGGCCAGATATTCAAAACTTTGTGCCGGGCAAAAACCGTTTGCGCAGGTTTAACTCGGGTCTGCTATATTCAAAGGGCCAAATAGCGCGGGCAAATTGCATTAGCGCCGGGCAAAATCATAATGTATGCAAGGGGCAAACTGACATGAATACAGGCACAATGCTATTTTCAGCGACTAGCACCGTGCTAAGTGGTTTTGTGCGACTTAGCGCGACACTTAGCGTGGTGCACATTACCACCCAGGAAAAGCTTGTCTTAACCCCGGGCAATCAGCTTTGCGCAGTGTTTGCATGGCTTTTGCGTGGCTTTGCGTAACCCTAACAAATAAATATGACACATAGACAAAGCCAAACATAGAGGAAACATGCTGCTAACTGATGGCATCACAACAATGCCATCATCTGCCACCAGTCCCAGCCATGCCAAGCAGTAAGTGGTGACCCTGCTGCCAGTGGACAGCATGGCAGTGTGGCCATACAGCACACACCTGTGGACCACTCTTCTGTGGACACCAACAGATGACCAGCACACACATGCAGCACTGTGGGCATGGAGGATGTTGAGGGGAGAGTGTATGGGTGGCCAGGCTGTGCCACAGACCAGATGTGTGCAGTAGACATCATGCAGTGCACATAGGCCAGTATTGGGAATACCCCAACACCAGTGTGCCTTTCTGATAATATATGCCCCCCCTCAGCCACATACCGCACAGCTGTACAACTGCCACAGCACACAAAGCCGGACATGTATATATCACTGTGAGCATCCCATGCTAGAGGTGCAGCATCTGTGGGTCACACAACAGTGTAACAGTAATGTCCACTGTCAGTAAACACCTGCAGGTTGGGCCTCTCACTGTGTATAGTGCAGTCATCATCACTGCCCTACACACCATAGGCAGTGCTGTGTCCACACACTACTGGCTCCCTTGCTACTGTAGTGTCTGCTGTGCACTGTAGCATGACCTACAGTGTGACAGTTGCATGCAGCACCACCACCATCTGTGCCTATGCCATGTTGTCCCAGTACAGCTGCAGACAGTAGCGCATGTGAAAGTACAGTATTCAAAACTGTATAATATTCCCCAAACTGTTTACGCAGTGCTAACACGTTTGCGTGGGTTTAGCGCAGGGCTAAACCGTTTGCCCGGTGCAAACTACATGCAGATCAGTGCATAATGAGATGCTAATTTGGATGTTTGCCCAGAGATTACATAAGTAGGCTCATTTGCATGTCACTTTTGAATATGGCAAAGTTTAGCACCAGGCAAGCGTGTTTGCACCGGGCTAACAGTTTAGCTTACGCTAACCCGCTAAGAACGTGTTAGCGCCAAGCAAAACAGTTCAGGGAATATTTTATGTTTTGCACACTGTACTTTCACATACACTGCTGCCTGCAGCTGTACTGGGTCCACACATTTGCTGGCACACACATTGGCCACATAGTTCACCTCTACGTACCTCCACATCGCTGTGCACTGTGTTGCTGTTGTGGTTTGCACTTCCTGGGTGCCATATCAGAGCTGTCTTATTCCAGGGCTAAGTTTGCCCTGCACTCCCAGCCCAGTTTGCCCGGCCTCATTCCCATGCTATATTCAGAAGCTGTTTGCCCTGGGCTATTCCTTTTGAATATGACTTGCTTTGTGCTCTGGGCTAAGTTTGCCCACCGGGCTGTGCTAATTTAGCCCTGGGGCAAAGTTTTGAATATCTGGCCCATGGGATTTTTGAAATTTTCCCAGGGTAGCTTGACTTAGCATAGTGGTTGCTAAGCAGTTGCAATGGATGCTCCAACTTTACATTATGGACAGTACATAATGAAAAAGTTTGTTGTACAATTCTTTTGTTTTTACATTTTTTGGGGGAGGTTTGTTAATCAGAAAAAGTAAATAAAAACTGAATAAATTGCCATTTTTTGCTGATTATAAAAAGTCTAAAAGGCATCTAGATATGAAACACCTCTCATTTTGTAGATAATTTTGTGCTGAACAACTTTTGTGCTCAATGTACAATGCTATCAGTTTTCATTTTAAAGTTATTTGTATTTATTTGTCGAAAAAGTGCAAAAAAAAACCTTAACTTTCTGCTGTTTTTTGATAATTCTACAAAAACTAAAATGTATCTATAAATGAAACATCACTCATTTTGTAGATATGGTTGTGCTGGACAGCTTTTGTCCTCACAGTACCACGCTATCTTTTTTCATTTTAAAGTTATTTGCATTTGAATATGATTAGTACTGCTACTGAAGCTGAACATTCTAAATTGGCTAATGACATAGCAACCGTGTATATAAATAAGTAATGACATAGTTATTATGTATGTAAATGAGTGATGACATATTTACTATGCACGTAAATAAGGGATATGCAGGGGGGTGCCAGTGGGATAACAAAGTTATTTGTACAGTTGCCTGTGACTTCGAGTAACCTCACGAGTGGCGAAGTTTGTCATATTTTTTTTTTTAGTTAAGTTCCTTTTCAGGCTTTTTCTCTGTGCCTGGTTGCTGTGTTTGGTTTGTAGGATTGCTATGCTGAGAAAAAGGAAAAAATAGCTTTTTTTTCTTAAGAGTGTTTTCATTTAAAATGTGGTTCCAGTTTGGGGGGGGGGGGGGGGGTTGGTAAGGGTGTGCATTTTGTGAGTGTTTGGGACTGTGATAGCTTGGCTTTTAAGAGCACTGTAAGGAGGTGAAAGTGAAGCTGGGAGACAGTGCTGGTAAGAAGGCAGCACAGGTGGTGGTAGTTAGTGATGTAGTTACTGTGTGGATAAATGGGTGATGATGTAGTTACTATGTGGATAAATAAATTTTATCCACATAGTAGCACAGATAAATGGATTTATCAGTGCAGATTTATTCAGACACCTGTTGCATAAACAGTTTTATTTACACAGTAGCTACAATACACATTATTTATGGCATGCATTTATTGTTCATACCTCTTGCATAAATTTATTATTTAAACGGCTTGTATGTTCATTGAATGTACTATTGGATACATATTATTTTATAATTCACTGTGTATCGTATGGTGCCCCAAGCCTCAGAGGAAAGGGCATCTAAGAAATAAGGTTAGAGTAACAAGCTGTAAATGAGCTTGATACAACCAGCAGACCTGCTTGTTTGACCATCACAAACCGCTTGATTCCTGCAACCTCCACTTGCATACCGTGTGACTCTAAGCATGTCGGTTAATCTCCCCAGTGCTCCCGGGTTACTTTCCGAAAACAGGCACTTGTGCCTAGTGGGCCTTACCCACTTGCCAAAGCATTAAAAATAAGTGCGAAGCAGCCTAAAACTTCCCTTACTATGCTGGACATTGATGGGACTACAACACTGGACCCTACAATTATTGCTAATATGTTCAATACTGTTTTCACAGACCTCAGTAGTGGTTTCCCCCCAACTTTTTCGATGTAGATGACTTTCCAACTCACCCTTCCAGCTTCCCCCCCCCCTTCCAAATACCCGCCGTTTTACTTTAAAGCAGTCAAGATGCACTAAGCCCGCAAATACATTAATAAAGCAATTGCCAAGTCCAGAAATAGTGGGGACACACTTGACTTCAAACTGCTGTCCCTCACCCTCGATGAAGCACTAGGACCATTAACAAAGATCTTCAACCTCTCCCTCAGCCTCGGCCAGTTCCCCGACAGATGGAAATCTGCTACTGTTACTGTGGTCCACAAAAGTGGAGACAGGGCCCTCCATGGGAACTATCGACCAATCTCCATATGACCTCCCCTCTCCAAGGCCATCAAATGCATAGTAGCAGACCAACTCACTTATTACCATGACAAACACAATATCTTGTGCGCTCAACAACATGGGTTCAGACAAGGGCACAGCACCACTTCTGCCCTTCTGGAATTCACCAGAGCCATCCACAGTTCTCTGGATAATGGTCACCTAGCCAGGTCGATCTTTATCGATTTAACTAAGGCTTTCAACATCGTCATCCATCGCCTACTACTTGAGCATCTTCTGAATGCTGGGCTTTTTCCTGACTCCATGGCCTGGTTTAAAAGCTATCTTTAAAGCCAATCCCAAAGAGTTAAAATTGCAGATGTCCTCTCTAATGCTAGACCTGTCCACTCAGCAGTCCCCTAGGGATCCATACTGGTCCCCTTCTATTCAGTCTCTTTCTGAACAGCTTTCCACAATCTTGCCTGGAACAAATCATCCTCTATGCTGATGATGCCGTAATTCTCACCACCCATAAGGATCCCCATACCCTACAAAACAATCTACAGCTAGGCTTCACTTCAGTTGAGACCTGGTTTAGTAAACACAAATTGGTCCTAAATTATTAGAAAACCAAGTCAATGCTTTTCAGCAGCTCCCACAACAAGTGAAGGCTACACCCCCTGACCATCACAAACTGCCTTGAAACTGCCCTCGAACAGGTGCAATCTTTTTAATATCTTGGGATCTCTCTTGACTGTAACCTATCCTATGGTGCCCACATCGTTAGCATCGCCAAAGCTGCAAATACTCACATTGGACTACTCTACAGGCACAGGCAACACTTTACTCTGGAAGCCTTAAGGGTTGCTGTTCAGAGCTCTGTTGTCACTGTAATTGACTATGGCCTGATCATACATGGTTCTACTACTGTAACTGC
This sequence comes from Neoceratodus forsteri, assembly GCA_016271365.2. Taxonomy (NCBI): domain Eukaryota; kingdom Metazoa; phylum Chordata; order Ceratodontiformes; family Ceratodontidae; genus Neoceratodus; species Neoceratodus forsteri. Next base: position 57,345,390 of record JADMNL010000033.1, read on the forward strand.
CCTTAGACGCATATCCACGTCTCTCAACAAAGCTTGTCAGTTCATCACTGGAGCTCACCGTCTCTCTCATACGTGTGACCTCTATGCACAAACTGGCTGACTACAACTGTCAAACTGCATAAAGTACCAAACCTGCATTATGGCAAAAAAAATAACCATGGGCCAAGCACTCCTCGGAGTCCAAGCTCTCCTTTGCCCCAGTAGTAACCCTCACCACACTAGGAGATCCGAATCTCAACTCCTGCAGGTCCTTCACTGCCGTACCACCCAAGGACAAAGATCCTTTGCTCATAGGACCCCTAGCTGGCTGAATAGTCTCAGCAATGACATCTCCTCCGTGCCTAAGCTTGGACCGTTCAAATCCAGGCTCCGCCTACTCCTCTCTGCCTCTAGCACCTGTGACTGTCTCCATTAATCAGCCCTCCTTACCATTACCCAGTCCTTGTCTCAGCTCTTTCTACATAGCACTTCTATTATCTACCCCAATCTCCTACAACCCCCTCCTCCACCCTCTCTCCCTCCTCCCCCTGCACCCCCTCCACTGCCTGTTGCTCTCTCTGTGATGTGACAATGCCTCTGGCTGCTCTCACCTTTTGTGTCCTTGCCATATCTTGTAACACTGTTTACCCCGTCAATGCCTCTGGCTTTAGTTTAACCCAAATGTATGCATTCATAGTCATGTAACTGATTGTTAACCTGTTATCCTGCCTTTGTTCCTTAATTGTCTTGTTTTTTTTTTTTTTTTGTTATTGTAACTGACGTGGAACCTTTGTAAAAGAGCTGTGGCTCAAAGGTACTTGTAACCCTAGATTTAAATAAATAAAAATAAACAAAATAAAATTGCCTTGCCTAATACAGGATATAAAATATTTTATCTCTATCACACAATGAGAACTTTGCAAACAAAATCTAAATCCTGTTTGGATGCTGTTCAATTCTTGGATAAGATCTGTTTCGTTGCCATTTAAGAAGGAAATGATATGACAGAAATCATAAAGCACAAGTAAGGCAGTAAGGACAGGGATGGGGCAAAAAGAAATAAAGCCATAAAAAAAAGGAGGGTAAAGAGCACCAACGCCCGTAGTCTAGGTAAAAAGCACCCCGAAATGGGGGCCTTGATGGAAGAGGGATGCCTGGATATTGTGGCAGTCACAGAAACATGGTACACAGAGAACCATGACTGGGATATCAACATACCAGGGTACACAATTTACAGGAGGGACAGGGAGGGAAGAAGAGGAGGAGGAGGAGCAGTAGCTCTCTATGTAAGGGAAGGGATCAAAACAACAGAACTAAAGGGTAAACAGGGAGGAGAGGAGGCACTGTGGGTCACCCTGGAGACGAAATGGCACCACAATCCATACAGGGTTGTATACAGACCCCCATCTCAGGGGAAGAAATGGACAAGGAAATGATAGAAGGCATCCTTGGGATGGCAGAGAAAGGGGAGATATTGCTGATGGGGGACCTGAATATGCCAGATGTTAACTGTAGCACCTTTGCTGCAGCCACATCCAAGAGCAGGGCCATTATCGATGCCCTACAGGGGGCATGCCTCAGACAGCTAGTTTTGGAACCAACTCAGGAGGGAGCAATCTTAGACCTGGTACTCTCAAATGGGGATGGAGAGAAGATCTCTGATCTTGACATGGGTAACCATCTGGGAACAAGTAACCACCAAACAGTGTGGTTCTCGATAAACGTAGCTGTAGAGTCAAGCCATACAAAAGTGAAGGTACTGGACTCCAGGAGGGCTGATTTTGTCAAAATGGAAGAGTGCCTCAGAAAAGTACTAGCAAACAGGCAAGAAGGTGGGGTGGAGCAACAATGGGGAAACATCAAAACTGCCATCACAGAGGCAACAAGCCTTCGTATGAAGCAAATAAACAAATCAAAATGAAAGAAAAAAACACTATGGTTCTCAAAAGAGGTGGCTGGGAAGGTAAGGGAGAAAAAGATAGCATTCAGGAAGTATAAGGAAACACAGAAGGAGTAGGACGTAGAACTGTACCAGTTAAAGCAGAAGGAAGTGGGGAAGGCAGTCAGAATAGCAAAGGCCCAAACCGAGGAAAAGATAGCCAACTCTGTTAAGAAGGGGGATAAAACCTTTTATAGGTACATTAGAGAGCATAGAAAGACTAAGGCAGGGATACTGAGGCAGAATAAAGAGGAAAGTGGTTGGTTAGAGAGCGACAGCAAAAAAGCAGGGATACTGAATGAATACTTCTGCTCAGTATTCACAATGGAAAAGCAGAGGGAGATACCTAATCCAGTCAATAGAAGCACTCTGGATAGAGGGGTTAATATTAGTCGTTTCACTGAAGAAAGGGTTCTGAAAGAACTCTTAAAACTGAAGGTGGATAAAGCAATGGGGCCTGATGGGATTCACCCCAGAATTCTAAAAGAACTAAGGGAAGAACTAGTAACACCACTGACTACCCTTTTTAATAAATCATGGGAGGATGGTATGGCACCTGAGGACTGGAGAAGGGCGGATGTGATTCCCCTTCACAAAAGTGGGAGCAAGACAGAGGCAGAAAACCATAGACTTGTCAGTTTGACCTCAGTGGAAGGGAAAATGATGGAATCACTTCTGAAGGAAAGAATTGTTGAGTACCTAGAGGCCAGTGGAGCACAGGACCCAAGACAGCATGGATTCACAGCAGGAAGGTCATGTCAAACAAATCTAATTGATTTCTTTGACTGGGTGACCAAAGTAGTAGACCAAGGAGGGGCTGTGGACATGGCCTACCTAGACTTTAGCAAGACATTTGACACAGTCCCGCACAAACGATTAATAAACAAATTAGCCAGCCTGGGAGTAGGTCCCAGGGTGGTAGCCTGGGTAAAACACTGGCTGTACAACAGAACACAGCAGGTAATAGTAAATGGAGTCCACAGTGAAGAAAGGGGGGTTACTAGTGGGGTACTACAGGGTTCAGTACTGGGGCCAGTCCTTTTTAATGTCTTTATAAGTGACATTGCAGAGGGACTGGAAGGGAAAGTATGTCTCTTTGCAGATAATACAAAGATCTGCAAGAGGGTTGATACGCAAGGTGGGGTGGAAAGGATGAAAAGGGACTTGGAAAGGTTGGAGGAATGGTCAAATGTATGGCAGCTTAGATTCAATGCAAATGTAACCCCTAGGTGGCGCTATCCCAAGGGCTACTACCCCTGCCTGTTTGACTACGGATGGGTTGAGGGGCCTAGGTCCTATGGCGGGTACCTTCACCCGGAGGTCATGGTTTGTAGTGGTTAGACTAGCTTGGTCACAGCCCTCTGGGACACTGAGACCCCCTTTTATTCCCTCTGGTGGCTCACACAGTACACCAGAGTTACAACTCCAATACCCCACGTAAACACACTGTTCACTCATATAGATACCGGTTACCCTCGAGACTGATTCTGCAGCACGTCTCTGAGGACTCGCTGTAAAGTAAGGTTAAACAACATATACAGAAAAACACAATACTGTTTCCAAAAGTACCAACACCACAGACAGTATATAGTATAACAACAACAAATCTGATTTATTTAGGGGACAATAACATGGAAGGGGGAAATCAGGTTAATTAGTGGTATTAAATCACAGTACTGTGCACACATACAGGGTCTGAAAAGTCACACTCTGGGTACCCAGGTTGGGGGGCTAGCTAGGTCCATTGCCCGGGGTTGGCCGGCAGGTGCAGATGGATAGGGCCCTGTAGAAAAAAGATATGCACAATACCCAATTGTAATCCAGAGCCAGAGGCCTCAGTCCAAGAAGCAATGAAACAACAAGAATTAAATGATACACTTGTGATTGAAAAACAAGCTGCAGGGGAATACACTGATTTGTACTCACAATACCCAAGCTGAGGATCGGATGGAGAGTGTCCTTTTGGATTGCCAGAAGAACAGGGCATGAGGACAAGGTCCTTGTGACTGGACCCCACTGCAGTTGATAGCAAACAGATGTAGTCTGAATTAAGCTGGGGTTTACTTCCAGCTTCAGCACACAATTCACTGTACAGGGGATTTGAAATAACAATTCCCCACAAGCACTACGCACATTTATATGTAAAAGGAAAGTACTATACCAGGCAGGCTGCTCCTCGATCCCGACCGCAATTACTGCAAGATACCCGGGAGAACACACAGCAGCTTCAGTTCCTGACAAACCGAGCGCAATTCAGCAATTGCTCCAGTCTTCTACAGGGTGAGCCTGTTTTCTACTCTTTAGAGCTCCCTCTTTCTCCTCACAAGTTGGATTCAGTCCAATCTGGCGCTTGCAACGGCTGTAGGCCAAACCTCAGGGCCTCACACGCGCTTCCCACGCGAAACTATACACCGCAGAAGCACAGAGCTCCTTCTCTCTTCACTGTCACAACTGATCTAATCTTTCCAGTCACAGAGCAGGGCATTTCCTTTAGTTCCACATCATTCTGTTGGCTGGTTTGGCTGTCACTCACAATAAGACTCCCTCTGTTGGTGGAAAAAAGGCGCCAAGGTTAAAACTACATTTCCCAGAGTCACTGCCCATATAATCCCCTTGTGGCTAGCTCAAAATTGAGAGTCCAAGTTTCGATTCATCCACAGGCTCCATTTTAGGGTCTCCTTATCATCCTGATTGGTCCAAGTCAGCTATTCAGAACCAAAATGAAAGAGCTACACTGAAACAGTTCATGCTGAAATGAAGACAGGTTAGACAAACTACATTTTCTCAGTCACTCCGAACGATTTCTGGCAAACAGTTATATCTTTCATTCATCAAGGCTCCCTCTGCACATGTAGCAACGGCAGAAGCGGAGCAAATTGACAGCAGCCCGGGTGGGATTCGGGCATTAGAACACACAGTCCCCCCATACAAACTAATTAAGTCTGCAAGCAGACAGCTCTTAAAGAGACAGTACATGGAGGCTCAAATAGCACTCACTTGGAACCACATTTAAACAGCTCAGGTGCTGAACACCACCCAGACTTGGAGCATTCAGGCACGATCCTGGAAGACTTTTGGGAACCCCCATTTACAGGCAGATTACACCCTTCCTGGCCTGGAAAAACTTGGCGTCCACGTCAAGTAAGTACCCCCATAAGTTTCAATACAACCATATACATTTACATCAGTATCACATTAGGCTTATACATGTAATCATCAGTCAACATATCACCTTACCAGAAACACATTTCTGAAACTTTTCAGTACATCACTTTTTACACAGTATTATATGCACATTGTACCATAACTCAGGTTATTACCTCCTGTACATGAAACCTGAAGAAGGGGGCCCTTCCCTATCAGCTACCGTGGGGCTGGATGGGGCAGGGACACCATACCTAGAGGGCAACACAAGTAACTTGGAGTTAGCACTGATGTTCAGTTTGGGCAATGAGCTCGGGGGACACATACACTCCTTTATGGACAACATTGAGAGGCAAGTCCACAGGCCTCCCAGGGAAATCATAACTGAGGTGCACCACAGGCTTTACAGCTCGACCAGTCTTTCTAGGGGGAACTGTTACAGCCTCTGCACTCTGAGCCTCATTTTCAGCATTGTCCTCACTTGTCAGGGGAGTCTCCATTGGGGTAGAGAGGCTAGAACTTGGGGCACTTTCAGCTCCAGGAATAAAAATCTCTGAGTCCACAACACTTGGCTCACATGGAGAGCTTTCGTACACTGGCAGTGGACCGTTAGGGCACTCAAAATACTCTTCTTGTTCTGGTATATCACCAGCCTGTCCCAGTCCATCATTTTCCTCCTCTGAAAGCTCAAACAGTTCAACCATACACAATGATTCCATATCATCTGACTTGATGCTTTGCACTTCACTTTCTGGGAGCTGGGGGGCTTAGACAGTCCAGAAGGCCCAGCTTTTTCTCCAGGATTGACTAGGGGATTGCCCTGAAACAATTAACTCAGTTCGTAAGAAGGGTAGTATTCAAAGCCACACTCACTTTCCTCTGACATAGACTGACAGTCATGTTCAGCTGGGACTTGTGGAGGGGAACACTTTAACTCAGCTTCTGTAGGTGCAGACTTTCTCAATTTTTGCTTAGCAGCAGCTCTAGTCACTGGTTCAGAGGGAGCATTTTCTGAGGGCTCAGACTCAATCAAGATTTGTCCAATGGGCAGTAAATGATTTCTATGCATTGTTTTAACATCTTTTGAATTATTCTCAGGCCTTACTTTGTACACAGGCAGATAATCTAGTTTGCCCACTACAATGTGAGGGAGATGGGCCATCTGTCAGCAATCTTATGTTTGCCATGCAGTCCCAGATTTCTTAGCAATACCCGATCTCCCTCCTGGAGTTCCTGTGCTTTCACCTTTTTATCATACCTTTCTTTGTTGGCCAGATTCTTTTGGCAGCCATGGTTTGAGCCAGTTGGTATGCATGATTTAACTTGCCCTTTAACTTTTGCACATACTGTAAATAGTTGTCAACTCGAACCCCATCAGGAGAAACTCCAAAACATACATCTACCGGCAGTCGAGCTTCTCTTCCAAACATCAGGCGGTAGGGGGAGAACCCAGTGGCATCACTTTTGGTGCATTTGTAGGCATGTGCCAGGGTGATAATTTGTTGGTTCCATCTAGGCTTGTCCTTTGGGTGGAGGGTGCCTAGCATATCTAGCAAAGTGTGGTTGAAACGTTCAGGCTGCGGGTCCCCCTGGGGGTGGTAAGGGGTGGTTCTGGACTTTTGCACTCCCCACAGAGAAAGCATCTCTTTGATCAGACGACTCTCAAAGTCTCTCCCTTGATCAGAATGGATTCTTTGTGGAGCCCCATAGTGAACAAAAATGTTTTCTACAAGTACTTTTGCCACAGTGGATGCCTTCTGGTCCTTGGTGGGGAAAGCTTGGGCATATCTCATAAAATGGTCAGTGACCACCAGCACATTACTAATATTTCTTTGATCTGACTCCAAACTCAGAAAATCAATACAGACCAGCTGCATGGGTGCACTGGTGGTGATGTTAACAAGGGGGGCAGCCCTCTGGAGCAAAGCTTTCCTCTGTAAGCAGCGACTACAAGTTAAAATGTGTTGCTCCACATCAGCCCCCATCTTAGGCCAATAGAATCTGGATCTCACCAAGTCAAGTGTTCTGTCTATACCAAGGTGCCCCATGTGGTTGTGTAAGGACCTCAGTACTGAGTCTCAAAAGGCAGTGGGCAGCACTAGTTGTTGTTTGTCTATTTGTCCCCCTCTGTCTACTGTTTCTCTGTATAACAGTCTATTGATCAGTTTCAACTTAGGACCTTCTTTGCATAACAATGCAGTTCTCAGATCAGTGGAGTGTAATTTAGACACTTCTTTCCCTGTGTAGGGGGCTTCTAAAGCTGATTTGATCATGGGATCGCGGGATTGAGCCCACTGAATACTGTCATTGTCCAGCTGAGGCAGTGCACCAATGTCTATTGCAGAAAAGTGACAATAAGCAGCAGGTATGCAACTCTCAGAGGGTCCCAAACAATCCACCATACAGTCCACTGCGTCCGTGGACATTTGTTCCTCCCTGTCAATCTTCTGGCCGAGTGCTCAAATATCAGGTTCTGACAGTTTTACCCAGTCATTCTGGGGAAACAGGCCTCTGGGAGAGAGCATCAGCATCTATGTGGTTCAGGCCTGCTCTGCATTCAACAGCATAGTCGTATGTAGATAATGCAGAAAGCCACCTATGGCCAGTGGCATCCAACTTAGCTGAAGTCTGAAGGTTGGAGGAATGGTCAAATGTATGGCAGCTTAGATTCAACGCAAAGAAGTGCAAAGTGATGCACCTGGGAAACAAAAACACAGGGGAAGAGTACACAATGGGGGGTGAGATACTGACAACAACAAAAATGGAAAGGGACCTGGGGTAGTCATATCAGATGACCTAAAGGTGGACCAGCAATGTGAGAAGGCAGTAAGGAGGGCTGAGGGGATACTGGGATGCATAGGGAGCGGCATCACCAGTAGAAAACAGGAAGTTGTTGGCCCTCTGTACAGACAGTTGGTAAGACCACATCTGGAGTACTGTATACAGTTCTGGAGACCCCATCTCCACAAAGACATAGACAGGATGGAGGCTGTCCAGAGGAGGGTGACCAAAATGGTGCAGGGCCTGCACCATAAGACATATGAAGAAAGACTAAAGGAGCTTAAGATGTATAGCCTCAAGGAAAGGAGGGAGAGGGGGGGCATGATATAGACTTTTAAATACCTCAAGGGAATCGACAAAGTCCAAGAGGGTAGCATCTTTCAGAAAAAGAGATGTGCAAGAACAAGGGGCCACAATTTGAAGATAGAGGGGGACGGCTCAGAGGTAATGTGAAACATAGAAACATAGAAGTTGACAGCAGATAAGGACCTCAAGGCCCATCCAGTCTGCCCATTTCTTTTTCTACCTTATAAATGTGCCATCGGCCTTTGCTCTGTCAGTGGCCTATCTATTCATAGTCATTTGTATTGCTCCCTTATGCCTATCCCATGCCTGTTTGAAGCCCTGCACTGTATTCATAGCCACCACTTCTGTGGTAAGCCATTCCATGCATCCACCACCCTTTCTGTGAAAAAGAATTTCCTCACATTCCCCTTAATCGGCCTCCCTCTAATCTCATGCTGTGTCCTCTTGTCCTGCTATTTTCTTATATTTAAACACGTTAGACTCTTTTCACCTTGTTTATGCCCTTAAGGTGTTTGAATGCCTCGATCATACACTCTCTCCTCCTTTGCTCAAGGGTATACATATTGAGCTCCGTTAATCTGTCCTCATATGTCTTCTGATGCAGTCCCTGCACCATTTTGGTTGCCCTTCTCTGGACTGCCTCAATTTGTTAATGTCCTTGTGAAGGTGTGGCCTCCAATACTGCACGAGTACTCAGATGGGGCCTAACCAGTGTCTTGTACAGAGGGATTATTACCTCCCTCTTACGACTTATGATACCCCTACTAATACACCTAACACCCCTAGCCTTACCTACTGCTTTAGAGGTCTGCTTGATGATTTTAGGTCATCAGTGATGATGATGCCCAAGTCTCTTTCTTCCTTTGTGACTGCTAGCAACTCCCTCCCAGCCTATAGGTAGCTTCAGGGTTTCTCTTCCCTATGTGCATGATTTTGCACTTCTTTGCATTAAATCCCAGTTGCCACTCTTCTGACCATTCTGCTAGTTTATCCAGATCTCTTCTCATTCTGCCCACCCCATCTGGATCATCTACTCTGTTGCAGATCTTGGTGTCATCTGCAAACAGACAAGCCTTACCCTCTAGTCCATCTGCAAGGTCACTAATGAAGATGTTGAGAGGACTGCCCCAGGACTGATCCCTGAGGTACCCCACTTGTGACTTGCATCTCTTCTGACTGTATACCATTTACCACCACTCTCTGTTTTCTGCCCGTCAACCAGTTTGCCACCCAGTTGACCAACTTCTGACCCACCCCGAGCCTACCCAGCTTATTTATCAATCTTCTATGTGGAACAGTGTCAAAAGCTTTGCTGAAGTCAAGGTAGGCGACATCAACTGCCCCCCTTGGTCCACCACTCTGGTTACCCAATCAAAGAAATCTATGAGATTAGTTTGACAGGACCTTCCTTTTGTAAACCCATGCTGTCTTGGATCCTGTGCCCTATGGATTCCAGGTGTTGCACTATCCTTTCCTTAAGGAGTGCCTCCATAATCTTGCCCACTACTGAGGTAAGACTGACCGGTCTGTAGTTCCCGCCTCCTCCTGCTACCACTCTTGTGGAGCGGGATCACATAAACCCTTCTCCAGTCTTCTGGGACCTCTTCTGTGCTCAGAGACTCACTAAACAATTCTGCTAATGGCTCTGCTAGTTCCTCCTTTAGCTCCTTAAGTACCCTGGGATGTATGCCATCAGGTCCCATTGCCTTATCCACCCTGAGCTTAGCAAGCTCTTGTAGGACCCTTTCTTTTGTGAAGGGAGTAGTGCTCACCTCCCTCCCCCTGTGTCCATGATGCTGAGCTGTGGGCCCTGCTACCTTCTCTTCAGTAAATACTGAGCAAAAGTATCTATTTAGGATAGATGCCTTTACAGGGTCCTCCTCTCACATGCTCCCTTTTCTCCATTAAGCTTAGCAATACCCTCTGGACTTTCTCCTTTCACTAATGTATCTATAGAAAGTCTTGTCACCTTCTTTTACTGTTCGTGCTAGTGTTTCCTCAGTTTGGGACTTTGCCTGCCTTACTGCCTTACCTGCTTCCCTTAGGGCAGTTTGGTATGCCTCCCTATCTTCATCCCGCTGTGTTCCTTATATTTCCTGAAGGCCAGCCTTTTGGCTCTGACCTTTTCTGCTACTGTATTTGAGAACCAAAGTGGTTTCCTTCTTTGCACTTCCTTTTCTGTCTAACACAATGGGATGTTGCTTCAAGTATTGCATCCTTAATGCTTGCCCACTTTGCCTGTACCCTCACCTGTGTTTCTTTTTGCCAGGGCTAGCTTAACTCTGTTGGCCATCTTATCAAAGTCAGCTCCTCTGAAGTCCCATATTTTTGCCTTGGAATGGGATGATTTAGATGTAGTAGCCAAATTGAACCATACCATGTGATGGTCACTGGCCCCCAGGTGACCTTCTACCTGGAGATCTGTGATCCCTTCTTTGTATTTCTTCACAGAGAGGGTTGTAGATGCATGGAATGCCCTTCCTGAGGAGGTCATAGAGTCAAAAACAGTGGGGGAATTCAAGAATGCATGGGACAGACATAAGGCAATTCTAGTGGGGGGTAGGAGGAAGTAGGCTGTTGGTTAACTAGGATCTGCAGCTTATCCGTTAGGTAGGGAAATGGGCAGACTAGGTGGGCTAAGCAGTCCTTATCTGCCATCAAATTCTATGTTTCTATTTCCTTTTCTTAATGTATATCTTATCAAAGCCAAATGTTTATCAAGACTAGCCACAGTTAGCCGGCCCGGTGTCATTGAGGGTTGAGGCACCGGATGCCACACCTCGTGCCACACTGGTGAACTGGGTTTGGGAACAAGCCAGAGCCGCTGGGGGTCAGCAGGGGAGGGAAGTGACTGAGCACCAGGAGGACAGCTCTCCCTTCCCAGGGAGGGTTCCGGGGCTTGAACCACTTTGTAGTGGCATCTGGCGGCTGTCAGGTGCAGCACAGAGCACTTGGTGCAGAAGGTAACAGGGAGAGGAGCTCGGCAGGTGGTGGCACGTTGTGCCCAGGTGCCATTGCACATCTGAGCTCCTCGGGGGTTAGAAATAAGCAAGAAAATCCCCTTCAGTGGGGATATGCGAAGGCACCTCCCCCGATCCACACTCCCAACACTGGGCTCTCATCTCTCCTTCCCTCTGCCGCTCTGGTCCTGGCGCTCTACACCCTAGAAAGAGTGCCCTGGGTGGATAGGGGGGGCCCTTCCCCGTAGGGGTTCAGATCCAGGGATCCTGCCTGGCTAGAGTGGGGAGCAAAGCGAAGAGTCACAGTGGGAGGTAGAGATTGTGGAAGGAGTTTACTGGAGAGTTCCCATCTGGACGTAAGAAATAAAGTTGACCAAAAAAAAAAAAAGACTAGCTACAGTTGGTATTGCTAGATGTTCTTAGAGCGTTGAGTTTTGTCTTTTAACATGAGATGATGGGGATTTTATATTAGTCATGTTAGCTCTTTTATATATATATATATATACAGTGTATATATATATATATATATATATATATATATATATAGTACTGTAACAGGATTTAATCGCATCTACATTGTATTTGTTTTTTTTGCACTTTCAATCAGGAGCATGTCGATTCGCTGTTGGCAATTTACCTCACATCAGTTTACTCCCTCTCTCCCGCTGAAATGGAATACCGCAGCACAATTTTGTTTATATTTTATGAACCCCCTAAATTAATAACTTACCTTTTACTGGGAAACATTCACTTTCCTGTAACGGTTCCCAAGATCTAGAGGAGCAAACTGTCACAAGGCGAATAGCCCGTAACGGATTGTCGTGTTGCCCTTTCAATCCTGAAACGATCCTTCCCAAGCCATGATAGTTAAATCCCTAGCCATTAGTTGGTTGGTATCAGGAACAGCAAGAGAAAAGTGATTTGTTTCTAGATTCTTATGATTATTCAGTTATTTAATTAAGATTCCCTTCATGACGCAGGTCCAGTGGTGTGAAGCACTAAGGCACTGAGTGCCAGGCCATCTACCACACTGGTGATCCAGGTTCGGGAACAGACGTGGGTCACACAGAGGCTGGCCAGGGAATGGAGGACTGAGCATTCCCTAGGACAGCTCTCCTCCCTTGGGGGGGTAACTGTGTCCCACTAGGCATCTGCCACTGGGAGGTATCTGAGAGGTAGCATAGCAGGATGTAAGGGAAGGGATCGCACCTGCTTGACACCAGGAGGAAGGTTTCTCCACAGAGGCAGAGTTTGCACAATGCATCCTTGCATGTGCTTTAGGCTCGGGGAGAAAATGGTGGAAAAAGAAGAGAAATGACCATGGCTGGATGATGGCCTGGTCCTCCACCAGCGACTGGGCACCTTGAAGTGCTGTGGCAGAGTACAGCAGAGCACAAGATAAGTCCCAGGGAAGTTGGCCAATGAGGCTGGGGGAACGGTCTGGGTGGAGACAGGTCAGGAGATAAGGAGATAAATTACTGATTAAAAAAAGAGAAATGACTGTCATTATGCAATTGGCTGTTGCTGGGCTTCAGTAATACCCCCAGATGAAAGAAGTGAACTCTGATCTGTAGGGAAGCTGTTTTTTTCCCTGAGCACAAAGACTTTGAGTTCAGTTTTCAAAGGTTGATGCACAGGGCTTCAGAGTACTCAAAGCAATAGGGGATATAATAATGCCAGCGACCTATTGTTGCTTAAACACTGTATGTTGAAATTTGTTTGCCAACTAAGAAATACAGCCCCTTAATTAGTGCTTCCCATTTTAGCCAGATCTCACGGAGTGCCTACATAAACAAATAGAGGCTCTGTGGCAGCCCAGTACCCTAGAAATAGCAACGTGGCCAGCCCAGTACCCTAGAAATAGCAACGTGGCCAGCCCAGTGGTGCTGAAGGATGAGGCACCAGACACCTTACCTCGTAGTATGCTGGTGACCTGGGTTTGGAAATGGACTCAGGTCGTCGGGGTGCCAGCACGGGGCGGGGGTGGCAGTCAGAGCAGGATTGAGCACGCCAGAAGGCAGCTCTCCTCTCCTCTCCTGGCGGTGGTTGCCACCCCCCCCCCGTAGTCTTGCTGCCACTAGGTGGAGGTCCGGTGGTTCGCATAGGTGGCGGGGGAGACACGAAGAGAGGGCACCTTGAGACGCGGCACTCACATGCTTCCACATGCGCATGCGCACGTCCAAGGTGGGGGGCCAGGATCAGGGAGAAAACAACAAAAATCACCATAAAAAAAAAAAGCAACGTGGTGCATACAAACTAGCCCAATGTAAAGGGAGGAATGTGGAAATACAAGGATGTCATTACGCTATAAGGAAATGGAACAGTTTGTTCTTCATAACACATGTAATGTAAATTTAAAACATGTGTTTTGGCAGGGAAACACCTGTTCGTTCCAATAAGGTTATGACATAGATAAGATCTATTTCTTGTATTGCAACGTAGCACAAATGGACTCACTGAACTTAATATACTGTTACAAAGGCATAGAAGTAGTGTGGATCTTAAAATGATGAAATTCTCCTTATTTCTCAAGATGGCATAAATGTAAAGATAACCCTGATTGGTTGTTTGTTTTCTTGAGATGGTCAAACGACAAACAAGAAGCTCCCCTACCATGATGGGATTTTCTCTGTGGCTCTTAATTTTTGAAGCAGCTCCCCAAAGAAGGACAGGGATCGTAATCCCCCCCCCCCACCGAGGGGCTTAACATTTGATCCATTGTCACTTCCTGTTAACCTGCTCTGCCCCCTACGCTCTGACATTTTATGTTATCAATATAAGGAGAGCATGGGGTCCCGCTCCATTCACTTCTATGGAGCATAATTTCTAAGGCAGATTACCAATTTTAAAAGAAAAAGAAGAAGCAGCAAGTATATAGTGCTTTTCATACGCAGTGTATCCAGAAGCGCTTTACAAGCAATGCTAGACTGGTAGTGAAGTGACTGAATGTGCAGTGGCAGCCATATCACACATCGACACCCACACATCGCCTGGACAATTGCAAGAACCGGTTTATGAGAAGGGGAATATTGGCCAGGTCACCGGGAATGTTCCCTGCTCTTTGCAAAGAGTGCCCTGGGTTGTTTTACTTCCACCTGGACACCCGAAAGGACAACACCAGGATGGGAAGAAGAGACCTCAGTTTAACGTCTCATTCGAAGGATGGCACACCCCAGCAGTACAGTACCCCCTAATACTGCACTCAGGTGCCAGATCGGTGCCAGGGTTTAACTAATAAGGCTCTTGTTAGCTGAACCACAAAACTTCGACCAGTTTCGCTTCTGATGATGCCTTAGCGAAACCGGTCAAGATTTTGTGGGGTTCTGCCTCTCCTCCCAGCTTGTGCTTTTTGCACTCTGGGTGAGTGCACTAGTATTTTTTGCCTTCAATAAAATGGCATTTACATACATTTGTATGGTCTCAGTGGTAGTTTTTGGTGAGTGGTGAGTGGTGAGTGGCTCTGGAATTTTGGAGAGTGGTATATTAATTTGTGTCCTATTAGCACACTCTGTTGCAGGGCTGCTATTTTTGAGAGTCTTGTTAGTTGATCCCTGGCATCAAAAACCTGTTTTATAATCGGTAAATCTGCGTAAGAAATTATACCCCATAGAAGTGAATGGAGTGTGCCCCAGCGCTCTTTCTGTACCAATGTCATAAAACATGAGAGCGTGAGGACGGAGCAGGCCAGTAGGAAGTGAAAGGGATAGTGCAGTTAGACCATCGGGGCAAATTACTATCCCTTCTCTTCCTTTGCAGGCTGAATAAAGAAATTATTTAACACCACAGAAGAGCTCCCATTCAGGTATGGGACTTCCCTTTTTTCCTTGAAGCGCCAAGAAAGGTGCTCTTTAGTGCTGCATGGTCTGACCTGTACCGTAGGAAGGGTTGGGCGGGTGGTGCACCCGCCCTGGGCGCGTGGTGCTCCCGCCCTGGGCGCATGCCTCCAAGGGGCGCACTGGTGTGGTTTTCAAATCTGTGCTGTAACTTTAAAAAATATATTTTTTTATTTTTTAAATGTAATAACTAATGCCCACAGCAGGGCAAATCCTCATGAAGGACCAGAAAGTTGGGGTCATGGTCTGCTGTCTCTGCAAAGAAAAAAATCATGTGGTGGGGTCCAGTCCAGACCAGATGACAGACAGTATAAAAGGTACGGGCGCGGGAGACTCACGGTTGTAGTATGAGAGGCGCCAGCAGTGCTAGTAGTAGAGAAGAAGAGAGAAAATACAAAGGAGCGAGGCAAGGAGCGATAGACAGAATGGAAATTGAATTATTAGAGTGAGTAGAAGACTAGAGAGCACAGAGCAGTGGTGCGCAGAGATAGATAAGGCACAGTAAGCCTCTGTGCAAGCAAGCACTCATCTTCTTTATTCTGGGGGGTAGACTGAGACTGAGTCAACTGCTGGTACTGGAATGATTTTTTTTTTTTTATTGTGATGAACCTCAGTTCCAACGATGATTCCGATTCCATCATGACCTGTCTGATTTCTTCCTCCTCCACACTCCTCCCTCCCGCTCCCTTCCCTTAGTTCTCTGAGGGGGATATGGTGTGTCAACTAGTACTCTCGACGTTCTGCCTCGTCCCTCCCGCGAGTCCAGTTCGACGCTGGCACTTGGAAAAAAAAAAATTTATTTAGCTTGGCTCCAGCTCCAGGCACTGGCAGCCAGCCAGGCCTGCATCCTGCCTCCCAGACCCTATTCTCCCCAAGTCCCCTCTCCTGCACAATCCACCCCACACCCAGCAGCAGAAGTGACTGACTGTGAGACCGTCTCTTGCTCTTAGTCTTTTTGGAATATGTGACAGCAGGGCCAGGCCGTGGCAGTTGAGTGAGTCTGTGAGGAGAGCAAGCACCCAAATGATTCTTACCTTCTTGACGACTCCAACTGCTGAGTCTGACCAGTCGACCATACAGTGCTTGCCTTAGCGGTGCCTTCTTAAGCTCCTGGGCTGCCCACCAATCACGCTGTTCTCTTAAAGTCCAGGTGGGCGGCCGGCAGCATAACCTCCCCATCTCTCATAACTGTCTCATATCAGAAGAGCATAGACGGATGAGCATTTCAAGGAAGGGGGGTGATGATAGCTAGGCTTAAGTTATATAGCAATAATTAGCAAGGCAGGCATTAGGGCTAGCCAGGGCACCAGGGCAGCATAGAGCAATGAGTAAATAACAAATAAACGGCACAAGCACTGAAGCACTGTAAGCACCTGAGCAACCTGAGCAAAAGAACCTGAGCAACAGCACACTACTAGACATCATACTAGTGAATAAATCCCATCTATTCACGCACATTGGAGTGCTTTTCAGTGACATAAGTGACCACTGCCTTATTGCTGGTGTAAGATCATCCAACAAACCAGCGCGCCCCCAGCTAAATTCCTTCTGAGGAGATCCAAAAAAATCTTCAATATTGAGGCTTATCTGCATGATCTAAGTCATTCTTCCAGATGGCAAGAGTTCTACCTAGCAGACTCTGTGGAAAAAGCACATCAGGTGTTAAACAACATAATTTTAGGTGCCCTTAACATTCATGCACCAATCACTTGTGTTCGAATAAAAAAAAAATCTTGCCGTTGGTGCTCAGCTGACCTTAAAACTGCACTGCTGGAAAGGGATAAATTATGGAAAAAAGGCGAGGAAGACCAAGATCCCAAATGACTGGACGTTATTCAAGAAAGCCAGAAATAGTTGTACCAGGAAAGTACGGGATGCAAAGGCTGCCTATTATAGAGCTGAGCTCGACTCCTCTTGCCACAATCCTGCCAAGTTCTGGAGCACTACTAAGGGTATAGTAGGCCAAGACTCAAGCACCGCACTACCAAGTCATCTGCATCACAGTGAGGGCATAATTTCAGACAGGCTGGAAATACTAGATGCATTCAATAACCACTTCACAATTGCTGGCCTTGCATTCGACTCCTCCCCAGCTAACCTGCTACGTGCACAATTAAGCTCCCAGTACTCAGGGTCTCAGAGTCTGGTTTCCTCCTTCTCCTTCAAATCAGTTCTGTTGAATCAAGTGGAGGAACTAATCTCGCAGCTGGATATCAAAAAAAGTGCAGGAGCAGACTCCATCGACCCCTACTTTCTAAAGATTGCAGCACATATCATTGCAGTTCCCTTAACACATCTCTTTAATCTGTCATTGACATCTGGTTCTATTCCTGCTATATGGAAACAGCCCAAGTTTTTCCCCTATTGAAATCAGGGGACCCCATGGAACTTAATAATTATAGACCAATTTCTATCCTTCCAGTGCTATCCAAGCTGCTAGAAAAATTGGTGAGCATCCAGCTAAGAGACTACCTTGAAGAAACTAATCTCTTAAATCCAGCACAATCTGGGTTTAGAGCTAGGCATAGTACTATTTCTGCACTGGCTAAAGTTACAAATGACTGGCAATCTGAATTGGATAAAAAAAATAGTGTTTGTGCTGTATTCCTAGACCTAAGCAAGGCTTTTGACACGGTGGACCATGAACTGCTACTTTCCTCCTTGCATTCCATAGGTCTGGATCCATCCTCCCTTAGTTGGTTTAGGTGTTATCTCACGGGAAGGACACAACAAGTGAAGGCCGAAGGTGATTTTTCTCCACTAAAACCTCTTTTAAGAGGAGTTCCACAAGGTTCTATCCTGGGCCCTATCCTTTTGCCATTTATATTAATAACATTGATTCAAACCTTACCAGAGCATCTGTTCATTTGTTTGCAGATGATACTGTTTTATATGTCAGCAACCCACTGCTACAGCTTGTGAAATTCTACAAGCAGAATTTCTCTTATTACAACATCAACTTTGGAAAAGAAAACTTCTTTAAATGCTAAAAAAACAAAAGCAATGCTGTTCTCCAGCCAAAGCCGTATAAGTCCCTCCTCATTAAATAACCTCCCCCAGCTATTCACTATCCTAGGAGAAAACCTGGACTATGTAGAGAAATTCAAGTATTTGGGTGTGTGGATAGATAATAGGCTTGACTACACAGTCCACATTGAAGAACTTGTAAAAAAGCTTCACCAAAGACTTGGTTTATTCTTCAGAATAAGGCACTTCCTAACCAGAGATTCCAAGATGAGGTTGGTTCAGGCCACATTTCTTTCAGTGCTTGACTATGCAGATTTTCTTTACAGTCACTGCCCCATCTCCTACTTAAGTAAATTGGATACACTATACCACAGAGCACTAAGATTCATTACAGATCTTCCATTTAACACTCATCACTGCTCTCTTTATGCTGCCGTCGGTTGGACGTCCCTACATCTCAGAAGAAACAGAAATGCTGCATTTTGGATTTACAGAGCATTGACTAAGAAGCTTCCTAATTATATTCTTGATTGCTTCACCCAGTCCAGAGCTAGTACCTATGCACTAAGAAGCCACAATTTCATCATGCTCAAAGGTGCCTAAAGTCAACACCGATATGGAGATCTGCTATCAGCTATACTCTAGCTATATCATGGAATACCCTACAAAGACCCTGAAGTTGTTTAACTGGATATCATTAGCATCCTTCAAACATCTTTATCTAAGTCTCTTCCCAGATAACTGCAGCTGCTTCCACAAGTTCTAACTTATCCACATTCCTACCCTTCTCCATCTGTCAGACACTCTAACTTGGCAATCCACTTCCACAGACATTATCTCCACTGTTCTCCCTTTCAGGCAGCCTTTACATGATCACATTTCTGTTTCCGACTAATTCACCTCCACAGAATCATTCAACCCCTGGTTTTCTTCCTCACCCACTCATTTCTGACCCCTACTTTAGCCCTTATCACTCCTACACACCTCCTTTACTAGCCCCAACCCCTGTTATAGTCCCCAACCACTCCCTACCCTATCACTCACAGAAGCTGTAATCATCACTCCTCAGTTCACTTCAATCAATGTGTCTCCTTGTTTCCACCGCCTACCCAGGGACCTTGGAAGCTCTGGGCACTATGTGTTGATTGTATATCATTACACCACATAGTTGATATGTACTGTATATATTAGAATCCCTAGCCTGCTTTCATTGTTCTACCTTGTACTATCATGTTTAATCAATTTCTGCCTGTTTCTTGCTGTATATATGTGTCTTGACTTATCTGCATATGTATCAATTATTAACCTTGACCTTATCAGGTCCATCTTGTAAATGAGCTATGCTCAACGATGTTCGCCTGAATAAATAAAGATTTGATTGATTGATTGATTTGAAGCACAAGTACAGAACTGACACACTACACACACACACACGCACACACCACTGCTCTGTAATTTCCTAGTTGATGTAATAGAAATGCCCTTCCCTTTGAGAGTCTACAAGATTTCACATTCAGCTACTTGAGTCAAAGTTGTTTAAATATATTAAAGGGAAACAGTGTCTTCATTACCTCAACAACAAATTACAGTGGTCAACTTGGGGATATGTAAACTGTGAATAATTTCCTTTTTTGTGACAGGAGGACTAGAAGGTTAAGTTCAACTAACCTTCTAGTCTATCATAAGAAGGAAGTTATTCGCAGTTCCCTATCAGATACCATATGGCTGATCATGGTACTACCAGGAGGAAAGTAATAAGAGTTGATAAAGCAATGGGGCCAGATGGGTGCACCCTAGGGTCCTTAAAGAACTAAGAGAGGTGGTGGCTGAACCTCTGGCTATCCTGTTTAGCCGATCACTGGAAACAGGGAGGTACCCAAAGACTGGAGGACAGCAGATGCAGTTCCCTTTATACAAAAGTGGAACAAAGAGGAAGCAGGGAACTACAGACCTGTCAGCCTCACCTCGGTAGTGGGGAATATCATGGAAGCACTACTGAAGGAGAGATTGGTGGAACATCTGGTTGTCAATGGACTACAGGACCCAAAGCAGCATGGTTTCACCAGGGGGAGGTCATGTCAGACCAACCTCGTTGAATTTTGACTGGGTGACTAGGGAGGTGGATCAGGGAGGGCAGTGGACATGGCCTATCTGGACTTCAGCAAGGCCTTTGACACTGTGCCACATAGAAGACTATTGCACAAACTGGGGAATATGGGTGTGGGCAGGACAGTAGTGTGGTGGGTAGGTAACTGGCTGGGTGGCAGGACACAGAGGGTGGTGGTAAATGGCTGTCACTCCACAGAGGGAAGAGTGACCAGTGGGTACCACAGGGATCAGTGCTGGGACCGGTCCTATTCAACATCTTCATCAGTGACATTAGCAGGACCTAGAAGGCAGAATTTCACTGTTCACTGATGACACAAAGCTCTGTAACAGAGTAGACACACCAGAGGGTGTAGACAGAATGAGAAGGACCTCAGAAACTTGAAGAATGGTCAGGGTTTGGCAGTTGAAATTCAATGCAAAGAAGTGCAAGATAATGTATATGGGCACAAAAACCCTGGCACAATATATCAGTTGGGGGTGAGGATATAGCATGCACCAAGCAGGAAAGGGATCTTGGGGTTATCATCTCTGATGACCTCAAGGTAGGGAAACAGTGCGACAAGGCAGCAGGTAAAGCAAATAGGATGCTGGGATGTATAGGCAGGGGCATCACCAGCAGGAAAAGGGAGGTCATAATTCCACTATACAAGACACTAGTGAGGCCCCACCTGGAGTACAGTGTACAGTTCTGGAGACCATACCTACGTAAGGACATAGACAGGGTAGAGAAGGTTCAGAGGAGGGCAACAAAGATGGTGCATGGATTGCATCACAAGTCCTATGAAGACAGGTTGAAGGAACTGAACATGTACTCCTGGAGGAGAGGAGGGAGAGAGGGGATATGATAGAGACATACAAGTATCTTACAGGGAGGAACAGGGTGCAGGAATACACTATTTTTAAGCGAAAAAGATGTTCCAGGACTAGAGGGCATGGGATGAAGTTGGAGGGAGGACGATTCAGAGGAAACATGAGGAAGAATTTCTTCACAGAATGGGTGGTGGACAAGGGTACACCCTGCCAGAGGAAGTGGTGGAGGCTGAAACAATCACGGGATTTAAGAATGCATGGGATAGACATAAAGGAATTCTAGAGGTCAGGGTAAGGGCCAACAGACTTCTAGGAAAACATAAACTGAACTTACAAGCTCAAATGGGCAGACCGGGTGGACCATAGGCCCTTATCTGCCGACACTGTCTATGTATCTATGTATCTATGGGAGTACTGCAATTAGGCATTTGTTGAGGATGTTGGACCACTGGCGCTTATT
Source organism: Neoceratodus forsteri (assembly GCA_016271365.2). Classification (NCBI taxonomy): domain Eukaryota; kingdom Metazoa; phylum Chordata; order Ceratodontiformes; family Ceratodontidae; genus Neoceratodus; species Neoceratodus forsteri. The sequence goes on from JADMNL010000033.1 coordinate 57,366,678, forward strand.
AGGTTACTTACGGTAACCTGCTGAAATGCAAGCGCAGCATCTCCCATCAGAACGAGAGATGTCAGTCAGATAGAACTATATGCCTGTGTTGGGAATAATGCTGCTTGTTATTAATGATATTCTTGTAATTGTGGGGCTCTGTCCCCCACAATCCTCCTGGAAGGTTGTGGCCCCCCATCAACAATAATTAAATTGATTTCATAATTATTGATGGGGTGAAGGGAGCCTCATTACAAGAATTGCATTTACAATAAGAGACTGCTTGTGTAGTTTCCTCTTCCTTGTACAACCCAATGCAGTAATTACAAGTGGTTCAACGTCCTGCACAAACGCTGCAGTTGCCCCGGTTACATTACTGTACATTCACAACAATGCTTTTAGTTTTTGATGGTTTCAGGTCTTATGTTTTGTGATATTCCATGATATTAGTCTTTCTGCGGGGACGCTCAGCCCCCCACACACCCCCGGGTGCATCGATGAAGTTGTATTTTTTATCCAGGGGGAGGTGGAGTGCCCCCACAGAAAGAATATCACGGAATATTACAAAACATAAAGCAACCTCACAACTAGTTGGCAGTTAAATTATTGTGGATCCTCATTCTCCTCTGCCTGTTTTTTCCTTCAAGAAAACCCCCGGTTCTTTTCTGGGGGGGGCGCAAAATTAGTCTGTTGCCCAGGGCACCAAAATGCCTTCCTACGGCTCTGGGTCTGACATTGTAATCCCTTCCAGATTAACATAAAATATATCCTGCACTGATAGCTTTTTTTTTTTAGACTTTGTTTATCCTCCTACCACACTGTCACCCGGTCTCTCTCCGGTGTGGTCTCATGAAGTCACTTTCTCCCGCCCACCTGAAGTCCTCCTCCGTCTCTCCTGGTATAGCTTTCCTTCACCTCACCTGGTCCGCCAGACTCCCGGCTCTGAGTCCCCCAGAGTGGGACCACCTTCCTTCCTGGTGCTCTGTCTATAACCTAGTAGGAAGTCCAGGTTCGGCAGACTACCAGAGAAATTGATAGAATGGACCCGGCACTGGACATGGGCGCAACGTTCCCAGACCCACCACCACCTATCACGGATAGGCCCTTTTTCCTTGTTAGGTGGTTTTCCCTCCAGGACACAGTGTGCAACAGCATCCTGTGCGACCAAACTTTGGAGCCTCATGCCGCTGGAGCCTGCCGTCATCCCGCCCCTCCTACATCTCAATGCTAGTGCCACCCCTGGTCTCCACCAGAGGCCGCTACTATGTCGGGAACCCCTATCACCCTCCCTGGGAGAGGAGAGCAGTCCTCCAGATGCTCAATCCTCTTCTCCCCCCCCCCCACTGACCCCTGACAACCCAGATCCGTTCCTGAACCCAGGTCGCTGGCATTGCGTGAAGTGTAGCATCTGGTGCCTCAACCCTCAGCACCACCAGGCCAGCTGCACTAATGGTTTTGATGCAAAAAAAAAATGTAATTATACTGATGGGTTTGAAACATACTTTCCTATTTTATAATCAAGGAATTCTGAGCTCGTTCTCCCAGCTCTCACAAGAGTATCACTTGGGTCTTTATCCATACCATTTGATAAGGTCTACTGGGCCAAATGGTGGAGGATGACCAGCAGATTCATATGGCAAGGTATATCATCCAGAATAGCCTACAACACCCTCTGCAGACCTAAGGAATGGGGGGCTGGCCCTCCCAGACCTACCGCTCTACTACAAGGTGGCACAAATACAGCCAGTCCTTAGCTGGCTGCGTAATGTCCTGCAGCAGTGAGATGTTCAGCTGGAGTGTGTGGCACTGCCAACCCTCTCACCAGAAATAGCGATTCTAGATTTCCAGCAGCCCAACCCCCTTACGGGCTGCTCTTCCCCATATACCGTGGTTGCCCTCAAGGTATGGTGAGAATGGGTGACAAGAGTCGAACTTTGTACCCAGCTGCTGTGGCTGCTCACTCTACACAACCACAAAGACTTTCTGCCGGCCTGTCTAGACCCGGTCTATAAGAGATGGTATAACATGGGAGAGTGCTACCCACGCCTGTTGTGGGAGGGAACTGCAGTGTGAACATTCCTATCCATCAAAGAGGGCTTTGGTATCCCCGAGACAGACATGTTCCATTACTTTAAAGCTTGCGCTTACATGTCCTCTTAGACCTGATGGGCCCAACTTTAGATACTGGCAACCCTCTGGTCTGCTTAGCCATCTCCATTCTTAATGGAGACCCTTGCTGCACTTCATAGGACCATAGGAATTACGAGTCGTATGCGAAAAGGCCATTATGACTTGACCTGGACAGTTTAGAAGACATATTTTTCATCCCCCATAACAGCATCTAGGGATGTTTTTGAAGTTGTCAGTAGAGGAACTGGCTACATCCTCTTCTGGTAATCTGTCGCAGGTGGCAACCACTCTCTGACTAAACCAATGTTTTCTTACATTCGTTTGAAAAAATTCACCTTTTAGTTAAAATTGATGGACTCTGCTGTTTCTAACTTTAATCAAGGTAAGACTTGGGGATTCCCAAAGAGCAGGGTTTTTTGTTGTTCTATAAAGCAGACACAGATCTCCCCTTAGTCTTGTATATTCTAAACTGTCTAATCCTAGGCTTTTCACTATATCTGCATAGTTCATGTTCTGTACCTGTTTGATATATCTAGTTGTTTTTCTCCAAACACTCTCTAACATTTTTATTTCCCATAATGTATACGGTGCCCAGAACTGCCTGTTGTAGTCTAAATGCGGTCATACAAGAGAAGTATACAGGAGGAGTAGCACATTCATGTCTACTCTTAACATTCTTAAATAGGCAGCTCAGCATTGTAATTAGTCTAAAAATAGCAGTTTGTTCTGGGGCCCCCTTTTTTTTTGGTTTCATTCATAATTTTTGGTATTTTTTTATTTTCTTCTCTTCTCTCCTGGGGCTACAGCATCCACATGCGTGTATGTGCGTGGAGGCACACGCACACTCCAGGATCCGGTGGCCCCTTCAGCCCCATCCCAGACTTGTGTCGCTGCTCCATCCGCCTGCGCTGCCCATCGAACCACCACCCGGTGGGAGCGGGACTATGGCAGAGCGGGCATCCACCCCTTTGGAGGGGAGAACCACAGCTTAATCCCACTCCAACCCCCTCCCCGAGCTGGCTCCCCGGCAACCCAAGGTTGTTCTTTAACCTGAGTCGCATGAGGGTGTGAGGTAAGGTGCAAGCACCTCAGCCCTCAGTGTCACCAGGCCAGCTTCTTTGGAGCCCTTTTTATGAAATGGCACCACAGAAGCATCCTTCCAAGCCTGTACTACAATGCCCTCTTGTAAGGAACTGTTTAAGATGTCTGTCAAGAGGCCAAGTAGGACATCAACGAGTTTCCTTAATAAAGCTGCATGTATGTTGTCGGGACCTGGGGCTTCATAGGAATTTAGATTTAGTAATCTTAAGATTACATCACTTTCTGAGATGGTGTTGTCATTGTTGGGTAGTCCCAAAATGAGTTGATCTCATCTGTCGGGTGTCATTTCACTCTTTGAAGTATAGATGCTAGTGCTATGCATGTGACGAGCGCAAACATCAGGTTCTTGTATGGTGATGCTGGAGAAAGAAACAACCACAAACAGAATGTAATAAAGCAGTTTATTACATATACTCACACCATTACAAGTGAAGCTAAGCAGTCACGAGGGAGACAGCTTCCCCTCAGCCTTCGGGTATTCAGTCATTCTCTCCGAGGAGCTGCCTGTGCCAGCTATTACATACAGTAGATAACAGTTGCATCTCAAATATAGTTATTGGCTAAATAATAATAATAATAAGACATTTCCCTGGGTATTATCTTACAGAAAGAATGTGGTGGACAGCAAGAAATGTAGAACGAAGGAAGGGCATTGGCTGCTATACACTTAGAACAAAGAAAATGCAGACTATGCAGAAATACATATGGAATGATTCTTTGGTAAGAGGATATGATTATAACAGCAGGCCCAAAGCACATACATATGAATACATGATGACAACAGAGTATTAGTGAATGCACACATAATATCCATGATTCTAAACACATAGCCCATATAAGCAAATGCATGTTTAATGAAACTACTAGCACAATGAGTACATATGATGTAACAGAAAATGAGTACATAACACTGTAAAATGAGCGTATGTGATACAGTGTAAATAATAGCAAGCATAATCCCTAGTATCCACGCTTGTACGGTGGGTACCTATTACTACATGTTGGTGCAATACAGCAGTATCACAGTAATGATGAAATCATTTGTAATCGGCGGGTGCATGAGGGTGGAAGGGGTGTGGGACCCAGGCATAACACTAGCGAAGTATTCATTGAATAAGGTAGCTGTCTCATTTTCTTTTTTACCAGATGTCCATTAACCTCCAGATGATGTGGAGCTGGATTTCCATTTCGCATATTATTTACATATCCTGAAAAAGGCTTTTTTTATGTACTGTTTCTTCCAAGCTCCCAGCTTCTGACATCAGTTGTCCCCCAGCACGCCCTCCCCCGAAGGTTAGACCCCCTCCCTTGTGCACCCCACGACTTACCCTTCGTAGCAAGGTGGTGGGGAGTGACTCAACCCACCCCAAATGGATCCATGCCAGGGAGGTGCCTTCTCTGAGGTGGCGCACTGCGGGGACCATGTCATCCAGCTGGAGCTTTTTTCCGCTTTCTCCCCTTGTGAGGAGGTAGGGCGTGCAATGACACCTGCGGTGAGAGCGCGATCGCTACCGCACGCACTGTCACCAAGCATCTGCCTATCTCCTCCCCTTCAGCTGTTGCATCAGTGTGCTGCCCCCCCAGTGGCCGCTAGTGGAGTGCCAACAGCTAGTGTCCCCCCACCCCGGAGAAGGAGGGCAGTCCAACGGATGCTCGATCCTTCTCCCCCCAGCCAACCCCCCAACAACCCATGCTCATTCCCGAACACGGATCGCCAGCATGGCTTGAGGTAAGGCATCCAGCGCCTCAGCCCTCAATGCCATTGGGCCGGTGAAAGAGGCTTTTTTATTATCCCTTGAGTTTGTAGCCAACTGAATCTCATATTTACTCTTTCCTTTTCTTATACTGTTTTTGCAAAGCTTGCAATTCCTTTTGTAATCATTATAATTGTTAGATGTTGGATTCTTTTTGTATTTGTGTAATAAGGTTTCTCATTTTTTTAATAGATTTATGGAACAAGGGAAGAATTTTGCCATGTTTGGTATATTCAGTTCTGATAGGAGTATAGTTTTGCATACAGAGGTCAAGGGCATCAACCAGTCTGTTCCATTTCTTCTCCACTGTTAAATTCCTGGACTGATCTTTCCAACCCCAACCTTCAGTAAACTCTCTAATTCTGTTATAGTTGGCCTTGTCATAACACCTGACCTGTGTGTTATTCCTCAGTTATTCCTAGGTGGGATCCAGTCATTAGCAATATCTAGCTGTATCATGTTGTGGATTGCTGGTATAAAACCGTTCTCTCGCATTCTATTTGACAGTATTACCACGCTTATTTGTTAATATGACATCCAAGATGTTATTACCTCGGGTGGGTTCTTGCACTAATTGTCAGAAATTATTAAGAATGATAAAGTCCAGGGGACTTTTCCCATAATAGGAAGATGCAAAGTGGTTGTCCCACATTATATCTGGGAGATTAAAACCATCCATTATGACAGTATAATTACTGGTGACCCTATTTATCAACCTGAATACAGGTATTGTCAAATACCGTAATAACCTGAAAACAAGTTATTACAGCATTCTGCTTTAAAAATCCTTTCCGGTTCCCTGGTGTTTCATGTCACCCAATGCTAGCATGCCACCTTATTGACTGTTACTTGGTCTGGGGTGGGACACACAACACGAGCAACATGGCGGCTCCATTTTTCCAATACCGGAGCACCCGCCTTGACTATCTGGCAACAAATCAACACAAATGTAAAGTATTCTTTTATTTTATTGAATTAGCTAAGCCTGCCTTCAGAGCAATCAAATAAATATCTGGTTGATCTTGCAGTACTCACGCCGGGGGCTCGCGCTCTGGTTGAGGCTTTAGCAATAGCAACTGACCGTGACTAACTGCTCTTGCCGTGCTAAAGTAAAAAGAACCGGTAATTATAAAAAATAAAATCTAGGTGGGTGTGTGTTCATGATATTTTCTTACACACCCTCAGTGAGTGATGAATTCATAAACCTCTCGAACTTCACTCTTGAGGTTTATGGCTCATCACTCACCTCAGGTGTGTAAAAAAGTATCATAGCACACACCCGCCTAGTCATTATTTTCTATATTAGTGCCTGGGTCTGTCTTATCTAGTTGATCGAAGAAGAGCTTATTATATTCATATGATAAACCTGGTGCTCTGTATCCGACACAAATCAAGATTTTCTTCCCAGTCTTAGGCTAGAGTATTAACTCCTACTTGTTCGACATTATTTTTTACATTTGTACTTGAAACTTCGCTAGAATCCAACAAGTTGGCTGTTGGAGACGTGAAAGGCCACACCTCTGCCTCTTTTATAACCCCTATTAATATAATACACCAGGTATTGATAAGTTCCAATGATTATTGGTCCACCAAGTCTCGGTAACCCCACATATATAAACCTTTTCAGTCATTAATAAGTATTCAAGCTCATCCTTTTTATTAACTAGACTTCTGGCATTTATAAGGAGCATTTTTAGGTTAAGGAGAGGTTTAAAACACCCCCCCCCCCAGCTAAATCAGTTTAAATCACTAGCAGTTTTTTTTTGTCCTTGAGAAGAGCACTAATATAGTTCTTGCTAAAATGTTCTTTCTGGCTTTATTGAGATGTAAACCATCTTTCCCATAAAGAAAAGTTTTTTCATAAAAATCATTCCAGGTAGTCAGAAAAGTAAAGCCCAAAAGCAGGCCTAGAGGCACGAGAACAATCACACCCAGTTGTATAAAGCCCTCAAGGATGATAAAGAAGACTATATGGATCATATAAGGAGGGCATGGGTCTTAGAAATAGTAGATGACATAAATAGTGACCAGTGGCCAGCTTACTCCCTCCCAGCTTTAAAAGTTTTAAATTCTTCCTATTGGCAGAAATTTGCCTGGAAGTCCGGGACCCGTTTCTTTACACCTCCAGTCGTAGTTGCCAAATACTGCGGCCCAGCGGTGGGAGCATGTGGGAGAAACTGCGGTCACTCTCCAGCTAACACAACCCAGGTCCTCTGGGAATGCCCTAAGTTGAGCCTTTTTTGGTCAGAGATCCTCACGGAGCTGAAGGACCTTTTTGGCCACCCAGATCTTTTTACCCCCGCATATATTCTAATAGCCCCCCCCCCCCACAAGGCCTGAAGAGCCCCAAGCCAATACTTAAAATAAATGCCAAAAAGGTTATTATGAGACACTGGCATACTGAGAGTGTCCCCACTAAGGAATGTTGGAGAGCCTTGACGTATGAAATCTATAATTTAGATAGAGTGATTGCTAACATTAACTCACACTCCAAATCTTTTCATGCCTTCTGGCATGCCTGGGTGAATTACCAAGCCCTTCACTACCCTGATTTCATTCCATAGCTAACTTTCCCTTTTTTACCTACCTAGTAGGGCTGATCTGTCTGCTTCGTCTTATAGATAATGACTACCTTCCTTAAAATTCTCACCTCCTATCCCTTTGCATTCCTTTACTTAATAACCACGTTATGCTTCTCTACCTGTTCTACAAACTGACTTGGACTCATCTGTAAAGGTTACTAATTTTTTAAGCCCCCAGATCCTTTCCTATTATAGGTTTAGCATGAAGCTAACAGCATTTCCCCACTAACCAGCCTCCTTGCAGGAGTAAAACATTTCTGAAAATAAAACACAACCAACAAAAAGTTATTCCAGAAAAACTTTATTTCTTTTCAGCATGGGTGTTATCTGAAAACATTTTAACTACAGTCTTCACATTTTCTCTTTACCTTTATTAGTATTGAATACATGTATTGGCAACTTTATTAGACTTGACTGTACAAGGATTAATGACATTCTGACCACTCTGACTATGCTCTTGAATGTACAATGTACTTGGTCTCACAATCATTTGTATAAATGCAAAAATCTTTAATAAAAAGGCAAGCCGGCTCGTTGGCTCAGCGGTTGGATTTCCACTTGCAACGCCAGCGACCTGGGTTCGGGAACAGACTGGGGTCGTGGGAGACGTGAAAGGCTTGAGCGCCCCACTGCCACTTCCGCCTGGGGAGGAGGGACGGGTTGTTGTCTGATGCCTCCTGGCAGAGGCTGGGAGAGCAACAGCTATAGTGAGCCCCACTGCTCACAGGGGCATGGTGAACATCGGCATTGGCCTAGATGTCCATGGCACACCACGCCCCTCGGGGAGAAAAGTGGAAACTCAGCCTCCTGGTCAGCTGGGTGATGGCTGCTGGCTCCTACTGACTCGAGTGCCCTGACGCCCTGGAATCCACCTCACCAGCGCCCAGGGACTGATTGAATAGCGCACTGGTTTCCCCTCTTGGCGCCTTCCCCCTCAGAGGAGAAAAGGGGACCCATCCGGTGAAGGGATATGCCAGGCCACCCTTGGGATGGCTGCAATGTGAGGTGAGGTGAGTGGAAAGGGGTCAGGGCGAGGGGTTCGGGGGGGGGTCCATGAGCAGCCGGAAGGAGAGGCAGGCCAGGGAGCAAGTAAGGAGCAAAAAAAAAAGGCAATTTAAAAAAAAAAGAAAAGTAAAGCCCAATTGCCTAGATAGGTACCCTAGTCTCGCATTAATTCTTTGAATTGTATAGTATTTCACAGAGTGACAATTATTTATAGGTAAGATTCCAGAAATCACAGCCTTAGCACCCTTTTCTTTGATGAGAGTCCCTATTGAAATTAATTCAAAAGTGATGTCCTTTTCATGTTCTTTCCCTAAGTCATTGACCCCAGCATGTGCAACAACAAGTTTGTAATCAGTACCACTTTTAAGTTATTTCTGACTTATTCTATTTATTGTGAGCACTCTTTGCTCCAGGCAATACAAACATACGAAATTTGCCAGCAGATAAAGGCCTAGAGGTCTATCAAGTCTGCTTGAATGTGCAGCTAGCACTCCTTATTCTGCAGCTGCCCCTCCCTTCCACCCTTCCCCTTCAATTAACTTCTTTTGTAAGCTTCTCATCATTACAGATTATTGAATCAAACCCTCTCAAAAGTAAGTCACCTATTACAAGCTTTATGATTCTGCCTTTATCTTTGGTATCTATGCCTGAGAGTACGTTAGTTTCTAAGCTCAGTTCAGATCCATTGTCTGTGTTGTATAACACAAAAAACCTGTTTGAAAGATCTACCGTAGAATTTATTTGGTTGTGCTGCAAAAACCCAACCCCCTTCTGTAGCAGAACTTAATATCAACTCTTTACAGAGCACTCTGGCAGATCCTGGCCCCCCACCTATTACGGCCCTTGAAAAATGGAACAAGAACAAAAGGCCCTTACACAAGAACAATAGAAAAGAGCCTGCCAGAACACACACAGGGTCACCTCATCACAGACATGGAGGGAATACCAATGGAAATGCCTCATCCGCTACTTCCTCACTCCTACCCAACAGGTCCATAGAGGCATGGTGGGGAATAGCACATGCTGGTGACAGTGCAGTGAAGCCCAAGCAGAGCACTACCATGTATTCTGGGCCTGTCCCCGCCTCTCCATTTTCATGGAAGAAGTGAAGCAAGCATTACAAGAGATCTTTTTCCCGTAGTTACAACTTACTGAAAATCTATTCCTCTTCCTTATATAACCTTGATACATTAAGGACACCACTATAAAATGTTTGCTAGGAATTTTAATCCACATGCAAAAAAAAGCGTAACAAGAAAAAAGCCCAAAGGCGAGACCCCAGAACACCGAGACTGGATTGCCACCGTTAATGCTATATATGACATTGAAGTGCACTCCTTTCTCTCACTCTGGGCCCACTCTATCCCAGCTGTGACTCCTCTTTATTCTAACTGCTAGCCTTACAACTTGCTGCCTGGAGCGATGAATTCACACTGCACTTCTTCCTACTGACTGCAATGCTTAATACTGTATTGTAATACCTGTTGTTGGTATTGTTGTCTTACAATGTCCCTGTGTCCTGGTCACTTTATATTAACTCCTCACTACTATTTGCCTGATAAAATCTGATGCTTGTAAAGTCCCTGTTGTGCTAATTCTATGTAATGTAATCCTCCACTTGTATTTGCCTGATGTTCATGTATGTACCTTGTAATCTCCCGGGTCACACCTGAAAATAGGCACTTGGCTGTCTAGCGTGCTTACCCGGTTAACAAAAGCAAATAAATAAATAAATAAATAAAATGCTCACACACAGGGTTTGCCAACAAGCGGAAAGGGGACAGAATAGGTGGACCAGATGGGTGATGTCTGCTGCAGCAGGGGACACTAAACATGTCCCATAAAGAGAATTAAAAGAATTGAAGAATACCTCACTGTGCCAAGGAGGGGCTGCGGTCCTCCTACCGGTCCTTACCCATGGACGCCCTGAGTTACCCCCCACCTACTTACCTGGCAGTGGCTGGCAGGGAAATGTATGTGCCTTACATTGTTACAGCAAAATAGTTGCAGCGTCAGTGGCTCAGTAGGTAGCACACTCTCCTCTGAGGCTGGGAGATCAGAGGGCTGTGGGTTCAGTTCCCACATCTGGCACTTGGGTTAATATCCCAGTACAGACACTGTAGTGCAGCATGAGAGGAGTGCTGCACTTCTGAGGTGCCGTCTTTCGGATGAGACGTTAAATCGAGGTCCCATCTGCCTGGATTGGTGGTAGTTCAGGTGGATGTTAAAGCTCCCATAGCACTTATCGAAAAGAGCAGGGGAATTTCCCCGGTGTCCTGGCCAAATTTCCCTCATTCACTAAAAAAAAATACCACCAACAACTTAATCTGGTTCAAGGTCAGTTGGCATTCATCTGTATCCCCCTCCCCCAGGTCGTGCCTGAAAATAGGCAGGATTTGTCTAGTGTACTTCCCTGGTCAACAAAAACTAAATAAATACAGATGGGGGGGGGGGAATAATACAACAAGGTGAAAGATTATTAAACATTACAATATGCATCAGTGATGGTCAGTGCCAAGTGATACAGCACAAGAAAAAGGTACAAAGTACAATACATTATAGATACGCAATCCAAAATTTAGTGCAGGTAAAACAGTACACGAAAGTGCTTAAGATGGATAAAGTTGGCTTGAACAGACACAGTGAACAACCTCAACTGGGGCATTTTATTTATTTTTATTTCATTGAAATGTTTCACCAGAAGGGCACACTGAACAACAAGCTGCTGTTCTCATGGTGCAACCTGGGGGGAAGGGGTTACATACAGTTGTGAAGGATGATCAGTTACAATAGTATGTGGGTAGTACAAACAATCATAGTAGTGGGGGGGATGCAATGAGCATATCAGGGCTGGAACAAGCTGTGGAGGGGGTGATGGGCAGCCGCTAAGGCCTGGGATCAGGGATAGTTGCGGGGGAGAGTTGTATAGATTGCAGTGCTGCTTATTTATAAAGGGAACACAGAGTGGGTGTCAGCTAGAACTAATATGATGCAGAAGGGTTGACAGTGTCCCTTTAAGTACACCCTGTACAAGTTCCTGAGGAGCAGTAACCTCATAGGATACAACTGCTAGGACTTAATGCCTGGTGCGTTGGTCATACAAAATGCGTAATGATGTCCTGCACAAAATTCTACAAGGAAACAGTGCCACCTTGTGGTAGTTCAATTCAACAGCAAATGAGACACACCTGAAAATTCTGAGATAATTACAACGGGTTGAGCTTTAATCTCCTGTTACCCCGATTAAACAAAGAATGAAGTATAACAATACAGCAATGAAAACTGCACGCAGCTGTTCTCCTGAGCAGTGGGAAAGAACTGCAGAAAATACAGCTGGAGTAACTGAGTAAGCAAAATTTATGGTTGTGTATTTATGACTACCAGCTGCTCGCCTCGTGTGTGTTAGGAATGGAATGCAGTTGAGTGCCTTTAAACACATAGAAACATAGAAATAATGACACCAAAAAATAAAAAAAAGACCCAGCTGCCCTTTCTGTCTGCCAGGCCTATGTGTCTACCCAATGTTGGCCACTCCTCTCCCTATTTCTCCCCTTAACCCTCTGACGACACCCATATGCCAATCCCAGCATATTTTGAAGCTGCCCACTGTTTTGGCATTTGCAACTGCTTCAGGCAGGCTATTCCATTTTTCTACCACTCTTCCAGTGACAAAATACTTATGGACATCCCTTTTGAAATCACTCCCATTCAATTTCTACGAGTTCCCCCCAATACATGTATTCTTACATTTTATCCACCCTGTTTCCCTTGCAGATATTTATAAGTTTCAGTCATGCCCCCCCCATACCTTCTAACCTCTGGGGTATACATATAGAGTTCATGCCACCGCTCCTTGTAAGCCTTATCCTCATTCCCTGGATCATTTTCATTGGCGCTGTACTGCTTCCACTCTCTCTATGTCTTTGCAAGGTATGGAATGCAGAGCCTTGCCCGATACTCCAGCTTCAGTCTCACCAATGATCTCTGCCATGGGAGGATCACGTTACGGTTCTTACTACTTAGTCCCCTCACTAGGCACCCCAGCATTTTGTTTGCCTTTCCCTGCTGCATTGCACTGGTTTGAGGATTTTAGATTTGTCACTATTAGTACCCCTAAATGTTTTTCTTCTGCCATACTTACTGGCTGTACCTCCCCCATCATGTATTTTTTTCGGGTTCTTATTTCCAGCCTGCAGTACTTTAGATTTCATTGTATTGAAGCTCACCTGCTAGAACATGCCTGGGAAATGTGATTGATGGCCATAAGTACTCATCCTTGAAATGTCTTACTATGCTTATTTCATTTAATTTTATTATTACTTGGTTTTTTTAACCTGGAAATGGAGGGCTAAGCAAGACTGCCTATTTGCAGCCTGGTCCCATGGGGAATACAGATGCAAGCCAAGTGAGATTAAACCAGACTAAGCTGTTGGTGGTATTTTATGAAAGGTCTTTCAAAGCCAAAAATATATTTAAAAGTGTGCCACGTGAGCTGGCCTTGTGATGCTGAGGGTTGAGACACTGGACACCACACCTCACACCATGCCAGCAACCCAGGTTCAGGAACGAGCTTGGGTTGTTGGGGGTTGGTGGGGGGGGTTGAGGAGCAGGATCGAGCTGCCACAAGGTGGCTCTCCTCTCCTAGGGAGGGATGAGGGGTTTGCCCGGACCTTGGCTGCCACCAGGTGAAGGACGGGTGGTAGTTCAGGATACAGGGGGCCCAGCGATTGCCAGGGGTGAGGTGGACAAGGCTGGAACTGGCTTCATGGAGTGCGTGTGCACCTCCCTGTGCACACACAGCCGTGTGCAGGGCTCCTGGGACAACAGGGAGAAATACTGGGGAAAGCGGGTAAATGCATATTAAAAAAGTGTACCTCATGTAATTATGGTGAATGATTAAATGGTCACATGACTTGCTTCAGCCAACCAGATAGCTTCATTTATCCATGCCATTTTACAAAGCACATTATTAATACTCTTGCTGTGGGGTCAGCTGGGAAGGGGGCACAGTGCAAAAGTAGAGACCCGCAGCACCTGGAGAGGGAGAAGGCAGGCCGCTCTGCCATCGTCTACCTGCTGCTCGCTGACCAAGAAGCTGCACTGGCGTCAGCTGTGAGGGCCATCACACACTCACTTCGCAACCTGGGGAAGCATGTGGCTGCAGTGTCCCTGAACGTTGTGGTGGGAGATGGGAAGTAAATGAAGCAGAAAGAAAAAGCAAAGCAATAAAGTGATAGAGTGGGCAGTTCATCAAGCAACATGCGTTTTCATTTTTGGAGGGAGCTCAGTTTCCAAATTAATGACAGCATTTTTCACTGTCTCCCACTCTCTCTTGTTCTTAATGCCTGCCTTTGCAACAGCCCTGACTGCTACTACAGTCTTCAGCTTTAATATCAGCGAACGTGAGCAAGAGCAGCTCAGAAGGTAGTGCTAAAACCTGTGCCATTGGGAGAGGGGACAGCTATAAGGTGGGTAGAGCCTCAGCCACTGCAGTTTCTGACAATGTCTGCAGTTGCGGTTTCTAAGCCACTCCCAGTCACAACATAAAACCTGTAGGCAAGCATTAAATTGGGCAGGAACCCGCAGGAACTTGGTTCCCCCAGTTAGCTCAAAACTAATGTGATGTCATCAATGGCATCATATACAGAGCATAGAGGAGGGGCTCTAAGATAAACAAGGAGGGGAAGGGAGCCAGGCACAGTGGGAAAAAAGTGTATATCTGAATGAAAATCACCAGCAGCGATGAATTCTGTGTCACTGTAGTGTATATATTCTATGTCATGACACAGAGTCTGTAGAAAAGTCAGCAGTTGTGGAAACACAGAATTTCAGGGGCCTTGCTTATATGTAAGGCTGTGGGTAACGCTTCCTGAATCCTGGCTCAATAATGGGACACAATAAAAAAAAAAAAAAATTACTGAAAAAAAAAAAAATGGATCCAGCTACATAGCAGAGTACCACCCACTACCCCCTTAGGCTGGCAAACAGCAGCGGTTTTAGCTTTCTTTAGCTTGTTTTTGTTAATCAGGTAGGTATGCGAGACAATAAATGCCTATTTTCAGGCCCGACCCAGGAGAGTACAAAACAAACAGTAGGTCAAGAAAACTGTAACATACAATAAGTACATAGCGGCATGATTTTTAGTTTTTTGTTATTTCTTTGGTAACTGGTTAAGTCCCACTAGGCACAAGTGCCTGATTTCAAGAGTGACCCGGGAGCACTGGGGAGGTTAAGTGACTTGTTCAGAGTCACACAGCATGTAAGTGGGGATTGTGGGAATCAGACCCAGGTCTGCTGAATGTACCAAGTTCAGTCTCAGCTTGTTACTGTAACCTGTAGGCTATACTGCCAGCCCCGAAAGTACAACATAGCAAAATGCACAACATACATCATATGCAATAAGCAGCAATAACGTATGCAGTGAAATAAATAGTGACAAAAAATAATGCTAGTTGAACATACTGTTAGTATAATAGTATAACAACAGTCACAGAGCAAGGTAGCAGCAAAACTACTAAGCAGAAACAAGGACTCAAAGTACAGTGATACACGGGATACAGGCCAACCACTGGCAGTTTCAGCTATAGGTGTAGACGTGTGTGGGCGGCAGATAATTCCTGAATTTAATTCTAAATAGTTAGTGAATGGACACAGTCCACAGCTACAAGGAAGAGTATTCCAAAAATGAGGAGAGAGGAAGGAGAAGGCTTGTTAAACTTAATCTGAGTTTTTAGAAAAGGGAGCATGTTAAAATTTTCAGGGTGAAAGTGGTAGCCATGGACAAAATTGCTACCCCCCCTTTAAATAAATTCTGGATGTGCCCCAGCCCAGGCTAGGGTATGTGCATTTCTCATAAAGTGCAGTACTCTGTTAAAACTTCAGCTGGAATCTGTCATGGACTGTTCGTGTCCCAGGAGGATATAACACAAGGTGGAGGCGCCACCTTGTGACCAATTTCCAGAACTCATGCGAAGGGTAGTTGCAGTGAATTAAGGCTATCTGGAAGATTCTAGGAGAAAGAAGCCTAGCTTCTACTATCACAAGTATGAGAAGCAGCTTTCTTACTAGCATACGTCTCAACTGTCTGTCACTGGAATGAGGGTCAAGGACACTCAAAACGAGGGTCGGTGAGGAACACTGACCCACGTATTGAGAGGCACTTCATCAAACATGGAAATACAAGCTCTGAACACTTTGGAAACCAGTGTGTTTACTTGTACAGTTTATTTTTCATTTCACAACTTAGAATATTATGAATTTCCACCTAAAGTCTGAATTTACAGCTCATTCTGTATGGCCCATAGGTCTTAGAGCCAAGGGGTTAGGGGGTCAGCAGACCCCTCATTTTTTTTTTTTTTTTAGCTAGAGGTCAGACGTTGCATTTTGCACCCACACATTTCCATCAGTGCAGAAACATAAATTTAAGAGAAGTGAGGCAGGTTGAATGTCTGCGGGCATCCAGCAGGCTGCTTTAAAATGTTTTGTACTCGATATGTTATTTTATTTTTTTTAACTCATCTTTATCACGAGAAGACGTGGCAATTCAAGTTAATACAACGGTTTTCACATAACAACGGTTTTCTATCTTGCTATAGACGATCCTATCAATGTATCTGAATTTATCTGTCATCTACTGATGCTATAATGTTGGTTATCAGTACTACATTAACCAAACAGACTAGGGAGACTGAGGAAGTTCTAACGGATTACACTACTACCACTGATATTCACAATAAAGCCCTTTTGGACCTTCAACAACTTCAAGCCCGCCTTGAAGAATTAGAGAACAGAAATCGGCGGAACAACCTTCGGATACACAGGCTCCCCGAGGGCACTGAGACTGGTGCAATGGTTAGCTTTACTGGCTCTTTCCTGCATGAGATCCTAAATCTCCCCCCAAGACAAAGCTCTTAATATCATTAGGACTCACAGTAGAGTAGATACCCTATGAGAGGGGACCTAGATCAGATGAGTTATTTGGGGATCAGTATTGGTATTAGCAATCAGCGGCTGTGGGATCTTAACTACCCCCCTATGATTACACAGTTAAGGAGGGATGTTCAGAGATGGACCCTCCTGCAATTGTCTATATATTCTAAGACCCAAGCAATGAAGATGAATGACTTACCTAGGCTACTGTATCTAGTCCAATGTGTACCTTGTCTGGTTTCACTTAGAAAGATTTAAATACATGGCAGAATATGTTTTTTTAAATGTCTGTGGGCTAGAGACCAACCTAGGATATGTAGAGCTCTTCTCTACGCCCCTAAGGCCCAAGGAGGTTTGGCCTTTCCTAACCTGCAGGGTTATTGGGCGGCAGCCCAAATGCAGGTGGCATTCTTATGGGGTAGTCCAGGCTTCGATTCCCATTGGAAGAGGATGGACTTCGCAGTTAGGCCCGAACCACCCCTCCAGGCTCTCCTGTTTCAGAGTGGTGCTGGATTTCCAGAGGTGTGCTATACGGGGACGAGGGCCATCCTGGATGGATGGAGGCGAGATGTAATTTGGGGTCCCATCAGACACCAGATGTGTAAGTTTCGGTGGTGGGCTTATGACCCTTTGTTTCCAGTGGCCGCTCTGGACCCCTGGTTTAAGAAATGGGCCAAGAAAGGATTCCACTTCCCTTACCAGGTCTTAATAACAGATAATCCTATTTCCTTTGAGGCAGCCAGACAGACAGACATTTGGCCTACATTTAGGAGATAATTTGAGATTTTACCAAATCAGAGAGTACGTCCATATCCTTCAGAGAACTTGTGCTCGGGTGTTGTCACCGAGATTTAGCTTATTTACCCGTGTATGAGATGTGTGATCAGTATGTTTGGACATGATGTAATAAGCCCTTTGAGGCCTACCATAATAAAGAAGTATAAAAAAAATGCTGGTTATCAACTCTGTTTTTAAACTAAGTGAATTACTTGTTTTTATTGATGCTTGTACTTAATTTATGTTTGTATATAGTTAAAGCCTAAGCATATATTGTTTACTCCAAAGAAGCTTGGAATTCCTCCAAGTGAAAATTAGTCATTTTGCCTGTTTTTGTATGTTTTTTTTTTTTTAACCCTCTTTATCCCTCCTGCTCTGGAGACCTGAACTCTCTCCAGCAAGGCACTTGGTTCGGTCTTGTCCCGTCCGCCTGATGCCCCCAGACTCCACCTCCCTTACTGCACCACCTGGCCGTCCAAACCCCTGGCTCTAAGTCCCAATGGGGCAGGATCGCCGACTCCTCTGGTGCTCTATCTACAATTTAGAGGGGCAACCAGGAAGCAGAGGGAATGCCTCCATGGCTGGGAGGCCTGGCATTGGACATGGGGACTGACCACTGGACCTGCCATCACCAATCAGGGATTTTCCCTTGTTCTGTTCCCCCCCCTCAGAGCGCGGTCATGCAATGATGACCAGTGTCCACCGAGCTCCGCCCCCGTTGTCTTCCGGCTGTGCCACCCCTTTCCGCCCACCCCCTTCTGACACCAGGGGTCGCTCAAGAGCGACACCATCCCTAAATCCCAAGCCCGGAAAGGGAGAGCCATCACACAGACGCTCCATCCCTACCCGCCGCTGCTGACCCCAACCTCCCGGGCTCATTCCCGAACTCAAGTTGTCGGCGAGGCGCGAGGCGAGGCAGCTAGTGCCTCAACCCTCAGCACCACCGGGACGGCTCTGTTTTTGTATGTTGCTTGCGATTTTTCCAATGCTGTGTAGAGGGATGTTAACCGTTTTTTTTTGGGGGGGGGGGATATGAATAAACGGTAAGATTGTTTGTAAAACTGTTTGAGGCCTCATCCCTGTGGTTGGTACTTCTTTTTTTTTTTCCAATTTTGCATCTGTCATCTATGCAGTTTATTACAGTGACTTATACTGCAGTGTATTACATTGTGCCTTCGTCTGTTTCATTTTTTTTTACTTGTAAACAGAGAAACATAGACTCTGACGACAGATAAGGACCGCTTGGCCCACCTAGTCTGCCCATTTCCCTACCTACTGGATAAGCTGCAGATTCTAGTTAACCAACAGTCTATTTCTTCCTACCCCTCCCCCATAAGAATGGCCTTATGTCTGTCTGATGCATTCTTGAATTCTCCCACAGTTTTAGACCCCACAACCACCTCAGGAAGGCAGTTCCATGCGTCCGCCACCCTCTTTGTGAAAAAATACTTCCTCACATTGCCCCTGAGCCGTCCCCCCTCTATCTTCACATTGTGTCCCCTTGTTCTTGCACATCTCTTTTTCTGAAAGATGCTACCCTCTTGGACTTTGTTGATGCCAGTGAGATACTTAAAAAGTTTCAATCATGTCCCCCCCTCTTCCTACTTTCCTCAAGGGTAAACATATTAAGCTTCTTTAGTATCTCCTTGTATGGCTTCTCTTGCAGTCCCTCTACCATTTTAGTTGTCCTCCCCTGGACTGCCTCCATCATGTCTATGTCCTTGTGGAGATGGGGTCTCCATAACTGGATGCAGTACTCCAGATGGGGTCTCACCAACTGTCTCTACAGAGGGATAACAACTCCTCTGCTGGTGACACCTCTCTGTATACATCCCAGTATCCCCCCAGCCCTCCCTACTGCCTTCTTACACTGCTTGCTAACCTTAAGATTATTTGATATGATTACCCCCAGGTCCCGTTCTATTTTTGTTGTTGTTACTACCCCCCCCCCATTGTGTACTCTTCCCTTGGGTTTTTGTTTCCCAGGTGCATTATTTTGCACTTCTTTGCACTGAATCCAAGTTGCCATACTTTGACCATTCCTCCAACGTTGCCAAGTCCTTCTCATCCTTTCCACCCCCCCCACCTTGTGTATCAACCCTGTTGCAGATCTTTGTGTCATCTGCAAAGAGAAGTACTTTTTCTTCCAATCCCTCTGCAATGTCACTTATAAAGACATTAAAAAGGACTGGACCCAGTACCCCACTAGTACCCCCCCCTTTCTTCAGAGTGGACTCTGTTTACTATTACCTTCTGTGTCCTGTTGCCCAGCCAATGTTTTACCCAGGCTACCACCCTGGGACCCACTCCCAGGCTGGCTAATTTGTTTGTTAATCTTGTGTGTGGGACTGCATCAAATGCCTTGCTAAGGTTTAGGTAGGCCATGTCCACAGCCCCTCCCTGGTCTACTACTTTGGTCAAGCAGTCAAAGAAATTGATTAGATTCATCTGACATGACCTTCCTGCTGTGAACCCATGCTGCTTTTGGTCCTGTGCCCCACTGGCCTCTAGGTACTCAACAATTCTTTCCTTCAGAAGTAAGTCCATCATTTTCCCTACCACAGAGGTTAAACTGACAGGTCTGTAGTTTCCTGCCTTTGCCTTGCTCCCACTTTTGTGAAGGGGAATCACATCTGCCCTCCTCCAGTCCTCAGGTACCACACCATCCTCCCATGATTTGTTAAAAAGGGTAGTCAGTGGTGTCACTAGTTCTCCCCTTAATTCTTTTAGAATTCTGAGGTGAATCCCATCATTCACCATTGCTTTGTCCACCTTCAGTTTTAGGAGTTCTTTCAGAACCCTTTCTTCTGTGAAAAGACTGGGATCGACCCCCACTCATCCAGAGTGCTTCTGTTAATTGGATTAGGTACCTCCCCCTCCTCCTCTTTTGTTAATACTGAGCAGAAGTGTTCATTCAGTATCCCTGCTTTTTCACTGTCCCTCTTTGCCCACCCACTGTCCATTCTATTCAGCCTCACTATCCCTTCTTTTGTCTTTCTGCACTCCCTAATGTACCTATAAAAGGTTTTATCCCGCTTCTTAACCAAGTTGGCTATCTTTTCCTCAGTTTGGGCCTTTGCTAATCTGACTGCCTTCCCTGCTTCCTTCTGCCTTAACTGGTACGGTTCTCTGTCCTGCGCCTTTTGTGTTTCCTTATACTTCCTAAATGCTATCTTTTCCCCCCTAACCTTCCCTGCCACCTCTTTTGAGAACCATAGCGGCTTTTTCTTTCATTTTGATTTGTTTATTTGCTTCATATGAAGGCTTGTTGCCTCTGTGATGGCAGTTTTGATGTTTCCCCATTGTTGCTCCACCCTCCTTCTTGCCTGTTTGCTAGTGCTTTTCTAAGACACTCTCCCATTTATACAAAGTCAGCCCTCCTGAAGTCCAGTACCCTCACTTTAGCAGTGTCAGTGGCTCAGTAGGTATCACACTCACCTCTGAGGTGGGGCGATCAAAGGGTTGTGGGTTCAGTTCCCACATCTGGCACTTGGGTTAATATCCCAGTACTGACACTGTAGTGCAGCATGAGAGGGGTGCTGCACTTCTGAGGTGCCGTCTTTCAGATGAGACGTTAAATCGAGGTCCCATCTGCCTGGATTGGTGGCAGTTCAGGTGGATGTTAAAGATCCCATGGCACTTATCGAAAAGAGTAGGGGAATTTTCCCGGTGTCCTGGCCAAATTTCCCTCATTCACTAAAAATACCACCAACAGCTTAATCTGGCTCAAGGTCAGTTGGAATTCATCTGTATCCCCCTCCCGTGGGTCATGCCTGAAAATAGGCAGGATTTGTCTAGTACATTTACCTGGTCAACAAAAACTAAATAAATAAATAAATAAAAATATATGGCTTGATTCTGCAGCTGAGTTTATCGTGACCCACACTGTTTGGTGGTCACTTGTTCCCAGATGGCTACCCACTTCTTTCATTTCATTTGTCATTTCATTTAAATTTTTTATACTTGTAGATCTGATGAGCAAAAATTGCCCATTTTCACTTCTAGATCTGAGATTGTCTCACTGTCCCATTTGTGAGTACGAGGTCTAAGATTGCTCCCTCCCGAGTGGGTTCCAACTCTAGCTATTAGAGGCATGCCCCCTGTAGGGCATTGAGAATGGCCCTGCTCTTGGATGTGGCTGCAACAAAGGTGCTCCAGTTAACATCTGGCATATTCAGGTCCCCCATCAACAATATCTCCCCTTTCTCTGCCATCCTAAGGATGCCTTCTATCATATCCTTGTCCATTCCCTCTCCCTGACATGGGGGTCTGTATACAACTGCTGTGCAGATTGTGGTGCCATTTCCAGTCTCTAAGGTGACCCACAGTGCCTCCTCTTCCCTGTTTACTCTTTGTTCCATTGCTTTTATCCCTTCCCTTACATAGAGAGCTACTCCTCACCCTCTTCTACCCTCCCTGTCCCTCCTGTAGGTTGTGTACCTTGGTATGTTAACATCCCAGTCATGGTTCTCTGTGTACCATGTTTCTGTAACTGCCATGATATCCAGGCATCCCTCTTCCATCAAGGCCACCAGTTCAGGGAGCTTGTTGCCCAGACTGTGGACATTGGTTCTCATTATTCTCCATTTCTTGATGGCCTTACCCCTTTTTGCCCCACCCCTGTCCTTACTGCCTTTGTCGTTTTCTCCATTTACCCCTGCCCTTCTCTCTGTCAACATCTCTATCTTGGTGTTTGCCTCGCTAACTACCCTGATATTTTTTGGGGGGGCTAGAATTTCCCTGCTCCTTTCCAGTGTCTCCCCCCTTGGCTAGTTTAAATGCTTACCAATGAAGTATTTAAACCTATCACCTAGGATCCTGGTTCCCCTCCTGGACAGATGCAGACCATCGCACCAGTATAGGCCTACCTCACTTCAGGTGGACTCCTATTCCCCAGTGAAGCCAAACCCCTGAGCTCTGCACCAGTTTTTCAACCACTGATTGAATCCCATGGTGTGGATCATCCTAGCCTCACCCATGCCATAGACAGGCAGCACCTCCGAGAAGATTACTGTGCGTGCTACTTGTCTAAGCCCTGTCCCCAACTCCACAAACTCCTGCACTGTTCTGATTCCTTTCCCAGCAAGGTCTTTTGTCCCTAGGTGGACAATGACATCAGCTCCCTCCCCCGTGCAGCTGCTCCCGCGATCCTGAGGATTCGCTCCCTGTCCCTCCAAGCCATGGCACCTGGTGGGCAGCTTACCTCCCTCTCCCCTCCCTTCCTCCCTCCCCAAGTTGTACCCTCCTAACAGTGGAGTCCCCCACCAGGAGTTGTTTCCTTCCCTTATGGGGGTGGTCCCATACCACCCTCCTGTAGGTCTCCTTTGTGGAGGTTTCCAACATCCTCCTTGGTCTCCACTGCGGGTGCCTCTGTAGAGGAACCACACTCTGCCAGAGTGGCATACGAATTGTGGGGAGGTACAACTGGAGAGATGCACCACTGTTCCACCACCCTCACCCTCCCTGAGCCCACTGTGGTCCAACAATTCCTCTTTCTTGGCAACCACTGAGGCAACGGTGGTGGCCCTGGTGGCCCCTGGGTGGGAGAGAAGGTCCCCCAAATCCTGTCCAACTTAGCCTGGAGATGAGTAACCTCCTCCCTCAGCCCAGAGAGGTGTCTGCAGATGGGACAACACCGCATCCTCCAGAATGTCTCCTGGAAGACTGCTGTTCCACAGCCATTGCACTGCATCACTCCCATCATGTCTTATTTCTGGCCCCTTAACTGTTGTTGTTTTCAATACTTACTCTTTCCTCTGTATATTTTTTTTAAATATCCTTTTTCATTAAGTTTTCAACATATATACATACATGTTATCAGTTCATACAGGGTCTATTTCATGTATTTTATTTTAATTTTTTATTTAGTTTTTGTTGACCGGGTAAGTGCACTAGACAAATCCTGCCTATTTTCAGGCATGACCCGGGGGAGGGGGATACAGATGAATGCCAACTGACCTTGAACCAGATTAAGCTGTTGGTGGTATTTTTTTTTAGTGAATGAGGAAAATGTGGCCAGGACACCGGGGAAATTCCCCTACTCTTTTTCAATAAGTGCCATGGGATCTTTAACATCCACCTGAACTACCACCAATCCAGGCAGATGGGACCTCAGTTTAACGTCTCATCCGAAAGACGGCACCTCAGAAGTGCAGCACCCCTCTCATGCTGCACTACAGTGTCAGTACTGAGATATTAACCCAAGTGCCACATGTGGGAACTGAACCCACAGCCCTCTGATCCCCCGGCCTCAGAGGCGAGTGTGCTACCTACTGAGCCACTGACACTGCACTATACATTTCCTTAGCAAATGGGAGGGATATAGGAGGCAGCACAAAGTACATATATGCATTTATAAATTTATTACAATGTTTAAGGAGGTTAGGTCATTGGTACTTAACCTCTATTCAATAATAAAAGAAAATTCTTTCTTGGGTGATAGGTCCCTGTTGATAAGTCTCCAGAGCTATAGTCCATTCTGTAGTTTATGCTATTAACACGTAGTTTATCTTAATAACACACCATTTACACCACCATACATTAATCAGCTCATGTCCATTATCATGTGGGTACATTCCCCGTGGTTATAACTCTAATTAATATATTTATTCAAGGCACCTATGCTTTCTTGTAACAGCTCCCATTTCAGGTTACAGTCTATAGGCAGTGGGCCCATGGGGACGGACTTGCATAATCCTTATAACCCTCCCCTTCCTACTGTTCTTCCCCTTCTCTTCGAGGGGAAAATTATACTGGTTTCTCTACACCAAGAAAGTTGGATGGTGTAATCTGGGGATAGTGCTTCATTTGCCTAAATCTGGGGATAGTTTCTTCAGTTAGTGAATATCTATGCTCCCTAAGGGATGAAGGTAGTATCTTTTAACATATAGTATACCTGCCAGCGAATCCATCTGGTAGTAAATTTCTCTTCCTGTTCATTTAAGTTGTGAGTTATTCTTTCCATGTTATAGATCTGTCTCGTGATGTCCCACCAGTGCTGTATCGTGGGGGTCTTGGTGGTCAACCACAGTTTAGTGATTGCCTTCTTTGCTGCAGTGATGAGGAGAAGGAGTAGGTATCTGGCATTGGGGCCTTTTTGTGTTTTAGGGAGGATAAGAAAGAGGAACATCTCCATTGTTAATTGGAGTTGGGGATCTAATATTTCCTGCAAGTGAGTCTGGAGGTGTAGGAAGAATGGTTTAAGGGCCGGGCAAGACCACATAATATGTGTATGGTTCACCTTGGTTTCACCGCATGAGCGCCTGCACATTGCTAGACTGGCAGGGGAGTAGTGACTCGTGACTATCGGTGTTCTAAAGAACCTAATCAGATTCTTCCATGTGTATTCACGCCACTGGTGCGAACTGGTCATTCAAGCGGAGTAACTACACGTTCGCTGCCAGTCTTCAAGTGTGACCAGATATCCTGTTTCCTGACTCCATTGCATGCGTATGTTCCCAGTAAGGGGTTCCCTCTGTGAGTTTAATGCCTGATAGTATAATGATACCAGGTGGTCCTGTTTCAGGGTGTTGTTAAGTTGAATTTGACTATGAATTAAAGCTGGATATTGTTCTGGGATCCAGCGTGTCTGTGGTTGACTTTCAACATAGTGTCGGAGTTGTAAGTAGCGGTAGAAGTCATGGTGGGGTAAGTGGAACTTTTCTGGATGTCTGCATATGATCATATGTTTCCTTGTGTCATTATCTGCAGTAGGTATTTTAGGCCATATCTCTCCCAATACAGAAAGCTATTATCTATGCTGTTCAGAGGGAAGTTGCTAAGGCTGGAAATTGGGCATATGAGAGACTGGAAGGGAGTCAAGTGCTGGGTTTTCTTAATAGATTGCCAGTTTTTGAAATGATATGTGAGCCATGGGTTTAATGGCTGGTGTGCACTCAGATTTGCCACTTGTTGGTATAGGATTTGGAAGTAAGTGTGGTCGCTCATCAGTGTTCTCTCAATCTCCAGCCAACGTGGGCTGGATGTCTTATTTTGCCAGGCCATTAGATGTGTCAGGGTCACCGCCTGTTGGTATAATCGTAAATCTGAGAGTGCCAAACCTCCCTCCTGACACGGAAGAGTAAGAATCTTTAGCGAACACAAGGCCTTTGGTTTGCCCATATAAATTTTGCTATAAGGTGGTTCCACTCTCAGAAAGTCTTTAGTGGTATATGTATGGGAATGTTTTGAAATAGGTGTAGAGCCCTTGGGGGTATGACCATTCTAATCAGGTCAATTCTCTTTGTTAAACTTAAAGGTAAGGTCGCCCAAGTTGTCAGTTCCGCTTTTAATTGTGCCATAAAGGGTAAGTAATTATATTTATAATATGCTGCGTGTGATTGGGTTATATGTATGCCCAAATATTTCAGTCTCTGCAGGTTCCATCTACCCGGGATAGTGTCTTGGGTGAGCGGAGAAGGAGAGTAATGAAAGGTGAGCAGCACTGTTTTAGCCAGGTTCAATTTGTACCTTGACACCAGACCAAAATTATCCAGGATTTGTTTTATTATAGGGAGAGATTTTTCGGGATTTTGGAGACATAGCAAAATATCATTCGCATATAGTGCGATGCAGTGTTCAGAGCCTCTTATACTTATTCTCTCAATTGTTTAGGATTCCCGGATTTGCTGCTCAAGAGGTTCAATAAATGCTGCAAATAATAGGGGGGATAGTGGGCACCCCTGTCTAGTTCCTCTCCGTAGGTGAAAGTAGCCGGAGTGGTGTCCATCCACCTTTACGCATGTTTGAGGCATAGAGTATATGTTCTGGAGGACTGTGATGAGGGAAGGGGAGAATCCAGATTTGTGTAGTGTTAAATATAAAAATGGCCATGCAACTCTGTCAAACGCCTTTTCGGTGTCTAGGCTAACTAACACTGAGGGAGAGTTAGATGTTTGCATATGATGGACTACATGGAGATAGCTCTTTATATTATCAGTGGTAGAGCAGGATCTCACAAAACCAGATTGATCCTTGTGTATTAGCAGAGGGAGGAGTTGGTCTATACGATGCGCTAAAATACTCATAAACAGTTGATAGTCTTGATTAAGTACTAATATGGGCCTGTATGAACCACAGTGTTGTGAGTTCTTACCTGGTTTGGGAATTACTGAGATAGTCGCATATGAACAGGATGGAGGGGGAGAATTTCCCTCAAGGATTAAGTTGAACAAATTAAGGAGTCTGGGAGTGACTTGTGCCTTGGTAACGTTATAGAATTCGGAGCCGTACCCATCTGGTCCTAGTGATTTAAGGGACTTTGCGCTAGCAATAGCATTAATTACCTCACATTCGGTAATTGGGGCAGTAAGGGACTCCTTATGAGTCTCTGAGAGCTGTGGTAGAGCAGTTGTTTGCAAATAGTCCGTTATTTGTCATGTTGACGGTGTATGCTCAGGGGTATATAAGTTAGTGTAGTACGAGGTGAAGGCATCTGCTATATCATGTATTTTGGTAAGGGGTTAGCCTCCTACCGGGTGGTGGATAGTGGAAATCGTGGCTGCCTTTCTTTGTTTGCAGATCTGATAGGCTAACAGTCGGATGGCTCGAGAACCTACTTCATCAAACCTCTGCTGTAGAAAAGTCAGGGCTATTTTGGTTTGTTGTTGGATCAGATGAGCCAAATCAAGCTTAGTTTGTTGTAATTGGGGGAATACCGAAGTGTCCCCCTGTTTATGGGCCATCTGTAGAAAGTGGATAGAATCCTCCAGCTTGGCCCTTTGTTCCTTGCGTTGCCTTCCTAACTCTGCAGTATGTTTTATTATGTGTCCTTAGAGTACTGACTTGACAGTATCCCAGTGTATCACCGGGGTAGTGTCCACAAGGGTGGTTGTTTGTTATGATTTCGGAGATCTTATCTAAAAGAAATTCTCAAAATTGTTTAGAATGCAAATAATAAGGGTTCAATCTTCATCGAGTGTTCTCAGGTTGAAGACCCATATCCCAGAAAGAAATCAGGGGAGCATGGTCCAAGACAGAAATATCTCCCAACTGGACATCTTGTAAGGCTCCTAGATTTTCCACCTGCATATATGTGTGGTCAATGCGCGAATAGGTGTGGTGTGCCGAGGAATAATAGGAATAGTTTCTTGTTTGGGGATGTAGCATTCGCCGGATACCACACCATCCCACCTCCACCACAAATCTTGTGAAGAATTTCTGCGTGGCTGATTGCCTGGAGGGTCTCCTATTAGAAGTGTCAATGGTGGGATCCAGCGCGAGGTTGAAATCACCCACCATTAACGGCATTCCCTTCGTCTTTTGTACTATTCTATCTAGTAAGGGTTTCAGTTGGGGGGTGGACAAGCCTGGGCCCGGGGAAAGTATACATTAGCCAAGGTAACTTGTTCATTATTAAGCACACCTTGCACTATTACAAGCCTACCCTCCGGTCCGCCCAAGTGGATTCTGCTCTAAATGGGATGTGTGGGGGTATTATTATAGCTACACCTCTTCGCCTGCCTCCTTTACTGGAGGAGTGGTAGACCTGCCCCCCTACTTAGCTTGGCAAGCTTTGTATGCTCAGCGGTATTTAAGTGTGTCTGTTGGAGGTATACTAGATCAGATTTAGACCTTCTAATAAAAGCCAATGCCTTGATCGTTTGATTGGTGAGGTTAAACTATTAATGTTCAGGGACAATAATTTCAGTTTGGGCAAGTGCATTGCTAAATTTTTATAAACCGGTTGTTGCCTAACCCTCTGCCAGTCATGTGGGGTTTTCCTTCTACCTGTATTAAATTAAAGACTTGCATGGAGCTTTGGGAAGACCTGATGACATTTTTAAGACAATAACAGTAACATAACCAAATATTCTGACATCCAACAGCTGGTACAAACAAACATATTTGAGTCTGCGAGGTGACCAACATGGCCTCCTTAACAAGAAATAAGAAACGTGTACTTCCACTGATCAGGGCTGAACCCTGATCCTATGGTAAGGATTGATCCTTACTTCAAAAGCCCTAGTCAATCCTGGGCCTTTTGGCACCTATAGTGCCTAATAGGGGAAAGGTAAGTGGGGTAAGTGACGTCTATGGCCGAACGTCAGGGACCCCTCTGAGATCAGAGGTGAGCTAGAGGATGTGCCAGGATGTCACAAGAGCAGCAGCCTTTGTCTCAAGTGTGGAAGGCAGCAGTCCTGGGCTCTGGTCTGGGTGTTTGGTGGCATGCTCCCTGCACCCAACCCGAGGAAGGGAAGAGAGAAGGAGGAGGCAGAGAGGGAGAAGAACCATTTCCATCCCACGACTAGTCTCGTGGGCGCGTAGCAGGGCATTTGGCATCCAGTGCTTTACCCCGCCTCCATCCTGTTCATCCAGGGAGGTGTCCCCTCGATATCTCTCAACAGAACACGCTGTTAGATCTGTGCCCTGGACAGTGCATCAGTTCCTGGCATCCCTCCCATCTGTATTTCTGTTTCAACAGAGCTATGCATCCCATTATATCTCACAGAGGCTCTTCTCTTGTGCATTTCTTGTTGCTTGATTTCCCTCCCTATGCGGTTCAGTTGTCAGGGACAACTGGGGGGTTAACTGCCCAGGTCCTAGTGCCTTCCTGCATTTAATAAGCCAAATATTACAGCCTATCCTTGTTAAAATGTGTCAGGATTGCATTACAACAGTCTCTTGGTTCATTTGGTTCCCCAGTCAACCAGGGTACTCCCTTTCCCTTAAAATTGGTGACTCTGGTAGAGTTGGCCAAACAAGGGAATAGTCATATGAATAGGCTGGGCTGAGGTTCGTGCCCTCCCCCGGGGGTGGGCCTACTGCATTTCCTTACAGGGTTGGGGATACCAGGTCAGAGGTTCCATGACGCTGGACTTCAATTAAAAACATTTGGCCTAATCCCATATCTACAGTTTAGGAAGGCAGCAAGAATCAGCTGCAGCCACCCCCCCCTCCCCTCCGCCGATTGGGTTCACAGCATCTCCCCTTTGCTTCCACATTTAACATTATTGCTGAGCCCCTAGCGGGTCAGGTGCACAAACACAATTTACTGTCTTTTGTTTTATACTTACGGTTGTTCAGCTTTCTGCAGCTTGTGCTTCCTCTACAGAGTCCTCCGGGG
The DNA here is from genome assembly GCA_016271365.2 of Neoceratodus forsteri. Lineage (NCBI taxonomy): Eukaryota > Metazoa > Chordata > Ceratodontiformes > Ceratodontidae > Neoceratodus > Neoceratodus forsteri. Next base: position 57,395,999 of record JADMNL010000033.1, read on the forward strand.
TCAGTTGTCTGGCCTTCAGCATACCTACGATCTTCTGGATTGCTTCCATTCCCTGTCGACATCTGGAGTCCCTCTGATTGTTGCTCCAGACCTTCTGTGAAAGCTTGGTGGCGATTGATGCTCCGAAATTAGGGCGCTGCTGGACAACATCTATTTTTCTTGCCTTCAGCTCGGTTACTGCTGCCGTCACATTGTCGAAGGTGAGAGGGCCCTCCTGGAAGAAAATCACCATCTTGGAAGGGTAGGCGGTTCTAAATCATATGCCTGCAGCTTTAAGAGCTCTCATAATTGGGATATATGCTCTTCTTTGCGCCATCACCTCAGGTGCGTAATCGTTGTCAAAATACAGTCTCTTCTAGGCTTTAAAGTGCACTGCACCGCGTTTCCAAGCTGTATGTAGTACTGTCTCCTTATCTTGATGTCACAGGAATTTAATCAGGATTGTTCAGGGTCAGGCTCCCGGAGCAGGCCTGGGTCCCAGGATGCGGTGTGCATGCTCTGTTTCGTGGGTTAGTGAGTCAGGCAAGTGTAGTATCTCCCGGAGTGTTTTCTGGATGAATGGTATCATCTCTGTGCCCTCTGCCCCCTCAGGAATGCCAGACAGCCTGATATTGTTTCGGCGATTCCTGCTTTCTGCATCCTCAGCATGGTCTTGTAAGACTTTAAGGCTGCAGTGTAGCTGCACAATGGCCCGCTCCGCCTCATCCACATGTTTGTCTGTATTTGCCGCCTGGGTTTCACTGGCATCCTGGTGTTTCTCGAGCTTGCTGATGTCTGTGCGGAGAGCAGTAGCCGTTGATTTCCTTTCCTTTGAGAAGTCCCAGATTTCAGTTAGCACTTGTGTCATTTGCCATTGGAGTATCATGTAGGGGACCTGGTCACAGGTTGCAATGCTGTGTCGGGAGGCCGACGAGGCCCGGGAGCCCTCGTTCTCTGAATCTTCGTCAAGTGATCTCTCCCCATCGAGGCGATCTGGAGGTCTGTGTTTGGCATCTCCTCTTTTTTTAGGCATTTTACAACCTCCTGCTGTTTTTAACTGTCTTATTTGGACTTATAAAGCTGTATTTAGGAGGCGATTTAGCACATCTCTGCGGGAGCCTCTTGTCCTAGGCTATAGCTTGGACCATGACGTTACCGGAAGTCCTTTCCTCTATATATATATATATATATATATATATTTTTTTTTTTCCTAATTACCTACTGCCTCTGTGCCCTTAAAGCTCCTGATCTTCCTGTTCTGAGACAGGAAGTTCCTATATTCCTCAGTAGTCTCCTTACTCGCTCAGAGTCAGACCTCCAGCAGCTAGGGGGGGACGGAGAGCTACTCTTTTCCTCCTAGGATGGGGAGTCTTTTGTGGCTCTGTGGAGGAGTAATTTTCCAATTTATACTTGTGGCAAATACATATATAAACAACATGCAAAAACATTTTCAGTGAACACACAAATTAAAAGACAATGTTAATCAAAAACAATTACAAATATTCTTCTGTGCACAGACGCCGGCAATAGAAAGTATATTTTCAAAACAAGTTATATTGTGCTTTGTCTTTATTATTGAATGGGTTGCACTGTATAACAATTTGGACTTTGTTTTGATGAAACGTTCTAAACGTTGTGCATCCTAACTATGTTTTGCTTTGATACTCATAAAGAAATTCCTGAGAATAAATTATGGATTATTCTATAGCCATTGTGGATTTTTCAAGATGACAAAAAGACAGGTAGAGTGACTGAAGAATATTTATGAAGGCAACTGTTTTACCAGTGGCTTGGACTAATGTGTTGCACAGCTTTGCCTCCTAGATTAGGCAATTCGGCCCCCCGAAAACTTTTTTTGTACACTCTGCCACCGTTGCTGTTGCCAGCACCTTCTCCATGTGGGACGGATGAGGGGTACTGCAATTTTGAGGGGTAAAATTAGGGACATCCCTTGTAATCAGGGACAGTTGAGTCCTGCATGAGTCACACATCAATGCATTTATTCTTTACAACCCCTTTTCCAGAACATTACATCTCAGAACTGGACAGCCCAGTAACTGTAATCTCCCCACGAGGGTAGGATTAGACTGAATCTGGCAGCTCACTGTTCCTTCTTGTGGCAAATTCCATCTGAGCTTTCTCCTTCAGTTCTCTGGTGGTGTCAGCATCTCAGAAAAGTCTTACCTCTACGCTGAATGCAGAGTCATTATGGAACGTAATACAGTGGTTGATTCAAGCGCATGGAGTTTGCTCCATATCAAATCCTTAAAGAGACTTACCAGCCTCAGCATTTGCACCTGCTATATTGGTGCCTTACCTCTGTGAAATGATACTGATGCAGAGGTGATCAAAAGTCATGCAATAATTTAAATGCAGTAGCCCTTATAAAATTGTCACCACTGTGTCACTCCGACTTCCTGTGTATAAAGCCTCCCACGCTCCACCCTTGCGCACAGCCACGCTATGATGTAAAGCCAGGGAGAGTGCGGGGACATGCTCCATTATAGTCTATGGGAAGGGGGCAGCTTTCACATCATTTTCATATATTGTAATGGACATTTAGTGATTAACCAAGGGCACCGGTTGACTAACAAGAGCTACTACATTTAAATTATTGCAAGACTTTTGATCACCTCTGCATCAATATCATTTCACAGAGGTAAGGCACTGATATAGCAGGTGCAAATGTTGAGTTTATTTAACTTGGTGGATCTCTTTAATGATTCATTTGTTTGGCATACTTCAGGCCTGGAGATCCCCCCCCCCCAACCTCAAAGTCTAGTGGAGCAAATGGTGGGGGCAGGAACTCAGTCCCAGGAGTGGAATTTAAAATTTGACTCAATTGCAAGAGCAAAATGAGGATGGCTGTTCCTGGGTAAAATGTATCACCCAAATGCTTAAAAGTGACAACATCAAGTGTAAAAAGGCAAGATTATTGAATTTAGTATTTACTGAATTTTGTTAACTGGATTAGTTGACAGACACTTTGAAGTCCCTTTTTCAGGGGTGATCTGGAATTAATTGCAGTGAGAGCATAGAGAAACTGCAATGTGCAAGAAATCAGAATTACATTCAAGCTAGAACAGAACTGTACATAGATCTTAGACACAGGTTAGATACAGTCAAGGTGTTACAATAATATGAAAACTGGCAAAAATACATGGACACGTCTAGACAAGGAAAACATTCAGGACTGTGCAACAATAATAGCACTGGCAAAATTATAAGGCCATAACATATAGAATAATACATGGGTTGGGTGTGTAACAATAATTTTACACCCACTGAGGTGTTGGATGCTACATAACCCTTCCCCCTCGAGAGTGAAGCTTGAGGGGTTTGTCTAAGCATCCAACACTGAGGGTATGGGTAAAATTCAAGTTTTACATACCACCCTATGTTTTATCCCCCTCCAATAAGGACTTATTAAATAACATTTGGAGAAGGGAGGCAATGACTGGGGCAACTAATTTTTTAAATTTAGGTTCAAGCATGTTAAAGTCTTATGAGCTATCGGTTTTTAAACACTCCAGCTGGGTTAACACCACTTTCTCTGTGATTAAAGAGGTGAAATTTAGGGGATGGAATCTCAGTTTTCACTTGAGCGGGGGTAGGGGTGAGAAGAAAGAACAGAGGCCAGGGGTTTACTTCACTGGCAGTAGCTTTGGGATTGCTGGGTAAATGGCCATCAGAATTAATATCGTGCTCAGGTGGACCAAAATGGCCCTTTAGAAGAAAGTTTATTCATGCCCAGAAGTTTTTAGGATCAGAGATGTTTTTTTCTCTTGTAGATTTTTAACATAATTTCTTTTGGCATTCTCAAAGGGACACTGCAAACCTTTTTACATCATACTATTTCTAGTTGAAACCCCACATTTTATGATTGTTTGCCTTCTATAAAATGCATTAGTGTTGCTGGTTGTTTAATTTTGCCTCCTTTCATAGCAGAAATGAAATGTATGCTAATCTTGTAATTATACTCAACCTTGTTTTGTTTCAAATCATTGATCTGCTTTAACTGCACCCTTTCTGAACATTAGCAACATTCCAAACAGAGCAGCCTCTCATGATGTGATAACCTAATCTCCTCCCACTGCATCGTGAGTGGCTAGACTGTGTTGGGGGTGTTCCCAAGTCCAGGAAAGATGCAGTGGGAGTTGATCAAGGACTGTAAACAAACACGTTTTGATGTGGTAACACCAATATGGCGGGCAGTCTGTTTTTCACTTCTGAAAAGAAAAACAAGGATCAGAATGAAACTACTAGCTACATCAGCACATTCTGCAGAGTGTGAACAATCATAAAATGTGCATTTTAAACTAGACAGTTTTAGGCTGGGGGGTGGACAGTGTCCCTATCAGGCTCAATTTGCAGGCATTTCTTAATTCCCTGTATCTGAGCCAATCAGCTGTAAGATCCATGGATTTTTTTATAATTAAAACTTTTATTGAGTTTTCAAAAGGACAAAGAAATCAACAACGCAATACAATCAAATGTAATAAACTGACAGTGATAATGGTGGTTAGTACATATACAAATAATTAATGTAAAGTACATCCAGTCAACAAATCATGTATATTTATAAGTAACCCATTGTTAATTTACCTAGAGTAAAGCAGAATTTCTATCTTCTCACTGATTCTTTACAGACTATCTATCAGATCAACAAGAACAAACAGAAAGTACTTATTGTTCGGTAGTTTGCAAAATATCTCATTTAGAAAGAGATTACAAATATCGAAAAACATTTCTAACCTGTCACTGCATATATAGGCGAATCTCTCATAGCAAGATCTAGTGGCAATATCATCAATCCATTCAGTCAAAGTGGGTGAGGTGGTTTGTCTCCAAAGCCTAAGTACAAGGTGTTTAGCTGAAATCATTGTAGCCAGTAACCAGAATGTTTGGGGACGAGTCCAATTAATTAGATCAGTCGTGATTCCCAATAGCGTAAGCTTATCAGATGCTACAATATTTTTACTTAGAATTTTTCCACATACTCCAAAGACCTCATCCCAAAAGATTTGATCGATGGGTGTGACCAAAGTATATGCGAAAGGGTACCTATGTCATTCAGTCATCTCCAGCATTTGTCATTATCTGACAGGCCTAGACCAATTAATTTAGCAGGGGTGTAGTGCCATCTGTGTACTATTTTGAAATGTGTTAATCTCCCTTTTGACTCTTTAGTGTTTTGAGGATGTTTACCCAGCTATTTTTCCAGTAATTCAAGGGAACATTAATACCCAGTTCCCTTTCCCATTTTTGAACTAAGAATTCAACTTGGTGGTTTTTATTATCTAAAACCATGTTATAAATTACTTTATATCTTTCATAAGTGAAGAATATTTTACCTATAATATGTAGTGAGGGCACTGTAATCAAGTCATTAATCTTACCTCTCAGAATCTGAGTTGCAAATATCTACAAAATTCAGTTTTAGGTAGTTTAAATGTATTTTGATAGGTGTGAGAATGACATAAGAACAGCAGTACCAGGATCTAGCAAGTCACTGAAATAGAAAATGCCCCTTCCTTTCCAGCTTTGCCAATCCAAAGTTTTACCTTCAATTTGGAAAAGTGTGGTATTCCATATGGGACAATGGGGTGAGTGAACAGGATTCCACTCTAAGGCCTTGGCAATCTTAGACGAGGCTTTAGAAGTGGCATTTTACATAGGATGAAAGAATACTGATTTTGGTAGGTCTGCAAACAAAGCTACCCTTGGATTAGCTCCCTTTAATAAAAAAAATGTTTCAATATGTAGCCAACCAAGGACTTGGTGTTCATCTTGCATCCTTAATGACTGAATAGTTTGTGAAACTCAAAAGGTGCCATGTCTAGTCTTAAAGTCTGGATAGTTAAACCCTCCTCAACATTTGGGTTGTTGTAATTTAGGCTTAGCTATTCAAGATGGCTTGTTGTCCAAGAGGTATTTTACTAAAATAGAATCTAGTACTTCAAAGATTTTTATTTTATTTATTTATTTATTAGAACATCAGTTTAACAACCTTTGAGCCAGAGGCTCATTTACAAAGGTACCTCGTCACAGTGAGGACAAAACAGTGCAAGAAACAAACATCATTTTATCAGCTAGATATAGAGGTAAATGTCATAATAAGTAATTAACTTTAAGAGCTAGTATTATATTTATTGCCTGAATTTTGCTCCCAAAAGACATGAGCATTGGACGCCATCTCTGTCAATCTAATTTTAAGGATTCCAACAGTGGTGCAAAATTTAAGACTAGCGATTTTAATGGTATCTGCACTTAGTCTAATGCCAATAAATTGCACATCAGATGTAACCATTTTAAACAAGTACTGAGTGAAATCATTACAATTTGGCATATTAGATAAGGAAAGTATCTCTGACTTTTCAAAGTTTATTTTTGAAACCTGAGATTAAAGAGAATGTTTGCATAATGTTAAGGAGGGGAGGCAAAGATCTGCTCGAGTATGAAAGAGAATGCAGCAAGTCATCTGCATAGGTCAGAACTTTGCTGCTACCACCCAAATTAGTGCCTGAAACTTTAACTGATAACCTAATTTTAATGTGCAGTGGCTCCAGAGCTAAAATAAATAACAAGGGGGAAAGAAGACATCCTTGTCAGTTCCCTCTAAGAATGTCAGTGTTATTTGAGAACACTCCATTTACTTTAACTTTAGCAGATATTTACTTATATAATATGCTAACCCACTTACCAAACTGCTCACCTAGGTTGTATTTTGACAAAATACTACGTAGGTAACCCCATTCCAACCTATCAAACACTTTATTAGCATCCAGGGACATGAACAAGGGCTTCGTAGACATTTTTCTTGCTGCATGAGTAATATGTAAGGCTTTCTTTAATAGGTCAGCACTATTTCTGCCCTTTACAAAACCAACTTGGTCTGGATGAGTCAACTCTGGGATAACTCTTTAGTCTGTTTGCCAGTATTTTTGCTGATATGTTGAAAGTCCACAGTATTTTTGTTTAATCCTAAAGAGTACAAAATCTGCTTTTTGATTATGTATAGTGTTAACTGAATGCTTTATTCCAATTATCTCCTGAAAATTTCTTGAGTCTTTACATTTAGTTTTCACATACTACGCTTCCTTTATTTTAAGTTCATTTTTCCAATTTAGCCAGTTCAGAATTGTGTGCTCTTTTCATACGGCTAGCATAGGGAATGATTCAACCTCTTAAATAACCCTTTAGAGAGTCCCACAATATACTGTATCTTCGGAAACCTCCGTATTGTCATTTAGATCAATCAATTGTTTGATTTCTTTTTCCAGAATTTTTAAGAACTCATTGTCCCTTAGCAGGCTACTATTAAACCTCCATACTCCCTTTGTGTAATGGACATCCTCTATTTGAATACCAGCTGTTACCAGCACATGGTCAGAGATTAATATACGTCCTATACTGCTGCTCGCTAGTCCTGCTAGTAAAGATTTGGACATGAAAATGTATCAGTCCTGCAACGTCAGTTATGTCAACAAGATCTAAAAATCCCTTTCCTTAGGATGTATCATTCTCCAAGTGTCAATCAAACCAAATTCCCCACAAAATGTGTTAAAGGCCTTAGAAGAGTGTTGTTGTTCGGGCAGAATCTTAGCGCTTTTGTTAATAAAGTTATCTAAAGTAGTGCTCATATCCCCTGCCAGAGTGATATTATTTGGTCTGACACCAGTTTATCTGCAGTGGTTGCAAAAAATGCAGCTTGATTGACATTTGGAACATACATGTTTACCAACGTAACTTTCCCTTCAATTTTAGCTGTAACAATAACGACTCTACCTTCTGGGTCTATTTTTTGGGATTCTATGACCATATTTAGGGTCTTGTGGACTAGGATACAGATACCCCTACATGTTGAATTGAGTGAGCTGCCCACATACAGTTTTCATACAACCTGCTGATACAGAAACATAAGCACTGACGGTAGATGCAGACCAACGGTCCATCCAGTCTGCCAATGTAGATGTTCCTGCCTCAACCCCTGACCTAATGCCTTTTGAAGTGGTAGCTACCCCTGCCCCCTGCCGAGTTCTCTACCATGCACTGAAGGCTACTGAATCTCTCACTGCTGCCTGCTGCTCTGATGTCATCTGCAGGGGATTCTGGGATTTGTAGTATCGGAAGATGTCAGCCTAGAAGTAAGCAAAATTAGTCTGACACAATCTACTGTACTACAGTAAGCAGTAAGTTAACCAGAATGTTTTTCCATACAATGTGTGCATTGGGATGAGCCCCATACTTGAGTGTGGGGCCCTTAGTGGCAACTACTGTACATTGCAAAAAAAAAGACTCAGACTCACCCCAGTGCCAGTGGGGGTATCTCGTTGTGTTACCATATGGGAAATCCAAGCTTGCATAGCAACGCTAGCTCCTAGCTCACGGCCTGAGACATCAGGCAGGCAGTGCAGTAATGCTAGGCAGAGTGCAGAGTTGTGAACCTGGAGACCCGAGTTTGGAGTATTAGCAGTGTCAGTGGCTCAGCTGGTTGCATGTTTGTCTCTGGTGATGGACAATGGAAAGCTCATGGGTTCAAGTTCAACACATGGAACTTGGACTAATAACCAATACTACAAGAGTAGTGCTACGTAGAAACAGAACATGGATGATGTTGGCAGAAAAAGACCATCACTGCAGCCAATCTGCCCTGTTTTACACTATCCTAGCCCCTATTGTCCATATTGGGTTTATGCCCTTGCCCCCACCTCACTCCTTGCCTTACTGTGGCCCCCTGAGTACCTGTTAGGCTCCATACTCCCAGCTGTGCTTGAACCAATTAATGTTTTTTGTGCCTACCACCTCAGCTGGTAGGCTGTTTCTTGGCTCAACCAATCTCTCCATTAAGCACAACTTTATCAAATCCCACCTGAATCTCCCCCCGTCGGCTTCCACTCATGCCCTCTTGATTTTGACCCCCCGTTCCTGCTAATTTTTCCTCGTAGTCTACCTTCTTTATTTCTTTTCAGGAACTTGAAGTTCTCCATCATGTCACCTCCTCCCTTCTGGCCTCCAGAGAGTCCATGTTCAGAGCCCTAAAACCTTCCTAGTAGCACATCATTTCAGCGATGATAAAATAGTGACAAGCAACTTCAGTGACGGCATCTTAGTGACTGCAATTACAGCACCCATACATATGGGCGGGCACCAAAACAGCGACAAATGCAATCCCCCTCTCCCTGAGGTACTACAACTTCGGAGTTGGTTATTTTAGTAAAGGGGTGCAGGGGGCAAAGCCCACCACAAAGGCGCATGTGGGCGGGCAAAGCCCCCCCATAAAACAAGCAGTTGCCAAATTGTCACCATTTTGGTGCTCGCCCATATGTACGGGCACCGAAATGCCATCGCTGTAATTGCTCTCGCTATTTTAACTTCACTCAGTTGACATGGAACCTCTGTTCCTCATAGGATCTCTCCATTGTGCCCTGAATCATTTTGGTTACCCTACTCTGCACTGTCTCCAGCCTCTCTCTGGTTTTCTTTAGGTGGGTTCTCCAGAACTGTGCACGGTGTTCTTGATGGGGTCCACCAGTGTCTATAGCGAGGCAGTTTTACTTCTTTCCTCTTGCTAACAAAACCCCTCCCAATACACCCCACCATTCTGGTTGCCATGCTATAGGCCTTGTAGGCACTGGGGGGGGGGTTGCACTGTTGGGATGCCGTCCTTTTGGATGAGACCTCAGACCGAGTTTACTAAGAGCAAAGAGCATGACGCTAGACCTTCCTTTCCGCTGGAAGAAGCAGGTTTCCTCCTTCGCACTGATGGCAGTGAGTATCACAGTGAACTACCCCAAGTTTCACCTTACCCACAGTTTCCACTCTAGCACTGTGGTTGGATTTAAACATGCATGGGACAGGCATAGGGGAACCATAGAGGTTAAGCGGGGGGAGGATCAAAAGCTGTAATCAAGTACAGGACTTATGGGCAGACTGGATGGGCCTAGCGGTCCTTATCTGCCGACAATTTCTATGTTCCCACCCTTGTCCCACCATCGACTCAATACCTTATGGACAATTTATGTGCATTCAAAGAAACTGTTCATGGGATGAAGACTTTGAGAAGCTACAGAACTGCTCCAGAGATTCATAGCCAGGGGTTATGATAGAGAGAGAGAGACTGAAAGAGGCAAGAACTACGGCTAAGAATCAGCAAAGAAATGACCTATTGTGTCCCGAACAAAAATCACATAATGAAAATGAGCAACTTTGTTTTGTTGCAAGATTCAGCAGATTGTCAGGCAAGATAGGACAGACCATCAGGAAATATTGGCCTATAATTTTACACGATTCTGTACTATCCACTGAACTGATTGTTGCACTGAGAATTATCTGTTCAAGGGCTGAAAATTTTGGGGATAAATTGGTCCGGAGTCATTACACCATTAGCCAACCACAGGTCATTCCTGCCTATAGGCAGTGGCTGCCTCCGCCCCAGTTGGGGTGCATAAGTCAGTTGGGGTGCGTAAGTCCAGTCACTGTGATATATGGATTTTTTGCCATCAGGAAAAAACTTTGAACTAGAAGGATTCAACAGGAGTAAATTTACAGTTTTCTTAACTGCAATAGTGAATTTGTGGTGTATGCCATTTGGTGCTGCTGTCTCCTATCGTACATTGGCTGCACAGTGAGACCGTTAAAACAGCGTATACAGGAGCATATAAGGAGCATGAGTCGGAGCTGACCGACAGACTAGTATGCAGGCATTTTCATGAGAAACATAATGATTCACCAGTGGATGCCCAATCTATGGCCCAAAAAAACAGTGGGAAGAAACCCAAGGGAGGGGAGGAGGCAACACAGTAAGGACTCTGTTACAGAGAGAAAGCTTCTGGATCTTCTCTCTGGGCTCCATCCAGCCACAGTTGCTTAACAATGAATGGGACTTGAAACCATATTTATCAAAATCTTTTTGAAATGTTTGTACGACATGCTAGTGAAATGGCTAATCTCTTGTGTTTCTCTCTTTATTTCTCTCCTTTTTCAGCTCGTCTCAATCAAGCTGACCACTGGAATAACTGTTCCCCCTATCCTTAGTAAAGGAACATTATTGATTTTGCAGGGGAGATCACCGCTCCTTTGGAAGCATCACTGTATCTCTGCCCATTTCTATGTATGCAGTGGAATACAATTTGTCTGGTCACGTGATGATTATTTATATTTTCTTGCTATAAATGTGCACCATGTTGGCTCTTTGTATTATTCTTCGCTAGTCTAATAATGCAATTAAATAAGCATTATTGAAAAATCTCCCAACCTGTCCCCCCTCAAATAATTAGACTGTTATGTTATTAGATCTTAATACTGGTGTTGCTGACTTCTTTAGACAGGGTCTCAAATGAACTGTCTCCTCCTGCAATATCAGTTCTAGTTTTTACAGCTTGATATTTATTAACAGTAATGTGTCTGTGCTATATGTTAAGCTTAAACAAACTGTTAAGTTGTTTTTTTTTTTGTTCCAATTGTTTAACCAGGTGAGACACACTAAGCTGAATGCTTGTTTACAGGTGCAACCTGGGAGCACAGGGAAGTTAAGTGGCTTGCTCAGGGTCACACAGTATGCAAGTGGGGGCTATGCTATTCAAACCCAGGTCTCCAGATTTGCAGCTCAGAGCCTTAAACCACAGTGCTATATTGCCTGTGCATTGTGCTTGCTCCCCCACCTGCCCCCACCAGCAGTACCTTATTTCTACTAAATATATGTAAGCAGCAACCTACATAGAATTTGCTACAGTGAGGAAGACTCAGGTAGTTAAGGGGAATCCCTGAATCACATAGATACTGTCCCCTGATGAAAACTGTGGTTGAAGCGCAGAGGCGTCTAGTGGTCGCTGACCCAATTTCACTCACCTTTGTATGCCTTGGATTTCATTATTAATAAATGGATTTGTACTGGACTACTGGCTAGTGAACTTCTTTCAAGGCAATTCTGTCTATGTGTTCAAGTTCAAAGTGAGCAACTCCAGCACTCACGTGGGAGCCAAGACATAAATCTGCAATATAGCAGAGTAAAGGAAATAAGCTCGACTCACTGGTGGCACAGACCAACCAACAGAATTAGTCCCAATAAAAAGTTGTTTATTGAACTACAAAGCAAAAAACAGACAAACGCAGTAAGAACATACACACAAAAACACATAATGCCACCATGAGTAGTAAATGTAAACAACAACAATACCATACTCTATGATAGATAAAATGCTGCTATCGTGGAAGAAGAGGTAAAAATTGAACTGAGTAAATGTGAAAAATGTTTTTATGAATTTAGAGAAGATGTAGAGTATAATGATTGGCTGAACAAGTTACAAAATTCCATACAGAAACAGGACATTAGAATTAAAAAAGTGAAGATGAGAAAATTTGAATGGGACCGTAGAGACTATGAAAATGGATACATATTTGAGTGTGGGGGGGGAGAAGATGTATGATTCATATCATCAGCCCAAATCAATATTAAAACAAAGAAATGAGACATCAGAGTCTGTCAATGATGTGTATACGAGTGTATCAGAGTCTGCCAATGATGTGTATACGAGTGTATCAGAGTCTGTCAATGATGTGTGTACGAGTGCATCAGAGTCAGAATCTGAGGCTAACCTTGGAGAAGGGGGTGATGTGGTAGAAAGTAACCAGCAGCCTTTTTTGGAACAAAGCCGCGAGCTGTATACTGGGGACCCGAGGGATCAATTGACAGAAGCTGTTACCTTATTAACACAGAGAATACCAACACATGTAAACCCCTGCCAGGACAGTTTAGACAGCAGCCTCCCACGAACCAAGAAGCCCTAAGGGGACAGATACCGCATGTGGAAAACAGATTTCCCAGCCTCATGTATCTGTACAGGAGAGTTATTCCTTCCCACATTTACTGAGTCTGCCCCAGAAGGGAGGTATTGAGGCCCAAGACTCACTTGCTTGTGTGACAGTGCGGGAAGGGATGAGGTAGGGCTGGCCTTGTTTACAGCAATGGGGAATAGTGCTTAGGACAGACAGAGGGCCATCAACATACTCAATGCAGAGAGAGGGGGGAAGGGCCACCCAGAAATGGCGACGGACTTAGCAACATCTCATAAGTCTGATACTAATGCCTTAGTAATAAATATTTCAGGAGTGGAGTTAACAGATACTGAAATATCAGTCTTGAGTAAAGGTTTGTCATTTGTTCCCACACACCCCCACAATGAATTTCATACTGTTGTGGATTTGAACAGTTATGCCCTCAAATTGAATCTTCAGGTCCTGTTTCATAAGGATATACAAAATGGTGAAATGACTAATGAGTGTGACGAGGAGGGGAATAGTGAACATGAGATTGTGTACCAAGTTAAATCATGGAAGAGAAAATCAAACTACATTCCACCTACAAATATGGCTGTCTGGGTATTTCTCAGAGCATGTGAGCAAGATGTGGCTAAACTTACGGAGGAATTGCCTGTTGCATGAAGGAATTGCACCAGAGAGGAACAAAAGGCATTACAATGGCTCCAGGATGGCTCTATCATCACCATAAAGCCCGCCAACAAGGGGAGGTGCTATGGTGGTGATGGCTAAAGTTAAGTACATAGAAGCGATGTTATTACAACTGAATAACATTGAATTTTATAGAATGTTGTCATTTGATCCAACATCTGAGTACAAAAGGGAAACTGATTATATGCTGGATGAAGCAGTGTTAAACGGGATGATCAGTCTGGAAACAAGTCATTTTTGGAAAATGAAATACCTGGTGAGAGCCACTATTTATGGGCTCCCAAAAATACATAAGAATTTGGAGTGTCACATTATGAGACCGATTGTTTCCTACATTGGTTCCCTCACAGAACCACTAGCTCAGTTTGTGGACTTTTATATCAAATCAGTGGCACAAAAGTCCAGGGCCTACATCTGGGATACTACCCAGATTTTGGGTATTCTCTAGGAGATGGCAGTAGAACCGGAGTGGATTTGGGCTACCTTGGACATCACCCCTCTGTATACCAATATTCCCCATCAGGAGGAATTAGAAGCAGTGAGGAAGGCGATGTGTGAAGGTACCACCCTTATGAATGAGTTCACTGAATTCATTATAGATTTGACAGAATTTGTTTTGAATAAAAATGTGTTCTCCTTTTTGGCTACTATGTGCCATCAAATCAAGGGGACAGCAGTGGGGGTGGCTATGGCCCTCAACTATTCCACCATTTACCTTGCACAGTGGGAAAAGCAATTTATCTGTGATGTCATCAGTAGCCCTTTTTTGAAGTATTTGGATTTCTATCGTCATTTTATTGACAACATTATTTTAGTATGCAAGGGGGGACCTATGGAACTGACACATTTTGTGAAGTACTTGGAAACCACAAATCCGAATCTGAAATTCAGTTTGACATATGACGTCTTCAAGATAACATTTTTGGATTTGAAAATTAGTAAGGAGCCAGCCCAGTGGTGCAGAGGGTTGAGGCGCTGGTGCCTTACCACATCCCACACCAGCGACCAGGGTTCGGGAACGGACTCGGGTCATCAGGGGCTGGCAGGGGCGGGAGAGGATTGAGCGTCCATAGGACGGCTCTTCTCTCCTGGGGGTGGGTAGTAGGTTGTCGTTGCGCCACAGCGGCCTCTGGTGGAGACCAGGAGCACTGCTGATGCACGCAAAAAAGAGGGGAGTAACTAGAAAAGCGGAAATACCGCTTCACAGTAGCTGGATGATGGCTGCCTGGTGCTCTGAGGCCATCAAGGTCTTACCGAGCTCTTTGTCTCAGCAGCATCCCTGGGGCTAAAGTGGTGCGCTGGTCTACCCCCCTCGGCTGGTGCCTTCCCTCTTTGAGTAGGGGGACCCATCTGGCCAAGGGTTACGCCGGGTTACCCTGGGGATCAGCTGCGATCTGAGGGGGAATCTCGAGGATGGAAGGGTCAGAGGACTGCCTCGGTAAGCCCAAAAGAGTGGCTGCCGTGGAGCACGTAAGGGTAGAAAGAAATAATGCAAAAAAAAAAAAAAGAAAATTAGTAATGATGGTCAAGGGGGTTTAAATACCTCCCTATACAATACAGAAAAGGGACCGATAGAAACTCTATTTTGCACTTCCAGAGTTCCCACGCTAGACATACCCTCTCGAGCTTACCTAATGGACAACACATGAGGGTGACACAAAACTGTAATACAGAAGAGATGTATGATGTTAATGCTGACATCTCAACAGAACGCTGTAGAGCAAGGGGTCATACTACTAATTGTTTACAGACATTGGATAGGCAGGATTTACTCTGCTATAACAATCAAAGAGAACCTACTAACCAGGGTCGGGTTATGAGAAAAAATAACAATGATGGATCTCAATGTCCTAATTTTGTTACTACCTTCAACATGCAGACTAAAGAACTTGAAGACATCATAAGAAAAAACTGGCGTATTTTGGCGGTGGAGCCTGCAGTAAAGGAAATTGTGAACAAGGGTCCCATGATTACACACAGAAAGGGCAGGAATTTGTCGAATATTTTGGTACATAGCCTTGAACAGACACAGCAGAAAAGGGAACATCTTCCGGTGGGAGTGTACAAGTGCGGTAATTGCTCAGCGTGTCAATGGATAATGGTAGGGAAAGAACTTATGTCTGAAAGAGCAAAAGAAAAACTTCAGGTAAAATCTTTTATTTCTTGTAAAACAGAGGCAGTGGTCTACTTAGCAAAATGCTCTTGCAGCTGCTATTATGTAGGAAAAACCAATACAAAATTAAGAGAAATAATTATTAAACATGAGAGACACATTAGACATGGGACAGAGCACAATGCACTTGCATTCCACTGTAAGACTGCTGGACAAGGAGATGTTTTCACCTTCTGGGGGTTGGAGAAGGTTCTGTTGTGACCCAGAGGTGGCGACCTTGATAACAAACTGCTTTGCAGGGAAAGTTATTGGCAATGCAGATTAAAAGCAGGTAGCCACCCGGGCCTAAATGAACACTTCCAGTTGGCTCCATTCCTCAAAAGAAGAAAATGAACTGTATTGAGAACAGTGTTATATGTTTTTCCTTTTCATGCTTTTCCTTGACTTCTGTACATCCATTGCATCTTTTGGAATATGAACTTGCTTTTGGCCGGCTTTACTCCAGTATATTATTCTGTTATTATAATATGTAGCCCATTACTTATATGATGGTTCGCACCTTTGTGCCCTTTTTTAGGCATTTTTAGATCTTCTGTGTTTGTACACATGCGGTGAGATAGTACCTGATGAAGTATTTATAATATGGTAGTGTATCGTCACTTTCTATATAAGTCAATGGTTAGGAATATGATTCCGGAATGAGTAATATTGAGAGACTGCAGGTGGAAGATTATGATGAATTAATATAGGCAGACTGACAGAGAAGTTTTTTTATGAGTCTGTACTTAGGGTTGTATATAACTTATTAGACCACTAGATGGCACCATCTGATGGCTATTCATTCCATTTATCATGCGGTATTTAGCACGGATGTATTTTTACTTTTTCTAGTAATATATCTATCGTAGAGTATGGTATTGTTGTTGTTTACATTCACTACTCGTGGTGGCATTATGTGTTTTTGTGCGTATGTTCTTATTGCGTTTTGTCACTTTAAATGGCAGCTGGCAGCTGCTATTATGCAGTATAGACATTATAAATGGTGGAGGTGACCAACTAGCCTCCACATCTGGAAAAAGCATCAGAGTGACACCAAACGTTGACCATGCCCGTTTGTGGACAGGGTTGCACTTGCTTGCCGTGTAGTCCATAGTGCATTTGTCTGTTTTTTGCTTTGTATTTCTATAAACAACTTTTTATTGGGACCAGTTCTGTTGGTTGATCTGTGCCACTGGTCAGCTGAGTTTATTCTCTCTATGAGTGCTTGGCTGGCTATCTCTGGTGGCTGTCCACAGTTGAGACATTGGACCAAGGTCCCTTCTGCCTATCTCTGGTGACTGTCCACAAATGAGACATTGGGCCAAGGTTCCTTCTGCCTATCTCTGGTGACTGTCCACGGATGAGACATTGGGACAAGGTTCCTTCTGCCTATCTCTGGTGACTGTCCATGGATGAGACATTGGGCCAAGGTTCCTTCTGCCTATCTCTGGTGACTGTCCATGGATGAGACATTGGGCCGAGGTTCCTTCTGCCTATCTCTGGTGACTGTCCACGGATGAGACATTGGGCCGAGGTTCCTTCTGCCTATCTCTGGTGGATATTTACAGATAAGTTAAAGATCCCTTGGCAAGGCCACCATGATGACCCAATGGCAGCACATTATGTTGCCGTGCAGGCAGCCAGAGTTTAGAAGAGAGCTAAGGACGTTGCATTGGGAGGCAGACCTGACCACAGTAGATGCCACTCAGCAGTGCGCTGCAGTCAGGGAGGAATGGCGCTGTACATCTGGTGCCACAGCAACCCCTGCATTGGGCCAAGAAAGCATGCTCCCTCTGTAGGGATGTTGCTATATGCAGCAGTAGTCCTGAAGGGGCTACGCCACACCAAGGGGAGGAGGGAGGGCAGAGAGAAAATCAGGGAGAAAAATCCCATGAGCCATCTATATCACTGCCATGGTTCCTGGACTCCACTGGGTCCTAATACTTGCCTGACACTGAAGCCAAGCCCACACAGTGGGCTGCCTCAGCAAGGGTAGAACAGCCCTCTTCCCAGAGCCCCAGCCATGAGAGGGAAGCTGTGGTGGATGTCAGGAGTGGTGTTGAACCTGGGGGAGGTCGGGCATCAATGGACCAGAAGAGGGTATATCCCTGGGATCAAGGGATATCCCTGGAAGATGGTCATGACCAGGGAGAAAAAGATCCCTTGGCAGAGCTGGTTCCACGGCATGGTACAGATCAGTGACAGACCACCCTGGCCCATCACTGACAATGCAGATTTGCGTTCCGAGCACAGGACGTCAGGAGTAGATGCTGGCAGGGAGAATCCCAGAGTGTTCCTTTGTACTTGCCATCTGGGGAGCTGGAAAGCACCACTAAACTGATGTCACCTGCCGATGGTGAGGTAGAGGAGTTCTTAATTGCGTGGGTTACCACGTGCTGCTGAATGCTCCCCTCAGCTGCTGCCTTGTGTGCTTCTGTAGGGAAAAGGAATGGGGGCAGACAAAGGAAATTGGGGTCTGCTCTGATTCACTGAATGATGACTTCCAGCTACATTCCTTCCCGTGGCACCTGGTCTGTGACATGCTGACTCACTACCCCAGTCGCAAACCTCTACCCAAAACATGATTTCTCCCCACATGGATGGGTGGGGAGTACCCCAGCTGGGTTGCATTGGACTTCTGGGAGCAGTGCAGGAGAATCTTGGGACCTGTCAGTTAGAACAATGACAAACTATGAGCCTGGCGGGCAGCAGTGGAGAGCAAGCCTTGCAAATAGCCTGAAGCAGTATTTTATTTTATTATTATTCCAAAGTTTACAATTACAGTCTGAGTTCCATCAGATACAAGTCTCGTTTGCAGAATGTCCCAAGTCAGAGTACAGTACAAACAACATACAACACAATACGGGTCATCATCAAAACACGAGTCAGGTAGAAAAACAATTACAAGTCTGAACATTTATCGTGTCAAGTTTTACAGCATTTTGAGTAGAGCATCGGTGGTACAAAGTGAATAAGCAGAATCATAAAAAAATTGAAAAAGGTCACATGGTTTTTATTGGAAAAGTAGGGGATTTGCCATAGTGTCCTGGCTATCATTTCTTTTTTCATTCTTTTCATAACCAGGAAAGGATCACGAGGCACAAGACCTGTTTTCATGGGTAGCCTGGGAGTACAGGGGAGGTTAAGTGACTTGCTCAGGGTCACGCAGCATGCATGTGAAGGCTGTGGGACTGAAACCCAGGTCTGCTGGATGTACCAAGCTCATTTATGGCTTCTTACTCTAAATTCTAGGCTATACTGCCAGCCCTTGTCAATAAAACAGGTTCATGTAACTCACCAAGCAACACACATAGGAATTATTCACCACTCACCCCCTTTAAACTTTAAACATGAATGTTTACTGTTAGTCTCAAGTCAGACAATCACCAGAAACCCACTAATGTTTTGGAGTATCCTAATACCCCTTTCTCAGGGTGGCAGGCATATCTACATGTGAGAATAATACAGATGTTCACCATTTAAAAATATATATATTTTCTTTACAACCATAATGTAATAATAAACCATTAAAATGTGCTTCAAAGAACCAGCTAAAAAGACATATACCTGATGGATATGTGTTTCACAACACACCTAAACCAACATAGATGAAAAAATATATATAATATAAAATATATAAATATATAATATTAAATAATAAAATATATTGGGCTAGCAGTATAGCCTAGAGGTTAGAGTAACAAGCTATAAATGAATCTAGTATATGCAGCAGACAGAATGGGTTTGATTCTGACAAATTCCACTTGCATACTGTGTTCTGAGCAAGTCATGTAACTTCCGCAGTGCTCCCAGGTCACCCCTGAAAACAGGTACTTGTGCCTAGTGGGCCCTATCCAGTTATCAAACAATGGGGGAAAAAACTATTCATATAAACAATGTGTTCTGTGTACAGCTCATCTAATAATACAAAATGTCCATATAAACAAGGATCAAAAAGAATGCTACTCATTGGCTGGCCCACCGGCGCAGTGGTAGCACTACCGCTTATGGCACTGACGACCCAAAGTCAGGAATGACCTCGGAAGTCAGAGGGTCAGCTGGGGAGAGGAGGATCGAGTGTCCCAAAGACTGCTGTCCTCCTATAGGGAGGGAGGGGATCAGTGTCCGGCGCTAGCCTGGCCCCAGCGATGGCTGGGGGTTGGCACACTGACGCAGTACAATGGGGAGGCAAAGATGGGTCAGACGCCTGGCGCGCTGCACACTTGAGCATGCACGGCACTGCCACTGGAGTCATTGCATGCCACTTCCTCTCCGCCAGGGAGAAAATGTGAAAACTGCCAACTGGCAGGATGACACCAGTCTCCCACAGACCCTGCACCCATCTATCTGGGCTGGACAAGGTGAGTCCCAGAGGACACTGTGGTGACAGGGCTGGGGGCACTGGTGAAAAAGGGCCAGTCAGCATGGGGAGAATAAAAAGATACCTAAAAAAAAAAACTGCCCCACCCCAAGGATGCCACTGCGGACAGACTTGTATATGGGAGGGGGAGGCGGGAGGGTTACTAGAAGAGTGGAAAAATTGCCTGCTCAGCTGACTGGATGATGGTCACCTGGTTCCCCTCATACCACACAGCCAATCTCCTGCCATGTGCCTAGTACGGTAATAGAACTTATCTCCCCTCTCGTGGGCCCCAGAAGGAGAGGCCTCTCAATGAAGGAATACATCAGGTCGACTAGGGTATGGCACAAGGGGACGGTGATGACGGTGATGGGGGGATGACTCGGTAGGCATGGGTTAACGCTTTCGGCCTACAGAGTGACCAGTTGGGGTGGCATGGTAAGAGGAAAAAACACAATTTTCTCTTTCCACTCTTATTATTCCTTCTGTAAACAGAACCCAATGTATAACTACCCCTTAGAGAGTCTATACTTCTGCACCTAAATCACCAGTATGAAAATGCGCCTCCTGTGTCATAATAATGTTTTACTTACTACAGCTCTTTCAATCCCACATTTCTGATAAGCTGAAGACATATAAAAAGTAAAATAAAAGTACATCTATTTAGAAAAAAAGAAGTAAATGCTCTCTAAATTTCACACCTTTAAAAATCGCTTGGAGTACAGTACGTGTGAGACTTCTCTTTATAAAATCTGTTACATTAGTTAGATGCCTGCTGCTGTCATACAAAGTCTGAGTCTCCAAATGATGTTGGAAATCCAATGCTGTACCTGTAATTGATGACTGGGAAAGAATAAGGTATTGATTAATAGACTTGATATATTTGAATCAGTTTTGGTCACCCCTTTTCTACTGTTACAGGGCAATGGGATGAAGTAGCAGATATACTGGATTATTCAACTGCAGTACTGTAATTATATATATATTGTGAAGACTGTAGCAGATCCTACCTAAGGTGTAGACAATGCACTTATTGTATTTTTTTATTTTACTTCTTTGTTACTATTTTTAATGGTTATGTTTTATTGTAATACTTAAATTCTCAATATAAAGTTTAATTAATCTATTTATTTGAATTTTGATGACCAGGTAGGCCCACTGAGATTAACAATCCCTTTTTCAGGGGTGACCTGGAGAAATACATTTCCAGCATCTGGAAAAATATGATAATAAAAAGGGTAACAATGAGCAATACAGCAAAACAAGTTACAAAGAGCACTCAGAGTATGACTGATATCGGTAACTACAATTCATGTTTCAGGGAGCAAACAGTGAGGTGCATTCTAACAAGCCATCTAGAAGAGCTGTGGTGCTTAAAGAGCAACTATTGTGCTCTCTTCTAAATATCCCCCTCAAGAAACACAAATAGCCCTTACCTGCCCCTAAATTAAATTCTGCAAAAAATTCTTTTAAGGAATGTCCCCATTTTGAAAGGGAAGGGATCGTATTTTTGCTCCGTGGAGCTCCGTCACATTGATCCCTTCCACTTCCTGGTACCTCTGCCTAGACTGGTCAGCCCCCTATCCGCCCCCGCACTACTCAAACAGTGATGTCACAAAACACGGTAGCGTGGGGGCAGATAGGGGCAGATCAGTCTAGGCAGAGGTACCAGGAAGTGGAAGATATCAGCGTGGCGGAGCTCCACAGAGCAAAAATATGTTCCCTTCTCTTCTAAAATGGGGACGTTCCCTAAAAGATTTTTTGTAGGATTTAATTTGGGGGCAGGTAAGGGCTGTTTGTGTTTCATGGGGACACCAGGTAGAAAATTGCTCTTAAATAACAGTCTAAAGTGCTGATGTTGGTTGGGAAAAATATACACATGGGTTGTTAGAACAGGTTATGCAGTGACTCACTCATTTTACATTTCAGGTCTACTTATGACTAAGGTAGCAGTGTAGTGCAAGTAAATGGATTAATGTGACAGTGTAAACAGTAGGAGTAGGCTGAAATTAGACAACAGTAATTGAGGGGAGGGTAGCAGAAGGGGAGTATAATATGGTAAAGGAGAGTAGAGTGGTGGAGGGAGAGGAGTAAGATGGTGGTCTTAGTAGCATGAGCAGATAAGTGGAGGAAAGAAGAGTTCTTTAAAGCATTTTTTGAATTGTGGTAAGGATGTACAGGAGAGTAGATTGTGCGGGAGGTTGTTCCATTTTTGGGGTGCTAGGAAGAAGAAGGACCTTTTCCCAACGGTTAACCGTGTCCTGGGGAGATTAAGTAGAGGGAGATGAGAGGAGCATAGGGATCTCAAGGTGAGCAAGTTAGAGAGGATCAGTGGTGAGGGGAGGTTTATAAGCTTGAATGTAGTGCAGAGTATGGGGAAATCCAGCTTTGCCTGGAAGGACGGCCATCCAAGGGTCTTGAGGATGTCGCAGTGGTGTGCTCAAGCAGGTGTGTTAGCAGCAAAGCAAGCTCTTCTGTGATATGTTTGCTTTAACTTGGACAGAATAGTGGACTTAGCCAAAAGAAGGAGCGGGGCACCATAAAAGAGACCAGGGAGCAACGGTGCTACTGCAAGGGTTCTCTGGGAATAAGGTGTCAGATAGGGTGCGATTCGGTATAGTAGGCCCGGTCTTTTCTGCATTGTCTTGATGATTATGTAGGCATGGGCTTCAAAGGATAAGTTTACATCCAGGGTAACTCCTAAATATTTAAAGGAGTTCACTCCTTTGAGGGACGTGCCTGAGGAGGTGGTGATTGCAAAGGTTATTTCATCTGACAGATCAAAGTAGGTGTGTCTGACCAACATACTTTCAGTCTTCTTAGTATTGAGTATGAGTAGGTTACGCCTGAGCCAGTCTTCAAGTAGCCAGAAATTTTTCTCAAGTCCTGATTTAGTAGAAGATATACTTCTTTCTGATCTATATAGAATGCCATTGTCCATGTGTAGCTGTATTGATGCGTCACCACAGTTGTTCGGAAGCTCATTAATGAATATGGAAAATAGCAGATGGCCTACAACTGACCCCTGCAGGACACCGTCTGAAATGCATGCCAAAAGCGAGGTAACACCGGACCATTTGACGCACTATTGCTGATTAGAGATGTAGTTGGAAAACCACGAGAGAGCATTTGAGTCAAGGCCAAGTTTGTGTAGTTTAGACAGAAGGAGTTGGTGGTTAACAAGGTCAAATTTTTTCGTGAGATCGACAAATACTGCACCAGTCGCACATCCCTAATCCATGGCATGAAAGATATCTGTGGTGACTATAAGAGAGTGGATTCCATCCCGTGCAGTTTCTGGAACCCATGCTGAGAGATGGTGAGGGCATTTGTTAATTCTAGAAAGGAATAAAGCTGGTTATAAATTATTCTTTCTTGAATTTTAGCGAGGAGGCACAGTATGGAGATCGGTCTGTAATTATCGGTTTGGTTAGTTGGGCGATTTTTGTATACAGGGACTACTATCGCTGTTTTCCATTTGTCAGGTATAGATTGTGAGATGAGGGACCGATTGATTAACAGTGTTACAGGGTGGGCAATAATGGGGGCGCCAATTTTAAGAAATTTGGTTGGTAGGGAATCAAATCCTGGTGAATTATCGGTGTTACGTTTGTTTAGGAGCTTGAGGACCTCAGCACGTGAGGTTAGTCTCAGATGAAAGGGGGTAATGGGTGCACCAGAACTGGCATCTTCAGGGAGGACAGGAGCTTCTGGAAGGCCTTGTTTATACCTGTTGAGATCCATGAAAAATTGATTTATACCAGAGGCAATTTCTATTGGGGTAGATAATACTGTACCGTTATGGAGCATAGTCAGGGGGGTGGTGCACTCCTTACCCTTGAACACAGCATTGACATGTGTCCAGAAGCTTCTAGGGTTAGCAAGATTATTAAGTTGCAGTGATTGGAAGTAATCACATTTTGACCTGGGGATTTTAGCTTTGCAAGCATTCCTTAGATGATAGTAGGTTAGCCAGTCAGAGCTGAGGCCTGTTTTTGTAAAGATCTTCCAGGCCTTGTCATTGTGACACATTAGATGTTGCAATTCCTGGGCAAGCCGGGGTGAATGGGTGCCTTGGCTCATCTTAGTTTGAATGGGGCATGAGAATCAAGGATGAGGAGGAGGTATTCACAAAATAGTCCAGGGCTTGGTTTACGTCTGGAAGGGAAGTGATGGGATTCCAATTAACTGAATTCAGGTTACTTAGGAAGGCATCAGTGTTGAAGTTAGAGCGGTCTCTCAAATTTATAACTTTAGGGGGGGGGTACGAGGGATGGCATTCTCCCAGACACAGTAGATAGGGGAGTGGACACCTGAAGAGGATCTTAGCTGATTTGACGTGGTGCTTGTTACTGGTCAGCATCCAGTCCAGCAGACTGTGTTTACCCCGTTTTTGTATTCAGTTGCATTGGATGGTCAAGAATTTGTTCTAGACTGGCATCTGAGAGTGCAGCTAGGTACTGAGTTTTGTTATCCCCTAGCCAATCAAGGCTGAGATCGCTACATAGGATTATGTCCCTATGAGGGAGAGTGTCTAATCTCGAGAAGAGTCCTGGATAGGAGGCAGGAGCAATACGTGGGGGGGGGGGGTAGGTAGACGCACCCTATTAGTAATTTTTTTTACCAGTATAAGAGTCACTGTGAGGAATAACTGTTCAATTGCAGAGGAGAGTTCAGTGTCCTGTAGCTTACAGGCTACCAATTCCACTCTGGTGTAAATCAGCACTCCGCCCCCTTTTTTTCAAGAGCCATTCTTTCCTGAATGTGGAGAAACCTGGTAGGGCAATCTCATGGGTCAGAGTGGAAGGCTTTAGCCAGGATTCCGTAATGCAGAGAATATCTGGCTTGTAGTGCTGGACCCATGCTTCACATTCTGCCTTTTTCTTCCTGATGCTCTATATATTCATGTGGGCTACTTTGAGTCCCTTTACACAAGACCATTCAGGGCACACTGTTGGCAATGGTGATTGTGCTCCCCTAATTGGTCCAGGGTTCAGTTCGATGTTGCCAGATGGGAGCAGAAGGCACGTGAGTGAATGAATTGGGGGGAAGCTTTTTAGAGCTTTTCTTGCTGAATGGTATGTACAGGGCAACTTTATTCTACTCTGCCAAAGTTAGGTCAATTGAAGGGAAGCTTGACTTGGGGGGGGGGGATATCAGCTGGATATTAAGTATGGTATGAGATCAGCCAACCAATGGGCTGTTGGGGTGAGGGTGTGCAATCCTGATGTGGCACAACCATCAGGAGGTGCAATAGGAGGGAACAGTTGATGAGTAAACCCTTTGTTAGGTGAAAGGATGCCATGGTAGGATGAGGGGGAGGCAGTCAGTTTAGGGAAGGGTCCTAACTGTGGTTATGCTCTTTGTGGTTATCTACTTTAGAGTCCCTTTGGTAAGAAGTTAACTCCTACTACCAAAACACCCCCGAGGTATATGTTGGTACCTCGGGTATGCTATTGTTGAAGCTGTTGAAATTGTAAGTTAAGTCCCTTGGAAGACAAAGGGAAGTCCCTGCACCAGAACACCAGAAATGTAAGTTGGTGCTTCAGTTCTGCTATTGGTGTTAGCTGTAATTTAAAGTCCTTATGGTGAGAGGGGAACACCTTACATCACAGTACCAGAGGGATATTAATGTAAGAGCTACATCAGCTGTGAGGTTAAAGGGAAATTTGATGTAGAATAGGAGAGAGAGAGAGGAACAGCTCAGCAAAATGCTAGAGTTTATGTGTAACAGAGCCACCCCTTGAAAGTTTGAAGGAGAGCACAAGGGAAGGGATGGGTCTGCATCCCATGTGCAGCAGTCAGTTGTTGGTGGCAGAGGGCATTACAACTGAAATGGCAGCTGAGGATTGCCTCTGGCAAGTGGCACCAATACGAGAAGACAGGGGCGATGTTGAGGCAGAGTTACTACAGAGCAGGGGTGGGAGAGAGTGGGTGGGCCGTAAAACAAGGTTAGATTAGCAGCAGCACCTTATGAGCAGGTCTGGAGAATAGCATTGGGCAGATTCCACTACCATGGAGAAGGTGCCAAAATGTAAAAGTTATTTGTCCTTGATACCTCTTAAACTTGCGGCGGTGGCAGTTCTGCATGGGAGCTGGGGGAGGTTTCAAGTTGAGCCAGACCCTGCAAAGAGAAAAAAAGAAGGGAGATTAGATGAAGGTGGTCCTGTCTGGTGCCCTGAGGGCACGAGGGTCTGAAGAAATTCAGCCAGGAGCCAAGACTAAGTTACAAACGGTGGCTGGGGAAGGGGGCAGAGGACAATGTAGGTAGCAAGGGGTGGGACACTGGCAGGTGAAGCTATGGACCTTGGGGGGGTGGAATGCAGTTTGGAACAACTGATCGAGGGTGGGAGAGGCAAGAGAATTAATTTGTCCCAGTGGAGAAACTGCAAGCTAGTGCAAAGTTAACGGCAAAAAAGTCTCCCAATTATCCCTCAGCACCAGTATTGCCTGGTACTGTATGTGCTATTCAGAGCCCCCAGATACTGTTCCATAGCTAGCATTTCCTAAAACTTGTTAGTAGTCATGGATAAGTATAAAATCCTATATTACCAGAAGGGCTAGTGTTTCTTTCTTGGCTCCTCATTTCTCTTTACTGAGTTAGCATAGAGCTAGGCTGCCACTGCCATTCTTATTGATGCAGACTGGTGGTGGTGGTGGTGGGGGGGGGGCTCTGACAGGGATGCGCACTGATTTTACTGTGAAGACAGATCCTCACCATTCCCCCGACCTGACCAGAGCCAGTGCTAGTTGACAGGACGTGCCTAAAGCAGGGAGTTATATTATAAACATTCATACATATCTAAACAGATCCCTCATGAAGTGTAAACTATTCCCTTGTTTTTTTATTTATTTGTTAACCGGGTGGGTACACTGGTCCCAGGGATCATTTTCAGGCATGACCTGGGCCATAGAGATGGCACAGTACAAAGATGCAGAAGGCATAGATGCGTCAAGTGAGACATACTAGGATGTTACAGTTTTAAATTTACAGTTTACAGTTATTTGAGTTTGTGTTGTGCCAAGACAGGCTCTCGGCATCTCTTGCCATGTAACCACCCATCACCAGAGCACACCTGGAAATGAGCAGTCGGCTCAGCATGCCTTTCCTGATCAAGTATTTAAAGAAATAAACTGCATTCTAATCTATTACCAGTAGAGGGCAGCAGATGACAACACTGCCACTACCATTAGCTAGCTGCACGTGTAGCAGTAGTAATCCAATATGCTGCCACCTACTGGTAACAGAGCAGAATGCAGTTTCATGTCTTTTTAAAGGCAATAGGAAATAGTTATTTATTTTATTTATTAAATCTCGGATTACAAATACCTTTGCGTGTGAGGCAGCTCATTTATAAAGGTTCCCCGTCAAAGGAAAAGGTTACAATAAGCAGGGAGGTACAAACAACAATCGGGTTCATGAGAGCATAGCAAGTCAAATAGTATGTATGTGGGAACAGTGCTACACAATCAAAGTTACAACAGAGCATAGTAAATCATAAAGTACATTTTAGGAAACAGTGCAAGTCAGGGGTGAAAGGGAAAGGGGGAGGGTAAGAAAGGAGAGGTATGGGGAGAGGAGAAGTGCAGTATCCAGGTAGAAAAGGAAAATACGGCAGCCCGAGGCCTTGTCATAGAGAGAGAAAAGGGAAGGCTAAGGTGGGAGAGGGGGTACATGAGGTGAAAGGAGGGTGGAGGAAGGGATAGCAAGATAAGGGAGAGTGGGGACCAGAGGGTCTGGCAAGCCCAAGGAAGAGGGGAATCAGTGTATAAGAGCAAGGAGGGAGGTGGTAGGGGAGGAGGTGACAGAGGGGAAAAGGGGAAATTGTTCTGTCAAGAGAGGTGAATGAACAGGAGGTCTAGTAAGTGCATCAAATGAGTGAAAGAGTAGTAGGAGGGTGTCCGCAGAGGTGGAAAACTAGGTGTAACAATCACAAGTGCTTTCGGTTAAGAGATGCTGACGAAGCATGGGTTTGAATTGGGAAAGACTAGGAAGAGTGTTCAGTTGGTTACTTAGATTATTAAACCACAGAGGGGCTCTGTATTGAAAGGATCACTGATACTGAGCAGTCTGACAGTGGGGTACTAGAAGGTCAGAATCAGAGGTGCGAGTGTATTGGGTCTTAGGGGATTTGTTTAGCAGGCAACCAACGGTTAAGCAGTGCTTGCAAATGTACATCAAGGGTGGGATATTCAGACTGCGCCAAAAAGATGCGCAATAGCTGGAGCAGGCGCAAGAGCAGTGCGCCATTGCACAATGGACGCGATATTCAAACCAAGTGTAGGCCAAGGTGTGCCTGCAGAACACAGCTGAATATTGCACCTGATTCGCCATGGCGCAACAGGCATGATATTCAAACCAAGCTCAGGCCAGGGTGTGCCTGCGCAACACAGCTGAATATCACGCCCGATGCACCGTGTCACAACTAGGGATGCGCAGTGGAGCAGGGCCGATGCACAGTAGCACACCCAGGGATGCGCAGAGACAAGGACAGGAAGCAGGAGTGCACTAGCCATGGATGTGCCATGCGTGGAGGAGCATGCAGCAGGCCAGACAGACCAACCCCCCCCAGGGCAAGGCCCCCCATGAGCAGCACAACCAGAAGTGAGCTGAACGGACCACCAGCCAATGTACCCCAGCACTGATCCAACAGCAGATGCGGGCCAGCAGTCCACACCCACAGGGCAAGGTGCCCCAGCACTGTCCCCCAGCAAACAGTGACCACAACACAAGGAGGGCCAGGACCCTCCCGTGCCACAGCACCACACCAATGCTGACCACCCCCTGTACAGCGATCCCGAGATACCCAGCCCAAAAGCATGACCAAACAGTGCATGGCACCGAAGGTATGCCACCACCACCACCATGACAATGCAACCCGGTGCCCCATGGCACCATGCACAACAGCCCCACTGTGACCCCCCTGCAGCAGACAACAACAACCACTGACGCCACCACAGCATACACAAGGCCCTCCTGCATGGCCCCCACAGTGGCACAGCAAGGAGGTCGGCATCAGTACCCAAGGGACCCCGCATGTGACAAGGCCTGCCCTGGACACCACCACCAGCAGGACAGTACCCCGCACACCCACCCATGCACACACCCTGACCCAGCACTGGCCCCACCAGACAGCACAGCAGCCTACTGTGGCGCGTGGAGGCATGCGCCACACAGGAGGCAACACAGGGCACAAACAAACCCCCCCCCGGTCCCAAGGGTACCCCGTCAAATAGCCACACATAGCGGGGCAACAGATGCTGCTGTCGCGAGTCCAATGGTGTCATGTACCCACGGCCTGCACACCACCATGGCGCTGGTGAGCCAGCCATGTGGTGTGCGCTCCATGAACCAGGCTGCCACCAGCATGCAGCTGGAGCCCATGTGACAGTCACCAGACCACAGGCACCGCCCCAGACACCATAGACAGCATGGAGGGGACAACAACAGCACCGTCCACAGTGTCACCAGAGGAAGACGTGCAGTAGACCGGGAGTCAGGATGCCAGCTGCCAGGCGCCGTGCCCGGAGGGTGGCTGGCATGGACTGCCACCAATGTCACGTTAGCAGCCATGTGCGGTGGTGGGAGGTCCAGCACAACTGTGCATTACAGACACATGAGAGGCACAACCCCGCTGGGCCAGGCACACACTGCCAGGGCAACTGGGACATAGCACATGCACCAGAGACCGCTGCACACAGGCAAACAGTGCACAGGGTACACCACACATACCCCAGACAGTGACCATGGCCCCCACCCACACCAGTGGAGGATCCCTGGCAGACACACCCAAGGCCAGGCCAGCACCACCCCTCAGTCGCCATACACACCACTGCAGCAAGGCACCATGTGCCCGCTGCAAATCATAGACCGACACAGTCATAGTATGAAAAAAAAGCATGTATATTGGAACAGGTAACATAAACAACAGGAACTATTTACAATGCTATATACAAAGTGGGGAAGGGGAAGTACAAGGCTACAACTTGGAGGGAGACTGGCAGGGGCCAAAGGGAATAGCAAGGAGGGGGACAAAGGGGTGTGAGGTACAGTCCAGGAAGGGAAAGGAACAGTGCGGGTGCCGCAGGCCCTACTGGTGGCCCCTCTCATCCCTGCGCTCCCTGTGGCGCCTTCTGTGCTGCTGCTGCCGTTCACTCCTCTCCATACCCTGCAGCAGCTCCAGCGTGGCCCATGTGACCTGCAGGATCTTCTGTATGTGACGCTCCAGGGTCGTCCAGCGTTGTCCACCTAGGACAAGGGAGCAGAATCAGTATGTGTGACTGGCCAGACCACCGCAGCCCACCCAATGTGCATGGCATACAGCTGTGGCCTGCGCCCCTGTGATGGCATGCGACCACCCACAGTGGGTGCACCCACATGACCCGCCTACCCGGGCACCTGAAGCCATGCAAACCACTGCACACCCCAACCGCCCATGCACTGCACAGCACCATCGTGGCCATACGGCGTCATGGCTATGCAGTGTGATGGCAGTGGCACAGCCAGGCACCCAGTTCATGCACAGCCCACCTGCGACACCCACCCACATGTGCAGACCCACAGGATGGTGCGGAGGGCACCGTGGGACGTGCACAGCAGTAGAGGCCATGTGCAGGGGGCCATGCCCCACCACCACCCCTGCAACCCACCATGCACAGATGTAAGGGGAAACATGGCACTCACCTGCATCCCGGTCAGCAGGGCGCTGCTGACCCCCGGCACCACCACTGTGCCCTGCCTGCAAGGCCACACCTCCATTGCCAACTTGCCGTCCTTGCTCCCGGGCCAACCGGGCCCTACAGCGATCTTCTGGGCCTAGATGGCAAACATGGAGAGAGTCCCATCAGCACACGTCAGAACCATAGCCCCCCCATTGCTGTGTGTGTGCCCGCACAGCCCAGCCGTGATGCAGTGGCACAGGGTGTACACGAAGCACCCCCAACACCAGCAACACAGGTACGGGCCCCACCCCGCGGCATGGCCTGTCGACCACTGTGATACCAGGACAGATGGATACTACTAGTGTTGTGAAGGAGCACCTACCTGGCCATGGCACGACGCCCCACCGGGAACACACCTGCAGTCACCCTAGGCGGTCGGGGTCCCGCTACTGGAGGTCCCCATGGCAGTGGCGACACTGCTCAGCGGTCCTGCTGCTCCCCTTGGCCTCCTCAGGGCCTCTGCCACCTCTTGCCCACACCGCAATCCAGTACAGCCTCCAGCAGAATTGCCTGGCCAAGAGGGCACCTACCGCCCAGGGCTCCACTAGTGCCACCAGGTTAGCCAGTTCCACCACCATCCACACACTGGCGCTCTGGTGTGTGTATCGAGTGCTGTTACTGGCGGGCACAAAATGGCGCCCTGTAGGCGCACGTGCCCCATGTCTTGGGAGGCAGCTGTACTGCGCTGCCAGTCGCCATCGCACTGGACTGGACTGTAATGGGGGCAGCCATGCGCTCGCATGGTGCCTAGAGGGCAAGAGTCAGCCTCAGGGTCAAGGGTCTGTCCTTGCACGGAGCACCACAGCGCTATTGGGAAGCCCTGCGTGTAGCATGGTAGGGTGCATGTGTGTGTTGCCATGCAGTGGCCTACCACCCTGTGGTGCCATGGCGCCCACGGTGCACCATAGCACGAGCGCCCCTCTGGGCATATAGCGCACGTACACCACAGGCACAGTAGTGGCTGTGCTCTGTACTGCCTCCCACGCAGAGCGTGTCAGCAGCACCGCTAGCGTCGGCGTCAGCACCACGGGCATGCATGGTGCGGTGCTGATTGTGCATGTCACAGTGGTGCGCCACAGCCTGAGCACACTCAACACCATTGCGCAAGGCGCAACAGCGTGACATTCAGCCAGGTTATGCAAATCAGCTCATGAGCCATTCCACGGAACATCCACTGCATTTGCATCCCATTACAGTTGCGCCTGCCCTCATTTGCATGTGTTGAGCTATAAAAATGCGACCTGAGGCTGCATGGACCATGGATCGGTATTGCAGTCCTTTGAGGTAGGTGGCATGCTGTTGGGATGTGGGGACAGTGGTCTGGGAGGGCTGTATGGGACTGCACAGTCCAAGGTAACACCTGTCCATCCTCCAGGCATGAGCATGACCGAGCGAGAGGATGAAGAGGAGCAGGGAAGGGTGCAAAGGAGGAGGCCCAACTTTACCAGGGCAGAATCTGATGCCCTGTTTGAGGCATACCTCGACAGGGAGCTGCTGCTCAGCGGACATAGGGAAACACCACAGGCCCGTGCAGCAGCGTGGAGTGAGGTGGCACGTGCCGTCAACCAGCAGGGCAACCACCAGCGGTCCGTGCAGGAGTGCAAGAAAAAGGTTGGCACGGACAGGAGGCGGATAAAAGATAAGGTAGCCACCATCAGGGCGGCACGTGCTGCCACCAGTGGGGGCCAGCAGGACGTACCCCACCTGACGCCACAGGAGAAGCAGGTGGCTGGCAGCATGTGGCGTAGTACTGTCGTGGTTGTTCCTGGCGGTGGCTTCCAGATGGGTGGCAGCCCATCACTACATGGTAGGTCCGGAGCTGGCAGTGCGTGGGTGGAAGGGTGGCAGGCCCAGGGCCAAGCGGAACCACTGCTGCAGTACTGTGTTCTTTTACAGCTCCTGAGCATCTGCATGGGACAGCGGTGGTGGGTGTGTCCACCGAGGGGGAGGCCCTGGACACAGTGGAGCACCCATCCACCTCCACAGGTGTCTGAGGGACCGACCATCTGCAGCCCTGCACGTCTGTCCGGACTGATGCCAGTGCTTCAGGTGCGCACATGGCCCTGGCTGTGTCCCAGCATGACAACACCCTCGGTGTCCAGTGTGCTGAGACACGGATCGGGGCCAGCTCCAGCACTGATGATGACGTGACGCACGTCCCGGACAGTGATGTATGTGGGACACAGGATGGTCCCATGGATGGCATCCGCCCAGGCGGTTCCACGGGTAGTGCTGGCGTGGCTGCCTGCACAACAGCCCATTCCCAGGCTGCGTCTGCAGGCTTCAGTGGGGCAGCACTGGCATGCGGCCAGGGTGGTGAGGCTGTTGTTGCTGCTGCAGCCGCGCCAGTGTTGCCTGGCGATCGGCAGCCAGAGGGGCAGCGGCAACAGCTTGCCAGTGTCAATGTGGGGACGGGGGTGGGCGGTGGCAGTGCACCATGTGGGCGTACCCCAGAATGGCAGTGCTGTGGCACCCGTTGAGGCGCTGTGCAGCAGGGCCAGGAACACCACGAGGGACAGCATGCTGGACATGCAGATGACCCCTTGGACGACCAGAGCCGTCTTCTCCAGGCCTCAGTGGATCAGCAGATGTGGCTCGTGGTGGCGGTGGATGTGCTCTGTGTGGCGCTGCACCAGGCAGAGGAGCAGCGCAGCAGGAACCACGCCCTGCTCCTGGCAGAGTTGGCTCAGCAGCGGGCAGATGTGACTGCTGCCATTGACAGGCAAACTACTGCAATGGCGACTGTCATGGCTACATTGGCCAACCGGATGGGTGCCCAGTGCCGCACACCCTGCAGAGTGCTATGTCCACCCCCCGTTCCCGGTGACGTGCGACTCCTGCTATGTCGGCTAGGGTTTGTGGCGTGGCATACCTTGCGCCTGGTGCGGGCATGTTTGGTGGTCTGCAGACCCCTGCACAGACATGGTCACATTCACGTTCACGCAGCGTCACCCCTGGGGGCCCCTCGGTGCCACCCCATGAGGCCACTGGTCAGCCTGGCAGGTCTTGGTGGGGCCGCTCATGCATCCGTGGTGGCCATGGTACTGTGCCACATGACTTACTCGTCCCCCTCCACAGCCACTGTTTGCCGCTGCCCTGTGTGTACTGTGGTGTTCTTTGTGCGTTGCATGGGTGAGGTGCCCAGCCCTGCACACACATGGTCCCTGTGCACTCCCTCCTGGCTGCTGGCCACTGTAGCGTGTGCATGATGATGCCTGCGTAGCGCTGTCTGCCACTGTGCAATGGTGCTCAGTGTCTGAGGCACGCACAGTGTCAGCCACTGGGCGTGGTAGTGTGTGGTCCTGTGTGGGTGTGGGGGTGCCTGTTGGGGTGGGCGTGCCTGTTGTCCTGTGGGCATGGGTTGTGGTGTGTGTGTGTGTGTGTGTGTGTGTGTGTGTGTGCCGTGTGCAGCCCTGCTCGTCCCTGCCTTTGTGCGTGGTCTCCCACCCATTCCCATGCCCCGATGCTGTCCTCCCTTGGTGTCCACCCCTGCCTGTCTGTGGGCTGTGCCCTTGCCCTTGGTGGTTGCACGTGGCCCTGTTGACCTACCTGTGTTGTCCAAAGTGCTACTCTACGATGGTGTCCCAGTGCTGCTGTGCCATCCGGGCCAGCCGGGGGTCCCTTCGCCCAGGGGGTGGCTGCCCAACACCAGCTGGACCGGCGTCCTCTTCGTCCCCACTGCTGTCCCCTTCCTCGACCTCAACAGCTATCCCACAGTTGGTGGCCATGTTGTGCAGGATACAGCAGGCCAGGAATAGCCTGCAGGCCTTTGAGGGGCTGTACTGTAGGGCACCACCTGATGTGTGCAGGCAATGGAACCGTGCCTTCAGCAGCCCGAACACCCGCTCGATGACATTCCATGTTGTGGCGTGTGCCTCATTGTACTGTTGCTGTGCTGGGGTCATGGGGCGCCGGTATGGTGTGAGCAGCCAGGGCAGTAGCGGGTAACCACTGTCACCTGTGTGTAGAGGGGAGTCATTAGCATGGTGGTCTGCGACACTGTGCCATGGGCCATCATGGCCATTCCCCATGGCACCCCTGCCAATGCCCCACACCCCCCCACATCTGCACCCATCGTCCAGTGTGCTATCCATACTCACCTACCAGATGGCCGGTGGGGATGTCCCCACTCTAGAACCTATGGCACAGTGTGGACTAGTGCCAGATGAAGGCATCATGTGCTCCTCCAGGGTGCGTGGCACAGACGTTGATTATGCACCCCCTGGCATCACACACCACCTGGCAGTTGACACTCAGGTAGCCCTTGTGGTTGATGTACACCGCCCCCTCCGGGCCAGGTGGCATGCGGATGCCTACATGGGTGCAGTCTATGGCCCCGAGCACGCCAGGCAACCGTGCTACTCTGTGGAACTCCTGTATGTGTGCTGTGTGCTCTGCCTGTGTGCTGGGGAAACGGATGTACTCTGCATTATGTGGTAGCAGTGCGCTGAGGAATTGTGTGAGTAGGCATGACGCAACTGACTGGGTTATGCCTGTTGTGTCCCCTGTTGGTCTCTGGAAGGTGCCCATGGCGAGCAGGCACATGACAGCTGTGATCTTAGTCTCCACAGACAGCACATGGCTCCATCGTGTGAGTGCCTGCATCTCATCACTGCACAGCTCACAGAGCTGCCTCAGAATCGCCCAGTTCAGGTGGTACCAGCCCACAATCTCAGTGTCACTGTACTGTTCGAAGGTGGTGCGGGCTCAGTACAGCCTGTTCTGGGCATACCGCCGATGGGCCCTTCCACGGCCGTGCCTCCCTGCTGCCTGCCTTCTCACCCCCTCATTACTGCCTCCATCTGGAAGATGGCACTGGCCATGTCCCTGGTTGGTGTCCCCCCCCCCCGGGTGGCTGTCTACCTGGTCCTCCCTAGCTGTGTGTTGCTGGTGCTGCCCCTGCACCGGGTACACCTCTGGCTGTTCACCACTGTGTGCCCTGCCTCTTGCCACTGCCCTCCATCCTCTGTGGCATGCTCAGGCCCTCTCACACACACACACAGACACACTCTTTCTCTCACTCGCACACACCTCCGGTGGGCCCTGTCCACCTCCTGGCCACACCTGCCCCCTGATTCCTGTCTTGCCTCCCTGCCACTCTGTCTCTGTGCTCCCCCGCTATGGCTCCACTGTGGCACATTCATCATCCCCTCTCTTGCTCCCTTTTATTTTGGCTCATTTCGTGTTGTACAACTTCCGCCTCCATGCTGCCATGTCCCTACTGATGAATATCTTTCGCTTTATTATTCCTGGTTCCGCCCCTGCAGTTGCGCATGCATTCATTTCTGTTGCACTGGCGGGCGCATTGCGTGTTGCACTGCGCTGCCACTCGCTGAATATTGCACTATGGCACATTTCCGCGTAAAGTGAGCATCCCTTATTATGCATGGCTAACTGCTCTGAATATCCACCCAAGTCTTCAACTCTTCAGCAGCTACTGGTCTTTCTTTTCATGTCTACAATGCAGTCCATGACATCAATTACACCATTCTATGCTACTCAACTGATTGGCCTGGAATGGTAACTGATGTCACAGAGTGTCCGGGTAGTATGAAGAAAGAGAGAGACAGACAGATAGACAGACAGAGGCAGCAGTAGATATTGAGGAGAGAGAGGGATTCAGCATAGTTGCAAAAAATAGTAAAACGTGATTATGAATTTAATAAACAAGTCAAAACATAGCAGAATGTAGAATTGACACTGAAAGGAAAACAAGAGGGCATCAAATACATGCTTATGTGTAAAGTTACTGTGTCTCTTATGACCATAAGCTTGAATTCTCTGAGTTCTTTGGATGAGAAAACTGTGAAGCAAAGCTGAACAGTTCTGTCACACAAAGGACATGAGTAGAAAGAAGGGGACTACTGTGCCCTTTCGGGCTGTTTCCTCTCAAGCAAACTGCGTTCTGCAGTTTGATTCGCAGATTACGGAGAAGCTGCCTGAAGCTCACTGTCCAAGCAAGGTACGGGTTGGAACTCTGAATTTTGGCATCTACCCCTGGAGGAATCACATTTGCTCCTGTTTGCCAGTGTTTCTCGCACTATGTGCAGCAATTCAGAAGTCTTCTAGGAACTGCTGCCAATAAATTAATGTTAGGACTGATCTCTGCTTGAAATGTTTTTGATTTCTCACTTTAAGTAATGTTTAGTCTGATGTAGAGCAAGTTGATATAAGTTTTGAGAGAGGTTTTTAAGGTAGTGTGATGCTATGTGCCCTGAGCAATGTGCCCCTTCTCTTAGAGCTGTAAGTCTGTGGGCTGCACCCTTGACCTCTGTGTCCCATTGAGGCTGCTGCAGTGCCCCCCCCCCCCAAACTTGCTTTAGAACCTCCCTGCCTGTTCTTTTTTTGAAGTGCTGACTTTTCCATTAGCAGATTATATCTTTTAACCACTAGAGGGCCCAGTTATAAGCACACTTACCCAATCCAACCCAATACAATACAATACAATTCCTGTCTCATTTCACTTACTGCGTGGTCAGTCTATCACATCAGTTCTCAGACTTTGTGATAGTGAGCCTCCCCCAAACCATGGAAAACATGTTGAGCCTCCCTCAAAATTTTGGAAAAATCTTGGGTCTGTCTATTAAAAAATATTTATTTTATTTATTTATTTTATTTAGTTTTTTGTTGACCGGGTAAGTGCACTAGACAAATCCTGCCTATTTTCAGGCACGACCAAGGGGAGGGGGATACAGATGAATGCCAACTGACCTTGAACCAGATTAAGCTGTTGGTGGTATTTTTAGTGAATATATTTTGCACAGTACAGCAGGAATAAAGTGTGACTAATAAAGCTGACTGAGTATATTCTCTTTTATTCAAGTTACTATTCTCCCCCCAGCTCCACACCCCAGGTTATCCTTGTCACTCCACTTTTCTGACTCTAAGACCCTTGTTACTCTGTCTGTTTCCCCTGTATCTGAAACACTCATCCTTGCCACCTTCATCGCTTCCCCTCTTACCCTGTTGCTAAGCAACTTCTTCTAACTTTACCCCAGGTTACACCTGAAAATGAGCACTGGCTCAGTGTGCTAGTTTCCAGCCATCAGTTTACATATAAATTAACACCTACTCTAGAAACAAGCCTTGACTCAGAGTGCCATTCCTAGTCACTCATTTATGTATAAACACCGACTGTAGAAACAAGCCTTGACTAAGAGTGCCATCCGTAGTCACTCATTTATGTATAAACACCGACTCTAGAAACAAGCCTTGACTCAGAGTGCCATCCCTAGTCACTCATTCATGTATAAACACCAACTGTAGAAACAAGCCTTGACTCAGAGTGCCATCCCTAGTCACTACTTTATGTATAAACACCGACTGTAGAAACAAGCCTTGACTCAGAGTGTCATCCCTAGTCACTAATTTATGTATAAACACCGACTGTAGAAACAAGCCTTGACTCAGAGTGCCATTCCTAGTCACTAATTTATGTATAAACACCGACTGTAGAAACAAGCCTTGACTCAGAGTGCCATTCCTAGTCACTAATTTATGTATAAACACCTACTGTAGAAACAAACCTCGACTTGGTGCGCCTTTCCCAGTAACCAATTTGCATATAAATACACGCCCAGAAACAAGCTTTGGCTCAGTGGGATTTCCCTGGTCACCAATTTGTGCATAAGTAAAGAAATTCACTTGCCACTATACATATTTAGTTTGCTTCATCCCTTCACACACAAAATCCGAAACTTAAAATTTACAGTAAATACTGTACATTCTCAAACTTGACTGAGCCTCCCCTGGAGCAGTCTGGGACCTCCCTTGGGAGGCTGGCCTCACCATTTGAGAATCACCAGTCTATCACTATTCATCAGTCTTTGCCCCCTCCCTCTTCTACTGATTGATACTGAGTGATTGGCCACACCCGACCAAGTTCCTATCCAATCCTTCTGTGGACAGTGAGAGAAAATGGACAGCCAGCCCAGAAGATGGGAAGGGCGTCATGGTGCAGGAGCCTCGCTAAAAAGCGAGGAACAGCATAGTGCCCTAGGCCAAGGTACTCGCTGGAGGGCAGCTCAGATGTATGACAGCTTCGCAGCTAGATATGCAGGGGTGCTGACATGTTCCAGTGAGGCCGGGCTAGGAGGCGATTCATCCAAGTGGCTGACTCAGGCTGAAAGAGGCAGGCGAGTGCAGTTCCAGTCATGGGCTCCCACCTGGGATGGGGGATCTTGCCCACTCTCCAGATAAATGTGACATTAAGTCCAAACTCCAGAGCAAACACAGGGGTCTCACACTGCTTCTAGTACCTGGCATGGCCAAGGAGGGACCCAAGCTGCATACGTCTTGGCTGTCAGGCTATCGTAGGAGGCAGACAAACTAGAGGATCCTAAAGGGATGGTTTAGCGGGGTCACAAGGGGAGCAGGG
This sequence comes from Neoceratodus forsteri, assembly GCA_016271365.2. Lineage (NCBI taxonomy): Eukaryota > Metazoa > Chordata > Ceratodontiformes > Ceratodontidae > Neoceratodus > Neoceratodus forsteri. Next base: position 57,435,059 of record JADMNL010000033.1, read on the forward strand.
ATCCTAAGAGATGCACTCTCAAGGTGTACTACCTGATGGTCTGTTGGGCCTGAGTGAGATGCCTGATAAGTGAGGTCAAGTGAGTGTGGCCTTAGAGAGTGTCATGTAGGACATGCCAGCCAGTGACCAGAATCCACGGAAAAAATGAGAGTGATCAAAGCCCAGAGCTGTGTTCGGGTCAGTAAGAAGCGAGTCCCCAAGCTACAGGCAGGAGATCATCTCCAAGAATGGGGGAGGGTACCTGAAGAAAAGGTACTCTGGGCACTTATGGTCACATGAGCAGGAGTTCCTTAGTATGGCAAGCTGCAAGCTACCGCAGGGGAAAGCAGAGCTTAGGCTGATGTAGGCACTGCCTCAAAGGCAGGGGACATCGGGATTTTTCTGCTAAAGCCAGGTTACAGTAAAGGGGTACTGCATGCCGTATTAAGTTGTCACTTACCTGATAGCTTTCTGGGTGCCTTGATGCAGCATGCCATGTTTGTGAGCTCATTATTAGCTAATCACTTAGAAATGAAACTGCACAAGTTTGAAGAACTAGGATTCCAGTACTGTGGCTAAGGTGGAGCCAGAGAAGCATCCAAGCTGGTTGGGTATTTATATCAGAGAATAACAAGGACCAGGAGAATCCAGAAACTGAAAGAAAAGTTCAGGTCACAGCTGTGGTGCTGGGCACGAAGAATACTCATCGGAGTAGATAGCTACATGGACACTGTCAGCAGATAAAGGCCTGCTGGCCCATCCAGTCTGCCTACCCTGTCTAACTAGAGTAAACAAACATTAGCAGGTACGACACAGGAATTACCTGGGGTGCTATACATGGAAGGCTAGACCCAATACAAGTACAGTAAAAAAAGGCATTAGCACTCCAAGCCATTAAGGATGCTTGAAAGCATATATGATATGATAGAGGCCTTCAAGTATCTCAAGGAAATGAATAGGGTAAGCCTTGGGGGGGGGGCTTTCAGCTGAGGGAGGTGGGGGCCACCAGGGGACACTCAATGAAGCTGGACAGGGGGAAGCTGAGGTGGGAAACAAGGAGGCGCTACTTCACTGAGAGGGTGGTGGAGTCCTGGAAATCGCTGCCCAGGGAGTTGGTGGCTGCTACTACTGTGGATAGGTATAATGGGAGGATACATCCCGGAGCCACACTGGGAATTGGGGAACCTTGTGGGGGGAGGCTACTAACAGTGCCCTGGGAAGGCACTGACCGTCGAGCAGACTCAATAGACCATAGGGCCTAATCTGCTGGCTTCATAGTATGTTAGTATGTTAAAGCCAAGCTAATGAAAACAGACTTGTTTGTAAAGGGGGGAAATTGTTTAACCAGGAAAGGCACACTAAGCTGAAGCTTGTTTCCAGGTGCAACCTGGGAGCACAAGGAAGTTAAGTGACTTGCTCAGGGTCACACAGTTTGCAAGTGGGGGCTGATGGGATTCAAACCCAGGTCTCCAGGTTTGCAGCTCAGTGCCTTTAACCACTATGCTATACTGCCTCCCATTTTGTTTATTCAAAGTGCTCCACAGTCACTCTCTTTCCAGCGCTTCACCCCTCCAAATGGGTCTTCATCGGGGGTGGGGGGAGAGTGTAGAGCCTGGTTTATTACTAGGGAGGATTACGCCTTTAATCTACTGCATGTGCAGTAAAAGGTGTTAGATACTAATCACTCCCTTTGTTGCTCACAGGGTGTCATCAGGAGTTTTGGAAAGTGAAGGCCTTATTAGTGTGGCGGGGGAGGGGACTGAATTCATGACCTGCTGAGTAAGTTAAGACACCATGGTCAAACTTTAACAATAACAAGAAAGGGCCAGGCCTTGGGGAGGTGGGTATCAAAGAACCAGGAACAGGAAACTGCTGTCAATTGGTGGGGGGAGTTACTCCATACGTTACAATTCTGGTTGAGAAAAAACTGATGGTGTACGTGGATCCACTCAATTTGGAGAGAATTTACCCCTACACCCTTGGCCCTACTACTTTTCAGACCCTTCTGCCACCTATGCTTGGTGAGCTAAACTGCTGTCAGAGATATCTCTGGACACAAGAGTTCCCTTGGACATGCCCACCCCCATCAAGCACATTCACTGGTCAGTAAACCGAGTGAAGAGGAGTGTAAAACTAAATTGCAGACAGCCTGTAGTTTATTCTGTTTTAGAGACAGTGCCTGCCTCCTTTTAAGACTTCTGACTGACCCAAATCCAGATTATAAACACAAAGTTTATTGTGGCTTGAATCAAGTAATTTAGTTTTCTTGTTTTTAGTGTCATCCATTACATATTGTCTTTAGCTGCTCCTGTTCCACGTCTGTCACCTCCTGCTGGTTTTCCATGAGATAATCCCCCTTTGTTTCTCCGTAATCTATTCACGCCTTCTCCTGTGCCTCTGCTGTGGGCTTTTGTTGTGCTTTCCCTTCTCAGTCAAACCACCTGCTGTTTGGTCCTTTATTCTTTTTTTTAACTCTCGCTGCCCTCAGGCAATCTAGTTAGCTAGTTAGCTAGGAAAAAACTCTATCCATTAGCAGATTGCTTTTCCTGGCCTGATAGCTTTTGCCCTGTTATTACACCTTGGCAGTTTGTCTATGGATCTGCATTCGGCTGCTCTCCAGACTAGTCCAAAGCATACATTCTCATCTTTAGTGACCTTTTCGCTAAGCATACTTACGTGAGTTATCCTATCTTCACTCCGATTGCCATGGAAACACCATGCAATGGCATCACAACTTTGAAAATGCAGCAGACAGAGATGGCCAAGTCATTAACAGATTCTATGTTTAGAAACATGGAATTTGATGGCAGATAAGGATCGCTTGGCCCATCCAGTCTGCCCATTCTCCCTACCTACACTATTACATCAGACCGTGCCTGACCGACAGCTCTTTCTCCCTGCCCCCATTCCTTTCCACTATGATTCCATTCCCATGCATACTTGAACCCTATCACTGCTGTCACCCCCACCACCTCCACTGGAAGGCTGTTCCAGGAATCAGCAACTCTTTCTGTGCAGAAGTACTTCCTCACATCTCTCCTGAATCTACCCCCTTCAGCTTCATAGCATGCCCCCTTATTCTTGAGCACCTTTTCTTCTGAAAAATACTTCCCTCCTGTACCGTATTTACCCCTGTGAGATAGTTAAAGGTCTCTATTATATCCCCCCCTCTTCTTCCTCTCTTCCAGGGTGTACATATTGTGATCCTTTAGTCATTCCTCATAAGGATTTTGATGCAGACCCTGCACCATTTTAGTTGCCCTCCTCTGGAACGCCTCCTCTGTCTACATCCTTCCAGAGATGTAGTCTCCAGAACTAGACACAGTACTCTAGGTGGGGTCTTACCAGTGATCTATACAGAAGCAACACCACCTCCCTCCTTCTGCTGGTGATACCCCTCCCTATGCACCCGGTCATCCTACTAGCCCTCCCCTACTGCTTTGTCGCACTGCCTGGCCACTTTTAGGTCATCCGATATGATTACCCCCAAGGTCTCTTCCCTTGTTGGTGGTTATCGACAGCACTCCACCCATTTTGTACTCCATTTCCGGGTTTCTTTGCCTTGAGTGTTTTTTTTTGCAGTTTTTTGCATTGAAACCCATCTGTCATAGCCTTGACCACTCCTCTAATTTTCTCAGATCTCTGCTCATCCTTTCCATACCCCAGACATCAACCCTACTTCAGATTTTGGTGTAATCTGCAAAGAGGCAGCCCCTCCGTCTAGCTCCTCTGCAATGTCACTTATAAAGATATTAGAGAGGATCGATCCAGCACTGATCATCCTAGGCCCCGGTCACCCTTCCTTATAGTGAACTCCATTTACCACCACCCTGTGTTGCCTATCCCCTATCCAATTTCCTACCCAGTTTACCACCTTTGGACCCACTCCTAAGCTACCCAGGCTGCTTACTAGTTTCCTATGTGGAACAGTGTCAGAATCCTTACTGAAACCTAGATAGACCACATCCACTGCTCCTCCCTGATCTAATTTCTTGGTTACTCACTCAAAGAAATCTATCAGATTCATCTGACATGACCTCCTCCCTGTGAAATCATGCTGCCTCAGGTCTTGTAACCCACTGGATATAAGATATACCCAATTCTTTCCTTCGGCAGTGACTCCATGACCTTTTCCACCACCGATGTCAGGTGACTGACCTATAACTGCCAGCTTCATCCCTGCTACCACCTTTTTTTTCTTTACAGATTTTTTCTTATCCTTCCGGCAGGGCTGACAATCTCGTTCTCCGGTCCCCAACTCTCCCATACCTGACCCTCCCAGTAGGTCCCACATGTTGCACCCCCCCCCCATGGCAGGGCCGAGTGCGATGGGCATCGACTCCCCAGAGACCAACATCCAGATGCTGAGGGCTGGCACGGATGCTGCGGGGCCAACATGGCTCCTGCCAGCTCCAGCTTTCCACGTGTTCTACTCCACTTGCTACAGTTGCTCGGGCGCGTGTGGAGGCAAGTGCATGCAGCGATCCACAGCTCCTTCCCTACTCTAGCCATTCTCATCTGTACTACCCTTGGGCCTCCACTCAGGGGCAGCCTTGCAGCGGTGGTGACTGGGTCCCTACCCGGGAGATGAGAGTTGCCTGGCGGCTGCTCAATCCATCTTCCGGCCTCACCCCCACCCCCGCCTCCCCCTGACAACCCATGCTTGTTCCCGAACCTGGGTCTCTGGCATGGTGCAAGTTGTTGCATCCAACGCCTCAACCCTCAGCACCACTGGGCAGGCTCCCTGCTACCACTTTTGTATAGTGGGACGACTACATCCACCCTCCTCCAGTCCTCAGGAACCACTCTTGTTTCCATTGAGCTGTTAAACAGAACTGTCAGAGGTGCAGCCAGTATTTCCCTGAGCTCCCTCAGTATCCTTGGATGCACCCCATCTAGCCCCGTTGTTTTGTCTACCTTCAGATTAGCAAGTCCCTTCAGGACACATGTAACCCTCCCTGTAAATGGGGGTTCCTAAAAATGCGTGTCTGGGCTTACCCTAGCCTTGCACCTTCTGTTCTCTTCCTGCTGTCTCCCAGGCTTCACCCGATCTGGCCCCCAATTTTTTTTCTGGTCCCCCAGGTCTTGTTTGCTCCTCCAGTGCCCTGCCCTGCAGTCCTAATGAAAATTCAGCCCCTCGGGGCTTAAAAAATGCCACTCATAGTCCGGCCTGGTGGTGCTGAGGGTTGAGGCGCTGGACGCCACACCTCGCTCCATGCCGGCGACCCGGGTTCGGGAGCGGACTCGGGTCGCTGGTGGGCCGGCCGGGGGGAGTTAGGCTTGAGCGTCCCATGACAGCTCGCCTACTCTGGGGAGGGTTAAGGCTATAGCCCAAACACTTGTCTGACTCTGAGTGGAGGCTCGGAGTACTGCAAGCCCCCAATGTTTAGGGGAAGGACTGCCGACATACAGCGTGACGTCGGCGCTCTGCTTTGACGCTAGGGTCTCTACGCTGTAGGGGGTGGAGGAAAGCGAAAACGTTTGCTATCGCTGGAAGATGGAGCTCGGAGACGTGTCTTTGATGTGCCTTCACCACCCTATGGCCCCGGACGAAGAAAGTTGATTGTTGGGGTAAGGGCTCTGCCCCATCCCCGCTCGGGGGGTAAACCGTAGCTCTATGGGGTTCATGTGGGGTCATACGGGCAGGGTGAAAGGCAGAGGGATGTCTACCTTGAGGCTCCTGAAGGGTCGGGGATGGCAGGCAGGAAGGAGAAAAAAATAGTAATTCCAAAAAAAATAAAAATGCCACTCACGAGCACCCATATAAAAGGTGCTGCCACCAGGGCAGCAAGAACTGCACTGTGAGCGCTCATGTTAAAAGTGCTGCCCCCAGGGTAGCGGGACTCGCGATGATGCGAAAAGTGCCTTCAAGTTGAACCTCTCGGTTTGCGGTTGTCTTGGGGACTGTGCCATGGGTCCCAGGATCCCTTCCACCTAATTGGGACCCTGTGACCATGGACAGCCTGCTGGGGGGCCGCTCCTGTGCAAATTGAGCAAGTTTGACCGGAGTTCTATTTAAACATGCCTGAGCTGGGCCCCGGTCATCTGAATAATCCAATATGAGTGGCTGGCTGCCCCCAGGGTAGCTATAATCAGCCACTGCCGAAAAGTGGAGAAAATAAATTTTTTTTTAAATTGTAACCTGTTGCTGCATAGGAAGGATTGACTGTACATGTGGGGGAGAGTGTTTTAAATTAAAAATAAATACTTTTTCCCCTGGCAATTCCAGAACTTTGGGACTTGTGTGTCAGCCTGTCAGCTGCTGCAGGGAGAGCTTGCTACGTGCAGTAGCGACAGGAAAATCGGTGGAGCCACACCCTTCATCAGTGTAGCGACTGCAAGCGCACCATCTGGGTTACTGAACTGTGGGGCATTGGGGCAAATAATTGTTTCTGGCTGCACCAGGACATTATTCAGGACTGTATCTGATCTGCTATAAGGGACAGTAGGTTAAGCAGCCATTGCCAGCTGCCACAGCCAATCAGAAAGCTAGAAGAATAAAGCCAGGACTTGTGCGACATTCACTACACCTCATGGGTAACCACCCAAGTGCTCATGGGGACTTACAAGAACATCATTTTAGGCGCCAATTCACCAAACCAGTTGTGCCTCGAGTGTTCTGATTGACAGGTCCCTCAGCCATTTGGAGACCTGTCACCCCATCTTCTCTGCCAATCAGGAGTTGAACAAGGAGCCCTATAAGAGACAGTGTCTGCCAGCATTTTGCGAGATTAGAGAGATTGTGCCCGAGTGAGAAGCGGAGAGCAGGTTCCAGTCTGCTGGGAGCCCCCCACAGGGGTGGGGGCTCAGGCCCCTGCCATGCCATCAGGCCTGGGTCACTTAGCTAAGCCCCTCCAGTCATCAGGGGGTGTTTGTCATTTTTAGTTAAAGTTACCAGTTAAAGCAATTTTAGAGTTCCTGCAACTGCTAGTCTGGAGGTTGCCAGGAATGTCCTCCAGAGGCTAGCCCTCCCTCCCACGTCAGGGAAAGAGGTGGAAAGAAGACCATCTACCATGCCTCAGTTGTGACAGAGCTGGAGAAGAATTCAGGATGCCTTCGATTGCGGATGCGACCTGTGGAGGACCTGAGTGAGTACCCTAGTACCCCCGTGCAAGGGAGAAGCTTCAAAAGTAATCTTGGGGGCCTCAAGCCCCGCTCCAGATATTTCCTGCTGTGTGATAAGATCTCTGAGTCATCAGTCTGTGACGAAAAGCCCCTACAGAGACTGCCTAGGTTAGTATGGCTGCATCTTGCTTGTTGCTCAAACGGCTAAAAATGCAGGTGCATCAAGATGTCTTGATAATGAATCATAGAAATGTGTTGTAATTTGTCATTGCCCTATGGGTTTAGAGTCCTGCCTTCATGACGCTGACTGCCAAGCTGCGTTTGCCACTTCACGGGATAGGAGGCCCTAGGGCATATTGTGTCTGAGTTATTCTGATGAGAATTTACCTCTGCCTTACCCGGATTTTGTCTGAGTGCTTGCCGTAAGTGTAAAATGTCTAGACGTGCTGATGAGACTTTGCCTATGAATGCTGTTTTTGGTATTTAGATGCACTGGATGTGACTTCATGTAACTGAATATTGGACACTTGATAAAAGTGTTGCTTTCTGCTTATACTGAATGGATGCCTATTTTGGTATTTAAATGTACTGGATGTGACCTCGTTTCAAGGGAATTCAGATGCTTGATAAAAGTATCACTCTAATTATACTGGATGGGACTCTCTATTATTGTGCTGAATGTTCAGGATGTGAAATCCAAGTAGCTGTCCTGAATTGTTCGGTTTCTGGATGTGCAGGGCAATCCCTGGCTTTCTGTGACCAGCAGGGTCAATTCCTGCTATTTCTGCTAAAATGCAGGGCAGACCCTGCCTTCATTGTACATAGCAGCTACAGCCATTGTAGGAATAATCTACCAAGTTTGCTCCCCTCCCTTTGAATCAACAGCTGGCCAACTCGACCAGCTGCAACGTCCATCAAGCCTGCAACATCTTGGACTGTGGTATCTGTTTAACCAGTATGGTATGAGACTGCGGGTTTCTGCTGTGTCTGGGACTGGTACCAGTATGGATAAATTATTGTTTATGTAACATCTGACTTGTCAGCAGCTAGATAACCAGGGCTCTGGGTATCGTGTGTCGAACCGGGAAATGTGATTTTCTTTGTCTATTAGTATGCAGCCACCCAGCTGGAGGGCTCACCAGCTAAACACCCAATTAAACCGGTACATATGTAAATAGTAATCCAATAACCTCTACTCCACATCCCTGTTCCTAACTCCTGTTCCCCAAAATAAATATCCTATTGTTGTTGAAATATTTGGTGTGAGCATATTATTAGAGAGAGTCATTAAATGCAAAGTATTGAAATGTGAGGAAATGTCTATTGAGGCATGTCTGGGGAAGGTAAATGGTTATTGTGGGTGGTATAGTATCTCGGGGGGGGGGCTATACCTATTATCAGCTTACCCACATAAAGCACCCTGAGTGGAGGCACTGCGCAAAGCTTTTAGAAATGGTTATCAGATAAACGAACCCAAACCCCTCAGCCTAGCTTGTAAGTAGTTGGCAGGGGTGTAACACTGGGGGTAGTGCCACCCAAGGGTTACACACGCATCTCCAAAAGAGGACTAGTGTCCACCTCCCACCCTCCAAAGTTTTTGTTACCTGTGTTCCCTCCCCTTCTCCTTCCTCTCTGCGAACACTGAACAGAAGTATTTGTGCAGGATGTCTGCCTTTTCCTGGTCCCCCTACGCACAGCCCCCTTCCCTTTTGAACTTTACAAACCCACCCCTGGTCTTCCTCTTTTCACTTACATACCTAAAAAATGTCTTGCCCCCATTTCATTACCTCCTGTGCTATTTTCTCTTCAGTTTGCACCTTTGTGCTCCTTACTGCTTTCACTACTTCCCTCAGTTTCCCCTGATACAGCTCCCTATCCTCCTCCCTCTGTGTCTCTTTATATCTTCTGAATGCTACTTTTTTAGCCTTTACATTTTCCGTTACCTCTTTCGAGAACCATAGTGGTCTCTTTTTCCTCTTGCTTTTGCTCCCTTGATTGATGCAGAGGTTTGTTGCCTTTACGATGCTCCCTTTTATCTTTGCCCACTGCTTTTCCACCCCACCTAGGCCATCCCCCCACCAGGTCATCCCTGAAGCATTCACTCATCTTTATAAAATCTGCCCTCCTGAAGTCCAGGATCCTCGCTCTTGTGTGATTTGATTCCGCAGCCATCCTTCTACTGAGCCACACCGTACGGTGATCATTGGTCCCTAAGTGGCCTCCCACCTTGGCATCTGCAACACAGTCCCTGAGTGAGTACCAGGTCCAGTATTGCCCATCACGGGTGGGTTCAGTGACTAGTTGCTTGAGGAATGCCCCCTGCAGAGAGTTCAGGGTGTCCCTGCTTCTAGATGAAGTCACTGCTGGGGGGTTCCAATGTACATCTGACAGATTGATGTCCCCCACCAGCAGCTCCTCCCCTTTTTCTGCCATCTTGCCAATGGCTTCCATCAGTGCCTTATCTAATTCCACCCCCTGTGCTGGAGGTCTGTAGATCACTCCAGTGTGAGTTAGTGACTCCATTCCCTGTCTCCAGGGTGACCCACAGTACCTCTGCTTCCCTCTGTATTCCCTGTATCTCTGTTGCTTTTTAGCTTTCCCTCACACAACCCCTCCCCCTTTCCTTCCCAACTGGTCCTTCCTGAGCCTGGTTTGGCCATGTCCCAGTCATGGTTTTCAGTGCGCCATGACGTGATAATGGCCACAATATCCAGGTAGTCCTCTGCCAGAATAGCCTCTCAGTCCAGAATCTTATTTCCTAGACTTCTAGCATTTACACACATGGCTTTCCAGATTCTGTTTCCATTCTGCATAGGATGTCTGTGCTGAATTGTAACTTACAGATGGTGCTGAATAGCTGGTAAAATACCTACAGGCTGTCCAGCCAAACATTTTGGAGTGGCAGAACAATGTAGTGGGGAGAGCACTGGCAAACACCCGCGAAACCCAACTGAGTCGAATCGTGTGGAAGGGTTTTACTCCTGGCTTCATTCAGCTGACTCCAGCTTTAGATGTATTTATAGGGGATATTCCATAGGATACACAGGGATACATTTTTAATTTTTTTATTTAGTTTTTTTATACCGGCAAGGTGCACTAGCCAAAAAATGACTATTTTCAGGCAAGACCCAGGAGAGTACAGAGACAAACTTCAAGAGAACATTTGGGAACAAAATACAGGTTACATATAGATGTTTGAGGCATTAACAGCAGAAGACGACAAAAACTGAAGTTAGTAAGAACAGTACAGCAGTAGAATTTAACGTGACAATTACAGTCAGGTCAAATAAAGTGACTAAGCAATGTTCAGCCAAGTTACATGTAGATGTATGAGGCATTAACAGCAGAACATGACTAAGACTGAGGTAGTAAGGAAAATACAGCATTAAATTCTACAAGTGACAATACAGTCCGGTCAAATAGAGGACTAAGCAATGTTCAATCAGCGAGGGATAAAGTGCTGTGAGAGCAGTAGCAGCCAGGCAGTAATAGGTGAAGGGGGAACTAGAGACAAAGTGTAGGGAGTAGGAAGGCAATAGGTGTGGAGGGGGGCATAGATTAGGTATAGAATAAGTACAGGTTACCCAGTAGGGTACAGCAGGTGTCGGAAGAATGAAGCTGTGTCGATTACGAAGAGAAAGCAAACAAGTTTTCCAGAAAGGTGCAGTAGGAAATGGTAGATGAATGCTAGAAGTTTAGGAAGTGAAAGTGAGAGGAAGTGCTCCATGTTGGAGTGGACCCCAGGCACCCAGGAGGCCACAGAGGAAAGAGAGGAGTTAGAGAGTAAAGGGCTAGGGTGGTTTGAAACAGGAGCATTTGTAGGAGAAGAGATAGCGGTGTAGATCTCTCTTAAAAGAGATGTGGGATGCAGTTTGGCATAGAGTTAGAGGGAGTGAGTTCCAGAAATTGGACGCATGACAGGCAAAGGCACTACCACCTTTTGTGGTGCGGTGTATCGGGATGTGAACTGGGACATTTTCAGCAGAGCGAAGGCCATATCTGGTTTTCTGGTATCAAAAGAAGACAGGCCAGGAGTTTAGGTATTTAGGATCTGATAATGTTATCAGTAATGGACCCGAGTGTGTAAGACCTTAGTTCTTGGGACGGAAGCCATCCTAGAGCTGCGTAGAAAAGACAGTGATGTTTCAGCCGGGGGGAGCAGGATGCAAAGTGGCAGATGTTATTATAGGTGACATCCCACTTTTGAAGACTCGAATTGCAAGCAGACACATATGCAACAACCCCATAGGTGAGAGAGAGAAGTAATATGCCATGGGCAATGGCAAGCCTAGCAGAGGGCGTGAGTGCATAACTAGTACGGTAGGCGATGCCAAGTTTGGAGTTAACTTGCTTACAGGTAATTTGGATGTGGCGATTGAAGCTTAGAGATGGGTCAAGAGTGACACCCAGATATTTGAAGGAATTTACCACCGCTACAGATGTACCATCAAGAAAGGAGATGTTAAAGTGTGTCCGGGAATGTTTGAGTTTGAGACTGGAGCCAAATAACATAGCTTGGGTCTTATAGATTTATTTAAACAAGTTTGTGATTGGTGAGCCACTGTTGGATAAGTTGAACGTCACTAGAGAGCCAAAGGTTAATGTCCTCAGTACTATTGGAACTGGTATACAGTACAATGTCATCCACATATAATAGGGAGAAAGTACTGCAGAGGTTTGTGGTGATGTTATTGATGAAAATTGAGAAAAGCAGAGGACCTAGGATAGACCCTTACGGAACACCAGTGTTGACTGTGACCTTGTCAGAGATGGTGGAGTTAAATTTCACATATTGAGACATATCCGCCAGATAGCTATCAAACCAGTTCACAACATTTGGCGAGAAACCTAGAGAGTTTAAGGTGGCAGTGAGGATGGAATGGTCAACTAGATCGAACGCCTTAGTCATGTCAATGCAAATGGCCCCAGTGAGCCTGCCAGAGTCGATGGCCACTAGGGTGTCAGACATGAGTTTGATTAGTGCAGTAGTGGTACTATGTCCCATGGTGGGCAACAGTTAAGAAGTTGTGTTTCAGTAGAAAGTCAGTTGTTTGGGTGGCAACTAGTTTCTCAAGGATTTTATTGAGAACTGATTGGATGGCAATGGGTTTGTAGTTTGATGGGTCAAGAGGATCACCTTTTTTAAATACAGGGGTAATTCTGGCTGTCTTCCAGATATCCGGGACAGAGCTTTGACACAGGGAGAGAGTAAAAATCTTGGCTGGGGAGCAACAATGTGAGGGGCAGCTAATTTCAGGAGCTTGGGTTCCAAGTTATCAGACCCAGTGGCAGCATACTCTGAGATGTTTCGTAGCAGTCTAAGAACCTCTGGAATGCTGGAATGTTGCCAACTGTTTTGCCTAGCAACAAGGAGCTGAGTGAAGCGAAGTCCTGAGTGTTATACATTGAGCTGTTTTGTTTTATTTATTTCATAAATGCCCTCTTGCCCCTATTCCCTCTCTGGAGAAGCGCTGATTCTGGCATTGTAAATACAAAGAGTATCTCAATTTTTGGTCTCCTGTACAGTCACCACAGACACCATTTAAAAAGTTTAAACATATTTCAGTTTGTTTCAATGTGAATGCATACCTCTAAAGAGCAGCTTGTGGCCCTGATGCTGCTGGACCGGGACACGTTCGATGACATCATGATGCCCCATGTCACGCGTTAGCGTGAACATCATGACATCAGAAGCAATGCCCAACATCCCAGCTTGCCATGGCAACATGACACAAAGCAGCGAGAAGTTGCTATGAAATGACGATACTTCCCAAATGTAAATGTCACCATACTGACCGTTTCCTACTGTCCTTGGCTGGTGACATTTGCCTTTGGGATTGTAAATTCCTGTAAATGACCCTAGGAAGCAGTACAGTGCTACTATGTGGGCTCCGCCTTATCTTCATTCTGTCTGCAATTAATGCTAGAAAGACGGCCCATTGGTACAGTAGTATTGCTACTACTCGCATCCCCAGGGACCCAGGTTTGGAAGCGAGCCCAGGTTGATAGGGGCCAGCAGGAGGTAGGAGAATTGAGCTTTCCCAAGGGTGCTCTCCTCTGCTGGAGACGGAGGACTGTGTGCTCTGCTATGACACTGTCACCTAAGTGATCACAGCTGCCAGTGTAGCGGAGCTGCGATAGGTGGACGGAGCACCTCCTGACTAGGATGTCTGCACACTTACTTGTTAGACACCAGCTAAAACTCTTCCCCTTCCCCCCCTGCTCCTGCCAACCCTCTTCCTGAACCCTTTCTTACCCTTGCCCGGCTTTTGACCACCCCATACCTCTCTATCCTCCCTAACCTCATAGTTCCGGCAACTTTGTTATAGTTCATCGACCTGTTTTGACTCCTGCTTTTAGCACCAGCTCAGCCTCCCTTCATTCTGGCACTGTGCACTTTGAGTTTTCCCAACTAGCACAGATGTTTTGTATGCTAATTCATTTGTCCTCCGCGTGCAATGTTTTGCCATTTTGTCTGTACTACAATCAACCTATGCTGTTCATGTCATCATCACTGTAACCACATCACCAGACTGGCTGTATTTTGTTTGTAATTGTGCTTCCCCCTTTCCCATTTCCCCCTTGGTCTCACCTGGAAAGAAGCCTTGGCTCAGTGTGCCTCTCCCAGTTACAAATTTCTAAACAAATAAAGATAGAATCAGTGTATGCTGTTTGTACCTGCTTACTGAACAAACTTTTACTTTCTGTACCAATGTTCTTATTGTGGCACTAACAGCCAGTACAACCTTGGAGTGCATAGCCCTTTAATAGCAGTTTCTTGCTGCTCCGTGTTGTGTTGCCAAGGCAAACCAAGACATGGCGCGTTGCATCTGACATCATGACATTCACACTAGTGCGTGACATTGGGCAGCATGATGTCACCGTACGTGTCCTGGTCCGGTGGCATCATGATGTCACTGTACGTGTCCTGGTCCGGTGGCATCATGATGTCACCATACATGTCCTGGTCCGGTGGCATCATGAAGTCACCGTATGTGTCCTGGTCTGGTGGCATCATGATGTCACCGTACATGTCCTGGTCCGGTGGCATCATGATGTCTCTGTACGTGTCCTGGTCCGGTGGTATCAGTGTATAAATAGCCCTCCTCTAAAGGCACTGTTACAGTGTTACTTACCTGGAGCGGTGCCATCTGAATCAGCTTCCTCCACTCCATCTACACCACTGCCTCTTCTTTTACACACCGCAGCTGTGCAGCATTCCCGCATTCTGGGGGCATTTTCAGGGAAAGAGTTAGTGAATAGGAGTGGCAGTGGTGCAGGCGAAGCAGTGTTTATACATGCTTTTAAAAAATGCCTACACCAGGGCAGTCCAGTCCATGTTCCCAACAAACCAGGGAATGGTCAGTGCAGTGCAACAGAGTGGCTGGCAATGCTCTGGCAGCTCTTTACACTGCTGGATTTGCACCAGTGCAACTAATCTGCACCACTGGCAACAGTGCAGATCCAGCAGTGTAAACGCACTTTAAGACTAACGTCATCTGTGCCGCTGAAGGTGCTTTTATACGGCGCCTACCTGAAATGCTACAGTCAGTCAGTGTTTCACACCACTCCCCAAGATGCGCTATCAGCTTTACACACAGACCCCTGCATTGGCTCTTGTGGCCCTTCCGCTGTATTAGCTGTGTTTCTGGCTAGCAAAGAGAGCCCAATTTGCTGAAATTTGTATTTTCAGCCTGAGTTCAGCTAAACAAACCTTCTGTTGCTATAAATACAGCGGAACTCAGGAAACTATATACTTCCATGAACCGAGGGCTCAAAAATACTGTAAAAGCACTACAAAAGTGAAGCCACGATACTGGGCATGTGTTAATGCACATTCATAATACCTGGGCTATGAATATGCATCAACGCATGCCCAGTGTCATGGCACGGCTCCACTTCCGTAGCGCTTTTACAGTACTTTTGAGCCCTCGATTCAGGAAAGTATATAATTTCCCCGAGTTCAGCTGTCTTTATAGAATCAGAAGATTTGTTTAGCTGAACTTGGGTACATTACATGGAGAACAAGTATGGGGAAGTATTACACAGAAAATCACCATGGGATCCTGGAGGGTCTCGCAAGATTTTCTTAAGGAAAGATGTGAGCGCTCCCGTTTGATTACATGGCAACCCAATCCGTTGCACAATGATGCATGGAAATGGCGAACCCAGGAAAACAGGGAACACCGTTTCAGTGAGCACTCATTTAGATGGCGCCTGTACACACAAAAAAGCAATACTGTAGTTGATCTGCACCGATCACTGCAGTGCAGAGCCCTGCATGTAAAAGGGCCTAGAGACGGAGCAGGACACATGCAGCCAAAAACCATTCTATGGAGGTATGCATTCACATTGAAACAAACTGAAATATATTACAGGGAGACAGTATAGAGTAGTAGTTAAAGAGCCACCGATGCCTCAAGAAGAACTTTGAAGAACATAATATTTGGGCACAAAGCAGCTTATATTTCTCATTAGCTCTGTATTTCTTATCTCCATTATCTATTACTGAGATCAGATACATGAAAACAGGAGAACTGTTCCCTGAAGGTTCATCAAGTCCTATTGCTTCTTCCCAACCTGCTGTCATAATATTGTGCTTGTGACATCACAGTTATTCCCATAGCAACAGACTGTGATGTCGCAACAGAGCATTATGCTGTCAAGTAGGGAGTAAGTTATAGAGACAGATGAGTTCTAAGAGATAAAAATCTTGTTTTTTAGGAATTTCTTCAGTAATATGAACATATGAAGAAGCCAACAGAAGAAGGCCATTTGGTCTATCAAGTCTGCTCATGTTGCAGGGTCCATAGCTTGAGCTAATATCCCTGCCCCCTCTCCCCACTCCTCCCATCCTCCCTACCCATGACCCTTACTTTCCCCCTATGCCTATCCCAGCCTCTCTTAAAGCTGCCCACTGTCTTCAATGAGATTACCTATTCCCACAGCGCATTCCAAGTGTCCACCACCCTCTCTGTGAAGAAGTGCTTCCTGACCTTCTTCCTAAACCTCCCACCCTCCAGCTTAAGACTGTGCCCCCTCGTATAATGGTTTCCACTCAGCTTAAAGAGACTCTTCTTATCAATCTTATTTATCCCTTTTAAGTACTTGAAGGTCCCAATCATGTTCTCTCTCTCTCTCTCTCTCTCTCTCTCTCTCTCTTGTCGTCCAGGGAGTACATGTTCAGTGCCCTCAACCTCCTCCTGCTGACCAGCCATCATCTTTGCAGCCCTCCCTCTGTACCTTCTCCAGCAGGTTAGTCTGTCCTTTTGAGGTGTGACACCAGTACTGAACTCCATACTCAAGATGTGGCCTTACCAGTGACCTGTACAAGGACAGTATTTCTCTCCTACTACTGATCCCTCTAGATATGCCTCCCAGCATCTTGTTTGCCTTTGCTACTGCTTTCTTGCATTGCATGGAGTGCTTCAGGTCACTAGTGATCATCACTCCCAGGTCCTTCTCCTCCTCTGATGCAGATACTCGAACTGCACCCAGGTAGTACTCTGTCCTGGGATTCTTAACTCTAATATGCATAACTTTGCATTTCTTGGCATTGAAACCAAGCTGTCATATCCTGGACCACCTCCCTGGCTTTTCCAAATCTTTCTGTAGGTCCTGTATCCCTTCAACTGTGTCCACTGTCCCACAGAGTTTGGCATCATCTGCAAATAGGCACATTTTACCCTTAATGCCATCTCCAATGTCATTGATGAAGACATTGAACAACACCAGCCCCAGCACCGAGCCCTGTGGGACCCCACTGGTTACCTGTCAGGTGCCAGATAACTCTCCCTCCACAACCACCCTCTGGGTTCTGTCCCTCAGCCAGTTTTCCACCCATCTGGCCATCTTTTCCACAACCCCGAGATCCACCAACTTCCTGATCAACCTTTTGTGGGCCACAGAGTCAAAGGCCTTGCTGAAATCAAGATAGAGGATGTCTACCGCTTGGCCCTTGTCTACTGTCTTAGTGACAGAGTCAAAGAAGTCAATCGGATTTGTTTGACATGATTCCCCCCCCAATGAACCCATGCTGCCTCGCATCCTGGAGACCATGCTCCTCTAGATATTCCACCAACCTCTCCTTTAGTACGGTCTCCATGAGCTTGCCCACAATAGAGGTCAGACTGACTGGTCTGTAATTCCCTGGGTCATTCTTGGGACCGCTTTTATGGAGCGGCACTACATGTGCTGTTCTCCAGTCCTGCGGTACTATGCCTGTCTCTAGTGAACTATTAAATAGGTCTGCCAGTGGCCCTACCAGCACCTCAGCCAGTTCCTTTATTATCCTTGGATGTACTCCATCTGGGCCTGGTGATTTGTCTACCTTCAATGCCAGCAGCCCCTCCCTCATTCTGTCCTCCTTTATCACTACATCTGTGTTCCCTTCCCCCCACCTCTTTTCCCTACTGAAGGCACTAGTCTGTCCTTCTCCCTGGTGAAGACGGAACAGAAGTATTCATTTAGTATCTCTGCTTTCCCCTCATTATCCTCCACCCTTTTCTTAAGCCTAACAATCCCTTCCTTCCTTCCTTCCTTCTTGTCCCTTTTCTCACTTATATAGCGAAAGAAAGCCTTCTCCCCCTTTTTAATTCCTTCAGCTATCTGCAGCTCCTTCTGTGCCTTTGCTCACCTGACTTTCTTAGTTGACTCACTAGCCAACCTTAGGTAATTTTCCCTATCCACCACTCTCTTGGTCTTCCTAAATTTTCTGTAGGCCAACCTTTTTTCCCTTACTGCCTGGGCAACCCCAGAACTGAACCAGCTGAGCACTTTGGCCTTTGTGTTCTTCCTCCTGAGCCTAACACACTCATCTGTGGCAACCAGTATTCCTTCCTTAATGATGGACCACCTTTGTTCCACCCCATATCTGCTCTGATGCCCACCAGATGGTTCCTTAGCACTTTGCCCATTTTCCTGAAGTTCGCCCTCCTGAAATCCAAGATTTTGGTCTTAGTCAGGATGCTTTCCCTGCTCATATCATACTGGAACCACACTGTGCAATGGTCACTTCCACCCAGTGGCTCCTTGACCATTATTTCCTATACATGCTCCCCATTTGTGAGCACCAGATCAAGAATTGCCTCAGCTCTTGTTGGTTCAGTGACGCCCTGAATAAAGAACCCACTCTGCAGTCCTTTCAAGATCACCTGACTCCTAACACATATGTTCTGTTTCTAAAGGTACTGCAAAACTATGACTGGCATAGGCAGTATCTGCAAAAAGAATTTATTTAGTTTTTGTTGACCGGGTAAGTACACTAGGCAGATTCTGCCTATTTTCAGGCACGACCCGGGGGAGGGGGGATACAGATGAATGCCAACTGACCTTGAACCAGATTAAGCTGTTGGTATTTTTAGTGAATGAGGGAAATTTGGCCAGGGCACAGGGAAAATTCCTCTACTCAGTCTGCAGGGGGAGCCTTTGTTCCTCTGTCCAACATGGCTGACAGTCCTGCTGTGGATGGTGGAGGTGGTGGTTCTGCTCTGCCTCAGGTCACTGCTTCTCCTTTGGATCCATTGAGTTTTTCTGATTCTGGGGCTTGTTTGCTGAACCTGGAAGGCCTACTTACTTCTGCGACTTCTCCTGACTCTGCTTGTACCTCTGCTGTTGATGTTCCTCCTCCTGAGAATCCTGCTACACAGGTCAGCCGAACAGACGCTGATATTCCTGAAGCTCAACTTAGACAGCTATTTTCTCAGCATAAATGCTTTATTTTACAACTGGTTCATGACGACTCGGCTTTCCCGACTGATGTTCCTGCGGCTGATTGCTCTATGTCTCCTAGCCCCCTGGACCCTTTCTTACCCCACTCTGAGTTGCCAACTAGTTTGCAACCTGCTTTTTTGTCTTCTACCTGCATTTGAGACCCACTACTCGATCTATTAGTCCTTTAGACATTACCTGGTCTCCTGAGGCTGTTCTGCATGCTGCGGGCTGGAGCCGTTCTGAGGAAGGGCAACCCTGGTCTTCTCCTTGTCCTGTTTCTGCTTCTTCTATTATTGATGTGGCTGCTGCAGTCTATTCTGCTGCTTCTAGACCTGTTCCTCCTGTTTCTTCTCCCATTATGGAGCCTGTTACAGTGCGTTTGGCTCCACCACTCCCTGATGAGGATCTTACCAAGTCTCCTGGGCACACTCCCCAATCCAAGGATCCCACCGAGCAGTGCACTCTACCGCATAAGCCTTCTCTTTCAGCTCCTGGAACTGATATTACTGATTCTACTTTTCAAATGACTGACTTGTTTAAGTCTGTGAGGGAGCCTGCCCAGCGCCGAAACACTGTGCGCTTCAAGTTTTTAGGCGGCTCCTCTACGGCCCCCCCCCTCGGCAAACTGTTCTTCACACTATGTTATGAGACACTATGGGCATTAGCCCCTCTGATTTATTTGCATTTATTCATATCAAGGGTGAGACTGTATATGATGTTAGTTTTAAGAATGTTCATATGCTGGAGAAATTCTGGGTTCAATATGAGCTTATGAAATTTACCCGTTTGGTCCTCTTTTCTCATAATCCCCCTTAATAAACCCTTGGTTAAGGTCCTTACTCTTTTTTTTTTCGGAGTGAAGGGGTTAATATCCATGATGTCCAATATTGGCTTTGGCAACATTGTGATTTGTTGAATTCCCCTCGTCCTATTTTGGACGATGATTTTGTTTGGACTGGGGGTTGGAAGATTAAAGTTCAGCTATGACAAACTGAACAAGGGGTTTTGTACATCCCTGGTAGTTTTCATATTGGGCGTGACAGGGGTATCTGTTTTTATCCTGGTCAACCCTGTACTTGTCACAAGTGTTGGTTCTAAAATGCATTTGAGCTACACTTGTGACCAACCCAGATGTACGCTATGTCTTCAGTATGGACATGTGAACTTGGGTTGCCCTAACGCACAGTATTGCAACTTGTGTGATGATCGGGGACATAATTATCCCCAGTGATCCCTGGGCTGAACATAACCAGCTTGACAGGGTTCCTTCGGATCACTCCCACCTTATTGCTGAATCTCAGGCTCGGGCACAAAAAAGGAAGGAGGAGGTCTCTCTTGTTGTCCCAGACCCTCTTTCTGGTCTTGGTGTGGTTACCACTGCTATGCCCTTGCCAGTTCTTCTGACCCTTCTGCCTCTCCTCCCCCTGTGCCTGGAGTTTCCCCTATTTTGGATTCAGGACCTGGGCTGCCTGTCTCACAGGCTGCTCTTCTGCCTGGTTTGAGTCCTATTTTGCTGGATTGTATGCCTCCCCCCGTCCCCCCTCTGTGGAAGTCCCTTTTGTTGTTGTCTCTCCTTCTAAAAGGGGGAAAGGTAAACATAAATCTGAGTCCCATCCACCCACTAATTCCAATCTCACTCGCAATAAATTTCAGATGCTGGCTAAAAGATGACAATGGGGTGATACAGAAGGTGAGGAAGAGGACTCGGTTTCCTCTCGACCTTCCTCATCTCATATGGATTACTCCTCTGACTCCGTAAAGATGCTCCTTGTCCTGGTAAACTACAGAAGGCTCAATCTCCTCATAGGTGATGGTGTGGTTTTTGCTCTTGGTGCTTGTTGGTCTGATTTTTTTCCCTCTCTCCTGGGTGTTGTTCTGCCTTTTTTTATGGCACACTTAACTGCTATTAAATGCTGCACCTTGAATGTGTGCAGTGTTAAAGCATTTCGTAAGCAGCTTTCCACTTCTGCTTTCCCTTAGGCAGGACTTTAATTTTCTCCAAGACACCCGGATCAAAACTAGGCAGGACGTTTTACAGGTTACTACTCGATGGTCTGTTGGTCCTTCCTATTGGTCACATGGAGAGGATACCTATGATGGGGTGGATATTTTGTTTTTTTTGTTCAAAATTGCTAGAGTTCTTGATGTGGTCCCTGGGAAGGTTCTCCTTGTTGATGGGATTTACGGCTTGGTACATTTTCACTTTATTAATATATATGCCCCTCAAAATATTGCAGCCAGATCTGCCTTATTTCTCAAAATTCATCCCTTTTTGTTTACTACTCAGCAGTTTTTTTGGGGAGGGATTTTAATTGTGGGCTTTCCGCTTTAGACTGGCCTAGTAATGCCCATAAGTTGTATAGTGATTCCACCACTTTATCTCATGTTATTTCTTCTGCCCGTCTTATTGATGGGTATCTGTCTCTCCATAATTCTGCGGCTAAGACTTATTATAGGATACCCTGGCCACTCGTATTGATTTTTTTTCCTTTCTAAATACCTCACCATTTCCCAGGCTTCTGTGATTCCTTGTGAAATGTCTGATCATTTGCCAATGGTTTTGGTTTGTTCTCCTGCTGATGGTCCCTTTCTGGCTGCTCCTTGTATTCGGCGGAAGTTGAATTGTTCTTTATTTACTGATGCTTATGTTTTTAAGGGTTGTTTAACTTTACTGCAGGCTAGGATGCCTGTGTTGGATGCTTACCGCTATCCTTTTGTTTGGTGGGAAGATACGAAGGCTGATTTGAGGAAATATTTCCTCAAGGTTACTGGATTTTGGACCCGATCCAATTTTTTTTGCCTATTCCAAGTTGTAGAAACAGCTCTTAGATCTGATTTTTAGGGTTTATGAATCCTGTATAGATCTTTCACTTCAAATTAAAGAAGTAAAATGCCAAATGGAGAAATTCCAGTATGATCGAGCTATTTCTTTGAGCCTTGAGGCTCAGTGTGGTACTCAGGATTCTAAGGCTTCTATTGATCCTTTTAAGAACTGCTCTGACAGAATTTCTTCTGTGGTTATTGAACCACTGACCCTGTTACTGGTTTGCATCATAATTCTCTTCCCTTTTTGAAACGTATAGTTCAGTCTCATGTGGAAGGGTTGTTTGGTTCTTGTCCTGCTGCTCCTTATCCTGGTGGGTTCCTTTCTGATTTAGAGATTCCGGAGGTCCTGGAGGGTATTCTGCGCTCTCTGGTTCTCCTGATCTCTGTAGAGGAAACATTGTGCACCATTAAAAAGCAGAGGAAGCGAACCTCTCTTGGAGTGGATGGTTTGACGGCTGAACTTTATCATTCTTTTTTGGATATTTCTGCCCCTGCCCTTACTGTGGTTTTTAATAGTATCCTGACTACTTGTTCTATACCTCATCGCTTTTCTGATGCTATTATGCTTCTGCTCTTTAAAAAAGGTGATACGGCTGACATTAAAAACTGGAGGCCTTTGAGTCTGCTCAATGTTGATTACAAGATTCTGGCTGCAAAACTTTTGAAGAGGTTACTGCCCCTTGTATCTAATGTCATTTCTCAGGAACACACCTATGCTGTGTCTGGTAGAACTATGCTGCATTCCCTGTCCCTTATTAGAGATGTGGTCTTTTCCTGTTCAGATTCCCATCATGCCCTTTTTTTTCCTTGGACCAGGAGAAGGCTTTTGACTGGGTACACCATCCCTTTTTGTTTCAGGTCATGTTGCGTTATCATGTGCCTCAACACTTTATCTCTTGGATTAAGTTGTTGTATAATTCTGCCTGGATTACCCCTTACTTTAATAATTCCCTAGGTACAGAGTTTTTGCATAAGAGGGGTGTCCATCAGGGCTGCCCCCTTTTATATGTTTTTCAGATTGACCCCTTTTTGAGACGGCTTACTTCTAGTCATGCTATCCCCAGATTGTTGCTCCCTGGTGGTCAGTATGCCCCTGGTGTTTATACTTATGCAGATGATTTATGTATTTGCACTACACCCCTTTTGGATACAGTTGGGTTTGTTGACTTGCTTTCTGACTTTGTGACCTTTTCAGGATCCAAACTGAATCTTCATAAAAGTGTGGCAAGGTTTATCCCTGATTCTGTTTCCCCCTCTGCTTTTACTTTTGTGGCCCAGATTCCTGTTACACATGACCCATTGAAAATTCTGGGCTTATTTTTTGGTACTTCTGATGACTCCACTTATAATTGGAATTTGGCTGTTGATAAAGGCCTTGCTTTGATTTCTTCCTGGAAAGGTAGGACTATTGCAAAACGTAAACGTGTTATGCTTTTGAAGACTTTAGTGCTGCCTATGTTTTTGCACGTTGCCACAGTTTTTCCTTTACCTCTTGCTTTGGAAGTGCGAATTTATAATCTTTTTTTCCAAGGCTTTTGGGGTTCTCGGTTGAACCCCATTAAGAGTTTTTTTTTGTATCAGGATTATTGTATGGGTGGGGTACGGACGCTTAATCCTGTAGTTTTTTTTCATTGCTTGTTTTTTAAATGTATTTTTCCTTTTTTGAGACATTCCCCCTCCCCTCCTCATTGATTTTCTGTTTTTATGTACTTGGTTTCTCCCCTATGGGACTTATGGTGTGGTTTTCCTTTGGCAATCCCAAGGACGTTTCGGTCTTCTGGTATTCCCTCTTTTCTGTTTTCAACGTTTTTTAAGTTGAAATGGAACTTGACCCATCGGTCCATTCTCCTTATGACAAGATGACAGTTATATGGGTCTATTCAGGCTCATTTTTCTGCTCTTCCCTGTGTTTTGGACTCTGCTGGCGTGGAACTAGATGTTTCTTTGATTTTTCACCAACTTATTGATCCTTGGCTTCCTCAAAAATTATGGGATGTGACCTGGTTGTCTTGTCATGGAAAATTGGGTGTCCGGGGTATTTATTTGTTTATTTATTGAAATTGTTTCACCAGGAAAGCACACTGAGCAAGAAGATGCTCGTCTCCCGGTGCGAACTGGGGGTTGGGGGTACAGTGGGAGATAACTTGCAGGTTATCAAGAGCTACATACACCAGGAAACAGTAGAACATAGTTGACAAGTTACAGTAATACAGTAGACTGAGGTTACCGTTGAACAGTTTACAGAGATAGTTTCAGATATACAGTTGCAGGATGCAGAGGTAGAGTTATGGTTAATACAGTCATGTGATGAATAGGGACAAGACATTCAATACAGTTCAAAAAAACAACACGTGGAAGGCATAGTTTATAGTTCAGACTTTACCAGCGATATATGTTCCGCAACCTCCTATTGGCTGGCACTCACTGCTACCTCAAGCCCATTGGCCAGGGGCTAAACCCACAGTTTGTGCACCTCTGCCAGCACCGGGACCGCTGTTGTACGGGGTTTTTCCCTTAACTGTGCAGTTACTTAGAAATGTGTTGCTTGTTTTAACTATACGCTAGAGACACATTACTGTGTTGCCTGCTTAACTAATGTCTGTGAAGGAAATAATGAAATAACCATGCCAGTACTGCTGTAGTCCATGCTTTGTTCAGATTTAAAGCAGTGAACTTGTCTCCTCATACCTGTTGTGATTTACTTTCCCCTTGCCTATATCGGTTATCGGTTAATGCCTGGCAGGGCTATCCTTCTTGCCTACTACCCCCTCCCAATCAGACATGTTATCTGTTTTATTTTAAATTTACTGAGTGGTCAGCCAGTTTGACGTGGTGTCTCCCGATCCTTTGTGAGAATTAATTGCGAGCCTGTTGCACCCCCCCACCAGGCTGCATACTCATTGCCCACGCCTCCCACCTCTTTTGTGTTGTGCCTCTTCCCCCAAATTTGCCTAATTCTGCTCTTTGTCTCCTAAACTAATATTATCTCTCCTCCCTTCCCTCCCCATAGGCAGCCCTACTTGAGTAGACCTCGCCGCAATGGACGGACCACCTAGGCTCCAGAACCAAGCCACTGACCCCTACTGGGAGCTTCTACTGCCACATATTCTCTCGATCCCAGGTGAGCAGCCAGTTCTTCACCCGGGACCCGCTCCATGAGTTGATTGGAGTGGCCAGAAGCATCCCAGACTTTGAGGAATGTGTTTTGAAAATGAAGGAAGCCATCGTCAATAGAGCAGGGTTTGTCGGGGGATTCCCAGCAAGCAAGAGCTAAGTCTTCAAGCACAGAGGCGTGGTTTAAAGATTTGTAGGAGCGTTGGAGTATGAACTTTGGGGCGGATTTAGGTCGGTGGATTTTCCGGACTAGATATACAATGTGGTGATCGCCTAGGGAATCAGGTAGGAGCCCTGAAGTGGCAATCCTGTGGGGCTGGATGGTGAGGGCCCAGTCTGTTAACAAGTGGTTGCCCATTTTGGGTTTAGGTGTGTGGGCCTGGAGATGGTTTGTGAGAGGTTTAGCAAGGCAATGTCAGACTGGGTTTTATTGAAGGAGGGAGCTAGCCAATTGTGATTGAAGTCACCCATGACATAAAGTTCACCAGTAGGGGTTAGGGAGGCAGTTTGTACAAGGAGATCAGTGACAGATGAGGCTGGGATACCAGGCTGGCAATAAACTGCAGCTATGTAGATTGGGAGGGAGAAAGGGAGAGATAACTGTAGCAAGAGAATTTCATAGGTGTGGGGTTCAGCTTTGGCTAGGGTGACTGAGAAATGCAAATCAGAGTTTACGTAGATAACCATGACACCACCTCTAGTCAACCTGTCCTGACAGGCCATTGCGTAGCCCAGAATAGCAATCGAGGAGTCAGGGACTTGTTTGTTCAGCCAAGTTTCAGAGAGGGTGATGACATCAGGGGCATAGTGTGCTGCGAGTAACTGGAAGGAGTCAAGTTTAAGGGGCAGGCTTCATATATTTAGATGCAGGAGGCGCAGACCCCATGGGAGGTGGTCACCAGTGTGATTAGTAGATGCAATTGTATTTGGGGAGGGTCCTGCTGTTGATTGCAATGTGGATATGTTGGGGGGGCCGGGGTTAGGAAGTATGTCCCCTGCTGCAAGTAGTAAGAGACCGATAGTAAGGTAGCTAGTGAACACTTGTGAGCACTGTAGGGCTGTTATCCGCCATTTAGGCAGAGAGGGGGGCATTTATGAGTGGCGGATTGGAAGGTAATTAGGTGTAGAATAGCCCAAGAGTGCAATGGAGTGAGGAGGAAGGGTCAGGGTCGCAAGGTGCAGTGGGACCAGTTTGGGCTGAGGGGTGAGGTGGTCATTGAATTAGGGGGATGGAAAGGGTCATCGAGGTGCAGAATGATGGGGGTTGGCAGGCTAGGGAATATTAGGGGAATAGTGGACAGGAGAGGTGGGAGGCAGGAGAGAAGGGTAGTTAGGAGGAGCATGTGTCCAGGCCAGAGAGACATGTTCCCTGAGTACAGGGAGTAATAGTGCATAGCAATTCAGAGAGCATTGTATAGTTGGAGTGAGGAAATTGACAGCCAGTGGTAGGTTGGCTGGAGGCAGAGATTGGGATGGCCAATGAACAGCGTGGGTAGAGGGCCAGTCAGAGAGGTGTCCGGGAATTGGGGGCGGGAAAGAGATGTATTTAATCAGTGGAGGGGGAGGGCAGGAGGGATGAAAAACCCTGTACAACAGCGGTCCCAGTGCTTGCAGAAGTGCACAAACTGTGGGTTTAGCCCCTGGCCAATGGGCTTGAGGTAGCAGCGAGTGCCAGCCAACAGGAGGTTGCGGTGCTTCCGACCACTCCAATCAACTCACAGAGCGGGTCACAGGTGAAGGACTGCCTGCTCACCTAGGATCGAGAGAGTATGCAGTGGTAGAAGCTCCCTGCAGGGGTTGGTGGCTCAGTTCTGCAGCCTAGGCAGTCCATCCATTGCAGCGAGGTCTGCCCATGTAGGGCTGCCTGGGATCAACAGAGTATGTGGCGGGTAACCACCATTGTAAGTCTCTGATGGACAGACTGTGTTTTCGAGACACTGTCTGAATGTTTTGGAGTCCCTGCAGCATTTCTTTATTGAGTGTCCTTTTAGTAGGGACTTTTGGACTTTATGGCTCCATAAGTGGAAGGATAAATGCATTTCTTATGTTTCCTATGATATGCTGGTGCTTGGCCAGTTTCCTGGTGCCTGCTCCAGATATCATCCCAGTACCCTTCGACTTATGTTTGCCCTTTGTAAATATTTTTTATGGCAGGCTGGATGTGCTCAGCTTTTACAACAAAAAACGTATACTGGAATACACATTCTCAATCAGATAATTTCTGATTTAGTTGTTATTTATAACCGGGAATTGGTTTCTTTGCCTCAGACCAAAGTTTCGCTCTTATTGGGTTTCCTGTGACTGGATCTTTGATGTTTGATTGTTTTGTTTTTCTGTTTCTGGTGGGTTTGTTTTTCTGGGGGTGGGTTCCATTTTTCTTTTGTGTTTTTTTTGAGTTTTTGTTTTTTCTGTATAAACTTTATATGCTTGCATTGCTTTCTTGTTCTGGTTTTGTTTTCCTTTGTCTACTGTAATATTGTATTACTATGTTTTGCTTTTGTTCTTCTCCATAAATAATTCCCCAACTCTTTTGGTGGGGACTGTTTTTTGGTTATGCTCAGGGTGATTGTATGATGCACGACTTTTTTCAGTTTTTGTTTATTTTCCTTATTACGAGTTATATGACGTAATACTGTTTGTATTATTATTTGTTTCAATAAAAAAATCCCCCTACTCTTTTTCATAAGTGCAATGGGATCTTTA
Organism: Neoceratodus forsteri; assembly: GCA_016271365.2. NCBI lineage: Eukaryota > Metazoa > Chordata > Ceratodontiformes > Ceratodontidae > Neoceratodus > Neoceratodus forsteri. Next base: position 57,462,458 of record JADMNL010000033.1, read on the forward strand.
ACATCCACCTGAACTACCACCAGAACAGGCACATGGGACCTCGGTTTAACATCTCATCCGAAAGACAGCACCTCAGGAGTGCAGCACCCCCCTCATGCTGCACTACAGTGTCAGTATTGGGATATTAACCCAAGTGCCTGGTGTGGGGCTAGAACCCACAGCCTTCTGATCTCCTGGCCTCAGAGGCAAGTGTGCTACCTGCTGAGCCACTGACACTGAATAAATCTGGCCATACACTCAAGGTATAAAGGACTGGATCTTTTACTATGGCAGTTTGGTTTTATTTGATAATGGAATTTGCATTACAATTAATATCACTCTTATTAGAGATAAGTGCTATTTATTATGTAGCGCAGGAGAATTTGTTCATTCTGTAAGGAGGCAGTATAATGCTGTGGTTTACGGTTCTGAGCTGCAAACCTGGAGACCTGGGTTTGAATCCCACAGCCCCCACTTGCATACTGTGTGACCCTGAGCAAGTCACTTAACTTCCTTGTGCTCCCAGGTCGCACCTGGAAACAAGCTTTGGCTTAGTGTGCCTTTCCTGGTTAAACAATTGCCCCTTTCCCTTTTACTGAATAAAGTAGGCATATGACAACCTCTTTAATTGCATAACATAATTTCATGAAATTCACTGGTCATGCACAGCACCAAATTGTATCAGGAATAGATGCATAGCTGATTGTAAATAGTAAATAGTTTTATTTTCATTAGGTAGCACAAAAGCCCCGAGGAAGTGAATTGTCTTTCTTGAAAACGTTTGCTATATGCATTTCTGACAGTGAAAATAAATAGCAGAATACAAGCACATCTGGTGAGCGGGCTTTATTTTCAGTGTTTTTCTGTCCTGCACACTCACTGCTGGAACAGACTCCTCCCAGTTTCTTTTACCACTGCAGGTATCGGGACAACACTGGCTGTCTGTTTTTTTTAAATAAAAGATGTTGTGCACTTGAGAGGGGTTTCTAGGAACTGACTGTGTTTGTTTTGTTTTATTCTTAGCCCAAGATTCATGCTGATGAATGGGAGTGCTCGGGCTGGAAATCTGTTGGCAGTCACGTCTGATTTTCACAGAGCAAATACCAAAAGTTAAACTGCTTTAAAAGTACATTACACCTTTTTTTTTTTTACATCAGGGCTTCTCCTGCATAGAGAGGTAAGTGAATTATCACCTTGGACACATGAGGTAGGGTGGGAATACTCTTCTGAGTTCTGGGTTCAGGAGGTGTGTGCTCAGTTCATGTAATGTGACTGGATGTTTTCTGTCCCACCGTAGGAGGGATACCCCTCATTTATATCTCAGAACCACTCCGGAATTCTGATTAGTAAAATGGGGGTCATCTCTCCTAAAATGTGAGGCAGTTAAGAAGTGTGGACAGGGGTTTCTGAAGAGCAAAATGAAGGACAGAAACATAGAATTTGATGACAGATAAGGACCGCTTGGCCCACCCAGTCTGCCCATTTCCCTACCTAATGGATAAGCTGCAGATCCTAGTTACCCAGCAGCCTACTTCTTCCTACCCCAACCCCCTAGAATTGCCTTATGACTGTCCCATGCATGCTTGAATTCAACCACTGTTTTTGACTCCACAACCTCCTCCGGAAGGCCGTTCCATGCACCCACAACCTCTCTGTGGAAAAAATACTTCCTTACATTACCTCTGAGCCCCCCATCTTCAGACTGTGCCCTTGTTCTTGCACACCTCTTTTTCTGAAAGATGCTACCCTCTTGGACTTTGTTGATTCTCTTGAGGTACTTGAAAGTCTCATGTCCCCCCTCTCCCTCCTTTCCTCAAGGGTATACATATTAAGCTCCTTTAGTCTCTCTTCGTATGGCTTCTCTTGCAGACCCTGCACCATTTTTGTTGCCCTCCTCTGGACTGCCTCCATCCTGTCTATGTCCTTGCAGAGAGTAAAACTTTATTTATATGGTGCCCAATCCCAGGGGCACTGGGAGCCTTACAAGTGGTATAGGATAAAGTATAAAAACAAGGCAGGAATACACAGTTATCAACCACAATGTATTGAATATACAAACATAAAATTAAATAACAATAAAATAAATAACACTAAAATCAACTGTAGTTAGTCCGGAAAAGCTTCTTTAAAAAGAGAGGCTTTCAGACCCCTTTTTAAAGCCTCCGCCGAAGGGGCCTCCCTTAGAGATCTAGGCAGCGAGTTCCAGAAGACCGGGCCGGCCACATCAAAAGCATGACCCCCTGATGTTTTCAGTCTAGACCTCGGAACCACTAGGAGACCCTTGGTGAAGGATCGTAGGGTGCTCACCAGACGGGCAGGAGTAAGAAGGTCACTCAGATAGCCAGGACCCAGTCTATGCCCAGATGCAGGTAAGACATATACAGACAGGATGACAAGAGATTTGTGCCCGTGCCCTATCAAAAGTTTTATTGCTAGGCATTTACAGTACATTTGAACATGCGAATAAGCCAGCAGAATAATCCATTCGGTCTATGTAGTCTGCTTCTATTGCAGGGTCCTCAGCTTAAGCTACTGTCTCTGGTTAGGTCTTTGATTGCAGTTCTGGAGGCTTGCAGACCAGATATGAGGTAAATAAGGTAGCCCCCACCTCCTTTGCTATTCTATCCTCCCTGTAGATACTGGAACCTGGCAATGAGTCTCTGATAGTGCTACTCACCCCTCCACCCCCATATTTGCCCACCTAATGGCTGCTGTTCATTGGATTATAAAGACCTTTGGGATACAATGTCAGAAGACCTTCGTACCTTAGAAATCCCCCTAACCTTCAAAAAACACTTCATATATGCACTAGGTTACATGGAAGACTCAAGTTGCTGGAGATGTAAGGATTTGAATGCTGAGCTTTTGCATGTGTTATGGAACTATCCAAAAATAACTTCATTATGGTCGGAGGTTAGTAGCCTTTGCATCAAGGTTGTAGGTAAATCAATCCCATGCTCGCCCTGGATTTACAAACTAGGTATTTTCCGGATTACGTGGAAATAACTATACACCAGAAAATACGGATAGGTCATGCTTCTTTATGTGCTAAAAGAGTCATAGTGAAGCACCGGAAAAATGTCCGACCTTCATCTATAGAAGAGTGGTACAGACAAACAGAGTTTGTTACAAAAAAATGAGAGAATGTACTATTTGATGCATAATAAAATAGATGTTTACTTAAAAATTTGGTCAACATTTATAGAACTGTAGTGATAGAGGTGAAGTGAAAGTTAACGGTTTAAATAGTCTATGTATGACACACTCTGAATGAATGATAGTTATGGATATTTAAAGTCTGAACTGAAATTAAATAAGTAGATGCTGTTTCTAGTCAATTTTTGAACCTCATATAATAGGTAGAGAGGGTAAAAGAGGAGGAGGAGTAGCTGTCTATGTAAAGGAAGGGATCAAAGCAACAGAACTAAAGAGTAAACAGGGAGCAGATGAGGCACTCTGGGTCACCCTGGAGACAGGAAATGGCACCACAATCCGCATGGGGGTTGTATACAGACCCCCATCTCAGGGGGAAAGAATGGACAAGGAAATGATAGAAGGCTTCCTTAGAATGGCAGAAAAAGGGGAGATATTGTTGATGGGGGACCTGAATATGCCAGATGTTAACTGGAGCACCATTGTTGCAGGCACATCCAAGAGCAGAGTCATTCTTGATGCCCTACAGGGGGCATGCCTCAGACAGCTAGTATTGGAACCCACTCGGGAAGGAGCAATCTTAGACCTGGTACTCTCAAATGGGGATGGAGAAAGAATCTCAGATTTAGAAGTGGTAGCCATCTGGGAACAAGCATCACCAAACAATGTGGTTCACGATAAACACAGCCATACAATCAAGCCATACAAAAAGCAAGAGTATTGGACTTAGGAGGGCTGACTTTGAAAATGAGAGAGGCCTCAGAAAAGCACTAGCAAACAGGCAAGAAGGAGGGGTGGAGGAACAATGGGGAGTAATCAAAACAGCCATCACAGAGGCAACAAGCCTTTGTGTAAAGCAAATCAATAAAATACAACGAAGGAAAAAAAAATGCTATGGTTCTCAAAAGAGGTGGCAGGGAAGGTTAAGGAGAAAAGGATAGCATTCAGGAAATATAAGGAAACACAGGAGGTGCAAAACAGAGAACTTTATCAGTTAAAGCAGAAAGAGGCTGGTAAGGTAGTCAGAATAGCAAAGGGCCAAACCGAGGAAAGGATAGCCAATTCTGTTAAGAAGGGGGATAAGACCTTTTATAGGTACATTAGGAAGCGAAGAAAGACCAAAGGAGGGATACTGAGGCTTAATAAAGGGGAGGGAATGTGGGTAGAGGGTGACAGTGAAAAAGCAGGGATACTGAATGAATATTTCTGCTCAGTATTCACAAAGGAAGAGGAAGGGGAGGTACCTAAACTAAACAAGAGAAACACTCTGAAGAGGGGGGTCGATACCAGTCCATTTACAGAAGAAAGGGTTCTGAAAGAACTAATAAAATTGAAGGTGGACAAAGCAATGGGGCCTGATGGGATTTACCCAAGAATTCTAAAAGAACTAAGGGTAGAACTAGTGACACCACTGACTACTCTCTTTAACAAATCATGGGAGGATGGGGTGGTACCTGAGGACTGGAAGAGGGCAGATGTGATTCCTCTTCACAAAAGTGGGAGCAGGACAGAGGCAGGAAACTACAGACCAGTTAGTTTGACCTCAGTGGTAGGGAAAATGATGGAATCACTTCTGAAGGAAAGAATTGTTGAGTACCTAGAGGCCAGTGGGGCACAGGACCCAAGGCAGCATGGATTCACGATGGGAAGGTTATGTCAGATGAATCTAATAGATTTTTTTGACTGGGTGACCAAAGTAGTAGACCAGGGAGGGACTGTGGACATGGCCTACCTAGATTTTAGCAAGGCATTTGATACAGTCCCACACAAAAGATTAATATACAAGTTAGCCAGCCTTGCAGTGGGTCCCAAGGTGGTAGCCTGGGTAAAAAACTGATTAGACAACAGGACGCAAAGGGCAGTAGTAAATGGAGTACACAGTGAAGAAAGGAGGGTTACTAGTGGGGTACTGCATGGTTCAGTACTGGGACCGGTCCTTTTTAATGTCTTTATAAGTGACATTGCAGAGGAACTGGAAGGAAAAGTATGTCTCTTTGCAGACGACACAAAGATCTGCAACAGGGATGATACACAAGATGGAGTGGAAAGGATGAGAAGGACTTGGCAAGGTTGGAGGAATGGTCAAATGTATGGCAGCTCAGATTCAATGCAAAGAAGTGCAAGGTAATGCACATGGGAAACAAAAACCCAAGGGAAGCGTACACAATGGGGGGTGAGATACTGACAACAGTAAAAATGGAAAGGGACCGGGGGGTAATTATATCAGATGACCTAAAGGTGGGCAAGCAATGTGAGAAAGCAGTAAGGAAGGCTGGGGGGATACTGGGATGAAGAGGCATCAATAGTAGAAAAGAGGAAGTTGTTATCCCTCTGTACAGACAGTTGGTGAGACCCCATCTGGAGTAATGTGTGCAGTTCTGGAGACCCATCTCCGCAAAGACATAGACAGAGTGGAGGCTGTCCAGAGGAGGGCAACCAAAATGGTGCAGGGTCTGCACCAGAAGACATACGAAGAAAGACTAAAGGAGCTTAATATGTATACCCTGAGGAAAGAAGGGAGCGTAGGGACATGATAGAAACTTTCAGTACCTCAAGGAATAAACAAAGTCCAAGAGGGTAGCATCTTTCAGAAAAGAGATGCAAAAACAAGGGGGCACAATTTGAAGATAGAAGGGGACGCCTTAGAGGTAATGTGAGGAAGTATTTTTTTCACAGAGAGGGTTGTGGATGCATGGAACAGCCTCCCTGAGGAGGTCATGGAGTCAAGAACAGTGGGGGAATTTAAGAATGCATGGGACAGACATAAGGCAGTCCTAGTGGGGGATAGGAGGAAGTAAGCTATTGGTTAACTAGGATCTGCAGCTTATCTGTTAGGTAGGAAAATGGGCAGACTAGGTGGGCCAAGCGGTCCTTATCTGCCGTCAAATTCTATGTTTCTAGGTGTTAAAGGAAAACGTGTATTTATGATAACTCTATATGTTCTTTGCGTTATGAAATAAATAAAAGTTTATAATGGAAAAAAAAGGAATTCTCATGTCAGCGCAGGCTGCATATAGCCCACATTCTATAGAGTTTGGAATTTCACGAGTGATTTTAGCAATCCCATTTGATGGTCTTGACTGACCGGCATGTTGAATGCATCTTCCACCCTGCCCTGAAATTAGAACTCTGATGCTTTTTAGTGATAATTAATGGAAGGTCAGTAAAGTAACGCTGCACCACAAAAAATAAAATAAAATTAATGTACTAATGACAATTGTCCTGCAAATGCGAAACATTTAGTTCAAACATGATCACTAAATGATGCCATCATTGTCCAGTTTCTGTTAATCTCGATCAGTGTACCAGTATTATAAAGGTTTTCACTACGTCAAGCTCTTTCCTGTATTACTGGACTTGGAATTTGTGTTGTATCTCAATGCTAATATTCTATGAACCTGTAATTATTGTTAATATCCCTCTGTCATTGCCAATTGTTTTTTTTTGTAATCTCTAAGCGTGTATAGTTGTTTACTGTATGTGCCTTCTATATGGCCCGGGTCGTGTCTGAAAACGGTTCCTGGGAGTGGGACCAGTGTTCTTACAATTTACCTAGTTATCAAACGCCTCAATAAATAAAAAAAAAAGCGTCTGTAAAAGATATGTAAGCATGAGGCTGCTCTCTTGAGCCCTCTAGCGGCCTAGTTGCTTCTTTTCTTCCGAGTAGGTGGGTGTGGCCTCCCACTGGTGGGGGCGCGGCTCACTGAGTGTGCGGCTGGGCCAATGGGCAGGGTGTCTGGGTGTGGCCAGGGCCCGGCTGGGCGGTGCCAACGTGTTTCCGCTCTGCTGCTGCACCGGGTGTGGGTTCAGGTTGCACAGTGCTTGTGTTTGTGCGGAGAAGTCGCGGGACACGGCACTAAGCTGAGACCTGGGGAGCTACAAAGGGGAGAACTGCTGTCCGTCCTTCAGTCTCTCAGGACTTAGATTTTGGAACAAAGGGAAACGACAGTAAGTCCATGTTTTTCCCATCCTGGGTACCTTTAAATCTTAAAAGCTGACCATTAATCTCATCACACCTTGTTTGTAAGTTTCGGGAAGTTTTCTTCCAATTAGGAGTTTTGCACGAAGTTTGCTGCGATATACTTACTACAGCCCTTAAGCCCCCAGAAGGGCTGTCAGTGGTTGGTACTGTAGTTACAGCTTTGTCTTTTGCTTCCACGTCTCCTTGCGATGTGATTCTATCCGTTTCATAATTTTTTTTTATTATTTTGTATCGCCGTTTGCTTCGATTTGAGTTCTTAGATGCGATTTTGGACAATCAGTTTATAAGGTTGCAGTGATTAATGTTAGTCAATTCTCACTCGATCAAGCAAGGGGGTAGAATATGAGATTTTTTTTAGTGAGACAGCCCCCCCCCCCAAAAAAAAATGTCTTTAAAGCCTTTTTGATCTCTCACCTTGGATCGTAAAACGAATCAGATTATTTCGTAAAGGATCTGATCTGGGCTTCCAGTCCTAGGTGCCACTGTCACTCTGTTCGTATAATTAATGGGAGGGTGATAGGATAACTTCATTTATTTGCAAATCAGCTGGGGGCTGACAGTAACGTACGAATTGCAATGTCTTTTTCTTTCACAAAAAGTGTACTCAAAATGCTTCAGTGACAGAGGTTGTGTGTGTGTGTGTGTGTGTGTGTTTTGGGAGTGGCAGGTACAAACCACGACACGCATGAGACTGTGTACAGCATCCTGCAAGGCTATGCAGAAGGCTGGCTTTTGATATTTGTGTCTCTGGTATTTGTTTGCATATCAGTATTTGCAAACTAGTTTGCATTTCAGACTTGTTTCTTTAATAATGGCACGGGACCAAGGGTTTGAGAGGTTTCAATAAAATAAGCAGTTATCAAGAAAAGATGCAGCCATGTAAAGAGCAGCAGCAGTAGTCATAGGTGTTACATAACACCCTAAATCAAGGTCTGATACTATTTTATGTGGGGTAACACACATACAAATATGTAAGAGTGAGATTTGCATCTGTATTTGTAAAGAGTGCTGAATTTGTGTATACATGCCCGGAATGGTATTTGTTTTCACAGCCTTGGTATCTAGTGTTGCACTGGCCCATCTGGGTACAGTACCTGGAAATTCCCAGGTGCCCCTCCCTTACTTTTCAATAATTAAAATTCCTTTCATTTATCAACTAAATAGCGTTTCTGATCTCTGCAAGTAAATATAAAATGTGTAACGCAGTCTGTGTATCAAACCGAAGTGTATGCTGAAATGAGCATGTCACTTCTGCCCCCCCAATATATGTTCCAGGCCCCCCACACTACACTGGAACCCTGACAGTATCAAACAGTTGGTAGGCTAAGGCGGTAGCAGCAGCAGCTGCAGACAGCTAAGGAAAAAGCAGCAGGCATAATGAGCAAAAGGCAAGAACATGGGGGATAGCAGAGACTAAGGGCTCGATACATGCGACTTGCATGTATCAGGAGTGTGTTGACTTGCAGCTGTGGGAGCCAGCATATCTGTTGACATCCATAACTCCTGTCCGCTGCGGTCTGCTGCTGTGTATCCACGCGTGGAGCATCCTGGGCCAATAGCAGATCCTTGCTGCCACAGGGAGTGGGGGATGACTGGCTGTGGCAGTCCTCCAAGGCCTGCCGTAGCTCTACTGGAATGCCACAAAATGTCAAATGTTGCTAGCTGGTGCTAGTAGTGTTCCCAGCCCACCATAGAGACTCCTAGGTCTGGGGCTGGAGGAGAGGGGGCCTATTGGGCCCTAGGACAGCAGTTGTGGCCCAGCAAAGGGGGCATGTAACCTGTGCCCCCTCCACTGGGCCTTCACAATGCAGTGCAGTCTATGTAAATGGGGTACATGTCCGTTCCCAGTCTCATCCCTGTCTTGGCTGCGCACATAGCCAGGCATGCCACTTAGGACCAGGTAAGGATGGGGACACGTATCTCTTGGTGATGCCATGGAGTGCCCTTATGGTGCTCAAACTACGCAAAGGGTGTATCCTGTGTCTTTTCCCAGTCCTCCGCATGTGCAGACTGGTGGGGAACCTTCTGAGGATCATAACCTTAAAATCAGGAATTCTAGACAAGGAAGGAAGGATCAGATTTTAGGCAGTATTATTTGTGATAGAATGTCCTGCTAAATGCCAGGAGCTTGGGCAATAAAATGCCTGAGATCCAGGCGATGTTAACTGAGGGAGCAGTGGATGTGGCAGCGGTCACTGAGACTTGGGCCACTGCAAGACATGACTGGGACCTGAACCTGGAGGGTTACACTATGTTCAGGAAGGACAGGGGAGGGAAGGGGAGGAGGGGTAGCAATGATAGTAAAAACTGCATTGGCATGGGGAGTAGAGGAGGCGGAGGAAACCGGGAGGCGATCGGGTCACCTTGATAACAAGGGGGGCAAGAGAGTAAAAATAGGGAGTGGTATAGACCCCTGCCCTGGCGGAGGAGCTGGAGGACAGTCTGGTGGCAGATGTTAGGAGACACTGCAGACTGGGCAGAGGAAAGGTGGTGGTGTTAGGGGACTTAAACATGCCAGGAACAGACTGGGAGACTGACATCCTCTGTGACCAGGGAACAGAGGTTGGATGTCTTTCAAGACGCGCTCCTAACTCAGCAGGTGAGGGAACCGACCAGGGAGGCACGGGTACTGGATGTGGTCCTGGCAGACAGTGACCAGATTGGGGGCCTGGAGGTAAGGGACCCATTGGCGGGAGAGTGACCATGCCACGGTCTGGTTCTGCCTGGACCTAGGAGGGGTAGAAGGCTGCACAAAGACGGAAGTAACTCGACTTCAGGGGTGGATTTTAAGGAAATGGGAAGGATCCTTATGAGCATTTGGATGGGATTGGGTCAGACATGGACGCTGATAGTAGGTGGGAAATCATCAGGAGGGTGCAGGATGCTACCAGCACCTGTGCAAGAGTAAGATGAAAATGGTAGGGCCCAAAACCCTGTTGGTGGACCAGGAGGTCAAGGAGGTGGTGCAGGGAAAAGCAGCCTATAAGAAATTCAAGTGCTCAAGGAGTGAAAGGGATCGAGGGGAGTATGAGCTGATGGCTAGAAGGGCCACTAGAGTGGTGAGGGGTGGCTAAGGCAAGGAAGGAGCAGAACCTGGCCAGGGAAATTAGGAGAGGGAAAAGGGGTTCTTAGATACATTGGGGAAAGACGAAGGGTGAAGGGGCAGATTAGCAGGATTAAATCAGGAAGAGATGGGCACAAGACCCAGAGGAGCAGGCTGAGGTACTAAATGAGTACTTCACCCTCAGTTTCACCAGGGAAAATGGGGATGCTGCATCATACATGGAGGAGACAGAGATAATGAGGAGGGGGCCCTACCAATCGGGCAGGTCTGGGGAGGGGGGCATCACTGGCAGGTGGGGGAGGGCTAAGCAGGAGAAGAGATACTGAAGTGGAAATCACAGCAGAGAGAGTGAGGAAGCCCTCAGCTCCTTAAGATGGAGAAAGCACCGGGCCGGATAAATTACATCCTAGAGTGCTGAAGGAACTTGCAGATGTCCTGGCGAAACCCCTGGCAGAGCTTTTCACCATCTCTTTGAGGACAGGGTGGTGCCCCAAGACTGGAAGGTGGCGATGTAGTGCCCAGCACAAGGGGGATCAAGGGAGGTGGCAGGGAACTACAGGCCTGTCAGCCTGACATCAGTGGTGGGCAAGGTGATGGAGGGCATTGTCAAGGAGAGGCTAGGGGGACCTGGATAAGTCAGGGTGCCTGGACGATAGACAGCATGGATTCATCCCGGGAAATCGTGGTCAGACAAACCTGGTGGAGTTCTATGACTGGGTGACAAGTGCCTTGGACCTGGGTAGACCAGTGGATGTCCTCTTTCAGACTTCAGCAAGGCATTTGACTCTGTTCCTCACGTGGGCCTGTTGATAAACTAGGAGAAATAGGGTGGGAAACCAGATGATCCGGGGGATAGGCATTGGCTCCAGGACCGGACCCAGAGGGTCGAGTTGGTGGGATAGTCTCTTCCCCAAGGAGGGTCATTAGTGGGGTCCCACAGGGATCAGTCCTGGGCCCCTTCTGTTCAACACCTACGTATCTGACATAAGGACAGGAATCAGAGTGAGATGAGTCTCTTTGCAGATGACTCAAACTGGGGTGGTGGTGGATGGGAGGAGGGGAGGGTGGCCCTACAGGGGACCTGGAGGCTCTGGAAAGATGGTCTAGAAAGTGGAAGCTGAGGTTTAATGCAGGGAAATGCAAGGTACTCCACCTGGGGGCCAGAAACCCAGGCCAAGTGTACACCCTGGGGAATACTACAAGTCTCAATGGCTGAGAGGGACCTGGGGGTGGTGGTGGATGTCAAGATGAACAACTCTGAGACTTGTAGGAGGGCAGCAGCCAAGGCCAACAGGATGCTGGGATGCATCGCTAGGGGGATCACCTCCAGAAGGAGGGAAGTGATACTCCCTGTGTATAACTGCTTGGTGAGGCAGCACCTGGAGTACTGCATGCAGTTTTGGAGGCCGTACTTAAAGAGGGACATTAACCTCCTGGAGAGGGTCCAGAGGAGGGCAACCAAAATGATTTGGGGCTTGGGGGACAGGACCTATGAGGAGAGGCTCGAAGAGCTAAATATGTACACTTTGGAAGAGAGAAGAGACCGGGGGACATGATGGGAGGTCTCAGGCATGGAAGAGGGTAAATAGGGAGGAACAGTGAGGGTGCTTTGAAGGAAGGAGGAGGGGCCACTAGAGGGCATGGGTGGAAGCTGGAGGGGGAAGATTCAGGGAGAAAGGAGGAGGTGCTACTTCACTGAGAGGGTGGTGGAGCCATGGAATGCACTACCTAGGGGCTGGTGGAGGCAGAGACAGTGGAGGGGTTCAAGAGGGGGTGGGACAGGTACAGGGGAAGGGTTCAGGAAGCAAAATCCAATGCAGCAAGAATATCCGGAACTGGGAAGGGAGAAGCCAGAGAAGGCGAGGGGGACAGCAAGGTCAGCACCCAGGGTGGGGGCTGACCAAACGAGCAGACACGAAAGACCATTAGGCCTATTCTGCTGGCATTTTAGTATGTTAGTATGCCCACCCTGTTAAGTTCTAGATATAGAAGGCATGAGGGGAGTTTCAGGTCATGCAAAAGTTATTACTGGTCCGAAAGGGGAAATTGTTTAACTAGGAAAGGTACACTAAGCCAGAGCTTGTTTCCAGGTGTGACCTGGGAGCACAAGGAAGCTAAGTGACCAGCTCAGAGTCACACAGTGTGCAAGCAGGGGTTGATGGGATTTAAATCCAGGTCTCCAGGTTTGCAGCTCAGTGCCCTTAACCACTACTCTGTACAGCCTCCCCAACTCAAAACAGGGCACAGAATGGAATAAACAAATGTAGAATTTGTGGGGAGGTGATCAGCACCCCCCCACCAGGCATTGGCGGTTCTAAAATTTTTGTAAAGGGGTACCAGTTTTGTCAGAGTTCAGTGTGTCCTCTTTGCAGAGGTTGCAGGGACCTTGTTGAAGGTTACCATCATTCCAGGAACTCGGATCAGGACATTTTTACAGCAAAATTGTATCTTCACCAGGATGAAATGTTGCTGTGAGTCTGCTCCATTCACCAGGTAAGGGAATATGGTAAAAAATGGAATAGATTCAGAACTGAAATGCCTAGAACCCAACTAGGAATGCTGGAACCATCTGGAATGCAGCCAGAATACAGAATGGGAGCCGCAGTGTTTCTGGTTCTGCATTGAACTGCACTCCAGGTGGTGAGTCTGGTATTCCTGATTGGGTTCTGGGTGTTCTGGCCATTCCAGGTGGTTCTGGAGATTCTGGATCTATTTTGGTTTTTACTTAGTCCCCTTGTTTAGGCACGGAAAGTGAGCCCTATTACTCAGTAATTTTTCAGAAGCAGAAACGTGTTTTAATATATAATATTTAGACACAGTTCAACTTATATTTGATTAATTTTCTGTATTTATTTCCCTCATTCTCTATTACTCAGATTATCTGTGTGAAACATTATCTTTGCCTCTGACTTCATTTCATCCTTCTCCGCTAAAGTCACAGTGCTTGGTTTGTGTCACCCTACTCTGTTGCTGTGGAAATGACTAATGATTTCGCAGTTACAAGATTGCGGTTTCAGGGAAGGGAAAAGCAGGAGAATGAGATTAAGTCTGAAAAACAAAGACAGTAAATAGTTATTTGAGGCCAGGGGGGACTCTAGGTCCACAATGCCCCACCTCCCCTGTGCACTTTCTAAGCAGGTATGAATAAGTATGCTGCTACGTAAACATGCACTGAAGACTGTGCAGAAAGAAACTCATAAGCAATAAGTCATGAGAGGGTGTGCATCAAAAGGATTTTAATACACACTCCAGGGGAGTGAGGCATGAGGCCAAAGAGCAAGTGTCCTTATGCCCCTGGGATGTACTCGCACTCTGGAGTGGCTTTTTGTGCCTATAAAATGGCTTGCTGCTCTTTTGTATTCTGTCTAAAATGAAACATTTTTAATATGATTTTTTTTACATGTGTTACCTTTATTTAATAGGTTTTCATAATTACAGTTCTCTCTTTGCTCATGTCTGAGTACACAGTTCAGTGCCACCCAATGTTATTCTGTTGTATAGGTTTCATAAGCAGTACTGTTATCTGCGTTTGTCAGTTTATGTGAAAATTATTTCAATAAAAAGTTTAACGTTAAAGTCTTTTTAAATGCATTTTAAATAAAATATATACATGAAATAGTCTGTGATTTTTGTAGGTAATGAGGCTTTTTTTATCTTGGGAAAGAGATCTGGCACCTGACCGTGCAGTGCTAGGAATTTAATGCATGGTCAGGTGACATCTGTCAGCCAATGAAGTTTCTGGATCTTTTTTCGTCGTTTTATAATGAAATGATTAACACAACATAAGCTGCACTGTGTCTGCATATTCTTTTTTAGACAGGAATACTGAAACATTGCTTTAAGCATTTTTATTTGTTTCGATTGATATTCCTCGTTCCTTACTAACTGTGACCTGCTTAAGCTGATTCTTCCGGGGTTTGACTTTGCGAATGTAGTGTACAGTGTTACTCCCAAAACCAGCCTCACCAAACTGGACTCCATTTTCATTCCTTTTGCTGTAAATGCTCCACCTCTTACCTGTCACTGTTCTCTTTGCCTCAGACTCTCCTCTCCACATCCGAGTCTCCGTGTCTCTTCCACTGCTCCTCCTGTATTTCTAAATACCTGTGCTCCTCCTTTCCCTCCTACCTATCTGCCTCCCTCTATCCTTCCATCCCTTCCTCCTACTCCCTCCACTGCTCTGATTCCCATCCATTTTTCATCCCTCCCTGTAAATCAGTCTGTTTTCTCTGTCCTCCAACCTACTCTGTGGAATAGCTTGCTGCTACCTATCCAACTCTCCTCCTCTACTCCATCCCTCAGGTCTCTTTTTCCTGATCATTACTCTCCTTTCTTCAAATGCAGCTAGCCCCTAGTCTCTCCCCCCCGGCTCTATGATCCCATCTTCACGATCAAGTTATTTAAATAACACATTTGTGTAAAAAGTGCTTTCTGATTATGGAGAATGTTTATTCTGCATTATAAGATGGGTAGGGGACAACCTGAAACCTAGTTGACTGAAAAGAGTTTGTGCCCATTGGATTAGGAAACTACAACCAATGGGTATGAACAAGTCCCAGTACCAGAAATATCAATGTGCACTCTCAACACCTTCTAAAAAGCTCCTGCTCATCAGCTGTTCTTGCAGCACCCTCGGCTGGTAGTCTGCTAATATTGCCACATTTAACATGCGTTGGAGGATTTATTTTACAATGCATACTTTTAACATTAACACAAATACCCATTTTATAAATACAGTAAGACATTCCAGGGTGTTGATTGTGATGTCACAACATCACTTCCTGGGGTTGAAGGCACTCTTCTATGCCCCTGGGCTTGTGGTGGTGACATCACAACTAACACTCTGTCATGTCTTACTGCTTACCTGTCTGTTCCTTTATACTTCTATCTAATGGAAAATGCAGCATCTGTAACTTACTAACATACTAAAATGCCAGCAGAGGAGGCCTATGGTCTTTCGTGTCTGCTCGATAGTCAGCACCCATACTGGGCACCGACTTTACTGTCCCCCCCTTGGGGTTCTCTGCGTCCAGTCCAAGATGTTCCCTTTGTATTGGACTTCGTCAACTTCACCTTCCCCTATACCTGTCCCAGCCCATCTTAAATCCCTCCACAGTCTCTGCCTCCACCAGTCCCTTGGGCAGTGCATTCCATGGTTCCACCACCCTTTCAGTGAAGTAACACCTCCTCCTCTCCCCTTGACTGACTCCCCTTAACTGAATATGCTTTACTTGCAACTGTAACTTGTCACTTGTCACTGAATGTACCTGTAACTGTAGCTTGTTATTTGTAACTTAATGTACTGTAAGTGTAAATAACTTGTAACTGAAACACATTTAGGATGAAAAGGAGAGTAAAGGTCATCCTCCTTTATTGAAGAAATTGTTCAATTTATTTGTAAATTCAGTTTTATTTTTTACTTATTATAATATCAGTGGATGAATGTTCCTTGGGTTTTTGATCCCTTATGTGCAAAAGTTTCCTTTTTTGTGTGTATTGAACCCGTTTTCTACTACTTGTAACTGGTGGCCTCTTGTTTTTATGGTTGTTTGTTTGAATTCAAAATTCATTTCCTATACAGGTATGAGTTATTTCTGTACTGAAACTGTTACTAACTTGTAACTGAATGTACTGTAACTTGTTACTTGTAACAGTACTATAACTTGTTACTTGTAGCTGAAAGGACTGTAACTGCACCTAACATGTAACTAACTGCACTATAACTTACTAGTTTGTAGTTGAATGTACTGTAACTGTACCTAACTTGCAACAGAATGTACTGTAACTGCACCTAAACTTGTAACTAACTGCACTATAACTTACTAGTTTGTAACTGAATGTACTGTAACTGTACCTAACTTGCAACAGAATGTACTGTAACTTGTCACTAATTTGTAATCCGTTTACATGGTGCAGGGTCAAAGGTACTGCCAGTAATTGGCTTCATGATGCCCTAATAACTGAAATCGAGGCTAGGGATAAAAGCTGGAGTAAGTTCAAAGACTCTGGCTCTCTGTCAGACTGGCATGATTATAGCAAGTGAAAAAATGAGTGTAAAAAAGCTATTTGTGGCGCTAAGAATACATCCCGTAAAGAACTTCTTCAGTCAATCGTGGGCAACCCCAACCCTTTCCGGAGCCATATCCACGGCCTCCTGGCGGCTGCTCTGGAGCCCCTGAATCTCACATGTTGGTGAACGGTATCGACTGCAGTAACGCACTAATCATTGCCAGTGCCTTCAACTTGCTGTTCATAGACCTAACTAAATACACTGAAGACAGCCGTGACTCTCCCGAACCATCTTCCCCAGCCTCACCCCCTATTTCCCCTCCTTTCTATCTCTGAGCAGTTACCAGACAGGAGGGAGGGAGGTAGATTACTCAGGGCCATTTCCCCTTATAGCAGCCCCGGATATGACGGTCTAGAACCAAGGTTGCTGAAAACTGTGGCGCTCCAACTTGCCTCTCCCATTACCTTGATTTTTTAATCCATCCCTCTTGACTGATGTGGTTCCCAAGGTAAGGAAGGTTGCAAAAGTTGTCCCTGTTTTTAAAACTGGAGCCCTGAAACACCTAGAGAACTATCGTCCAGTCACTATTTTGCCTGCTCTAAATAAGAGCCTTGAAAAGCTAGTCACCCAGCAGGTTACTGACTACCTGCAAACACATAACCTGCTATCCGAGGCACTGCATGGCTTTAGATCAGGCCATAGCACTTCTACCGCCCTTGTAAAGTTCACCAGTGATATTCTGAAGATAAGGTTATGTACACTGGTGTGGTCTTTATTGATTTAACTAAAGCCTTTGATTTGGTAGGCCACTCACTTGTCCTTTCTAAACTTACTGCACTTGTTCCTCCGGGGACCAAGTGCAGTAAGTTTAGATAAGACAAGGGAGTGGTTCACTAGTTATCTCAGTGACCAGCATTGTGAAATTTAATAACTCTACCTCAGACTGTGCTACTATTGGAACTGGAGTTCCTCAAGAGGCACTTTTACACACAGGTGAATACAACGAAATGAGCATTACCTGTGTGGCACCATTGTACTCTGTTCCATTCATGGTTCACTTTACACTCTGAAGGTATTCCGGCAACTCCCCCGCCTCCATTTTCAATATTAGTGTTTCGGCTCCACCCAAAGCGTGTGGTGCTCTATGGCTGTTTTTGCACTGCTGCCGGAATGGCTCTGTTACACAGCCAGACGAAATGGAACATGTCGGGAGGAACCATGGAAGGTGGAGATTGCGGTTCAGGTGACCGTTCACCGGGGGAATGTAACAGATGCATTTTACACACAAAATATGTAACAGTATACTGTTTCTGTAACAGTCATTCTGTTACAGAAACCTGTGTGTAAAAGCACCTAAGGATCTATCCTGGGCTCTTTGCTATTTTCCATTTATATCTGTGCCCTTCCTAAAGCCATTTCTGAGTGTTCTGCACTGCTGTATGCTGATGATATGGTTGTCTACACAAGCTCCAAGAATACTGATGTGGTTAATTATTTGCTCAATAGCAACCTTGGTGGTGTTCAGTCTTTGCTGTCACAAAATCAGCATCTTCTGAACAATAGTAAGACCCACTTCATGCGCTTTGGCACTCCTCCTAAACTTAAGGCATGCCCAACTAATCTAGCTGTCTTGTGCTCTAACGGGAACCCCCTTACTGAAGTCAAGTCCTTTAAGTACCTGGGCATTACACTTGATCCTACCTTAAATGTTTCAGTCCATATTACCAATGTATGCAAACTCGTCCACACCAAATTAGAGCTTGCCTATAGAATTAGGGACACCTTTACTCCTTCTGCTCAACTTGCCATTGCTCGGGGAGTTTTGCTGCCCAGTTTTACTTATGGACTGGTGCTACTCTCCCAGGCCAGCTCGTGTATTCTCTCCAAATGAACCATAGCCTACTATGCCATTTGTCGCGTTGCCTAATCTACGCACTGGCTGACACACTACTGTGATCTCTATAGCAACATAGGGTGGCTATCGCCTACGTCTCTCATGCACTGTGCACTGGGGTGTACTGTTGACAAGTTCATTAGGTCAGGTGCCCCTGCCACCCTTGCGGCCGTGTTTAAAAAGTTTGATCGACTGGATCCTCCGCAGTCTTCCCACCTTGAGCTACCTACCACTTCTAAACGCGTCACTAATACGGGTACTCTGGCTTTTTCCGACTTTGCTCCTCATTACTGGAACTTGTTGCCCACCCTTGACTTCCTCGCTGTCTCATTCCATCTTTAAAGAGAGTTGCATTATTCATAATTATTTATCTGCCCAGCCTCTCGACAGTTTTCGCACAGAGCCCGGTTAATTACTTTATTTAATTTTTGTAAAGTCCGGTGCTCGCAAATGGCACATGTTTCAGGGTAAAATACTGCGACAGAGCTGCTTGACCGGACACTCTGTATTGAGCCAAGCAGCGGCCCGACTTAGTCACGTAAATGGCACGATAGAGCATGCGCCATTTTGCTGAATGCCGATTTTACAAAATTAAATAAAGTAAGTTAACTGAAAAGGGCCCTCTATTTGCGAAACCCCTAATCGGGGGGTAAGGCTTGCGGGGATGGGTAATTTATGAATATTATGGTTCTCCTTTAAAACTGAGCTCCATAAGTACCTTATGTCCACTGACTATTGCTCATGTTCCTGTGCAATGCACTGCATACCTTCTAATCTGATGTTTACATTGTTCTTATGCTCTGTTGAAAGTTAGTTTTCTGCAGTTTAATGACCCTGTAATTTACAGCATATTGATCAATGTAACTGTTAATTCTGATACTCTGTACTACTGGCTTGTAGAATGAGTGTACGCCTAATCTTGCTGCTTTACTGCACTCATTGTATCTGTATTGGTGTCTTATTGTTATACAGCACTAATTAGTATGGTGTCGTTCTCCTGGGTGGTGCCTGAAAATAGTCATTAATTTGTCTAGTGCACCTATCCAGTAAAAAAACAAAAACAAAACAAAAAAAAAACTAAACAATGTACTACTTGTTGCTGAATATGCTGTAACCACCACTAACTTGTAACTGAATGTACTGTAAATTGTTACTAACTTGTAATGGAATGTAGTGTAACTTGTTACTTGTAGCAGCATGTGCTGTAACGGTTACTAACTTGTAGCAGGGTGTACTGTAATTTACTTGTAACTACTGTAACTGTTACTAACTTGTCATTGAATGTACTGTAATTTACTAACTTGTCATTGAATGTACTGTAACGTGTAGCCTTTGTTGCTGATTAGTGGTGTGCAAGTAACAAATGGTATTTCCCGAATACTGTTAATTTGGATATGAATAACAAATAGTACACTAATATGCCTATTCAAGAATTACTAAAACACAAAAATACAGCACCCCCCTACACAACACCAACAAATTTTAATTAAAAAAATATACATATCTGCCATGATGGGTGGCTGGCACAAACCTGCCTGTCTTCACAGCTGACTGCCAGCTCATCTTTAGCACTTAAATGTCAGAAATCAATCTCACCCCCTGACAGCAGCAGTACAGCACCAGAGCACCCAACCAAAGTCCTCTCTCTAAGCACCCAAAGTTTCTTAACTCAGTGAAAGTCCCCATTCCAGGCAAGACTAAAAGTGAACCGGATAGTACCTACCCTCCGCTTTCACGGTTGGTCATTTTATGGATTTAAAGGCCTTGCACTTGCTTATGAGCCGGGAAAACAGCTGATCATGCGATCAGCTGTTTCACTATGCTAGTAAAAGCAGGAGTGCTTTCATTCACAAAAAGGCAGCCGGCTGTGGAGGAGGGGGGCCTGCTGTTTGGTTGCCTTCTGTCTCACTTGAGGTGGGGACCATCATTGAGTTAAGAAACTCTGGGTGCTTGGTGGAGATGGGAAATGCTGTTTGCTGCTATCAAAGGGGGAGAAGGAAATACTGAGTTTTGACAGTTAAGCGTTAAAGATGGGCTGCTCGGACATGGACATGGAGATTGGCGGGTTTGTGCCAACCGCCTATCATGGGAGATTTATTTCTTTAAAATTTGTGAGTGAAGTGGGGAGGAGGGTGGGACTGGAACTCTGGCAGAGGGTTGGGGGACAAGGGGATTACTTGGGTCCTCGTAATGTTATTGCTTCTGCTATCTATTGTGTATTTTTTTCCCTGTACTGCAATTATCCTGCTATTGTACTGTACTGCTGTGTTTGACCACTTCTGTTACCTCCTGGCTCGTGCCTGAAACTAGTCATTTTGTTGGCTAGTGCACCCACCGGTTAAAAAAAATAAACAGACAGATAGCAGAAGCAATAACATAACAAGGACCTGGCTACTCTTTTTAATAAATCATGAGAGGATGGTGTGGTACCTGAGGACTGGAGGAAGGCGGATGTGATTCCCCTTCACAAAAGTGGGACCAAGACAGAGGCAGGAAACTACAGACCTGTCAGTCTGACCTCTGTGGTAGGGAAAGTGATGGAGTCACTTCTGAAGGAAAGAATAGTTGAGTACCTAGAGGCCAGTGGGGCACAGGACCCAAGGCAGCATGGGTTCACAGCGGGAAGGTCATGTCAGACGAATCTAACAGATTTCTTTGACTGGGTGACCAAAGTAGTAGACCAGGGAGGGGCTGTGGACATGGCCTACCTAGACTTTAGCAAGGCATTTGACACAGTCCCACACAAAAGATTAATAGTCAAATTAACCAGCCTGGGAGTGGGTCCCAGGGTGGTAGCCTGGGTAAAACATTGGCTGGACAACAGGACACAGAAGGTAATTGTAAATGGAGTCCACTCTGAAGAAAGAGAGGTTACTAGTGGGGTACTGCAGGGTTCAGTATTGGGTCCAGTCCTTTTAATGTCTTTATCAGTGACATTGCAGAGGGACTGGAAGGAAAAGATGCCTTTTGCAGATGACACAAAGATCTGCAACAGGGTTGATACACAAGGAGGCGGAAAGGATGAAAAGGGACTTGGCAAGGTTGGAGGAATGGTCAGAAGTATGGCAGCTAGGATTCAATGCAAAGAAGTGCAAAATAATGCACCTGGGAAACAAGAACCCAGGGAAGAATACACAATGGGTGGGGAGGTAGTAACAACAACAAAAAAGGAAAGGGACCTGGGGGTAATCATATCAGATGACCTTAAGGTTAGCAAGCAATGTGAGAAGGCAGTAGGGAGGGCTGGGGGTATACTGGGATGTATAGGGAGAGGCATCAGCAGCAGAAAACAGGACGTTGTTATCCCTCTGTACAGACAGTTGGTGAGACCCCCATCTGGAGTACTGTGTCCAGTTCTGGAGACCCCATCTCCGCAAGGACATAGACAGGATAGAGGTAGTCCAGAGGAGGGCAACTAAAATGGTGCAGGGTCTGCAAGAGAAGCCGTATGAGGAGAGACTAAAGGAGCTTAATATGTATACTCTTGAGGAAAGAAGGGAGAGGGGGACATGATAGAAACTTTTAAGTACCTCAGTGGAATCAACAAAGTCCAAGAGGGTAGCATCTTTCAGAAAAAGAGACTTGCAAGAACAAGGGGACACAATTTAAAGATAGGAGGCGGTTCAGGGGCAATGTGAGGAAGTATTATTTCACAGAGAGGGTAGTGGATGCATGGAACAGCCTTCCTGAGGAGGTTGTGGGGTCTAAAACTGGGAGAATTCAAGAATGCATGGGACAGACATAAGGCAATTCTTGTGGGGGGTAGGAAGAAATAGGCTGTTGGTTAACTAGGATCTACGGCCTATCCTGTAGGTAGGGAAATGGGCAGACTAGATGGGCCAAGCGGTCCTTATCTGCTGTCAAAGTCTATGTTTCTATGTTAAGGGATTAGGATGGGGAGCATTTTTTTTTTTTTTTAAGAGACATGACTACCACTATATTTTCGAATACTTACATGTATTTGAAATAAGGTATTCGCCCACCCCTACTGTTGTCCACCTACTGGAAGCCTCTTCTAAATTACCAGTAGGTGTTAGGTAAATTAAACCATACTAGGTTCTGCTGAAAAAGGGGACAAGTGACCCAGTTAGGTTTCTTGGTCAAACTAATAAATGAGATGAGATGAGGTGTTGTGTCTAAATAAGGCTATCTGTACATGTACAGTTTAAATACCTAAATACATTTTGACACCAGCATTTTTGTGGTCTTTGCTAAATTTCTCATGTTGTCTGTCCTTTGAAGGGGAACTGTCAGCTCCCCTACATAAAAGCTGTGGGACCTTTAGGTCCCAGTTAAGAAAAACAAAACTAATTTTCCTGCACCGTTTGTATAGGGGAACTGAGATTTCCCTTTTAAGAGCAGAGCTTTGAATCGTAAGCTGAAAACAGGCATTAGTGTTGCAATCTGTTCTTCAGAACAATGTTTCACTCTTAGGTCACTTAGTGCATCAGCTTTTGAGGTGGTATTGTTATTTGCTTAGCTGTGTCCTTGATTTTGATCAGGTCTGGGATGTGCAAGCTGGGGTTTGAGAGGTGTGCCACGGTTTGTTGTCTCTCTCGTGCAGGAGGTGAATAAATTTTTTTTTTTTGGTCTCCATTTTCACTTCCTGTGTAACTGCTGTGTGGTTTGTTGTCTGATTTCTTTCTGTAGAAAATTTCAGTGGGGGATGATGTAATTAGGTGTGGGATGATGGAATTTTTTTTTTTTTTTTAACAAGATGAGATTTAAATTACTCCTCCTGAAACTCATGATTAGCTGCAGCCTTTTATCTTTCTGTGGCTGTTAGACGGCATACCTGTAGATTTTTTTACATCTGTAAGTAATCAGGGTGTCAATTTTCAGTTCCTTGTGTGACTGTGATCACATGGTCTGGGATTCTTGCTAATTCAGGTAAGCCCTTGTGGTGTGTGTTTTATTAGTTGCGGCCTCAGGAAATAAGGGTTGACTGGGGCACAGGCAGGCTTTTTTTAGTGTGTTTTTTTTTTTTTTGCTCAGGATAGCCCAGCTGACATACAGTATCTAGTTTTCAGAGAGGTTCTCCATTCCCCATTTTATTTCTAGTGTTTAGCCACCTGTCTCCCTCAGTGGGCCCTTCCTGAGCCCAGTTATGCACCATCCCCAGGACTTACCCTCATAGTTGCCCCAGAACCCTTCCTAGGGGGGTTAGAAGGGTTGGCCATGCTCCTCTTGAGCAGGATCCAGTTTCTGAGGTGCCTAATTAGTGGTGCTGGGCCTGCGGGGGGTCTGTTCCTTATGTTGCCACAGCAGAGGAGTTCTTCCTGTTTTGTTTTTTTCAGCCCTTGGGCCATCCAGCATGCAGTGACATAACCGGATCTGCCAGCATAACCCCCCTTCTTGCTGGAATCCAGACTTGCCACAACACACAGCTGGGTGTCAGGCGCATTGTGGAACTGCATCCTTTCCCACTTATGGGAGGAGAACAGTCCATGGGAAGCTCCATCCTCCTCCCGCCCTCCCCTGGTTAACTGCTAAGGAGTCAAGTTAATCTCCTAGCCCAGGCTGCAAACATAGCGAGCAGTAGTGTTACCACTGCTCTACTGGGCCAGCCCTTACTGGTTTTATTTTATTAATCCTGTCACTGGGGCTGCCCTGCTCAGCCTGGCCACCTCCTTATCCTTCCCTTCTCTCTCACTGATCTGACTTCATGGGGTCTACAGAATCCCTTCTCTTCGTCCTGGTCTCCGTGATGGTTTTCATCCTGGGTCAGGGCAGCTCTCCCTTAGTTCCATCATATGTAGAAGGCAGTGGGCATTCTGGTTGGCTGAGCCTGGTAGAGCTTACAAGAGGCTGCAGCACTGCCAGGGTTTTCAGCCTTCAGTTTCTCCCAGCCCACAGAATGCCGGCAGTGAGGGCACCCTATGCTTATGCACACTCGGATAGGTGTCCTTCCACATGGCACTAGCCAGTGACCTCCTCCCTACAAGCCATTGCCACCTGTGGTCCCCTGGGGGCAGTATTACAGCAGAGTCTGCTGTCCCTGCACCCTGGAGGGGGACAGCATCCTCTGGGATGCCCAATTCCCCCCCCCAGGTGACCCTGTATCTCCCAGGCCTGTTCCCGAACCTAGTCAACGACACTGTAGTTTTACTGAGGATAGCCCAGCTGAGATGTAGCATCTTGTTTTCAGTGGGGTCACAGAGTTTGCTCGGGTATAAATTAACTGTGTAATACTTTGTGATATCCAGTGCAAAGGAAAAACTGCAGACTGTAACAGAAAGAAGAGAAAAAAATGTTATATAGCCTTATATACACACACACACACTTTACTTAGAAGTACTTATCAAGCCATCAATGGTTACATCAGTCACTGGGTGCAGGAAGGTTAACTGAGAGAGAGTGAGATCATGTATAGCTCAAGAAGGTGATGAAGAGGGGAGAGAGGAAGTGAAACATAGCGAGGTTAAAAGACTTTGGTCAAACAGCAAGTAACAGTCTGGTGAGATTTAAACTTGTGTCTCTAAATTCCCAGCTATATGCTCGAACCACTAGGCTACACAGCCTCTAAATACACAGACCGGCCTGGTGGCATAGAGAGTTGAGGCGCAGGCGCCTTACCTCTTGCCACGCCAGCGACCCGGGTTCGGGAACGGACTTGGGTGCCGGGAGTTGGCAGGGGAAGGGGTAGGATCGAGCATCTGTGGGACTGCTCTCCTCCCTTGGGGTGGGTTAGGAATGCATGGTCACTCTGCAACGGCACCCAGTGGAGACCAGGCACATTACAGAGGGATAATTTCAAGGGGAACACCAGAAAAACAGAAATACCGCTCTGGAGACTGGCCGTATGATGGCTGCCGACCTAAGGGCAACTCCGAAGACTCCCAGGAGGCCACGCAAAGCCTCAGCAGCGCCCGGGACCGAAAAAAAAAGAAATAGTGTGCCAGTTTCCTCCTGCCAGTGCCTTCCCCCTTGGAGGAAAGGGACCTGCCTGGTACAGGGTTACGCCAGGCTATACCAAGGTTGGCTGCAGATTTGAGGTAAGGTGTCTTGTATGGGAGATAGTAGGGGAGAATGTCTGAGGAGTCATGGCAGCCCGAAGGAGAGGC
Organism: Neoceratodus forsteri; assembly: GCA_016271365.2. NCBI lineage: Eukaryota > Metazoa > Chordata > Ceratodontiformes > Ceratodontidae > Neoceratodus > Neoceratodus forsteri. The sequence goes on from JADMNL010000033.1 coordinate 57,487,604, forward strand.
TGCTCCTGAGCACGACATGGGACAAAAATAGAATACTCCAAAAAAAAAAAAACATACACAGACCATTGGGAAGGGCAGGGGTCAAAATTAAATTTTGTGGCCACTAGCCAGCAGGGCTAATGACTGGAAAAATCTACTAACCCTGCAGATTTTTCTACTAGCCCAGCTGGTGTATTTATTGAAAAGTTACCTTCTCCACTACAAGCCCACAGGGCTAGTTAAAGGAAAATCTTACTAGCCCGATACAAAATCTACTAGCATTTGGTTAGTGGGCCGGTGCTAATTTCGACCCCTGGGAAGGTACAAAGCCACTGCCCACTGACCAGATGCTCTCCTCCACTGGAGGAAGGGAAAGAGGGACTGGTGCACATCACTCTTTAAGTGGTACCTGGTGATGACCCAGTGGAGATGCATTTGGTGGCATTGGTGACCACATGCTGCCGCCCCCCCGACCTTTGGTGCACTTGATGATTGCTTTCTGTGCCCCCACTGACTGTCACCACTGACATCACAAGTCACTTCCTTTCTGGTGGCAGCAGGGAGGCCCTCCCTCAGGGATAAACTGGCCAATGAAGAGGAGACACAATTGGAGGTCGGACGTGACAGTGGGAGCCCTCCCCAGCAGGGATAAACTGGGAGCTAAAGGGGAGATGACTCCCTGGAGAGACTGGAGGTAGGAGTGGCAGTGGGAGCTCCACCACCACCACCACCAGGGATAAGCTGGGAGCTGAGGGGAGAAGGACTCCCTGGGAGACTGGAGGTGGGGGCAGCATTGGGAGGTAAGATCAGCAGGCTTGTGGAAACATACGTAGGGCATGAAGAAGTGGGCACACGGGGCCTGGGAAGGAGCAAAACATACATAGGTGATGAGTTTTCCGTCTCATCCAGAGGATGAATGTACTCCCTGGTAATGAAATACAGAGTCCATGCAGGATATCGGCCCCAGCTCCTGATGTGGAATTAGAAATGACAGCCTCAAAGCCCAGAGGTAAGAACACTACACACTAAGCCAGACAGGCACCATCAGTTTTACTCATGAAGCTGATTTTGCTGTCACATGGAAACCATGCGTGCTGGTTCCTTGCTCAAAAATGAATCATTAAATGCAAATTCCCTGTGAGGTTTTGCTATTTCTTTTCTGTTAGCCAGTTATGCTGTGTCAGTAGTCTGTCCGGTTTGGTTGTACATTTCTGTCTGATTAAAAAAAGTGGCTAGTTAGCGCTGACCATGTGACAACATTCAGTTCCCTGAATAAGCTGATCTCTTGAGTAGATTTCTTGGCTAGTGCTGTCCAGTCTTTCCACAGGTGATGGTGCAGACATCTGCCCCAACTCTCAGAAAACCTTTCATCTACTACCACTGGACCAGATAATTACCCCACCCCTTGACAGTGCGAATAGGAAGCAAGAATCGTTACATAATAAAGTTACACCATCAGCCATGAATCCTATAAGCTTGACGTTTTTATAACTACGAAAACTTCTGTAGGATGAAAGCATCCTGTTCCCAAGAGCATTCTGGGAGCCCCCCTCCCCATTACAACATTAACAAGCAAATGTTGCAATCCGAGACACACGGCCACAGAACAAGGAAAGAATAACAGTGTGTGAAGGGGGCTGACAAATGTTGAGATTTGTCCTTTCTCCCTGGAATACATGCAAGGATCCCATGTGCCACTCTTACAAAGCATCTTACCACCCACGATGTCTATGATTCTCTCCAGTCCAGATTTAAGAAGAGACATAGTACTGAGACAGTTCTTGTCCGGGTACTAAATGATCTAATAATGAGAGACTGGAGGTCTCATTCCATCTTGGTCCTCCTTGATCTCTCTACGGCATTTGATACTGTGGACCATGGAGTGCTATTGGAGCACCTGCGGTTCATCTGTGGACTATCTGGTATGGTCCAAGGTAGGACTCAGAGAGTGGTCACTGGGATTTATTCCTCTGGTGCTCTCCCCCATTCTGCAGGGTTCCGCACGGCTCCATTTTGGCACCCACGTTGTTCGCAGTGTATATGCTGCCATTGGGAGATATCACTAGGCAATACGGTTTGAGTTTTCACTGCTATGCAGATGATACTCAGCAGTACCTGTCCTTTGTACCCGGGCATAAGGATACAATCTCGGTATTCAACAACTGTCTCTCCGAGATTCAGGACTGGATGAGTGCCAGCTGGCTGAGGCTTAATCCAGATAAGACTGAGGTGTTGGTGGTGGACCCAGATCGTCAGGCGGTGGGTATGTTGGCTGGACAATCATCAGGGCCATGGCTCAAAAATGCTCAACTGGCTGCCTCACATCTGGTGCGAAACCTGCGCATTATTTTTGACAGTAAGCTGACCCTGAAATCTTGGGTGTCGGCGGTTGTCAAGACCTCATTTTTCATCTGAGGAATATCGCCCGGGTGAAGCACCTGGTTCCATCTGATGATCTTTCTACCTTGGTCCACGCCTTTGTGACCACCCGCCTTGACTACTGCAATGCCCTGTACCTAGGGCTTCCGGGGGTTGATATCCACCGCTTGCAGCTGGTGCAGAATGCGACGACCAGGCTTGTGACTAGTACTTCTAGGACCAATCACATTACCCCTGTGCTCTGGGGTCTGCACTGGCTGCCTGTACAGTGGCGGATCACCTTCAAGGTTGGTTTACTGACCTATAAAGTCCTACATGAACAGGGACCCCGCTACCTGAAAGATCTCCTTTGCCCCAATGCCTCTTCCATTCACTCTGATCCACCGACAAGGGATTGCTAGAGATTGCCAAGGTGTGTTTGAAGACATCTGGGGCTCATTCTTTTTCTTACGTGGCCCCTACCATGTGGAATTCTCTACCTCATCGGCTGAAGGAGTGCCTGACCATCCAAAGTTTTTTAAGTCTGCTTTTAAGACCTATTTAGGTTAGCCTTCCCCGATAGTGTCAGCTCATAATCTAAGTCATTAATTTTATGCTGATGTTATTTATATTACAGGAAATTGATTTCAATTGGATTTTATGAATGTTTAAAGTGTAATTTGTATGTGTTTTAAATTTTATGTTTCGCACCCTGGTCTTCTGGAAGGGCGCTTTATAAATAAAGTTGTTGTTGGGTGGAAATATTTTTATATATATTCAAATTTTGAATTACACGTATATTGATCTAACTGACATTTAAATGTCTCAATGGCATTACTCTCAACAATTGAGCATTGTAATGTGTTCCATGTGTTGACTATTCTTTGTGTGTACCACTGGCTTCTCTTTTTAGTTCTACAGTGGTCACCTCTTAATTTAAGATTATGAGACCTTGTTTGAGTTTTATTAAAGTTAGTTTCTAAGCCAAGTGTTTCTATAAGAACTGGATCTCTTATTGCCTTATATGTTAAACAGTGCTCTCCTCGAAGTTGTCTATAATTCATGGAGTATAATTCCAGCTGTTGCAACCTTTCCCCATAGGTCTTATCTGCTGTACCTAAGATTCTTTTTGTCATTTTTCTTTGAACAGCCTCAATTAATTTCCTACCTCTGTTTGTGTTAGGCGCACAAAAGGGTACACAGTATTCCAAGTGCGATCTGACTAAACTTGTGTAAAGTGGCAAAATGACTCTTGGTTGTCTACTTTTTATGTTTCAAAATGCATCCCAGAATTCTTTAACATTTCTTAACTTTCAGTATCATATTATTATCAAAGTTAATCTTATCTAGATTTATTCCCAGATCTCTTTCGTTATTAGTTTCTTGTAGTACCACTCGGTTCAGTAGATAGCTGTGTTTTATGTTATTATGTCTAAGTGCGTTACCTTGCACTTTGATATATTAAACGTTATTTTGTTCATTTCAGCCCATAGTTCCAGTGCTGCTATCTCTTTTTGAAAGTTTACTACTGCCTCATGGGAGTTGGCTATACAACTGATCTTGCAGTCATCTGCATACTTAGACATCCAAACATTGTTGGATGACTGCATTGATGATATTAAGATGTTAAACAGTGCAGGGCCCAGTACTGAGCCCTGAGGCACCCCACTCGTTACTTCTGCCCATGGAGACGTAAACCCTTTTGTTAGTGTACATTGCTGGCGATTCTATAGCCATGATTCTATCCAGGTCATTAGACTATGGGGGAATTCCAGCTTTCTCATATGCTGAAATTCATTAGAAGTTCTCTGCATGCATTTTCAGAATCCAGCCATAGCCCAGTTTTCCTCACATTTTTATTTAGGTAGTGGATACGAGCGACCAGTTGCAGGTACAATAGGACTGGATTTTGTTTCGTGTAGTGCCTCATGCTGCATCCCAGGGCTGGAAATGACTGGTTTTCTGCCCTGTTTTTGTACACCAGTTTTCAAGGTAGAATATTGTTTTTGTCATGTGTGTATTCCAGCTGGAGTACCACTTTACTGTACCGCTACTCCGCTGTTTGGTCTGGAATGTTTGGAAATAAACAATCCCAAAAGCAGCAGTTCAGGTACCTTAAGCATGTAAGTGAAACCATTCTTAAAACCCTAAGTTTGGTATGGGCAGTGGTATTAATACATTTATTATTGAGCTCGATTACTAATATAATATATATATTTTTTTAACTTTAACGCGAACATGCCCATTTCCAGGGCAGCTACGTGTGAGACACTCTTCATGGAATTGGAATATCTCATATTCAGAAGAAAGGAGTACTCCAATTGGTCGGAAGCGCTCTCTCAATCTATAATGGTTATAAGAATGCATTCTTGAGTTCTTTGAGTGAAGGAACTCTGAAGTGAAGCTGAGTATCCTGGCACACAAAGGGCTTGAGAAGAAACTCCGACAACCAGAAGAGACACCAGAACTACACACACAAACATATAAATCATGTTAAAGACCTTTGTTTAAAAATGGATTTTGAATTTAAAATTAAAATGTTTTACTTTTGGTAATATCAGAGAATCCCTTTTGTGTGACATGGACTATGCCAAGTAACCAGTAATACCTTCCAGGCTGGGTAGTATTGGGCTGCCAGTGGCCCGCTCAGGGGTGTAATGAGGACTGACACGCAGGCGGATGGCCTTATAGTCCCTGGAAGGTACGATATCGCTCATACCGCACACCCTGAAGGGTATTATTCTGCTTAGAAAATGGAATTGTGGTTGTATTTTATAAAAGAATAGTTGAAAAATTAAAAAAGATACTCCACATACAGAATTTTTATGAATAAATCTATTTTGTGTCATGTAGTCCCTCTAATGTGTCATTGTCACTAGATGTCACTGTTGTTTTCAGTCACAGGAGTATGATGTGCACATTTATGGAACACATACAAACAGAAGAGAGAGAAGGAAATATGTGCCTCAGGTGGGACTTGAACCCAGGTTGGTAAGTGGAAACTGGGCCATCCCACAGCACATTACTCTTTCTCACATGCACAACCTGGTGCTGCACAGATAATTACATTTTTAATCACAGAAGTGCGGTGTGCACATTTTTGTTTGTTTTTATTTGTATGGGTTCCGTAAATGTGCACACCGCATTGTTGTGATTGAAAATGTAATTATCTGTGCGGCATCAGGTTGTGCATTGGAGAAAGAGTAATGTGCTCTGGGACGGCCCAGTTTCCAGCTGCCTTGGTGGCACAGCTGGTAGCACAACCAGAATGGTATTCTGGTCGGCCTGGGTTCAAGTCCCAGCCGAGACACTTATTCCTTTCTGTCTCTCCTGTTTGTATGGCACTGTTGTGTTTTGTGTTGAACTATTTAGTTGAATGTCCTGCCCTCACACCAAGCAGCAGTGGCTACTCTCACCACTTTCACCCCTGTTTACACAGTACTGCATTTCAATATGAAATGGTTTTCCCATTCCAAGTAATGAGCAATTAAAAAAAAAAAAAAAATGTGGTCCTAAGATGCCGACCGCATGACTGTGTGACCCAGAAGTGGGGGTGGGGTATGCAGAGCAGCGGGCTTCATTTACTTCATAACAAAAATAATATGACGTCACTCTGGTGTACTCTGTCTTCCTTGTGGTTTTCAGTGTGCCACTAATTTGCTTTTTGTGGTTTGGCAGCGGGAATGTGTGTGGAAGTGGCTGGTCAGTGGCAGCAGGGATATGTGAGCTAGCGGGCCATAAGAAGCAGAACAGCTGATCCTTTAAGAAATCATTTCTGGTATGGTTAATTTGCCTTTGATCAATAACTTTGAATTTTATATAACTGTGCCCACAGGTGCACAGCCATGCTGTATTAGACCCCGTGTTATTGAGATGTGAGGAGTGGGCCCACTGCGCACCACACACTTGCTTGGAAAAAGATTGAAAGTAGGGGTGGTATACAGACCACCCGCAATGGATGAGGAACTGGAGGGAAAATTGGTTGAGCACATCAAGGGGCACTGTGACCGGGGAAAGGGTAGGGTGGTGGTCATGGGGGACCTGAATATGCTGGGGGCAGACTGGGACTCCATGACATCAGTGGTGGCCAGGGAGCAGAGGCTGATGGATGTGTTTCAAGATGCTTTTCTGGTTCAACAGGTGGGGGAACCTACTGTGGGGGGGAGAAGGATACTGGACGTTGTCCTTGGAGACAGCGACCAGATAAGGGATCTGGAGGTGTGTAGCCCGCTGGCAGGAGGAGACCATGACACGGTCTGGTTTATGCTGTGCCGGGGGTGGGGGAGACAACCACTCAAACACAGTGGTAATGGATTTCAGGGGGGTAGACTTTGTGAACATGGGCAGGATACTGAGGGGGAGCTTGAGCCAGATCAGGCCAGACATAGATGTGGATAGATGGTGGGAGGCCATTAAAAAAGGGGTACAGGAGGCTACTAGCTTGTGTACAAGGGTAAGGTGTAAAAATGGCAGGGCCAGCAAGCCATGCTGGTGGACCAGGGAGGTGCAAGAGGGGCAGTAAGAGATAAGAAAGCTGCCTACGCACGTTTTAAGCATTCTGGGGGGAAGGGAGAGAGGGGAATACGAGCTGTCAGCTAGAAGGGTCACAAGGGTGGTGAGGGGATTGAAGGTGAGGATGGAGCACAACCTGGCTAAAGATATATGTGGGGGGGAGGGTTTTTATAGATGCATAGGGGAAAAGAGGAAGGGGAAAGCACAGATTTCCAGGATTAGGACTGGGGATGGATGGGCTCAGGAGGCGGGGGAGCAGGCAGAGGTACTGAACAAGTATTTTGCCTCAGATTTTAGGGAGGGAGACATGGGCTTCATTCAGCCAGAAAATGGGGGGGGGGGGCAGCTGAGAGGATAGGGCATAGGGGATGAGAGGATCAAAAGAGGCTGGGCACCAAGTGGGCCAGGCCCAGAAGAGGACGGGGCCTTTACTGAGGAGAGGGCTAGGGAGGGGGAAATCACAGAGGGCAGCATGAGGGAGGTCCTACGGGTGCTGAAAACTGACAAGGCACCAGAACCGGATGGGCTGCATCCAAGGATACTGAAGGAACTGGCTGACGAACTAGCAGCTCCACTAGCTGTGCTGTTCAATGCTTCTCTCCAGACAGGAAGGGTGCCCAAGGATTGGAGGGTGGCTCATGTGGTGCCCATCCACAAAGGGGGGCTCTAGGGAGGAGATGGGAAATTACATGCCTGTCTGCTTGACATCAGTGGTAGGCAAACTAGTGGAGGGCTTCATAAAAGGGATGCTCGGGAGGCAACTGGATAGACTGGGACACATAGATGACAAGCAGTGTGGTTTCATCCCAGGGAGATCGTGCCAGACCAACCTCATAGATTTCTATGGCTGGGTGACAAGGACCCTGGACAGACAGAGTCTAGTGGACCAAAACCACTCTTCGCAGCCAACTCCTCAATACTCATAGCTGTTTCTGTCTCTGATTGAGGCCCCACCTCGACCTCTCCACTGGTGACAATGCCCACCGGGCAACTCCCCACCTAGCCCACCCCATCCCCTACCCAGCTCACCATTCCTAAGTAGAACCTGGCCATAGCCTGCTGTCTCACGACAGTTGATTGTGGAGCTAGTGAAACCAAGTCAGACCTATCTCTATTACATGTAACATGTAACTCAAATTTATGTTGCCTGACCAGTGTGACGTGGCGCCTCTAACGAATGCCTACTTGAAGAAAACCTGTACTATGTAACCTATATGCTATGTATGTCTCAATGTGACGAGGTACCTTTGGAAATGAGCCGCTGGCTCAAAGGTTGTAAACCGATTCTCACAAATAAAAAATAAAAAAAAAAGACGTCTTGTATCTGGATTTCAGCAAGGCGTTTGACTCGGTACTCCACTTCGGGTTATTGACAAAGTTGGAGGAGATGGGGGTGGGAAGACAGTTGCTTAGATGGGTGGAAAACTGGTTTACAGATAGAACACAGAGGGTGGTGGTTAGAGGGACTGTCTCCTCCCCTAGGAAGGTCATTAGTGGGGTGCCCCAGGGTTCGGTACTGGGGCCACTCCTGTTCAACGCCTATGTCTCTGATATAGGGACAGGAGTTAGGAATAGGATGAGCCTCTTCACGGATGACTCTTAAACTGGGAGCATTGGCCAACAGGGAAGAAGCAAGGGTGGCAGTCCAGAGGGATCTGGACACCCTGGAGGGTAGGGCAAGGAGGTGGGGGCTGAGGTTTAATCCGGAGAAGTGTAGGAAGTTGCATCTGGGGGTCAGAAACCCAGGGCATGTGTATACCTTGGGAGGGGTCCCACTGCAAGCCACTTCCAGTGAAAGGGACCTCAGGGTGGTGGTAGACACCAAAATGAACAACAGTGAGAACTGCAGAAGAACGGCAGCAAAGGCAAACAAGATACTGGGCTGCATAGCCTGGGGAATAATGTCCAGGAGGAGCGAGGTGATCCTACCTCTGTACAATGTCTTGGTTAGGCCGCACCTTGAGTATTGCATGTAGTTCTGGAGGATGCACCTTAAGAAGGACATAGTACTGTTGGAGAGGGTCTAGAGGAGGGCAACCAGGATGATCTGGGGCATGGGTGATAGGACCTGTGAGGATAGACTGGAAGCCCTTGGGCTGTATTCACTGGAGGAGAGGAGAGATAGGGGGAACATGCTTGAGGTTTTCAAATATGTGACAGGGATTAACAGGGGTAGAGACAAAGAAATGTTCAGGCTAAAGCAAAGGGGCACAACCAGAGGGCATAAATGGAAACTGGACGGAGGAACCTATAGGGGAGAATGTAGAAATCATTACTTCACAGAGAGGGTGGTGGAGCCATAGAATGCTTTGCCTGGGAGTCTAGTCGAGCAAGGCACTGTGGAGGGCTTCAAGAGGGTGTGGGACAAATGCTTGGGGGTACTGAAGCCAAGATTGACCCTCAAGGGGATGGGGGATGGAGCGAGCGCCCAATAGGGCTGGCTACCGAGCAGAAACGAAAGACCGTCAGGCCTATTCTGCTGGCTTTTAGTATGTTAGTAACAGCCCCTCCACAAGTGCACAGCCATGTTGTAGTACACTGTTATTAAAGATGTCAGGAGTGAAACCACTTCACACCACACACCTGTGTAACAGCCTCTATGCAGATGCACAGCCCATGTTATAGTAGAACCCATGTTATTGAGATGTGAGGAGTGGGACCTCTGCACACCACACACTTGTGTAACAGCCCTTCCGCAGGTGCACAGCTGTGTTGTATTAGATCCTGTCTTATGAGATGTGAGGAGTAGGACCTCTGTGCACCACACACCTGTGTAACAGCCCCTCTGCAGGTGCGCAGCCATGTTGTATTAGATCCTGTGTTATTGAGCTGTGAGGAGTGGGACCTCTGCGCACCACACACCTATGTATAGCCCCTCTGCAGGTGCACAGCCGTGCTGTATTAGAACCCATGTTATTGAGATATCAGGAGTGAAACCTCTCTGTACACCACACACCTGTGTACAGCCCCTCTGCAGGTTCACAGCCGGGTTATATTAGATCCTGTGTTATTGAGATGTGAGGAGTGGGACCTCTGCGCACCACACACCTGTGTACAGCCCCTCTGCAGGTTCACAGCCGTGTTGTATTAGATCCTGTGTTATTGAGCTGTGAGGAGTGGGATCTCTGCGCACCACACACCTGTGTACAGCCCCTCTACAGGTGCACAGTCATGTTGTATTAGATCGTGTGTTATTGAGATGTGAGGAGTGGGACCTCTGCACACCACACACATGTGTACAGCCCCTCTGCAGGTGCACAGCTGTGTTGTATTTGATCCTGTGTTATTGAGCTGTGAGGAGTGGGACCTCTGCGCACCACACACCTGTGTACAGCCCCTCTGCAGGTGTACAGCTGTGCTGGATTAGAGCCTGTGTTATTCAGCTGTGAGGAGTGGGACCTCTGCACACCACATACCTGTGTACAGCCCCTCTGGAGGTGCACAGCTGTGTTGTATTAGAGCCCATATTATTGAGATGTGAGGAGTGGAACCTCTGCGCACCACACACCTGTGTACAGACCCTCTGCAGGTGCACAGCCGTGTTGTATTAGATCCTGTGTTATGAGATGTGAGAAGTGAAACCTCTGCACACCAGATACCTGTGTACAGCCCCTCTGTAGGTGAACAGCTCTGTTGTATTAGATCCTGTGTTATTGAGATGTGAGGAGTAGGATCTCTGCGCACCACACACCTGTGTAACAGCCCCTCTGCAGGTGTACAGCAATGTTGTATTAGATCCTGTGTTATTGAGATGTGAGGAGTGGGACGGGACCTCTGCACACCACACACCTGTGTACAGCCCCTCTGCAGGTGGACAGCTGTGTTGTATTAGATCCTGTGTTATTGAGATATCAGGAGTGAAACCTCTCTGTACACCACACACCTGTGTACAGCCCCTCTGCAGGTGCACAGCTGTGTTGTATTAGATCCTGTGTTATTGAGCTGTGAGGAGTGGGACCTCTGCGCACCACACGCCTGTGTACAGCCCCGCTACAGGTGCACAGTCATGTTGTATTAGATCCTGTGTTATTGAGATGTGAGGAGTGGGACCTCTGCACACCACACACCTGTGTATAGCCCCTCTGCAGGTGCACAGCTGTGTTGTATTTGATCCTGTGTTATTGAGCTGTGAGGAGTGGGACCTCTTGCACCACACACCTGTGTACAGCCCCTCTGCAGGTGCACAGCCGTGTTGTATTAGATCCTGTGTTATTGAAATGTGAGGAGTGGGACCTCTGCACACCACACACCTGTATACAGCCCCTCTGCAGGTGCACAGCTGTGTTGTATTAGAGCCCATATTATTGAAATGTGAGGAGTGGGACCTCTGCACACCACACACCTGTGTACAGCCCCTCTGCAGGTGCACAGCCGTGTTGTATTAGATCCTGTGTTATTGAGCTGTGAGGAGTGGGACCTCTGCCTCTCCACAGGGGCAGAAGTGGGTGCGGGCCTTTTGAGGATCGGGCCCTAAATGCATAGCAAATGGTACTTCATAGCACAGTACTATTTACATACCAAGATGAAAAGAAATTCTGATTTTTAAACACAGAACTATACATAGTATATACGTGGCCAAAAATATTGGCGCCCTTGCACTTTTTCAAATAACTCACAATTTCCTCTAAACATAAGTTGAAATTAACAGTACAGTATTTAGCCTCTACAGTTCTTTATTTCTCTGTTAATATTACAGAACCTTTGTTTTTGATTCAGAATTTAATATATCCTTTTAAATCAGAAAATGAAAAGAAATGGCATTGACAAAATTATTGACACCCTAGACTTAATATTTGGTAGCACAGCTTTTGGTCAAAATAACTGCAATCAACTGCTTTCTATAGCCATGGATGAGCTTCCTGCACCTTTCTACTGGCAGTTTGGCCCACTCTTCTTGTGCAAACTGCTCCAGTTCTCCCAGATTTGAAGGGTGCTGTCTCCCAACTGCTGTTTTCAGATCTCTCCACAGGTTTTCAATGGGATTTAGATCTGGACTCATTGCTGGCCACTTCAGAACAGTCCAGCGTCTTGTCTTGAACCATTCCTGGGTGCTTTTTGAAGTGTGTTTGGGGTCATTGTTCTGCTGGAAGACCCTTGACCTTCGACGGAGACCCAGCTTTCTGACACTGGGTTCAACATTGCGCTCCTAAATGGCCTGGTAATCTCCAGATTTCATGATGCCATGCACACGTTCAAGGCACCCAGTGCCAGAGGCAGCACAGCAACCCCAAAACATCACTGAACCTCCTCCATGTTTGGCTGTAGGGAAGGTGTTCTTTTCTTTGAAGGCTTCATTTTGTTTTCTGTAAACATAGAGATAATGTGCTTTACCAAAAAGCTCTTAATTTGGTCTCATCTGTCCACAGGGCATTCTCCCAGCAGGATTTTGGCTTGTTCATGTGTGTTTTGGCCATCCCCAGTCGGGCTTTCTTATGTCTCTCTCTCAGCAGTGGGGTCCTCCTGGGCCTCCTACCATATAACCCCCTTTCATTGAGTTGGCAACAGATGGTGCGAGTTGAAACTGTCGTACCTTGTCTCTGAAGGTCAGCTTGAATCTGTTTGGCAGTTGATCAAGGTGCTTTCTCCACCATTTGAACAATCCTGCGCTGCAATCTTTGATAAAGTTTTCTTTTGCGGCCACATCCAGGGAGGTTGGCTACAGTGCCATGGGCCTTAAACATCCTGATAACATTACGTACGGTAGAAACAGGAACATCAAGGTCTCTGGAGATTGATTTGTAGCTTTGAGATTGACCATGCTTGGCTACAATCTTCTGTCTGACCTCCTCAGACAATTCTCTGGCTGTCTTTCTTTTCTCCATGCTCATTGCGGTACACACAGTGACATAAAACAGGAGAATGAGTCCTTTTCTCTATTCAAACTGGTTGAATGAGTGATTTTTATATTGCAGGCACCTGCAACTCATCACAGGTGAGTTCACTTCCAAAGTGAAGGAGAATCACCTGCTTGAAATCTAATTATTTCTAACTACTTCTAAAAGGTGCCAATAATTTTGTCCGGGCCATTTAAGGATTTCTACGTGGAATAAGCTAAGACTTAGTAAATGTTTCTGCCTTTTATGTTTTATTCCACTGCAAACCAAAGAAATACATATGTGGATACCAAAATATTTTTTAATTTCAACAATTTTCTGGAAGGAGTGGTGCATTATTAGAAAAAACTGCAAGGGTGCCAATATTTTTGGCCACGACTGTATGTTGGCAATGCCATAATGGAATCTGATTCACTTTCAGTACTGTATGGTAGAAAATAGCCAGCTGTTTAAATGAGATTTCAACATTGACAAACATTTTTGTGTCTAAGTAGTGTATAATCTTTATATATATATATAAAAAAAAAAAATATATATATTTTGCAGCTTGCTTTTCCAGGATGGTCCAGCTGAGATGCAACATCTCATTTTCAGTGGTGTTCTGTGGCTACCCATTTCGTTATCTGGTGGACTGGAGCACTGTGATGTTATGTGATTTGCTCTATGTCACACAGCAAGTATTGGGCTCTGGTGGGTTTGAACCGGCAGTCTCCAAGTTCCCAAGCTGATGCCCTAACTTTTCCATTTCCTATAAAGTTACAAGGTAAAGATGGAAATCTGCCCGAAGGTGCTTCTTCATTTGCCTGTTTCTTACTTAAATATAGAAAGGAGACCAGTGGGCAATCAAGTCTGCCCATAGGTGGTTACACCTTAACCACCCCACCCCCCGTGCCGCAAGAAAAAATTACTCACCTTAGTAATTATATTTCTTCTAATGGAGTCTTGCTGTATTCTGACAATTGCAGTGATTCCCAACCTTTGAACTGCCCCCAGAGAACTAAGGGTTAACTTTCCATGCAAGGCATGGAACGCTGAGCTCAAGCTCAGTTGAAGTCTCTGTCTGGAGTGTTTTGAACTCAAACCATCAGATTCTTACAAGCCCAACTAAACTAAAAATTCTATGTGTAAATTGTAAACATTCTGCTAGCCAACTGGCTGAAAAGTTTTGGATTCCCAAGGAAGACTCAAGTCAGGAAACCCAAAAACTAAACCCAATATACTCAAAAAATAACAATAATAAATAAGCACCCAAACAAAAGGGAGGAGGGTGCCAGCAAATACACCCCTGGGGTGCAACACTGCATCTGCCCACCCACTTCCCTAAAACAGGTTCTGAGAGGGGAGGCAGGGAGGGAGGTCAGAATACAGCAAGACTCCATTAGAAGAAATATAATTACCAAGGTGAGTAATTTTTTATTCAAACAACATGAAGTCTTGCTGTATTCTGACAATTGCAGACTACCAAGCAGTACCTGAAAGGAGGAGAGACAGAACCTACTTTGGGAATAGGCTCTGAAGTACTGCTGTGCCAAACCGAGCATCACTCCTAGCCTGGATATCCAGAGAGTAATGCTTGGTAAATGTATGGACTGTTTTCCAGGTGGCTGCTTGACAAATTTCTAGGAGAGGAATATCCCTGGCCGCAGCCAGGGAAGCAGCTGTACCTCTTGTGGAATGAGCCCTCAGGCCTGAGGGTGAAGTTTTTCCCAGTTTTTCATAGCAGAATTGTATACAAGACACACTCCACCTGGCAACAGATCTTTTGGTGGCAGGTTTGCCCTTTCCCACTTCTCCATAAGTGAGGAACAACTGGAGGGAGTCAAACCTGTGACCCTTGGTACGCTCTATGTAGTAACTAAGGGCTCTTTTACATCTAAACTGTGTAGCCTCCTCTCTCCTGAGGAAGAATGATCATTGAAGAAAACAGGGAGAGACATAGACTGGTTTAAATGGAAGTCTGAAACCACTTTGGGCAAGAGCCTTCTATTGGTTCTAAGGACCACTTTATCCCTATGAAAGGAGATAAAATCAGGTTCCACTGACAGGGCTTGCAATTCACTGATACGCCTGGCAGAGGTAATGGCTACCAAGAACACAGTTTTCCAAGTCAAGTACTTAAGCTCTGCTGGAGACATAGGCTCAAAGGGGGGTTGCATAAGCTGAGCAATGCAAACATTCAAATTCCAGGCAGGGTCTCTAAAAGGGGGGCAGGTGTGAGACAATCATTTAAAAAAATTTACAGAACACAGGATGGGAAGATAGTGAGAAAGGCTTCCTCACAGACAAAAATGCAGAAACAGCTGACAAGTGTACCTTGAGAGTAGCTGGTCTGAGGCCTAGGCCATTAAGATGGACCATATGATCCAGAACCATAGGCAACTCAGCAGTATATGGAGAAATATTCTTCTTAGAACACCAGATGCTGAATCTTTTCCATTTGGAGTTGTAAGTCTTTCTGGTGGAGGACTTTCGAGAAGCCTTGAGGATGTCCAGAACCCCTTGGGAAAGATGCAAATCTGCATACTCTGACTCTTAAAGAGCCATGCCTTGAGATTGAGAGACTGAAGATTAGGGTACCAAATCCTCTCCCGAGAGGAGGTTAACAGGTTGTAATTCCTGGGAAGAGACAGGGGAAGATGGACTGCTAGGGACAGCAACAGGCGGGGGGGTACCAGGGCTGTCTGGCCCAATCTGGAGCAACCAGAATCACCTTGCAAGGTTGAGACCTTATTTTGACTAAAGTTTTGAACAGGAGTGGGAAGGGGGAAAGGCATACAGAAACTTCCCTTCCCAGTTCAGAATCAAGGCATCCAGGGGGACTGAGCCCAAGACTGGAGGTCTGCAACAAAATAACGGGAGTTGGTGATTGTCCAGGGCTGTGAAGAGATCTATCTCTGGAGTGCCCCACCTTGAAAAAATCACTTTCAACACCTGAGGGTCCAGGGACCATTCGTGATGGCCCTGAGAAATCCTGCTCAGTGCATCTGCTACCACATTGTCCTTGCCTGGAAGGTGAATTGGTGCAAGAGAGGCTTGCAGGGAATAAGCCAGGGACCACAACTTCATGGCTTCTGTGCACAAGGCCATGGACCAAGTGCCTCACTGCTTGTTGATGTACCACATGGTGGTAGTGTTGTCTGTTCTGACTTGAACCACCTTGTTCTGAACTGACTGTGAGAACACTTTTAGAGCTAGAAAAACTGCCCTGAGCTCTAGAAGATTGATGTGGAGAAGGGATTCTTGGGGGGACCACAGGCCCTGGGCAGTGAGGGACCCCAGGTGGGCTCCCCAGCCCAGAAGAGAAGCATCTGTGGTAAGGACCACTGAACAAGGCTGATCAACAAAAGGAACACCTTGCCTTAAATTGTCCTGATCCTGCCACCACTGGAGGGCTTGGATCAAGGTCGGAGTCACTGGGATCAGTTTGGTAAGGGAGTCGTTTCTCTGAGACCGGTAAGCTCTTGGGTGGAACTGAATATCCCTCATCTGGAATCTTGCTCCTTGGAGCACTGCTGTTGAAGCCGCCATGTGGCCCAAGAGCTGGAGGAAATGCCTTCCTGGTCGAGATACCTGAAGGCTGAAGGAAGAGGCTAGTTCCATAAGAGCCCTTTCCCTTTCCAGAGGAAGAAAGGCTCTTGCTCTGTGTATCCAGTTCTGCCCCTATAAAGGTAAGGAGCTGGACTGGTTCGAGAACTGACTTAAGAAGGCTGAGAAGCAATCCTAAGGAAGTGAGCACTTGCTGGGTCATTTGCAGGTGAGACTTGACTTGGTCTGGAGACTGACTCACCAATAGCCAATCATCCAGATAAGGAAATATGGAAATCTTTTGCCTTCTTAGAAGGGCAACTACTACTGCCAGGCACTTTGTGAAAACCCTTGGAGCTGAGGTTAGGCC
Source organism: Neoceratodus forsteri (assembly GCA_016271365.2). Taxonomy (NCBI): domain Eukaryota; kingdom Metazoa; phylum Chordata; order Ceratodontiformes; family Ceratodontidae; genus Neoceratodus; species Neoceratodus forsteri. The sequence continues at coordinate 57,504,182 of JADMNL010000033.1, forward strand.
AAAGGGCATTGCTCTGAACTGATAGTGGCCTGAGGGCAACTCGAACCTGAGGTACTTTCTGTGGGAGCACCTGATGGGAATGTGAAAGTAGGCATATTTAAGGTACAGGGAGGCTAGCCAGTCCCCTGGCCTTAGAGAGGGAAGGATTATTCCCAGAGTTATCATCTTGAACTTTGGTTTTAAAAGATGTTTGTTCAGGTATCTTAGGTCTAGGATGGGTCACCGCTCCCCTGTCTTTTTGGGGGTCAGGAAGTACCTGGTGTAGTCCTTTGCCCCAGTGTAGGGTAGGCACTCTCTCTACAGCGCTTAAAGTTAGGAGAGAAGAAACCTCTGCCTCTAGGGCAAGGGTTTCCAAAAGATTTGCAGGTGGAAAAGATCTAGCTCTCATCTTTGGAAATTTTTTGAAGCTGAGAACCAGTCCCTGGCTTACTACTTCCAGGACCCACTTGTCGGATGTAATAGACATCCAGTCCTGGACAAAGTAAGCCAGCCTGCCCCCTACTGGAATAGGAGAGTCGACCCGGGCAGACCCAACAGGGTGTCTGCTTGGCAGGGGCTTTAGGCTGAGGGGTGGCTGTGGGCCTGCTCATCCCCCTTCTGCCTCTCCCTCTGAAAAAAACCCTCTGCGAAAAGGAAGAAGAGGCCTGTGCTTGGTAAAAAGGCCTTTGAAAAGGCCTGCCCCTGCCCCAGACTGCTGCCTTTGAGGAATTGCCTGCCTTTCCTTGGCCTGAGCACTCCTGTAGGTGGTCCTGTACTCGTCCATTTTCTTCATGTAGTTCTCTGTCTGCTCCCCAAACTTAGAATTACCCACTACAGGAAAATCCATAGCCTTAGTCTGGGTGTCCTCCGAGAGGCTAGTACATCTGAGCCAAGCCATCCTCTGAAGAGCCACAGATGTAGCCATGACTCTTGATGAGACAGCATTAGAGTCCACAGCAGCATGAAATTGCACTTTAGATGCCTCAATCCCAGGCCGGCCCGGTGGCGCTGAGGGTTGAAGCGCTGGATGCCACACCTCGCGCTACGCCGGCGACCCGGGTTCGGTAATGGACCTGGGGAGCTGGGGGCTGGCGGGGGGATTGGCGTCCCCACGGATGCTCTTCTCCCTCAGGTGGGATACCTGGGGCCAAGCGTCCGTCATTCTATAAAGGAATTCGGTGGAAGCACCGATTCCTGAAAGGACGGGCGACTCCTTCGTAGGGGGTCGGGAGGGGACATCATACGGCATGAGAGGTCTGTGCGCAGCACGTTACCCCTCTCGACATAGTCCCAGCGCCAAGCGTCCCCAGGGGATGAAGCAAGGGGAAAACTCACCCTCGCGGTACTGGATGACGGCCCCTCCGCTCAGACCGCCACACCAGACAAGACCCCACTGTGCAAGAGGAAGGAGAGGAGGCACTCTAGGGGCAGATCTAGGGGACAGCAAAAGAGCATTGAGAGGCCCGAAGGAGTAGGACCAAGAGGGTAGGAAATACCAGGAGGGAGAAAAAAAAGAAAGTATAATAGATGCCTCAATCCCATCTGCAACCACCACCTCCAGCTCCCTGGCTAGCTGGGGGGAGGCCTGTTTAGCCAGTGCCAGTACAGTGTCCCACCTGGACTTCTGGTACCTGGCTGTACAGGCCACGTAATTCACCTGCCTGAGTCCCAAAGAAGATGCCATGTACTGCTTCTTTGCCATGGCATCAATCTTCCTGGAGTCCTTGTCAGGGGGGTGTGAAGCCGAGGGGATATTTGCCTTGCCACAGGCAGCAGCCTGCACTACCCCAACATGGCTGCATTGCTGATATAAGAACTCCGTGTCTGAGCCTGAGAGTGTATACCTCTTGTCCATTCTTTTATCCACAGGAGGTATAATGTTAGGAGACTAAGACTTTTTGTGTCTGTTTCCCAAAAGATTTATGGAGGGGAATAGACAGTCTCCTGGACTCTGGGATATCCATCATCTCTACATAATCAGGCTCTTCTTGATCTTCCACAGCCTCCTCCATAGGAAGCTGGAGGGTTTCAGGCACTTTCCTGTAAAGCATAAAATGGGAAGGGGACTCAGAAAGCCTAGGAGGGGAAACACCTGATGGTCTGTCTAGGGAGATGTCCGGTTCCACAGGCACATCCAGACCTTCACTTGCATCATAATCCTCAAATTCCTCTTCCTCTTCAAACTCCGGTTCATAAAAATCTTCAAGGGTATACTCTTGAACCGGGGGAACCAACCAAACCGAACCCCTGCCAGAAGGAGCCGGATCGGTCAGAACCGGATGGAGCGATTCCACAATCTGAATCGCACTGGCTATCTCTTCGGCGGTTGGAACATGAACCTCTGGATCCGACCCGGTTGATTTATCTTTGTGCTTTCTTTTTGTCTGATCCGATCCCTCAGAATCGGCTCTCCTTTGGCCCGAAGAAGTATCGCCCTGGTCAGAGGGCACTCCTTCTGGTTCGGTTGAAACCGAACCGAGCTGGCCATAGGGGTCAGTGGACTTCTCAGCCTCCTTTTCCCTCAGTCTACCTAATCTCTTTTCAAGGGTAGATTTGGGAAAATGTTTACATATTTGGCAGTCTAAATCGAGGTGGTCAAACCCCAGACAATAAACACAGGTGGTGTGGGGATCGGCCTTGGCAAAGACCTCCCCACACTCACTGCAGTGTTGACACCCAGTAGGCCCGTTTTTTTTCTTGAGTTTCTCAGACATGGCCAACCTAATCAAACTTACCCTTTTTTCAGCAACCGCCAGGCAAGACTCCCTTATCGGTTCGTAACAGTGTCACGGTTATTGGAAAAAAATGGTTAAAATGCAGGTTTTTTAGAACCGATAAGAACCAGTAACCACACACTAAATATAGCAAAATTCACAATCAAATGGTCGGTTCAGCTGAACGGACTGCACTTTTACAAGTTCCACATAGAAATAATGAACAATTTCTATCTAGTATTCACAGCACCACAGACAGAGACTGAACCGACTATGCGGATACCTTTTTTCGATTTAAACCGACGAAAAACTGAAAACTTTAACCGACTTCAAACCGAGCTGAAGGTGAAATCTCCGGAGTGACCATTCAGTGAGGCAGAGTAAAGAATCTGACAGTTTGAGTTCAAAACACTCCAGACAGAGACTTCAACCGAGCTCGAGCACAGCATTCCAGGAAAGTTAACCCGTAGTTCTCTGGGGCAGTTCAAAGGTTGGGAATCACTGCAATTGTCAGAATACAGCAAGACTTCATGTTGTTTGAATGAATTATTCTTCCTCTTTCCATAATTTTATTTCTAGGACTGTTTACTCAGGTGCTGTTCTGGGCTGCCCCAAATATGTCATGTTGCACAGTCACTGGACCAGTTGCTGTTTACTTAAGCTCTAGGATTTATTTTGCCAAAACCTGATGACTTCTGGGTTTGTTTGACCAGATACTGATTCATTGCACTGAAGCAGTCACCTTTCCAGATCTACTGAAAACATTAATGACTCCTTCCTTTTACAGTAGCTACTTTAAACATCCTCATACCGTGTGTGTGTGTGTTTGTATATGTGTGTTTGTGTATGTATATATGTGTGTGTTTGTGTATATATATATGTGTGTGTGTGTTTCTATATATGTGTGTGTGTGTATATATATGTATGTGTGTGTGTGTGGTGTGTTTGTATATATGTGTGTTTGTGTGTATGTATGTATGTGTGTGTATATATATATATATATATATATATATATATATATATATGTATATATATGTATATATATGTGTGTGTGTGTGTGTGTGTGTGTGTGCTGCAGAGGACCTATTTTTCGCTGGAACAAAAGTTTCCTTATATTCACTATATTGGAAATCCAATGAAAACATATACCATCATTGACAAGCTATCTTGCTCTTGCACTTCAGCTAAATTAAACTGCCGTGAAAATGTTGGAGAGGATGGAACAGTGAAATTTAAGGGCAGTGAATTCATTGTCCTCTACAGTATATGCGTGTGTGGTGTGTGTAGAAGAAAAAACAAAATCATCTTTAAATGGTTATTCCTAATTCCAGCTGAAAACCTCTGACTTCCAATATGAGGTGGTGCCATTAGCGGCACTTGTGATAAGATTATCTGAGATAATCTCTTCAGAGTCATAGGGAGAACTGCAAGTGGGGAAGTCTGCTTTGTGTGTGATGTTGAATAACTGTACCATCTTCTGCCGGACACTTCTGTAAAAAAGCGACTCTCAGCTCAAGTTGACTATTCTGGTTAAACTTGTTAATTACCTAACTAGCTAACTTCTCATTAGAATAAACAAACAAACAAACAAAAAACCAACAACTTGGGAAACATATTATCGAAACATGGACATTTTGCAGGCAGAAAAAGTTTTGGAGTTCATCAAGTTTGCCCTGTTCTGCCTATACCCACTACAGCATACTGTGCAATCAGAAACAGGGGTCCCATGTTCAGCTCCAACCAGAACCTCTTGTCCAGTCAACCCCCAGCACTCCCCCAGGTTGCAAAACTGGGTGGACTCTAGCCTTCCACTGAAAATAGGATGTTGCATCTCCACTATGCTATTTTAAGTAGACAAACCATGAAAAAAGATTGGCGGAGCTGGTTCAGTGGTGCATCATGCAGACCTCTGTGAGACTGGGGTTTATGTGTGATGACGGAAGTCAAGGCTTGCTTGGGGTTCAGTGTATTACAAAGGTGGGGCACTTGGGGAGGGAGGGTGTGGGCAGCGTAGCATTTATGCAGGTCCCTGTCAGTCATAAAGTGCCATGGGTGTTAGCGCTGAAGAGAATCGCCCATCTTCAGTACCAGAAGGGCATAGTGTGACAACCTCATCAATGGAGGAGGGGGCAGGGTGGAGCCAGAGAGAAGGGTATCTGGTCAAAACTGTGACAGCAAATATACGCAGTCAAAATGGCGTGGTCATAACAGCGTTGCATAGTTTCAGAGTTTGTATACCTAATCTAGCACCGTTTTGGACCGCACTGTTTTTGACCTCGTGGTCTTGACATGGTGCCAGAAACAAGAACTGAATAATAAAAACAGAAGGACCACAATTTTTAAAGGGAACTGTGTCCACTGGCCTATTGGCACATCAACCGGGCTGCCGCTCGCAACAATGGTGACCCAGGCTCGGGAATGCGTCTAGGATATAGGGACCAGATTGGGGGGGGTTCGAGCATTCCTGAAGACACACTCCTCCTCCTCCTTTCGGAAGCAGGGCTGCATCGACACTTTGACACTACCACCTGTAGGAATACAGGCAGTAGTGCAACAGGAAGGGGCAATGCTGCGGAGCATTTGATGGGAAGCGTGCGTGCACGCACATCTGCTGATACTACTGTCCTTGTGCCGGGGACCCCGATGGGTGGGGTCACTGGCTGGGAGGCAACTAAGGGGTTAATCCCCTCTGTCCAGCTCCACAGAAACATGGAAGTGGACAGCAGATAGAGACCACTAGGCCCATCCATCTGTCCGTATACGCTACCTGTATCAGCGGCCGCTGACACTACTTGGTCACCGGCTTTAGCTTCTCCTTCCCACCTCTATGGTTCCCTTATGCCTATCCCATGCATGTTTGAATCCTGCCACTGTGCTCGCTCCTGCCACCTCCTGGGGCAGGCTATTCCATGCATCCACCACTCTTTCTGTGAAAAAGAACTTCCTCTCATATCACCATCATCCTGCCCCTCTCCAATCTCATAATTGTGCCCCCTTGTTGTCCCACGATGGCCAATATGACCAGAAAGGCAGTACATTCCTTTGCAGTCACAGCATCTCAATGGCTGAATGAATTTCCAGAATCCTTGATGGGTGTACCCTAAATAGCCCTCTTTAAGAAAAAGTATGATGAGTGTGTGCAAGGAGCCAGAGGAGTTGGTTCTAGCCTATAACAGAACTGTTACAGAAGCTCTCGACTCCATCGTACCTGTCCGTGTTTGACCCCTTACTTCACACCAGAGATCTCCCTGGTTTGATGGGATTCTCAGAGAGATGAAGATGGGGGGTCAAAGGTTGGAGCAGTGCTGGTGGAGATCCGGATCTGGGGAGGACAAATTTATACCGATGTCCTATTATAGGGATTATCAATCGGCAGTCTCCGGTAAGAAGGCAGACTTCCTGTCCAAGGAGATTGCTGCGGCAACTAACAGACTGGCTCAGCTGTTCTGCACTGTTGACAGGTTGTGTAGTCCTGTCCGTCTTCAGTCAAGGGGATCGTTTTCACAATTAAAGTGTGATGAGCTTGCTCTGTTTTTTGCTGATAAGGTTGCCACCATCAGATCGCAGATCCAGTTGGTGCCCTCTAAAGGAGCGTGCAGTAATCGGTGGTCTGGCTTTGACCAGCTGGCTGTCGTGAAGGTCGTCCAGGAGATGAGGCCAACCACCTGTAATCTGGATCTGGGACCAATGCACCTCTTAGTGGGGTGTGTTGATGTCATTGGCCCAGTCCTAGCCAGGATAGTCTGGTGCTCCTTAGTGACAGGGATCTTCCCTGAGCCCTTAAAAGAGGTGGTATTAAGACCCCTTTTGAAGAAAGCTTCACTGGGCCTGGACTGCCTGGCCAATTACAGACCTGTCTCTAACCCACCCTTTGTGGGTAAGGTTGTTGAGAAAGTGGTGACCCATCAACTGGAGACCTATTTATCAACTCACAACATCTACGACTCTCTCCAGTCGTGTTTCAGGAAGGGGCATAGCACTGAGACTGCCCTTCTTTGGGTGCTAAATGATCTGGTGGTGAGGGATCGAGGAAGTTGTTCCATCCTTGTTCTCCTTGATCTCTTAGCTGGATTTGACACTGTGGACCATGGGGTACTTTTGGAGCACCTGTGGGTTTATTGTGGACTGGCTGGTACAGTTCACAACTGGTTTCAATTTTTCCTCACAGACAGGAAGCAGAGGGTGGTGTCGGGGATTTTTCCTTGGCACCCCTGCCCCTGCCATGTGGGGTTCCACAGGGCTCCATTTTGCACCCCATGTTGTTCGCGGTGTATATGCTGCCACTAGGAGACATTATAATAATGGTATGGGACAAAGTACGTATTACTATCTAAGAAACATTACAAGGATTAAACCTCTGGTCTCCCCAGGTGACTTTGCGGCTGGATTACTGCAACGCTCTCTACCTGGGTCTATCGGGGTTGATCTTCACTGCCTGCAGCTAGTGCAGAATGCAGCAGCCAGGTCATTGACTGGTCTTTCGAGATCGTGTCAGATTAAATCTGCGCTGTGCTGTGCACTGGCTGCCAATTAGGTGGTGGATCACCTTCAGTGTCGGTGTGCTGACCTGTAAGGCCCTGCACGGTCAGGGGCCTGGTTACCTTCCAGACGTCCTGTGTCCCTGCCACTCTGTCCATCCCCTCCACTCTGTTGCCGAGGATTTCCTGGAGATTCCACGGGTTTGCCTTAGGACATCGACGCTTATGCATGTTATTTCAGCGCACCTACCCTGTGGAACCCCGTCCTTGTCATGTAAGAGATAGTCAGTCTCTAGACATTTTTAAATGGGAGCTGAAAACAATTTTGTTTAGTCAGGCTTTTTTATCTGATTCGTTTAGCTGACATGTTATCAAGTAATTTTATATTTATTGTTTTTATGAATTTTATTTTTGTAACGCGCCTTGAGTCCCAAGTAATAAAGTGTGCTATACTAAATAAAGCATGATGAAGAAGAACTAGAAACAGAACTCGCTCTTGGATCCAAACGTAACTGTTATAACCAATATATTTGTGCATATGTAACTGACAATATCTTATATATTGTTTTCACCATGTTCTCCTAAAAGTTAATGTCATGTAGTCTGTACTAGCTTTCCCTGTTCGAACATTACTGTCCTTACCCCATGAAATGTTGTAAAATGGACCTGCTAATACTGCTACTTGACAGTGCTCCTGTGGAACTGCTGACTTCTGTATTTTAATGTTAGTCCGTCTGCGTACCTTGGCCTTGTTCCTAGACGTGGAACCTTTGCAGAAGAGCAGGCCTGCTCAAAGGTTTATTTCCAAATAAATATATATATATATATATACACACACACACACACATGTGTATGTATATAATATATATATATATATATATATATATAATATATATATATATATACACACACACACACACATATATAATATATACACACACACACATATATAATATACACACATACATACATAAATACATAAATACATAAATAAAAACATTGGCCCAGCTGGACAGAGAGGCAAAAACTACAATAAAAAAGGGGAGTGGGCTGTATTACCACCCTGGCGATTTATGGGAGGCAGATACATTGGTATATATGTCCAGGTTCCAGGCATATCTTCCTGACTAGGGTGTGCAGAGTAGAGTAGTTAGCCCTGAGCTAGGGGTTAGTACTGAAGTTCCACATATCACTGTGATCTCCCGACAGTTAGGTATGCATGGGTCACATGCTCATGGAACAAAGTTCCGGGTCTCCATAGCTGAGGAAAGATACCTACAGAATTGAAAAAGTACAGAGGTGAGCATCCAAGATGGTCAAAAGCTTGGAGAACAGGAGTTTTGAGCATGGACTGGCAGAACTTGCACTATTTTCCTTGGAGAGCAGAAAGCTCCGGGGACACAGGATTACAGTACTCGAGTGTCTAAAGGTGGTAACAGAATTGGACCAAGAGCATCTCTTCAAGATGTACAGGGATGAGATGACAAGGGGACACTGCATGCCACTGAAAGGTGGCAGATTCAAGGGAAACATCAGGAAGAAACTACTTCACCGAATGAGTGGTGAAGACTTGGAACAAACTTCCAGAACAAGTGGTGTCTGCTAATACTGTTTCTCCCTTCAGGCATAAACTAGGTAAGTACCTTGAAGGAAACAGGGTGATCGTATTTCCACTAAGTGGCTGCGGGAAAGAACATAACTAGCCAATGGGCTGATTTCTTTCCTAAATTTGTATGTCATGTCGTATTAGACATGTTAAATGGACTGAAGGGATACTCTTACGCTTTAAACCTTTAAATGTTTGTATTATTTTATTATATTATCCCTATGTAACCCTTTTCCCCGGGTCGCATCTGGAAAAGAGCCTCGGCTGAATGGTTCCTTTCCCGGTTATCAACTTTTAAATAAATAAAAATAAATAGGTTTCTTGCATATTTTCTACAGAACCTTTTTTTTTTTTTTAATCTGAAAGCGCTTGAAAAAAAAAATACCTCCATTTCACAGAGGAATTGGTATGTTCCTTACACCAGCCGTTATTGTGGTAATGTGTTAGTGATGGAAGGTTGTGAGGGAAGTATCAAATTAGGAATTTTAGCTAGGGATTCCTGCCTGTTTAGAGCCTCTTATTTTGCCCGTCTCCCTTACCTACCCACCCTGTTTCAGTTGAAATTGGTAACTTCCCTGTGTTCATTCAATGAACAATTGTGGTCTTGTGAACAGGAGAAGATGGAAGGTTTGATATCTTTGATTGGACCAGCAACTGCTGTGTACAAAGATGGAATTATAAACAAGCTTTCAGGGCCACACATGTCCGTTCTTTAGGTGAACAGCAAAACTGAGCAACATAAGCAGTATTTATATCCACTGTGGAGCAATTAAAAATCAGGAAGTGAAGTAGGAAGGTCTTGTGAACAAATTTTTTTTAATTTGCAGTGGTTTTAAAATATTTGTCTTTTGAAAGATATGTGGTTCACTTTGTTTAATAAGTGTAGTTACCGTATGTCATTCATGTAAAACAACCATTTGAACAACAAAGTACAGCAGTTCTGTGAGTAATCGGATGATGGGGCAGCTATTGGCATGTCACATTTACTTTTACTAAGTGGTATTTTTTGTGAATTAAATGCAAAATCATGTACTTGGGGCACAGAAACCTAGGGGCGGAGTACAACATGGATGGAGTGGTATTGACGACCACCAAACAGGAAAGAGACCTGGGAGTTGTTATATCTGATGACCTAAAGGTGGCTGGGCAGTGTGACAAGGCAGTCGGATGAGCTAGTGGGATGCTGGGGTGCATAGGGAGGGGGATTACCAGCAGAATGAGGGAGGTGGTGCTACCCCCACATAGATCACTGGTGAGACCTCACCTGGGGTACTGTGCCAGTTCTGGAGACCTCCTCTCCGGAAGCACATAGTAAGAATGGAGGCAGTCCAGAGGAGTGCAGCCAAAATGGTGCAGGGTCTACATCGAAAGCCCTATGAGGAAAGACTGAAGGACCTTAATATGTACACCTTGGAAGAATGGAGGGAAGGGGGGGGGATATGATAGAAACTTTCAAATACCTCAGAGGTGTAAATAAGGTTCGGGGGGGGGGGCATCCTTTAGAAAAAAAGATACCCAAGGACAAGGGGTCATGCGGTGAAGCTGGAGGGGAGTAGACTCAGGGAAGATGTGAGGAAGTACTTGTTCATGGGGAGGGCAGTGGATGCCTGGAATGGCCTCCCAGTGGAGGTGGTGGTGGGGGCAAAAACTGTAACGGGGTTCAAGAAAGTGTGGGGTAGGCATAAGGAAAGCTCCCAAATGTGTTATCTGTCGGTGTTATGTATTTATCTGTCCTGTACTCAATTACCCCTTAATTCAGTGTCTTACCATATGCACTGTGTCCTTCCCTTACTTCCTCCTCCCCCACTAACCTTGTTTACCCTCCCCCTTCCTCACCCCTGGCTACAACCTCCGGTAAGATCTTAACTTATCTATCTCCTCTGCCACCTGTCCCCTCCTGTATATACCCCTTACATATCACTCCTCGCAGAAACAACTTAGCAGCTGTCCAGACAGCACATCATCCTAATTCATAAATATCTGGAAAACTCCTTGATATCTTACATTTTAAATCCTAACACCCTTAAAGTGACTTCTTCTACCAATCAAGCAAGCTGGCTGCTTCGTAACTCATGTATATGTGAAAAAATCATTGATTCATCCTTTTTTTTTTGTATTGTAGTTTAACAATGTACTACTACCACTGAAATGGTCTATAGTATCAAGTTGTTGTCTCCTCAAAGTGTGTGTTCTTTGTATCATACTATATTCTTATGTAAATTGAACCTTGACCTTACCAGGTCCATCTTGCAAATGAGCTGTGCTCAATGATGTTCGCCTGGATAAATAAATATTTGATTGATTGATTAATTGATTAATGTGACTGTCTCTGAATGTATCTTTGTAAGATTTCTGCCTGTTGTGCACACTGTTAAATGTTATATGTAACTAACCTGGTCACCCCTGAAAAAGGATCTCGGGGTCTCAGTAGGCCTACCCAGTTAACAAAATTGAATGAATGAATAAATAAGACGGGGGGGATCAAGAGTGGTCTTCAGTTATACAGTAGGTAGGGGAAAATGGGCAGACTAGGTAGGCCAAGCGGTCCCTATCTGCTGTCAAATTCTATGTTTCTGTGTATTTCATTTTATTATAAAGTCTGTAAATGGTAAAAGGAAATCTTTTTTTAACCAGGAAAGGCACACTAAGCCGAAGCTTGTTTCCAGGTGCGACCTGGGAGCACAAGGAAGTTAAGTGACTTGCTCAGGGTCACACAGTATACAAGTGGGGGCTGTGGGTTCAAACCCAAGTCTTCAGGTTTGCATCTTAGTGCCCTAAACCACAGTGCTACACTGCCTCCTTGATCAGCTTGAAGCTCACACTGTCCAGTTTGCACATTGTTTTTGTAATGCTGTGACACAGTTACCTGTTACTGCAGTAGTGGTAAATCAGCTCCTGTTAGTGAGTTAACAAAAAAAGTTCAGCTCCCTGACTGCTGGAACACGACACTCTTGAATGGTTGCTATGACAGCAGTACACAGCGCAAGAGACTGCTTTTGGCAACATAAGACTGTCACAAGCTGTGCAAACTGTGATTTTGATTGGGGAAATATAGGGGCAGGCAACACAATCAAACTGGTATGCATATCAAACGAGGAAACAATTAGACATACGAGGAGAAATTCAGAGCAGTGGTTACTCAAGCATATGGTAGTAGACACAAATGCAAGTAAATAGTGGTGAGTCACCACAGCAATGAGCATTGTGTACAGCTAGCTGAGGCACATTACGCAGCCGTCATGTTCAGGTGCATTTACCAGAGGCATTTAAGTAGTTGTTTTGTTGTAATAGAGAACGTCATGTCATGCACAGTGGGCAAGGCATCTGCAGGGAGGCATGTTAAGCAGATATGACTCTTCAAATGGTGTGCCAGTTTCACAATTCCATACAGTTTTGTAACGAACAAGAAAAGGCAGGATTGCCATGGGCTGATATTGGGGACATCCTGAGAGGCGAGAAAGCATTACATCACACACAGGGTGGGTATGGTTGCCATGTGGAATAGCCTATGTAGTGAGAAGTGAGGTGGTGCAAGCTAGCACTGTTTGGGCTTTAGAAGTAGGACCAGACAGATTCCTGAAGGAGAATGGTATTAAAAGTTACACAGCATGAGTAGGGGTAACACAGGACTAGACAGCTTCCTGAGGGAGGATGGCATTGGTGGTTACACAGCATGAGTAGGAGTAACACAGGACTAGACAGATTCCTGAAGGAGAATGGTATTAAAAGTTACACAGCATGAGTAGGGGTAACACAGGACTAGACAGCTTCCTGAGGGAGAATGGCATTGAGGGTTACACAGGACTAGACAGCTTCCTGAGGGAGAATGGCATTGAGGGTTACACTGCATGAGGAGGGGTAACACAGGATTAGACAGATTCCTGAGGGAGAATGGCACTGAGGGTTACACAGCATGAGTAGGGTTAACACAGGGCTAGACAGATCCCTGAGGGAGAATTGCATTCAGAGTTACCCACCATGAGTAGGGATAAAAATCTGGCTAAGTTGAGGTGTAGGTCCATAGTCAGATGTGATGCACTGGTAATCACTGTTGTGCAGCAGGAGGGGTAAATAGGGTGGACCCCAAGTTTCTTCTGTCCACACAATACTATGTTGCAAGACAGGGCTGAATATGACATTTCATGATGTTTTTAGATTGGAATGTGGAGGGTGTCTATCCCCCTCCTTTTGGAAACATGGGGAGCGGAGTCAGCAGGCAACAGGAGTGGGGAGGGGGGCAGAGTAAGCATCCATGAGGCTCAGGCGCTCTCCTGAGAGCTCTGTGCCTGTGGAGTTTTATATACCTTTAAATTGCCATTGAAACCTCTTCTTTTCGAATACAATGTGTATTGGACTGAAGAGTCCCATACGCACTGCACCAAATTACGAACTTTGAGATTGATCTGCCATGATATGGCCCAAGAAATCAGCCACAAATGGAATCCAGGAAAGGCAAGCAGCAGACACCTGAGGCAGTTTAAAAGCCATCAGGGACCTTTCTGATAGTGTGGACATCTTCAGTTTGAGGGCGTTCTGGAAACCCATATGGGTCAGATGCTTCAGATGTTCAGGCAGCTACTGACACCTCTAACAGAATCATGGCGGCTGCGATGGGCTTGACAAAGAAGAACCAGCTACCCAGCTATAGATTAGAAGATTTTGAAAATACCATCAAAACTGTCAATATTCGACTTCTCGGATTACCGAATTGTGAAGAAGGACAAAATCCAGTCTGTTACATCGAACAACTGCTCCCCTTTTCAAACTTTTTCCAGAATCTACAGGGCATAATGATTTTTCAAGCCTACAGAATTACCCCAAGGAAAAAACTTCCAACACAGAGGCATCTCATACCCTGCCGATTATCACTTCTGGAACTTAAGCATAGAAACATGGAATTTGACGGCAGATAAGGACTGCTTGGCCCACCTAGTCTGCCCATTTCCCTACCTAGCAGATAAGCTGCAGATCCTAGTTAACCAACAGCCTACTTCCTCCTACCCCCACTAGAATTGCCTTATGTCTGTCCCATGCATTCTTGAATTCCCCTACTGTTTTTGACTCTACAACCTCAGGAAGGCTGTTCCATGTATCCACAACCCTCTCTGTGAAGAAATACTTCCTCACATTACCTCTGAGCCGTCCCCCCTCTATCTTCAAATTGTGCCCCCTTGTTTTTGCACATCTCTTTTTCTGAAAGATGCTACCCTCTTGGACTTTGTTAATTCCCTTGAGGTATTTAAATGTTTCTATCATTTCTCCCCTCTCCCTCCTTTCCTCGAGGCTATACATCTTTAGTTCCTTTAGTCTTTCTTCATATGTCTTCTGATGCAGACCCTGCATCATTTTGGTTGCCCTCCTCTGGACAGCCTCCACCCTGTCTGTCTTTGCGGAGATGGGGTCTCCAGAACTGTACACAGTACTCCAGATGTGGTCTTACCAACTGTCTATACAGAGGGCCAACAACTTCCTGTTTTCGACTGGTGATGCCTCTCCCTATGCATCCCAGTATCCCCTCAGCCCTCCTTACTGCCTTCTCACATTGCTGGCCCACCTTTAGGTCATCTGATATGACTACCCCCAGGTCCCTTTCCATTTTTGTTGTTGTCAGTATCTCACCCCCCATTGTGTACTCTAACCCTGGGTTTTTGTTTCCCGGGTGCATTACTTTGCACTTCTTTGCATTGAATCTAAGCTGCCATACATTTGACCATTCCTCCAACCTTTCCAAGTCCCTTTTCATCCTTTCCACCCCACCTTGTGTATCAACCCTGTTGCAGATCTTTGTGTCATCTGCAAAGAGACATGCCTTCCCTTCCAGTCCCTCTGCAATGTCACTTATAAAGACGTTAAAAAGGACTGGCCCCAGTACTGAACCTTGCGGTACCCCACTAGTAACCCTCCTTTCTTCACTGTGGACTCAATTTACTATTACCCACTGTGTCCTGTTGTCTAACCAGTGTTTTACCCAGGCTACCACCCTAGGACCCACTCCCAGGCTGGCTAATTTGTTTATTAATCTTTTGTGCGGGACTGTGTCAAATGCCTTGCTAAAGTCTAGGTAGGCCATGTCCACAGCCCCTCCCTGGTCTACTGCTTTGGTCACTCAGTCAAAGAAATCAGTTAGATTTGTCTGACATGATCTTCCTGCTGTGAATCCATGCTGCCTTGGGTCCTGTGCCCCACTGGCCTCTAGGTACTCAACAATTCTTTCCTTCAGAAGTGATTCCATCATTTTCCCTACCACTGAGGTCAAACTGACAGGTCTGTAGTGTCCTGCCTCTGTCTTGCTCCCACTTTTGTGAAGGGGGAATCACATCCGCCCTCCTCCAGCCCTCAGGTACCACCCATCCTCCCATGATTTATTAAAAAGGGTAGTCAGTGGTGTCACTAGTTCTTCCCTTAGTTCTTTTAAAATCCTGGGGTGAATCCCATCAGGCCCCATTGCTTTATCCACCTTCAGTTTTAAGAGTTCTTTCAGAACCCTTTCTTCTGTGAAAGGATTAATACCAACCCCCCTATCAAGAGTGCTTCTATTGTGCAAAGGGACTTACTGTTGAAGACGGCTAAGAACATGGGCACACTAAAATTGGCAGACAGCACTCCCTTGTTTCTTTTCCCCAACCTCAGCTACTCAACACGGTAGCGTAGAAGAGCTTTTGAGTGTGCGAGCTGGGCTGTTCAAGCTGAGGATTGCTCACTCACTTCATCACCTTAAAGAACTAGTAGAACCAAAAATAGCAGAGAGGGAAATGTTACAAATTTTAAGACATAGTTGTAACTTTTCATTTCTGAAGTATTTTTCTCTTTCTGTTTGCTCATTATAAAGTTTTCTGTGTGTTAGTATTTGGCTGGATGTGGGAAATAGCACTCTGTCTGGCAGCCGACGTATTTACTTCTATTCATACCACTATAATATCAGCATTGTGACCTCACTGTGACATCATTGATGACTGACGTGGCAGCTATTGAGTGGCTCTTCCTGAGTAGCTGTGATGTCACAGTCAGTGAGGTCACAATGTTGATGATGTTGTAGGGGGGATAGAACTAGATATGTCAGCTGCCAGGCAGAGTGCTGTTCCACACATCACACCTATTAACATCAGGTGAAAAATCTTCTAATTAACCCAAGGGAAAAGAAGAAAAACACCTTGGATACAAAAGAATATCTGACTGCTTTTAAAAACTAATATTATGGCCCGGTGGCGCTGAGGGTTGAGGTGCTGGATGCCACACCTCACGCTACACCAGCGACCCGGGTTCGAGAATGAGCTCTGGTCATCGGGGGTCAGCAGGGGAGGACTAGGATCGAGTGTTGGGAGACAGCTCTCCTAGTCCTGGGGTGGGCTAGGGAAACTACACCGTGCTGCAGCGACCCCTGGGGACGCCCGGAGGTACTGCATGGCGCAGCTGGAGGGGGGAGGCGAGATGTCTGCATGTGCATGATGTATTGCATGTCCCACGCTCCCAATGGGATAAAAACAGGGAAAATGGCTGGGCACGACCGAGCAGCTTGATAGCCGCGTCGTGTCTCGCCGGGAGGACTCATGTGGAATTGCACCTGGGGGGGGATCCAGAGCTGATTGGACAGGGTATGGGGAGGCCCTCCAGTGACCGGCGACTGCTGTGCCGGATCCCCTATCATGTGAGTGAGCCTGGTGCTCTACCGGCAGGCATTGCTGGCGGCTGGATGCCCCAACCGGTAGACACCACAGCAGGCGAATAAATAAGATAAAAAAACCTAATATTAATTTTAGGCATTACACTGGCTCTTTAAAATGTCTTATGCTAAGCACTATCTCTTCATCGATCCCACCAAAGATGGGAAGCGCTTGGAGAAAACAAAACAGGACTTTGTGGCTGGGGGGGGGTGCATACGGACACTGAGTACTGATAGATTGGGAGAGAGTGAACTGAGTTCATTACTATACGGTCAGTGTCTCTAGCCAGCAGATAAATATCATTGTTTTTTTTGTTAGTTACGATATTCAGTACAGTATTTTATGCTGTTTCATATGTGCTTACTACCAGGGGAGTTCTGCCTTATTAATATTTTTGTACCACAGGGAGATTTATTGCTGAGTCTGTTTGCAGGGAGGCATTTATATGACTTGTTCCCGGACTGCCTAGACTATCCAGCACTTTTCTTAGGAAATGGCGCTGGCCGCATGACAATACTGGCTCTCTTTGTTGAGACTTGGGGAGTGATACAATCATGTTGGTTTCAGGATTGTCTGGCACTGAACAAGTAAACACGGTGAGGGGCTCCACGTCTTGAGTCCATTGAGAACAGGTTGTAAGCAACAGAAACTGCAGTTTCCACAAATACGTGGCACTGACCACCAGAAACATACACTTCTACAAAAAATGCACTGGCCAAAATAAAACAAGTGCTTACCTCATAAGGGGACAGCTTTCATTTATTGTGCAGAGAAACGTAGTGATAAAATTGGGTAATCCTAGCACCTCATTTGAAAGAGCTTTTCAGCTATGATGAACACCGTGGCTACTGGCATCTGTCACTGTACCTCACTTAGTACACTTCTGTATTTTTTTTGTATTGCCTCCCATATGTTTAGCCACCCTGTAATTAAATGTTGCTGATTTTATCTTTCTCTCTAATTGTACTCAATTACTGTAAGTTGCTTGATCTACGTAAATACCTCCCCCCAATGCATCTGGAAACGAGCAATCACTGCTCAGTATGTCTTCTCCTGGTGAAATGTTTAACATAAATAAAATATAAAGAGAAAAAAGAATCAAAACACACACTGCTGGTTGTGAGATGCAACCCATTAATCAGGTGACTACAGAAGATCATACGAATTTACGAAGAAGGCAGCAGAATAAGGTCATTTTGGTCTGTCTAGTCTGCTCATAATGCAGGCTCCTCAGTTTGAGCTACTGACTGTGCCCCTTCCCCAATCCACCCTTCCCATCTATCGTCAGAGAAGTGCAACCAGTCCTGCACAGCAACTACAGGCTGTCCACTATATTCAGTGAACCATTTATAATATCAGGTGGACAGCCATCGGACCTCAGCAGAACACTGGTCAGGAATTACACCCCCACAGTTCTAGCGGACAGACAAGGAACAAAACTGTGCAACAACCCCAGATACAAAACATGCAGCATGGCTGAGACATGTGACTCCATCTACTCTCCATTTACCAAACAGGAATACAAAATAAGAGTCTTTCTCATGCAACACCAACAATTTGGCTTATCTACTAAGATGCCCAAAACGTCCCCATGGGTGGTATGTGGGAGGAATGTGACACACTCCGTAAACACTTGAATTAACATAGATCCACTATCAAACACTCAGACAACCAGGCACCAGTGGCCCAGCAGTTCTCCGAAAACAACCATTCTTTGAAGGATCTTAAAGTGGCAGTTTTGAGGGGAAACCACAAAGACATTCATTCACACAAGACGTTTCTGGGGAAGCAACATTTGTGGGTTGTTTTGGAACAGATAGTAGTAGTACAAATTTTATTCTGATATTCGGAAAGGGATAACCCAGTTGAGCCTAGACTCATTTACAGTGGGGTCCCGTGGGCATAAGATGACAAAACATGTTACACACACATATAATACACAAAATATACAAATCTACAATCAGTGCATGTGCCGAACAAAAATGTGGCCTTCCGCAGACGTTACCAAATCCCAAACTTAGTTTTGACAGTTTCCACTGCAGCTCTTAGCCCTGTCATTTAGAATGTATTTAATTTTTATTTTTTTAAATCTTCCTGTTTTGTCGGGACATAATTAACTTAATGGAGCCACGTATGCAGACGCTGCTTAATTAATTCACTGAACTGGCAGCAGTACACATCTTACTTGCTGGAATTCTTTTCAGACTCTGACCCTTTTGTTATGGTATCACTTTGAAGTAGCTCAACATTTGCATACAGTGTATGAGAGAGTGCTGTTGCAAATAGAAATCGATTACTGGAATCAGTCTGTTGTGCATTAGTAGTGACGTCAAACCGCTGTTGTGCGTCACTGAAGACGCCACTACTAAAGCGCACCAATATTGAATGAGTGCTCACGCTGAAGTCTCCTCAGTCATGCGACTGTTGCCAGAGCTGTCACCTAGTAAGCAGACCTCCAAGCGGATGCCCTGAAAACAGCAACAGATAAGACTGCTGTTTTGTTGTGAATCTACTATTTTACTTACTTGTCTCTCCCCGTAGGCAGTTTGTTCATTAGGAAAAAAAAAATTTGTTCTCGCTAATTGCGATGCTGCTGAATGTTGTTTAAATAAGCACCATTAAATTACAGTTTTGGGTCAAATGGTGTCCAGATTACACGTTTCTATGGAAATCGTGCTCCGCTTCAGTGCAAGTTTACTTCATTCAAGTATAAAATTGTGAATGCCTGCTCATACACTGTAAAAGATTGTGTATGAGCAGGCATACCCGAACAAGGTATGCTTGGAATCTCGAGGTTTCCTTGGTGACAGGAGACCTCTCGAGCGCGCCTCGCAGGCCTCACTGTCACCTAGGAAACTTTATCTGCTATTACCCTTGTTGTGTATGCTCAGCCACACAATCCTCTATGTCTGATCATGACCTGAGGCTTATTTTCTGGTAGTCACTGTATTGTATTAAATTGCTTCCTCTACACCCTCCTCTTTGTTAAGCAATCTAGGACCCACAAGCCCTTGCACATATTGGACGCTTTTACATTCTACTTACCCGGTGCAGTGCCGTCTGAAGCAGCTTCCTCACTCACATGACCGACCTCTTCCCTTTACATACTGTGGCTGGTCAGTGTTTTTGGTGGTCTTGCCATGTTTTGGGAGGTGTTTCCACTGGGGGGGGTTATGAATGGGAGTGGCACTAGTGCAGGTGAAGCAGTGTTTTTTTTGCTTTTTTTTTTTTAAGCTTGCACAAAAATGCCTGCACCAGCGCACTTCAGTCTGCGTTCCCAACAAAGCAGGGAATGCTCTAGGCCACAGCACGGCACAACAGCGCAGCTTGCAGTGCTCCGTCAGCTCTTCACACTGCCGGGTCTGCACTGGGGCAACTCATCTTCACCGCTGGCATAGGTGCAGATCCGGTGGTGCAAAAGCCCCTCTTCTGAAATGCTGGTTAGTTTTCTCTCCACCTGATGAAGTGGCCTGTGAGGTATCCAAAGTTTGCGTAAAAATTCTTTTTTTTTTTTTTCAAGACTTTGTTTCTTGTTTTAAATAAAAAAACAAGTACATAATACCTCATACAGGGCAAATAACATAGGCAATTAATTGTAGCATAGCAGCTAATCAGATATTTGATATACACAGAATCTTCCCCTGTACTCTGTTAGAATAGGAAATGGGGGTTCCCATATTAATTGTGTTTAAACCACATTTGGAACAAAATGTCAGCCATCTCAATGGCTATGGAGAGTCCCTGAGTTAGGTAAAATTTACAGAGATAGGTTACCTGCAGTCACTATGAACCACTATTTTTCCATTTTATATACTTAATATATAAAAATAGGAATATATGTGCTCCCTTAAGCATACATTTCAGCATTATCCAGGTAAATAGTTCTAGAACATTCCAAAACTACCACAAAAAATATGAACTTTTGAGGGTGTAGCATTCTCACTTTGCAGGTTTATGAACTCCCAATCGGTACAACAAGCAATCCGACAAATTACGACTTAGACTAAGAATCAGGGCTAAATATCACCCCCCCAATATCAGAGCAGGCAAGAGAGAAAAAACAAAAGCAGTACTCACCACCGTAAGGATCTAAGCGTCCTGCACTAAGCCCCCCTTCCATTTTCTCACCGAATCCTCCTACCTTACTGTGCATTAGGGAGACATGACTCAAAACAACATTTAAAGTCTCAAGAAATTAGCCAGAGCCCATTTCAGTGTCCAGAGAGTCTTAGTCTGCCACAGTCCTTGCGGTTAGCCACAGTAAACATTCGCACAATCAGTCCTCACCCGACTCTTGTCCGGTACCCTTGTCCTCTAAGCTGGGCGTCTCTCGACAAGCAAACTCTTCTCAGTCCTCTCCAACCACCTCCCAGCATCCTTTGGCTCCTAGAACTGCCACGACTTTCCGGCATATGTTATCCTCAGACGCGCTGGTAGTAAGAAAGAATGAATGGTGCAGGGAGCTCTTAATTTTAGTCAAACTGCATCAAATCTTTTTCTGTGGGCCCGGGTCTGGAATGAAAAATCTGAATAACACTTGACATCCGCATCACTGATGGTAAGCGGATAGGCTACACGGATCGCTGATAGAACTAAATCCCGAATCTCAACTCCAGTAGTCCTCATTAAGATCGGACAGGGTATGATCTTCCCTTGTCAATCTTCACCATTCATTACTTCCTGGGTGTTAGCGGGCGGCGCTACCCGCCACGAAACTTTTTTTTTTTTAAAGTTTGCCTAACGGCACCGCCCTCGGGAGTGACGTCATGCGCGAGGGGCGGCCGTTAGTAGCGACCGACTCCTCCTCCAACTCAGTTCTGTTTCTCCCGCCGTCGAGGCAGCACCTGTCCATGCGTAGCGCTGGTAGTTGTAGCAGTTTCCGACTCCGTTTTTCCTGACACTCGACGCCGATACGGTAAGACTGTTCTTTTTCTTTCTTTCGGCGCCGGGTGTATTTCCTACTGTTTTTAGTCTCGTTGGTTTCGCGTTATGTCCGGTTCTGGAGCTAAGCGTTCTTCGAAGACGGGCCGCGCCCCTATGCGTCGGTGCTCCTGTGGCCGGCATTTCTCCGTCTCGGACTGGCATAACGTTTGCCTTCGTTGCCTGGGACCCAACCATGATATGGATTCGTGCGACACCTGTTTCTCGATGGACCGTCGCGTCCTCGAAGTCCGCACGTTCAAGCTCAGCAAGGCCCGGACACTTTCGGGGGACGGCGTCGCTCACGGGAATCTCGGGCGAGATCTTTAGGCCCTTCCCCCGGGTCCCCTCCCGGGCCTATACGGTCCGAGGAGGAGGGGGTTTCCTCATCCTATCTTGCCGAGGAGGAGGCCCCTTCCGCGGTGTTGGGGGAGCGTCGTAGCCCCTCCCGGGGCCGCAGCGCTGACACCGCCTCGGCAGTCACCTCTTCGGAGGTGCAGGCTCCCCCCGTGTCGAGGCCCTTGGCTTTTGGGCCCGGCTTGGGTGGACCCTCGACGCCGCCTCGCGGCGCCGTTTGAATCGGCACCGTTTGCAGTGCGCGGTGATCAGCGGCGCCCGTTCCTAAGCGCCGGCGGATCCCGGCGCCGTTAGCGGCGCCCGGTGATCGGCGGCGCCATTAGGCGGCGCCCGCTTTCAAACGGCGCCGGTGATTGGAAGCCGGCGCCGTTGGCGGTGCAGCACCCAGCCCTCGGCGCATTCAGCGGTGCCGGTGAACATAACAGCGCCCGTCGACAGTACCGCCGCCTCGCTGCCGGTCGCGCTGGCGCGGTTGGCCTTCCCTTCCCGGGCGGTGCTGGGCCTGCGAACCGCTGGGGTGTGGGGGTTAGGCCTTCCTGCTGCCCGGCGTGGGGGCGGACGGCGCCCCTTGGTACCCGGGGCCGTTCGTGGCCCGTGGCCTCGAGGACCCCTGAGGTGGCCAGCATCGAGGTCCTGCTGGTCTCGTCCTCCTCGGAGGACGATGACTCAGATGTGGACCCATCCTGGCACCCCCATTCTTCGGAATCTGGGTCCTCGGTGGCTAGGGGTACCAGGTGGCGCAGCAGGCCCCTCCCTCTGTCCCCCTTACCGTCGTCTCCTGAGGGTTCCTCGGCTGGGGGTGGCCGAGAGTCCCGGGGGGCAGACGTGGGGGTGACGGAGGGGGAGGCTCCCCTCTCTGGAGGCTCGGTGGCGCTGCCCCGGGTGCTGTTGCCTCCTCTAGGGACAGGGGGCGTTGCAGTCGGGGAGGAGGGCCTCTCGGAATCTGAGGGTTGAGGGCAGGCGGCCTGCTGCCCGGTCTTCTTTGGCCACCTCAGGGGGTGGCCAGGAGCCATAGTGCAGAGCCCGTCCCTCCCCAGGGTTCTAGGGTGTCCTCGGCCGGCGTTTGTGCGGACTGCCCTTCTGGATCCATACGAGTCCCAGCGTCGTCGCAGGGGGTTTCTCCCCAGGGCTCTTCCAGGCTCCGCTTCCCCAGAGTTCCATTCTGCGGCCTGGTTTGATATCCAGGATCCCTCCTACTAGGCTCCTTTCCCCGGATTCCAGAGCCCACTTGAAACAGTTGCCTCCTCGCAGGTGCCCCTCTCCCATCTCTCTGCCTTCACCACCCCCGCTCCCGGGCCATGTCGGTCCTACGGGTCCGTTATCCTGGGAGCAGTTCAGAGGTTCTGCAGCGGCCTTCCCCTCATATGTTAGATACATGCATGAGCGGGTCTTTCGACTCTCCCCACCGCCGCAGGAATCCTCTGAGCATTCCAGCTCCCCATCCTCGTCTCCCTCCTCTGAGGGAGAACCCCTACTCATCTGTCCTCTGATGCTGATTTCACAGAATATCAGCGTTTCCTCTGAGGATGGTGAGGGATCTCCAGTTTCCTATGTTGGAGAGACAATACTGAGCAGGGAGGCAACGTGAATTCCTTGGTGAATTCAGTGCCCAGCATCTGGTGGTACCTTCCTGCCTATCCCCTTCCAGGGCGTCTATCCGGTCCTGGCAGTTCCTGCAGCTTCTTCCCCAACCCGGCGGACTGCCAGCGTGGTATTGTGCCCCTCTGAGTCTCTAGGTTCCTTCCCAACCCGTCCTCAGGTTTGGTATACCTGGATACTCCTTCTGAGGCGCCGTTGCCTAGCGCCCGACCGCCACAGTTCGGACTCTCTCCAGTTCGACCGTTGGGGCGAAGAGTGTTCTCTTCTTCTCGTGCGAGTGCATGTATTGCATCACATCAGGCTCACCACGCTGCCTATAACCGGCATTTGTGGTCGATGATGTCCCAGCTGCTGGCATCTATGCCTGACGCGGACAAACCAGACAAGCCGTTGCCCTCTCCGGCGGTGAGCCTGGAGCTGGCAAGACACCAAGCAAGGGCATCTTATGATGCCAATGAGGTAGCTTCAGGCTTGAGGGACAGCGATCTGCATCAGGCCGGGCCCGGCATGACCTCGTCTTTCCAGGTTGTCACCCCTGGCCCGGCGTAGGGTGATTCGCTCCGCCTTCCGGGGGACCCGTCTTTTCTCTTCCAGAGCTAGGAGACTTTTACAGGGGCTCCCTCCGTCTCCTTGTCTTCGGGAGGCACCTCCTAGCTCTTCTCCCACTTAGGCTTTCTGAATAAGCCAGGGTCTTCTCCTTCTGTTTTCTCACCAGCAGAAGGTTAGGGGACTTGTTTCCTCAGGGTATTACCTCTTCCCCCTCCAGGGGAAGAGGAGCTTGGTACTCACCCAGGAAGTAATGAATGGTGAAGATTGACAAGGGAAGATATGAAAATTACGTACCTACCGTAATTCCTGATCTTCTCTTGTATCTTCACCATTCATTACTTACTCCCGCCCACCATCTCCTCAGTGGCCTCTTCCTGTGGCTTCTCCACCTCCCGTCTCCTTCCTCTCTCTGCAAAAAAAAAAAAAAAAATTTTTCTTAAAAACTAGGAAAAATTGCTTAATTTTTCAAAAAAAAAAAAAATATATAAAAAAAAATCCTTCTTGGGGGGTTCTAATTTTCCAGAAAAATTAATTACTCTAAGATTCGTGGGCCATCTCGTGGATTGCATTGGCGATCAGACTGCACAACTATCTCTTGCCGTTATCCTGACAAGATATCTCTGGGGTTTTGGCCTGGTTCAGGCTATTCAGTTGATCCTGCAATCCCATGTTCCAGATATTGCCCTGGAATCAAACCCCCCATTCTTGCCCTGCAGAGCAGAGGAACGGGCACGTCTGTTCCTTTTTCCTTTTTAAAAAAAAAAAAGGGAAAAAATGCTGAGGGAACTCTTTTCGACTGCTATAGGCACCTTGGTTTTAGGGTCATGCAACCAACCTCAAATTTCTTCTAAAAAAAAAAAAAAAAAGGAAAAACAAACAAGAGGGGAAATGAAAAGGTAATCTCCCTTCTCGCTAGTTTGCAATTTGGTTTCTCCTTTTAAGTGTCCTCCTGGACAATTTTTACAGAAGAGCTGTGCTGACCATATCCAATCCCGGCCAGCCTAAGCCTTGGCCAGTCTGTCTGAGTCCCATTTCTATGCTTAAAACGCCTGAAAGGCTTACATTTTCCTTTTCTAAGTCCCAGAGCAGCACTCTCCTGCTGTCTGGGGTTCCTTTTCCCTCCTCGGGTGTCCTCGAATTCTAGGCCTGTCGCGGCCAGGAACCGAGGGGTATCAATAACAATGGCATGTTGAGGATAAGGACTATGCCCTCCAGAGTCTGTCTAGCGGGTTTGGTGAACCTTCTCTTCAGCTCTATCTCCGGGGATTCTTGCCTCCCTCTTAGTCGAGCCTTCAGCTCTAAGCTAACTATGCTCGTTGGGCATTCTGGTCCCTTCAACATCCCATCTCTCTCTTCTCTTTCTTCTTCTTCTTCTATTTTCTCATCTTCTTACTTTATCTCCTCCTAGAGTCGCCCAGGTAAGGAGGCCCTGCAGTCCCTAGGCTAGGGATACTTTATCTCCTCTGTCCTTCCTCCATCGGCTTATTCCTTTTTCAGTTCATTCTTCCTTGCTTTGCTATCCCTCGGCTATCTTGCCTCGCTATCTATATTCTCTACTCTCACTTTTGCCTCTCGGCTCACAGAACATGAGTTGGAGGAGGAGTCGAGTCGCTACTAGCGGCCGCCCCTCGCGCATGGCCCTGTAGCGTCACTCTCGGGAGTGCCGTTAGGCAAACAAAAAAAAAAAAAAAAACTCCCGTGGCGGGTGCGCGCCTCCGGCTAACACCCAGTAAGTAATGAATGGTGAAGATACAAGAGAAGATCAGGAATTACGGTAGGTACGTAATTTTCATTTGGTGTCTGTAGGCCTGACTCATGGATTAACTCGATAGGCTCTTCTGAGGCTGCTCCAGTCAAAACCACTCTGGGTAGAAATCGAAGCTTGTAGCCACTCCACCATGAATTAACAGGTTGGGTCCCTCAGCACCTTCAGATATGCCTACGAAATGAAGATTGCCAGCTCGTACTTAATTTTCCAAGGTCTCTAGCCTGCCCTGGAGCTGTGTGTTTTTCTGTGTCATGCTCGCTACTGTCGCTTGGGTAGTTAAAGATCATTTGTTGCAGTCAGCAACTGCACCTGTTAATTCTGTTAGTGCGACATCGTGTTTTTCAAGTCTAGCAAGTGTTTTTTTTCCATTTTTGCGTCCATGGATTTCATGGTCGCTAGCATCTGCTGAAATGGCGGGCCTGCTGAAGATTCTGTTACAGGGTCCATTTCTGAACATGCGGTTTTATCGGCCTTCCCAGTCTTAGCCACACTGAGTTTTAAAGCTGCCAGAGTCCATCCTTGTTTCTTTTCCATACTTGAGTTTAGGCTCAATCGAAAGCTGCTGAACTCCCACAGTTAAGGCACCAAATGGAGTGAAAGTTCCACAAGTTTAAAAAGTTATATTTGCTGTTAAATTAGTGCTGAAGTGTAGAGTGCTCAAAGGAAGCTTCCTGCCTGGGGATCGGCTCACTAGCACCCCCCCCTTGTGTAAAAATTCTTTAGTTAGTCTAATAAAAAAGTGTATTCGTTTCCTTAGACTAATATGGCACAGCTGACATGTGACACGCCATTTATAAATGTTCCCCTTTAAACCTGCACACAAGCTTTACTGTTTATGTATGTTTTTGTACATTCTTTGTATTTTTTCCTTTTTTTTTTTTGGCTGCTCATGTTCCTCCCCTTCACCAACCAGATAAATGTAGCACTGCACACCACAGGAGAGGCAAACTTTAAATGAGTGATTTATTGCACGGGACGACAGTCCCTCTTGCAGCATCACGTTGTTCACTTTAACTGCAGTGTTTAAAGTGTCGACACCGCTAAACAAATGTCCATCAGAACTGTGCCCTTTTCAAAGGTCTTAAAAAGATTATCTCAACACTCTGGGAAGAAGAAGCAGGGCGATGCTGGAAACAGTATTGTACATCGATTTGAGAGTCCATCTTCTGCTGAAAGTGGAGCTGGTAAAAAGAGGTGCAGAGGCGGCAGGAAGATCAACACATGTTCTTCTCCCCCTTCTCTCTGGTCAGTCCCATCTGTAAACGAGATTGTATAGCTCTGTATGTCTACCCGATAAAACATTTTTAAATAACTAACTAGATAAACCGCTGGCAAGTGATTAGCAGGCTTTTTTCCCCTCCTCAAAACTAATTAAAATACAGCAGTGCTGCAGTTTATTAGATTACATTATGCAGAGGAGCTTCCCCAATTACCCCAGATCCACTTATTTGTGGAACAGACACAGATCTTAAATAGTCTTTATTCCCTATATTTACACACACACAGCACCCTCCCCAAACCCCTCGCACCTATCACATTATCTAAAGTGCCCCAGTAGTGCAGTCATTCACTTTAGGCATTCTTTAGTAGCTGTCTGGAATGTATCCTTTTTACCTAACCCATCCCTCCTGGACAGGGTCAGGGCAAACCCCACCCCCACCCCCAGATAAGTTCCAGAGATGTTTGTTTTACTTAAAGAAAAGAAAGTCCAGCTCAGTGGTACACAAAAGAATCATTTAGTGTTACTTTTGTATGGCCTCCAGTTCCTATTTCATAGCCATTGTCTTAGTGCCCCCTCCCCTTCATTCGACAAAGGTACAGAGGGCCTTGTCAAAAGCACTGACCCTGTAGCAGAACTTAGATGTATGACATTATACTCTAGGGCCTTCATCTTATGGCGAGCATTTTGTATCGATAACTTTCCCTTCTATTTTTATTTATTGTTCGCTGGGAAAAGATGGCTAGACAGCACTACCCATGTTCCGCCTTGTCCCTGGAGGGAGGGGGGAATACAGATGTCAATCAACTGAAATTGAGCCAGATTTGTCTTTTGAGGGCATATACCTTATTTAGCTTTTGTTGACCGGGTAAGTGCACTAGACAAATCCTGCCTATTTTCAGGCACGACCCGGGGGAGGGGGATACAGATGAATGCCAACTGACCTTGAACCAGATTAAGCTGTTGGTGGTATTTTTAGTGAATGAGGGAAATTTGGCCAGGACACCAGGGAAATTCCCCTACTCTTTTCAATAAGTGCCATGGGATCTTTAACATCCACCTGAACTACCACCAATCCAGGCAGATGGGACCTCGGTTTAACGTCTCATCCGAAAGACGGCACCTCAGAAGTGCAGCACCCCTCTCATGCTGCACTACAGTGTCAGTACTGGGATATTAACCCAAGTGCCAGATGTGGGAACTGAACCCACAGCCCTCTGATCTCCCGGCCTCAGAGGTGAGTGTGCTACCTACTGAGCCACTGACACTACTAACACTTATTCACCTGAACAAACTGACACAACGAGCTTTGGAGAAATGGCCACAGCCATGTGTTTATTAATAAACCAATTATCCATATAAACATTCCAGGGGTTGAAACTAACTTTTTCAGCCACCAGCCCACAGGGCTAGTGGCTGGAGAAATCCACCGGCACACCATGATTTTCACTAGCCCAGCACCAAAAAAAAAAAAAAGAAACTCGGGTTTAAAAAAAAAAAACAAATTTATTGCAGTTGATTTTTTTAAAACAATTATTAAACTGTGAATGTAAAAAACTAGTGTTGTCTTTTCTTATACTGCTTCTGAAACGGCTTCAAGTCCAGATTGAGCAAATGTTTCAGACCTCAAACAAATGTAAATTAGTCATTAGCTGTAGTTCTGCCAAACTATACCCTGATGACATTCTGCCATGCACGATTACCAACTGTGAAAAGTTTAATCCCTTCACAATAGATCTGTGCTTGCCTTAGCTTCTATGGCAGAAAGTCAGACACATTATTCACAATTAATAGCAATGAATGATACACACTTTACCTTTAAACACACAATTAGGCGAAACTTGACCAAGTAAAATAATCTTTTAATCTGAAGCTGGGATGTCCCAGGCAGGATTTAAAAAAAAAAAAAAAAAGGAAAGAAACTCACCAATCTCTGCTCTTCAGTGTTTCTTTTCCCCAGCAGACTGCAGCCTCCTTTCATCAACTGGGGAAGTAACATTTACCACACAGCGCCCCCCCACCCAAAAAAAAAAAATTCAGCAGGCACAGTAGCGGAGCACCAGTCATGCGTTCACTATGTACTTATTGTATCGTGCTGTATCAACTGTGGCCACCTACTGTCTCTCTCGACCCACGATTGTCTAGCAAACAGCACTAATGTTTAGTGTTACCTTTACTATGTAATATCAATTGTTTTTATACTGTCTTCAACTGTTATCCACATCCCCCTCCCCCAGGACGCATCTGGAATCGAGCAGTAGTCTGCTCAGTATGCCTTCCTGGTAAAACGTTTAAATTAATAAAGAAGCCAAGGGCAGCAAAATGCTGTCCAATGCAGCACACTCAAAAAGTGCATTCATTGACGGAACAAGCTGAATAAGTGTTCTAGCAGAAAACATCACAGACCAGATTAGAAGCAGCACTTAGTTACTCAGGCAACACAGATGAGGTAATAATTTTATATATATTTTTTTAAAAACAGCTGACCCCCTCCTCCCACCCTCGTCTGTAATTCAGACTCATAGGAGTCTGCAGATAATGTCATACTGGTTATTTTGCTTTAAAACTGCTCCCTCCCTGCAGACAGTTAACAGCTGAACATTTTTTTTTTTACGCACACAACTCCCAACTGTAAGTTGCTCCTGCAAAAGCAGAAGACATCTATCCAACTGCTCCCCTCCCTGCCACAACAGTACATGTCAAACCTTAGCTATGGGCTCTAGGGCCCACTCTGACTGCAGTATGTATGGCCACCGAATAATTTTGTTTATTTACCCCAGTGCACACATACCTTTATTTAGTAGGGCAATAGAAATCAGTTGATGATGCCGAGGTTTGGTGGAAACCCAATCGGAATGTCAGTGCTGTGCTCCGTGACTGCTGGCTCACTGCGCGGTTCAAAATTCTGCTGGCACGTGGGGTGCCCAAGTGAGTCGGCGGCTGTTTCCCTTAACATCAACCGTGGCCTGAAATCTCCCGTGACAGCTTCACTAATTGACAGCAAGGGGAAAGGCAGAACCCGAGTTGTTCTCTTCTCACTCCCGATGCCACAGCTCCCGACTTGATAGCTGAGCGAATGTCATAGGGCAGCCGTCCCTCCATCTTCCTTTGCTCCCGACTGGACTTCCACAGCCTCGGTCAAAAAACAGCAGCTTCACCCGGTGACAGCACAGTAGAACCCAATCTTCCGGTGGCTGTGACTCTCTCTCTCTCTCTCTCTGTGTTGCGTTGTAGATGTAGGGTAGATCTTCCATCTTGGGTCACTCTTCAGGAATTTTAGGTATTTTTGCCATGCTGACATTTCTGCATTTAAACCCGTGGCACTAATTAGGCATGCCCCTGCCCTGATGTCATGGCCAATCAGGAGCTTGGCAGAGCTAAAGGATCTGATTCAACTCTTCACCCTCTACAGCAACCCACGTGCGTATTGCACTTCCAGAGAACAGTTGACCCCCCCCCCCCCAAGTACACTATTCGCATCCTAGGTACCAGGCCATTCTCAATCAACTCCCAAGCTTCTGGGTTATCAATTTCCAAAGGAATGGCAGGACTTCCCTGGGCTGTAGGTCTGCCGCAGGTACCAATTCTCGGAACCTCTACCACTGTAAATGAGAGAGAGCGTCAGCAATGCAGTTTTTTCGACACTTGGTATGTGCACTGCCTTAAAGTTGGTATTCAACAACAAACACTTCAGGACAAATACCCGCATGAGGTTGCCCTTCAGGCCCTTGCTCCCTAATTGTTTGTTTATTGTGTACACCACTCTGGTGTTGTCACACCTGAATACGATGTGCTTGTCTCTCAGCACATCCCCCCAAGATCACCAGTGCCACGACAGTGGGGAAGAATTACATCACCATTATCTGCCTCGTGATGCCTTGTCTTATCCACTCTGGAGGCCACCGCCCTGCACACCATTTACCTTGCAAGTAAGCCCCGAAGCCAAGGCCTCCTGAGGCATCTGAGAAGAATTCCAGTTCCTCGCTGGACACTGGAACTGGCTACATCGATACCCTATTAAAGCACTGCAAAAATGTCTGCCAAATGCCTAGGTCCTCCTGCATTGCTGTTGTGATGTGGATTCTATGGTGCGGTTTTGTACAGCCTTCCCCAACGCCCGCCAGGCGCCTCATGAATGTCCTGCCCATGGGCATTACCAGGCAGGTGAAGTTGAGGTGGCCTACCAGTTGCTGAAGCTCCCGTAACGTGACTTTGCGTGCCCTCATCACGGAGTCCAACTGGGTGCAAAAGCCCGCCAGCTTGTCTTGGGGGAGCTGGAACACTTGCTCGCTTGTGTCGATTTCGATTCCCAGGAAGGAAAGCCTTGTGCATGGCCCCTCTGTCTTATCCTGGGCCAGTGGTACCCCCAGTTCCGCACACACCTTATAGAATGCTGCCATGATGTGCGTGCATTGCCCAGAGCTGGCCTTCCCTACAAACAGAAAATTGTCCAAATAGTGTACCACCTGGTCAAGTTTGGCCTTTTGGGCTATGGCCCAGTGCAGAAATGTGCTGAACTGCTCAAAAACCACACACGTCACAGCACACCCAATGGGTATGCAGTTGTCAATGTAGTAATAACCGTCAAATTTCATGCCTAGTAGCTGTCTATCTACTGGGTACACCAGCAACAGGCGGAATGCTGATTCTATGTCAGCCTTACCCAATAGTGCCCCCCAGCCCGCCTGTCGCACCACCTCCACTGCCCTGTTGAACGACGTATAGTACACCTCGGTGTTGGCCAGGTCATTGTAGGAGTTGACTGAGTACCCTTCTAGGTATGACAGGTGGTTTATCATCCTGAACTCCTCGGTGCCTTTTTGGGGACTAAGCCAATGGGAGACACTCCGAGGCATGGTGAAGGGGGAGCAATGAAGGGGCCGCTGATACGGCCCGTGGCCAGCTCCTTCCAGAGCTTGCCCCACACAACCTCTGGTTGCTCCTTGGCAGATTGCAGGTTGTCAACCTTGCATGCCCTCCTTGAGCCTTGGTAAGGTATACAAAACCCTTCCCTGAATCCTGCCGCCAAAGAACGAGCGGCTGCCCTGTCCGGGTAGTTGATCAACCACCCCTCAGTATTTCCGGCCTTGACCGATGTTAGCAGCCTTTGTCCCTCCTTTCCGAAAGGGGTGAAAGTTGTTGGCCTTCCCTGCCCCTGCCTCTGTAGCTTTCCCACAGTGTTGAAACAAGTGTGGCTTCCTGCACACCATGCACTCATGTTTGTATCTACATATGGGTGCAGGTGCCACTGTTTCCATCCCTTGCCCTACCTGCATCTTTTCAATGGAATCCCACTCCCTGCCCCATTTCTGCTGATGCCCCCTGTTCCTTTTGGGGGCACCCCACTCCTAAACAGAGCCCTCAGTTCATTAACTGACAGCTGGTCTAACTCAGGCATACCCGGTACTTGGTCCGCCGTTGCTGCTCCCTGATCAGTCCTGTTCTTGCATGGCTTTCTCCGAGGAGGAGGCACCAGCGTCTCATCTGGAATGGGCATTGGCTTCTCTTGCTCTGATGTTCCTGGCACCCCGGTCAATCTCTGGGATGGCCTCCTCTGGGTTATTGGGCTCCAGCAGGGGCAGCAGCCCCAAAGGCCCTGCACCCCCTCCTTCACTCTGATCCCTGAACAGCGCCTCCCACCACACCTTACTCTTGCCTCGGATGAGGGCTGCCAGCTACTGTTCTAGGTCTCTGCTCATCTTCACAATATTATTCTCATAATCTGCAATCAAAACACAATCACGACCACTCTCCCCTCCTTGGTGCTTAAGCTTATGCTGCCACACCACAACATGGGTCATTGACCGTGGAAATTTTTAATAATTTTTTTTTTTTTTTTTTTTATTATTGCCCCATCTGGGGCTCACTGGCTACTAGACTGGAAGATCCGCCAGCCCGAGTGATGCCACGGTGCCAGCTGGCTGCCTAGTATATCCACCTCTGGGCCCAGAACCGCCCTCTGCACCTGCTTCCGCATTCATTCTTCTGACTTCCCTTAACTGGAAACTCTTTAGGCAAATTAAATTAAAGGCATCAGCCTGATTCGGACCCCTGCCACAGAGACATATAACCCAGACTTATCACTATGCACCATCACAGTACTCCCACCTAGTATGCCATTAGAGGTTGTGGGGGTTACCTGGGGGCACGGGAGGTTGCCTTACTCCGAGACACCCTGTGTGCACTGACACTGTGGCCTGACTGCAGGGAATCCTCCCAGCTCGACCCCAGGCCATTTTTATTTTTACATTTTATTCCTGCCCAGTAACCCATATGGTTCAAGTGCCTGCGCAAGGGTGCCCTGGGGCCCTGAGAAGCTAGGTGACTCACCCGAGTCGCCCCATAGGCAGGTGGAGGATATGGGAATCAAACCCAAGTCTGCTGGTTGTACCCAGCTGCCAGTCTATTCCTGGACCCCTGTCCTGCCACTCGCTTTTTTATTTATTTATTATGTAAGCACCTGCACGCTGCCTGTATGCTCAGCGGCCGCCCTGTGCCATTCCCAAGATGGTGACCACCGGACCTCTGCGCATGCACGAGGCCCAGATGCCACCTCTGACACGCATTCATGCTTTTGCTCCGCTCGGCGGCCCTCCCCAAAATGGTGACCACTACTGTGGTGCAAGTGCGTGGTCCAATGCCCCTGTGCATGACTCCAAGGAGACAGGTTTCCCCAAGAAGCTGCCAGTGATTCGCAGTTCACCCGGCACCCCCTCCGCCACGCCAAGCTCCACGTGCATGTGTCTGACCCTTGCAGAAGAGAAGAGGCTTCACACCTACACCCCACCGGGGTACTACTCCTCCTCTACCACGTTGAAGGTAGTCGGAAGGAAAGGTGACCATGCCTGTCCCCCCAGCACACAACAACCTCCATGGCTGCAGGCTGCCCCCCAGCTCGACTACGGATAGCCAGCCGCTGACCCAGGTAAGCCCCCCACCTAATCAGAGGAAAGGCCGCACAAATTCTTATCTTGGGGGGGGGGTTGGTCTGCTGGCTAGCAGTGAAGAGCAGCAGGCACTGCAGTCATATCCGCTCTCCCAGCCAGTAGCCCCACATACAGGAGCAACCTGGGTGCACCAGCAGGGGAGGGGGACTTTTGCTTCAAAGACCGGGCTGGCTGTCTTCTTGTGCACACTGAGTGACTGCCAGGCTGGGCCCGGATACCTCACCAGCTCCATCCTTCCAGAGGAAAGCTTGTTCTGTGGAGCGACTGAGGAGCACCGGACCACATGGGTCTAGCTCCGGGATGCGCCACATGTCGTACAGTGGCTGTGGGATTTTATTTTATTTTTTTAAAGTACCGCAGAAATTTGAGCCACCTCCCCCCTTTGGATGCCCTATGTACCAGGCCTAGCACTTGCTCTCCACGCGACTGCTAGGCCGGGACCCAATCCAGGAGCCCCCCCCCCCATTTCCCGATGGCATGCCTATGGGGGGGAGGCCTCAGCTGCTAAGTGCCAGGACACTGGAAGCGCAGGAAAGTTAAACTTTCTGATGATGATTGCCAGCAGCATTCTTGAATCTGGGCTCTTTAGGATCTCAGAACTTGATGCCACAGTTAAAGTATGAGCCCCAGCTCATTACTTCACTTCCCTGCCTTAACTCACCTGAGCAGAAAGCCAAGCCATTCCCCAACATCAGTTGAAGTTTTTTTCCACAGCTCTCAGCAAGCAAAGGGAAAGCCAGGCCGGCTTCCATCCCCAGCTCCAACATTCCTACCTCAGGCCATGCAGCCCTTAGGCCCCAGATCAAGCCTTACCGCTGGTTTAGTTGGTGGCTAAGCTATCAAAGGGGTTCTTCTGATCCTGGTTTCCTTCTGCCTATGACCTGGGACAAGGAGGAATGAGGAGGCATTCCTCTTGAGCAGCACCTCTTAAGGGCTAGCTCCTCCTTGTCCCTGGCTGCACGCGCTGTCCCCCCAGGAACCCTATCCCTCTCATGTCCCTTTTGGTCGGTCCTACCTGGGTCCCTGTTGGCTGTCCAGGTGGATCAGACCATGCCGTCAGATAAAGCCCCGCCTGCTGCGACACCTTGCAGGCTCCTCCATAAGCTGTCTGTGCTGTTTTTAGTGAATGGGTGAAATCTGGCCAGGACACCGGAGAAATTCCCCTACGCTTTTTGAGAACTGCTACAAGATCTTTAACATCCACCATAGCATGCAGATGGGATCTTAGTTTGATGTCTCATTCGAAGGATGGTACACCCCGACAGTACAGCACCCCTTAGTACTGTACTTGGGTACTAGCACTGATGGCATGAGCCCAATCTCAATGTGGGACTAGAACCTGTGGCCTTCTGGCTTGGAGGTGGATGTGCTACCAACTGAGCCACACTGACAACTTTTTATGTTTTTTTTTTTTTTTCCCTCCTGTGCTGTGGGATGCTGTATTCCCCCATTTTGAGTCACTTTAACATTTTATAGATTTGAATTAATTAAAGGGTAGCTCCATTAACTATGACTGCCCCAGATCTTCATCCCGATTCTCAGCTGCCGGGCCAGCCTCTTGGTATCACAGTCGTGCTACTGCTCGTGGCTGTGGTGACCTGCATTCAGGAACAAGGCCAAGTCATCGGTTGGGGGGGGGGCAGGGGTGTCCCAGCATCCCAGAGGATGCTTTTCTCCTCAGAATGATGGGTACAGTCTCCACCCCAATCCTGCCACCTCAGTGACCACAGATGGTGGTGCAAGACAGACCTGTTGTTGGGAGGGAGGGCTTGATGCTGACTGGCTCCTAGGGGCACAGCTACACATCAGGGTGTGTGCGTCGATGATCTCTCATGTTCGCTGTCCCTGGGGGCTGGGGAGAACAAGGAACTGCCCCGCAGGCACGCGAGATGCAGCTGCCAGCACTCTCTGACCTCAATGTGCCAACTGTCCTATGTCTCCCAGAACTGTGGTGTTTGGTGGTTGGGTTGGGGGAGGAGTCCAGCCTGCTCTCACTGACCCCACCCTGGAGGGGAAAGTCTGTGGTTGGAGGAGATGGGTAGGTAGAAGAGAAGGCATGGTTAGGGCTGGCAAATCGCTTGGTAATTGGTTAGAGGCCATCACGGAGAAAAGCAGGAAAACTTAAAAAAATTCTCCACGGTATTTGAACACCCGACAATCCATGGCATGGCACTGGGCTGTGAACCCAGCTATGTGAGATGCAGACATGTGGCTGAGTGTTACCAGCCGTTACGTTCTGAGTCCAGTAAGCCAAAGCCTCCTGAGATGGCCAGCGCTCTGCATTTGTGAGTAAGCATGACACAGTTTTTCTTTTATCATCTTGTGACTAATATGAAGTAGCCAAATCCAACAGGGCTGCCACCTAACTTAATAGGGGATGGCGGTGCTAACTCCAGATCATAATCCTATAGCTCGAACAAAAGGAACATTGAACAGAATGGGGCACCATGTTAGCTAATGTATAAATCGCTAAGGTCATTTCTGCCAGTCAGTGCGCAAAGCCACTGTATGTCTTATGTTGTGTACAGTGCGCGTGTGCAGGAACAGTAGGAGTGAGTGCTCTACCTCGGATCCGAGTGGCGGCAAACTACAATTTAAAACAAAAGATTCAGAACATATAAATCACTCATGCTAAACTCAAGTGATTTATAATAAGATATGTAGGGATTTTATGTATAAGAGAGTCCTCTTGTGAGGTTTGGGCAGACTGTACTGCTCAGCTTTCACTTCGGGGTCCTCTTGCCCAGATCTCAGGCTCACAGTCTCTTGTACCATACGAGACATCCCTCAGAGGCCCCAATAACTTATAAATCACTCAGTTTAGCATGAATGATTTATAAGTTTAGAGTCTTACTGTCCTTGCCCCCCCCCCCGCTGAAGTTCAGAGCTCACTCCTACCACTCCTGCATGAGTGACCTGTACACAAACTAAGAAGTACAGTGGCTCTGCACGCTGATTTGCTATGAACCCTATATTAGGAAACATAAATGACCAACAGATATCAAGACGGGGGCACAAACAAAGCAAGCACCACTTCTGACTCAGAAATATTTTATTACAAAGCTAAAGTGTACAGTGCATCAAAAAATAAGACCGTGGCTGGATAACTATGAGCCCCAACGCTTCAAGGTAATAGCCTCGTCCTCAGGTTATTCTGTCGAAGTGCCGGGGCTGGCTGTACGTTGATCCAGCCACTGTCTGTTATTTTTGTTTCAGTGTACATTTTAGCTTTGTAATAAAATATTTCTGAGTTCTCAGCAGTGCTTGCTTTCTTTGTGTCCTTGTGCCTCGGCATTTACAAGCAACCGGTCCAAGCTGTGAGCCCTGCCTTGTATTACTCCATAGCAGCAACATTTTTTTTGGGGGGGGGGGGGCTGTAGAAAAAGGCATCTGTTACAACTGTGATCTAGCATAAATGGGGATGGGCCATGGAGCAGGAAGACAAGGATTTCCTTCATATCCACAACAATGAAGCAAGGATAAAATATACTTTTGTAAACTTTTTTTTTTGGTCTAAGTCAATAAGCGAGCCTAGGCTCTTCTTTTCTGAAGAAGAAGCAGGCAGTGCCATATTTTTTTTTTCTCTCTGATGAAGCATCATGTTGTTGTGCTTACTTATCAAAGGCCTTATAGAGATACTGTATAGACTAAAGGACTGGGCAACCCTGAACCCTGAGAACGGGTTTTGTGTTGGTTTGATAATTTATTTACCTACCATATTCCTGCTGATATGCAGTGTCTCATTTTCAGGGGATCCTGCTCTTAACCTGGGTTACACTTGAGTGGACTGAAGTACTGAGAGACTGTTTGCGTCAGTGGCTCGGGAGGCTGCACTCCACCTCTGGAGATTGGAAGGTTGTGAGTTCTAGTCCCTCATCGGGAACGTGGCTGACATTGCAACACAAGTCCTATGAAGACAGGTTGAAGGAACTGAACATGTACTCCCTGGAGGAGAGGAGGGAGAGAGGGGATATGATAGAGACATACAAGTATCTTACAGGGAGGAACAGGGTGCAGGAAAACACTATTTTTAAGCGAAAAAGATGTTTCAGGACTAGAGGGCATGGGATGAAGTTGGAGGGAGGACGATTCAGAGGAAACATGAGAAAGAATTTCTTCACAGAACGGGTGGTGGACAAGTGGAACACCCTGCCAGAGGAAATGGTGGGGGCTGAAACAATCACGGGATTTAAGAATGCATGGGATAGACATAAAGGAATTCTAGAGGTCAGGGGTAAGGGGAAATAGACTTCTAGGAAAACAAACTGAACTTACAAGCTCAAATGGGCAGACTAGGTGGGCCATAGGCCCTTATCTGCCGACACTGTCTATGTATCTATGTAACACAGCATTGGGGTGTGCTGCAGTGCTGAGGTGACGTCCTTCACATTAGGTGGTAAACACCTAATGTGATGGCCTCTGATGGCTTCCGAGATGAAATGTAAAGATCCCATGGCCCCTTCATAAGAGGAAGGCATTTTCCCCAGTGTCCTAACCAACTTTCTCTGTAAGTAGAACATGTTTATGTGGTCCATCTCCTCGGATGCTTCTGCAAACAAGCTGTCACAGCTCACTGTAGCTTACCTGGTCACAAATGACAAATAAATTAAGATGACAATTAGATGTTTTTGGTGTAGTACTGGCCACTTCTAAGCAATTTAAATCACAAATTGTAGAGAGAAAAAATAATGTGACCTACTGGGAATTGAACCCAGGCCCCTAGGATACCATCCCAGTGCTCTAACCACTGCACTACTAATTGTGTATCTTAGGGTCACAGGGTGTTAAAGTGGTTCTGATGGGATTTGAACATGGGACCCCTAGTTTCCAAGCTTGTGCTTTAACCACTAGACCAGACTGCTTACTCACATTGGTGACCCCAGACCAGTTTGGGGGTGGTCAGTGGGTACTGCAGCCAGTCAGGGAGTTTTAACTGGGGGGGGGGCGCAGTGGGATGCTGTGGTTAGATGTTCCACATGGGGGAGGTGGAATGTTGGAATACTGCTGCTGTCATGAACCTCTTCAGCTAACTGCTAGAGCTCCATGCCTCTGACTCTAATCCTGACATTGGCATTATTCCCAGTTCTCTTCTAAAATGCAGTTTTCAGCTGAGCCCACTCACAGGGTGTGTGGACATAAAAACCTGCATTTATGTCACCTTGACAAAACTTTTTCTCTGTACAGACAACAGTATGATGTCATTTGGGGTTCCTAACTATAGTACAGAGAGACAGTGACCCCTGCTTACAGCATATCTGATGAGGAACTCACAATTAAACAGGAGACAGGAAACATTTACCAATAAGTAGGGCAGTGGGCATGACCTCTACATGTGCACTTAGCTGTTTGCGGCACATGTGGAGTTTATTATTTCCGAAGCCAGTCATAAAATTAGGGGCCATTTACTATCAGCAAGCTTCAGTCACTGCTTTAGAAGAAAAACAGTTTCAGTCCCATTGCTCTGATCGTTTTTTGGCTATACTGACTTGGTATATATGGATAGTGGTTT
Organism: Neoceratodus forsteri; assembly: GCA_016271365.2. Classification (NCBI taxonomy): domain Eukaryota; kingdom Metazoa; phylum Chordata; order Ceratodontiformes; family Ceratodontidae; genus Neoceratodus; species Neoceratodus forsteri. The sequence continues at coordinate 57,543,488 of JADMNL010000033.1, forward strand.
CTCTCAGACCTTTTCAGAAACAAGATAGTATGCACAATGTTTTATTTATTTATAATAACTGGGGAATGTTTTTTCTCACGTAGGGAAGCCCAGTTATAGTTCTCAGTTATAACCAGCTGGTTATGAACGGCAGACATGCACCGGGTTTCCCTCGCTCCACACATGCGCACATTGCCTCCCTCGTGCACTCACTTCGATCGGCTCACACTAAATGGATACAGAGTAAGGGTTTTTCATAAGTGTTTTCATAAATGTAGTTGCTGTTCAGTTACTTCAAATCTAGTTTCGGGGCAGACATGCAAAAACCAAAACAAAAAGAAAAAGGGAAACCACGCTGCAGCCTGACCGTGCTACTGGAACTAATTGCAGGGTAGTGTTTTCAAGGTGAGGAAATGCTACCCAGCAATTATATAAAATGAGACATGGGGTAGTGTGTAAAACAAGACTTTTACACACATCCTCAGTGTTTGGATGCTTGTATAAAACCTCTCGAGGAGGCAGTACAGTGTAGTGGTTAAGGGCACTGGCTGCAAACCTGAAAACCTGGGTCTGAATCCCATTAGCCCCCACTTGCATACTGTGTGACCCTGAGCAAGTCACTTAACCTCCTTGTGCTCCCAGGTCACACCTGGAAACAAGCTCCAGCTTTGTGTGCCATTCCTGGTTAAACAATTTCCCCTTTACCTATCCAACACCTTGGGTGTGTGTAAAATTCTCATTATACACACAACCCTATGTATTATTTTATGTGCTATATTATTTTATATATTACATTTACATCACACTCTTCTTGTAAGCCCACTGTGTCCCTTACAGTATTAAAACTTACAGCATATAGCTGGACCATCAGCATAGTGATAGAGCTGCCGCTTGCGACTCCGGCGACCTAGGTTTGGGAATGCACCATCAGGGTCAGCCAGGGGACCCTAGTATCCCGTGATATGGGGAGTCAAATTCAGCGACTTAGTTTGAGCAAACTAGATTTGACCGCCTGTGCAGAGATCAAGGGTGGGTGGATAGTAAATGTTGGAAGAGCGAGTGTCAGGGAACAATAACCGTGATGGAATGATAGAACGATGGTAGGAGGGAGCTGACATAAGTAAGGATATAGGAGGTAGTTTGGCCAGGAAGTTCTGAGCTTGCCATCTGGTCTTGTGGAGTTAGTGCATGTCTGCAGTGCAAGAGGTCTTGGGTTCTGACCTGGCTAGGGGTGGGTATATCATTTTTATTTTTTGTGCATTTGGGACTTAACTTTTTTTTTGGTCTCCCATTCCCCAATCCCCTAGATTTGTGCGCCACAGTCCCTTGTCCCCTCGTTCTGATGTCTTGAGTCCCCCCCCCAAGGTGTCTGAGGCCCCCCCTTGGAGTTGATTATAATAATAAAAGGCACATCCCTGCATAAAGACCCAGAGAGTGTGTTGGGACCATCTCTGCTGTAGGTTTCGGTGTAGTGCACAGTTACCATATCTGTTTTTGGCGACGTGCACTCGCTGAGATGCCTGGCGCTGTTTTTAGTCTGCTGTTCTGACATAGAACCCAGAACGCTGCCTCTGTTGCAGTTCTGCCACCTGCGTGACCACGGTTGATAGTGCACAGGAGGTAGGATGCTGGCTGGGCTGTGCTCAGGCATGCAGTAGCTTGAGCATGCTTGAAGCCCCATGCGTGCTCGGTGTCCTGTAAGCGGGAACCAGAAAACCAAGAAATGCCCTGGTGCATGCAGGCTACCTGCAGTGTACTCTGGCCCCACATTCTGACACTAGCCTCTCCTCCACCATGGCTTTCACATGCCCTCGCACCAGGTAGGGACAGGTGATATTGCCTTGCTGTGGTCAGACCCTGCCGCGGGAGTAAGCCAGGGGGCGAGGAGGGGTAAGTGATGGGAATGCAGGAGGATGGTGCTGGGCCCAACCCGGGAAAGTGGTCTCCACCAGACAGAAGGAGGCATAAAGAATACATTAAAAACACAAAAAACGTGCAGCATATAGGGGCCCCCACGTGCATTTATAAATAGGCATCCTGTAACGCCTATGATGATATCCTCTTCTTACCCCACTCTATCAGGAATGTTCCTCTGTCGTAGTGATGAAATGCCTAATAATGTATAAGGCACATGGGTTTTTGTTTTTCTTTTAGAACTACTGTAGCATGTGCTTATTCCACTGCACTTCATTTATTTACTGATAGATTGACTGAGATTTTTGGAGAGCACCTTTTGGCATAAGCGCTCATTTACAAAAGGTTCCATGCCACGTCAAGTACTTGCAAGCAGTTCCGGGGGGATGTAGTTGAGGCAGGCATAGTACATGCAAGATAATGTCAAATGTACTGTATACAGAACTGTACCCATCATGATAGATCACTACGTAAAACGGTCACAAATAAAGTCCAGAAAGAAAACAAATTTCGTAGTTTACTAGTTACAGTTGCATCAAACCACAAAGGTGGACCTCAAAGCTCTCTTGAACTGTACAGACTTGGGGAGATTAAAGGAAAACAATGGAAAAGACCCAGCTTTCCTCAGACACTGCAGAAACTCTCAATTAGTGCTTTTAGACAGTAACAACTTTATTTAATGATTTAGAACAGCTACCCACAACTTCCACTTGCTGCTGCTGGCAGTAGCCATTTCATGAGCAGCAGTGAGATCCCTGAGCTCACTGTATGCTGATATGCCTGTTTGACCTGAGCTATTGGTTGGCAGGACATATTAGCATAAGGTGAGCTCATTAAGCTCTCTGCTACTCATGAAATGGTGGCTGCTAGCAATAGAAAGTGAAAGCTGAAGGCCACTGTTTAAATCACTACAAAAGCAATTGGAGAAATAAAAAAAAAAATTACTGTCTGAAAGCTCTAATCAGGAATGTTTGTAGTGCCTGGGTAAAGCGGTGCCTTTTCCAGTGTTTCCCTTTAAGCAGTGTATGAGGCATTACCACCTCAGCACTTTTGATACTCTGCTATACCAAAGGACCTCCACAAAACAAGATACTGTATCCCAAGGGACCATCCTGGCCTAGTGGCAATACTAAAGATTGTGCGGCAGCAGGACCCTTCTTTGATATTTTACATGATATATAGAACCAGTGTAGCATAATTCATTTCCAACAGACAAAAATAAATTTTTTTCACAGATGTTATCTGCCTGCTTGCCGACAGCTGAACACCTTTTAGTCTATCTCCGTTCATTATTGCCACAAGACCCTTTTTCAGATCCTGGATCTGACACTGTTCCTGCCATCTGTTTGATGTAAATTTTAAATAAATAAAACAAGCCCATGTCTTTTGAGGGAGGGGCAACTGGAGGAGGGGGGTTGAGCTTCCTACAGGGCACTCTCCTCCTCCTCAGTGGTGGAGAAATTTACATGCTTATAGCTTTACATTTCAAAATGATGTTTCTACAAGAAATACTCCTTTTTTTTGTAAAAGGCATACTTTACAGAGCTCAGTGGGCAAGATAGAGTCCAATTATATATAACTCACACGGCTTAGAAAATTCAGTGAGCCGGCTCCATGGTGCATCGCTCTGGCACACTGGAGACCTGGGTTTGCACCCCGAGCCCAGGTGTCTGGAGCGGAGGCGGCGGGGAGAGAGATGGAGGCGTCCATTGGATGCTTCCCTCCGGGAGTTGTTGTGGACTGTTCTGGAACGGCTCCTGACAATGGCTTGTGGAGATGCTATAGGCGGCGTGGGTGATCACATGCAGCCGAGCGTCCCCGCCCCCAGGCCACTACTGCGGCAGCACACATGGGAGGTGGGTGGAGCACCAAAAAGTGAAAAATGTTGGACCAACACAGGATGCTGCCCACCACATACTGAGAACTCGCGCAGCGGTTTAAGGCTCTGAGCTGCAAATCTGGAGACCTGGGTTTGAATCCCACAGCCCCCACTTACATACTGTGTGACCCTGAGCAAGTCACTTAACTTCCTCATGCTCCCAGGTTGCACCTGCAAACAAGCTTTCAGCTTAGAGTGTCTCACCTGGTAAAATAATTGGTAAAAAAAAACAAAAAAAAAAACTGAGGCGCTCCCCAGAGACACAGAGTAGAGTACGCCTCAGGGTCATCCCTGCCCTGGCCTTGGGGCAAGCGGGAAGAACACCATGGTGGGAGGTAAGTCTTGGGAGGACGGAGCACACAACAGGGCCGATGTGGGTTGGTCCGGATGGGAGCAAAAAATTAAAAGAAAATTCAGTGACCAGTCATGCACAAGTGTGTTGAATCACTGGCACCTTTAGTACACAAGGATGTGAGAGAGAGCATTTTAATAAAAAAAAAATAAAAATAAATAAATAAATAAATAAAAATGTTTTATAACAATTGTACAGAACTCTTGCACCAGAAGTGCCATCACTGCTAATATAGAGCGCAAAAGCACCAGTTTGGACTTTTGTGGGGGGAAAAAGCCTACAAAAGCTGACTGTGTCCCTTTAAAGAAGTCACTAATGCTGACTTTTGGGTCCCTTTCCTTTGATGTTGTATTCAGCTCGATCCTCCTCCATCCAATACTCAATTCTAACCCCCCCCCCCATGCGTCACTTTACACAGTTTATACTAACATACTAAAATGCTAACAGAGGAGGCCTAATGGTCTTTCATGTCTACTCGATGGTCAGCACCCATACAGGGTGCCTAATTTGCTGTCCCCCACCCCATCGGTTTCCCATCCCCAGCCCCAGATGTTCCCATGTATTGCACTTCCTCAGCTTCACTCTTCCCCATACCTGTCCAAGCCTCTCTTGAAACCCTCTACAGTCTGTCTCCTCCAGTCCCTTGGGCAGCACATTCCATGGCTCCACCACCCTCTCAGTGAAGTAACACCTCCTCCTCTCCCCCTTGAGTCTCTTCCCCCCCACCCAGCTTCCACCCGTGTCCTCTAGTTGCCCCCCTGCCTTCCTTTGGAACACTCCGACTGAGTCTCCCTTATTAATTCCCTTCATGTACTTGAAGACCTCTATCATATCCCCCTGTCCCTTCTCTCCTCCAGGGTGTACCTGTCGAGTTCCTCGAGCCTCTCCCCATAGGCCCTTTCCCTCAAGCCCCTGATCATTTTGGTTGCCCTCCTTTGGACCCTCTCCAGGACTGCAATATCCCTTTTTGAGTACGGTCTCCAAAACTGCGCACAGTACTCGAGGTGCGGCCTAACCAGGCAGTTGTAGATAGGATCACTTCCCTCCTTCTGGAGGTGATTCCGCCCTAGTGATGCATCCCAGCAGCATCCTATTTGCTTTTGCCGCTGCCCTCCTGCAAGTCTCAGAGTTGTTCATTTTGACATCCACCACCACCCCCAGGTCCCTCTCACCCTTTAAGACTTGTAGTGCATTTTCCCCAGGGTATATACATGGCCCGGGTTCCTGGCCCCCCAGGTGCAGAACCCTGCATTGAACTTCAGTTTCCACTTCCTCGCCCACCTCTCCAGTGCCTCCAAGTCCTCCAGCAGGGCCACTCTACCCACCTCCCCATCCACCACCGCCCCCAGCTTTGAGTCATCCACAAAGAGACTCATTTCGCTCCTGATACCCCTCCTTATGTCAGAGGCATAGGCGTTAAACAGGAGGGGCCCTAGGACCAATCCCTGGGGGACCCCACTAATGACCCTCCATGGAGATGAGACTAGTCCCCCAACTATCTCCCTCCGAGTATGTTCCTGGCACTGAATTTCAGCTGCCAGACTTTAGACTAGTTTTCCAGCCTTTTCAGATCTCTCTGCAACTCCCTTGTCCCCTCTGAATCGTCAGCTCTACCACTGAGTTTAGCGTCATATGGGAATAGATTCATACTGTCCTGAATTCCCTCTCCAGTGTCACTGAAGAACATACTGAAGAAGTCTGGGCTCAGAACAGATCCCTGTGGTACTCTACTGGTGACCGCTCTTTTCACTGATCTGACCCCATTCACCACAACTCTCTGCTGCCTTCCCTCTAACCTACTCCCTACCCACCTTACTGTTTTCCTCAGCTCTTCCCAGATCCTCCATATTTTTCTGCTGCTGCTTTCTGTGTGGCACCAAGTCAAATGCCTGGTGGAAGCCGAAGTAGAGTACATCTGCTGCATGCCTCTTTTTATTACATGAAGTCAGAGGGGAGAAACCCCTATAGAAGAAACGGCTTTTGTAAAACAGCTGATTTTAAAAGATGTCTAAAATACTGCAAATTAAGAGCTGCTCTCAGGGAATGTGGCACAATATCCCATAAAATCATGGCTGCAACTTCAGCTGGTCAAGCGGGACAGCTAGTGGGCCCAACTCCTGTAAACTAATATCAGGTTTTTATTATGTACAATTATCCTGCACATTGCTTGTGGTCTTTATAAACGTGTAAACTCATCCTCCCTTCAGATCGGGCAAAACAAGCATCCAGCATATTTTTCGCTGTAAATATACCTTGGGTCTAGTTCTTCCATAAATAAGTATGTAAAACCCATTTCCTCCGATAGTGCTTCTAGAAGTCCGAACATTGTGTGACCGCCTCCATGGATTGAGCGCCCTGTGGTTTTTCATTAAAGATCAGTTTCAGAATAACACTGCTCAGTGTTTTGTTTTTTTTATATATATTTTATTGTTCCAGTAAAATACAGTACAATACATTATCATGTGCATTAGACATAAAAAATGCAGCAATACTGGAGCCATAATTATCAAGCGATCAAAAATGCACTTACTGCTTTAAGAATGTATAAAAACTCTCTTTCCACATACATTTCCAAATATGTTGCATGCTGCAAGAATTTAGAAGGTCCAAACCTAACATCATTAAACCTTTAAAATGGACCAAACTCAACGAGAATGTTAATATGACCTCTAGCCATTATGTAACAGAGAAAAAATATTTTGGCAGGTACCCCTTCTCTGCAAACCTGTAATTAAAAATGGTAGATTAGACACAGATGCAAGGATAAATGACAACACCAGGGGCCTGATATTCAAAGTAGCGCAAAGTGAAGCACAAAATGTTGCGCTGCACCTTACGATTGCCCTGGAGCCCAAAGATGCTGTATTCAGTCAAACAGCGCACTGGTGCTAACTGAATATGTGGCCATGTCAGCGCAGTGAGAAGCTACTTAGCGCTGCCCCGACATGGCTCCTGAAGTACGCCACCAGAGTAGATGGCCTTGGAGCACTATCTGCAGTATTCAAAGGGACCCATACAAATGAGCTCATTGGGTATGCAAGGCGCTAAGGGTCCATTTGCATGCCTATTATGGGCTCATTTGCATGGTCAGTGAGGCAGGTTAGCGCAGTACTGCCTGCCTAATTGCCTGGTCCCAGAGCTGTGTACATATCCCTGGTATCTAGTGGCCCCCGATTGCCAGCCCATAATAAAGAGAAAGCCTCCCTGGTGCCTAGTGGTCCCCCCTGATTGGCAGTCTGTACTAACAACAATAAAGTATCCTGGTGCTAGTGGGTCCCTCCCCGTCGCTGACCTGTACTGAAAAGAAAGCATCCCTGGTACTAGTGGTCTCCCCCCATCACCGACCTGTACTGAAAGAAAAGCATCCCTGGTGCTAGTGGTCCCCCCTCCCCGTCGCCGACCTGTACTGAAAGGAAAGCATCCCTGGTGCTAGTGGTTCTCTTCCCCTTGCAATCACTGGCCCATAGAAAACTTGACAACCCTCTCTGGCATCTAGCGACTCCTCCCCCGTGGCACTGAACACCCCCATCACATTACCAGTATCCCTGGTGCCACGGGTGTGCATACGGTGACCAGCGCAGTCCTCCTCACACTTCCTCAGCCAGCTGCCCTATGTCCAGCAGGGAACGCATGTCTTATTTGTAGGACAGGGTCCCTTCTCTTGGTTACTTACCTACCCTGCATCCCTCCTCTGTTTATTTATTTACAAATTGGTGATTGGGAAAGATACACTAAGCTGGGGCTCGTTTCTATGTGTGACCCGGGGAAGGGGAGCAAAGGATAAAAACAGTACATAGCTTAGACAAATACAGTAATTATCATCCCCTTGTGTCTATCCCAGCTGGCAATGGACTCCACACTGACCCCTTCCTCTGGCAGTGCATTCTACCTCTATATGCTCTTTCTATAAAAAAAACAATTATTATTCTTTGGTAACCGGGTAAGGCACACTAGGCACAAGTGCCTGTTTTGTGGGGCAACCTGGGAGCACTGGGGAGGTTGAGTCACTTGCTCAGAGTTGCACAGTATGCAAGTGGAGGTTGTGGGTATCAAACCCAAATCTACTGGATGTACCAAGCTCATTCACACCTCATTACTTTAACCTCTAGGCTATACTGCATCTCTCCTAAAACTTCCCTCACCATTTTCCTTTCATAGTCTCTCGTTTCCTTGCCCTCACTTCTTGTGAACAGTGCACTAGTGTCCACTTTATTACTCCTTAGGTGCTGAAAGGCCTTTCTCTTGCCCCACCCCCCAGCCTGTAGTGTACACATATTGAGAACTCTTGTCTCTCCTCATATATTCTTCCTTGCTGCCTTTGAATCAACTTTGTGACCCTCCTCCAAACAGCTTCCAGGAAGTCCCTGTTCTTGTTGAGGTGCTGGTTCCAGTTAGTGGTTATGTGTTAGCCAATACGTTTTTCATTGAATGCCCTAGAACCCCACCCCCACCCCACGGGTTAATTGCTAGCAGACTTTTGTTGAATGTGTGCCTCAGCGGGCAGTCTGTAACTTGCCTGGTTACAGCCTCTGTCTTGTTAGTTTCAAAGACAGCAATAAGAAGACTAATCTCTTTGTTCTAAACAAAGCCCTGCATCATAGTTTTTAATTTTTTTTTAACGAGCGATTGTGTGTTTGAAGATGATGAAGATGATGATGAGTGGGTTTACTACTAAGTGCTATATCGTGTAACCCCTAGGTGACACTATCCTAAGGGCTACTGCCCCTGCCTGCGTGACTAGGCGCAGGTTGAGGGGCCTGAACTCTTTGAACGGGTGCCTCCACCCAGAGGAGTGGTTCTGGGGTAGTGTAACAGCTGTTGGTATAGCCATCCGGGATGCTATAACCCCTCCCCACCAACCCTTCTAGTGGCCTAAACCGTATAGCAGCAAAACATTCACATGTACCATATGGCAGTAATGACTTGCTTACGCCCCTTGCACTTACCACCAGGACTGGATCCTCTGCAGCTGCCCTGGAGACCCCCTGTAAAGTTAGATCTGTAATGTAACAGTTCAATGGCAGTACAATACCCCCACCAAAAAGGTACACACTAACCAGGTTATATACAAAAAGAACAAAATCTGATTTATTCAGGGGGAAGTATACAGGGGTGGGGCTTGAATCTAGCGGATGACTGACGGATCTGATTAATTCAGGCTGAACATGCATGCACAGTGAGTCCCTTGTATACAGTCACACAACCCTGGGTACCCAGTTGGTAAGCAGGCTAGACTAAAGCGATGCCTGGCGTAAGCTGGCATTGCAGCTGCTGGTGGGGCCCTTAGGAAAGAAAACAAGTAGCATGCACATCAACCCAGGATTTGTATTCTGGAGCCAGATGGCTCATTTCATTGTAGTTAACCAAAACAAACAAATCAGATGACACACAGTGATTGCAGCTTTGTTGCAGGGAGCTACCCTGTTTGGTACTCTCGCTACCCAGATCAGGAAGCAGGACTGACAAGATGAAGACCTCTGGATGGTGTTCTCGTTTGCCAGGGGAAGCAGGACCTACACGACTCACCAAGGTGGTCGCTATCTGTTCGATGGTGTTGAGCAGGGAGCCAAATCCCGGAGGGGGTCTTTCATCAGAAAATGTCTCTGTGATGAGGGTGGCGGTCTAGGCTGAGATGGCAGGGCCCAGACCAGAGCAGGCAGTTTGGATTTAGTCCACGCGAGTGCTGGAACAGCTTCCAGCTAGCATAACACACTTGAATGTGGAGAACCAAATTTCGACCCACACAGCACATTCAGCACATTTTTATAATAATAATAATAATAATAATTTTATTTATTTTTATTTATTTACTGCATATTCAGAATTACAAACCTTTGAGTCACAGACTCTTTTGCAAAGGCTCCACGTCGGTTACAGAGGGTGGAGGGAGAACAAGAACAGGGAAGACAGATGGAACAAGGAATTATATACAGATTTTAGTTCAAACATTATTTATACAATGGCTCCACGTTGGTTACAGCGGGTGGAGAGACATAAGACAGTGTATGACAAAAGGAACCAGTTTTATATACACATAAATTATTTATTGATTACTTTACTGGCTTGATAGCAGAGAGACTTATTTATCCAGTTAGAGCAATTAGGAGACATGCATGTGACCCCCTAGACTGAGCTTATAGGGAGGGTGATTCGTCGGGTCTAGGGGGCCCCAGTGTCAGTGCAAGGGGGGGAGGGAGGAGAGAGGTCAGGCCGAATTAGCATTCACATTTAGAGATTTCCAGTAGGTGGGTTCTAAGGCCTGTTTTGAAGAGTTGGATGCTGTGGGACTGGGAGAGAGAAGGGGGAAGAGTGTTAAGCCATTTGGGAGCGCGGTAGCGGAGGGGTCTCTTCCCAAGGGATGTTCGACATGGGGGAACCATGAAGGACGCGGTAGTCAAGAGTCTGGTAATACGCCTGAGAGGGGCCGGTCTGATGATGGGGTGTAGACCGGTTGGCGCAAGCTGGAGGTGGATCTTTTTTTTGCTAGAATGCAGGTGTGGTATTTGAGTCTTTGTTGGAAATTAAGCCAGCCAGTCAGCTTGTACAGATCGCAGGTGTGGGTGAGTCTGTCACATCCAGAGACAAGGCGACAGGCTTTATTAAGCGCAGTGATTATGCTGCTTAGGGTGGTGTTATCAGCGGTGCCATAGATAACAATCCCGTAATCGATAAGGGAGAGGATGGAGGAGGTGACTGCTATCTGCGTGGCTTGGGCAGGCAGGCTGTTTTTGATCCTGTAGAGGGTACCAACTCTAGAGTTTATCGCTGACGAGAGGAGGCGTACATGTCTGTGGTAGGAGAGGGAGGTATCTAAGGTGACACCCAGGTATTTGAAGTGAGTGACGTGTTCCATTTGGGAACCATCCGAGTTGGAAATATGAAGTGCCATCTGACTGTGAGGGCTTTGGCGATGAACAACGGTCATGGACTTGGTTTTGGAATAGTTAATGATCAGGCGGTGATCAGCGAACCAATTCTCCAGCTCCCTGAAGAACCCCTGGAGGGTGAGCTGGAGGGTGTTCGGTTGGGGGTGTTGCCAGTAGAGAACCGCATCATCAGCATAGAGTAAGAGATGACCGCTGCATGCTTTGGGGAGTGAATTAAGGAAGAGAGTGAAAAGCAGCAGGCCCAGAATTGACCCCTGCAGAACCCCAGAGCGAACAGGTTTGGGGGTGGAGATGGTGGAGTTTATTCTTACTTGCTGTGAGCGTCCCGAGAGGTAGTCCTTGAACCAAGCTGCAGTCTCGGGGACCACATTTAGTTGCTGCAGGACTTGAAGGAGTAGATCGTGACTGACCGTGTCGAAAGCCTTAGTTAAGTCTACATAGATGGCCCCTGCAATTGACCCTTGGTCAAGTGCCTCATGGATGAATGTTGTGAGTTCAGCGAGAGCCGTGATGGTGTCGTGGCCAGCTCTGAACCCATGCTGTTCCTTACTAAGTAGGTTGTGTTTCGTTAGATGCTCTGTTAGCTGGTCTGAGACTATTTTTTCCAGAGCTTTGGAGAGAGGAGGGAGTATTGAGATTGGCCTATAATTACCGGGGTGGGTGGGGTCACCACTCTTTAAGATAGGAGTGATCAAGGCTTTTTTCCAGGTAGAGGGAAACTGGCCGAGGCAAAGTGAAAGGTTTAGAATTTTTGTGAGATGGGGTAGTGTGACATCGAGGGTATGCCCAATGAGTTTTAGGTCCAGGGAGTCATTGCTGTAGCGAGTGTTAGTGATAGCTTTGGAGATATAGCATTTGGCCAGGGTGCAGGGAATGGTACGGAGCCAGAAAGGGGGAGGGAGGTCTGTACTCGCCATAAGAGAAGTAGGGCGCCTTTCAATTTATTTATTTATTTATTTGCTTTTGTTAACCAGGTGAGCACACTAGACAGCCAAGTGCCTATTTTCAGGTCAATTGCCAGGGCGCCATACATAAATAACAGATTAAAACAATAAAAATCATTAAACGAAATTCAGCTGGATCAGAACAATTAATTCAATCAATATTCTAAAAATGCAGTTTCCCACAAAAAAGTCTTCAAACCTCTCTTGAAGCCCTCCACAGAAGTGCACTCCCAACTGGACGGGTAGAGAGTTCAAAGGGTGGGGCCACATACCAAAAGCCTCGCGCCAAGATTTCAAATTCACCCTTGAACCTCTAGCAACCCCTCATCAGCCGAGCGGAGTGATCGATTAGGGCGATAAGGAACCAGAAGTTCTTTCAGATAGACTGGGCCCAGATCGGTAGGGCTTTGAAAGTCAGCAATTCGACTTTAAAGGTGATCCGCCACTGAATTGGCAGCCAGTGCAGTTCGCGCAGCACTGGAGTAATGTGACAGGATCTACTAGAATCTGTCAAAAGCCGGGCTGCAGCGTTCTGCACTAGCTGCAGGTGATGGATTTCAACCCCAGAAAGCCCTAGGTAAAGGGGAGTTGCAATAATCCAAGCGCGAGGACACGAAGGCATGGACTAACGTTGGCAGGTCGGCAGACGGAACAAGATGCCGAATCCTGGTGATGTTCCTAAGATGATAAAAGGAAGTCTTGATGACTGCTGACACCTGCAAATGCAGTGCCAGCCCATCATCAAGAACTACCCCCAGGATCCGCACCCGTTAAGAGGTCGGGAGAAAAACGCCTCCAAGAAAAATTCCAAATTCCGGAAGACGCACCATCACCTGACCCCCCTACCTGTCGATCTGGGTCCACAACCAGTACCTCAGTCTTATCAGAGTTCAACCTCAGCCAGCTAGAATTCATCCACTCCTGAATTTCTTTTAGACAGCTGTTAAAGACTGAGACAGCTCCCTCCTGGTCGGGGGCAAAAGAAAGGTAGAGCTGGGTATCGTCTGCGTAACAGTGAAACCTCAGCCCATACCTCCTTACAATGTCTCTGATGGGTAGCATGTACACCGCAAATAACATGGGTGACAGTACTGAACCCTGAGGCACTCCACACAACAAAGCCATTGAATCCAAGGAAAAAACCCCGGAAACAACTCTTTATGATCTCCCAGTGAGGAATGATGTGAACCATCTTAAGACGGTTCCAGATATTCCACAAAACAGCCTCAGGCGTTCCATCAACACCATGTGATCTACAGTGTCGAACGCTGAAGAAAGGTCATGGAGAACTAAAATGGAATGACTCTTCCAATCTCTAGCCATCAAGAGACCATTGAGCACCCGAACCAGCACTGTCTCGGTACTATGTCTTTTACGAAAACCGGACTGAAGGGGTTGATAGACGTCACAGATGGTCAAATGGTCCTCCAGTTGTGCAGTCACTACTTTCTCAGTCACCTTCCCAACAAAGGGAAGGTTAGAGATGGGGTCTGTAGTTTTTGAGACAGTCAGGGTCCAAGGTAGCTTTCTTCAAGAGGGGTGTCACCACCGCCTCTTTCAGGGAGCTAGGAAACTCACCGGATTCCAGGGAGCACCTGACTATCTGCACAAGGACTGGACCAGTGATGTCAATACAACCCAAAATTAGGGAGGCTGGTCCATGGTCCAAACTACAGCACATAGGGCACATATGCTGGAGGATCCTCATGACATCAATGAACTCCAGCTGACCGAAGGAACTCCAGGAAAACCGAGGCACCGTGATCTTACACCGGTTCACGGCAACCCCCCTAGAGTGTGATGGCAGCAGTTCGGCCCTAATGTCGGCCACCTTATTTATGAAGAACCGAGCAAGCTCATCACACTCCAATTGTGAAAAGACTTTCTGAACTTGCAGACAGGCTGGGTTGCACAGTCTGTCCACAGTTCGAAACAGCTGAGCTGGTCGATTCCGAGCAACCGCAATCTCCCTGGACAGGAACTCTGCCTTCTTCCGGGTGATTGCAGATTGATAGACCAAATAATGATCCATCAATCTAAGGTGTTCAGCATCAAGGGTGGACTTTCGCCAGCAACGCTCTAACCTTTGCCCCTGTCACTGCATCTCCCTCAGTGTCCCATCAAACCAAGGGGACTTGGGGCAGAGGGAGAAGGGACGAACACGAACTGGAGCAATGAAATCCAGAGCCCCTGCAACAGCTGTGTTATAGGCCGATACAAAGGTCTCTGGATCACTGCTTGCCAACGTGGAGGATGAGAGGTCAAGCACTGCTGCAAGGCCTTGGGTATCTATATCCTGCAAAGGGCGGTACCTAAGCAACTCCATAGGGGCAGGCCTTCTAGAAGGGTTGCAAAAAGTAAACCGCATGGTGTAGTGATCTGACCACCTGACGGGTTCCACCCCCACATTGGATGCCTCGACCCATAGAAGGAAGATTAGGTCCAAAGAGTGTGCACATTTATGTGTAGCAGAAGAAACCACCTGTGTAAGGCCCAGCGTTGTCATTAACTGGAGGAAATGTTGACCAAATTACGAGAGTTTGTAGTCGACCCAGGCGTTGAAGTCGCCCAGAACCATCAATCTGGGCGACTAAAACACCATATCGACGACGAAGTCCGCCACTTCCTGAAGGAATCGCTTCTCATCACCGGATGGACGGTAAATTAGGGCAATTTGAAAGCCTACACCTGCTACAACTATACACTCAAAGGACTCAACCCTCCCACTAGGACCTCCATGAGGCCGAGTTCAGTCTTGAAACAGACCGCAAACCCTTCCCCCCCCCCACGATCCAGTCTTGGGTGGTGTAACACCGAGTACCCGGCTGGAGTCCTAGCCTCCAAAATGGGGCCAGAGTTATCATCCAACCAGGTCTTGGTGATGCAAGCCAGGTCCGCTGTACCAACAAGATCAACAATAATTGCGGTCTTGTTTTTAATGGACCTGGCATTGCACAACACCGCCCGAGTTGGACATATCTCGGTTGCACAGGCCATCTGCCCAGTGTAATTGGTGGTGCCCTTGGGTATGGGCATCAGACATGGAGAACCACGATCAGGATTCCATTTCGCCCGAGGGCGCCTTCTGGTACCAACCACCCCAATACGATGACCCCCCTTGATCATCCTCCCCTGTTCGCGACCCCACACGCTTCTCCCCCTCCTATGCACAATACACAGCACTCTGCAATGCTGGTAGATCTCGAACTGAAGAGGGGGAGAATAAAAAGGGCGAAGGGCACGAAGAGAGGAGGATGAGTAGTGCATAACTGTGGGGGCTGAAGGCCAGCACATGCTGTAAGCTAGACTGCAGAATAAAGATACAATAAACAAAACCTAAAATAAAACTAACTAACTAATAATACCACCCTAAAAAACGATTTAAAAACCCCACCCAGCTCCCAGGTTAGCTAACATCAATTCAGAGACTGAAATTAGAGACCCTGACAACCCCCCTTTAGTACAAAATAACCCACAAAAACAAATACACAACAAACAAAGCTTTGGGGCTCTCACCCTCTGACCCAACACAGAATATAACAAGAAACAATGACTAATTTGTCTCCCCTCCTCCCCCCAGTCCTCTCACCACTGGGGAAAGAGGATAGAAAGGCACTCTCACTGCAACACAACTCTTAATTCGGGTAAAGTCTGGTTGCAGTTTAGCAGAAGTTCTAAGCAAACCTCTCAATCCGTGACTCACTTCTGTACCTGGCAGGCTGATTGCTTCTGGAGCAAGTCTTCAGTCCCAAATTCAGGCAACGATCACTCTCTTTCTCTTCAGGCTTCAGATCTCAAAGAAAGGAATTTAGATTTAAGTCCAGTGTTCATATTTACAGGATTTCTCACTGGAAGATGTGACAGGCAGGTCAATGTAGCCTTCCCGCCAATTTTCCCATGTTCCTACGCAGGAGCAGCTGCTCGATGGCTCAAGCTGTTCACTCTCCAAACTCCGGCTCACAACTGACTCTGCTGCAGGCAGTTCTGGGGATTTCCTTCGAGATCCGAAAGATTTGGTTGGCTGAGGGAACTGTCTGTCACAACAAGGGCTTCCCCCCGGTCCATTTAGGCGCCAAACCTTAAAAACTACAGTTCCTACAGATTTCAATCCCACAAGACCTCTGGGAACAGTCTCCATTTTAGGTCCCCTGAGGTTCGATTGGTCCCACTCTGGCAGTTCTGAACCAAAAAGGTGGCTCTTATGCAAAAAGTCCAAGCTGCAAGAGAAGGCAGGTTAAACAAACTTCTATACTATTATTATTATTAAGGCAGATAAACAGAAAATGAACACAGTTCCTAACAGAGCTCCCTATGTGCATATAGCGACTGCAGAATGGAACAGAAACACCACCCACCTGTAAGTATGGGCGCCATGACGTGGCAAGTGATGTGTGCAAGTCACCAAACAGCGGCCTGCCTCCAGACTGACGGCCCCGCTTCAGCGCAGCTTGCATTAGGACAGAGAGAGAGGTCATGCAAACTTGACCTCACATTGGCTGAGGAAATGGGAACAGCACCAGAGAAGAGATTAGGTAGGAGCAGTGGGGCCTTGTCAACATGGCTTAAAAAAAAAGAACATGGATACCCAAAATGAGGGATGATGAGGGACACTGACATTCATAACGAGGGGCACATCCTCAAACATGGAGCTACAAGCTCGGAACACTGTGGAAACCATTGCGGTTACGTGCACAAAGTTTGTTTTTGATTTAGCATCTTAGAATATTATGAACTTCTGCTTTAAATTCTGAATTTACAGCACATTCTCCGTGTGGGCAGCACTTTTTTTTCATGATGGACAGATGAGGGACAGTATAATTTTGAGGGGTAAAATGAGAGACGTTCCTCTTAATCTGTCATTTGAGAGGTATGCAGTGAGGAATCTGAGGTGGGAAGCAGTTCATCTGTGGCCGATTCACACCTGTAACTGATCGCCATCCTTTTCATGGGGAGAGGAAATTCAGTCCTTCTTTTCTGCCTCCACTTTCCAAGTAGCCAATCTTGTGAGTAGCCACTGTCTCTTATGACTAAAGCTCTAAACATGATCCCTGATTATACTGTATAATGGAAGAAACTGAAAACTTGTAGATGCTGCCATAAAGAGCCTCCTTGGGGAATGATTCAGAGTTCTGGAAGGCCACTCTTCTGCAGAGGAATAAAGAGAGTGTGTGTAAGAGATGCATCGCACTTAGATGTGCAGTAGGACTGTTTGGATTCTCTAGAATCTGTTCCGTTTGTAGAAATAGGATTTTTGGACATTCTGATTCCATTCTGTCTCCAAGTAAGGCATATGAGTGGAATCAGACATGGAATCAGAACTTCTGATACCGATTTCATTGGAATCTTAATAGACCTGCAAAAAGAAATCTCCCTCCCCACCTAGTACTGAAACAATTGTCAAAGCCCTCCCCAGCTCACCCCACCTTTCCGTTGCCTCTCTTCCCTTTGCCTTATGACAGGCTGCTGTGCTCTGGGGTCCTTGGAGGCGGTCTGGTGATGTCTGCTGCAATATAGTCCAAGACAAGTCCACCTCCTGTAAATCCAGCCATATAATCACAGCCAACCGACATGCCCCTGTCTCCTGACTGATTGTGCTCCTCTCCATCCAGTGAAGTTCAGTGTCCAGGCATTCTCTCCCCCCTCCCCCGCCATGCACCAACCTGGCAGCAAAATCTGAAGTCCTCAACTCCATAAAGTATGCCCCCCTGGTCCCTGACCCAGTAAAAAACATTTGCATTTTAGTGGTGTGCAGTGCCCAATCCAATGGATGACTCCCATCCCAACTCCCAAGCTGACTCGAGCAAGTGCCACGTCCCTCACTGCCCTCTGCCTTGCTGCCCTGCCCAAATCTCAGTCTCGGCTCAGCTAAGTACTGCTGCTAACTAGCCCAGCATCTCCCAGAAGCATCAGCACTCTTGTATGACCTGAGTGGGTGGCCAGCCTAAAGAAATCTCTGGGGTTAGCCACTACCAGATGCCAGTTAGTAAGGTGTGTCTGTTGGGGGCAAACCCCAGGGATTTCTTTAGGTTGGCCACCACCTCCAATCATAGGGACAATGTCAACACTTCTGGGAGGTGTTTGGTAACTTAGCAGCAGTACCTGTCTGAGCCGAGACTGAGACTTGGGCAGAGGGCAGAAAGGGGCCGTGGCACTTGACTCAATTAAGCTCAGGAGTCGAGACGGGAGTCAGCAACTCAGTCAGGCAGTGCACCCCGCTAAAATGCTAATGTTTTTTACTGGGTTGGGTACCAAGGGAGGGCATACTTTATGAAGTGTAGGGCTTATGGTTTTGCTGCCAATTGGGGGTTGATGCTTGGACACTGGACTTCACTGGACAGAGGGGAGCACAGTCCACACACATTCAGTTGTGGGGCGTTGGGGTCAGCCATGGTTATATAGATGAACTTATGAGAGGTGGAACTACAGGAGGTGGACTTGTCTTGGTCTTATTTTACTGCAGCAGTTGTCACCGGACCAACCCCAGGGACCCCAGAGCCAGCAGTCGTGAATTGCAGGTAAGTGGAAAAGGGAGAGGGAGGGAGGGGAAATGTTTTACTGGATGGGGGTAGGTCTTAGGATATGGAATCTCAGAACTGAATTTTGATTCTGCATCCAAAAAGCAGTGTTCAGAATTCGGGTTTTGGGCTGTCAGTGCTGAAATCTCTTATTCCAAAGAGCAGCTCAGAATCTGATGTATCAGATTATGTAGGCACAGATTCAGATTAACCTTAATGTGAAAGTGCATACATTGCAGTCTTCACACCTCGGTCTCTTTAGTCTTCCAGTGCTGAGCAAGGTGACCTTTAAATGGCCCTGCTCAGCACTACATGACAAAAGATTTTGAAGAATGAACAATTGAATGGAAGCACATGTTTGGGACAGGGTCACGCCTCAACCTACTCCCCCAATCCCTTATGCCCAAAATTTCCTGTTTTTTAAAACTTAATGTTTAATAATTTTCCGGTGCACCTGCTATCTTATACATTATATCACTGTCATCAAGGTTTCAGTTTCTCCTTACATGAAGCAACTGTCCAGCATGTATCTGGTATGTCGTTTTGTTCATTTGTCAAGCGAGGTGGGGCTCTAAACTCTCCAGGCATGGGTACTGTGGCCAAGTATAATATTGGTGTGAATGGGCCTGGCTGGTCCGGTTTGTTGTTTCTTATTGGATCTTTCTGTGGATAGCGTGTTCGGAATAATTAATGGCACTACATCTGGCCTCTGAGTCATGATATGGAGGAGCCAGGCGTTCCATCTGTTTTGCAGTAATGGGAGCCTTTTCTCTAGCTGTGCTCTCATGTTCTGTCATTTATACATCTCTAATATAGTGTATAGAAGAACCTTGTTCTGCATGGATTTTCATCCTAAGTAGAATGCTGCTGTTGTACCACAGTGCAAAGGTTCTGGAAGGTGGTTGTACCCTTCTGGGGTACAACAGCATTCCACACAAGTGAAAACAATGCCTGTGTGATAAAGAAGTGCTAAAAAATACAAAACACCGTGCTCCCAACAGATGCCAGAAAGCCAAACATGATACTATGGATCTTTGGTTTGCTCTGTTTTTCCCTCAAAAGTTTGAACAATTAAACTTTTCTATGGACAGTAACTTCATTTTTTTTAAAAGGAAAACAAAAAACAGTTATTTCTCTGTATTATATGTCACTTGTAATTTGCAGTGGGAGAACAGACAAAAATGGGACATGACAATGGCAGAATGGACAAGAATGGGACACAACAGTTTAAGCAGTTTAAAAAAAAAAATTACTTTTTTATTTCTGTACGCTATAAAAAGTACTGGTTGGGCAAAAACATGCCCGACCAGTCTGTGCAGCCACATCGAGGTTCTGATTACAACGGATCTCTTGAGCTTTGGTCTTGGGGGCTGCTGTAATCTGAACCTCTTGGTGGTTGCTCAACCAGTATTCTCTGTGTTATGTCTTCCCACTGTGTGGGTTGCAGAGGGGTGGTCTGAAGCCACAGGCTGGTTATGACTTTTATTTGCTGCTGTAAGTAGGATACCAAGAAGGTGGTAAGTAGTGTGTTTATTTTTTATTTTGGATGGGTGATGGAGTAGGAGCACCGTACCAGGGGTGAGAGACCCTAAATCTGGAATTACATCTTGTAAAGTCTGTTCTACTGCCTACCAGTGTGAGGTTAGTTCCGTATATGGCCAGAGAATGCAGGTGTGGGTAGTCGCCTCATGGCCACAGTTATGCCAGCAGGAGGCGCCATGTGTGATGCTGTATTTAGCTGTGATCTCAGGAGTGTAAAAGTATCTGCTATTTTCCAGCTACACCCTCTGCAGTGGTCACTTTATGCTGGGGCTGACAGATCTGGGTCCATGCCTTGTCAATAATTTTGATACTAAGTTTGGCTTCCCTGTTAAAGGTAATGGTTTCAGTGTTGGTGGAAGTACTATCTGTCAGGTCCTGATAACATCTGGATATAAAATGTGTGGGAGTAACAAGCCCTCAACTTCCCATCCGGTCGAGTCCCTACAGTGACGGGTGGCACACATGACCACTCATGTCTGCTATCGTCTGCTCTTCTCAGGTATTGTATCACTATACAGCTCTGTACAGTAATGCAGTACTTGCAGGATATCTGCCAAAAAATCATGGCTCTTCCCTGATTTTCGAGAGACCCGCTGCAAGTAATGTATTGCTGTACAGAGTTTATAGTTATACAGTACTTGCAAGCAGCAGACTGTGGTTCACCACTGGAGTTAGTAGTGGGTATGAGGTGACTGGCATCACTGGGATGGATCGGATGGGGGATTGGGTGGAGAATGAGGTGCCACCAGACACTGGGGAGGTAACATTGGTGGTGGGGTAACAGATACCAGGACCACGAGAGGAACCAGCAGACTACCAGGGATATGATAACCATGCCTGGTACTGGTATTGGAGTGGGGGGGTGCCAGTGCTACTAGGGATTAACATTTACTTTCTGTAGTTATTCGGTAAGGGAGGGGGGTACCGAGCGTTGCATACTAAGTAGGTGAGGCTGACCACAGGTGGTGTTGCAGAAGGCACTTCATGGGGGGGGGGGGATGTCGGCTGGTGCCATGCTTGCATGTGTGCGCATGTTCACCCTTAGCCACTGACATATTGTGGGAGTGTGACCAAAAGCCAGAAAATCCCCATCTGCTGATGGATGGCAGACAGGGATACTAACGCCCGGTTTGTCTGGTCTACCTTCAGCCTGCCGGTAGTCATGGATATAGTGAGAATTGTCCAGACTCTGCGACCAACCTGCTGTAATTTAGACCCTGGCCCAACTTGCCTTCTGGTGGATTGTGTTGAGATTATTGGCCCTTTTCTAGCTCTGATAGTCTGGGCTTCCTTGGAGAGAGAGGGATTTTTTCCTGATCCTTTAAAGGTAGCAGTAGTTAGACCACTGCTAAAAAAGCCCTCCTTGGACCCAGACTGCCATGCCAATTACAGACCAATCTCCAACCTACCTTTTGTGGGGAAGGTGATTGAGAAGGTGGTCACTCTGCAGTTGGATGAACATTTAACCAGCCATAATATCCGTGACCCTCTCCAGTCTGGTTTCCGGAAAAGGCACAGCACAGAGACTGCCCTGGTGCGAGTACTTAATGATCTCCTGATGGCAAGAGAACGGAGAGCCTGTTCCATCTTGGTTCTCCTTGATCTCTCAGCAGCATTTGACACTGTGGGTCATAATGTATTGCTGGAATGCCTGCGGTTCTTTTGTAGACTGGAGGGGGCAGTCCTCAACTGGTTTCGAACTTTCCTAGAGGGCAGATCACAGAGGGTGATATCGGGAATTTATTCCTTGACCCTTCACAGTCTTCCCTGTGGGGTACCGTAGGGTTCTGTGCTCTCTCCCATGTTGTTTGCAGTGTACATGCTACCACTGGGGGACATTATTAGGTGATACAAGCTGAGTTTTCACTGCCACGCAGATGATACTTGGCTGTACATGTCCTTTGTGCCCGCCCAGGAGTATGATACTGTCTCTGTGTTTAATAACTGCCTGCAGGAGATACAGAATTGGATGAGTGCTAGCTGGCTGAGGTTAAACCCGGAGAAAACTGAGGTGTTGGTCGTGGACCCGGATCTGAGGATGGTTGGGTCATGGGCGGGAAAGCCATCTGGCCTACAACTTGGTGGTGACCCACTCAGGGCTTCAAGCCAGGTGTGAAATTTAGAAATGGTACTTGACGAAGGTCTGACTCTGAAAACTCAGGTGTCGACCGTAGTCAAGTCTGCCTTCTGTCACCTTAGAAACATTGCTAGGGTGAAGCATCTAGTTCCAGCCAAAGATCTGCAAACATTGGTCCACGCCTTTGTCACCATTCGGTTGGACAGCTGTAATGCCCTTTACCTGGTGCTACCGGGAGTGGATATTCGCCGTCTGCAGCTAGTGCAGAACTCGGCGGCCAGGTTGTTAACTGGGATCCCTAGATCCAGCCATATGACACCTGTGCTGCGCGAACTGCACTGGCTGCCTATACAATGGCGTATCCCTTTCAAGGTTGCGTTACTGACATATAAAGTCCTACATGAACTGGGACCCCAGTACCTGAAAGACCTCCTTTCTCCCTACTGCCCCTCCTGCTCACTCCGATCCTCTAGCGAGGGATTGCTAGAGGTTCCCAGGGTGAATTTGAATACGTTTGGAGGAAGATCTTTTGCCTTCATGGCACCAACCCTGTGGAACTCTCTGCCTTGTCAGATACATGAAAGCCTGACCGTGGAGAGATTTAAAAAATCATTAAAAACACAGCTTTTTGCAGCAGCTTTTATGGGGACATAAGTGATGTTATAATTACATGTTTTTGTGCTATTTATGAATTGTTTTAAATATGTTATGGTGTTTTATTGTACAGGTGCTTTGAATGCAGGAAAACTGCCTTTTATAAATAAAATTTGATTGCTTGATTGACAGACAATTCCCCCGCAGGCTGTACACATTGACCTGTCTCCCTCCTACACCTGAATTCGACTTCCATGGGAGAGGGGTGGCCTCCCACCCGCCACCCAACTAGGGAGGAACCCATGGAAGAACCAAGTAGTAGGTCCTGGGGAAGATGAGTGATGGGACGAGAGCGGGCTTGTCAAGATGGGGCCAGTCAGTGACCGGGATTAAAATAATAAAACATAGCACCTTATGATGCTTTTCTTTTCTCAATTTTCGAATTAAAACTAGGGAGTTTCTGTTTTATTTTGTACAGTCATTAGGAAAAAAACACTGTCAGACTGAGTACAGAGGGCTGTGTTTTACTGTGGCATGTCCTCCCTGTAACTGAGCTAATGATATCACTGCAAACCACTCGAAAATCACATTATTCTATAATAACATGGCTGGACCAGGGTGCAGTCAATTACAGATGCAAATGGGGTGTAATTAAGAAAAACAGAAAAACAAAACAACAGTAACGATAACAGAGACGAAGTCTGGAAAACCCTTCCTTTGTCAGTCTGGGACACAAACTCTGACAAGAGGGAAAAAGCGAAAGAAACTGGCCCGATCCTGAGGCACTGCTTGGAAAAAAGCTGGGAATCTCCTTAGCATCACAGTCAACATACCATCTCTTAGGCAGTAAAATGAATATGTAATTCACAGCTGTATGTGGAGATTTTTTTACCCAGGTTAACACGGCTGAGATGCAACATCTCGTTTTCAGTAGGATCCTGCTTCTACTGAGCTGGGTAGAGTGGAACACTGTGGGGTTAAGTGAGTAGTTGGGGAGGGGGCATTGAACTGGTCATCTCCTGCTTCCCTGATCTGGGCTCTAATCACTAGACTACAAAAACTGCACATAATTATTCCCATTAATTGAAATCTAAATGAATTTAAAATTAAAAAAATAAGGACTGCAGGTACTCTGGGTGTGGTGGGGCCGTGAGCACATTTCTGTAGCAGTCTTCTTGGTTTTGTCTAAACCCGCCAGCTGTCACAGGCTGTGTGCTCAGCTGCTGCCAGTTTCTCATTAGGCGTCCCCGGGAGGGGTGGTATTTGGATTGCTGATGGTAATGAGTCGTCTGCTTGCCACTCCACAATGACTTGTATATATCTAGGGGATTACTTGTTGCACTAACACACAACTCTGCAGCTACAATAGTCCACGCCCACCCCCACAATTCTGAATCTGTTGTGCAGAATTCATCACCTGTTAATATGCCTCCCCTGGTGGCTTTTTTTTTTAGTCTCTCAACAGAACATCCTGTTTTTCTGGAGGTACAAAATGACAAAGTTCCAACTCACATTTACGGCACTCTCTTCAACGTTGCATACCACTCGAAATCTCGTGTACCCTTTCACTTAGTAGTCTTTTTACCATCTGCATAACAGAAGGCTACCAGATTAACTGCGACCTTTTTACTTGGTTCAAAGGTTGTATGACTATGATTTCTATATTTTCTTTGCCCGTTGTCAGCCAGTTCTGCTGAAATCTTGTAGACTCATACCCCAACTTGATTTGACACACAAGCATCTGCCCACCTAGCGGTTAAGGTCCCTACCCTCTGCACAGGGGGTTGTAGGTTCTCGACCTGCAAGTCCAGCCTGCAACAGCAGTAGATGGAGATACAGTCTCATGGATTATCTCTTCCCTCCAGGGGGGCGCTCTCCTGCATTCTTTATTGAACGACGGTTTTCCGGTGGCCTGGAGGATGGGAGTTGTTCGAGTAGATCCTCCTTAGTTCTGCCTGTGTCTCCTGAGAATGGCAGGCATGAAAGCCCGGTTCTCAGGATGGGGGTACGGCCCTCAATATTCCGTGAACAATAAAAGAACAGAATTTTTAGTTTTTTTTACACTAAATGTAACATTGTTAGCACAAAAAAAAAATACTTCCTGCCAAATTGTTTTGCAAAAAAAAAAAAAAAAATTTCGCTTAGTACCAATTTTTTCCTAACCCCACCCCAACCCCTCCCAATTTTCTACCACATTCTTTGTGCAAAATAAACTGCGTTACAGTCACTTTACAGGGAAAATGGGTTTTTGGTCAAATGGAAATGGTAATTTTAGAAGGCAGCCTAAGCATTTAGTGTGTCCCGCGAGCCTTGCCGAAGATGAAGGGTATTGGAAATTAGATACCACTCACCGAGGATTGAAATATATCATCTGTATTTAATAGTAAGAGAGATATCGAGTATCACTGCTCAAGGCCAGCATGGTAACATAGTGGCAGCACTACCATTCGCTATGCCAGTAACCCAGGTTCGGGAATTTGCAGCAAGACACACCAGAGCTCTTTTGAGCTTGGCTTCTGAGGTCTGTGATTTTATATCACCCCTTCATGGAAACATAGCCTTGTACATGGTCATCCATGCTGTAATCTCCATGTGTTTCTCTTCAGATGGCAGGCTATGCAACAATCATTCTAACTCCCTGGTCTAGCTTAGTTGCTACTCCCATGTAGCTATTGAGCATTTTAATGTGCAGCCCCTCTTGGGGAAGTTCACTTTTCCAGCATCACTGGCATGGTTCTCTAACTGCTTCCGATGCAAACTTTAAGACAAAATACGAAGTATTAAGGCTGTGGCTAGGATGGAATATCTACTAGGCAGCCTAGTCTTAGAAGTCACTTGGTAAATTAATACAAGTTACATTTTGTTTGACATCCTGTAACATGGTATAACATCATGCCAGCATAGCAACACTAGGCTCGTGGGAAGTTTAAACCTCGATGTGAAATTTGCGTGATGTGGCCCGCTACACACTTTGCATAGTGCCTGTGAATTGGCTACTTCATGCTGCGATGCAATCTGCGAAGTGGTGTTCCACCGCGTGGAAAAAAACAACTGCGTCGTGACGAATTTCCACACTTTGTGTAGGCTGTCACTATGTGAATGGCAAACTTCATGTTTTTTTTTTATACTTTATTGAAAATGTAAAAAAAAACACATTCAACAATGTTATAGAAACTTTACAGGTATTAAACAACCTGAGAATACTTTACAGAAAGTAGTAGATACACATGATAGAAACTGCTACACAGACTGCACTTCTTCAGTATTGCTATTGAGTCAATAACCTTTTACCAATACAAAAACTTTGGAAATAAAGAACAAGAAAAAATAAATAACGGGCCACTTGTGACTTAAGAATCCATCAGTTGTGGCGTAGTTTGTAATCAGAAAAATAAATTTGGAGGTGAAAGACTAGGTTTGCTGGCAAAGGCACCCAGCTTCACCCGAGCTCTTTTCTTCTAGGTTTGCTTGTAAGGATATAGCAAAGAACAACATATAGGATAGTGTATGGGAAGCCATGCACTATAAGGCTATTCTTCCATCGAGTGGATACAGTACCAACTAATGACCTCAAGAGCGAAGACCGAGAGGTCTCCCAAGTCGGCATTGTACCCACTAGGTGACAGAATCACCTAGTACTGTATGGGTAATCATACACTGTTCTATATAGTGTATGGTGTCCACAACATATAAAAAAATTCACTTTTACATATTTTATGTCAGCTCTGTGGACAGCCCTTGCTTTATAACTGCCATTAGTCTGCACATCCCCATGCGCCATTTTTCCACAGCAAGGGACAAATCACAGCTGCTGCTGCTGTAGTCCCTTGTGTTATGATGCCCTCACTAACGCAGAATGAAAAGTCGTTCTGAGTTAGTGAGGACGTCACTACTGTGGCAGAACAACTTTTTGCTGTGTATGGATTTCCATACACAACTGCATTCCACCATACACTGTATTATAAGAGCAAGGAAAAATATTAAGGCTTCTTTTTGCTAGGCAGATTTACTGTGTGTTACTATTTTCTTTAGTGCTCACAAGGTTTGATACTGTTTTTTGCTTATATTTCACTGCTGTAATCATCTCTGATTCAAATTGCTGTTGCAGGGTATCCTTTCTGCTGCATTACTACAGGGTGTGCCTACAGGTTTGTGACTGTTTTGTGCGTACAGATTACTGCTGTAATCTTCTCTAATTCAAATTGTTTTCTGCAAGGTATATCTTCTGTTACTGCTTTATTTTTCTCTGTAGCAAAGTGTTTTTGCAGGGTATATCTTCTGTGAAATTGTTACAGCTGGTATTTACAGGGTTTACAATTTTATCTATCATTAGGCTAAGCTTTCAGGGCTACTGCATTTGTTGTTGGTTGTTTCTGTTCTTACCTCCTTGTTTTTTTGTTTGTGGTTCTTCTTTTTCAACAGGGGAATGGCCCAGCCACCCACCCCATCCTCAACCACCCATGCTACACTCCTTTTATAGAGTGGCGCAGTCATGACATTTCTTGCAGCAAAGCAGGAAGGGGTGGATCAGAGGGGTATCCACACAGTGACTTCATTTACAGGGACATAAGTAATTTTATTTGTTATAACAAGTTATACACAAGCAAACAAAACACAAAATCAAACTTTTGCTTTCATTTCCTCCTTCTAATTACTCAGACTAGGTTATAAACCCAGCAACTTATCTGGCATGTATATTATTAACTGCAGGTACTGCAGGACACTTTTCAGAAGGGCAGTTTTACAGGATTTAGGACACTGTCCTACATGCTGGGTCATTGGAGAGCTAAGGGCTCAGCTCCAGGTAGCATGGGCAGAAATTGCGCACCTTAAATTGCATATTCAGGAGGAAATATATTACAAGAACCACCCACCATTTCCCCAACATCCAACAGAAGCAGAAGTTGGTCCGGGAGGTTGGCAGGTGGATACGAGGGGCAAATCGGATGCCCCATCACTCTGTGCTTGCCAACATATCACCTCCACAAACCATATAAAAACTATAAACCGGTATCTGCCTCTGTCTCTCAAATCAAACAAAGGGGCAGAGGACACTGCAGAGCAGGAGTTAGCACAACAAAACTCAACCAAAACAAAAAAAGCAAAAAGGAAATCCAAAAAACTTCTGATCATAGGAGACTCCATGATTCCGGGAGTTGATACCCGTCTCCCAGGTACATCAGCATGGAGAGACACTGATCACAGTGCTAAAATTGTACAGGAAGCAGGAGAAAACATTGACGTCCTGGTACACATGGGGACTAATGATCTTGCCAGCCGGTCAATTGTGGAAACCAAGGAACACCTGACCAGGCTGGGTGACAAACTATCATCCATTTCATCCGGCATCTCCTTCTCTGAGATCCTGCCAGTCTGGGAGAGGGGGGCAGATGAACAGAAGGCCAGAGAAGGGGAGATAGGGGAGCTAAACATGTGACTGAAGGGTTGGTGCCAGGGAAAAAGGACACAAATTTGTAGTGAACTGGCAACAGTTTTGGGAGCAAAAGTTCTTTAAATTTGATGGATTGCATCTGACTAAGGAGGGAGTCAGTGCATTGGGGCAGAAGTTTGATGTCTTTGCAGAATATTTAAATTAGCAAATGGGGAGAGGGGTGCAGCACCTGATACGTCGAATGGGTAGAACACTCCTCTCCTCTCAGCTAGTGGTCAAACAGGAGTTCATGTGCATCACCAGGTAAGGAAAAAGATCCAGCTCCCCATACGATGCATAGGGGAAACGCCAGACCTCGCCCAACAACTAACGCGCCAAAATCTGGCCAATGGAAAATCACGTATACAAATACTCACAGTCTGGGAAACAATATCCCAGACCTGCAGGCAATAAAGACAGAGGTTAAACTGGACATAATAGCCATTAGCAAGACATAGTTTACCAGTAACCACACTTGGAAGACTTCAGTACCTGGCTATGTACTGTTCAGAAGAGACCGAAGTGCAAAAAAAAGGAGGGGGGGATGAAGTGACCCTTAATGTCAATGAAAATATCAAAGCTACAGAAATTCAGAATACACATAAGGAGCCAGAAGAACTGTGGGTCACCCTGGAAACAGGAAATGGGACAGTCATACGAACTGGGGTTATCTACAGGCCTCCAGACCAGGGGAGGACACAGACACATTACTGTTAGAAGATATACAAAACATGACAGCTAAAGGGGAAGTTCTGATAATGGGAGACTTCAACATGCCAGATACAGATTGGTCAATACCAGCAGGAACATTTGCCAGAGCTAGACACATAGTGGATTCTCTGCAAGGGGAGGGCCTCAAATAACTGGTACAACAACCCACAAGAGACAGGGCTATCCTAGGTCTAGTACTGACTAATAGGGACAGGATCACAGATCTCCAGGTAGAAGGTCACCTGGGGGCCAGTGACCATAACATGGTATGATTTAGTTTGGCCACTAGAACTAAGTCAGCCCATTCCAAGGCAAAATTATGAGACTTCAGAAGGGCTGACTTTGACAAGATGGCCAACAGAGTTAAGCTAGCCCTGGCAAAAAGAAATGCAGGTGAGGGGGTACAGGCAAAGAAGGTGACAAGACTTTCTATAGACACATTAGTGAAAGCAGAAAGTCCAGGGGGGGGGTATTGCTAAGATCAAAGGGGATAAGGGGACGTGTGAAGAGCAGGACCATGTAAAAGCATCTATTCTAAATAGATACTTCAGCTCAGTATTTACTGAAGAGAAGGTAGGGCAGGGGCCACAACTCTGCACCATGGACACAGGGGGGGGGAGAGAGGTGTGCACTAATCCCTTCACAAAAGAAAGGGTCCTACAAGAGCTCGATAAGCTCAGGGTAGACAAGGCAATGGGCCCTGATGGCATACATCCCAGGGTACTAAAGGAGCTAAGGGTGGAACTAGCAGAGCCATTATCAGAACTGTTTAGTGAGTGTCTGAGCACAGGAGAGGTCCCAGAAGACTGGCGAAGGGCTCATATGATCCCGCTCCACAAGAGTGGTAGCAGGGAGGAGGCAGGGAACTACAGATCAGTCAGTCTTACCTCAGTAGTGGGCAGGATTATGGAGGCAATCCTTAAGGAAAGGATAGTGCAACACCTGGAATCCATAGGAGCACAGGATCCAAAACAGCATGGGTTTACAACATGAAGGTGCTGTCAAACTAATCTCATAGATTTCTTTGACTGGGTAACCAGAGTGGTGGACAAAGGGGGAGCAGCTGATGTCGCCTACCTTGACTTCAGCAAAGCTTTCGATACTGTTCCACATAGAAGATTGATTAATAAGCTGGGTAGGCTTGGGGTGGGTCAGAAGTTGGTCAACTGGGTGGCAAACTGGTTGATGGGCAGAAAACAGAGAGTGGTGGTAAATGGTATACAGTCAGAAGAGATGCAAGCCACAAGTGGGGTACCTCAGGGATCAGTCCTGGGTCCAGTCCTCTTCAATATCTATATCAGTGACATTGCAGATGGACTGGTGGGTAAGCTTTGTCTGTTTGCAGATGACACCAGGATCTGCAACAGAGTAGATGATCCAGGTGGGGTGGGCAGAATAAGAAGAGATCTGGATAAACTAGCAAAATGGTCAGAAGAGTGGCAACTGGGGTTTAATGCAAAGAAGTGCAAGATCATTTACATAGGGAAGAAACACTGAAGTCACCTATAGGCTGGGATGGGAGTTGCTGGCAGTCATAAGGGAAGAAAGCAGACCATTAAAGCAGTAGGTAGGGCTAGGGGGATGTTGGGGTGTATTAGCAGGGGGTATCACAAGTTATAAGAGGGAGGTGTTAATCTCTCTTTACAAGACACTGGTTAGGCCCCATCTGGAGTGCTGCATGCATTACTGGTGGCCACACCTTCACAAGAACATTAACCAAATTGAGGCAGTCCAGAGAGAGGCAACCAAAATGGTGCAGGGACTGCATCAGAAAACATATGAAGACAGATTAATGGAGCTCAATATGTATACCCTAGAGCAAAGGAGGGAGAGAGGTGATATGATCGAAACATTCAAACACCTTAAGGGCATTAACAAGGTGAAAGAGTCTAACATGTTTCAATATAAGAAAATAGCAGGACAAGAGGACACAGCATGAGTTTAGAGGGAGGCTGATTAAGGGGTAATGTGAGGAAGTTTTTTTTCACAGAAAGGGTGGTGGATGCATGGAACGGCCTACCTCAGGAAGTGGTGGATATGAATACAGTAAGGGGCTTCAAACATGCATGAGATAGGCATAAGGGAGCAATACAGATGAGTATGAATAGCTAGGCTATTGACAGAGCAAATGCCAATGGCACATTCATAAGGTAGAAAAAGAAATGGGCAGACTGGATGGGCCTTGCAGTCCTGATCTGCCGTCGATCTCTATGTTTCTATGTAGAGTAGGGCTAGTCTCATCTGAGATGCATTCCAGTTGGTAGGGCAATGCCACCCACACTTTTGGGTAGGAACAAAAGCTGCAGTCTGATGCAGGGATTTTTGTATTGCCAGAGGAAAGAAAAAAATAAGTTTTTAATGGTGATAAAGCAGGGTATACATTGGAAAAATATAATAACCAGGGGAGGGCATTAATTTTTAATGCCTGATTTCTGGCATAGATGGATAAGGGCAGGAGGTTCCATCTCCTCATATCTTGCTTTAAATTTGTAATTAATGGGGAATAATTTAGGTTGAATAATTGCGATAAGTCTGTAGGTATTTTAATTCCCAGATATTTAAGGGAGGGCAAGTTCCATTTCAAGTGAAGAAGTTCTCATGGGGGGGGGGGGCAACATAGTTAAAAGTAAGAATTTAAGTTTTGTGAGTGTTTTAAGGTATATCCTAACAGTTTTGAAAAAGCTGACAGTTTTTGACACAGGGCTGGAAGAGAGCGGTCAGGATTAGTAAGTTATACGAGAATGTCGTTGGCGAAAGCGCCAGTTTATGCTCAGTGCCTGCAAGCAAGATACCTTGTAAATCAGAAAAGTGGCTAATGCTTTGGGCTAAGGGTTCTATGTAAAAAGCAAATAATAAGGGGGAAAAGGGGGCAGCTCTGACAGGTACCCCTCTGCAGTGGGAAACGTTTGGAGATATGGCCATCAGATCGGATATAGCCCTGCGGTTTTTCATAAAATGTAAATATAAGGTCTATAAACTGAATGGGGAACCCGAAGCTGGCAAGGACCCCCCCCTTAAAAAAGACCAGGACACTTTATCAAACATCTTTTCGGCATCTAAGCTTAGAAACATAGCTGAATGTTTATATTTCTTTTTTTTTTCTTCTTCTGTTTAGTATGCTTTTTGCCGCCTTCCGGACCGTCAGCATCTGCCCTGGTCACAGACCCCCGGACTCCCACCTCCCATTGTGCCTGCACTCTCCTGTTACCCCAGCTTACCCCAAGGGGGTGGGGCTGCGGTACCGTTCTCCCCAAACTGGTGCCGCAAGTACTAGTCCTGTTCGGAGAACCGTCTGGGAGGCTAATTGAAGCCCAGGGGCAGGGCATCATAGAGACGGCTGGAGGCGGAGTTGTCTCCCTGTAGGCAGGGGTGGGGACATGCAATGACGGCCAGCGTCTGCCCCACCCCTGAGTTGTGAAGGCGCTTGGTGCTGTGCAATGCCCCTAGCCTCCACTAGCTGTTGCTGTATGCACTGAGCACACACCACACTCCCCCCTCCCCAAGAGAAGGAGAGCAGTCCAAGGACACTTAATCGTTCTCCCCCCGGCTGGCCCTCCAGTGACCTGGATCCATTCCCGAACCTGGGTCGCCGGCATTACAAGGGGAAATCCAACCGCTGCGACAGCGGGCTGGCCACGAATGTTTATATTTCTGAATGTGTTCTATTAAGTAAATACTTCTCCTCATATTATCCTGGGCCTGTCGACCTGGAATAAAGCCCCATTGATCCTGGTGGATCAGCTGAGAAGCAAGGTGTTTCAGTTGCAGGGTTAATATAGCTGCTAATAATTTATAGTCTGTGTTTAAGACAGAGATAGGCCTGTAACAAGAACACTGGGTGGGGTCCTTACAGGACTTAAGGATCACAGAAATTATGGCATAATTCCAAGAGGAGGGGGGAACTTGTCTCTTTGGGGTAAAAATGAAAGAAAAAGTGCACTGGAGTAAGGGGGGTAGTTCTGCTTTAAACGTTTTATAGAATTCCCCCAGAAGCCCATCAGAGCCAGGGCATTTTCCTGTTTTCAAAGCGCCAATTTCAGTTTCTATTTCCTGGGTAGTGCTAGGGGAAAGAAGGGACTCTGCTTAGGCCTGTAACATGGAGGTGAGATTCAATGTTTTCAGGAAAGAAGAAATCTCATTCTGTGTGACACTCGGTGGGGAGGAGTACAATTGGGTATAGTATTCCAGAAAGTCCTTCAAAATACCAGATATGGAGTAGTGGAGAGAGTTAGAACTGAGGTCTTTTTATACCCGTTATTGACGCTCTAGCCCTTTGCATCCTCAGGTGACCTGCTAACATTTTCAGTTACTCGGGTCCCCCATCATAATATTTCTGTTTAAGAAACAGTAACTTCTGCCCCACATAGTAATCCAAGAGACTGTGAAGAGTTTTCTTAAAATAATTTAATTCCTGGGCTCTATGTTTACATATTTTAATTATTTGATCTAGGGCTTGTATATGGGAGGTGAGGGAATTCTCTATGACTATCCCTCGTTTTTTTATTCCGTACTGAAATTTCTATTAATTTCCCTCTCAGCAGGGCTTTAAGGGTGTCCCAGAGTATAGCTGGGATTTGTGTTGGGGTATCATTATCCACCACGGCCTGCTGGAGAGTGTCTTTTATGTGCTTAAGATTATCCTGGTCCCTCTGCAGGGACAAATTTCATCTCTAAAATGTATTTTTCTGGAAATCGCCAATTTTAACTTTTACAAAGACTGGTGCGTGAGGGGCCCGGTGGCGCTGAGGGTTGAGGTACTGGACACCACACCTTGCACCATGCTGATCCGGTTCGGGAGCGAGCTCGGGTTGCCAGGGTCGACCGCTGGAGAAGAGACCATGTCCGGAGGACAGCTCTCCTCCTGGGGAGGGTGGGTTCACGATATCTCAGAAGCAGTGACTCCCAGTGAAGACTGGGAGTGCATCAGCTGGGGGTCGTGCATGCAGGTGGTGGATGCGTTGGCAAATGTCCGCGAATGGGGTGCTGGAGCTTGCTAAGCTCATGCTGGATATCATTGCATGTCCGCGCCTGTGGGGGACCATCACGGAGCCATGCATGCAAAAAGTGAAAACCCTGGCTCCTGTAGGAGACAACGGCATGCCAGCCCCACACCCACTGTCGGACCCCGCCTTCTCCAGTCCTGATATCTTCCAGCCCACACCAGACCACCAAAGCTAGATTGGAAGGAGTGCCCAAGGTAAGTGGAGGGCGGCCCCGCCTTGGGGGGCACAAGCCAGGGGGTACGTGGTCGTTCGAGGTGCTGGGTCGGGGTTCCAGGGGGACTTGGAGCAAGGGGGGGGTCTCAGGCTGGGTGGGACAAGCTGGGGATGTCTGAGGGATACCTCAGGACTGGCGACCAGAGGGACACAGGTGGAATAAAAAAAAAAAAAAGACTGGCACGTGGTCAGACAATATAAAATCCCCTACCCAAGATTGAAGAGCAGTGTCAAGGTGCTCGTGGGACATAAACATGTAATCCTAATCTAGAATAGCTAGAGTGGGCCTGGGAATAGAAGGTGTAATTCTGAGTACTACCATTCAAAACTTCCAGGTATCTGCATATCCCAAGTTCCTTCAGCAGCTTAATTACCTCAGTTGTGATTTTCTTATCCTTTGGGGTGTCTGAGAACCATTCACATTATTTGGTGTCAGGATTATGTTAAAATCCCCACCACATGGAATTTGTCCTTCCCCCATTGGACTAGCAATAAAAAAATGAACGGTATACTTTAAAATCCATATTTGGGGGGGAGTAGACAGCGGCAATGGTAACCACCGTGCCATTAAGTCTACCTTTAGGTAAGGCATATCTGCCCTCCTTATCGACTGTTTTGTCCCAACACTCGAAAGGTACCTTGG
Source organism: Neoceratodus forsteri (assembly GCA_016271365.2). NCBI lineage: Eukaryota > Metazoa > Chordata > Ceratodontiformes > Ceratodontidae > Neoceratodus > Neoceratodus forsteri. The sequence goes on from JADMNL010000033.1 coordinate 57,578,172, forward strand.
GGGGGATCAGGATTACAGCCCCTCTTCTCCTCCTCCTCCATGTGAAGCAGCAATAACCTGCAAGAATCCCAGACTTTCAAAACCATGCTTGAGAAGTAAAAAAGCCAAGTATGTCAAATAGGAGCAATAATCACTAAACTGTAACGAGTCCAAGACATACACCCTAAACCAGATTTCATAGTATACAGGGTAGTCCTTCACAGAAAAACAAAATGGCCCATACGAAAATCAAAACAACTGTGCCAACTTCGCAAAACGTACAACAACTATAAACAGCTTCCAAGGCGGGAGGTCAATTAACATCAATGACCTCTGAACGCAGCTGAATGTTAAGGGCAGGCAGAAGAGAAGGAAAATTACCCCCATAACAGGGAACTATCTTCTGGAGCTAAAAAAGCATTCGGCTGCTAAAATACACTGCCTATCAAGGCAGGAGTCACGGGCCATAGTAATGCTCTGCAATTTATCGAACATAGGTCTCCCATCCAGAAATAATTAATAAAAGAAAACCAAATATGCAGTCAGACATGTGGAAATTCAATATCATGTCTAGCTGAGCGGGGTTTAAATCACAGGCATGTTCCCTTGCGTCCCAGTATAGATATAAGATGTGTTTACATGGCAGCAGCGCTGTCTCATATGCAACGCTTCCTTCCTGATGCATCGGCTCCTGTCGTGTTCACACAGCCCGTCCTCGCAGTGCTGCAGGTTGCTCCGAGGTGGGGGCTGTGAAGTCACCCAATTCTGATTAAAAAAAAAAAAAAAAAAAAAAATGTCCTTTGTAGCGGAGTGAGCACAGCAAAGCTTTCACACTACCATTTAATGTGCTCACTCCGCTACTGATCCCACAATTGAGTAAGATCAAAAAAAAAAAAAAGATCTGCTGGGCAGATAGGGCACTCCAGCAGTGTTTACACTGCCGACTTTGCAGCACATCCAGTGGTGCGCATGGGCTGATGCACTGCAAAGTAGGCAGTGTAAACCGGTGTAAAGGGAATCCTACTAAATCCATAGCAGTTGAGTGCTGCCAGTATTATTTACTTTAACAAAAACAGGTAGCAGATAAGCAATCAAAACTGTATTTAAGACCTTTCCTGTAAACAACATAAAGTTATAGTGACATTGCAGACATTGCTATGTTAAAGATAAGATGTTATCTCTTTAGAAAAAAAAAGGGGGGCCAATAAAGTATGAGGGGAAGTAGCTGAGTCAGTTCCTTCCAAAAGAAAGCACCTCTATATGAAGTTGATTACAGTGGTCTCTCATTTACTGTGCAGTACCCGGGCATAACACAAGAAAGTAGAGCTGACATAATCAATAGGTATTGTATTTATATCGGAAGTTAATAAAAAGGAACAGTGCCCAAACATCGGGAAACAGTCTGCAGGTGCACCTGTTGTAACAGCCAGAGCCAAGAGTCCTACAGCTAGAACAAATGTAAACGCAAGTATTTAAGGCTCTTGAGGCATTAAATCAAGTGGAGAGAATCGCAGTAGAAATAGAATCCGATCTGCTATACTCTAAAGCTGCAGACTGTAAGTAAAGTTCAAGGTCCACAATACAGCCTGGTCGAGAAAAAAAAAACGTTTACTTGTTCTCGAGATACCGGGATACATGTTAGACAGTCAGGAGGGGAGGGGAGAGGAGGATGTCCAGCCACAGAGGAGAGGTAGCGCTTCCCCTGCCCTCCTCTGGCAAGTTCTCCACGGCTAAACTTTTAAACAGACTTTAGTGAGACACCGAGGCATGTTGCATAGTACAGTACCTGGAAAAGAGAATCCCGAAGCCGGGCTGGAGATGACAATAGCAGCACTAAACCAACTGCTGGTAACGGGTAAAAATTGGCATCAGCCCGCTAGCCAAATGCTGGTAGATTTTGTATTGGGCTAGTAAGATTTTCATTCAACTAGCCCTGCGGGCTTGTACTGGAGAAGGCAACATGTAAGTACGTACACCAGCTGGGCCAGTGGAAATGAATGTGGGGCCAGTGGATTTTCACAGTCACTAGCCCTGCAGACTAGTGGTTGCAAAACTTAATTTCAACCCTTGTTGTAAACTAGTTTTCAAGAGTTCTTGCCCGCAGACTTCGCACGTTTCTGTAGACATTACTGGACCTGCGTCATGGCTTCTGTAGGTGACATTATTTCCCCCCGGGGCACTTCCTGTTAAGGACCCATTGCCACTCCGGGTCCCATATCTCGCGAACTTGGTTCCAGAGGTCAGGAATAGGGAGGTTCCTCTCCTTCATCGTGGCCAGAGCTTTCTCGATAGAGGAATATAGCTTTGTACCATCCTCCCAGAAGATTCTCAATTTGGTGGGATATGGAGTCTGAAATCAGATTGCCTTCTCCTTCAAAACTTTCAAAAGGGGTAAGAACTGCAGCTGTTGTATCTGGACTTCCTGGGGTAGTCGTGGTCCAAGTATAGGCGGTTGTTCAAATAAAGTAATTCTTTTTTTAGACCATGTTTACCTAAGAATATCTTCTTTTGTCTTGAATGACCCCAGTTTGAAAACTATGAATCTCGGATGGGTGGCCGAGTCTGTAGGCTTGGCTTGGAGTAAGCGATGGGCACGCTTGACCTGCAGATCATATATAGCTGGTAGTTCAAGAATGTCGCTTAGTAAATTTTTCACAAATGCGGCCATAGGCAGTTTCCATCCCCTTCAGTAAGTTGTACAATCATAAGTTTTCCTGGCAAGAGCACCTTTCCAAATCCAGGCATTTGGCTTGTAGTTCACCAGTATGTATGAGAAGGGTCTCTATTATTCTAGTAAGCTGTGCGGCGCCATCTTCCACAGCCGAGACCCAATCCTCCATGTGGCCCAGCCGAGAGTCTAAGCTGAAGAGCTTCTGCTGGATGGTTTTGAATTCCTTCTTCTTCTCATTTCTAGATTGTTTGATTTCCTTCAGTCAGCTAATATAGTGTATGGTGGAACGTTGTTGTAGATGGAAATCCATCCCTTCAACACCGTTGTTACTCGGTTGTCCTGGCAACTGCTTGAGGTGATTGCATCATGGTTAACCACTGTTACCCGGGCATTATCCTCTCTGTTGCTGTGTGTTGTATGCTGCACTTTATTGCACTCTATGGTATTATATTGTACTGCTCAGTATGGTATGGCACTGTATTGTATTGCTTGGTATGAAATATGATTTGGCACTGTATGATATGGTATTATATTGTACTGTAATGTATTGCTCAGCATGATATGACACTGTATGGTATGGTATTGTACTGTATGTAATGTGTTGCCTGGGGTATAATATGGCATGGCACTGTAATGTATTGTGCTGCACTGTAATGTATTGCTTGGTATGAAATATGATTTGGCACTGTATGATATGGTATTACATTGTACTGTAATGTGTTGCTCGGTATGGTATGATTTAACATGGCACTGTACTGTATGCTATTTTGTACTGTAATGTATTGCTCAGTATGATATGACACTGTATGGTATTGTATTGTACTGTAAAGTGTTGCCTGCGGTATAATATGGCATGGCACTCTTTTGTACTGTAATGTATTGCTCAGTATAGTATGACATGGCACTGTATTGTGTTGTACTGTACTGTGTGGTATGGTGTGGCACTGTATTGCACTGTATGGTGTGGTATTGTGTTGTATCATACTGTAATTTAATGCATTGATCAGTGTGGTATGATATGGCATGGCAATGTATTGTACTGTATGGTATGTTATGCCATGGTACCATATTGCATTGTGTGATATTAGCTCAAGGTGCGGACCCTGCAATACGAGCAGACTTGATGGACGAAATGGCCTCCTTCTGCTGGCTTCTTTGTATGTTACTAACATACTAAAAGCCAGCAGAGTAGGCCTAATGGTCTTTTGTGTCTGCTTGGTAGCCAGCCCTTATTGGGCACTAGCTCCTCCTCCCCCCCCCCGGCCCCTGAGAGGGTCAACCTTGGCTTCAGTACACCCATGCATCTGTCCTACCCCCTCTTGAAGCCCTCCACAGTGCCTTGCTCGACTAGACTCCCGGGCAATTCATTCCATGGCTCCACCACCCTCTCAGTGAACTAATGCCTTCTACGTTCTCTCCTGCAGGTTCCCCTCCAACTTCCATTCATGCCCCCTGGTTGTTCCCCCTTTCTTTAGCCTGAACATTTCCTTGGCTCCACCACTGTTAATCCCTTTCAATCATGTCCCCCCTGTCTCTCCTCTCCTCCAGCGAGTACAGCCCAAGGGCCTCCAGCCTTTCCTCATAGGTCCTATCACTCATGCCCCGGATCATCCTGGTTGCCCTCCTCTGGACCCTCTCCAACAGTGCTATGTCCTTCCTAAGGTGAGGTCTCCAGAACTGCATGTAGTACTCAAGATGCTGCCTGACCAAGGCATTGTACAGAGGTAGGATCACCTCGCTCCTCCTGGACATTATTCCCCGGGCTATGCAACCCAGTATCCTGTTTGCTTTTGCCGCCGATCTTCTGCAGTTTTCAGTGCTGTTCATTCTGGTATCTACCACCACCTCCAGGTCCCTTTCACTCAATGTGGCTTGCAGTGAGACACCTCCCAGGGTGTATACATGACCTGGGTTTCTGACTCCCAGATGCAACACCCTACACTTCCCTGGATTAAACCTCAGTCCCCACCTCCTTGACCAACCCTCCAGGGTATCCAGATCCCTCTGGACTGCCACGCATGCTTCCTCCCCGTCGGCCAATGCCCCCAGTTTTGAGTCATCCGCAAAGAGGCTCATCCTACTCCTAACCCCCATCCCTATATCAGAGACATAGGCGCTGAACAGGAGTGCTCCTAGTATTGAACCTTGGGGCACCCCACTGAAAACCTTCCTATGGGAGGAGACTATCCCACCATCCACTATCCTCTGTGTTCTATCTGTAAGCCAGTTATCTACCCCTCTAAGCAACTGTCCTCCCACCCCATCCCCCCAACTTTGTCAATAACCCAATGTGGGGTACCGAGTCAAACGCCTTGCTGAAATCCAGATATGAGACATCCACCGGTCTTTGTCTGTCCAGGGGTCCCTGTCACCCAGTCGTAAAAATCTATAAGGTTGGTCTGGCACGATCTCTCCTCGTATATTATATTATATTATATTGTACTTTAATGTATGATAATGCACTGTGTGGTACTGTACTGTATGGTATGTTACAGTATTGCTCTGAATGGTACTGTATTGTACTGTACCGTATGGTATTCTGTTGTAAAGTGTTGCATGGTATGGTGTTGATTGCCTTCATTCTCCCAATCTGCTGCACCAGATGGTTAGTCTGACTAGACATTAGTTACTGGCTTTCAGTGTGGCGCATAAATGGTTAAGCCTGTAGCTCTCAGGCCCTGCCTATTCTGTTTTCCCTGAGTTTGTTAGGATTTTGAGGGATATCTTGGGTGGGCATTCCTTTGAGATAAGAGACGAATTGTTACTGCTTTTTTGTATTTCATTAAACACTTTTGTTTGAAGGACGTGAAAAAAAATGGCTGAGTAAACATCTTCCATCCTGTTGGTGCAACACCCCCAGTGTTTAAATAGTATATAAATAGCATACAGTTCCCTCCAGAGTGCTGTTTGTAATGAGACCCTTTCTGTGGCAGGCACAATAAGGACATCAGATGAGGAGCTTTCCCAGTAGGCTTCACATTCTGCGTAGGCGGGGGTCTTGTGTCTACGTATGTACTCACTTCCTTCTTTTTTTTTTTTTTAACATGAAAGATTTTATTTTACATCACACACAAGCAGAATATGAAACAGAGAGCAGAAATATCATTTCAGTAACTATTGAGACGGAGGAAACACTAAATGCTGAATAGAGGAGATGCAATTGTACCTTTGCAATCAAAATGAACTCATCCAGAACTGTATACCAGATGGTGAACTATATGTATATATCCATGTCTAAACATAAATTGTTATCTTGATAAGACATCAACAGTGATGCACTTGGACTGTAAGGTATATTGATTACTCACTTCCTTCTTGAATCCCACAACCACCCTAATTACTCACCCAGGCCTTCCCCCCAGCACTGTGCAAACAGAGGTGATGACAAGACGAACAGCTGAAGTGGGGTGGAGGGCGATGCAGTAAATGGAGTCAGGAGGGTTGGTTTAGGAGTATGGGGTGGTGTGGAGGTAGGAGGATTTGGCAGGATCTGGGACCATGATGGGAGGGATGCAGATGGGAAGGAAGGCCAGTAGATGCATCATAACACAAGGGGAGAGGGCTGGGATTCAAATGTGGAGGAAGGCGGGGGGAAGGGATCGGGAAACATTTCGAGAGAGGGTATAAGTTGGATGCCTGGAGGTTTATGTGCACAAATGCGTGAGCCCAGGAAGTAGACTTGTGACCTACAGGCATTGGTAGCTGAAGCCTGACTGGATCTGGTGGCAGTCACATAGTCATGGGTGACAAAGTACAATGACTGGGGCTTTACCATATAGAGACAGGGAACAGAGAAGAGGGGAAGTGGTGGCATTATACGTAAGGTAGGGCATAAAAGTCACAGAAGTCGAGGACAAAGGGGTGGGTACTTGTAAGGGAACAGTGTGGGTGCAGGCAGGCACAGGTGGGGGGGGTGCATTAGAATTGGAGTGCTATGAAGACCACCATCTCAGAAGGGGGCAATGGATAGGGAACTGGGGGGATGAGATGAAGAGGCAGTGAAGCAGAGGGAGGTGCTGCTGATGGGAGACTTCAACTTGAAAGCGGTGGACTGGAGCATCCCAGTGGCAGCAAAAGCAGGACACCACTTGCTGGCAGAGGCATTTCAGGAGGGCTTTCTGATGCAGAAAGTAGAGCAGCTCGTAAGAGCAGGTACAATACTTGACTTAGTCCTTCCAAATAGGGTCAGTATAAGGAAGGCCCAACTGAACACAAACCCATACAAAGGTTTTGGATTTCAGAACAGAAGATTTTGGGAGGATGCAAGAAATGCTGAGGGAGAAACGAGGAGGTGGGAACAGTAATGGAGGTGGATACCAAGTGGGATTTATTCAGAAAATGGTATTAGAAGCTACACGTTTGGGTAAGGGTGATGGGTAAGAGCAAGTGAAGGAAGAAACCACTGTGGTGCACAAGGAAAATGGGGGAGGTAATGAAAGAGAAAAGGAAGGCTTTCAGAAAGTACAAGACCAATGAAATGGATGAAAATAGAGAAGAGTATCTTAAGGCGAGAGAGGCAGCAAGATAGTAAGGAGGGCAAAGTTGTGTACTGAGTTGAGGATAGCGAAGTGGGATTCTGATACATACGAGAGTAATGCAAATTGAGAGAGAGGATAGACTAGGGAAGGTAAAGGGGTTGGGACGAGGGAGACAGAGGGAAACTGGAAACACTAAACCAGTATTACTGTTTGACATTTACCATGGAGAATAAGGGTCCGCTGCCTGAATGTGTCATCAAAGCAAGGGAGGACGTGGGAGTGTGTCAGTCGGGAGCCAGTTACCACTGGACCAGTACTGAAAGGGTTAAAGGCACCAAAGAAGCGTATGGGCCCAGAATGGCAACATTCATGGTTACTGAAAGAAATGGCACAAGTTCTGGCCATGCTGTATTCAGATTTTTTTAGTTGCTCCTTGGAAACAGGGATGGTACCAAGGAACTGGAGGACAGCAGATGTGATGCCCCTGCACAAGGGCAGAACCAGGAAACTATTGACCGGTTAGTCTGACCTCTATAGTGGGGACATTACTGGAGGCCATAATAAGAGAGAGAGAGAGGCAGGCTAGTGGGTGCCTGGAGGCAAATGGTATAGAGGACACTAGGCAGCACAGATTCATTGGAGGCGGGAGGTCATTTCAGATGTACATTATCAATTTTTTTGATTGTGTGAGGAATATGGTTGACAAGGGTGAGGCTTTTGTGAAATACTGTTCTTGGACTTTAGTCAAGCCTTTGATTCTGTCCCACATGGAGAACTGGCCAAAAAACTGCCACTTCAGTGCAGAGAGTAGGATTACAGGATGGGTAAGGAATTGTCTGAGTGGAAGAACCCAGAAGGTTGTTCTCAATGGACAGTACTCAAAGGTCATGGAAGTCACCTGTGGGGTGCCATATGATTTGGTCTTGGGACTGGTCCTCTTTAACATCTTCAGCTATGACATTGGGGTAGGGATTTAGGGGAAGATCTGCCTCTTGGTATGTAACCCCCCTGCAAATGGGGGTTCCCAAAAGACTTCCAGGAGCTTGCTTGAATGCTCCAAGCCTGAATGGTGTTTGGCATTTAAGCCATTTATCAGTGAGTGTTTTTAGAACCTCTGGTACTGTCTCTTTAAGAGCTGGCTGCTTGCAGACATAATTAGTTTGTATGGGGGACTGTGTGTTTCTTTGATTGAGTACCACTCAAGCTGCTGCCAATTCACTTCATTTTGCAGTCACTAGAAGTGCAAAGGAACCTATCTGAAAGATGTAACTGTTTGCCAGAAATTATTTAGAGTAATAATGAAATTACAGTTTGTCTAACCTGCTTTCTTTGCAGTCAGAACTGTGTCTGCTAGTTCCCCATTCTAGTTTTGAACTGCTGAACTGGACCAATCAGTGTGGGGTAAGCTAGCTCTAAAATGGTGCCTTGGACGAATCAGAACTTGACTCATAATCTGAGCCAGCCACAAGAGGATTGTATGGGCAGTGACTCTGGGAGATGTAGTTTAGACTTCAGCACCTTTTGGACCAACAGCAGCAGTCTATTGTGAGTGACAGCCAATCCAGTCAAGAACTGGGAGGAACTCAAAGGAAGTGCCCGGTTTTGTCAGTTGGAGTTTCAGTTGAGCTTTGTCAGTGAAGAAGAAGGAGCCCTGTGCTTTTCAGTGTGCAGTTTTAGTCAAAAACGTGTGTAAGGCCCAGAGTTCGGTCTGCAGCTTGTTAGGACTGAATCCGTCCTGTGAAAAGAATCAAAGGATCTCTGAAGAGTAGAAACCAGGCTCACCCTGTAGAAGACTGGAGGAATTGCTGAAAATTACACTGGTCTGTCAGGAACTGAATCTGCTGTGTTCTCCGGGTATTGTGCAGTAATTACGATCGGGATACAGATGCAGCCTGCCTGGTATAGTGCTTTCTTTTATATGGATGTGTGAAGAGGTTTGTGCACCTCAAGTGAGCCCTGCTGACATTGAAGGACCCTATCTTATTTGGAGGTCGTGAGTACTAATTCAGGGTCGCTCCTGTTGAATTGCCACATTAAATCCAAAATGGAATTACTGTACTGCTGACTGTTTAATTCTCCTTTCTCTGTGTGAAAGGGCCCCTACCAGCTGCTACGGTTTGGACTAGCCACTAGGGCTTGGGTACCAGGGACAGTAACTGATAGATAGGCCTGCACAGAGCCATAGGTAGATTATTAAAGTGATAAGCTAATTAACCTGATTTCCCCTGTCCTTGTTATATCCCCTAAATAAATCAGAGCTGCTTGTTTCAGCAAAGTTATACTGCCTGAGGTATTTGTCTATGTTAAAGTACTGTACTGTGATTGTTGCACTGTATCTCATTTCACAGGAGGTCCCAGTGCCGGAACCAGACCTGGGGGTAAGTGTATACTGTGAAGGTAATTCTGATATATTGTGTGGGCCACTAGTGGGAAGAAAGGGGTTGGGTAGTGTCCCAGAGGGCTGTGACCAAGTTAGTTTAACTATTGCAAACCCTGACCTCTGGGTGAGGCACCTGCCATTGGATCCAGGCCCTCAACCTGTTAGTGGCAAATCAGGCAGGGGTAGTAGCCCTGGGATAGCGCCATCTAGGGGTTACATCTTGGAGGCTCACCGCTGGGATTGTGTGTCCTCTAGTGGCCATATTTACGAACCACTGTTAAGAAAAATGGTACCCGACAGAAGTGGCTGTGCACCGGCTGGTGGAGTGGTGTACTGGGAGGAGATCGACCCCCAAATGCTATGCTTATCCTGGACATCCCCTGGGTATCAATACACGGACACTGTGCAGGGAGTACTTTCCAAGGTGGAAGGTTTACAAAACCCTGTGGTGGTGGGTCGCATGCTAATCTGCTCACCCACACTTTCCTGGCCCTAGTAGAGTTTAAGGATCCCATAGATAGCTCCAAAGTGCCACAGACCATTACCCCAGAGGGAGCCCTCACTGCTTGGAGAGTGATAACTAAGGACAGTAAAGACCTGGGGAATCAGCCCCCACCACTATCTGGAAACTTTGAGGAGAAATTTGCTGAATGGTTGCTGGGAGAGGGAAAACTGTGGAGGACTTGAAGAAACTATTCTTGCCACCTGGGGTGTTCCTCCCAACACCCTCTCCTGCTCCAGTGCCCGTAATGGTGGCTGAACCAATGCAGACTCCTATTTCTGCACCTGCCATTAGTCACGACTCTTACCGAGAGGTTGAGGATCTTCTCTGGCACCTCCCACCCCCAAGGGAGGATGACTGGGAGACCTGGATAGACTATGTTGCCCCCAAGTGCTAGAATGGCAATGCTCGGAAGGCAAGCAAAGAGGGTTAGTGAGAGCCTCCGAGGTCCTGCCCTGGCTACCATCCTTTCTAAACGGGCCAGTAACCCTGAAGCGACTGCACAGGCCTATCTTGAGGCCTTGGAGAATGTGTATGGGAGCCCAGATTCTGATGAGGACCTATGGTGGAGAGTAAGAAATGCACAACAGTACCAAGGGAGTTGTTGTCTGTGTATGTCTCGGCTGGAAAAATTGTTGCAGAATGCCTCAGAAAGGGTAGTTTGCCAGCGATTGAAGTGGACCAACCAGACTGGACAGAACTTAAGTCTGCCCCTCTCAGAACTGCTAGTTGCTTCAGTTACGCCTGGCAACCGACTGGAATCCCCACCCTCCTATGATGAGTTAATGAGAAATTCGAGGAGTTGAGAAAAGGCGACCTCGGAGGTACCTGCACCAACAGCTGTGGCTACGACCGAGTGACTGAGGGTGACCCATCAAGTGAAGTTCAGGGCAGAGGTTGACAGTCAATGAGTGCTCTGACAAGGAAAAGATATGCCACAATGGGGCGAACTGTTGAGAGAGATCCGAGATTCAAAAACAGTCCCTTTATGAAGGCTACCTGCAAGTACAGGCCCTGACCTATATCCGACTGCATCTCGCTATGGGGGTAGGGGTACCCACCATGTATCTCCTGCTGATAACAGCTCCAAACTCAATTCCTTGACCATGGAAGTGGAGAAACTGACGAGATGTCTCCAAATGCTTATCACGCCTGCAGACAGAGATGGCACCCAGGTTTCCAGTTAGTAATACCCGCCCTGGCTCCCAGTGTGGCGCTCGCCAGCTCAAACTCCAGAAAGTATGTTTTGCTATAATTGTGGGAAAGATGGGCACATGAAAGGAATGCTAGTCCCCAAAAGACACTGACAAAGTTGCATATAGGCTACAAGGAGAGCTTGGAGAAGAAATCAGTGGTTAAGAGGTGCGACATGATCCCAGTGAGGGCACCAAAATGCTAATTCACGTCCTTGTGGCAAGGTCAGTTGCCCAGGTCCCACTCACCGCCTCCAGACTGGTCCAGAATAGTGGGTCCCTCCATGGAGACCACTGTAAAGGTGAATGGAGGTCTACAAGAGCTGTATTAGACAGTGGCTCCCAAGTGACAATTATGTTCCAGGATTGGTATCAGAAGCATTTGTCAGAGCGTGCCACACCATTAGAAGGACTGCATGTATGGGGGTTAAGTGAGAAGGCCTACCCTATTCCGGTATATCCGAATTTGGCTGTCTTTCCCCACCTCCGTGGCTGGAGTGGCTAACTACGAGAGACCCTAGCCTTAGTGTGTCCCCACTGGACTGTATGATGGTGTCCCTTTGTTGATTGGAACAAATGCTCATATGTTGGAAGGCTGGCACAGTTGTGTTATGAAAACAGGGTCAAAGACTAGTAGAGCTTTAAGAGTTCGGCTTTAATTAAGAAGGCCTATGAGGCACAGAGAATGCTGAAAAACAGAACCAGAGGAACCGGTCGGAATTGTATGGAAGAAGGATCCTGAGTCTCTGATCCTGGCGCCAAATGCCCAGTGTACCTTACAGGGAGAGGTCCGTGTCAGAAAGGATGTTAAGAATAAAATATTAATGTTGGATGCACCAGGCGATGGAAAATTGCCGAGGGACTGCTGGTCAAGCTAGTATTTTGCCCGCTAGAGCCCATGCTTATGCCAGAAGGGTAATGGTCCAAGTTCATAATGTGTCTGAAAGAGACATTCGAGTAAACAGAGGTTGCATCCTGGCTAATGTGCATTGTGCAGACACTGCAGTGCTACCCAGCAGCAAGAGTTCATGGAAGAATGACAGAGTAACGCCTGACTTGTTTGATTTCGCGACCTCCGCTGCCAGCTGAATGGAAAGTGAGGATCAGTGAGAAGCTTGCCCAGAGAGACCAGGTGTTTTCTTAAAGGAATGGGATGTAGGATGCGTGCAAGGAGCTGGCACAATATCCGGCTGCATGACGAAAGACCATTTCGTGAGAGGTCTCGACGCCTGGCACCTGCTGACATAGATGATGTGAGACGGCATCTGCAAGAGATGTTAGCTGCTGGTGTAATACAAGAATCCAGAAGCCTTATGCTTCCCCCATTGTGGTAGTGAGGAAAAGAATGGAACAGTAAGGATGTGTGTGGATTATCGTAACTAAACGGCGGACTATCCCTGATCAGCACACAATGCCCCGCATTCAGGATGCTTTGACTGCCTAAACGGAGCAAGTGGTTCTCTGTGCTGGATCTCCGCAGTGGTACTACCAGATCCCGGATGGCCCCAGAGGACCGTGGAGAAGACGGCCTTTATCTGTCCGCTTGGCTTCTATGAATTCATGAGGATGCCTCAAGGGATTTCAGGTGCCCCAGCCACTTTTCAACGATTGATGGAGCGTGCAGTGGGGACATGAACTTACTAGAGTGCCTGGTATACCTAGATGATGTTATTGTGTTTGGCAGCTCACTGGAGGAACATGAGAGCAGATTATTTAAGGTATTGGACCGACTGGAGGACTTTGGCCTTAAACTGTCCATTGATAAGTGTCAATTTTTTCAAACATCAGTAAAGTATGGGACACATAGTATCCACTGAGGAATAGAGACCACCAAGTAAAGTTGAGGCCTTGACCACCTGGCCACAGCCCAAAAATCTAAAAGAACTGCAAAGATTCCTGGGATTCTGTGGTTATTATCGGCGCTCATCAAGGACTATTCAAGAGTGATCCGCCTTTACTTAACCTTACTCAAGGTATCCCCAACCCACAAAAATACCAAAAGTCAGCGCCTCAAGACTGAAAGAGTGTATTTTCATCCGAGTGAAGTATTTGGGCCGCTGGACTCCTGATTGTGAGACTGCTTTTCATGAGATCATATATCAACTTACCCATGCTCCAGTGCTGGCCTATGCCGATCCAAGAAAACCTTACGTCCTGCACACTGATGCTAGCTTGCAAGGGTTGGGGGCTGTGTTGTACCAAGAGCGCGAGAATGGCCTGAGACCAGTGGCCTTTGCCAGTAGAAGCCTGACCCCATCCGAAAAGAACTATCCTGTACATAAGTTAGAGTTCCTAGCTTTGAAGTGGGCTATTGTTGACCAATTCCATGAGTACTTGTATGGGGCTAAAATACTAGTAAAAACTGACAATAATCCTTTGACCTATGTGCAGACCTCAGCTGTTGGATGCCACTGGCCATAGGTGGCTTTCGCATTATCTACATATGACTATGCTCGAATACCGAGCAGGTCTGAACCACATAGATGCTGATGCTCTCTCCGGAGGCCTGTTCCCCAGAATGATTGGGTCCAATTGGCAGAACCTGACATTCGGCACTCTGCCGGAAGTTTGACAGGGAGGAACAAATGTCCACGGACGAGTGGACTGCATGGTGGATTGCTTGGGAGCCTCTGAGAATTGCATACCTGCTGCTTATTGCCACTGTTCTGCAATAGACATTGGTGCACTGCCTCAGCTGGACAATGACAGTATTCGGGGCTCAACTCCGCGATCCCATGATCAAAGCAGCTTTAGAAGCCCTCTATGCAGGAAAAGATGTGTCCAAATTACGCCCACTGATTTGAGAACTGCACTGTTATACAAAGAAGGTCCTAAGTTGAAACTGATCAATAAACTGTTATACAGAGAAACAGTAGACAGAGGGGACAAGTAGACAACAACAACTAGTGCTGCCCACTGCCTTCGAGACTCAGTACTGAGGTCCTTGCACAACCACATGGGGCACCTTGGTATAGACAGAACACTTGACTTGGTGAGATCCAGATTCTATTGGCCTAAGATGGGGCTGATGTGGAGCAACACATTCAACTTGTAGTCGCTGTTTACAGAGGAAAGCTTTGCCCCAGAGGGCTGCCCCTTGTTAACATCACCACCAGTGCACCCATGGAGCTGGTCTGTATTGATTTTCTGAGTTTGGAGTCAGATCAAAGAAATATCAGTAATTGCTGGTGGTCACTGACCATTTCACGAGATATGCCCAAGCTTTCCCCACCAAAGACCAGAAAGCATCCACTGTGGCCAAAGTACTTGTAGAAAACTTTTGTTCACTATGGGGCTCCACAAAGAATCCATTCTGATCAAGGGAGAGACTTGAGAGTCGCCTGATCAAAGAGATGCTTTCTCTGTGGGGAGTGCGAAAGTCCAGAACCACTCTTACCACTCCCCAGGGGACCCACAGCCTGAACGTTCTAACCAAGACTTTGCTAGATATGCTAGGCACCCTGCACCCAAAGGACAAGCCTAGATGGAGCCAACAAATTAGCACCCTGGTACATGCTTATAACTGCACCAAAGTGATGCCACTGGATTCTCCCCACCGCCTGATGTTTGGAAGAGAAGCTCGACTACCAGTAGATGTGTGTTTGGGGTCTCTCCTGATGGGGTTCAAGCTGACAACTATTTACAGTATGTGCAAAAGTTAAAGGCCCAGCTAACTCATGCGTACTAACTGGCTCAAACCATGGCTGCCAAAAGAAATCTGGCCAACAAAGAAAGGTATGATAAAAGGTGAAAGCACAGGAACTCCAGGAGGGAGATCGGTATTGCTAAGAAATCTGGGACTGCATGGCAAGCACAAGATTGCTGACAGATGGCACCATCTCCCTCACATTGTAGTGGGCAAACTAGATGATCTGCCAGTGTACAAAGTAAGGCCTGAGAATAATTCAAAAGATGTAAAAACAATGCATAGAAATCATTTACTGCCCATTGGACAAATCTTAATTGAGTCTGAGCCCTAGAAGATGCCCCTCTGGACCAGTGACTAGAGCTGCTGCTAAGAAAAGATCAAGAAAGTCTGCACCTACAGAAGCAAAGTTAAAGTGTTCCCTCCACAAGTCCCAGTTGAGCATGACTGTCAGTCCATATCGGAAGAAAGTGAGAGGACTTTGAATACTATCCTTCTTACGAACTGAGTCAATTGTTTCGGGCAATCCCTAGTCAATACTGGAGATGAAGCTGGGCCTTCTGGACTGTCTAAGCCCCTAGCTTCATCCCTGGAGCCAATGCTCCCAGAAAGTGAAGTGCAAAGCATCAGATCAGATGAAATGGAATCATTGTGCATGGTTGAACTGTTTGAGCTTTCAGGGAGGAAAATGATAGATTGGGGCAGACTGGTGATACACCTCGAACAAGAAGAGTATTTTGAGTGCCCTGACAGTCCACTGCCAGTGTCCAAAAGCTCTCCATACGAGCCAAATGTTGTGGACTCAGAAACTGTAACTCCTGGAGCTGAAAGTGCCCCAAGTTCTAGCCTCTCTACCCCATGGAGACCCCTGACAAGTGAGGACAATGCTGAAAATGAGGCTCAGAGTGCAGAGACTATAACAGTTCCCCTAGAAAGACTGGTCGAGCTGTAAAGCCTGTGGTGCACCTCAGTTATGATTCACTTGGGAGGCCTGTGGACTTGCCTCTCAATGTTGTCCATAAAGGAGTGTATGTGTCCCCAGCTCATTGCCCAAACTGAGCATCAGTGCTAACTCCAAGTTACTTGTGTTGCCTCTATATGGTGCCTTGCCCCATCCAGCCCCAAGGTAACTGATAGGAAGGGCCTCTCTTCAGGTTTCATGTACAAGAGGTAATAACTTGAGTTATGGTACAATGTGTATGTAATACTGTGTAAAGAGTGACGTACTGCAATGTTTCAGAAATGTGTTCTTGGTAAAATGATATATTGACTGATGATTACATGTGCGAGCCTAATGCAAATGTATATGGTTGCAGTTGAAACTTATGTACTTGCTTGACGCGGACGCCAAGCTTTCCCAGGCCAGGAAGGTGTAACCCCCTGCAAATGGGGGTTCCCAAAAGACTTCCAGGAGCTTGCTTGAATGCTCCAAGCCTGAATGGTGTTTGGCATTTAAGCCATTTATCAGTGAGTGTTTTAGAACCTCTGGTACTGTCTCTTTAAGAGCTGTCTGCTTGCAGACATAATTAGTTTGTATGGGGACTGTGTGTTTCTTTGATTGAGTACCACTCAAGCTGCTGCCAATTCACTTCATTTTGCAGTCACTAGGAGTGCAAAGGAACCTATCTGAAAGATGTAACTGTTTGCCAGAAATTATTTAGAGTAATAATGAAATTACAGTTTGTCTAACCTGCTCTTTGCAGTCAGAACTGTGTCTGCTAGTTCCCCATTCTAGTTTTGAACTGCTGAACTGGACCAATCAGTGTGGGTAAGCTAGCTCTAAAATGGTGCCTTGGACGAATCAGAACTTGGACTCATAATCTGAGCCAGCCACAAGAGGATTGTATGGGCAGTGACTCTGGGAGATGTAGTTTAGACTTCAGCACCTTTTGGACCAACAGCAGCAGTCTATTTGAGTGACAGCCAATCCAGTCAAGAACTGGGAGGAACTCAAAGGAAGTGCCCGGTTTTGTCAGTTGGAGTTTCAGTTGAGCTTTGTCAGTGAAGAAGGAAGGAGCCCTGTGCTTTTCAGTGTGCAGTTTTAGTCAAAACGTGTAAGGCCCAGAGTTCCGGTCTGCAGCTTGTTAGGACTGAATCCGTCCTGTGAAAAGAATCAAAGGATCTCTGAAGAGTAGAAACCAGGCTCACCCTGTAGAAGACTGGAGGAATTGCTGAAAATTACACTCGGTCTGTCAGGAACTGAATCTGCTGTGTGTTCTCCCGGTATTGTGCAGTATTATCGGGATACAGATGCAGCCTGCCTGGTATAGTGCTTTCTTTTATATGGATGTGTGAAGAGGTTTGTGCACCTCAAGTGAGCCCTGCTGACATTGAAGGACCCTATCTTATTTGGAGGTCGTGAGTACTAATTCAGGGTCGCTCCTGTTGAATTGCCACATTAAATCCAAATGGAATTACTGTACTGCTGACTGTTTAATTCTCCTTTTCTCTGTGTGAAAGGGCCCCTACCAGCTGCTACGGTTTGGACTAGCCACTAGGGCTTGGGTACCCAGGGACAGTAACTGATAGGGATAGGCCTGTGCACAGAGCCATAGGTAGATTATTAAAGTGATAAGCTAATTAACCTGATTTCCCTGTCCTGTTATATCCCCCTAAATAAATCAGAGCTGCTTGTTTCAGCAAAGTTATACTGCCTGAGGTATTTGTCTATGTTAAAGTACTGTACTGTGATTGTTGCACTGTATCTCATTTCACAGGAGGTCCCAGTGCCGGAACCAGACCTGGGGGTAAGTGTATACTGTGAAGGTAATTCTGATATATTGTGTGGGCCACTAGTGGGAAGAAAGGGGGGTTGCAGTGTCCCAGAGGGCTGTGACCAAGTTAGTTTAACTATTGCAAACCCTGACCTCTGGGTGGAGGCACCTGCCATTGGATCCAGGCCCCTCAACCTGTTAGTGGCAAATCAGGCAGGGGTAGTAGCCCCTGGGATAGCGCCATCTAGGGGTTACAGGTAGATGACACAAAGATGTGCAGAAGAGTGGACAAGTGAGTAGGGTGTTAGGGCTATGAGGGAGGGTCTAGAGAGATTGGTTAGTGTATGGCAGTTAAAATGTAATGTAAAAGGAGTGTAAAGGTAATGCTTATAGGTGCCAAGAATGAGATCCCAAGAACAGAATACAAAATGTGAGGAGAGGAAGATTGAGATAACAATGGAGGAAAGGGACCGGGAGGGGCATGGGTAATGGGGCTGGGACTGGGAGGGGTGTGGGTGATGAAAGGGACCGGGAGGGGGTGTGGGTGGTGGGTCTGGAAGTGCCAGAGACAATGGGGGCTGGTCGATGAGGTGGAGAAAGTGGCTGATCAAATGGGAAGAAAGGATGGATAAACAGACTGACAGTCTGATGGCCCAGTGGGAAGCACTTCCACGTGGGCAGCCTGGGTTCAGAAGTGAGCCCAAGAAGCCGGTCAAGAGATCCTAAGGGCCGAAGCACTGCCATGCAGCAGTGCTCCCAGCCAGGGACAGATTACGCTAGGTCTTGTTACTGCCACGACCCCTGCAGTGAGCCAGGGGTCAGGAAGCAGGGCAGAGTCATTAAATGGAAAACGCCCACACTAGTCACAGAATAATTCTTCGACCGCTGTAGCTCCCACATCACCTACAGGGCTCTGGGGACTTATGGACTGTGCTTCTGGGGTGGGGAGGACAGACCTCCCACCATGGGGTTAGATCCATGGGGGACCTTCCCCAAGGTAGGTCCTCGAGACAGTAAGTGACAGGGTGGGGGGGAGGTCAGACAGTAAGTAGGAGGGCAGATAGGTTGCAGGTAAAAAAGGAAGGAAGGAAGAAAGAAAGAATCTCAGCTGGCATCTGCTGACAGTGGCAGATCTAGGGGGAGCAAAGGGGACAGCTACACCCCTCCATTGTAACTTACTAGCTGCTGCTGCTGCATTTCACTTTATTACTAACATACTAAAATGCCAGCAGAATAGGCCTAACAGTCTTTCGTGTGTGAGTGTTTGGTCAGTCCTTACCCTGGGAGCTGACCTTGCTGCCCCCCTCTCCCACTCTGGTTTCTCCCTTCCCAGTCCCAGATATTCTTGCTGCACTGGTTTTTGCTTCCAGAACCCTTCCCTCGTACCTGTCCCACTCTCTCTTGAACTCCTCCACCATTTCTGCCTCCACCAGCCCCTTGGGCAGCACATTCCATGGCTCCACCACCCTCTCCGTGAAGTAGCACCTCCTCCTTTCTCCCCTGAATCTCCCCCCTCCAGCTTTCACCCATGTCCTCTAGTTGTCCCCCCTTCCTTCGAGCACCCTGACTGGTCCTCCCCTATTTACCCCCTTCATGTACCTGAAGACCTCTATCATGTCCCCCCGGTCCCTCCTCTCTTTCAATGTGTACATATTTAGCTCTTCGAGCCTCTCCCCATAGGTCCTATCCCCCAAGCCCCAAATCATTTTGGTTGCCCTCCTCTGGACCCTCTCCAGGAGTTCAATGTCCCTCTTTAAATGTGGCCTCCAAAACTGCATGCAGTACTCTAGGTGCGGCCTCACCAAGCAGTTATACAGTGGGAGTATCACTTCCCTCCTTCTGGAGGTGAGCCCCCAAGCAGTGCATCCAAGCATCCTGTTGGCCTTTGCCGCTGCCCTCCTACAAGTCTCCGAGTTGTTCATCTTGACATCCACCATCACCCCAGGTCCCTCTCAGCCATCGAGACTTTTAGCATCCCCCAAGGTGTACTTGGCCCGGATTTCTAGCCCCAGGTGCAGTACCTTGCATTTCCCTGCATTGAACCTCAGCTTCCACTTTTTAGACCACCTTTCCAGAGCCTCCAGGTACCCCTGTAGGGCCACCTTCCCCTCCTCCCCATCCACCACCGCCCCCAGTTTTGAGTCATCCGCAAAGAGACTCATCTCACTCCTGATATCCTTCCTTATGTCAGAGACGTAGGCGTTGAACAGGAGGGGCCAAAGGACCGATCCCTGAGGGACTCCACTAATGACCCTCCTTGAGGATGAGACTATCCCACCAACCACGATCCTCTGGTCGAAATGCAATATTGGTTGCAAGAAAATATACATTACTAATGATAAATTACTTTTGTATTTTCTGTCAAACATCGAATAAAAAAGATACTAGCAGGCAGAATAAAGGATTCAAAACCATGTAAAAAAATTGCATATCAAGTGTGCACACTCCCCAGCGACCCCCATTGTAAAATCCTGCATCCGACACTGTCTGCGGAACTTATTCAGGATATTCCTGATTACTGAAGACATTTTCATTTTAAAAGGGTCTTTTATAGAGCCATGCAGAATTCTGCCAGCGTAATGCATTTCAGAAAGCATTTCTGTGTAAAAACGGAGGAATAACAATGTATGGATTATGTAATTCCGCAGTTTGTGGAAAATTAATTTGTGGTTTACGTAAATGGCTGAATACCATTCTGTGGGTTATGTGAATTGGGGATTACTAATCTACAGTTAAAAAAAAAAAAAAAGTCATTCGTGTTTTCTGAATTCTGCTTCTGACTGAATTGCATGGAATTGGGTGAATTTCCGAAATTGTGCTGAATTCCAGTGGAGTTAGATAACACTGCATGGCTGTAGTTTTTTGGGCTGCCCAATTGCCCAGGAGAGGCTGGGGCAGCACAGTAACACTACCGGCCAGGGTGGCATGCGTGGGATTCCTGTACCACAGTGATGCCCGTCAAGGGGCCTGGGAGATGGCTTCCACCGGAACTTATTTATTTTATTTTATTTATTTTAACATCAGTTTAACAACCTTTGAGCCAGAGGCTCATTTACAAAGGTACCTCGTCAAGATGGGAGACAAAGACATACATATAATAGACAAATGCACTACAGCACAGCAAAAAAGGCACAGGCAGGTACATGTAAGGCAAAGCAATCAGCAACACAGTTCAGCAATATGTGATTCCCTGGCTCTTGGCAGCCAATATGAAACCCCCCTTTTTTTTTTTTTTTTTTTTTTTAGGAGGAGGTAGTGCAGCAGAGTTGGAGGGTGGGAGCTGGGGATAAGGAGGAATGCAGCTCAGCGAGCTTTGTCGGGGGGGTGGAGGTAGGGGGTCAGGGGCAATGGCAGGAGTGAGAAGTGAGCAGGTGAGTTTTCAGTCTGTATTTGAAGCTAGCCAGTGAGGGGGCATTTGTGATGCTTGTTGGGAGGGAGTTGTACCCGGAGGGGGCTCTATAGGCGAAAGCCCTTTGGCCCTGGGTGGTCCGAGCCCTTGGGACAACAAGGGCAGCTCTGCTGGAGGTGCGAGTACATGCTGAGGAGTTAGATCGGTGAATAGAATTAGCAAGGCCAGGTGGGGATAGACCATGGAGAGCTTTATAGGCAATTTGACAGGTTTGGAACAGGAGGCGCTCATCAAGGTTGAGTATAGAGGACATGGAGTATAGATGGCAGGTATGGGTGAGTCTATGGGCACCGGTGATAAGTCGGCAGGCTTTATTGAGCGTAAGGCATACCTTGCGGCGAGCTGTCTGGCCAGCAGCGCCAACACAGAAGGTCAGAGTTGATTAGGGATAGTATCGAGGAGGTAACAGCTGTATGAGGGCGCTTATGGAGGCATTTTTTGTGTAGAGGATGCCCACCGGCATTGGCAGCAGAGGTCAGGGCAGTGATGTGGTTATGGAAGGAGAGAGCAGAGTCGAAGATTATGCCAAGGTATTTATAAGAGCTGACAAGTTCTATAGGGTGGATAAGGGCAGAGCGGACAGAGAGAGGAAAGTTTCTGGACTTATTTTGAGGGTGTGTAAACAGCATGGATTTAGTTTTCTTAAGGTTGATGATGAGACGGTGGTCAGAGAACCAGGTTTCTGCCGAGGTGTAGGCACGCTGGAGGGAGTTCTGGAGAGAGACGGGGTTACTGTCGGAGGCAAAGAGTACTGCATCATCCGCGTAGAGTAGGACATTTCCAGCACAGGCATTGGGCAGGGAGTTGAGGAAGAGAGAGAACAGTAAAGGACCGAGTATGGAGCCCTGGGGAACTCCTGAGCAGATTGGGCAGGTATCAGAGAGAGTGCCACCAATCCTAACACGTTGGGAGCGGTTGGACAGATAGCTGGTGCACCAGGAGATTGGGCCAGAGGCAAAGCCCACACTGGCAAGTGTTGCCAGAAGGAGGGGGTGTGAGACAGTATCAAAGGCTTTTGATAGGTCTATAAATACCGCACCAGCGAGGGAGCCTGCATCAAGTGAGTTATGAAGGAAGTTTGCAAACTCCAGGAGAGCAGTATTGGTGCTATGTCCGACTCTGAATCCATGTTGTTCAGGACAGAGGACATCGATTTCTGAGGTAGTCAGATATTTGGGTAGCAACAATTTTCTAAAGCTTTAGAAAGGGGAGAGGATAGAGATAGGACGGTAGTTGCCTGGGAGCGCCCTATCACCACCCCTTGTGAATAGGGGTAACAGTGGCGACCCTCCAGGCCGAGGGAATTTCCCAAGGCAGAGGGACTTATTGAAGAGGCAGGTGATGGGAGAGATGACTTGTTCCAGGACCCATGAGTAGAGAGGGATCGAGGAGTCATTGCCAATGGAATTGCACTTTAGGGCTTTTAGTGAGGGCCTGACCTCGTGGAGGTGACGGAGCGAAGGTGGAAAGGGGGACGGGAGATGGGAGGGGCAGACATTGGGGGAGGAGGGTCGAAGAAGTTGCAAGGAGCACTGCACTAAGGTCAGTGAAGGAGTTATTGAGGTGATGCAATGAGGGTGGGGTCAGTGGAGATAGTCCCGCTGATGTCAAGCAGCGATGGGGGGTGCTCCACCACTGAGTTGCTTGATATTGTCCCAGAAGGACCTGGGTTACCCCAGGAGGAGGTGAGAAGGCTTGGTAATAGTCGGCCTTTGCTGCGGACTGCCCATGTACACTTATTCGGGCTGCTGCATGGCCTGTCTGTCGGCAGGGCGTCCTGTTTCAACAGCGATATGCCAGGTTATCCCGCTGCTTAAGGTGTGAGTGAGGGCAGGGGTAATCCAGGGGAATGTTGTGCTTTAGATCTCACGTGGGGTTAGGGGTGCATAGATGTCACAGGCAGAGTTAAAGGTGTGAACAAAGGAGGCAAGGGCCTTGTCAATATCAGGGGTGTTTAATAGGGTGGACCAATCAGTGTTGGCCAGATGGAGTTGTAAGTCTTTTAGCCCACCAGGTCTAAGTCGACGACGACAGGTGTTTGAACAGTGGGCTTGGGCAGAGAGGTTATCCATGAGAAGAGGACTGGGGAGTGGTCACTAAGGCAGTCGGAGAGGATTTGAATATTGTGGACACGGCTGGGCCTGTTGGTGAGAACCACGTCCAGAAGGGTGCAAGAGCCCCTACCAGGATTTAACCTGGTAGGCTGGGAGACTAACTGTGTTAGATCAATGGCAGTGAATGCGTCACGGGAGGCAGAAGCCTGAGGAGAGAGCCAATTGATGTTTAGATCACCTACCAGGACTTGGTCAGAGGAGTTAGGTAGGGAGGTCATATAGTCAATTAGGGGGCTCAGTGCCAGTGCCACTTGTCATCTGTGTGCACGTGCTGTTGACCGTGGTGACTGTGGCTACTTCCCAGCACTGCGGGGAGGTGGGTTGTAGAAAAACTGGGCAGAATCTACACTACCATCGGTATGATGGCCAGCGACACACTCAGACCCTGCAGCATGGACCTCCGCCATCAAGACACTGCAGTTAGCAGCCAGTTCTTTTTTTTTTTTTTTCCTGTGCCTTATCTCCCACACACACACTTAACCTGACCCTTTTAGCCTCTGTCTCCCCCAGCACCGTCACCCGCTGTCCGTGGGACTTACCACTAACCTGACAGTGCCCTATGGTTTTCTCCCTGTGGTGGGGGCTTTGGGGTGCCCCAAGCCCAGGTAGAGTTTTAGCTCTGATACTGGTCAGCAGCCCAGTTAACAGTGTAGTGCTTGTGAGGAGAGAGACGCCGTTATCCTGTGGTAGAGGATCTTTTCCCTTTTTTTTTGTTTGTTCCCCTCCCCCATCCCCCCAGTGAAAGTAGACATCTACATGCAAGTGTGCCAGTGTCCTCAATTGGGAGATGAATGGCCACCCACCACAGCTTCACTTCCACCTGTTGTGATCCAGGTGATAGTACTGTAGCGGAGCTCACAGACCCCCCGCCCCCACTCCCCACAGGAGGACAGTGTCCTCTGGGATGCTTAATCTCTGCCTCCTACCCTTCCGCCCCTGTTGACTCGGGCTAACTTTCAAACCCAGGTTACTGGCATCGTGAATGGTAGTATCACTGCTTTTCCATTACCGCCATGCTGTTGCAATGGATCAGTTCCCATACGGCAGCGCCAGGCAGTGCTAATACTGCCCTGAAAATAGGAGCAGGTGGAACTGCATGTTTGACAATAGAACTGTTTCAGAAAATATCTTTCATCTTCTTGTTTCTAAGCTGACGTACCCCTCACTTGTGGCCAATGGTTGCAGGGCCAGGGGGCTGACTAACAGTGGTGTGTATGACCTGTAGTTGAGTAATGAGCTTAATGAAACCTAAGTTCTTGGTTTACCACAGGACCTGTTTGCAGAATCTCTTTTATAGCGCAGTGGTCTAAGGCTCTGAGCTGCAAATCTGGTGACATCCAGCAGACCAGACCTGGGTTTGAATCCCACAGCTTCCACTTGAATACTGTGTGACCCTGAGCAAGTCACTTAACCTCCTTGTGCTCCCAGGTCGCTCCTGTAAAAAAGCTTTCAGCTTAGTGTGCTATACCTGGTTAAACAACTAAATAAAAAAAAATAAATAAATAAACTCGATAGGCAGGTGCAGACCTACACATGTAGGGTAATTTGTGGGTGGGAAGGGTCAAAAAGTCAGATCGGAGGTTTACTTTATCCAGAGTAGAATATGCTTCCCCTGTCACCCCAGTGAAATGGCAGATGAATGTTACCAAGTTCTCTTGTGCTGATCTTTTGCTTTTGTTCATATTGCAAAGTGTGGATACAGTTTACACCTGCGCCACCTGAATATTGAGTTATCTTCTGTTGTTTTTTTAAACGGTTGACCCGGTGGCGTGGTGCAGCAAGCTGCACTGCACTGTGGGATACCTGGTTCTGGGTGGGCACATTGTGGATATGTTGTGGTTACTGGGGACGGAGGAGGGGTTAGCCTCTCCCCACACTGTTACAACCAGGCCTCAGTAGTGTCATGGAGGGAGGCTATCTGGAGCCCCTGGTAGCGGAGATGGGGTTACACGTTTGTTCTTCAGGCACCGAGTTTAGGAGAAGTGGTGGGACTCTCCCCAGTTTATATCAAAACAATAGTTTGTGCCAGAGGCTTAACACTTGTGTTACTTGATCTTGGCGTTTCCTGAAATCAGCAGAGTTTGAGAATGCTGTTTAACCGCAGTCAAAGTTGTTTCAAAAAATGATTTTTCTTTTCTTGGCAGCACAGTGCATTGATCACATTTCAAGTGACATTTTCACTTGGTATTTGTGTCAGTTTACATATTAACATTTTATATTCTCTTCACTCGTCCTTTGCATATTGTAAACTGCTATGCACTGCAGCCCCCACTACCCCCCACCCACTCAGTCCCAGGAGCCCTGTGAAAAATTAGACACTTCTGCATCTCCCAGGAATTTAGACTGTCTAAAACTAAGCTCCGGCACCTCCAGTAACAAAGGAGTCTACTAGAGAATATTAGACTTCCACGCAAATATACTTTATTTAAAAAAAAAAAAACATAAAAGCAACTTACAGACTTGCATATGGCAGTGTGCACCCCAAACCCCAGCCTCTGACGTTTTGCCCACAAAAGAGTACTTTTTCAGAGTGTTAAATTACAGCAATACCCACACCTCCTTTTATACTGATTGAACACCAGTCGGATAATGATCACCAGGTGCATTGCTTATCGTATGTGAAATATTAGCTCAGTTTTAAAGTGCTGAAAACCTTCCTTTTAAATGGTAAGGAAATGTTTCTTTATCCAATGATAAGAGCAGCAACTTTGCAAAACTGTGAGCTACATTATATATGTATATTAGGGTGCAAAGCTTGCCTGAGCCACTGAAAAACGGAGGACTAACCGGGCGCACATATAGCCTTAATGTGCAATAGCTGTCTTAAATAGTGCTGTAAAATATTATTTTAACTAAAAGGGGACATACCCACTATCTGTTAATATAAACGGCACCTTCTGTAAATTCAGTTACAACAATGAAAACCTAAAGTTCAAAGAACGCTGGGCACAAAACATATATATATATATATATATATATATATATATATAGCGGATCCAGAGGAGGGCAACAAAAATAGTGCGGGGACTCAGCCACTTGTCATATGAAGAGCAGCTTAAGGACCTAAACATGTACACCATGGAGCAAAGACGGGAAAGGGGGGACATGATAGAGACTGTCAGGTAACTCAAAGGTATTAACAGGGTGCCAGACAGCAGTATTTTCCAGAACAAAACACTCAAAACAAGGGGTCATGACATGAAGCTAGAAGGGGTAGATTCAAGGGAAACATTAGGAAATTTTACTTCACAGAAAGGGTGTTGGGTGGGTGGAATGGACTACCTGTGGAGGAGGTCGGGGGCCGAGACTGTGGTGGGATTTAAAAATGCATGGCCTAGGCACAGGGGAATTTTAGAGAGGAGGAAGGGTGGGAAAATTACCAGGGGCCTCTAGCGTCTTTGGGTAACATGTATGTAGTATACTTGAGCAGACTCAGTGGGCCTGGAGGTCCTTTCCTGCCATCAATTTCTATGTTTTTATATACAAGATAGTACAGTGAGGTATCCTGGCTCACTTCCAGCCCAAAAATTCGGATACATGCAATACAAATGTAGCAAGATTCAAAGCGCGCGCCAGAGCCACTGTTAAATCTGGATGCACATGTGATGTTAGTTTGCAGACAGTACCTAACTGGAATAACATGCTCCATGCTGCTGCTGTAAAATGACATTATAAGTAAAAGGGGAACCAAACCCTACCTACTAGTATAAGCAGCCTCTTACAAGAACAAGAGCTGTCGTATCTAGTCCTTTGGTTCAAAACGTGCCAGGGCTACTTGTGCTTACAGGGAAATATGCAAAAGTGCCTGGGCACGTTTACAGCAATAAGATACAGTAACCTGTCTGTTCCAAATAACTGTGGGTTTTTTTTTTGTTTGTTTTCTGTTACATAATCCCAAATACAAAAAAAAACTCCCCCCAGTCCAGTAATTGGCATTCCATTAGAGGCAAATGCTAAAAAGTCCATAGAGGGTAAAATTCGTAGAGTCGAGCAATTTTCCATGTATGGGGAGGTGTTCAAGGAATGACTTCTAGAGAGATAGGACTGGATTTTCAAAGGATGACTGCTGTGTCAGACCTGTTTTTTGGCACAGTTGCACCAAACACCTTTGCCACAACTGCGCCTGATTTTAGTACATTGGATGCAGTTGCAACAGTTTTCCCAGTTTACGACCGCTTGTGCCAAATATTTGGCGCAAGCCCTGTGAGAAAGGGTATCTGGGATTGACGCATGCTAGATGAGGAAAAAGCTAGTCTAACTTGTGGCAATTGGCACACAAGATAAAAGATCCCAATTGTCAGCCCACCGGCGCAGTGGCAAAGTGATCACTTGCGACGCCAACGCCCTGGGTTCTGGAACGGACCCAGGAATTGGAGGGCTGGACAGGCAGAGAAGGATAGAGCACCCGAGGGGCAGCTGTCCTTCGGGGGGAGGTGTCCAGCTTGGTGGTGACCTCTGGCGGAGGGCAGGGGAATCGCCGGAAAAAGCCAGTGCCTGCTTGCGTGGGAGGCAGGACAGATGCTGGTGGCATTGCATGCCCCGCTTCCCAGAGAGGAACACAATCACAAAAAAATCTCTGGTCCCCTGGCCATGACGCATCGCTTTGCTGCTGCTCCCACTACCACTAGTGCCCGCCGGGGGGGGGCGCTTGCTCCCATGGCCCTGCCCTGGGGAGTAAGCCAGGGCTCGCCTACGTTGACCATTGGGGGGGGTGCCCACCCAGTGGCCCTGTCAAGGAGGGTAAGCCTGAGCATGGTGGGTCAGCATGTGGGGCAGGGACTGAGCTCCATAAGGGCTACTGATGGTACCGAAGGCAAGAAAAAAAGAAGATCCCAATCGCTGGCCAGAAGAATGCGTCAAATGATCGCCACACCAGGGGCTTGCGGCATTCTCGGAACTTCGAAATCCGGCCAGTAACCTTGAACTGTCTTTGTCTCAGGGTAAGATGCTGCCTTAGATGGTTCTTAATTTCAGAACATTCTTTCAAAAGATCTTCATGGCATAAACGTCTTGCTGCATAGTTTTTAACCTAACAAAGAAAAAATCAACGAAAGGATAAATAATTTCTAATGATCCTATGTGAACTAGAACAACGTTATTGCTGTTTAAATAATAACAGAACCTTTTACATAAAATTAACTACCCCAGAAAGGGAGATGGAGCAGATTTTTCATTGGGACCCTTCCCTTTCTTGTGTTCCCCCAATTTATAACTCCAAAAAGATTCTCGTTGTAATAACTTTTTCTCTAAATCTCCTTCCCTGGCTCCTAATGTGACATTTTCCAGTCCCATAAAAATAAACATATGGGTGTTATCCGCACTTGTCACGTGATTTGCCAATGCTGTATTACAATTTATAAACTGCCTGGCTGCCAAAGTGTTTCTATTCACTGGGTTAGAAAAATGAGCCCCCTTTCTTGTGTTTTTAGGAAATGTACATCTGCCACCAACAAAATTTCCTTTAGGAAGGAGGCAGACAGTCTTTTTTATTATTCCTCTTTTGAGGAGCCTCATAAAAACTCTCGAGTGACCAAATCAGCTAAATTTTTGCCAAGTCTGTAGACCATCCATGGCAGTACCTTACAGTGTTCAGTTTGTTGTCTGCTTGGAAAACACCCCAGTGTCTGTCGACAATGGGTAACAGGCTCTGTAAGAAGATTATCTGTAGAACAGGGCACAGATTCAAACCCTAGATCCTTGACATAAGTAGCTATAAGTGAGGTATATCCTTTTTAGATGCTTGGTTGTGTAGTACACATTTATGTTTTCCAATAGAGACACTTTGCATACATATTTGTTCTATGTATCTGTGCACTATTGTTGTAATCTAGCAGCAGATTAACTGTTCCTTCACGTGTTCTGATCGGATGCCCATATATCTCTGTATACCAATTTCCTTTTGTTTTATTTTTTGAAACTGTGTTGATTGTTTTTAATAGAGAATGAAAACAGAAAGTCAAGAGTACAGTACACAATGCATGCACACAAGGCAGATAACATAAGTATTGTCACATAAATTAGAAGGAAGGTTAATGTGGTGAATCCATCAGGTCTCTATTAAGTCCGTGAACTTCAGCTCAAATTCAAAGTGCCCAACATATGTCAGTAAAAGTAAAGGCCCACCTCCTGGCCGACAAAATGATAATGACTTTATCCATCGTTATAACATGGGTGTCCTGAGGGAGAAGTTTAATTGGTCAGGAAGCCCCACCTGACCATTGTTTAAATGCCTGTACCGGCACAGTTGGGGTGAAGCAACCTTGTGTAGTATCCCTGAGCCTGCCAGATCATGTTTCTGGCCAGAATGTGAACAGTAAGTGGCAGCGATTTAAAACCACATATACAAAATCACAACACAGCTGTAACAGTACTGGAGGATTGGTTGAGTACAAAGAATATGACTATTAATTTCAAAGAGATGTCCCCAGATAACTACTATGTGCCATTTTTTCATATGAGGTACTGTTCAGAAGTTTATTTCTCAGAGAATGACAGAGCTACTGCATAGCTCATATTAGTTACATACCCATAATGCAATGCTTGCAACTCATGGAAGTAATGCATTCTTATACATACTAACTTAACCATACAATGTTTATCATCAGTCTACATGTGAAATTTTTTTTTCAGACAGAGGGTGGTGGTAAATGGCTGTCACTTCACAGAGGGAAGAGTGACCAGTGGGGTACCACAGGGATCAGTGCTGGGACCGGTCCTATTCAACATCTTCATCAGTGACATTGCACAGGATCTAGAAGGCAGAATTTCACTGTTCGCTGATGACACAAAGCTCTGTAACAGAGTAGACACACCAGAGGGTGTAAACAGAATGAGGAGGGACCTGCAGAAGCTTGAAGAATGGTCAAGGGTTTGGCAGTTGAAATTCAATGCAAAGAAGTGCAAGATAATGCATATGGGGCACAAAACCCTGGCACAATATATCAGTTGGGGGTGAGGATATAGCATGCCAAGCAGGAAAGGGATCTTGGGGTTGTCATCTCTGATGACCTCAAGGTAGGGAAACAGTGTGACAAGGCATCAGGTAAAGCAAATAGGATGCTGGGATGTATAGGCAGGGCATCACCAGCAGGAAAAGGAGGTCATAATTCCGCTATACAAGACACTAGTGAGGCCCCACCTGGAGTACAGTGTACAGTTCTGAGACCATACCTACGTAAGGACATAGACAGGGTAGAGAAGGTTCAGAGGAGGGCAACAAAGATGGTGCATGGGTTGCATCACAAGTCCTGTGAAGACAGGTTGAAGGAACTGAACATGTACTCCCTGGAGGAGAGGAGGGAGAGAGGGATATGATAGAGACATACAAGTATCTTACAGGGAGGAACAGGGTGCAGGAAAACACTATTTTAAGTGAAAAGATGTTTCAGGACTAGAGGGCATGGGATGAAGTTGGAGGAGGACTATTCAGAGGAAACATGAGAAAGAATTTCTTCACAGAACGGGTGGTGGACAAGTGGAACACCCTGCCAGAGGAAGTGGTGGGGGCTGAAACAATCACGGGATTTAAGAATGCATGGGATAGACATAAAGGAATTCTAGAGGTCAGGGTTAAG
The DNA here is from genome assembly GCA_016271365.2 of Neoceratodus forsteri. Taxonomy (NCBI): domain Eukaryota; kingdom Metazoa; phylum Chordata; order Ceratodontiformes; family Ceratodontidae; genus Neoceratodus; species Neoceratodus forsteri. The sequence continues at coordinate 57,608,832 of JADMNL010000033.1, forward strand.
GGGAAATAGACTTCTAGGAAAACAAACTGAACTTACAAGCTCAAATGGGCAGACTAGGTGGGCCATAGGCCCTTATCTGCCGACACTGTCTATGTATCTATGTAAGGATACACAATAAAAGTTGTCTATTCCAGCCTTGAAATCACCCTTTCTGAGCATTATTTGTGCCCTTCATGCAACCCATGTTATAAGTGCAGTAACCCACTCCAGGCTTTGTGGTTATATGCATTTTAATCCATGCCTGGGGTACCGTGAGGACACTCTACCTGCAGTCTTGTGCCTCCCATCACACCCCAGGCATGTATTAAATGCCTATAACCCCACACCCTGTCGTGGGTTATTGCTTACTTATTTAATATAGTTCCAACTAACCTAAATAAAAATATGGTTCACTGAAAAGAGTATACGGTAATCCAAGAGCTATCTTTAAAATATTATGCTATGAGGATATGCATAAAACAATTGATACGTTACAAATGGGATAATTGTGTTCTTGACGCCATTTAAGAAGGAATAGGAGAAAGTGTAGAAAGTAAGCAAAAGAATAAAGAAAAACAAAAGGTGAATGTAACAGCAAGAAAGAGAAAGAAGCACATAAGCGAGGGAGAGTGTGAGCACCGGGCACCCCCCATGGCACCAAGTCAGAATAGTGGGCCATTTGATAGAGAACCCATTCCCTCCAACAAATCTCACAGTGCAGCAGTTTGCAAGTAGCTATAAGTCATATGTTCCATCTTATAAATATCAATCATTATAGATCTCCACCCTGCCAATGTTTGGGATATTGGAGGGGTGCCAAAGCCTTATGATTGTTTTTTTTTTTTGCAGCAGTGGCAGCTATGAGTAACAAGCAGAGGCTCGCACAGCAGAGTCTAGAGTTTTCTGATGAGATTGCTAATAAAAGTAATGAGGGAGTAACAGCTCCTCGGCAATCAAAGGTACCCTCAACCTCACATGTGACATCCTGCCAAAATGGTTTGAGGGACGATATGGGTTTATTTATTGAGTTCTCGGATTACAACTTTTGAGCTACAAGCTCATTTACAAAGGTTCCACGTCAGGAAGAAAATGTGAACATACAATAGTAAAACACAGGGTTACAATGAACATTAAACAATAGTAAATCACAGGGTTACAATGAACATTAAACAATAGTAAATCACAGGGTTACAATGAACATTGAACAACTGACGTAGTACATGGGATAGGGATTGTGCCTTAACAAACAGGCAAAGTCAGAGCTGCAGCAGATATAACTCGAGAGAGTGGGGAGGTTCAAGAGTGAGGGGAGGGGGAAATAGGGAGGTGTTCAGCTTGTGGGAACAACTGGCTAGGGGTCACTTTGTCAGGAAAGGGTGGGGGAGTGGAAGGACAGGGGATTGTGAGATAGGTAGGGGCATGGATCCCTGGGGGAAAAGACAGGGGGTGCGGGACTGGGGCTGAGGTCAGGGGGGGAAAGGGGTTGGTGGAGTTGGGTAGGAGTGGGAAGTATCAGATTGGGTGATTGCTAAGTGCACATTGGTGGGGTGGTCAGAATTTTTAACCAGGTGGGTTTGTCAGGTAGGGCAGGGTATGGGTTGTGTTTGCTAAAGGCTGACTACATCTTCTCCAGCAGGCGGCCAGGTCCTCACCAGTACACTTAGAAATTTCCTTTTGTTTTAAAATAAATAAATTCTTTAAAGCAAAAAAAAAAAAAAAGATAATTCTAGCAGTCTATTGAAAACCTTGTCACAAAGTTCCATGACTGCAGGCTTGTGGTAGAAGACTGATTTCCTGCAGTGGAAGTAAAAATGTAGGTAGAAGAACAGCAATGTGTAAAAATAGCTTGCTCTATAACATTTTCATCTTCAAGCTCAGCAAATGTGTCTCCCCTGTCTTCCAATGTCTGACTTCTGGTCTATCGCAGTCATGCCTCTTCCCAGACTGTCTGCCTTTTATTTACCTTTTCTAATAGCATCATCTGGATAACCTCTTGCTTTTACTGTTTCTGTAAGATTTTCTACATGGCTTTCATAAGGCCTGCTCAGACGGGTATACGGTCAAAATAGCGCCGATCGTAATAGCCAGTAAAATTATAGTGCATACTTTTTAGCGTGCAGAGTAATAGCACATTACATTAAAGCATACTGAAATAGCGCCGCGTAGCTCCGCCATCTAGCAAGTACAGTCAAAAGAAAAGCAAGTCCCTTCCTTTGAGTAACGCTATAATGATAGCACACTATTTTTGCAAGCGCTAATATGTACGCGCTTAAATTACTTGCGCTATTATTGTTGCTCAATATTGACATTAAACCTGCAGACGGTATCGGCATCATGTTGCTTGGTGTCGCCTTGCTTCCTGAAATGCTGTTGTTCAGCATTCAGATGGCATGGCTAGGGGAGCACTGTATAGACTCCCATCGACGTTCCGGTGATTTCAGGAGGGTTCCAGCCGGGATGGGGGCTGTGGGTGTTGGTCAGGCTCCCCATGACAGCAGCCAAAGATTGGGATGGGTCTTCCGACTTGAGTTCAGCAAAACTTTTCTTCTGGGTCTGTGAACAAAGCTGAATTTGGGGGGGTGGGAGTGGTTTTTATTGTAAACCCGAGGGTTGAAGGGGAAGACACATGGGCTCAGAGTTGAGCCGTGACACTGGGCATGTGCTTATGCATATATGCCTGCCCAGTGTCACGGCTAGGCTCTGAGCCCATGTTTTTTTCCTTCACTTTTTAGCCCTCAGTTTACAATAAAAAAAACACTTCCCCAAGTTCAGCTTTGTTCACAGACCCCCCAAAAAAGTTTAGCTGAACTTGGGTTGGAAACATTGTGGTAAATGCTGCATTGACAAACACAAGTGCAGGCTGGGAAAAGCCTGTCACAGCATTGTGGGTGGTGCAGGCGGTTCACATGGCAAAGTAAAATGCAGCAAACCCCCCGCACCACTACATGATCCCAGGAAGAGAGGGATTGTGGCTACAATGAAACGGAACCCAAAATGGTCAAACTGCGGTGTTCAGACGTGCACAGCGACAACGATCTTGCTGCTATGCATTTCCAGTAACGCTGCAGAATTGGCCATGTGAACGAGTCTATAGTCAGGCATCCTACTGCAGTCCTGTCCCACTCTAATAAATTGCCCTCCTGGTACGTTATTTACTGTGTGCCTAGGATTTCAACTGATGTATTGCAGCAGGGTATTTCTAAATGTTGGTTTTCTGTACCGTGTAGTGTACAGACCTCTGCCCCCATCTTTGTGAATTGCCTCCAAATCCAAAAATTAACAGACTTTTGTTACAGGTCACTGAGAAACACAAATTTTCCTTCATATTTGCAAAGGGGAGGTGATGATGCCACTGTAGCTATGCCCCCTGGCTGCAGGTAGTGGGAGTTTTTGAAAATTTAAAGCATTGCTATTCAGAGTAACCTCAATCAATTCATTCACACAGAAAGTATGTCAGACCTGCGTTCATACCTGTGTATTTCCCCAGGGCCTCTTCGCAAGGGTGTAGGCAGGCACAGACACATAGAAACGGACTTTGACAGCAGATAAGGACTGCTTGGCCCTCCTACTCTGCCCACTTCCCTACCTATTGAATAAGCTGCAGAAACTAGTTAACCAACAGCCTACTTCTTCCTACCCCCCCACCAGAATTGCCTTATGTCTGTCCCATGCGTTCTTGAATTACCCCACTGTTTTTGACCCCACGACCTCCTCAGGAAGGCCGTTCCATGCAGCCACCACCCTCTCTGTGAAAAAATACTTCCTCACATAGCCCCTAAGCCGGCCCCCCTCTATCTTCAAATTGTGTCCCCTTGTTCTTGCACATCTCTTTTTCTGAAAGATGCTACCCTCTTGGACTTTGTTGATTCCCTTGAGGTACCTGAAAGTTTCCGTCATGTCCCCCGTCTCCCTCCTTTCCTCAAGGGTTAATCAATGTTAAGCTCCATTAGTCTCTCTTCATATGGCTTCTGCTGCAGACCCTACACCATTTTTGTAGCCCTCTTCTGGACTGCCTCAATCCTGTGTCCTTGCGGAGATGGGTTCTCCAGAACTGCATGCAGTAGTCCAGATGGGGCCTCACCAACTGTCTGTACAGAGGGATAACAACTTCCTGTTTTCTACTGTTGATAACTCTCCCTGTACATCACATTATCCCCCCCAGCCATCCTTACTGCCTTCTCACATTGCTTGCTTACCTTTAGGTCATCTGATATGACTACCCCCAGATCCCTTTCCATTTTTGTCGTTGTTAATACCCCCCATTGTGTACTCTTTCACTGGGTTTCTGTTTCCCAGGTGCATTACTTTGCACTTCTTTGTATTGAATCTAAGCTGCCATACTTTTGACCATTCCTCCAACCTTGCCAAGTCCCTTCTCATCCTTTCCACCCCCCTTGTGTATCAACCCTGTTGCAGATCTTTGTGTCGTCTGCAAAGAGGCATACTTTTCCTTCCAGTCCCTCTGCAATGTCACTTATAAAGACATTAAAAAGGACCAGTCCCAGTACTGAACCCTGCGGTACCCCACTAGTAACCCCCCTTTCTTCGGAGTGGACTCCATTTACTGTTGCCCTCTGTGTCCTGTTGTCTAGCCAATTTTTTACCAGGCTACCACCCTGGGACCTATTCCCAGGCTGGCTAATTTATTAATCTTTTGTGTGGGATTGTCAAGTGCCTTGCTAAAGTCTAGGTAGGCCATGTCCACAGCCCCTCCCTTATTCTACTACTTTGGCCACCCAGTCAAAGAAATCTATTAGATTCATCTGACATGACCTTCCCGCTGAGAATCCAGCTGCCTTGGGTCCTGTGCCCTGCTGACCTCTGGGTACTCAACAATTCTTTCTTTCAGAAGTGATTCCATCATTATCCCTACCACTGAGGTCAAGCTAACAGGTCTGTAGTTTCCTGCCTCTGCTTTGCTCCCACTTTTGTGAAGGGGAATCGCATCCACCCTCCTCCAGTCCTTGGGTACCACACCATCCTCCCATTATTTGTTAAAAATGGTAGTTAGTGGTGTCACTAGTTCTCCCCTTAGTTCTTTTAGAATTCTGGGGTGAATCCTGTTAGGCCCCATTGCTTTGTCCACCTTCAGTTTTAGGAGTTCTTTCGGAACCCTTTCTTCTGTGAAATGACTGGTATATTGACCCCCCCCCATCCAGAGTGCTTCTATCGACTGGATTAGGTACCTCCCCCTCCTCTTCTTTAGTGAATACTGAGCAGAAGTATTCATTCAGTATCCCTGCTTTTTCACTGTCCCTCTCTGCCCACGCTCCCTCCCCTTTATTAAGCCTCACTGTCCCTTCCTTTTGTCTTTCTTCACTCCCTAATTACCTATAAAAGGTTTTATCCCCCTTCTTAACTGAGTTGGCTATCTTTTCCTCAGTTTGGGTCTTTGCTATTCTGACTGCATTCCCTGCTTCCTTCTGCTTTAACTGGTACAGTTCTCTGTCCTGCTCCTTCTGTGTTTCCTTATAGTTCCTGAATGCTATTTTTTTCTCCCTAACCTTCCCCACCACCTCTTTTGAGAACCATAATGTTTTTTTTCTTTCGTTTTGATTTATTTGCTTCACACAAAGGCTTGTTGCTTCTGTGATGGCAGTTCTGATGTTTCCCCATTGTTCCTCCACCCCTCCTTCTTGCCTGTCTGCTAGTGCTTTTCTGAGGCACTCTCCCACTTTGACAAAGTCGGCCCTCCTAAATTCCAGTATCCTCACTTTTGTATGGCTTGACTCTGCGGCTGTGTTCATCATGAACCACACTGTTTGGTGGTCACCTGTTTCCAGATGGCTACCCACTTCTAGATCTTAGATCCTCTCTCTGTGCCCTTTTAAGAGTACCAGGTCTAAGACTGCTCCCTTCCAAGTGAGTTCCAACACTAGCTGTCTTGTGGGGCATCGAGACTGTACACGTTTGTGTGCAGTGTTGTTGAGTGCCTGTCCCAACCATATGCTGTTTTGTTCGGATTATCACACTAATGTGTGTATTTGTGTAACCCCGAGGGGGCGCTACCCTTAAGGCTACTACCCCTGCTTGCCTCCACAAAGACAGGGTAAGGGGCCCAGATCCGTTGACGGGTGCCTCCACCCAGAGGTCGGGGTCAATATTGTCTAGATTGCCTCTGTCACAGCCCTCTGGGTTGCTGCAACCCCCCATTCGTCCCACTAGTGGCTCACACGGGGCACAAATATCACTTTTCGCCCCAGCACTCACCCCCCGGCTGATATCTCTCCTTTCCCTCCGGAGACCCCTGTAAAATAAGGCACAGTTATATCACAGTCACCAGACAGCAGTTCACCAGTAATGTACACAATAGCCAGGGTGTAGTTGCTCAGAGAACAATCTGATTTATTCAAGGGAAAATTAACAAGGACAGGGGGAATCAAGTTGATTAGCTTATCACTACACTTATCTACCTAGGGCTCTGTGCACAGGCCTGATCCTAGTCTTTGATGTCTCTGGGTACCCAAGCCCTAACGGCTAGTCTAAACGTAGCAGCTGGTTGGGCCCCTTGACACAGATAGCCAGTTAGATCCTGAGAAATCAGAATAGGCAGGGGGTTTAATTACACAGTCAGAGAGGGGTCCATACAATTGGAAAAACACTGTTGCTCACTTGGCAGGGAGCTACCCTGATTCAGTACTCACTACTCCAGCAAATAACGATTTCTTCACACTGACACGACTGAGCCTGCATGCCACCAGCCTCCTTACACATTTATATGGCAAACAACAGAGGGGTACCATACCAGGCAGCTGCTTTCAGACTTTTACTAACTTGCAGAAAACTCAGGCAGCAAACTGCAGCTTCAACATCACGGATGGACTGAGCGCACTTCAGCAATCCTCTCCAGTCCTCTCAGGTCGAGCCTGGTAGGTAGCTGGGCTGGCACCAGCCTCCCTCCGACCCTGCCTTGGAGTCTGAATTTTCACAAGGCAGGGAAAACGGCCGCCACAGGCCTTCACGCGCTTCCCGCGCGAACACTACTCCAGCACAGAGCTCCTCTCCTCTCCTAAGCCACAACGCATCTGCCCCCAACAGCCAGAGGCTCTTCTGTCAGTTTGGGCGCTACCCGCTCCTATTGGCTGGCGGCACCTGCCAGTCAGCTTCTCCTGCTCTCAGTGGTGCGAAAAAAGCGCCATAGTCCATAATGCCTTTCCCCAAATTACAAGCGGTTTCCCCAGTGGTCAGTCAGCCCTGCAAGGTCCCAAGGCACTGATTGGTCCCATTCAGCAGTTCTGGACCAACATGGAAGAGACAGTCGACACAGTCTTTGCTGCAAAGGAAGGCAGGTTAGAACAGCTGCATTATCATTATTACTTTACGTTATTTCCAGCAAACAATCACATCCTCTAGCAGAGCTCCCCCTACACCACTAACGGTGGCAGAAAAAGAGCCATTTTCCAGTAGCCCGGGCGGGACTTGGGCATACAACCACACAGCCTCCCTCTATGTCAGTTAATTTTGGCTGCAACAGACAGCCCTTAAAGAGACAGCATACGGAGGCTTCAAAAGCGCTCACTGGCAACACATTTAAGCGGCTTTAACGCCAAACACCAACCAGGCACGGAGCATTTACCCAAGCTCCGAGGAAGCTTTTAGGAACCCCCATTTGTAGGGGGGTTACATTTGAGGTAGTGTAGACTTGTTTAGGAGATAGATATGTGTACAACTTGTTTAGAGATTAGAGGAGTCATCTGACAAATATCCAATTTGTTTGTAATGGGGCAGCATTTGGAGGTGATGAGTACAGTATTTAAGGGGGGGTTCAGCAGTTGGAGAGTGTGTGTGTGTGTGTGTGTGTGTGTACAAAATGAAACTTTCTGGCTGCACCCCTGCCTCTTCGAGTGCCCTTACTCCACCCAAATGCGGTATATTTGTGTGTAGAGAGACGATGTCCGAGGTAACTAAAAACCAATCTCCTTCTACGTGCAGGTCAGTTAGTATATCCAGAATGTGCCCTGTGTTTTTATTGTACGATTGATAATATTGCTGCCACTGCTCTAATGTAGGAGTCCACATATTTGGCTTGAGGCTCAGTTAGAGCCAGTACTAGCCACTGTGTGGTGCCCTGGAGGTTTTTTCTATTCTTATGGATTTTCAGCCCAATATAAATAGTGGCTCTTACTGGACAGTGTACCATAAACAATTCCATTATGTGTTTTTGTACGATGCCGTTTTCCTATACCTAAAAGATGCATAAATCAATTTTCTGTTTTAACTCTGTAGTGGGATCACTTGGGAGTCTGATATAGAACTCCAGATTATTTAACTGGCTGAAAAATGAAACACTATTACATCTCCCAGGAATTCCCTGGAACATGATTGTAAATAACAAACTGTGTTCAGCTGTTCCCTATTGTCTAATTCCTCAGTTTCTACTTTTGATTTCATCTTCATTATTAATGAGTTGGCATACTGATACCCTGTTTGTAATACACTGTAACTGCATGCCTTGTTTATAACATACTGTGATTGCATGCCTTGTTTGTAACACACTGTAACTGCACACCTTGTTTATAACATACTGTGACTGCGTGCCTTGTTTGTAACACACTGTAGCTGCGTGGTTTGTTTGTTTGTAACACGCTGTGACTGCACACCTTGTTTGTAACACACTGCAACTGCACACCTTGTTTGTAACACTGCGACTGCGCACCTGGTTTGTAACACACTGTAAGTGCATACCTTGTTTGTAACACATTATAACTGTACTGTACTGTAGTTACAGGGAAATGCAGACAGGTGTTTAGCTCTGGCTCCTTTCATTCCTGTGCTGCTCCTGCTAGGCAGTGAGCAAAAAGAAAAGGCTTCCTTGCCTCAGGAGTGTCCGGGGGGGGGGGGCCAGTGTGGCTGCTCAAGTGGCATGTTGACTATTGCCAATACCTGTAGAATCCCAGAATTCATTTCATAGCAGCCAGTAAATTTCACAAAGACCAACTTATGGGAGCAAATGGCAAACATTTTACTCAAGTTATCAAATTAAACATGATTCAACTCTCCCCGATGCCACAGCGTCTCAACATAATGACCAAGATGTGTCTCTCAGCTGCTGTGAAATCAGTTATGGGATTCTGCACACATTGGCAATAGTCCACTCTCTTGTGTGACCACACTAGATTACCTCCCAGGACACTGCTGATGCAGGTAATCCTTTTCTTCATATTGCAGCTACCTAAGAGGGCACTCTTCAGGTACTCCAACCTTCATTAGTTTGGGTCCCTGCTAAAATAACGTGACAACTGCAGTAATATTAAAGCAGCAATGCAAGCTACCGAGAAAATGTACTCATGCCTTTTTATTCCATTTCAGATTGCCTGTTTGCGTCAGTTTTGTGAGATGGCCTTTCTTCCCAGTTTTGAGTCTGCTTTTACTTTTCTTCTTTTGAAATTACAAATGCTGCATTCCTTTTAATATGCCTGTCTATGGGTTTTTATCATTTATCTTAGCACTCATTTTATAAGTCAAGGAGAAATGTCTGTTGCATGCTAGTTCATCTTGGCCACAAGAAAAGTGATGTTTAATGGAGGGTGTTCAAAAACAGCAGGTCATAATGATGAAAACCTGGATACAGTCATCTTAAACGCTCCTGTATTATTTCAAATGTAAAAAAGTAATAAAGCAGATTTCAAATGGGTAAAGTTAGCATTCGTACATGGTAGGAGAAAAACAGAATAAAAAGACGTCGCTCAAACTTTCACCATAATGTGTACTGCTGCTTTAATATTAAAAGACCCGTAAAGGGAATACGCATGTACTTTTGCAGCGTTATGTTATTTAGAAATTACTCAGCAGATTCGCTGTCATCATTGGAAGGTAGGCGAGGTCAGTGAAACCATGCTAGTCAAGACTCACAGTGCAACAGGAAAGAGCTTTTAGTTGAGCACCTGCTACTCTTAAAGGAAAACAATGGAAAACGCCCAACTTTCACCAGCTGGAACCAAAAAGCCCAACTAGCACTTTTACACAGTAAGGGAATGTTTTACAGTACCTGTATATGTTTTAGGGTTGGCAGTTGTGCGCTTCCTTCGCTGACTTCAGTTGGCAGGACATATTACCATAAAGTAAGTGAAAATAGTGCGTTGCTGCTCGTGAGATGGTGATTTCCAGCAATAGAAATTGGAAGGTGTGGCACACTGTTTTGATGATTAAAAAAACATGTACAGGTATTGTAAAAAAATATCCCTTACTGTGTAAAAGTGCTAATCAGGCATTTTGGCACCAGCTGTTGAAAGCTGGTAGTTTTCCACTGTTTTCCTTTAAAGAGAAGGTATACCAACAGGTCAAAGACGGAAGGACTATGTCGGAGTATCAGCGGCTTACCATCCCCTTCCCAGCTTTCCTAGGGCTGGCTCAGCAGCAGTCCTGCCCTCAGTGAGATGCTGGACTTTGACACAGCATGTCTTTGAAATGTCTGGCCTCATGTCACCAGATATGTCATGGGGTCAGAAAAACTTTCCCTGGGGTGGAAGAACTCCTGCTGCGTGTAAACCGTATTGTACAAATGTTTTTTTTTTTTCTGAGGGGGCAACAAAACAGCCATAGGGTATTAGTGTACAGCAACCAGTGTACAGACAGGAGCAACAAATAGAGTAGGTGCAATAAACGATGTCATGGTGTACAAACTTTATTTCCCTAGCTATTGGGATATCCCAAAAAGGCACTGGGGAAGGTAAGTCAGCTGAGCAACATGCAGGTACAGAGACGTAATATCTCTGGCTAGTGGGGCAAACTGTAGATGGACAGAGGTCTCTGTTCACTCCTACGTTTTAAGTAATCCCATACAGCTTTTCAGTGCCACGTACTCTGCATCCACTGACCTGAAGAAGAGAGACTAACTCCCGAAAGCTAGTCTCAAAAAACAGTTTTGGTTAGTCCGATAAAAGGTATCACCTGCAACATATTTGTCTTTGTTCCCTGTAGTGCCACATAAAAATCTGACCTCTTTGGAAGTAATGATATTTTTTTTAAATGGCAAACCTCTTCAGTTATCCATTTTTGTGTATTTCTTATTACACGATATCTTTTTAAGCTTACTGTGTGCTTTCAGTTACACAATAAAAACTTATGAAGTGTATAAAAAAAAAATGCATTTCCAGATGATCCTTTCTGTCTTTATCTCCCCGTTCCAACCCCGCCGTTTTATATTCTGTTGATTTTGGCAGTGATGTGACATTTAATACTGTGGGCACCATGGGCACGAGTAACAATTTTCTCTAGGACCCTACCGAGTTCTATACTAACATTCTAAAATGCCAGCAGAACAGGCCTAACGGTCTCTCGAGTCTGCTCGATTTTCAGTCCAGAGCTTGGCCACAGGGGAGGCTGGAGAGGGATGTGGCTGAACACCTCCCCCTTCCGAAAGACAGTGAATGCAACTGCAGCATGTCTACCCTGCCCCTTGTCCACTGAGGGAGGGACCCCAGTTCCATCTGTGTCTCCCACCACCTGTTGCACACAATGCCTATTGATGTGGATTTTATTTATGACCAGGAAAGGCACACAGCACTGTGACATCTCATTTGCTGGGGTGTCTTGGGGTGGATTACACAAACCTGTTTTATTGAAGGGGGTGTGTGTGACACCAGAGAAACTCCCTTACTCTTCTTTAGTAAGTGCCATTAACTCTTTAACTTCCACCTGGACAGCTGCCACAGATGGGCAGAAGGAACCCGAGTTTAAGGAGCACCACTTTTGGTGCTTTTATCAAACCCACACATGGGTGCTTACCTGAACTTGACTGAAATAATCCACTTTGCAGAAGTTTTTTGATTCGTAGTTATCTTAGGGGAAGGGATCATAACTTCCTCTCGGCTGCCTGATCCATTCTCCTTCCTAGTGCTGAATTTAGAAAGACCCGACCCTGGGCTCCCACATATTATGAAGTAGGAATCTGTATACTGTGTGTGTGTGTGTGTGTGTGTGTGTGTGTGTGGTGCTCTATTAGTTTCAATGGGAGTGTGGATTAAAATGTGCATTTTAATATTTTAGAGGGTCGCATCAAAGCCACAGTTTAAATAATGAGGCTCTGGCAGCTGTTCAGGTAGACGTTAAGAAGGGAAAGGGGAAATTGTTTAACCAGGAAGGTAACACTGAGCCAGAGATTGTTTCTTGGTGTGACCTGGGAGCACAAGGAAGTTAAATGACTTGCTTAGGGTTACACAGTGTGCAAGTGGGGGCTGATGGGGTTCAAACCCAGGTCTCCAGGTCAGTGCCCTTAACCACTACACTATACTGCCTCTGGCACTTACTGAAGAAGAGTAAGAGAGTTTCTCTGGTGTCATTTCCCCGGTCAATAAAACAGGTTTATGTAATCCACCCCAAGACACCCTGCAAAAGAGCTGTCACAGCTCAAGTGTGCCTTTCCTGGTTATACATAAATAAAGCCACATCGGTAGGTATGGGTGTGACAGGTGGTGGGAGATGCAGGTTTGGGAAAGAACCAGGGGTCTCTCTCTTTGCTGTGGCTTTGATTTGACCCCAGTTGCCCTCTAAATATTAACATACTAACATACTAAGAAGCCAGCAGATTAGGCCCTATGGTCTGTTGAATCTGCTCGATGATCAGTGCCTTCCCAGGGCACCATTATGCCCTATTACAAAGTGTATTTTAATCCCTGCTTCCACTGACATCAATAGTGCTTGCCCCTGCACTCTACAACCTCCTACATCACAAGACTCAGGTCCATCTTGTAAATGAGCTATGCTCAATGATGTTCGCCTGATTAAATAAAGATTTTGATTGAAAACATGGGCATGCAAGGCAGAGCTTTCTCAATTCAGACCCAGGAAGGGATCAGGCCTTCTGAGAGGAATTTATGATCCCTTCCCTTGAAAGAACTACAAAGCAGAAAATTCTGTAAAGTGGACTGTTTCAGTCCAGTTTAGGTAAGTGACCATGTGGGAGTTTGAAGGATTGTTCAGAAATGAGCATACTTGTTGCCCTTTAGGAAGCAGTACAGCGTAGTGGTTAAGGGCACTGAGCTACAAGCTCTGGCGGTTCTATGTGATATCGGCGACTCCAGAGCGGCAAGTCCTGAATTGCAGCGGATTTGCGGTGAGGATGGAAACAGTGACTTCTTTTTTTTTTTTTCGGGAGGCTTTGCCCCCACCCCCACCCCTTTACTAATATAACCAACTCCATGGTTGTAGCACCTCGAGGAGGAGGTAAAATGTTTGTTGCCATTTTCATCCTCACCGCAAATCCATTGCTGACTTTTGGACTCGCCGTTCCCAAGTTCCCGACATCACGTACCAGCAGCTCCAGCTTAGTGTGCCTTTCTTGGTTAAACAATTTCTCTTTCCCCTTCCCCACTTTAACGTCTCATCAGAAGCACAGCACTTCAGCAGTGCAGCTCCCCCTCATGGTGCAGTGCAGTCTCATTGTTAGGTATAAGCCCATGTTCCTAGTGGGGGGCTAGAACCCATGACATAGCAATACTAATTCAAGTCTGGAAGGGACTCTAGATCCATCATGTCTGCCCCACCACCCATTATAAGCAGGGATAACCAAGAATGCTGTACCCACATTACTGATGTATGTACATGATTTACTCTGATCTTCCACAGAAGTGAATGTACACCCTGCAGAGCCACCAACACAGCTGCCTGTCATTGGTACACAGATGCCTCCTGGTGGCTACGGTGGCTACTGTATTCTGTTGGTCTGTGGCACCAGCTTAGTTTTGGTAGGATCTGATGGCACAGGCACTGTCTGGTTCTTTCTCCAAGTGATCCAGTTAGAAATCTCATCCCAAAGTATTTTGCTTGTACAGTACCTGAGTCAGAGTAAGCAAACCTGATTGAAATAACTTCTTCTGTCTTCCTTTCAGGTTCCGATAGAGATGGGGAAGTGCTACTACAATGGAACGATTGAGTTTTTCTATAATAACAGTGGGAAGGCGCTGGCAACAGTGTGGACAACTCAAGCTACATTGGTGGCGAGCCTTGGATTGCTGGTTTCTGTGCTTGTGATTGCGGCCAACGAATTAGTCCTGATTGCCATCTGCAAGAATCGCCGCTTTCACTACCCCATCTATTACCTCCTGGGGAACCTGGCCGCAGCAGATATTTTTGCTGGAATCTCTTACGTGTACCTCATGTTCCACACAGGGCCCAGGACACGCCAGCTTACGGTTCCCACCTGGCTCTTGCGCCAGGGCCTCATTGACACCAGCCTCACAGCATCTGTGGCCAACCTGCTGGCAATTGCAGCGGAGAGGCACCAGACCATTTTCACGATGCAGCTCCACAGCAAGATGAGCAACCGGCGGGTGAGCATCCTGATTACCTGCATCTGGCTCACGGCTCTCCTCATGGGTCTGATCCCTACTATGGGGTGGCACTGCCTGTGCAACATCGAGACATGTTCCAAGATGGCGCCGCTCTACAGCAAGAGCTACCTCATCTTCTGGGCTGTGCTGAACCTGTCAATATTTCTGGTCATGGTCATCTTTTATGGGCGCATCTTCTTCTATGTGCAGAGGAAGACCTTGAGGATGTCCCAGCACACGTCCTACCAGCCCAAGTACAAAGACACTATGGTTAACCTGATGAAAACAGTTGTCATCATTTTGAGTAAGTAGTCATGGGGTGGAGGACTGACGGTGGGCTAGCTCATAGGGGGACACACTTCATGTTAACTTTTTATTTGCATCCCAGCTGCGTTTTAAATAACTGCATGTGTAGGTGCTGGCGCACTTTGCTTTTTGTGGTATTCATCAAATGGGAATCAGAAACTGGCCTGTTCACTTTGAGAGCATCTGTATTCATCACACTGCAGTTTTTAAAGAGGTCTTGAGGGTGTTAAAATCAGGGCGTCCTGGCCAGTGCTCTTTCCAATTTTTCATTTCTCCATCATGAGGACAAGGGTTTACTGCAAACTAGGAAGGTCTTTACTAGAAATGCAGCCAAGGGTTGGATGGAGCCAACAGGTAGTGTATATTTTTTTTATTTATTGATTGATTATAAGGAGATTGTTGGATTGTATGCTATAGAATATGGATATTTGCTTTTGATAACAAAACCAATTTTCTTATTAATATAGGACAGAGTCCCAGAGAATTTTTAATTTTTTTATTTTACCAGGAGTGGCACACTAAGCTGAAAGCTTGTTTCCAGGTGTGACCTGGGAGCACAAGGAAGTTAAGTGACTTGCTTAGGGTCACACAGTATGCAAGTGGGGGCTGTGGGATTCAAACCCAGGTCTCCAGATTCGCAGCTTAGAGCCTTAAACCACTGTGTTATACTGATTCCTAAAACAGGTATGTCCAACGTGGGACGCGAACCCACGACCCTGAGATTAAGAGTCTCATGCGCTACCGACTGAGCTAACTGGGCAAATTTAAATTAAATGTATTGTATTAAGATGAGCATTGGAGGTAGTTGCAGACAAGATACTTTGAAGGCAAAGTGGCTCTGAAAGTGGGCCATTTTTATTTTATTTTTATTTGATTTTAGTAACTGGATAGGCTCAGTGAGACAAACTGACCCTTTTTCAGAAGTGATCCGGAATTAATTACCAGCACTAAAACAGGCAATCTTCAATACAGTGAATACACATGACTTACAACTAACAAGAACGTGTGTGCAGGTCGGGTTTTAGTTACAGCCAAATACACAATTGTCATATTGGGTTACAAGACAGAAACAGAATTCAATGGGCAAAACCAGTAGGAGAACTACAGAGTGACAGCAGATAGCTAGTTGAAGCGGTCACAAGGACTACTGCTGGGTAGAAGCTCCTTGAGGAAGGATATGAAGGGTAATAAGGTCTGGTATTGCAGGACACTACGAGGGAGATCAGTTCACAATCTAGACATAACTGCAGTAAAAGATCATGACTGACCAGCAGCAGTGAGTGACCGTGCACCAATGCTAGTTTTAGTGTAGTGCATTGACAAGTCCTTTAACTAATGTAGGTTGTGGTGGGGGGAGTGCAGGAGTTTGTAGGCCACGCACAGTATAAGGTAATATAGCCTCCTCCATTGGGGAAGTTAATGAAAAAGAGTCCTGCAGTGATGTTTCCTGTTGCTGGCACCAGCAGCAAAGCAAGAGATGCGGTGGCATGCAGACTTTAATTTGGATAGTTCAGACTCTTTAACCGATGAGAGTAGCAGTGCTCCATCAGTAATGGCAGGTATGAGGATGCTGTTAGCGACAGATAACCTGGCCTACTTGGTGATGTAGGGGTTCGGCCTATAAAGCAGGTCGTTTCTGATTTACATTTTTTAATATAGATTGTTATCCTATGTCCAGGGGCCGCTACATCAGCCTGGTCCCCAGCCAGTTCTCTGGTCCTGCTTTCCTGCCATGTGCTATGTAAAGACACAGAGGATTGTATTTAGCCCCTGGAGAAAAGCAGTTATGGAAAGGGAGTTACCCAAGGGAGGGATGGTGAGGCTTAATAAAGGGATGGGGGTGGGCAGAGGGTGACAGTGAAAAGGCTGGGGCACTGAATGAATACTGCTGCTCAGTATTCACAGAAGAAGAGGATGGGGAGGTACCTAAAATAAACAATACAGACACTCTGGATGGGGGGTTGATACCAGTCCATTCACAGAAGAAAGGGTCCTAAAATAACTCGTAAAACTGAAGGTGGAAAAAGCATGGGGCCTGATGGGATTCACCCCAGAATTCTAGAAGAACTAAGGGGATAACTGGGACACTACTGACTACCCTTTTTAACAAATCATGGGAGGATAGTGTGGTACCTGAGAACTGGAGGAGGGTGGATGTGATTCCCCTTCACAAAAGTGGGAGCAAAGCAGAGGCAGGAAACTACAGACCTGTCAGTTTGACCTCAGTGGTAGGGAAAATGATGGAATCACTTCTGAAGGAAAGAATTACTGAGTACCTGGAGGCCAGTGGGGCACAGTACCCAAGGCAGCATGGATTCATAGTGGGAATGTCATGTCAGACAAATCTAATAGATTTATTTGACTGGGTGACCAAAGTAATAGACTAGGCAGGGGCTGTGGACATGGCCTACCTAGACTTTAGCAAAGCATTTGACACAGTCCCACACAAAAGATTAATAAACAAGTTAGCCAGCCTGAGAGTGGGTCCCAGGGTGGTAACCTGGGTAAAAAACTGACTGGACAACAGGAGTTTGAGGTAATAGTAAACAGAGTCCACTCTCAAGAAACGGGGATTATTAGCGGGGTACCACAGGGTTCAGTACTGGGACCGGTCCTCTTTAATATCTTTATAAGTGACACTGTAGAGGGACTGGAAGGAAAATTATGCCTCTTTGCAGACGACACGAAGATCTGCAACAGGGTTGATACACAAGGGGTGATGGAAAGGATGAGGAGTGACTTGGCAAGGTTGGAGGAATGGTCAAAAGTATGGCAGCTTAGATTCAATGCAAAGAAGTGCAAAGTAATGTAGCTGGGAAACAAAAACCTAAGGGAAGAGTACACATTGGGGGGGACCTGGGGTAGTCATATTAGATGACCTAAAGGTAGGCAAGCAATGTGAGAAGGCAGTAAGGAGACCTGGGGGATACTGGGATGTATAGGGAGAAGTATCACCAATGAAAACAGGAAGTTGTTCTCCCTCTGTACAGACAGTCGGTGAGACCCCAATCTGGAGTACTGTGTGCTGTTCTGGAGACCCCATCTCCGTAAGGACATAGACAGGATGGAAGCAGTCCAGAGGAGGGCAACTAAAATGGTGCAGGGTCCGCACCAGAAGCTATACGAAGAGAGACTAAAAGAGCTTAACATGTATACCTTTGAGGAAAGGAGGGAGAGGGGGGGATATGACAGAAATTTTCAAGTACCTCAAGGGAATCAACAAAGTCCAAGAGGGTAGCATCTTTCAAAAAAAGGGACCAGCAAACAAAAGATCAGAGCTTACATAAACTCTAACATGCATTGCAGGCTATTGAATCTTCTCACTGCTGCCTACTGCTCTGATGTCATCTGCAGGGGATTCTGGGATTTGTAGTAACAGAACATGTCAGCCTTCAACTAAGCAAAATTAGTCAGCTGATATATCAGTCCGCGGCCCTGCAAGGGTTAATAGTGTAGTGTGGACTAGGCCCATGAGCCTAGAAGGAAAAAGGAAAAAGAACCTTGCTATGGAAGGAAAAGGATCAGGTTTTATCAAACGCTTTTCACACACTCTGAATCTCAAAGCACTTCAGAAACGGTGAACAGTGGCAGCGGGCATTTAAGTACACACAAGGAGGCGAAGTCGGACTGACGGAGGTGTAGGCAAGAGTTTTTGTCTTCTGTAAACTTAACTGGCTAAGGGTCACTGGGCACAGGGCCTGTCCACAGTGGCAACCCAGGGGGCGTAAGAAGGTTAAGTGACTTGTTCAGGGACATGGAGGTTGTGGGAATCAAACACAGGTCTACAGGATATACCAAGCTTGTTCCCAGCTCTGTACTCTAACCTCTAAGCTATCCTGCCAGCCCCGTCAGGAGGTTTAGTGCTGAGACAGGGAGAGGTTAAACTGATTTGCTCAAGGTCACACAGTGAGCACAATGCAGTGGTGGGAGTGAAACCATGGACTCAAGGTTCACAGCTCTGCACTCTGAAACCACTAGGCCAGTTTTTCGGAAATGGTGAGGCCAGCCTCCCGGAGGAGGCCATAACCTAGTCCAGGGGAGGTTCGAGCCAGTCTGAAACTGTACTGTATTTCAGTTTTGAGTTTTGTATGAAGGGACGAGGCAAACCGAAAGTGGACGGTGGCAGATGAATTTATGTACAGATTGATGAACCAAAGGGTCCTGGAGTAAATAGAATTTGAAGGTAACTGTGCAGAAAAATGCAAGCAGTATAATCAAATAGGAGCAGTGTGCAAACAACGAGAAGTAATAGTTAACCAATAGACTGATAGCAGAATAACGCAAATACAAGGGCCAGTAGACAGGCAGCAGTACTAAGACAAGGAGGGAGCAAAAGGATCCTTAAAGAGCTGCTGGCACCATTTGATGCCCCAGGCAGGCAAGTCGAATAGCTGCCTACCCTAGGAGCATTTAGGACCATAAATAAAGATTTTCTGTTCTGCCATTTTTAAAATATAAACCTCTGGCTGGCGGCACCGAGGGTTGAGGCGCTGGATGCCACACCTCACGCCACAATAGCGACCCATGTTCAGGAACGAGCATGGGCCACTGGAGGTTGGCAGGGTCAGAGAAGGATCGAGCATCCCAAGGACTGCTCTCCTTCTGCGGGGAGGGGGGATCCCAGCAGTCTGCAAACACTTGCCCCCTAGCGGAGGTTGGGGGGCAGCTCGCAGACGCTGAAGATGTGGGCGGAGGATGCAGCAGACACCTGGAGGAGCATGTACGGGAGTGTGCACGCTGGTGTCACTGCACGCTACATCCCCTGAGGGATGAAAATGGGAAACCAAGGGAGTCCTATGCTGCAAGGATGACGATTGTTCCCCTGCAGTGGCACCCGGGAAGACGCCCCCCTGAAAACTGGAGGATGACGATTGTTCCCCTGCAGTGCCACCCGGGAAGACGCCCCCCTGAAAACTGGATCCGGTCTGGTGCGTCGAGGGTCTCCCCACACCTTGCTACAAAGGGTAAGTCATGAGGGTTGAAGGAGGGGTCATACCCAGTGCTCCAGTGGGGGGCAGGACGCCAGAGGGTACCGGCAGAGGACTCCAGGAGAAAAGTACCAACTAAAAAAAATAAATATATCAACTTTGTAAAACCCAGCTCATAACTTCCATGTACGAGCCAGATGGCCAAGGAGCTCTGCAGCCCCACCCCTAAAAACTTCAGAATTATAATGTGAGGTCCGGATCAGGGATGCACGCTATCTATGGGAAATGAAATGGAATTGGAGAGGGGGGCTGCGTAAATGTACTAAGTTTATCTTTGATGGCATATTTACATGCATGGGGCTAATAGCTAGGGGTTAATAGCCACATACATGTAAATATACCATTAAAGATAAACTTAATACATTTAGGCAGCCCCCCCCCCCCACCGATTCCATTACATTTCCCTTGATCAGCCTACAGCCCCGATCCAGACCTCACATCATAATTATGACGGTTTAGGTGCGGGGCCGCAATGCTCCTTAGCTGCCCAGCTCGTACACGGAAGTTATTAGCCAGGTTTTACAGGGTTTATATTTTAAAAATGGTAGAACAGAAAATCATTATTGTCCTAAAAGCTCCTAGGGCAGGCAACTACACAATACGAGTTGCCTGCTCTGTTAGTGTCAGCAGCTGTTTAGGAAGGAGAGCTGGGGGAGAGCTGGAGGTTGCTCTAGCTAGAGAGGAAATGAACAGAAAAAGCAGTCTGATTCATGGAGGTATTGCAACAAGGAGTCCAAGGTCAGAACACTAGAGCGAGTAGGATGGACCAGGGCGTGGGGGTTACAGAGGGGAGAGAACAGTAAGTTTTATAGAAAGAGAATAAACACAGCCAATGACTTAGTCATTTCACTTTATTCCTGGTGTACTGTGCAAAGTATGATATTTTTCTGACGGGGGAGGCCAAGATTTCTATATTTCGGGGGTGGGCTCAATATCTTTTCCATGGCTTACGGGAAGACTTACTGTAACAAATTATGTAAGCATTAATGCTATGTTACAAAACTTATGCACCAGACTACACTGGTTCTATGGAGTTAACCTCTGTAACTTCGACCTCAACTGTGGGGAGTAGGCTAGAAAAGGGATTCCAGGAAGGATTCTTTGACAACACAGCTTGCCTGCATATTCTCGAAGTTTTATTGTTTTTCAGAATATTTCAACAGCAAAGCATGTGTGCTTTTGCCACAATAATTTCCCTATAGCTCAAAGGATCTGCTGCGACATGAACAAATTCCTTGTATGCGGGGCACTCCCTGTAAAACTGCTGAGGCCGGGATTTATTTTGCAATGTGTTGTGTGTCAGATCTCAGGCTCCATTCAGTCACTATAGGTGGCACAATTTGGTTCACTGCTTACATTAAGGCTTCGTCAAGCTATGTCCAACAGGGGACATGACCCTTGCTCAACTGGTCATAACTGGTCTGGAAAGGCAGTGGTGACCTCAAAGGAAATGGCCACACTGGGCCACCATGCATAAAGACATGGCAGTCCTCACAAGCTTGGTTCCAGCCTCCTGCAGCCTCCCCAGCCTACTGCCTGCTAAAAACAAGAGGTAATGGGGGGTCATGGACATGGTGCTGTTACCAGTCGCAGAGGTCTGGCAGTCAGGATGATTTTGGGAGGGCATCAGCAGAAACACTGGTGCTTGTTTTGTTTTTTTGGACCAGGAAAGGAGAACTAGACAGTTCTGCCTATTTTCAGCCTCCCTCCAGTGGAGAGGGGATACAGATGGATGCCAACTGACACTGAACCAGATTAAGCTGTCGGTGGTATTATTTTAGTGAATGTTACATCAGAACCGCCAGGGACCATAACATCTGGGATAGCAGGTGAGTCCACTGGGCCATAAGGTGTGCGGGGAACCACTAGACCATGAGGGGTCGATTGAGTTAGAGAGGGAGGGCACAGTTGGGTGGGTTTCTCATGTGCAGACAAATGTAACAAGGTTGCGATGTTACATTCCACCAGGTAGCAGCAGGGTCTCTAACTAACCCTTGCCAGTGTCACAGGGAGGACCCTTCCCCAGGTGCCACGTGCAGAGTGTTGTAAATAGATGGGTCTTATCAAAGTGGTGCAGTGAAATCCAAATGTTTTATATTGTTCTGTATAGTAATTCAGAATGGGGCCCCTGATGTGAGGATGGAAAAATACTGATTCTTAGATTAATTGGTCTCACTCAACCTGCATGCAAATACTTGATGCAAAAGCATTTCCAGTGACTCGTGATTCTATTGGAAGCTGCTGATGGAGGCTTTGTAAACCGGTGAGGTCCTCTCATATGCAACCTTTTTTTTTTTTTTTTTGAACATATTTTATCCTCCTGCTTTGGGCCAGACTAGAACCTCTTTCCACCTATGGCCAATTACCCAGATCCCATCCTGACCAAGATCCTGCTTCCAGTCCATTGGGACCACCAGCCCACCTGTGACACACCACTATGCCCCCCAACTCGCTAACCCTCAGGGCCGGGAATGCCTTCAGCTCCCTCTGCATTTCTTCCCCGCAGACATCTGGCCACCCATGGCGGAGGTGAAGACTGGTGGTTGCATGCAGCATTGCACGTGGTGAGCTGGCAGAGGCATCATCTTTCCATGCCTGTGTCTCCATTTTTCGTTTTTCTGACCCACCCTCTTGCCTGGAGCACACAGTGGGATTGACTGTGGGTGAAGTCAGACACAGCCAACCCGAGAACATGCTCCAGTGGCTCACCATCTGAGCCACAGACCCCCTGCACCACCACCTGTGGTCACACAGCGAGCCGCAGCACCCTCCCACCCCAGAAGAGGAGCACATCCTATGGGAACACTCAATCCTCCGTCCCCTGCCTGGTCCTCCATTGTCACAGGCTTGTTCCCAAACCCAGGTCACCAACACCATGAGCAGTAGTACTGCTGCTGTGCCAGCGGGCTGGCTAGCAACACTGTTCCTAAACAGTGACAGGGCATTGCTGTCCATCACCAGGGTGTCCTGGGTTAATGTGTGAGCCTGAAGAGCACACACTGGAGTTGGCGGGGTGTGACACATTGCAGGGTTGGTGTGCTCACTTTCTGGGGAGGGTACCCCCTGCTGGCCAGTTGATGAGCAGCATCGGTGTCGGTTCTCTTTATTTTTTATTTTTTGGTTACGTTACTGCTTTTGCCCCCTTGTCACCAACTGGCCATCTTCTGGCAATCCTTTTTTCCCCACCCAACCATGTCACATGCCATCTCCCTGACTTACCACTTCTCAGTTCCTCAAGGGGTTGCCTTCCCTGGTTTGGCCGTGGGAGTGTCCCAGGCCCCCTGCAGACACTGAATTCAGGTACTGGAGGGAGCAGCGGGTTGGTGGTGCAGGGCACGCAAGGGATCACCATCATTCAGTCTCAAGTCGGGGATTTTCGGCTTTTTCATCCCTCAGTCCCACTGGATGCCAGCTGCTAAGGGTGCACACATGTAAGCATACTAACGTAGCACCAGCCAATGTCCCACTTCCCGCACAGAGCCACCTGCAACTCTGCCTTGTTCAACCAATTGTAGTTGGATGGCAGCTACTGACACCCACCCGCCCTACAGGAGGGAAGCATCCAGTGGGATGCTTGTTTGTACCACCCACTGACTGGACCCTGACAACCCTAGCTTGTTCCTGAAACCTGGTTAACCTGCAGCACAAGCAGTAGCACGAATGATGAGCCAGCAGGTGGACACGTTGCTATTAGCGCTGAAGGGAACTGCTCAAACCCTACCCCAGGCTGGAATAATGACATGGCTGTGATGACCCCATCAATGGGTGGGGGACAGGGGTTACAGCAGGAGGAAGAAACAGAGTAACCCAACAGCTGGTCATGTGACTGGCTACTGGGATTTATAAAAGACCTCCAAAGAGCCTCTGCACCAGGGGGATGTCAAGACACAATAAGTACACAAAATGCAGCTTACATTTCATATATTACAAGTGGTACCACAGTCCTCTCCTGCCATATCACAACTGGTTGCTGTAGATTCCACAAATGCAAGCTTGTGTTCTGACCCTCGTTCTCATCTCGGACAATCAGGGGACAGGGCCTTTGGGGTTGCCGCACCATTTTTCTGGAACTCCCTGCCAGAGACTGTAAGATCTACCCACACAGCAGAAGACTTCAAAAATCAACTGAAACATATTTGTTTGCACAGGCCTACCCAGACTAATTTTATTATAATTGTTTACAGTTTATTATATATTTTTTTCATGTAATTGTTTTATGCCATTTTTATTATTGCAAAGTGCCCTGAACTTTAGGATTGGGCGCCAAACAAATTTGCCTGAGAAATGATAGTGTCATAAGGGAACATTGTGATGTCACTCGTAAACAAGCAGTCAAAGCAGCTGAACACTAAGCTACTGAGAATACTTGAAAAGGAGAAAAGACATGGGATTTGTTCCCAGCCATCCTTGGGATAGGTGCAGCAGCACAAATTTTAAAAAGTGCAAAAACTGTTTAGTCACATCTTCAGTGATCAGAAGTACAGTACACAAGGAGACCACAAAAATGCCAACGGGTGGGTGTACAATTTCGCATTCTCCGTGTATATGCACTTCTGCTCACTGGAGATGTGAACAACTATAACGTTTGCACCGGCTGAAATTTGTACTTGTACTTTCTCCATTTCATTGTTTCATTTTGCCGGCAGCGCAGCCAGAAGTAGTCCTGTCTCTTTATTTTTATTGCCAGAGAACGCTGGTTTCATTGCAGTGTCACCAGTAATAAATCACAAATGTAAGGTAAATAGAGGAAATGTCAGAATTAGAAGCTGAATTCAGTCTAAACATTATGTTTTTTTTAAGTTTTCCCATTGATGTTAGAAGCTCCTTAAATCGGTGTTTCTTAACCTAGGGTTCATATCCCCTCAGGGGTTCATGAGGCTTCACCCGGAGTCCACTGCTGGGAGGGCAAAATAAAAACCTTTAATTATCTTTAAAAATTAAATACTTAATATATGTACCAGTGAGTGGGTCACGTAGTCTCCTTCATAGAAGAATCCGCATTTATATAGTGCTTTTCATACACAATGTATCCCAAAGTGCTGTATAAGGAGTGCTAGACTGGAAGTGACATGACTAAACATGTAGTGGTAGCCATTTCACACATCAACACCCACACACAGCCTTGGAAAATTGCATGAACCAGTTTTACGAGGGTGGGGGATGTTGGCCAGGATACCGGGGGAATCCCACTCTCCTGCAAGTGAGCCTTGGTTCTTTTACTTCCACCTCAGCACCCACCAGGACAGCACCAGCGATGGGTAGAAGGGACATCGGTTTAACATCTCATCTGAAGGATGGCACGCCATGCATGTACAGCACCCCTTAGTACTGCACTCATGTGACCGAACAAAAAGCAAGCACAACCTTATTATTAAAGGGTATCAGTCAGCACTAGAAGCCACACACCCAAGTGTGGGGCTGGTCCCAACGTGCACTTTGTGTGCAAAAAGTTTTTTTTTTTTTTTTTTTTACTTGCTGTTTCCTGCGGTATAGTAGATGGTATCAGACTGATTCTGCTGATGTCCAGGCTGACATTTTCTAAATCCCAGAATCCCCTATAGCTAACATCCGAGCAAGGCTGCAGCAGTAGATTTAATAGCCTACAGTGCATGTTAGAGCTTTTATAAGCTCTGATCTTTTGTTTTGCTGGTCCCGCTATCCTCCCGGGGTTAAGTACAGTCACAGTGGACTGTACGTACCCTGGGAGAGCAGCGGGCAAGGTAAACATCTTAGTGTAGACTGTTCCCTTTTAAGTAACTTTTTAATTTTTTTCCTATATTGCTTTTTCTTCCCTATCT
Source organism: Neoceratodus forsteri (assembly GCA_016271365.2). Classification (NCBI taxonomy): domain Eukaryota; kingdom Metazoa; phylum Chordata; order Ceratodontiformes; family Ceratodontidae; genus Neoceratodus; species Neoceratodus forsteri. The sequence continues at coordinate 57,634,173 of JADMNL010000033.1, forward strand.
GTCAGTGATATACCCTGATCCTAGGGATATACTGTCTTCTGGCCCATTGACCATAGTTCTCCCCAGGTCCAAGGCCATCGTGATGTCCTCCATGGGTTTTCCCTCTGTGGCAGGGACTCCGGTAGGAGGGCCCCCCCTCCCCCCAGCAGTCCGCTATGCGGACTAGGGTCCGGTGTCAGGCAGGCACTAGAACCCGGGGAAACCCAGGCCATCACACAGACCGTACCAGACAGTACATGTTTTTTTTGCCTCGATTTTTCTCTGCATCCTCCCTTCTTTTGTGTGCCCAGCTCTCTGGAGTGCCTTGGATGCACACAGCAACATCCTACTGAGGGAGCAAGCTCCCGTGGCCCAATGCCGAGGTCGCTGTGTCACCAGATGCCCAACGCCATCCCTCCCCGACTGCATCGCACTGCCGAGCAGTTGCGTTCAGGCCTGCCTCCTGACATGGCAACCCAAGCTCGCTCACAAATTCTGGTTGTCTGCACATCGTTGTGACGTGCTGCATGCTGAGCCATTGTGGCGACCCATTAACATTTCAATATGTAAACATGTTGTACCTGCAAGGCAGCATGTTGTATTCCTACTTAATACTGAATAAAGGTACACTGCTAAACTTGGGTTTTATTGGTTTTTGTTAACCAGGGCTCTGTGAAGCGAGGTACTAGGGGTATTTATTGTCCGTCCATCCATTCCTTATTAAATGCACTTCTAATTTATGTTGTGTTAGTGAGTTTTATGTGCAGCATTTTTCTTCATTTGCCATAGTTATGGGGATCCTTGGGCATGTCTGGATGTGGTTAGGGGGTCCATGGGCACATCTGGATGTGGTTGGGGGTTCCTTGGGCATGTCTGGATGTGGTTGGTGTGGTTGGGGGTTCTGTGGCCATGTCTGGATGTGGTTAGGTGGGTCCATGAGCATGTCTGGATGTGGTTGGGGGTTCTGTGGGCATGTCTGGATGTGGTTAAATGGGTCCATGGGCACATCTGGATGCAGTTAAGGGTTCTTTGGGCATGTCTGGATGTGGTTAGGGGTTCTGTGGGCATGCCTGGATGTGGTTAGGGGTTCCGTGGTTATATCTGGATGTGGTTGGGGGTTCCTTATGCATATCTGGATGTGGTTATGGGGATCCTTGGGCATTTCTGGATGTGGTTAGGGGTTCCGTGGGCATGCCTGGATGTGGTTAGGAGTACTGTGGGCATATATGAATGTGGTTGGGGGTTCCGTGGGCATGTATGAATGTGGTTAGGGTTTCCGTGGGCATATCTGGATGTGGGGTTTACCTATAGCGCTACAACAGTGCGGATGCCGACATTCCTCACAGCGACAGACACAATGCCAAGTGTCTGCATTGTTCTGTCAGGGACGTCGGCATGTTTCCATCGGGGGGGCTGCACCCCCACGATCTCTGTGTATACAACTCTGAGTTGGAGTTGTCTCGGGGTGGGGGCGCAATACTGGGAGATGCACTGCCGGTGTCTGCAGGGACCAGCGCAGTGATCCGACAATTTCTGGTGAAATCCGCCGCTGTGCTGGCCTTCGAGATCATGGTATCACTCTCTGGTTGGTACACCGGATGTGGTTGGGGGTTCCTTGGGCATGCCTAGATGTGGTTATGGGGATCCTTGGGCATGTCTGGATGTGGTTAGGGGTTTTGTGGGCATGCCTGGATGTGGTTAGGAGTTTTGTGGGCATATATGAATGTGGTTGGGGGTTCCATGGGCATATCTGGATGTGGTTGGGGGTTCCTTGGGCATGTGTGGATGTGGTTAGTGGTTCCATGGGCATGCCTGGATATGGTTAGGGGTTCTCTGGACATACAGTATATGAATGTGGTTGGGGGTTCTGTGGGCATATCTGGATGTGGTTGGGGGTTCCATGGGCATGTCTGGATATGGTTGAGGGTTCTGTGGGCATGCCTGGATGTGGTTATGGGTTCAGTGGGCATATAGGAATGTGGTTGGGGGTTCCGTGGGCACATCTGGATGTGACTGGGAGATGCACCGCCGATGTCTGCAGGGACCAGTGCAGTGATCCAACAGTTTCTGGTGAAATCTGCCGCTGTGCTGAACTTCGAGATCATGGTGTCGCTCTCCGGTCGGTACACTGGATGTGGTTGGGGGTTCCTTGGGCATGTCTGGTTGTGGTTATGGGGATCCTTGGGCATGTCTGGATGTGGTAGGGGGTTCTGTGGGCATGCCTGGATGTGGTTAGGGGTTCCGTGGGCATATATGAATGTGGTTGGGGGTTCCTTGTGCACATCTGGATGTGGTTGGGGGTTCCTTGGGCACGTCTGGATGCAGTTATGGGGATCCTTGGGCATGCCTGGATGTGGTTAGAGGTTCAGTGGGCATATATTAATGTGGTTGGGGGTTCCTTGGGCATGTATGGATGTGGTTAGGGTTTCCATGGGCATATCTGGATGGGGGGTTTACCTATAGTGCTGCGACAGCACGGATGCGGACATTCCTCACAGCGACAGAGACAATGCTGAGTGTCGGCATTGTTCTGTCAGGGATGTCGGCATGTTTCCATTGGGGGGGACTGCACCCACCACACCCCCACGGTCTCTGTGTATACAACTCCAAGCTGGAGTTGTCTCGGGTGGGGGCGCAATACCGGTGTCTGCAGGGACCAGCACAGTGATCTGACAATTTCTGGTGAAATCTGCTGCTGTGCTGGCCTTCAAGATCGCAGTGTCGCTCTCCGGTCGGTACACTGGATGTGGTTGGGGGTTCCTTGGGCATATCTGGATGTGGTTAGGGGTTCCGTGGGCATGTATGGATGTGGTTAGAGGTTCTGTGGGCATGTATGGATGTGGTTGGGGGTTCCGTGAGCATATCTGGATGTGGTTGAGGGGTCCATGGACATGACTGGATGTGGTTGAGGGATCCTTGGTCATGTCCGGATGTGGTTAGGGGGTTTCTTGGGCATGTCTGTATGTGGTTAGGGGTTCTTCGGGCATGTGTGGATGTGATCAGGGGTTCTTTGAACATGTCTGGGTGTGGTTAGGAGATCCTTGGGCATATCTGGATGTGGTTAGGGGCTCCGTGGGCATGTCTAGATGTGGTTAGGGGATCTTTGAGCATGTCTAGATGTGGGTAGGGGTTCCTTGGGCACATCTGAATGTGGTTATGGAGATCGTTGGGCATGTCTGGATCTGGTTAGGGGGTCCTTGGACATGTCTGGATCTGGTTAGGGGGTCCTTGGGCATGTCTGGATGTGGTTAGGGGGTCCTTGGGGCATGTCTGGCTCTGGTTAGGGGGTCCTTGGGGCATGTCTGGCTCTGGTTAGGGGGTTCTTGGGCATGTCTGGATGTGGTTAGGGGTTCCTTGGGCATGTCTGGATGTGGTTAGGTGGTCCTTGGGGCATGTCTGGATGTGGTAGGGGGTTCTTGGGGCATGTCTGGCTCTGGTTAGGGGGTTCTTTGGTATGTTGAGATGTGGTTAGGGGATCTTTGGGCATGTCTGGATGTGGTTAGGGGTCCTTGGGGCATGTCTGGCTCTGGTTAGGGGGTTCTTTGGTATGTTGAGATGTGGTTAGGGGATCTTTGGGCATGTCTGGATGTGGTTAGGGGTCCTTGGGGCATGTCTGGCTCTAGTTAGGGGGTTCTTGGGTATGTTGAGATGTGGTTAGGGGATCTTTGGGCATGTCTGGATGTGCATCTGGATTTGGTTATGGCATCCTCAGACATTTCTGGATATGGTTATGGGGCTATTGAGCATCTCTGGACATAACTGTGGGGTTCTTGGTCATGTCTGGATATGGTTATGGGGCAATTGAGCATGTCTGGACATAACTATGGGGTTCTTGGGCATCTGGATATAGTTATTGGGTCCTAGGGCATGTCTGGATGTCATCTGGAGGTCCTTGGAAATGTCTGGATGTGGCTGTGAGGATCCCAGGACATATGTGGATGTGGTTATGGGGTCCTTGGACATGTCTAGATGTAGTTAGCTGTTCTTGAGTGTGTCTGGATGTGGGCAGGGGTTCCTGGGCAATTCTGGCCATCGTTAGGGGGACCTCAGTGTGTGAAGTCATGGTCAGAGGGACTTCCATATGTGAGTTCTTGGTCAGGGGTCCTTCATATCAGAAAAGTTGAGAAACTCTGATCTAAATAAATGGCAATTTTGAATAAATAAGAATATTCAATAAATTCTCACCAAAGTGCCTTGGCACACCAAATGGAATAGCACAGAGACATGCTATTGTTCTCTATCTGAAAATCATTGGTTTGGGTAGGACCTAAACAGAAAAGACAGGTTTTGGAACCCCATGTGGATTGTCTTCCCTTACCTACAGGAAGAGAAGTGGGAGTAGAGCAGAAAAAGGGCAATGGATCCACCCAGTCTGCTCAACCCTACACAGTACTGTGTGTGACACAAAACAAGTTCTTAGTTCTCCCTATGACTAAATCCCAGTGTACGGTGTTAATGTGCACCGAGTTTTGCACCCAGTAAACACAGAATTTGTTGGCAGATAAGGACTGCTTCGCCCACCCAGTCTGCCCTTTTTCCCTTCCTACAGTATCACCGCAGGCCCTACTTGATCTCCAGCTTTTTATCCCTCCCCCACCTTTCCACTAAGATTCCCTTATGCCTATCCCATGCATTCTTAAACCCCATCATTGTTTTCGCCCCCACCACCTCCACTGGAAGGCTGTTCCAGGAATCCACCACTCTTTCTGTGAAGGAGTACTTTCTCACATCTCTCCTGACTCTACCCTCTCCAGTGCATAGCATGTCCCCTTGTTCTTGAGTACTGCACCTTATTTACCCGTGTGAGGTTTTTGTCTTATCTCCCTCTCACACTCTACCAGGGTGTACGTACTAAGTTCCCCCAGTCTTGTGCCATCGGGCATTTAATGCAGACCCTACACCATTTTAGTTGCCCTCCTCTAAATCACCTGCACTCTGTCTGTGTCCTTCCAGAGGTGTGGCCTCCAGAACGGGACACAGTTTTCTAGGTAGGGTCTTACTAGCGATCTATACAGAGGCAGTACCACCTCCCTCTTTCTGCTAGTGAGACCCCTTCCCTATGCCCTCCAGCATCCCACTAGGCTTCCCAACTGTTTTGTCACACTGCCTGTCCACCTTTAAGTTATCGGATATGATTACTTCCAGGTTTTTCTCCTGTTTGATGGTCATCAATACCACTCCACCCATTCTGTACTCCACCCCTGGGTTTCTGTGCCCTAAGTGCATCAGTTTGCACTTTTCACATTGAAACCCAGCTGCCATACCCTTAGCCATTCCTCAAGTTTACTGAGGTTTTGGCCCCCCCCCCCCAAATGTCCACCCTATTACTGTACGGATTTTGGTGTCATCCACAAAGAGGAAGACCTCCCCCTCCAACGCCTCTGCAATGTCACTTATAAAGACTTTACAGAGGACCAGTCACAGCACTAATCCCTGAGGCACCCTGCTGGTCATCCTCCCCTCCTCAGGGTGAGCTCCGTTTACTACTACCCCTTCTTTCCTATGCCCTAACCAGTTTCTTACCCAGTTTACCTCCTTTGGGCCTCCTTCTAAGCTACCCAGCTTGCTTACTAGTTTCCTATGTGGAATGGTGTCGAAAGCCTTACTGAAATCTAGGTAGGCCACGTCCACCGCTCCACCCTGATCTAATTCCTTGGTCACCCAGTCAAAGAAATGTCAGATTAGGTTGACATGACCTTCCTCCCATGAAGCCATGCTGTTTCAGATGCTAATATACTGATGTGTGAATTTACATCAAGTTCCAGAGGTGTCGCTGCACGACATTGGGCCAGTGGCATACCGCTGTGCTATACTGTGAATCTCTGGGTGATGGGCATGACATCCAGAAGTCCCCCCCCACCTCTTCCATACTGCCCATGTCTGGGCAACTGATTCCTCAATTTGTGTGACCCTCTGACCACTTCTTATGTAGACCAGTGGCCCCAAGTCACTACCCACTTCCCTGGCATCCAGTGGGAGCCCTTTTCCCTAACCCCATTCTCAGTGTCATTGCAAGCTGATCATCATGTCCATGTCTGAGCTACAGCCCCCCCCCCGGCACCCCTGTTTCAAGTCACAGAGTGGAAACACCCTATGCCATAACTTTATTCTGCCTGTCTGTCCATCTCGGCTGGGGCATACCCACCGCCTGGAATCTGAAGGTCTAGAAGGGAGAAAAAAATGAACTATCCGTATGCTTAAAGTGTGACTGTGTGCCAGATAAAAGGAGGGGGGGAGACCCTTGTTTTTGATTGGATAAAGGGGTAAAACAATGGTCAACCGTAGGTGAATGGGGGTAGATAGGAGAGACTGGCTGGACCTTGAGTATTTTTTCTGCTGTCATTTTCTCTGTTTCAAACTAACTGATACACAGACAGCTGCCTTTTTTTCCTTTGCAGTCACTTTATCCTTCTGGCTGCCCCCATTATGCTTGCACCCCACCCCTGTAACCCTGGCTTCTCATGGGATTTACCTGGCCTTTTGCTCCTGCAGCGTACCCTCTGCAGTGAGGTGGCAGGGGGTGTCATCTGCCAGCCCAAGGATGCAGCAGCTATACCCAGATCACCAGGTGTGGGGGTGGTGGGGAGGTGTCCCCCCCTCCCTTTACAATGCTTCCTTCCTCGCCATGTGGCATGGAGGAGCGGTGTGCAATGACATCAGTGTGGGCACCATATATGCTTCCACGGGTGACACGCTGGATGTCTGCCCCTCCTCTGCTGCCCTGTTGCACTAGTCCCTCACCTCTGCTAGGAGCCAATGCTACTCTGGAAGCTGCACCATTCCTTTCATGGAGGAGGAGAGCAGTCCTGTGACTGCTCAGTCCCACCCGGCCAACTCTCTGTAATGCCCCGAAGTCACTTCCAAACTCCAGTCATCGGTGCCACAAGTAGTACTGCCACTGCTGCGGCAGCGGGCTGGCAAGAGCTGACTTGTAACACTGCAGTTATGCAGTAAAAGGAGGATCCACGACCGGTCATTGACAAAACTTTTGTTGAACAACCGTACAGCGAAACAGTCATATCGACCGCATTAGTGGTAAGCATATGGTTTCTCACTGAGAAACTTGTTTTTCTGAAGCCCCCTGAACACCTTCCCCCACTAAATATAATGAACTCTGAGTCTGAGCTGATTAGGGAAGGGGGTGCAAGACCCCAGGAATACAGTGCCGGGGTCCAGCACTGACACTACAGCGACCTGGCACTGTAGTCGTTGTAGTGACGGTCACTGTCAGTGGTGCATACTGTAAAAGGACATTTTAATTTTTTTTAATGGGGTCATTTTAACCCCTGACTGCCAGCAAGGGCTAGGTGGTAGCGAACCTACCATACTGTGCTGTTTGCCCCTCCTTGTGGGGATCATGCGGCATGGCAGTGGGGCTAGGGTTTTTCGTAGTTATGGAGATGACTGTGTTGGGCCCTAATCCCTGCCCCTGAGAATGCTGGCACAAAGGACCAGAGTCCAGGCATGAAGTGCTGTGACACAGCTTCTGCCAAACACCTAACAGTGAGTGTCCTCACCTCCAACACTGTCCACTAGTTGGAATGGTGCCTAACCCTCCCCAGGAGTGGAGAGCCACTAATCGGTGGTTCAGTCCAGCTCCTCCCCCCCAGCTGACCCCCGGTTACCGGGACTCGTTCCCGAACCTGGGTTGTCCTTATAACGTGAAGTGTGGCATCCAGCGCCTCAACCCTCAGCACCACTGGGCCAGCTAAAAGGACATTTTCTCACAAAATGCCCGAAACTTTTAGCTGCAGTTTATCTCTGGAGAGGGTTTTGGTGTTAGCCTAGACGTGAATGGTATGGGTGAGGGATGGCACCAGTGTTCTAGCAAACAGTGCAGCAGCACATAAATACTCAGAAGGAGTTCATATGGGTGGGTAGGTAGGTACCCTGTGTACAATAAAAGGAGGTACTGGCTGCAAAAACTGAAATACTCCCACAATATGCCAGTTCCTTTGTGCTCAACATGTGAATAACCTTGCCTTACTTTTAGTAACACGGAATGGATACAAATATTATAAACATGTTTCCCTTTAGTTTGTACTTGTACCGCCTTAAATGATGGACTGGGATCAGTCGTTGATTGTCTCCTGGTGTTCAGGAATTTGCAGCATGTGCAAACTTGAAACACTGGAGACAGGCTCAATTCTCCATCTCTTTCTCCAGTCAAAAGCAAAGGATGAGACAGAGGAAAACTTCCTTGATACGATTTTTTAAATTTGGCAAAAGTGCTAAAAGAAGTAAGACAATCACGTCTGTTTTAAAAGCGGAATTATTGTTTTCTAATTAAGACTGTTGACTTTTTTTCAGCAAGGATCTGAAGTGTAATTGTTCCCTTGAAGCAGAAGAAGCCTGGCATTGTAAGGGGAGAAAGACCACTACTTGTGCTTTCGTTCTGAGTTAGTGTTGTCCCCCTTTTAATGCGAGGGAACATTTTTGGGGTAGCACCTCACTGGATCGAAGTTATGACATAATTACACAGCGTAGCCAATAGCATGTGAGAGGGAGGTGCTTAGTGCCCGTGAAAAACAAAGGATCCACGGGTATGCAATTGTAACCCTCTGGTTCTGTTCTGGGTTGGTGTAGTCCAGTTTACAGGTATAGATGAGATACATGGAGCAAGTTACTGTCTCAGCATCCAAAACACAGGATGACCACACTCACACAGCAATAAAAAAACAATATAGACATTTAAAGTCATAAGCCTTGCATCAAAAACTCCCATTTAAACAGAACAGACAAGTATGGTACATACAAGACCCGGTGCTTTGGGTCTGATAATGACCTTCCAGAGTGTATTACTCCTGTGCTGTGCAAAATGACAGAGACTGCCTCTTAGACAGTCGACTACTCCAAATGGAACTGGGTCCTCCCCAACCACCCCGCCCAAATGTTTGTGACCCCTTGCTGCTCCACAAGATTTTTGTGACCTAGGGTTCCTCCAGCTCATCTGAAGTCAGAGGCAGGGGTCAAAACTGGCACTGGCCCACTAGCCAAATGCTGGTAGATTTTGTTTTGAGCTAGTAAGATTTTCTTTTAACTTGCCCTACGGGCTTGTACTGTAGTAGGTATCATTTCAATAAGTACACCAGCTGGGCCAGGGGAAAAGTCTGGGGGACTAGTGGATTTTCCCAGTCACTAGCCCTGCTGGCTAGTGGCTACAGAACTTCATTTCAGCCTCTGAAAGGGCAACAAGAGCCTTATAATACATGGCTAGCAGTTTTTTTCCCAGTGGTTTATAAAGGTTGTTCTTAACATACATTAAGAACAACTTTGAATGTTCGGCACAAGGTCAACTGTGAGCTCAGCTTTGCTCATTATAAGGGCATGGTCAGAAACAGTGATTCAAAGAGTGTGGCAGATAGTTCTGGTTTGAACTTTCTTGTTGGGCTGGACCTCACAACACTGATCAACAAAAGTAAAGTGCTTAAAAGCATGATATCTAACATATTATTAAAAAATTTGCTGGTTCGCATGTCTCGTGGGTGCTGTGACATTAGTGAGGGACTTGAGCTTCACTCTCCTGTCGAATGATGTCATAGCACCCACTGGGGTGTGGAAACCAGCTTGCCCTTCACAGTTTGGTGCCATTTTTTCTCTTTTAATCACAGCTGCGGCTCTGTGGAACACTCTCTCTTGTGCCGGACAAAGTCGATCAGTAATTTTAAATCACAGGCCTGCTGATGGTTATTTTTTTTTTTTTACGCTTTCCCCAACCAACCTGTATAACCCAACTGGGTGATGTTAGCATTTTAGTAAGATGTGTGCAGTTCTGTTCCTAACTTGCCTAATTCTTTTTTTGTCTGATATTATACATATAATGGACATAGTTGAGGGAAACGGGAAAATATTGACCCTGAGGGCAGAACTGTTGCCTGACAATAATTATGTTGCCTGATGCCAAAGACTGAGGGCACTATGACTGCTGGAAGGCAATAATTCATCCCAAGGGGTCTGTACTTTCCCACTATATCACAACACGGTTCCATGTCAAGACCATGTAAACAAAGACAGCACAGTCAATAACTATGCCTGCCATCAGTAATGCAAAAGAAAGAAGCGCGTCCATGTCAAATTTACATGATTAAAAAACATGTCAAGGAAATGCCCGTTCATGACAGAGCAGTTTCTTGGCCACGTTTTGGATGACGTGGTTTTGACAGGATACCTCACAACAAAACTCTGGTCAATAACTGTTTTATTAAACCTTGCCTGAGTTATGAGGATTAGAACAGCCAGTAGTTTGTTTTTTTTTGGGGGACTATTGCCCAGTTCAAAGGAACTATTTTTGTGGTTCTAATGACCTATTGGCCGGTCCTTTGTCTTGAACTATGCAGTAGTTAACCTTGTTTGTCATGTGACTGGTCCAATCAGAAACCAGGATTTTCTCCCCCTAAGACTTACTAATTTATAATGTTGTAAGTTAGAATTCCGGCTTTGATCTTCTGATATATTATTGGAAAGTGTATTAAGCCTCTGGGAAAAGTGCCGTATAACTAAAAATGACCTTGGTCCTTCCTACCACAGATGAGAAGCCACATTGTTTACAGAGCTGGCCCGGTCTGTGGCAACAAATAGTTAAGACAGCAGGTGTGAGCAGCTGTTGTTACAACTGATTTAGGATTTGCGCATCCCAGGATAACCTTATTTCATTGACACACCTAGTTCCCCCAAGGGGTCCCTGAGAATGGAGGGAGATTCATCATCGGCAACAGATTAAAATGTGTACATCTGAAGGTGCATCCGCTTACCCGATACATATGTCATAATCCAGATATTGTTACATAGAACTAGACAGTAAGGTCGAAACTCAGATGTAGACTGATGGCATTCTCCTGACCAAGTGGAG